>OY728130.1:1175215018-1177715018 GCA_963277665.1 Viscum album
TCATGAGCAGACGCTGGTAATGTAACATTTAAAATATTTAGCTTTGTTTAGTGTAATTTTTTTAACTTCCAATTTTGATTTATTTATTTGTTTTTTTTCATAAAAAGGCATCGAATATCGAGGGTCGCGTTCCTCACTCAACTTTGTTTTGTACAAGATGGAAAAATAAAGATGGTACTGTGCCAAATCCCGACACCGAGAAGGCGATTGTAAGTATATTTCAATTTCTTTTATTTTTACTGAATTTAATTCCTTATATTATTTTATCATTTTAATTTATGTTATATATCAATCAACATAATGCTTTAGAAGAATTGGTATAAAAATAACCTGAACATTTTGGGCCCAAATGATCATCTACATCAAGTATTAGGAGATGAGCATCAGGGTAGAGTGCATTGTCGACCTGGGAAGAATATTGTACCATCTCGATACTGGTCTACTAATGTTTCTTCGAGTACCAGTTCTGGTTTTGTCACAGTGGAACAAATGAATGCCACAATCAAAGAATCAAGTCAAAAATCAGAACAGGCGATAACTGCAAATTTGATGAAATTTATGTCTGCCCTTTCTTCTACACTTCCACCAGAATCAGCTACAATGGTTGATTCCTTTTTGATTTCAATGCGTTCTGATAATGTAGATTCTTTTATCAGAGTTGGAGCCAGACCTAGTGTTGGACACGATGCTGGTGTCGGTTCGGATGCAGATGTCGATGATGATGTTGGTGGTGTGAGAGGTGGTGATGGTGTTTCTGTAGGAGGTGTGGATGAGGGTTATCATGATTCTGACGATACTAATATTGAGACTCACTTTTGATGTAAATTGTATTTCTAGATTGGTAATGTATGACGAGTTCCCTGCATCTGATTACACTGATTTTTTGATCAATATCATTAATATTTACCATATCTTATTGGGAATGAGAATGAATACTAACCTGTAGATCTACCTTAAGCTAACTATGTCTATTATTAGATATAGCCCTACTGTCATGACTTCTCAATTGATAAGTTTATTTAACTACCTCTGTTAAATCCATGTATTCAAATTCAGTAGCTGAAAGTGAAACAATAGATTACATATTTCAATTCTATAAATGAAACCTCCAAATTCAGTAAACATATTAATAGTTAAGGGTATGCAATTGTCAACATTAATAGTATAGTTAGCATCAACCAAACCACAAATAATTTAAGTAGTATCCACAAACTCCATTTTCATGTGAGCATCAAATGTCACTGTTTTTCTCCTCCTAAAATTGAAACAACTAGACAGCCAGTGCTTCATCTCCCAAGGATGTATCCGTATTTGATCTGTGTTGTTTTGTATATAGTTTTTAACATTACGTCTCTTAGTGAAAGGATATATTTTTCCCCCACACAACTGAAAGCTTCGTGATCTTCTTTAATGCATTGAGACTTATTTCATTTTGTATGTCACATTCAGCGAAGATTTCAAAAAGTAGTTCAAAGAAAAACACCCCCAACAACACATTTGTATCAGTGGAAAGCGACTTCATGTTCCTCATTGAAGCTATGGGGGTATTTGATTTGATCTCTCACGGATGATTACTACTCAAATCTCCATGTTTTTTTCATGAAAATCAGGTGGGAAAAGCTGGTGGAGAGAAATGGAATACCATGACCGAAGTTGTAAGTTAATGTAATTCGCAGCTCATCATGTATTCCACTACTCACTTTTGAAATTTTCAGGAAAAACGTCCCTTCGTGGTGAAGGCTAAGAAGCAGAAAGCTGAATATGAGAAGACTATGGATGTGCACAATAAGGGACAGGGAGAAAGCAAGGGAGAGGATGAAGATTCAGACAAGTCAAAATCAGAGTTCCATGATGAAGATGAAGATGAAGAAGAGGGAAGCGAAGAGGTTTGTGATAACCTAAGCTATGTGTGTTTCATGGTTTCTTTCATTTAATTGAATCTCTGTTTTGCAGGAGGACTAGGAGTAGCCGTTGGGAGAGAGTAAATGCATGGCGTACCCTTTGTTTATTTTTGTGTTTCTCGGTATTATGTTTCGTACTAGTTATGAGTAGCGATGTAGAGTGTTAAAGAATGACTGTTTTTCTAATTGTAATTGACGGTTAGAGCATCGTCTATGTCTTCTAAATCCATGAACAGCTTCTGATATCTCCATTTCATCATAACTGCATGTTTTTCTGCTTTGTTGTGTTTTTGAAATGTTGATGCTTTACTGGATCCAATTAATTTAGCTAATTATCCATGCTAACTTGTATCCTTTAAAGATTAGCTAAGCTAGAGGGTCTTATCATTTACATCTTTGCAAGCTTACTTTGTTGGAAGACCTCACATATAGTGCTCAGTTAGTGGTGTAGTACCATGTTACAATGCCACTAGTGTTATATTGAAGTTTATAATATATCCAATACATTGCGTACTAATTGTAATCCTTCTTAAGTGATAACTTGATCCATTGGTTTCTTTTCATTATGATTGTGCCTTGTTTATTGTCTTGATTTTTATTATTGTGGCGTATTGGTTTAAATTGCATTGTAATGGGATGCTATGGGGAATTTGATATCATGTGAGCATTTTTGGGTGAACCTTTGGGCTATAGTTTTAGGTTGTGTGATTCTCTAGGACTGTGTGCAGGTGGGGGGTAGGTGGGGGGAAGGGGGAGGGGGTGTGCAGGTGGGAGGGCAGGGGAGGGGGCAGGGGGGTGTGCAGGTGGGGGGGAGGGGGCAGGGAGAGGGGGGCAGGGGGTGTGCAGGTGGGGGGGTAGGGGGTGTGCTGGGGCAGGGGGAGGGGTGTGTGCAGGTGGGGGGGGGAGGGGCAGGGAGAGGGGGCATGGGTGTGCAGGTGGGGGGTAGGGGGTGTGCTGGGGTAGGGGGAGGGGTGTGCAGGTGGGAGGGCAGGGGAGGGGGGTGTGCAGGTGGGAGGGCAGGGGAGGGGCAGGGGGTGTGCAGGTGGGGGCAGGGGGAGGGGTGTGTGCGGGTAGGGGGAGGTAGGTGGGGGGCAGGGGCAAGGAGAGGGGGCAGGGGGTGTGCAGGTGGGGCAGGGGGTGTGCTGGGGCAGGGGGAGGGGTGGGCAGGTGGGAGGGCAGGGGAGGGGGTGTGCAGGTGGGAGGGAAGGGGAGGGGGCAGGGGGTGTGCAGGTGGGAGGTAGGGGTAGAGAGAGGGGGCAGGGGGGTGTGCAGGTGGGGGCAGGGGGCAGGGAGAGGGGGAAGGGGGTGTGCAGGTGGGAGGTAGGGGGCAGAGAGAGGGGGCAGGGGGGTGTGCAGGTGGGGGGCAGGGGGCAGGGAGAGGGGGCAGGGGGTGTGCAGGTGGGTTCTACCCCACACTATCAATATGTGTAAGATTACATGCTGGACTTGAAAACACCTACATTTATAGTTTTTAATATAATAACTCCCTCACATAGACAAGCTCCATCACCACTCTTCGTCCACCACATCTCATTGTCCACATGTCTAACTCAAACTCACTTCAGGGGTGTCCATTAATCTCCCAATCTTTTCAACAAATCATCTTGGGAAAAGTCCACACATTTTGTCAAAAAATACAACACAACCCAAGGGGTGTCAAACTGCATCACTATCCCCTCGTATCTTTCATGTTTCCCATCGATAGTGGCGCAACCTACTCTATTATGGAATACTCAACAAATATAGAATAATATTACTCCAACAATTTTGTTGTGTATGTTTCGAATGAAATTGGATTTCATTTGAACAAAAAGCCTTTATTAATGATCATGTTATTCAGTATTGGGATTTATATATCAATCTGAATATTCTTTGTTCATTTTTCCATATGGATTTATGTATCATTTATCATATACAGTTGACACATTGATCACATATAAATCTGAAGTTGTTATATCTCACTCTTTTTCCTATTATTTACTTACAAGTGGTTACTTATGATGAGGTCAATTCTACCCACCGCCATAGAAGGTGGTGAGTTCAACATCAGATTCAGGTAAGGATTCTTCCATTTTTATTCTTTGGCTCAATTTTAATTTGGGTTTTTGTGATTTTTGGGTTCCCTATCTTTTTGCAGTGTGTTTTGGATCTTGTTAAGGACAATGAAGTACCGCATGACTGGGATATCCTCTCAACCTGCGGGCATGAGTCCATCTAAAAGTTCATCACAAGGCCCGGCTCCTTGATTCAGTTTGGGCGAAGTTAGGTTTTCTAAGTTATTTTTTATTGGGTTCATTTTCTTTGTTTTATGTCAATTTTAACAGGTTCATTTTGTTCGATTTGGGGTCATTCGGTTCAATTAAATTAATTTTAGATCCAATCAGGTATGTTTCATTAGTTTCATTTTTGTCATGCTCAATTATGCTTTATTGAAGTCAGTTTTCATTGGTTTGAGTCAGTTTGGTTACATTGTTTTCAGTTAGGTTCAGTTTTATCTTTTTTAAAACCATTTGGTTTGGTTCCACTTTACTCAAATTGGCTTGATGATGTTTCATTTAGTTCTAGACATATTAGTATGTTTTTTATCAGTGTAGTTAATTTGACTATAATTTTTTGTATAATACCATATATTAGCTTGTTTTTGGTTTTTCACAATTCAATTTCCCCGCCTCCTCCCACTCCCTTCGCTCCTGGCTGGAAGATGATGCCCTCCAGATGTCGCTGGACTGGGCCAACACGTCGCGGTCACGCCGTTGTCACGCCGCGGTCACACCGCAATTTGGCCCTACTCCAGCCACATCCAGCCCACACCACCCCCCCCCCCCTTCCACCTTCATTTCATCTCGCTTCCACCAACATTCCAGCCCGCAACAGCCCCCCCCCCCCCCCCCCTCGCCACCTTCGAATCAGCCCGCACCATCCCCACAGCACCTGCAACCAGCCCCCTTCCACCAGCATTCCAGCCTCCTCCCGCTCCCTTCACTCCTGGCCGAAAGATGCTTCCCTACGAATGTCGTTGGACCGGGCCAACACGCCGCGGTCACGCCGTGGTGATGTCATGATTTGGCCCTGCTCCAGCCACATCCATCCCACGACATCCCCCATCCACTTTCATTTTTAAGGTTTTTTTATGGTTTTTAGATTTTTTTTTAGGGTTTTTAGAAGTTTTTAAGTTTTTTTTGTTTTTTTTAAGGAAAAAATAGTACTATAAATTTCAATGAAAAGATGAATTGCAACAGATCACTCAAAGGTGAAACGACAGTTGACCCAAGAACCCAAATTCATAGCTCAACCATATCAAGACATGGGAACCAAGAAAAGTGCCCATTAAACACCAAGAAACCAAGAAAATAAGTGAACACGAGACCCTACGATGTCCAACAAAACAAAAACCGGATGGTGAGGTTCGCTTCCAAACTGGAAAAGAAACATCCACGATTGCAGAAAAAAACAGTAACAAAACCATGACATCATGAAGAAATAACCAAGAAGTCATAGACTGCAAGCACCAGTAACAGAAACTAGGGAATAAGGTAACATATAAGAGCCACCCCAAGCCCTTCCATACTCCAAGAGAGATAACTAGAATCACCATTAATTGCATCCAGTAGGATATGGGCACACACAAAACTAACAGGAGACAGGGTGGATCCCCCTCCCATCCAGTGGAACTCGAGCACTATAGAGACATCGCCTATGAACTCATAGAAAGTAGCAACAGAAAAACCCATGAACCCAGCAAGAAATACCTACAAGTAAAAAAGAAGATTCCCAAAAGGAACAAGCAAACCAAACTGCAAGACAAACTCAAAATCAATATCAACTAAACCGATAAACGCACACTCTAACACACCACCAACCACTAACACTACCCAATCCATTCACTCACACACCCACATATGCACACACTCACTCATGAAACACCACCCAATAAATCTCCACTCGAATCCCAATAAAGTACCAACAAGAAAAGAAACTGGAATCCCCCCAATCAATGACCAGCCCCTAACCACCTATAAGAAACCACTCCCACACACCAGTCCAAATGAGCCTGCAACGCACCAAACAAAAAAATAACCGACAAAAACTTTCACCATGTGACAAAAAAGAACAACTCTAGCACACCCATGACACCTGACCATCGAACCTAGCAAAGACCAGCCCCATGCAAAGCAACCTGCAAAGCAGCTGATGCCCACCCAATAGACTTCTAACCAAACTACTCCCAAGCCTTCCTAATCTACACCTCAAACCAGAAAACTCCACTCCTCCATCCATCAACACCCAAGCACCACTGGAAACCTTATCCCACACCAGCCCTAGCACAGCCACCAATCAATGACCAAGGTATCCCCAAGAACCTATAGAAAACCTAAGAGAGTAGGCACGCTATTCCCTTCACCCCACCCATCCACGAGCACACTAGAAGAAAGACACAACCCAAATTCTCCTAGAAACCTACTCTAAAAAAGACAACATGCAACCTCACTAACCAAGAGACACACACCATCCACATGCCCCATCAAGAAACCACCTGCACTGAGAAACCCATCCAAACCATCAACTCAAAACCCATCAAAAAATATCCAAACAAGAAACATTGCAAAATATTATAGCCTACCCAACGAACAACCATGAAAAAAGACCAATCCTCACAACAAGCTGCCTAAACCAAATACCATTCAAGGGAATCCCACTCTAACCGAGCTTGCATCCAGCACAAGGGCAGCCATAAGACCTGCAAAGAGAAAAAAACAACCAAGGAGGAAGAATTCATCCGCAATAGCCCCTTACAAACTAGAAGAACACACCTCTATGGGTCAGCCACACTAAGATGCACCAGACACAGCCTATAATGAGAACCCAACCAAAGATATCTGAGACCAACACCAGAAAAACAAAACACAAAAACCCACAAAAACCCATCAAATCCACTTCAAGATGCTCCAAAACTAGCATGCTCCACACCTCGATGAGAAACCAGTGGAAGGAAAGACAACCAGTACCAACAGAAGCCAGAAACCTGCCCAAGTATCACAACAGTTGCACTTTCAACACATCCCCTCTACCCTGCAGAAGACCCATTGCTAGGAGCACCAGTAGCTCCGTCCAGAGACCCCAACACCACAAAATCGAGGCTACCTATAACTAGCTGAAGGCCTGATAAGAAGAGAGTCCCAAAACACATGAAAACACACCTGCAAGTACCACAAAGCCACCCGCAACCAACTCCAACCACATGACACAATAGCCAACGACCTCACGAGTCCAGAAACCAAAGACATAAAAATGGAAGGCACAACATCAGACTTCACCAGATCCAAGACACTCCATGTACACACATCCAAACCCTACACTAATAAGAGTATCCCAACCCCATCCAACATCAACTCAAAAAAACCCTCAAGTCCAACAACCAGAACCCTCACCCAAATCCCAACAACAAACATCTAGTTCCCTCTCAACCCAACAGGGGGGGAGGGGTGCTGTCCAGGGGAGGCTTTGCAGGGGGAGGGGGCTGCAGGGGGGTGGGATGTGTAGGGGAGAGGGTGGGGGCTATTTTTTTGGGGGGGTGGGGGGCTATCCAGGAAGGGATTTACAGGGGGGAGGGGGTTGTCTAGGGGGGTCTTTGCAGGGGGGTTGTCTACTGCAAGGGGTGTGGGGGGGTTGTGAAAGGGGAGTGGGGGGGTTGTCCAGGGGGGCTTTACAGGGGGTGGGGGATGCAAGGGGGAGGGGGCTGCAAGGGTAGTGGGGACTGCTTAGGAGATTATGTTTCATTAAAGGATGGGAACCCACCATACATTAAGTAAGGTGATGATGGATTGATTATCTAACTCTATAATAATGGATAATATTCCCTCAACCTTGAACCTATTAGTTTTTCCTAAGAATACATCTACTTCTCTCTTTTTGACTAGCTCTAAAAATGGCTCTCTCTATTGGAAAATATGAAAAGAAAAACTAGAGTCTAGGACCCACTCTTGATTGAGTGTATAAATGGACACATTCAAGATTTAAACAAATGTCATAGCCTGAATCAACTATAAAATACAGGTTAGTGGGCTGTTTGGATTCCAACTCACGCATGAGTTTCCTTCGCTCGGGCTTAATGTGTCTAAGTTTACCATAGTGAAAACATATTACTTTTCTATCCATAGAGCTTGTCCTAGATTTGGGTTATTTATTAATCTTATTTTGGTCCCTACTGAATTGTTTTTTCTTACCTTTAGTTTAAGGTCTCACCCTTGTGAAAAACTCTTATCCTCAGCTTTTATTTTTGTTCTAGAATGAAATTCCTTAGACAGATGGGATGATTTAATATCTTCTAATGTTAACTAGACTCAACCATACATCATGGTCGTAACAAGTGTTCTATATCTATTTTCAAGAGTGATTAATATGATCATTTCTGGATCCTCATCATCTACATAAACATTAATATTGTCTAAATCTAACATGAATTTATTAACCTCATCTAAATGGTTTTTTATAGATGTACTAGGGGGTGTGTTGGGGCATGGGGAGGGGTGTACAGGTGGGGGGAAGGGGGCAGGGAGAGGGGGTAGGGTGCAGGGAGAGGGGGCAGGGGGTGTGCAGGTGGGGGGTCAGAGGGGTGTGCTGGGGCAGGGGGAGGGGTGTGTGTAGGTGGGGGGAGGTAGGGGGAGGGGGTGTGTAGGTGGGAGGTCAGGGGAGGGGCAAGGAGGTGTGAAGGAGCAGGGGGTGGGGGTGTTAGGGCAGTCCTCCCAACAGCCAGCATGGTTCACCGTGTTGGCTTATTTTTTATGCACTGGAAACCCCTATAGCCACGGTGACTGTGGCTTTTACTATAATCTATGGGGAGACCCTATAGCCAAGGTTTTAAACCATGGCTATAGGCATATAGCCATGGTTTGGAACCGTGGCTATAGGGTCAGACCTATAGCCACGCCAATACCAGCCACGGTTCATGAAACTGTGGCTATAACCTATAGCCACGGTTTTGGGGCCTATAGCCACGGTTTAGAACCATGTCTATAGCCCAAATTTCTAGTAGTGTATGGTTTCATCATTGGAAACATAATCATATACAATCTTGATAAATGATGAGATTATAACATAAAATATTTACCCCTTTGGTATCTTTTGAATAGTAAGAACCATTAAAGATCAATATAAAATGAAACTTTAAATAACATAAGAATAATTATATTCATTATATAAAATTTCAAATGATATTATATACACATTATAAAAGAATATATGTGCATAACATATCTTATATCCCAAAGAAGGCAATTTGAGACAAAAATATCTTATATTAAGTCTCGAATTCCATTGTACATATTCAAACCTCATGTATAAAAAATATAAACTTATTATACATATATTAATGAACGATAATAACATTTATCATACCATATATGATTTAATTGTGACTTTTATTACAATTTTATCAATAATTATTTGTTAAAATCACATTTTAGGTAATAAATTCTTAGCTTTTCGTGTATGTTTTAGTTTGGAATTATTTTTCCTTTTACTTTAATCATGGTTCCATAGTATCAAGAATGTTAAAAATGATATAAATATAATATATAATCATTATATATGTATTTATAGTAATCTATTAAAGTTATATTTAGAATATGAGTTACACCGTTTATAGATACGGTAAGTCGTACGTACACATGAACGTTGTTTCAATTTTCATGATAGATCGAAAGAAATGAAGGTAAATAATATATCAAATTTTTATATTAATTAAAAATTCATATATATCATTTATATTAATTGAATTTATCCTCATTACCTTATATGTAAATTGGTAGTGAAAAACAAATCAGATCGCTTCGCGAGACGATAGTCGGTGTACACACGAGAAACGTTATCATATCCTCATGGAATGGAAAGTAAGAAGGAATATGTTATATCATGATTAAAGAAGAATATTGATATCATAATTATTATATATAAATAATAAATCCATAATTATATCCATCCATGAGAGTTGGGGATGTCAAATAAAGGACACCAGTCCGCGAGGCGATAGTCATCGTACACGCAATCGAAGGCTTCATTTCCCATTTGAGGTAAGAGGAGAAATATGTAGGTCATTAAATTAAAATAATAACATCTCAGTATATGTAATATTCTGAGTTAATCATATTATCATGTTTTAAAAATATTTTAAATAAGTGGAGTAACAAATAAAACAAAAACACAAGTTTAAGAATTTTACCTCTTCTACCGAGAGCCTCTTTAGGTTTACATCTACAACATTATTAAGAGGGTTTATTAATAATAATAAGGTATATAGGAATAAATTATGTGTTAATTAATGGAATTGGGTTGTTTTTTGTATAAATAAAGGGTTTTTAAAGTGTGAAGAGTCTATGAGATGAGGTCTCCTTTTAAAAGTGAGGGAGAGGACACACATAGGATATTTTAAAAGAATAAAGTGTAACCACGTTTTTCACAAAACAAAATGATAAAAAATGGTTCAATATAAAATATTTGAGGTGATAAGGTATAAATAAGAACATAAAATTAGTTTTGGACAATTTTATAGATCATTTTACCTCTTATCTTTTTCGTTTAATCTCTAGTAAACCTTTTTTAACCTTAATTGCGATAATAAGTTTTTGTTTTTTCACTATTGAATATGGTAAAAAATTAAGTTGACCTTATTACATGATTTTAATTAAACTACTTCCAAATATAGAATCCATTTTTATAAATTATATTCGCATAATTGGTATAATTTAAATTAATATTAAACCCACAAACGCAACGAAATAGTGGTTTCTCAAAGAGAAAGGTTTCAAAATTTTAAAACGTTTATATATATATATTAAATATAAAATTGATTAAAATGACATATATTGGTTTAATTATAATATAATATAACTAATTTTACTTTTAAACCCATTTTAAAATAAAATTTACCCTTATAAATTATTTAAATTAAATGGAATTTTTCAATAAAAACCAATATTTTTCACCATTCATCCAAAAATTAATCTTCTCAGAAAAATTAAGAAAAATTCACCATAATATAATTTTGAGATTTTGATTCCAAAAAATAATTTACTTTTATAAAATAAATTTTCAAAAAAAAATCAAAAAAAAAATATTATTTTTTAAAAAAAAGATATAAAATCATTTTTTGAGAAAATAGAATTTTCTAAACATATAAATACTTTACAAAAAATTAAGTGCTTTTTTATCAACATGTTTTCATTATATAAATCCATTATACTTAATATTTATAAAAACTATTAAAATTATTACCACTAAGTTTAACAGCTTGGTTATAATGACCATGTTAAATGGAAATATAAATAGTACATTACGGTTTGTTATAACTCAGTGTTGTGTGTAACACAAGCTATCAAAGAAATTAGATTTATTAAAAAAAGTCATAAAATAACATGGTTTTACACTCTAACCCTCTTAAAATTAATTTCAACCTTAAGATTATATAACTTTGGTACAAAAAAATAAGGATACTTCTACCTCATTACATCTTCAAGTTCACACATAGCTTCCTCAAACATGTGATTTCACCACAAAACTTTGACCAGGTGAGTGGTTTTGTTTCATATAACATTTTCAATAAGATCCAAAATCTCCACTGGTTTCTCTATATAAGAAATATAATTCTCCAATGGAATAACCTCATAGTTTAGTACATGTGAAGGGTTCGGTATGTACTTCCTCATGATAGAAACATGGAATACATTCTAGACATGAGATAGGATTGGTTAAAGATCTAGCTGATAAGATGTCATCTCGATATGATCAAGAATTTCAAAGAGACCGATATATATAGGGATTATTTTTCCCTTATTTCCAAACCGAAATACCTTTTTTCATCAATAAATTCTTAGAAATACATTTTCACTCACTTCAAATTCCAGATCACACTGGTGATTATCATCATTACTTTTCTATCGACTGTATGCATCCCTTGTGTGTAATTGAATGGGTCTAACATTATTTACATCTATTCATCTATCTCAAGTCCCAATATCTTTATTTATCCAACTTCATTTCATAATATTGTATCTCTACACTTCTCTTCATAGAGGGCTTCATAGGGATCTATCTGAATACTCATGTGAAATCCATTAATGTTTGAAAACTCAACTAGAGAAAGGTTTTGATCCCAACCACCTTTGAATCCAGAAAACAAGATCTTAACATATCCTCTAAGGTTTTAAATTTTCTATCAGACTAAACATCTATATTCATATGATACATGGTTTTGAAACTCTACTCTATTTCAAGATCTTTCTAAAGAATTTTCCAAAACTTGGAGGTAAACCTCATACCCCTATCATCAACAATGGAATGTTGTCCTCCATGAAAACATAACACTTCCTTAATGTATATATTGTAAAGATTATAAAAATATATATTCTTCCTTAGTAGTGATAAATTGTGCTGAAATTGTAAGGTGATCAATTACAATAACATATCATTGTTCCCATCATAAATTTTGGGGAGTCTAATGACAAGATCCACTGTGATGTTTTTCCATTTCCATTTCGGTATAGATAATTTATATAACATCCTGTTATAATTTTTTATCAGAGTTAACTTTATAATATACTAATAATCGAGATACAAACTCTATAGTATCTTTATTTATTCCATCCCACCATAAATACTTTTTTAAATTTTTATACTTCATCACACTTCAAAGATGAATAGAGAATGAAGAACTATGAGCCTCCTCTAACAAATATTTCTTTGAACTTGGTATGGGTGTAACACATACACAGTTCCTAAACCTTATCATTCTATCACAATTAAGATTAAACTTAGGAACATTTCTCAACTTCTTATGTGACACAATATCATTCTTTTGTGCCTCTTTAAATTTCACTTTGATAGATGGTTGAACATTAATTTGAGAAAGATAATATTTTCCCCTTCATTCAGGATTTCTAGATCCATCCTTTGAAAATATAAAGATAACGGATATTTTTTATCCTCATCCTTGATAATCTATCATGATACTTTGACTCGAATCACTATCCACCTTGTTCTCTTTCACATAGTTTTAATGAATTGAGTAGTTATAATATTCAATCAACTCTAACCATCTCCTCCAAAACATGTTCAAATCTTTGAATGTGAATATATACTTTAGAATTATATTATTAATATATATATATATCACACTTTTACCCATAAATATAATTCCTCCATATATTTAATGAAAAAGTTATTGTAGCTAACTTTGAATCATGATTTGGGTAATTTTTCTCAGGAAACTTCAATTTTCATGAAGAATAAGCTATAACAATGTAGTTATTTATAATAATCCATCATAATAGCTTCTTGGATACATCACTAAACATTATAAGACCTTCTTGACTATAGAAAAATGTAATAATAGGTGCACTGACTAATATTCTCTTTAGTTCCTAGAAATCTTCCTTGGACCCATATGTCTAAAGGAACTTGACTCCCTTTTGAGTTAACATGGTGAGTGGATTAGATTGTCATGATAAATTCCCCAAAAACCTTCAATAATATCTATCCAAACCAAGAAAACTTCAGATCTCAGTCATTATAGTTGGTCTAGGAAAAAATTCAATTGCATATATCTTTGATATATCCACCTATGTACCCTCCCTTGAGATTATATAACCCAAAAATGAAACCTTTTGTATAAAAAATTCACACTTTGTAGATTTTACATAAAACATTCCACTCCTTAGGGTCTTCAGTGAAATCCTCTAGTGATATTAATGGTCTTACTTAATCTTTAAATCGATGATAATATCTTCTATAAAGACTATCATAAACTGATTAAGGTAGTCTTTAAAGACTCTATTCATTAAATCCATGAAGATAGTGGGTGAATTAGTAAGACCAAATGGAATCAATATATACTCATAGTGTCCATGCCTGGTATGGAATGTTCTCATGGGTATATCAATTTTATAAACCCTAAATTGATTAAATCAAGAAAAAATGTCAATATTATAAAAGTGTTGATCTCTGCACAATTTCTCAAACAAGATATCAATATGTGGTTGATGATACTTATTAGTTATTGTGATCTTATTCAGATATTGATAATCAATAAAAATTTGTATCGATCCTTCATTATTTTTAATAAAGAGAGTCGGTTCACCCAAAGGTGACAAACTTGAATAAATGAATCCCTTTTGAAGATTCCCTTGGTTTTTATTCTTTAATTCATGCAACTCAATTGGGGCTATTCTATAGGGTGTCTTTGAAATATGTGTGGAACTCGATATGAAATCTACTGAAAAATAAACTTCATTAATTGGTGGAATACTTGGAAACTCTTCTTGAAATACATCGAAAAACTCTAGAGTAATATAAATATCATTGATGTTGAATTTATCCCCAACCATCTAAGATAAATGCCCCTTTTTAATAAGAATCAAAACTCAAACAATGGATTTGATTTCCATAGGAATTTCACATTTATCATTGCACTGATAGATGATCATAGGTTGGTTTGGAATATCAAATGTGACTTTACTTCCTTGATAATTGATGTAGGATTTATTTATATAAATAAAATCCATACCAAAGATAACATAAAATTCAATATGAGGAATAATGAAAATATTTATTGGAAGCACATTCCCATAAACTCAAATTGGAGAGGAATCAAAAACTTTAGATGTGATCATCATACCATTAGGGGTTTTATAGCTAATTATATATATAACCATGTGGGTAAAATTATGATACCCTTAAAAAATTATTCAAATATAAATTAATGGGTAGATCCAAATTCAAATAAGACATTATAAATTATAGAGTTGATGGTATTTGTAACTTTCACCATGTAGTTATCACCCCACTCAGTAAAAATAGTGAGCACATCATATTTCCCTTTATCCATTAGCTTAGTAGGTTATTGAAGTTGATCATCATCATTAACCATCGTATTTTGGTTTTGGTTAGCATAGTGTCCACACTCCTTGCATATGAAACATTGTAGGGTGGATAGTGGATTCTATGGAGCTTTATCTCTATTCACATAATTAGTTAACTTATTCCCAAAACTTTTACATTCAATTAACTAATGTAATTTCCTTCCAAAATAGAATAATTTACTAGTACCCTTAAGACAATTTCCTCTATGTTTCCTTCCACACTTTGAGCATCAAGGAAATATCCTCTTCTTATCTTCATGGTTCTTAGTTTTCCCCTTAAACTCCATATTTCTTTTCTTATTAAAACCATGTGATTGATGTGTAACTCCAATATCTATTTTTATATTGAGAAAATCAATTGATTTATTCATAGAAACTAAAGTCCCTTGTGGATAAATTCCTTCAGAGTCTTGGTTTTAATTCACAAAAGAAACAATCATAATTACATTCAGGTTGGATGATGATTCTGAAATCAAAACTCACAAGGCCCGTAAAATTTTCCTCATATGTATCTACAGATTCATCATACATCTTCTTTAGGTCAAGGATTTCATTCCCCGTTTCTGTATGAAGAATAAATGGGATATACTAATTGAAAAAAAAACTCTTAAAATCAACCCACTCCATGGACTCAAATTCATATTGTTTCCTCGTATTCCTAATGGGCATCCACCATTGATCTACTTCTCCTTCCAAATGATAGATATAAAAATGAATTTTTTATGTTCTAAGCACTATAAAACCTAAAATATATTTTCAGTGGTATTTATCCACTTATTAGAAACTAGTATATCAATAGAACCACTAAAATTTTGTGTATATTTCTTCATAGATGAATCAACTGAATGTTGTTCCCTCTTTTTCTCATTTGAAAATTTATCATGATTCATAGATTGAGAAATTTGGTGAGAATAGAAATGATATTTTTCATTCAAAATACCCTGAAAATAAATTGATCAGGAGTAAAATCATTGAATTTTTTGTTACATTCCATATTAAAATGGACCCTTTTTATTACATCCATTAAATAAAACCAAAAATCATAGTGTGAGGAATAATAATCATAGTGGGAAAACACATAATCATGAAAAATCATTAATACAATGTCTAAATCAAGGAACATTATTTTAAATCCATGAAAACCAATGTTTAATTGATTTTATTCATGCTCATCTTCTATTCTAATAATTCATGGTGTTTTATAAATAAAATATAAATTACCCAAATAATATACCCTAGGATTGTCAAACTATGTGAATAGTAAGGACTGTAGTCATGTACCAGGTAATGCTCAAGTCAAGCCAGATGTTCCATTTTTAGATTAGTTACCAATAGGTATATATTTTCCAGAACTATGTCTACTTATAATATCTAGATAGGGATTTGTTCCTAGTTAAACCATATAATCACTTTATTAAAAAATACTTTAGAATGCCACCCTTTACTTAGGAATATCCTAAGGGTTCTCACTAATTTTTTCACATCCTAATTTAAAAAGGTCAACTAAACATATCCTCTAATAATAAATATAACAACCTAGGATTTTCAAACATATATATTGCATTTTTTTTATGAACATTCATTACATTACACAAACACACACCAGAGGATCGTAAAGGTACAATGTCTTTGGAAACATAGAAACATAAAAAACTATTTTATAAGAGTTATACATATTCTCCCACTTAGTTACTCATAAATAGAAACATTTTTATACATATCACATATAATAGCTAACATCATAACCTAGTAAAAGAAACATAAAAAAGGGTGATCTAGGATTCTTCGTATGGATAAAATTTGAAATACATAAATATAATGTGAGAATAATGATATAATAACATGAGAATAACATATAAAAATCATATCTTGTATATAAAATATCAAAATCTTGATTCATGGAATAAATATTAATTGTTCATAAGACATGAATCATAACAATATCAAAGAACATGATCAATGAGAGTATAAAATTGACAAAAGACATGGAATTGTGGAATAAACATAAGTAAATAAAATAATTTCTAGAGTATTAAATTATCCTTTCTAATTATATCAAAATGGAATGGGTCTACTCACTAAATTATTTTAGTTTTTAAGGTTCACTCTCAAGACTATCATTGTGGAAAAGGTTTATTAATGGACTCACTTCACTCCCTATTCCAGTTTTGTTTATCTTGTGAGATTTAAATCTTTACTCAATGCATTGAAACAATATATAGTTCCCACCCATCACATAATGAAAATAATATATATTTATACCAAAATTTAATAAAAAATTAATCATATCAGAACAAATGAAAATAAATGAGTTTCATATCACTACATCATAACATAACCCATGGAAAAGAAATGGGTTTCATATACTTTTCATCATAACATAACCCATGGAAAATAAATAATTTTTATAAAATATATTCACCATAATCATAAACCATCTATGGAAAGAATAAGTATGTTAAAACTGGATCATATTCTAGGTAAAACATGAGTAACACCAATGGTTGTTGTTATTCATGAATAAGGATTCCATAAAAAATCCTTAAAATTTTCTTGAGGAAAATATCTTTTAGATTTTGAAAATAATTATTTAAAATAAAAAAAATACCAAATAATAACTAAAATAAATATTTTAAAATAAATTTTAAATCTTATAATGGAAACTTTAAATCATTTATTTTTTATAATTGTGGAAAATTAGGTCCAGGTCATTCACATTAAAATAAAGATTCATTTCACATTTTTAGTAAAAGTAAAAAAGCACCCCATTTAGAAAACGACAAGGATATTCCTGTTAAATAATTTTTTGAAATGATAAACAAGGGTAGAAATGAATTTAAATAATATTATTAAATTTTTAAAATTATAATTAATTTTTTTTGTTGAAAACATGGATGTGGAAGAAAAATCATCTTCAACCAAAGAGATAAATAAAATTTATTTTTCTTAAAAAATATATTTTTGATCTTTTGAGTACCTAAAAATATTAAAATAAAAGGAAAATGTATTATCAATAATGACCTAGATAAATTAAAATATAGAAATTTCTTGAGAGATAGATCATGTGGTTTCACCATTGGAAACATAATCATAAATAATCCCAATAAACGATGAGATTATAACATAAAATCATTACCACTTTGTTGTCTTTTTAATCATAAGCTCCATTAAAGATAAAAATAAAATGAAACTTTAAATATCATGAAAATAATTATATTCATGATATAACATTTCAAAGGGATGTATATAAATCTCATAAAAAAAATATAGGTGCATAACATGTCTTATGTCCCAAAGAAGGTAATTTGAGACAAAAATCCATTACCACAAGTCTCTAATTATTTAATGAATGTTTGAAAATAATGTATAATAAATATAAGTTTATTATAAATCTATTAAATAACCATTTTCATATGTATCTTACCATATATTATTTAATTATGAATTTTTACTACCCATAATAATTCCTTGTTAAAATCATGTTTCAGGTAATAACTGCTTTATTTTTTCTATATGTTTCGGTTTGGTATTTTTTATCCTTTTAAATTTATCATGGTTCCATAATCTCAATAATATTGATAATTATATAAATATTATATATATTCATTATATATTTATTTATATTAATCCATTAAAGATAGATATAGAATATGAGTTTCACTATTCATTGAGATGGTAAGTCGTATGTACACATGAACATTGTTTACATTTTCTCGATAGATAAAAAGAAATAAATATAACTAATATATCAAATTTATAGAGTCATTATTATTTCATATATATCACATATATTAATTAAATTTATCTTTATTACCTTCCATGTAAATATTAAGTGAAAAAAGAATCATATCGCTTCGCAAGGCGGTAGGCCATCGTACATATGAGCGACATTATCATATCCTCATAAAATGAAAAGTAAGAATAAATACATGATTTCATGATAAAAAAATAATAATAACATCATATATAAATAATCCATCATTATATTCATCTGTGAGAGGTGGTGATGGAAAATTAATAACATTGGTTCATAGAGTGGTAGTTCGTCGTACACACGGTCGACGGTTTTGTTTTAAAATTGATGTAAAAGAATAAATATATAGTCCATTACATTAGAATAATAACATCTCAATATATATAATAAAATTAATTTATTATATTATTATAGTTTAATAATATTTTAAGGAGGTAGAGGAAGAAATAAAACAAAAACACGTGTTTAAGAATTTCATCACTTCTTCAGAGGGCCTCTTTAGGTTTATTCCAAAATTATTCTTATGAAGTATTAACAAAAAAATAAGGAATATATGATTACAGTAGAAAATTAATAAATTTAATTTGTTTTTTATTTTCCCGAAAAAATGTTTAATAAGTGTGAAGATGAGAGGAGAGTGTGTGGCCTTTTATAAGTGGGGGAGAGAACACACATGAAATTTTTGAAATGAATAAAGTGTTCTAACATTTTAAAAATGAAAAAAAAAAGATCCAAGATGGTTAATTATAGAAACATAGAGGTTATATGGTTTAAATAGGTTATTAAAATGTGTTTATTACAAGTTTATAGGTCATTTTACCCCTTATATGTTTAGTTTAACCCACCGGTGAACCCATTTTATCATTAATAGTGGTAATTAATTTTTAATGTTTTCAATATTAAATATATTAGAAAATTAGTTGGACTTATTATATAATATTCATTATATTTATTCAAAATATTAGATCCTATGTTTCCGTTAAATTCACATAATTGGTAGAATTTAATTTATAATTAAACCCATAAACGCAATGAAAAAGGGGTTTTCTAAAGAGAGAAGTTTCAAAATATTAAAAACATTATATCAAATTTCTTTATAAAATTGATTCCAATGAGATATATTTGTTTAATAATAATATAATTTAACTGATTTTACTTTTTTAAACCATTATTATAAAAAAATATATTTATAAATTTTGTAAACGAAAAGGAAGCTTTAAATAAAACCCAATATTTTTCACTATTCATCAAAAAAATAATCTATTCAAAAAAATCTAAAAAATTAACCTTAAGCTAATTTTGAAATATTAATAACAAAAATGAAGTTAATTTTTTCAATATAAACTTTATAAAAGTTTCAAAAATTACTTTTATTATTTTCTCACAAAAAGCAATAAAAGCATTTTTTTAGAAAATAAAAATTTTCAAAATATAGACTTTACCAAAAATTAAAAAAAATTATCAATAAGTTAAATTTATATAAAATTATTATACATAATATTTACAATGTTTTTATTCCTATTCATACTTCTAATTTTAATGTCTGGTTCATAATGGATTTGTTAAATAGTATATTGTAGTTTGTTAGAACTCAGTGTTGTGTGTTGCGCAAGCAATCGTAGAAAATAAATTTCATCAAAAATAAAATTTCATAAAATTTTAGAGTGTTGCATCATGTTTTCTTATAATTAATATGTTTTTGGAATGCTTAATTTTGTTATTGGTTGGTATGACCTTGAATTAAATGTATAATCACTTACATAAGGATAATGAATCAGTTGCTCATGGAAAATATTGGTTTTTGTGAGAATTTCCTTGAAAGTAAATAAGTGTGATATATTTATTTTGCATATATATTTTAATGTTATTTTATATGTTTTTGTGTTGGGTTTTTAATTATTTTCTTATCATTCATTAATTAATTAATTTTTTTTTCATTTATGGAAGGACTGACATTGCAGTCGAATATGAGATAATTTTAGTTGGAAAAATGGAAATATAGAAAGATATCGCAATACAACACTGAGAAAATAAAAATTAATATGGGATGAAGGATTGAATATGGAATAAATATTAAAGCTGGATTGAAGTGGAGTTGAACTTCAAAACCCAGGAGGATATTTTTTTATGTCATGAAATAGTTTACATCCTAAATCGGGATGGAGGAAGAGATATATTGTAATTCAGGTCGTCAATTTACAAAATAAAAGGAGATTTACATATTTTTTTAGAGTGAAAATGAAGGAATTTTAATAATAACTTCAACATAATATGTAAATTTTTTATATGGAAGATTTTTTATTCCATGGAAGTAACTTATGATGTGACATTTTCGATGGAGTAGACTGAAGCCACAAAATTTATGGAATAAAACAAGAATTCACAACATAAACATTAAATCAATTAAAAATTAAAATATATAATATTTTTTATTATTGAGGTGATTAAAACTAGTATTACCGGTGTGCTTCCAAGTTGATTTTGAATCCTATTAAATAAGGATCAAATCACAGATGGCAGGATCATTTGGCCACTGGTGGAGAGTTGTTGCTATGATTCCAACCCAAGGATCATTCGTCGTAGCTAGGTTTTTCCTTCTTATATAATGTTTTCTATTTTACTATCATATTTCATGATCCATAGTTTAATTAAATTTTTATTTCTCTATTATTTATCTTTTATTCTCTTCCCTATGTAATTTGGTTTATTCATTGTTGGTGATCACCTGATGATGATTGGAAAAATCTATATAAGAAACTAGAATTGGTTATAGGGGGTGTGTACTAACAAGGTATGATTTTACTTCACTCATAAGAAAATTTTATTCAATAGTATAATTTTATTTTTTTTATTTTATTTTATTCATCATCGATTCACTGAACATTTTCTTACAATTAGAAATTAATACCATCATGATTTAGATAACCAATTCATGACCATTGAATTGGATTATTTTTCAAATTTTTGCAATTTGGTCTTAATATGCTTTTGTTATTTTAATTTCTCAAACCCTTATGAATTAATATGATAGGGTATATTGATAATTATTAACCATTTATCATATCTATAAAATTTTATGGTTTTGAAGGTATTTAATCTGATTATTTTACAAGAGAATTTGAATTAACTTATCTAGAGGAACCGACACTAGAAACTAGTTCCCCTCTCTTCTACCAGCATTATCTATTTTTATTCATTATATCTCTTTAATTTTGGATCTTTAAATTATTAAATAAATTAATTGAAATTTGATTGAACCAACCTTTGTTAAAAATACATCATTGTGTTCCCCATTCTTTGTGGGATTGACTCCATACTACTAATATGTTAAAAAAAATTAGTTAGTTTAGTTTAAGAAATATATAAATTTATAATTTTTAAACCCAAATTAGAACTAATAACATCAAACATTCCCATGAAAGTTAATTTTATAAAATCCTTTTTAATAAACTAAAATAAATTTAATGAAAAGTGATTGTGATGTGTGGTTGTGGTGCATGGGGAATATGTGATGAGATGTGTTTTTTAAATGTGGTGTATGTGATAAGGTGGGGTTGTAATATGTGGAGTTTGTGATGTGGAAGTGCTTATAATGTGTGGAAATGGTAATTTGGGGTATTTTATTAGGATAAATATGGGTTTTTTATTGTTTATCTGTTTTTCTGGTTGTTCATTAGTAATATAATTAAATATTAATGATGAATCCAAAATGGTAAATGGGAGGAATTGGTTAATGGGTAGGAATGATTAATACATGTTTAAATTGAAATGGGATTTTTTTAATTAGAGTTTTTTGTTAAATATGAAATAAATGTGCTTGAATAATTAACAATTGTTTGGTAATGGAAAAATACAGAAATTTGATTAACTTAAAAGAAAGGAGGAATTTTGTTTGTGTTAATGGATTATTTTTTTGGTGTAATGAATTTAGAGGTGGAAGAGAAAGTGATAAAGGTTGTGAGGACTTATGTGATTTTGTGAGTTTGTATGGTATTCATAATTATAAACTATAGGGTGGGATTGTGTGTACGAATATTATATATTTTATCTTCATTTTTATGTCAATATACACCCCACCCGAGTCGATCACTATGTGTGGATACCCAATTTTTTGGGTGTATTTCTTTTCAACATCCTATATCAGATGGATAGAAACCCCCTCTTCCCAAATCTCTGTTTTTAATAAAGTTCATACACACTTGATGTGATAGAATGAAGTCAAAATTTCACTAGTGGTGATGTTTAATGAGATGATGTTGTTGTTCATGGTGGGGATCATGCATGGTAGGAGGGGGTAAAAAGGTTGATGTCCTTAATTTTCATGATACCCTAAAATTTTGGTTATTTAAGTGTTCATTATGTGATTTTGTGTCCTTGGTTTCTTCAGGTGAGATGTGATTTGGTGGCCTAGGTGTCTTCAGGTAGGATGTGATGGCTTGTTGTATATGGTTTTTTTGGCATGATGCAGTTCCCCAGGTGTCTTCGTGCATGATTACTATACGGGAGATATGGGATCACTGGGACATACCAAATTGGGGATTGGGAGTGTAAAATCAGTGGGAAAGTGGTCCAGGTTACCTTTTCTATCAATATTATTCTTATAATGTTATTATACTTGCATGCGTTATTTGGTGATCATGCCTTGGTGAGGATGAGATTAGTTAGTTGGCCTGCATAGGTGATATTAGTTCTTATATTTGTTCACAAGTTTATTTGTAAGCTCTTTTCACAAGTGAAGGAGAAATTTTGGGTATGGTCCTACTAAATATACATTTTATGCTAACACCACGTATATAAAAACTATTTTTTATACTTTTAAGAGGACTATGGGGACCGATATAGACATTACTATCCCAAACAAGGTAGATATCACTAAGTTACTTCCTTAATAATATTTCAGTATTTATTTAGAGATTCATTATAATTTTTTAGAGTATACATGCATTTTATGATAGTTTTGGTGTCCCTATTTATTTATGTCATGTATTTTCTTAGTGGTTAGTATATTATTATTGAGATGGTATGTGATTATGATATACTCTATAATACCAAATGTAGGATTGAAATAATAAAGATACTGAATAAAGTATCTAAAGATGCTTGAAATACAAGAGGGGATTGAATTGTATACTTTAAAAAATTCCTTAGGAACTTTTAAAGATGGTTATCTTTAACAAGGTTAAACAAGGTAATTCACAAAACCTCTATCTTCTACACACTTACTTGATTCAAGAAAAAAGATTCCAAGAAAGTGAATCCAGAAAGATGGTTCTAGAAAATGAAACTTAATAAAAGTTTACAAAGATAAAGATTCTACCTTAAAGCGTATAGAATCTTACTAAATCAGAGTATGCAAGTATAAGGAAGTATAAGATAGTTATACTTTCCTCAACAAATAAAATGCATCAGAAAACTTCTAACAAGACAAGTAAAAAGTAGTAAATCTTGTAACCCAAAGAGAATGGTATCCAACAACCTTGGATAAAGGTCCCTTGATTTATACTTTCAAGAAAGTCTGTCTTACCCACACCAGGGTAAGCCCTCGATACAAAGATCAGAGTCTATCTTGCTGTCCCCACAAGCCCTTAACTTCAAGGTAGTCAGCACCTTTGTCTTCTTATCCCCAGAAGACCTCGATTGTACACAGCAACAATCAGAGTCGCAAAAAGAAAATCTGAATAAGAAGTTCAGTACACACAAATCATTACAGCCTCTCTCTCTAGAAATCACTTCATCAGCATGTAATCTCTAGATTGATCAACTTGTTGTGAGCTCTTTCAAATGAGCTTCTATTTATAGGCATGGATTCAACGGTCGGCTCCCTCCTCCAATGGTCATATTTTTCCTTGAATTTTGGAGGGACCTGTACATGTGTCACTCAAACAATGGTTAGTTAGTAACTAAAATCACGACATCATTTTATAACAAAACAAGTGTAAGAAACAATATAGTTACCTAACTAAAATGAAATATTCGAAATGTAGGGAAATATGAAAGTTTTGAGTTTAACCAAAATTGAATTCAGAGTCTACAATACAAGGATATTCGGATTATATTTTCTAGGAATTCGGAACCTGAACTCTATAGAATTCTGGCGTATAAATTTCAAGGAAATTCGGAATCTGGATTCTCAGGAATTAGGAACCAAAACTTAAAATGTTCAGAGTCAGAGTTCTTGAGAATTCGGAGTCAGAACTCATAAGAGTTCGGAGTCTGTATTCAGAGAACTCGAAGTCAGAACATGGAAACGTTCATAACCAGAATTCGTATTCAGAATTTGAAGTCATAACTTCAGAAGATTACGTAACTAGAATTCGTATTCAGAATTCAAAGTCAGATCTCAGAAGAGTTCGTGATTAGAATTTGTATTCAGAATTCAGAGTCAAAACTCAAAAGAGTTCGTAACCAGAATTTGTAATTAGAATTTAGAGTCCAAACTCAGAAGAGTTTCTAACTAGAATTCGTAATCAGAATTCTGAGAATTCAGATCCTAAAACATAATGCTTCATATCTTGGTATTTATAGGATTCTGAAGTTTTGGTTACAAACTGAATTTTACACTTGGAAAAATTATGATATGAACAATGAAAACATGGTAAGGATAAATTTCCTTGGGGAAGGAAATTTTTCTTTATAGAAGTAAAACATAGGATAAAAATAAATTTTCCTTGAGATAAGGTGTTTGGGATTTTAAAAACAAGAAGGAATGGTAAAGTCATAAGGAGACCTTATTGACTTAACAATCTCCCACAAGTATGAAGTAATGGAAATTTTATAAGGAAAACCTTATTGACTCAACAATATCCCCCTTTTTGGAAGTCACAAAAATCCTTATGAAAAATAATTTAAGGACTTCGAAAAAAATTTATAGATTTTGAAATAAAACTTATCTCCCTTTTCACATTGGCAAAGATGAATACAAATAACTCCCCCTTAGGCTTTGGAACACTAAGGATCATATTCTAGATTTCCATAATGAGATTTTTCATTATCTTGAGTATGAAAATCTCTGTATGAAAACTCCCCCTTAGATAAACTCCCCCTCACTTAGGGATATTTCTTCTTTACTTAGCATTATTTTTCCTTTCTCCCCATTTATGATTTTCAAAAAGAATTTGAGGGAATGGAAAAAAATATGGTACCTGAAATATTAGTACAAACATCCAAACAAAAATGAGAAACCACAATTTCATTAAGATTGGAAGAATTTTTACAAGGAAATAAAATAAAACAAAATATCGGATTTATTTTTCTTCCTTTTCCTTGGGTATAAATTTCTTAACAATGGTTTTCAGCTTCTTTAGCTCCTTGTGATCTTCCTCTGCTTGCTTCTCTAAGGCTTTAATCCTATCATCCTAAGCCTTCAAAGCCTCTGCCTGAACCGTCAACAAGTCGTATTATTTTACTATATTTTCTTAAATCTCGATCCAAAGATCCCTTTCCCTCTTCCAGCTTTGGGAAACAGAGTTCAACTTCCCATTCAGATCCTTGACCTTCTGAATCTAAGTATTCTGCTCAAGATTTAGATTTTCCTCAAAGATATTTGTGAGATCTTTGATTTTGTTGTCTTTAGTATCAAAAGTTTCCTTAACATCATCTTGGAAATCATCAATATCTCTTAAATATTCAACTATATTCTTTGACCAGCTGACCACTTTCTTAAAATATTTTCTGTGGGAATCGTAGTTGATAAGAAAGTTCTTGTAATCAGCCTCAATCTTTATGCATCTATCCATCACCATGGATACAGAATCCAATTTTTGATTCAATCTATTTTGTATCATCTGACATCTGGATTCAATGGTTGGAAAGATCCTAATTATGTCAACAAGATTTTTCAGAGATTGAATGACAAAATCATGTCCCAGAGATGATGATTCTAAATATGACACTTTTCTAGGTAATGGTTCTTCATATATCTCAACAATATTCCTCTTAGAAGATGTAACATCTTTCTTCTTCCTCAAAACAACTTTATAAGGTGTATCCTTAGCTAAAAATTTCCCCTTATTGGTTCTTGGAACGGCTTCTTCATCTGGATACTCATTCTCACTTTCAGACAACTGAAAAACATTATCTTCATCAATTTTTTCCTTCTCAGCTCCAGCCTCAATATCTTCAGGATAAATGAAGTCATGATTATGACTCTCTTTCTCAGATAATTTGTTCACTTCTTCTTTAGCTTATTCATCAACCCCAAGAGTAGAAAGCCTTGAAGATCCGACTTAAGAATTCCGGATTGATAATTTCTCATAAGCACTTTCCTTCTAATGAAAGTCTTCAACTTTATATATCATATCAGTTGAATGGCCACTGCTTTCAGCTACTTGTACTTCTTCTATAGCTTCCTTTTCTTCAACAACTTTTTCAAGAAGTTTTTTCAGAGTGAGAAATTCCTTCCCCGGTGTCTCGGGTAATGGTTCCACCAGGAATGATTTCGGAACCAGAATTTTCTCATATGCTATTTTAGTGTCCCTCAAAAGAGATTGGACAATTTTGGCCTCATATATTTTCTTCTTAAGCTTCTTTTCTTCGGCTTTCTTGGCAGGCTCTTCTGTTGTATTCTATTTCAAATCCTTGGCCTTAGCAGGATCTAGACCAAATTGTGGCTCTCCTTCCTTCCGATTATTTTTGTCTTCTCTCCATTTGGATACTACCTCATCCAGATAGGCTTTATTCTTCTTGGGATTTGGAGGTTTGGATTGAGTTTATTTAGCTTTAGGGGTTTTCTCTTATTCTTCAACTTCCTTCAGCTTCCTCTTCTTTCCAGCCTTCTTCGACGGTTCAGCCTCTTCTGTATTCTTCGGAATAGCTTCTGCTTATTCCAATGGTAGATCATAAAACTCCCTGGAATCTTTATAAAAGTCAACATTCATTATTTTCAAAGTATCATTGCTTACTAACATGACTTTTCAATTCCTCGGCTTGGAACTGCAAGGAATATTGAAGGAATCATGACATCGAACAATCAACTTGGAGAGTAGGGTAGGATACATGATTATCTATGCTCTCAAATTCACATTCTTGATATCCTATATCGTAATGAGAATATGCTTCATCAGATTGATCTTCCTTAGATTTACCAAAAAATCCAAGATGTACATATAACTTTTCTTGAGCGTGTCCTTGTCACCCTTTCTCGGTAGGATAAAACCTTGAACCCATAACTCAAGGATCTGATTATTTGTAGACAAATGAGAAATTTGTATGATCTTGAAATATGTAAGTCCAAGGCACTCCATAGCCTTCACCTTTACAATAATTCCTTGGACATCTGGCAGCATGTGGGAACAGAACTCGGATTCCCCTTCATAAGATAGCCCCACCAAGCTAGCAGCCTTGTTGTATGAAAGGGAATAGGTTTTTCCATAACTCTTGAAAGAAAACTTATCTCTCCCTTCTTCATTAAAGAAACATACAAACTCATAGAAATATATAAGAATATCCGGATACACCAAGTCTTTAGCTCCAGGCTTTGATGTTCAAATTCTTTCCCATCCATTCATCTTGATGTTTTTGGAGATAATGGAGTCATACTTGTTGAAGAAATTCGGATGCACCATCCTTTATTTGTATACTTACCACTCCGAAATCGGCTTGACAGTAGAAATATCTTTCTGAGAGGATTATTCTACAGACATTCGGACTTGGTAAAACTCTGAGAAGTTCGGAATAGGCTTTTGTAGGAGAGGAAGAGCTTCAACACACAAAGGCTTGAAATCAATGTGGGACAATGCTTCGGTGGTTCTTTATATAGTCGTTTGATGTGACGGTTCATCTTCCTATCTCAATCCAATGGCTAATAATTCTTCTGATCAGATCTAATGGTTGAAAATATAGTCGCAAGGAAAATTTGGTAGGATCCTATCTTTTGAGGTTTTTAAAGGAAGACATTCAGATTTAAGGAAACTAGAATTCGAGAAATTTTTTAAAAAATACAAAGAAGAAAATACCAGTAAGAAAAAGGAGATTATAAAAACTCAATAAATAATCATACCTTTTGGATTTTTAGGAGAATTATCCATATTGAGGAAAATTATTCTTGAAGGACTTTAGATTCCGAAAAAAAAACTTGAGTACAAAAAAAAATGAGTACGCAGATCTTCATTATGAGAATCTTCATCACGAAAATATTCATTATGAAAATCTTCATTACGAAAATGTTTATTAAGTAAATTTTAGACTATGAAAAAAATAGAAAATCTTCATTACGAATAATTTTGAAAAACTCTATTACAGTAAAAAAATTTAAAAAAACTCCATTTTGGAAATTTTGAAAAAAACTCAAATACGAAAAAATATGAAAAACTTTCTTACAAAAAACATGAAAAACATCATTACGAAAAATATGAAACACTTCATTACAAAAAATATGAAATACTTCATTACGAAAAATATGTAAAACTTCATTACAAAAAATATGAAAAAAACTTCATTACGAAAAATCTAAAAAACTTCATTACGAAAAATATGAAAAACTTAGAAGAAAATGTACTCCCCCTATAAAAGGAGTTTATTACTGTAAGGAGATTTATTTCAACAGAAAGATAACAAGTAATATTACCTTATGGTTATCATTCCTAACTTTTATTTAATGTATTCAAACCTATCAGAGGGTAAAGATTTTGTAAAAAAATCAGCAAGTTGATCTTGCGTTCCGATAAATTAAAGAATGGTATCTCCTTTTTGTGTGTGATACCTAAGAAAGTGATGCCTAATGTATTTTTGATTTTCATGAGAGTGATGTGCAGGGTTTTTATTAAGATCAATGGAACTTGTATTATCACACAAAATTTGTGTTATGGTAAACTTATACCATAGTCTGTGAGTGTGTGTTGCATCCACAACACTTTAGTACAACAAATTCTAACTTCTACATATTCATATATAGCAGTGGAAAGTGCTATTGAGTGTTTCTTCTTGAATGAACAAGAAACTAATGAATATCCTAAAAAATGACAAGTTCCAGACGTACTCTTTTTATCCATTCTACATCCACCAAAGTCAGCATCTGAAAAAAAAACAAAATCATTTCCAAAAGTATAGAAAAGTCCAAAATTCATGGTTCCCTTTAAGTAGAAAAAAAATTATTTTCACTACCTTTAAATGAGATTCCTTAGAATTATATTGATATCTTGTGTATAAGCATACTAAAAACATGAAGTCTGGACAACTAGCTGTCAAGTAAAGTAGACTTCTTATCATACCTCCAAAAGATGTTTGATCTACTGGTTTCCCAGATTCATCAAGATCAAGTGTATTTGAGGTACCAATGGGAGTACTTATACTTTTAGTGTTGTCATATCCATACTTTTTAAGTAGGTATTTAATATAGTTATGTTTAGATATATAGATTTTTTCTAGTTTTGGAGTGATTTGAAAACCAAATAAAATGTTAACTCACCCATCATACTCATTTCAAACTCAAATTTCATTATATCCACAAAGGAATCAGTTAAAGATTGCTGAGTTGAACCAAATATAATGTCATCAACATAAATTTTAATAATCAAAACATTTTTCTTATCTTTATTTATAAAAAGGGTTGGATCTTCATTTCCCTTGACATAATTATTTTGAAGCAAAAATCCTGTAATTCTATCATACCATGCTCGAGGGGCTTGCTTAAGTCCATACAAAGATTTGGTAAGTCTAAAAACATGATCAGGATGTTTTGTATCTTCAAAAACAAGAGGTTATTCAAAAAAAACTTCCTCTGGTACATAACCGTTAAGGAAATCACATTTCACATCCATTTGAAAAAGTTTGAAATTGAAGAATGCTGCAAAGGAAAGTATAATATGAATAGATTCGATTCTAGCTACTAGAGCATAGGTTTATTCATAGTCTATTCCCTCTTGTTGATTATAGTCTTTATCAACCAATCTAGCTTTATTTATACCAATGATTCCATTTTCATCACACTTATTTCTGAAGACCAATTTTAATCCAATTACAGAAGTTTCCTTAGGTCTTTCAACCAAGGTCCAGACTTTATTCCTTTCGAATTCATTTAGTTTATCTTGCATGGCTTTAATCCAATCATCATCACCTAATGCTTCATCAATGCTTTTTGGTTCTAATTTGGAAAGGAATGCGAGATTTTATACTTCATTTATTAAGTAACTTCTAGTCCTTAAGGTTGATTCACATCTCCAATGATATTATAACTAGGATTATTCTTAAGAAACAACTAATTTGGGTTTTTTAAAGCCTTTTCATCAACATAGGGTAGAAAATATTCAGGGGTAAATGCTTCAGAAGTATCTTCTTGGAAATTTTCCTTCTCAGAATTATCTTCTAATAAAGGTAGATAATCAGTTTTTAGAAACATATCTAAAGATTTAGGTTGGGGTTGTTTAAAAATAAAAGGATCAGTTTCATTGAATTTCATATGTACTGTCTATTTAATAGTACAAGAGTTTTTATTGAAAACTCTATAAGCCTTTGAATTTGTGGAGTAGCCTAAGAAAATTCCTTCATCAAATTTTGGTGTGAATTTTTGTAGATTATATTTAGTATTCAAAATGAATACTTTTCAACCAAAAACCTTAAAGTAGAAAAGTCTAGGTTTTCTACCATTCCATAACTCATAAAAAAATTTATTAAGAAAAGATCTAATCAAAACCCTATTTATCGTATAACAAGCAGTACTTACAGCTTCAGCCCAAAAATGTTATACTACAGAATACTAACTCAACATGGTTCTTGTTATCTCTTGAATAATTCTATTTCTTCTTTCAACAACACCATCTTGTTGAGGTGTTATGGGTGCTGAGAAGTTATGAGTAATGCCTTTTCTACTACCAAAAGTTTCAAAATCAGAATTTTGAAATTCTCTACCATAATCACTATGAATAGTTTTCAATGGAATGTTTTTCTCATTTTTTACTAGGGCTATAAAAATTTTAAAATAAAAGAATGATTCAGACTTCTTTGCTAGAAAATAGACCCATGTAAATCTACTGTAATCATAAACCAAGACAAATACATAATACTTGCCTCCAATGCTTCTAGTTTGTGTAGGACAAAAGAGATCTATATGCACTAACTGTAATGCATCAGTAGTTGTGACTTCACTGACTAATTTAAAACTTGATTTATGTTTCTTTCCATATTGACAAGGGTCACAAACTTTTGAAGAATCAAATCTAAGCTCTGATAGATCCTTAACTAATATTTTCTTACAAAGTTTTCATAAGTTCCTAAGGTTACAGTGTCCTAACCTTCTATTCCATAACCAAGAATGATCCTCCATTGCACTAAGGCGAGGTAGATCTTCGCTTCTATGGTCTTCTATGTTTAGTGTGTAAACATTCTCTTGCATATGGGCAGAAATAATAAACTCTTCCTTGGAATTGTGTACTAAGAAATTTTCATTCCTAAAATTCACAAGGTAACCTTCATCACATAACTAACTTATGCTAATGAGGTTGTGCTTAAGACCCTTAACAAATAAAACATTTGAAATCAAAGTTTTTCCAAGAAGAATGATGTTACCTATACCAATGATTTCTCCCTAAGCATTATCTCAGAAAGTTACTTTTCCTCCTTTCGTCTTGATAATATTTTCAAAATATTTTTTATTACCAGTCATATGCCGGGAACATCTACTATCCATGTACCAAGTATTGATGTTGGTACACTCTCTATTTTACTAAAATCAAAATATTTAGACTTTCGGAATCCAAAATTTCTTGGATCCGGAAATTTTAGAAAACAAGATTTTATGTACCCACATTTTCTTAGAAAAGTAGGCTTTATGAAATCCTAAAGATTGGGTTTTGTTAAAGGAATAATTCTTTTACCGGTGTCCACCACACTGACACTTAGTGAAGAATTGATCACTTTGAGGAAAAAAATAATTGCTGCTAAAAATGGTTTAAAACTAGTATAACCAAAACCAGAACTATTCTTTAGAGGTCATATTTGAGAATACATTTTATAAAAAATTTCCTTACCTAAGGTAAAGTTTGACAAACACTTCCTCAAGGAAAAAATTTTGGATTTTAGTTTGATAACCAAGTTATTGTCTTCTAAAACATTTGATTCAGAACTAGAGTTAGGCTCGAAAACATTTTTCTTAGAAATTTTGTTTTCTAGATCTTTAGAAACTTTATTCTTGTTAGAATTTACTTCTTCAATATTTTTTGAAATCTTTTCAAAATCAACATTTTTCTTACCAAGATCTTTAGAAAGATCTGATATTTCCTTAATAAGAATAGTATTGCTAGATTTTTCCTTATCAAGTTTTTTCATGAGTTTTGAGTTCTCAATTTCAAGGAGTTTGGAAAACCTAGAAACTTCTTCATAGAAAGGTAAAGTATCATCTTCATCAGAAGAAGATTCTTCATCCGAAGAGTTAGAATATTTACAATCATTACTATAATTTTTATTTAAATAAACATTGGTCATTGATTCAGCATTTTGTACCTTATCCATTAAACAATGATTTTCAATAGGTAGTCTGGATATTAGACCAAGATTCTTCTATCCATAAGATTCATAATCTGAAGATTCATCTGAAGAGTCACCACCACTGGCACTCCAGGTGTCATTATCTTTCAAGACTTTCTTAACTTTAGCCTTGTAGTACTTATTTCTATTTCTCTCATAATGTTTTTCCTTTCTTTCCTTTATTTTAAGCATAGGACAATTAGGACTTATATGTCTATCTCCCTTGCATTCATAACATGTAACTTCTGAATCTTTCTTATCTTTCCTTTTCTTCTTGTATCTGGATTGAAAGTTCCTCTGTACAGCTATCTTGTTCATCCTTCAAGCAATATTTTATGAATCATTCCTTGAGGATTCACTTCCACTAGATTTGGATTAGATAACAACCTTCTTAGACTTAGATCCGGTAATTCTCTCAGGACTCTCAGCTTTCATATGATTTGAAGTAGTAGTAAAATCAACTATGCCATTCCCATTCTTCTTCTTTACATTATCATCATCTCTCTCCATTCTAGTCTCATGTTGAAGAAGAGTTCCAAACAGCTCATCAAAGGAAATCTGGGTGACTTTTCTATTCTCATCAATTGTTATCCTCTTGGACTCCCACTCATTTGTCATGATGTCTATGATCTTATCTACAAGAGCCTCATCATCCAAACCTTTTTCTCCCATAGACTGTAATCTATTCACAATAGTTATAAACCTTTGTTGAACTTTTCTTATAGGTTCTCCTTAAAGAAAGTTAAAACCATGGTATTCAGCTCTCAACATAGCTCTTCTTGTCTCTATAACTTTAGAAGTACAAAAATTTGTAACTTCAAGTTTCTTCCATATACAATTTGCATCTTCACAAGAAGATATTTGGATGTACATACTTCTAGTCATAGAACAAATCAAGGTATTACGTACTTTATAATTCAGTTTATATTAATGCTTTTCTTGATTGGTGAAGGTACTAACTTCCTTCTCATGGATTTTAGATCCTCCAGTAAGAATAACAAAAATCATCAACACCAGTATTGATAATGAAAGTCTTCATGTGATCTCTCCAATATTCGTAATCATTTCTATCAAAAATAGGTGGTCTTTTTGGATTGAGATTGTCTACGGAACCAACATTGATTCCTTCCAACTTTAAAAAAATCTTTCCACAAAATCTTGTTAATAGAAAAAATTGTAAACAAACAAAATATTCCACAACAAGGAAAATAAAAATATAGTATCTCTAAACAAAATATGAATCTGAACTTTATGAGTCTGAAAATATGATTCCAAAAAAATAGAAGAAGATGATTTCTCTTCTGAATCTAATCGTGAGATTAATTCAGATTGAACCAAAATTATGAATCTAATTGTTATATTGGTTCAGGATTCAAGGTCACCTCATCTGATACCAATTGTTGTGATGGTATGTGAGTATGATATACTCTATAATACCAAATATAGGATCGAAATAATAAATATACTGAATAAAGTGTCTAATGTTTCTTGAAATACAAGAGGGGGTGAATTTTATACTTTAAAAAATTCCATTGGAACTTTTAAAGATGGTTATGTTTAATAAGGTTAAACATGGTAATTTACAAAACCTCTAAGTTCTACACACTTTCTTGATTCAAGAAAAATGATTCTGAGAAAGTGAATCCGGAAATATGGTTCCAAAAAATGAAACTTAATGAAAGTTAACAACGATAAAGATTCTACCTTAAAGTGTATATAAACTTACTAAATCAGATTATACAAGTATAAGGAATTATAAGATAGTTATACTTTCCTCAACAAATAAAATGCAATGGAAAACTTGTAACAAGATAAGTAACAAGAGGTAAATATTTTAACTCAAAGATAATGGTATCCAACAACCATGGATAAAGGTCCCTTGATTTATACTTTCAAGAAAGTATGTCTTACCCACACCAGGGTAAGCCCTCGATATGAAGATCGGAGTCTGTCTTGCTATCCCTAAAATCCCTCAAATTCAAGGTAGTCGGCACCTCTGTCTTCCTCAACAAGGAAGCCCTCAACTTCAAGGTAGTCAGAAACTCTTTCTTTCTATCCCCAGAAGCCCTCGATTGTACAAAGCTACAATTGAAGTTGCACAAAGCAAATATGAACAAGAAGTTCAGTACACACAAAGCATTAAAGCCTCTCTCTCTCTCTCTAGAAATCACTTCAGCAGCATGTAATCTCTTGATTGATCAACTTGTTGTGAACTATTTCAAATGAGATTCAATTTATAGCCATGGATTCAACGGTCATCTCCCTCCTCAAATGGTCATATTTTTCCTTGAATTTCAGAGGGACCTGTACACGTGTCACTCAAACAACAGTTAGTTAGTAACTGAAAGCATGACATCCTTTTATAACAAAAAAAGGGTAATGAAAAATATGGTTATATAACTAAAATTCAATATTCATAATGTAAGGAAATATTAAAGTTAGGAGTCTTACCAAAATTTAATTCGGATCCTATAATACAAGGATATTCATATTCTGTTTTCTAGGAATTCAAAACCTGAACTTTATAGAATTCCGGAGTCTGAATTTCAAGGAAATTCAGCATCTGAATTCTCAGGAATTCGGAACCAGAACTTAAAAAGTTCAGAGTCAGAGTTCATGAGAATTCGGAGTCAGAACTCATAAGATTTCGAAGTCTGTATTCAGATAACTCGGAGTCATAACTTGGAAATGTTCGTAACCAGAATTCGTATTCAGAATTCAGAGTCAGAACTTCAGAAGAGTTCGTAACCAGAATTCGTATTCAGAATTCGGAGTAAGATCTCAGAAGAGTTCGTAATCAAAATTCGTATTCAGAATTCGGAGTTAGAACTCATAAGAGTTCATAACCAGAATTTATAATCAGAATTTGGAGTCAGAACTTAGAAGAGTTCGTAACCAGAATTTGTAGTCAGAATTCTGAGAATTCAGATCCTAAAACAGAATGCTTCATATCTAGGTATTTATAGGATTCCTAGGTTTTGGTTACAAACCAAATTTTACACTTGTAAAAATTATGATATGAACAATGAAAGCATGGTAAGGATAAATTTCCTTGGGGAAGGAAATTTTTCCTTATAGAAGTAAAAAATAGAGTAAAAAGAAATTTTCCTTGAGATAAGGTGTTTGTGATTTTCAAAACAAGAAGGAATGGTAAAGTCATAAGGAAACCTTATTGACTTAACAATCTCCCTCGAGTATGAAGGAATAGAAAATTTATAAGGAAAACATTATTAACTCAACAATTATCTCCTGATCGTAGTTATATTTTGAATTTAATTCATTCCATGTGTGGGATTTTTATACACTCAGTGTTAGTCTCCAATATGGGTACTAATAAAGGCATGACTTGGGGGGTCATTATATATATTCCTTCATTGTTGGCCCATGAGGAGAACCATTGGAGAGGGGGGTTATGATTTATAGGCTTGGTATATTTATAGGGATGGGGGTAATGAGATTTTATCTCGAGTTTGTTTTTATTTTAAACCATGATTCTGATAATCATACTCTCAATATTAATTATTTTAACTGATTAATCATTGGTTAGATGATATCTGGATAAGGTGGATGGACTGAGAGTTGAATCCCAAACCTTAAAGTATATTATTGATCATTTTATTTTGAGGAATAAAAGTTTAATGGATATAATTTATACTAAATAATTTAATATGAATGAAATCACTACTCATTGGGGAGGAAAAACAACCTCGTAAGAAATATTGACTTTTTTATTAAGTCCTTGGCTACCCTAAGAGGGGTATTTAAGGGATACATGATGTTTTTAATTGAGTTTTGTTAGTAATTCACTTAATAATAAGACTAAGGTTGATTAGTAACCTGAATTTCCCACACATCACTAATATAATCATAATTTGTAGTCTTTTTTTCTACTTACTACTACCTACTCATACACACACTCACACAATTAATTGAAAATTAAAAAAACATTTAAATTCCTTCCAGGGAACACTCACAACACCTCTTATATTTATTACTTAAATTATTCATAAATATATTAATTATTATATTATCCAACAACCTATCTATGTGTAAATTACTGGGTTAATTAATCATTGATATAGTTCATCCACTAACTTAATACATGAATTGGATCCATTTTAAGGGATATGTATTTTTATATCCACTAATTTATTATTCAATTTTTGTAGATGAAAAGTTAATAAGAGGTCTTGTAATTCTTTCCTAAAGAAATTATATCTTCTCAAATCAACATGATCAAAGATGAAGGGATGATTTTGACTTGTGTTTGAGAGATCAAAATAGATTTTAGAAAGTTTGAACTTCTAGAAATTATATATTTAAATAAAAAAAAACAAACTTAGAGGAATAATATCTATACATATTAGAGGGAATATCAAGTATTAATTCAAACTAAAAGTAATGTATTTAAAGTGATTATTCATCTCATTCAGTAAAGAATTATTTTGAAGCATGGTCCTATTTTAGCTAAGAAATATAAGTTAATGGAGATGATTTTGGATCACCTTGAGATAATTCAATACAAACTATCAAGGAATAAATAGTGTAAATAATTATAAAATCCACCAAATCTAACATCCAAGTAATTCAAACAATTTTTTCAAGGATAAAAATCACAATTGGAAAGCATTCAAAAAGCACCCAAGAATGCATCCTAGGATTTGAAGCTCAAGTTAAACCATTTTCCTAATTAAATTGATGTGGAATACTAAAATTAAAATTTTAAAATGGTAATAGGCTGGGTAAAAGGTCAAATGGGTTGTAATGAGGTATAAAATTCTTGTATGGAGATGGAAAAACATAATACCCATATACAAATCACTAAATGAAATATGGGATTGGATCAAGTATACCCATTCAACATTGAAAGCTTATTTAATGTTTCAAAATAGATTGAAATTGATGTGTAATATGGTAAATAAATATTTCATGAAATGTAAGACTAAGAAGAGGTTGGTTCACTTCAATAGGTTAATAATGCAAAGATGAATAAATATTATTTCAAGGGTTGAATGAAAAAACCAAGGTATACATGAAGAAGTGGTTAAATTAGAGTACTTTATCAAAAGTGGTATTTTAAAATAAGTTAGTGAAGTTGTGGATTTATAGAATAATTTGTATGGATATATCTATGGAGTGTATTTATAAGATAATATATTCAAAAAGTATGGTACTAATCCAGAACCACTGGAACTTCAATGGAAATCAATATTTGAATAAAATTTTGGGTTATGATAAATAAGATCCATATTCTATGGGGCCATGGTTTAAAATTAAGAAGAATAAGTCAGGATGAGGTCTTTGAAAAAATAACTTCTTGGGAGGCAACCCAACAATAGTATTTTTTATTTCTTATTTGTACATTTTATTTTAGTTTTTAGTATTTAAATGCATATCCATTATACTGAGTAAGACCTGAATTTTTATAGTAACTTCAATGTAACATACGTGAAGTGAACTATGGTGGAAAATGAAAAACATTCTATAAGAAAATTAACTAAAATGGAAGTGGGTATTATATTATCCCATTATCTCATTTTTTATTAATCTTGAGTTCATTTTTTAAAATCATAGATGCATCTCCCTACTTGATTACACATTGATCACATAATAAAAATTAAGTGTGTGGGGGGAAGATAAAGTGTGTTGTGTGTTGTTATTGAGAATAAAATCACTTTAAAAAATTAATCCATCAAACCCAAAGAGAAAAATTCACTTATAAAACATTAAAACTCTTGTTTATGGAACTTTAACATTTATTTTTAATAAGATTTTATTTCTATAAATAAAAAAAATAAATCCTGTATTGGATTAATTAAATCAGTATTGAGTTTTTTTCTAGAAAGGGGGAAAACTTTAGTAGTTTATACCAGATAACAATCAGATAATTCATTTGAATTGGAGTTGTGTCATTTGTAAGGATCCAGACTATATTTTATTAAAATAGCATAGCACAAGGGTGTGTGTGTGTAAAACAAAATTAAAGTCCATCAATAAGTGTAAGATAATTTGAGAAATATCCTCCCAAACTTTCTTCCATGATCTAAATATTATAATTAATCTTAGGGTATACATCATATTTTGTATTTCATAGTTTTATATTAGTCCCCCTCAATTGTTTAATAATATAATTTCAAGTAATATAGAAAAAATAGTGTGTAAAATATTCTTATTTGTTGAGAGGGCTGAAGGATAAGGTGATTGTTAAACTCATTAAAACTATAGGAATGTAAAGTTATCCATTGTGTTTATAGTAATGAATCAATAATTATAAGAAATTAGGTTTTGGAATGTAGATCTTTAGTGATAGTACTTTTAAAAAGATGCTTTATGTAAACACTGGGATTCAAATAATGTGACACCCTCTTGGTCATAAGTATGTTAATTTTTTATATTTCTCATTATATTTAAAGGTTTTAAGGGTTTTTGTGAATCAGGTGTGAAAATTTAAAATTTCTATGCAAAAAGGTCAAGTACAGAGACACATTTTTATTTCTAAGCACATGTCAACCGTGAAGTATGTCACTGTGAGCTCTAGTAGAATTTTTCAAGGTTTGAGCATGATTTTTCAAATCGAGTGGAATAAAACAAGATGTTTTGTCACTTCATTGTCCATGGGCATTGGACAAACATGATTTGTGAGTGGTTCCACAATTTTTGTGTACTTCTCCGGGAAATTGTGAAACTTGGTTTTCTGAGGAAAATATCTATGTATGGTTGGTGAAAAATTTAATAAATAGTGTGGCCCAATCCAAACCTCATAATTTTAAAAATTTACTTCATTGAAAATGATCTTTTTTAAGTTTAAGAACCTTGTAATATCTATTATACTCGACACAACATATCCCCCGTATTCTATAGAGTTATCTCCTTGATTTGTTTATTATTTACCTTCATTTTTTGTGGATCTTTTCAAGATATTTTCAAATATTGATCTTATATTATCTCTTACCCATAGATATATCCTTAATATCCTCTACCCATGTTCTAATATAACCCAATTAGGATATGATTTATAGATATAGAGGTTTATATAGGTAATTTATAATGTTTCTTATGGATCTTGACTTTTGAGGACTAGATCTACTCATTTCAAATATCCTTATTTGAAGATGGATGGTGTTATTATATTGGTGAGTTAGGTGTATCTATAAATTTATGATAACCAGTGAATTATTTAATTTTTTTCTAAATTCCTTTGGTTTGTTTTAAGAAATTGATTAATTTATTTCATATTGGAATTAAAGGGTGTTTTTAAAGTGGTTTTTCTTTAAAACCAGTTTATGTGCATTATGTGTTTGATGAAATGACTCGAAGGTTATTTTGAATCAAAAATAGATTTTCAAGCATGAGGGAAACGATAATTTACTTTTAAAATAATTTATAAATTATAATAATGTTTTTAAAAAATATTTTCAGAAAATATACCACATTGGGAACCTTGGGTGCATCAATATGGCCATATGAAAACTTTAGTGAGTTTCAAACCACTATGGTTAATTATTTTGATATCAGTAGACTATGGATGGACTCAATATTAGTAGGATTCATGTTACACTATCTTGGTATTCCTCTATATGTATTAGGATGTATTTTATGCTAGAGACAAACTTTTGATTGGTTTTATACATGAAGGTAATATTTTATATTTTATTTATGACATGCTTATGTTATGATATTTCCATACATAATTTTTTCTATTCCCTTTACACTATATTCCATTTACATTTTATATTCCTAGTTATGTGAATAATAAATTCTTTAAAATAAACCAAATTATGCTTCACAAAATGGTTTTCATTTGAAATTTATTTATAAATTTTTTTTTAAATTTAGAACTAATGGTTTCATAGTAATAGATGTTGTATAGATTTTTTGGTGGTTTTCTACTGGGATTAGTGCTAACAACATAATTTTTCTTTTGTTAAATTTTGTAGATATTTATTTTAGGACACAGGTAAAGGGAAGGAGGTTATATAGTTTAGAAGCTTCTCTTGTATGTTATCATCTTTTTTTTTCAATTTGGGTTATGGTGATGATTGATCACATGGAGATAGTGTTTTTCCTATTTGGTATTAATTATGGTTTATCCTTTTATTTTTTAATTGTATTACTCATGTTTTTGTAATATTTTCTTTCATGATGTACTCTATTGTTTTCCTTTTTTAGTTACATTGGATACATGTGCTTCATGATTGTGTTTGATCTCACCTTGTGGTGGTCTATCTCGGGTGACATTTCATGTTTACCAAGGTTGGATCATTGAAAATTGGTATCACATCTAATACCTATCCAGAATTATGAGGACATTACCTAGGTTTTTTTAAGGTCTTATGTTATACAACAGTTAAAACTATCAGAATTTTGGTAGTAAGTGTATATGGGTGCTTGGTTAGCTCACTTCTATGTCTGAACTTTGGTTACCGTGGGTGGTTAGGGATTTTAATCAATATTGAGAGTTTTGGGGGGTTTATTTGATGAAATTACTTTATATTTTATCTATATAACCTATTATTTTCTAAATTTTCAATCTTTATTTTGTATAATCCATTTTTTCTTTAAATTCATTTTTCTTAAAGTGCTTAAATGTATATTCTTAATGTTTTTCTTTTATTTGATTATTTTATGTTAAGATAATTGGTTATTTTATGTCCTATTTATTAGAAAATGACTCTTATAATAGATATTATTAATCTTAGAGAGGAATCTATGAGAAAATTTTAGTAAGTGAATCCTCCAATATACCCTTCATTGGTAGAATCCTTCATCTATATTATTCAAACTCTATACCAGGAAATTGTCAGAAACTAGGTATGAGAGAGGGATCATAGATTATAATTTATCAAGTATAATTCACTTATCTTATATGGTGGGTGTTTCCACTAACATTCCTAAAAGACTAGGAAGAAAATGGTGGGACTCTATCAGGAAATAAAATTTACATGAGGATCTTATCTAGAATTACTTCAAGAAGGTATTCAACTAACATTGTTTCCTTAAAAAAAATTAATTAGAAAATAATCGGGTATTTATCAACTTAAAGAAATGGAAGCATTCATTTATGTAGTATGCCACTCATTTCTATAAGTTTTTCAACTTATCACCCAAGAGTTTTTCTAATGATTACCTTAAATCTTAGAGGTTCGAGAAGGGTTTGAGTGTCTATATTCTTCTGATACTAATTATATTTTTCCTTAAAACCTTTTCTAAAGTGGTTGATAAGGAAAAAATGGTTGAGGTAGGAATATCATGGAAAATGAGTTTAGGTGGTGCTTCAATTACTGTAGTTAGTATCGAGGGTGTCCTATTTGGCCAGAAAAGGAAGCGTAAGGGTGATCAATTTACATTGGGGCCTATTTTAAGGGTTTCTTTGAGAAAAAACTAGTTAATTTTCAATTAATGTAGGATTAATCTTAATTATAAACCTAACTATATGTAAACACCCATGATGTTTCATTATTGTGTACAATCTATTCACCTTAAGAGTTTCTATAAAAAAATCGCAAGGAAGTAGAGTTGGTCCACTCTTACCAAAGTCTCTCTTGTTAATTCTGATGAAACAAAGGGTTGTGGATCTCATTCTATTATTAAGGGTTATAATTAGGTGATAAATAAATATTAGGTAGGACCTAAAAATTGGAGTCTTTATATAGTAGATTATACACCATAGGAATCTAAAGTAGGGTCAACTACTATTAGAGGTACAATGTTTATTTCCCCCTTTATAGTTTTAGATTTGATTAATGTGGATGAAAATCATTATTTTATATTGTCAAAGTAAATAGATGTTTTGGTTTTACATTTTGATCTTATTTAATTATGATTATATCATTCTACTCCCTTGGGAAAGAGGTTGGAAAAAGGTTTTAAATGACATGTGTATCAAGTGATAACTGTCGACTATGAAGTGGTGTGGAATTTATTAGTTCTTGTTATTGATATATCGGTCCTTATTATTAGAAAGGATTTTATGATCAATGATACAGCCCAAATCTATTATTACCACCATCTATTTCAGTTTCTATATCCCGATGGAGTCTCTCATGTCTTTCAAGGTGAGTGGGGTCCTATATTAGGAAGATCGATGCTTGTTGTTCTTTATTCTAGAATTATATGATACTGGTTTTCAGAGGTTATTATTGATGTCGTTGACCCTAGTTTGAGTATTATATTTCCTATAGTGGTGAGTGTGTGTCCCTAAGTTTTTTCTTGATTTTATTTCTAGGATGCCTCTCCATATAGAGGGAAAGTTCACTACTAACCTACTTCCCTGTATGATGCACATTTCAATGACATCATATCATATAGATCCTACTGAGTTTTAGTTTTATAAGGTTCATATTGTAGACCTTGAGGCTAATGGATTTATTCATCATAGTGTGTCACCATGGGATTCTCCTATTCACTTTGAAAAAAGGAATAAAAAATCCATAAAATCTATATTTGTTATACAAATCATAAACATGTGACTGTTAATAATAAATACCCCTTTCTAAGGATTAATGATCTCTTTGATCAACTCATAGGAGCCCGATGGTTTTGAAAAATTGATCTATGATTAGGGTACCATCATTTGAGTGTTTGAGAGTAGTATATACTTAGGATATCATTTATAATTCGATATCAAAATTTTGAGTTCCTAGTTATGTTCTTAATTGCCACAAATCCTTTAGCAATATTCATGGAATTGATGAATCGGGACTATCATATATTCTTATAATCTTTTATTGTCATTTTTTCATGATATATTGGAGTACTCTAAGTCATAATAGGAGGATATGAATCAATTGAACATAATTATTGTAATCTTTAAAGAATATTTCTTATACGATACTCTTTCAAAATAAAAATTTTATATCCAAGAAGTGAAGTTTTTAGGGCATGTTATATTTTATAAGGGTATCTTAGTGGACCCTGAAAAGATTTTGGTGAAAATGTCATGGGATCAACCCAAAAATTTGATTTAAATTTAGATATTCTTGGGCTTATATGGATATTATAGTCATTTTGTATAAGATTTCTCCAAGCATACATCTACGGTGATATAATTAACCCATAAGGGTGTTAGGTTTGAGTTGAATAATAAATTTCATATATCTTTTTAGGAACTGAAGTTAGGGTTGAATTTGGGTCCAATCCTAATACTTATTAAACTAGTTTTGGTATATCATGTTTTTTATGATGCCTCAAGTACCTATTTTAGGTGTGCCTTGATGTAGGGAAAATAGGTGGTAGACTATGGCTCTCTCAAATTATGCCCTAATGATAAGAAATATCCTACCTAAGACCTTTAGTTGGCTTTTGTGGTTCAATCTCTAAGAAAATGGTTCTACTATCTACTTTGGTAATGTTTTACAATATATTCAAATCATAAGTGCTGAAATTATATTTTTACTCAAGGGGATATGAACATGAGATTGATATGTTGGGTTCACTATCATTATAATTTTGATTTTAATATTTTTTTATACTCCTAAAAATGGTAATGTGATCACTAATACAATGAGAAGGATTTTACGAACTCAATAATTTAAGTAATCAGTAGAGTATTGGTCTCTGATGAGTATGTTTTCTATGATGAAAATGGTAGTGGAAGATTCCAGTGGGAAAACATTATTAGCTTCAGTGAAGGATTACTCATCTTAAAATGATTAGATTCAAATCAAACAAGTAATAGACACTGATTTTCAGCACTTTAGTAGAATCCTTAATGTTGGGGTGACCTCTGTTGATTAGTCTCTATCTCGTATGGGTGATCTATGTTTTCAAAGGGGTTTGGTCATTCTGGTATCTCTAAGGAAAGAATTTATGGATAGTGAACACTAGTATAGTTAGTCTATACACCCCAGGAATACCAAGATGTATCATGATCTAAGACAGTGATATTGTATTCCAAGGATGAGGTGGTTGATTGTGGAGTTTGTGTCACATTACATTGCTTTCAAGAATATTATGGGGGCACACTAGAGGCCTATAGGACTATTGAAACCATTACCCATTTTAGTGTGGAATTGGGTGAGATATATATGGATCTTGTCAATAGTTTTAAATAGATTCCTAGTGGGAGTCACGTGATTTTGTTGATCATTGAAAAACTTATGAAATTGGCAAATTTACTCCCCATTAAGAAGACAAAAAGGTGGAACATATTAGGAACTTATACTTATGAGATTTTTTTAATATTCATGGTTCTCCTTCAATAATTGTTTTTAACAAGGACCCACTATTTATATTGAGGTTTTGGAATGTTTTACAAGAAGTGATGGGTACCCAACTGAAGTTAATCAAGAAATAACACCCTTATAAAGATTGTTACATGGAGCAATAAATGTAGATTCTTGAGGATATGCTTTGGGATTTAATTCTTGATTTTGGTGGTTTATGGTAAAATATTATATCATTGGTCAAATTTTTAAACAATATAGTTATTAGGATTCAATCAAAATGGAATATTTCGAATCATTTTATGGGAGTCCTTATATATTTAACATATTCTTGGAATAGATAGGAGAGTGGACCTTGGTTGGACTGAGCCTTTTTCAAAATATTAAAAAAGTATTCTATTGATCCAAAAGAGGTTGGTGATAGATTGGAGTCATCATATATCCTATATTGACCATCATCATTACACATTGGAGTTTAAGATTGGTTATTGGGTATTTCTAAAAGTTTTACCTCGATCGTGACATCATCAATTGGGTAATAAAAGTATGTTGTCATCAAGTTTTATACACTCTTTCTTGATTATTGAACATCTTGAGATGGTGTATTATAAGTTGTAATTTTCATTCCACATGATATGGACTCATCACATATTTCCTTTTTTATAGCAAGGAGGTATCAACTAGACCCTTCCCATGTGATTGAATGGAAATATGTTGATTTTGATCCCAATACATTTGTGGTTGAACAAAAAGTTCATAATATCGATCACTATAATAAGGTATTTCATAGTAAAACAATTCTCTTGGTTTGGGTACTGTTACAATGCAAACAAGATAACTATAAGACATGTGAGTGGTAATCATTGATGAAGAAAAAATTTCTTTTTCTATTTGTGACTCCAGAATCCTAAGCACTTTCTATGGAAAAAAAATTTATATTGGGGAGAATTGTTACAACCTCTAGGCCATAGGTATGTTAATTTCTTAGCTTGTTCTTTCTATTTTGAAGTTCGAGAGGTTTTCGAGAGTTTGGGGTTGAAAATACAGTATTTGGGTGTGTCGAGTATGGACATATGAAACCATTAGTGAGTCTAGAACGACTAGGGGTTATTCTTGTGATATTGATAGACTATTACAGGACCTAATATCGGTAGAATTCACATTACACAAGATTAGTGTTCCTCTATGTTTCCAAGTACATATTCTCATAGTATAGATCCCAACTTGTTATTGTTTTTATACATAATGGTATTATTTCATGTTTTATTACTTACATATTTGTGTTATGGTATATCCATAGATAATTATATTTATTCCTTTTATACCATATTAAAGGTGCATGTGATATTCATGGTTTAGGTGAATATTAAATTATTTAATGGAAACCAAAATATAATTTACAAAATGTTTTTTAATTTGAAATTTCATTATAAACATGTTTATTTTAAATATAGAACTAATTATTTCATGGTGATAGACATTTTTTAGATTATTTGGTGGTATAATACTAGGATTAGATCTCACACCATTATTTTTACATTCATAATTTGTATATTGGGATTTAAAAGACATGGGTAAAGGGAAGGTAATCATGTAGTTCTCTATCTTCTCTTTCATGTTGTCTCCTTCCTTGCGAGTTGGGTTTGTGGTGACGGTTGATCACATGAAGATATTGTTTTGTTCCTATTTGGTTTTATTTTCAGTTCATCCTTTTTGGATTGATGTTTTATTCCTCATGGTTTTGCTATCTTTTATTCCACATTGTACTATGTTGTTTTCCTCTTTCAGTAACACATGAGACATGTTCTTTTGGCTTGTGTTGGATCTAACCTTATAGAGGTCTATCTCAGGTGACATGTCATGTCAGCCTAGGTTGGTTTACTACAAATAGGTCCTTATAAATTAAAATTCAATTAATTTAGTATTAAAATTTAAAAGGGATGAATTCTTCGTGAAACCTTTATTGAGGGGAATTACTTTAGGACAAATAATGTTAACGTTTGGAGGGAATACGGTTTTCAATTTTTTTCATTATTTTATATAATAATTCCAGTTTATTTAGTTTTATTTTAGTGTTTACGCATATAAATATTGTTTGAATTAGTGTTTTTGGGTATTATAAGAGTAATAATTTAATTTAATCATGTCTATACTCTTAATTCATGAAATTGAGATCATATTTGGAAATCTGATTTGGGGGATTTTATTTTTAGATACTGATGTTGTAATTTTTTTAGATGAATGGTTAAAGAGAAAGTATTTATAGTAAAGGGAAATGAAGAAATGATGTTTTTTCAACCTAAAAAAATTATTGGACAGTAGTAAATATTTATAATTTTATAAAAATGAGGTTTAATTCATATAAATCAACCATGGTGAGTGGACACTCAATGAATGGAATCAACATTAACCCAAGGAATATAAAGGTGAGAACAATGAGGTCCATAAGAAATGTTAAAGAATGTGGATGATTTGAACTTAAAATATTTCCATGCGAATGGGTGGTCTTGAGGACAAAGAGGAATATCATGGGTTGGGGCTATATTAATTAGAGGAGCACATACCCAACTTTAACTAACTCTCTAAGCATATGCATCAAGTGACTGAGATAATAAAGGTGTTGGACTGCCTATCTCAAATTTGATATAATATGGACACTATAACTAGATAAATGTGCAATGCACTAGGTAACCATGACTTTTCCTAGGTGATACCCACCCATTAAATCAATTCATATATTAATCTGAGTTATCAATCTTTTTAACCCACTTGAATCATCTGAATTACCCAGGATATTATTTTAATTTTAATTCCTCACCACCAACATTATTCTCTAGTGACCCTCACATTAAACTTAACATCCATACATAACTATCCCAAGTAGTGGGATTGAACCACTATCTTTCAAGATATGACCTAGGTACTGACACACCATTTTTAATACCTAATATCAACTTCAAAGGAGTGTTGTTGAAATAAATTATATCAAGAACAAGAAATAATATAACATTGATTTTTTCATATATGGTTACGCTAAAATATAACCTTAACCCTATACCAATGGAATATCATGACCAGTTTGATGGTTTTGGGTGCAGCGGAAGCATGCATAGGTGTGCGATATATTAAAATTTCTTTTAAAAATCGTTTCTCGAAACCAAGAGTGGGGATCTTGCAGGTCAAATTTATAATTAATTTATTTAATATTTGAAGAAATAAATTCTTGGACTTTGGAAATTTCTTCATTGGTGAATTTTGATCATCAAAAAGGACCCTTTTGAATTACCTTCGCTACTTTGTGAGGATAAAAGGATAGAATTATTCTCAAATTGATCCACACATGCTCATATAATCTCTAAGAAAAACCATTTGATCTCCAGGTGATAGCATGGTGAGTTGAATGTCTTGCATTGTTCATTATGTATTGTTCATTATTTGGTATTGAAGAAATCACTATTACACTTCTTGTTCTTAATAGGGGGGGGGAGAAGGATGAGTTTATAGGGAATTCATGTGCACAACAATTCCCTATTCTCAATTTTTGGATACTCTATATAATAGACATAGTCGCCTATTTATAGAGTTGGGATTTAATTTAAAATATAATTTAATTTCATACTGGCCATTAAATAACATTTATTACATTTAATAAACCCCATTCCATATAATAATAATTATATTATTATTATTTTGTTGTGCACACCAATTTTCGCAATAAAAAATATTATGTAAAGGACTCGTGGATTAATATTTTTATCGAACTCGATCTTGGTCCATTCAAACTCATCTATCATTTATTGAACAAAAAAAATAAATATTTTATTCATAAAAAAGTGAATAAATATTTATTAAAATATTCAATATATAAAATAAATATTTTATTTAAATGTAATAGAATAAATATTTATTTAATTTATCTGATCAATATAACTTGAATAAAACTATTCCTCGGACTTGAGAATAGTATTTATTCTATTAATTAAACTCAAATAGAATTTAATTTAGATCAATGGAAACACTTAGTCTGTGACCCTCTTGGATTATTTCTTATTGGAATTAGGTGTTCTTGCCTAAAGTCTAAGATTAACATCTAGAAATGGGTCAAGGAACTCAAGAGAAAGAATTTAATGTCATAATTTTGACAACCAAATACGAATGCTCACTGTGTAATATAATCTCTTTGTCACAATATCTCATCAAATAGGTTTCATAATCGTGTCACCAACCTATATACTCAATATGTCTATATTTGAATATCTTAAATAAAAATTGCATTACACCATGGTCATCAGATTTAATATGATGGTTTTATTCCAATCAAAGGGTTGAGATATCAGCTTCCATAAATATGGAGGGGACAAATCATTCTTTGCCTTATTCATTAATGACATGTCACTCATGACACACCAATATATCCAACTACTCAATGAAATTTTATCATCATGGTTTACAAAATAAATCTAATTACTCAAGTTATAACATGAATTATGAATAATCTAAAGTCTAAGGACCATCACACAGGCTCATAAATAGGAATATCTGATGATACCAAAACATGTAGAATTCCTACTGGTAGGTTTGTTCTCAAAATATCACATTTTGGAGACTATTAAGTGAAAACTTCATGAGAATAATCCTTGTCTACTTAGGAGTATTTGTACCTAATAGTCTATGTACTATGTTTCCCTTCATAGTATCTTATCCAACTGCATAACATTATTTTAGAATATTATCATAGCACGTCAAGGTTATCATCATAGTGGGGAGCTAATATGACCTTATAAATGTGACATATACTCCAAGACATTATTTCATTAGATTCATGAATAAAAATAAAAAATATGTAATAAAAGGTTTTATTAATATTCAATACATTGAATATTCTTGTAATCAAAGTATAAACAGTTGTTCCGAGGACACCAACTCCAACAAACTCCCACTTGGACTAGATCCAACAATCTACAACCTTCAGTCTACTAGAACTCACATGATATTTATGTTTTTATTTATTCAAGGCTTTAGTCAAGGGTCCCTCCAAAATGTATTTCATGGAAATACTAATCACTGCAACTTCACCTCTATGAGAAAAATTCCTTAAGAGACGATACTTCTAAAGTATGTGCTTCATCTGCTAATGTGACCTTGGAACTATTAAGAGAGCCATTACTATAGTATTATCACAACAGAGTGTGACAGAAACTTTATTATTAGTCACCACATCAAGATCTTAGATTATTTTGTGCATTCATGCTACTTTTTTAGCTGCCTCATAAGCTGTAATAAACTCTAACTCTACTATATAATATGAAACCATAGCCTACTTTGAGCTCTACCATCTCATAGAACCTCCATTCAAAGTGATTAAAGGGGAGGGTACTCATACTTCATTGCTTTTACTGATAATTTTAATATATATGGATATTTATACTTAATGATGTATAAGTCAAATTCTTTTGATAAATTCAAGGAATAAAATCACTTATGCATATGGAGTCCCTATCATTCTATTTATTTCCTCATGTACCTGAGGATACATTTTCCTAGAGAGATGAATTCTATGTGATGCTGGAAAAAATACCCTATTGGATTTTTCTATACTGAATCTCTTCAGTATCTTTTCAATTTATTTACTTTGACTTAGGCTGAGCAACCACTTGGATTTATCACGATGGATCTTGATCCCAATAATATATGCAGTCATTCCTAAGTCCTTCATAGAGAATCATTAATTCAACCATGCCTTAATATACTATAAGACTATTATTTTGTTTATAATGAGTAATAAGTCATCAATATATACTATTAAAAAAATGACTTCACTCCCACTAAACCTTTTATAGACACACCAATCATATTCTTTATTTATAAAACCAAATTCTGTTATGGCCTCATCAAAACAAATGTTCTATGACCAGGGTAATTTCTTTAATCCATAAATGGATATTTGAAACATGCATACCTTATTGGCATCCATTGGAGTCAAAAACACTTCGGTTATTGTCATATAAACATCTTCCTGAAGGTGACCATTAAGAAAGGTTGTTTTGAAATCCATTTTTCAAATCTCAAAATCATGGAAACCACAATGGAAAGTATAATTTTGATGGATTTCAGCATTGAAACTGGTGAAAATGTTTCATCATAGTCAATGTCTTGATGTTTTTTAAACCCTTTTTCAACCAGTCATTCCTTACAAGTACTAACTTTTCCTTCTATTTCTAATAGGATTTACATCTTTTGAGGGTATACCAAAACCCAAATTTGGTTTTTCTACATGGAATCCATTTCATAATTCATGGATTCTTTCCACTAGGAAACATTTGTACCACTTACTACTTCCTTATAGGTTATTGGATCATTATTATCCACTAATAATGAGTCACCATCCTTAGATACTAGAAAACCATACCATTCTAGTTCTCTAACATTTCTAGTACTCCTACAGAGTAATTGGGTCTCTAGGAAAATTTCTTCTTCCATGGGGCTTTGTGGAACTTGTTCCTATACCAACTCTTATGTAACTTGAACCTGGACTTCATCAAAGTTTATCTCACTAACACTATCTCTTTTAGATATAATATCATCCTTAATAAATTTGGAACTTATGTCAACAACAACCTTTTTTTAAGTATTATATAGGTGGTGGCCCTTTGTTTCTTTGGGATATCCAAAAAGGATACAATTTGTGCCTTAGGGAAAAAACCTATTACCTAAAGAGGAATTAACAAATTCTTCATAGCCCCATACATATGTAAGGCAATATGGGTTTCTTTCTATTCTATAATCGGTATGGTATACCATTTGTTTCTTTAGTTGGCACTCAATTTAGTATGTATGTTTTTGTTTGTAATGTGTATCCTTAAAAGGATAATAGAAAACTCACATGAATCATAATTGATATCTCCAAATACAACAAGGTGTGATTCATCCTTTCACTTACACCATTCTGCTGAAGAATATAAGGAGGATTAAGTTGAGATAAAATCTCTAACTCCTATAGATTATTAATGAAGTCTTTATTAAGATATTCTCCACCATGTTCTGGGTGAATTTTCTTAATTTTCTTACCAAGATGGTTCTAAACTTCATTCTTGTATTCCTTGAATTTATCAAAAGAATCTGACTTATACCTCATTAAGTAGAAATATCTATATCTACTAAAATCATCAATAAAAGTAATGAAGTATGAGTATCATCTCCTTTATTCAATAGAAAATGATCAATACACATCAGTATGAACTAATTTAAGAAGATATATATCCCTTTCACCACTCCCACTAAATGGGGGTTTGGTCATTTTTCCTTGTAAACATTAATGACATAAACCAAGTGGTTTTTGTTCAAAACAATCTAAATATCCTTCTTGATGTAATTTAGTCAAGTGATTTTCATTTACATTACCAATCTAGTGATGAAAAAGTTGGGCGTGTTGTGAGTCAAGTGAAGTAACTTTGTTATTAATTTCCATTATTTGGTTTGTGTAATCCAACACATAAAGACTATTATTTAAATGTTACTTACCATTAAAAATTATATCTTTATAAAATAAGAAACATTTATTCCCAAATTTGAAAATAAATCCTTCCATATCAAGTTAGGAAATAGAAATATATTTTTTTGGTAACTGAAGGCACATAATAAAAACCCTTTAAAACTAAGATCATTCCAGTCGGCAACATGAGTTGGTAGTTCCTGATAGCTATAGTAGTAAGTTTAACTTCTTTGGCTACTTGAATATCTACCTCTCCTGGATCAATATTTCAGAATCTAATTGGTTTCTATATTGGAATACATACGCGAGAACCAAAATCTATATCTAATACCCAATTTGTAGAAATAGATAAATTGCAGTCGATAAAAAATGCACCTAAAGCTTCCCCTTGCTTCTTTAGTTGGGTGCAGTTATTCTTCTAGTAGCCCTTCTTTCCACATAAAAAATAGACAGCACCTTTTTCCCTTTCTTTCCACTTGATATTCCTCTTCTTGGAAGGGTGTGAAGATACTTGGGCTTAAATATCTTTACTTACCATTTCTGTTTGTTCATCATAAGTTCAAAAGTTTTTTGATGATTAATATCCCTATCTATGTAGAGAATAAAAGTAAGAAGATATATCCAAGACTTCTCAATTTTATTCATATTAAAATCAACAAAAAAGTTGTATAATCTATGAAGGAGTGATGAAAAAATAAGGTATGAGCCCAATTCTTTAGGGAGTTTATACCCTAGAACCTTTAAGCACTCAATGTATCCAATGAGCTTGAATACATGAGGCCTAGCTGGGGAACCCTCTCCATGATTTCTCTAAAATTTCACCTTCTAAATCATAGACAATTTCAATATAGCTCTCTCCTAGTAAAGACCACAAAGGTTCTCAAGAATTCTATATGCATCCTTGTTTTTCTGAGACCTCATTAATTCATTGGAAGTTGATTAAAGAATCAAACATTGAACATCGACCAGGTCTCTCAAATGTTTTTTTATAGACAAGGAACTCTTTATCACTCACCTCTTTAGTAGGTGTATTAGTCATTGGGGATTATAGAATGTAAGATTTCCGTTCATGACATATCACAAACTAAAGGTTTCTAAACCACTCCTGGAAGTTACTTCAAGTTATGAGGTTATATTTCTCCAATATTGATCATAGAGATAGTGTAGATGATGAACTTGTCATTTTATTTTATAATTAAAAAAGATCATATTATTTGTACTTTTCTTAATTACAAAATTAGTGAGATATAATAAATGAATTTTTTATTTATTTATTAAATATCCCATTATTTTATCAAGTCCTAATAGCCATCACTATGGAACTTAGAATTTCTAGTTTCTCTAACATTATAGTGGAAATGATCCACATTAATTTTAGTAATTATCTTAACTTTGTCCATGAAAACCATAATAAAGTGATTAGGTATGTGGTCTTTCCAACTATGGACTTTCAACTCCTTGATCCATTGAGTGGATTCCCCTATCCAGAAATATTAACTTGAATTTTCTCAACACTTTCATCTAAATTTATGTTGAATAGACTTTATCCATTAAGCTCAATACAATTTTTGTTAAGTCAACCCAAAACTCTCAATAGAACTCCCCGATAAAAGTAAGTTTCCAGAATTTGGCTATGTATTACACTTAGTTATGTGGTTTCATTCCCAATCAATTAATGGAAGGCTTAGTATGACTTATATTTAAATGAGGTGTTTTATTTTATTATTTATAAATTTTATTTTATTTTATCTTTTACACATCTTGTTAATATTAAGTGGGTGTTACTTAATTAATAAACCATGTTGGATAAAACATTTACACATAATTCATTTATTTAATTTTTGTATTTGCACGTTAATTTATTTATTTATGTGATCGTTTCCTTGCATCCATAAAATAAATAATTATATATATATAAATAAACAATTAATTAAATGACCCATTCATCTGGATGAGCCTGTAAGGGGCACCGCATCTCTAGAGTTTCTTCTTGTCGCCACTTTCTCTTCTCCAGCTTAGGGTGGCGGCGACTCTTCTCTTCCGCTCCTCTGCTTGGCACGGTCTTGGTGTGCGGTGATCCTTCTATGGATTCGTGGGCTCGAATCTCAGAGATTATCATCATTTTTGGCCCACTTCATGCCCTATCCTCCAGCTCGGGTTTCTCATGGCGTCGCGGTGAGTCCGTGGTCGAGTCCCATATCTGCAGTCTAAGAGGTGTATCCTTGTTTCTGCACTGGCTGTGGAAGCGTTTGGAGGTTCGTTGTGGTCTTCGGGTGCGGTTTTGAAGGCGGCAATGGGATTGGGGTTCTGGGTTGTGACGTGGAATTTCATCAGGCATGTTCTGGTATTCGGGTGGATTCCATTCCGGTGAGGTTTTTTGCTCCTTGGATTTCTGATTCACGCTCTCCTTTTGGGTGAACTGTTGTGCGAGATTTGTGCTCACTTGGTAAAGTTGTTCTTTTCAAGTAATTCTATTTTTGGTGTGGAATTGGAGTCTATGTTGATAGTGATGACGATGGTGAAGCATTGGCATTTTTTGATTCGGTTTGTGTTGGTTGATGTTGGAATCTGTAAAGATAGTGTTTTTTGTGAGTTTCATACAGCAGTTTCTGCGACGAGGAGGATGGATCCGATGGGAATTTCTCGATCTTCCATTGATGATGGTTCTGGGTTCATGGGTGTGTCATGGTCCGTGGTACAGTGGCCCGAGGCAATGGAATTTTTCATCATTTGAATTTTGAATCTGGTTTTATCAACAACATATGACTTTGTTGAAAGTGTTTTGTGGTGATTTTGATTCAGTTTTCTGGAATTGTCTAGTTCTTGCTAACCCATAAAGAGGATTTGGAAAATCGAATAAAAATATAATTTTCAGTCAAATGACCCATTCACGAGAATTATCTAATGGTTTGTTTAATGATAATACATTGAATCAACCTTTGACCTCAGGTAAATAACTCTAATTTCCAGTCTTGGCATGAGTTATAGCATTCCAGCTATCCACCTATGTATCACCTAGGTTGGAATAATTATGGTTTGATCTTGAACTACCTCCACACACCTTGTGATGCTCCATTAATTAGAAATATTTATCACTCAAACATTGGTGAGGGTAACCAAAGGACTAATTAAAGGGGATAACATAAATATCATTGGACACATATGTCCTACAGAATAATATAGGGTGGGATGACTCACATACCATCATTTAATTTAATATTAAATAATTGAAAACTCACAAAAATAAATTAAATTAAAACATCCAAATCATACATAGGTGTTAGTCAATCTCAGGAATTTTCGTACCTGAAATGAATACGCAAAAGTAAATGGATAGCATTCATTTCTTTATTCTTTTTCTTTTATTATTTAAGATGAACGAACTGGCATTAATTAATTAATTCCCTTTTATCTTTAATGATCATACAATCATATTTCAAGATAATAAACATTAATGTAATTCATGGAAAATAAATGTTAGAACCAATAATGACATATTAATTACTATAAATTAATTGAGCATTTAAAATTATTTAAAATCATTGTTAAATTTTCAAACACACAATGGTGTGTCAATCAATAAAATAAGGTTTTAATGTTTTATTCTTCAAATTTAATGTAATTTTAATTTTTCCATTAATGGGAGACTACACGGCATGTACATACAGCTACACATCATGTTCCTCAGTTGTCGTATATCGATTTCACATACATGGGGCATCGGCATGATAACTCAGTCAGACAACATGGTGTGTACATGTTAGTTACAAACCCTATATCTGATTTCCATGTTCCAGGTTGGATCTATTAACACATGGTGTGAAATAATAGAACCACGTGTAATTAATCTCTCGACACATCTAGATACAATGTTCATGGGTATATGGGGTGCACTCTGGCTCCACATCGTGTAACCCAGTTTTACCGACCAAATATTAGGCACTTCCCAATGGAATCTCTATTAATTCTTCATTTTTTCTTAAAACATTAATAAAATGAAACACTAAAAAAATATCATTAATATGTTGATAACATGTTAATTTAAATCAGATTAAATAACAAATAACTTAAAATAAAAATCTAACCGTAATTGCGCATAGATCAACAATCAAATAAATAATTATAAATTTAAATGTGATCGATTTGATACAACTTGCTGGTTCTAGGAATAGAAGAAGCCTACAAAGTTAGGTGATATATTAAAATTTATTTTAATAATCATTTCCCAAAACAAAGAGAGAGGATCTTGCATGTCAAATTTATAATTAATTTATTTAATAATTGAAGAAATAAATACATGGGATTAGGATCTTTCTTTGTTAGGGAATGTTGATCATCTGAAAGGACCCTTTTAGATTACCTTCGTTATGCTATGTGGATTAAAGGATAGAATCCCTATAGCGGTGATCCACACATGCTCATATGATCTCTGAGCAATAGCACTCGATCTTCAGGTTTTAGCATGATGAGTCGAATATCTTGTGTTTTTCATTTTTAATTTATCATTCTTAGATCTTGAAAAAATATCTCTTGCACTTATCATTCTTAAGAGGGAGAGAGAATGAGTAGTTGAAAGAGAATTAGTTGTGCACAATAATTTTCTATTCTCAATTTTTGGATGTTGTGCACAATAGACATAGCTGTCTATTTTTTTTTTTTAAAGGTTGGGGCCGAAGCCTCATTTTTATTAATAAAGCAAAGCAAAGACCTCTTTTAACTGGGTAGAGGGAGACCCATTACATAGCCCGAAGGCCCAGTGGGCTAGTAGCCCATTACATAGCCCGTAGGCCCAAATTTTTGCCCAAATTTCTATTCTGTGAATAGTAACCCAGTTGCTACAGTACCGCCGCCGCTACAGTGCCCTGCCCCCGCTACAGTACCCGCCGATCAACAGTACCGCCGCTGCTACAATACCTGGTATTTAAGATAAAATATTATTTAATTGCATGTCGACCATTAAATAACATTTATTACTTTTAATAAACTTCATGACACATAATAATAATTATATTATTATTATGTTGTGATGCGCACCAGCTTTCACCAAAACTAAAATTTTGTAATGGTCTTCCTAATTAATATTTGCCACCAGACTTGTAATTGGTTTGTTTAAACTCCATTATCATTTATTGAACAACCATGTAAATATTTTATCGATAAATAAATATTTTATTCACAATCTAGTGAATAAATATTTATTCAAATATTCAATAAATAAAATAAATATTTTATTCACATGTCAGTGAATAAATATTTATTTAATTTTTGAAAACAATATAACTTTAATAAAATTATTCCTTGGACTTTAGAATAATATTTATTCCATTAATTAAACTCAAATATAATTTAATATATATCAATAGAAACACTTAGTGTGTGACCCTCTAGGATTATTTCTCGTCGGCATTAGGCAGGATTTCCTAAAATTCAATATTATTTTATAATAACGGGTTAAAGAACCCAACAGAAAGAACTTAATGTCTTAATGTTTACAATCACATAAGAGCACTCACTGTGTAATATAATACCTTTATCACAATATCTCATCAATAAGTTTTCATAATCATGTAACCAACCTATTGCTCGATATGTCTTTCTTTGACTATATGAAATAAACATGTCTTTACACCATAGCCATGGAATTTAATTCAATGGTTTTATTCCAATAAAAGGTTTGAGATATAATCTTATATAAATATGTAAGGGTAAAATCCTTCCTCGACTTATTCATTAATGACATGTCACTCGTGACGCACCCAATGTATACAACTTTTCCATGAACTTTTATTATCATGGTTTATCAAATGTATCTAAGTACGTGTGTTGTAACATGAATTAATAATAATATTAAAGCCTAAGGACGATCAAACATGCCTATAGATAGAAATATCTAATGCCAAAAAAACATGAATAATTCCTACTGGCATGTTTGTTCTCACAATCTCTTGTCTTAGAGATTACCAAGTGAGAACTTCATAAGAAAAATCCTCATCTGCTTAAGAGTACTCACACCTAACATTCTATGTATAATGTGTCCCATCATAGCATGTTATCCAACCACAGAACATTATTTGAGAATGTATTTATAACACATTAAGTTTTTAATCATAGTAGGGAACTAATATGACCTTATCAATGTAATGTATACTCTAGGACATTATCACATTAGAGTCATGCAGAAAAACAAACAATATGTAATAAGAAGTTTTATTAATATTCAATACATCGAATATTCATGTAATCAAATTACAAACAGTTGGTCCTAGTACACCAACTCCAACGCCAATATAGCCTCAACCACAACCAATGGAACTTTAATCCTTTTCAATAAAGCCTAAGGGTGGAGCTATATAGACTGACCTAGTAAAACATTGAGTGGGATATCACTTTTAGTTAATCGTGGGGACTTTTTATTATAATAAGGGATATTGATCTCATAAATGATAAACTTGGATCACATGTAAGGGGGTATAATATTTTATACTGTTGTTATTCCCCAAATATAGCAATTCATTCTAAGGAATTATAATAGGAAAAAGATAATGATGGTAGAGCATGCTATCGACTCACTTTATTTCACCCTATGTATGAGAAGAGGGGAGTTCTCTTAGAATATGGTAGAATATTTAGTAGATATTAGCATATAGATCAATCTCATAAAAGGTAATTTTGGATGGAATTCTATGGGGAGGGAACTGATTCCAAATATTCCCAAGATATTAACCATTCAAACACCATTCATTTTCCACTTCCATTCTCTCATCCACTCTATTTTCCCTATTATTCATCTCATTCTACCATCTCATTCCAAATTTCATTATTTATCCATATATTGGTTGATGTGAGGTATCAGTTGTACAAGGATAAGAATATCCAATAAAAATCATGTGGAATATTCTCTTTCACTCTATGTTCTTTACTTTATTTAGCACACTATACTAGGAAGATTTTTCAGGATGGGGATAATGTTTTTTTATTACTTATTTAATCATTTGATATCCATATTTTGATAATAAAACTCTTGATCTTAATTCTTTTAACTAATTAATAATTGTTTATATGATGTTTAGGTAAGTGGTATGGAGTGAGATTTTAATCCCAACCCATTAAATAGAGTGTTAATAATTTTATTTTGAGGAATTAATACTCAAGGGATACAAACTAAACAAAAAAATAGAATATATATTTAAATCATTGCTCGTTAAGGAAAAAAACCTCATAGGAACTCATGAACTTTTTTTATAACACCATGGATATACCAAGAGGGAATTTTATGAAATATGTGACGTTTCTAATTATATTCTATTTGAAATAAACTAAATATGAAGATTAAGATCAATTATTAACCAAAATTTTCCATACTTTACTAATAAAATCGATACCCTAAGTATTTTGTTGTTACTTACCACTAAAAACTCATACACTCACTCACACAATTATAAAAAAATACCAAAAACGTGTTTAAATTCTTGTCATGATATTCAAAAACCCTCTTGAATTTGAGTTTCTTATTCATCATGAAGAAGTAGATTAGTGTGTTATCTAATAACCTATCCATATGTAGTTTTCCTTGTAAATTGCCAGTTTTTACTCACATTTACTCAATAAAACTTATAATACTAAGAAGATATCATTTTGTTTCATATAGTAACTACTATATATCATTATTATTACTTATATAAATGACAAATAATATTAATAATAAATATCAAGAAGAATGGGAGGAGTTTGAACAAATTTAGTAGCATCAAGATGGATAGTTAAAGGCTTTATGGATAATGGAGATAAAAGAATTAAGAGTGGAAACTTGAACTTTATTGAAAAGGATAAATAATAATGTGGTAGAAAAATCCATGTTGTGGGGCTCATTATAAAATTATTTGGATCTTTTAAAATTAAAAATGGCATTATTAGTGTAGAATAAAATGGTCGTGGTGATGATCGTGGTTCTTCAAACATCTTGAAATCCATGAGGAATGAAAATTATTATAGTAGTTTACCACTAATTTGGGTTACATTCTAAAACTCACTTGGATAAATTCTCTATATTTATAGAATTTTTTAGGATTTATTTGAATACTAATAAGATAAATTAAAATTAAAAAGGTTAATCATCTTCATCATGGTTTCAATGATAATTTCTAGAAATATTAGAATGTCATGGGGAAACAAAAAATAGGTGTGGTTAAGAATATTACAACATGGTTGATATTATAAATTCTCATAAAGTAATGGTAATGGTTTTGCAATTTAATAATCATCATCCAAAGTTTTCATAAAATAATCATGGTCAACTAACTATTTTGTCATCTGATGAAGAAATGTTTGTGGAATAAGTGATTGTGGCTCTAGAAACTAGTGATATGCGTAAGAACAAACCATGATATGTCCAAATACAAATAAATTTTAGTTTTGGTTAATAAAATGAAATATATAAAGGAAAATTACTTCTATAATTTTTATAGGATGAAAATTTTCTCATATTTTTTGGATTTTGTTTCACTAGACCCACCACACCACAGTGAACTTCTATTAAGATGTGGTTTAGAGAATTCTTGATTATCCAAATTTTAGATCTCTTTTATTTAATAAATGGATTGAGGATAAAGAATAAGATATTTTATCAACTTATTATATGTCTTTAACTCAATATTTAGTGACTTGACACATAGAGGAAGATATAGTTATATGGGATTTAGGAATTGATCAAGATCATGGATAAAGATATAGAGATATAAAATATCTCTATAAATGGATTATCTAAGACAATATATAAAGTGAAATTTTTATGAAAGAATTAATACACATATTATATGGGTATAAGTTCAGATAAAAATAAAGTAAAGAATCATATGAAAGGAGGATAGGGCCACCCAACTAGGACATTCATGAGAGAAGAACAATGCACACAATATGACACCCCAAACCCCTACTCCCAGATCTAGTGCTAGAAATATATTATATATATTCATACTATTATATTAATAGACGTGACTAATTTTTATCTATCTGTAATTACATTATCGATAATAAAAATTGAGCCACTTACATACCCAATACCTTTTAGGTTTATATTTTTGGAGAATAATGAAAATCCCTATACATAACCGTACACATGTCTTTCCATTAAAATGGTTCCTTTTCCCATTATACCTATATTTTCTTATTCTATAATAAGTATCCATCATATTCCAGAAAACTATCCACACATGATACCCTTATAGACATATCATACATAATACTATTCTTCATGACCTAGGGAAATAGAAATATAAAAAGGGTGATCTCAGATTTTGAGTATGGTTAAACATAAGCATTCAAAACTTCATATCATAAGTGGTAATAAGATGATCATAAGGGTATGTGAGCATAATAAAATTGTATATAATAATAGATTAATATTGAATAAAACATGATTTGTAAATAATTATTCATAGAATAAAAATTTGGCATAATAGAATACAAAATTCATATGATTCAACAATCATGAGCCATGTGAAACCAAAATTTAATCAATAAAATGATAAAACTTATTGAAATAATATAAAAACTATGTATTCATATTAGTACATTATCTATGAATCACCCTTATAAGAACCCTTATAATGGAAAAATCCACCATGTGACTCTTAGTATATCCCCTCTAGAGAACATATCATTACCCAATGCATTAGAGAGCTATATCAGACTACCCTATAATGATATATGATTCCTAATTACCATTATTTTGAAGAAGAAAAATATGATTTATCTTTTCATCTTAAAACTTTTAAAAAATCATAATTTTAGAAAATTTAAATTAACCCATGTGAAATAAATTTGTTTCATGAAAACTTCCTTAAAATAAATTTATAATCCATCTAGAGAAAAAAGTGGATGGTATCATTAAAACATATCTATATTGGGGTATAAGAAACAATAATTTTTTTTACATATATGAAAACTTTTTTATAAACTGATTATAAATATTCTTTGAAAAACATTAAGAAATACCCTTTTGGTAACATTTTAAAAAGAAAAAAATCACAGAACAATGGGAAAAGTATTTTCTTTGAAAAATCATTGAAACTTGTAAATAAATTTTAATGATGAGTAATTTTAATGCTGGTTTTAAAATTTTATCATGTGTTAGAGGGTAAAAAACATTCTTTTCATACCATTATAAAGAAATTAAAAAATAAACCTGTATAGAAAATATTAAAAGAAATCCTATATATACCTTGGTAAAAGTCATATATAACTAAAAATGAATTTAATGAATCCTTGAAGTCTAGGGAAAACCATTATTAAAACGAAATAAATAATATGTATATGAATCAAAAATATTTTTGGAAAAATACTTTAGAACACTTAAATCAACCTTTTAAAGAAAACCCTTTATGGCCTTTTAAAATCAAAAACCAATTTAAAAGAAAGAACTTGAGAAGGAACTTAAAATAAAATGAATATAAATATATTCATGATATATTATGTCAAATAGATATTATATACACTATAATATAAATTTTTTGTATAACTTGATGTATGGATAAAGGGAAGATGATTGAGACAAGAAACCCTTACGCCTTTTATAATACTTGAATTAAAATCCAGTGAAAAAAATGATATGGCACTATAAATACCAAAAATTAAATCAAAAATTATGTCAAAATATATTCATGGGTTATTATTTACACCATTTAAAATAAATCTTGCTTCTAAATATGAAACATGTATTAATAAATTGAAATCATTACCAAAAAACCAATATAATGATCATAACATTCAATGTAACGATCAATAAATGAAGTGATTGTGTAAATAAAATTTAAAACCACATAAAACAAGTGTTAATAATATATAAACAAATTATTGGACATAATATACATAATATTTTAATAACATGATCAATAGATAAGTGTATAACCTAATGAAAGAAAATTGATATAGGAATCTCATTACCTTGAACTTATGCTTGGTCAAACATGCTCAGACCTCCAATATAAAAAAAATTGTTTTTTATAAATCTATGTTAGAACCATATTTATATTTATCTTACAAGATACTATTCATATATAATTAATTATTTTCCTTTAAGTAATAATTATTTGGTAAAATAAATATTTTTTTGTTAGAAATTCAGTTTTCCATGCAAGTTCTGATTTAGTGGCTCTGGTCCAAGAACCATGGTCATGATTTCATCATATCCAAAATTTAATTGATGATTTTATATATGTATTTGATTTTATTCTATAATTACATCTATATTTTAGGGTGATTATGGTGATTATTTTCATAGAAATCTTAAAAATACAATTTTAAAAATTTTGATTTCATGAAAATAATTGATTTTATTAATGAATAAAAAAATATTTATATAATAATTAAATAATCATAAATAAATATTAAATTAATCACTGTTACATGACATCATTAGTATTTATAATTTCTTAATCATTCAATACATAAACATTATAAAATTGTTCATGTTGGTTGTAAAACCAACCCAAATAAGTGTGTGTTATAACGACCAAATGAGTAAGAACATGAAATTTTATAATGATGGTATTAATTTTACAGAATCTTAAAAAATTCATAAATATAATATTTATTTATTAAATACATTTTTATATCCATACATATTAATAGGTTATGAAAAATTAAATACATCATTCAAAGCGGTGGTGTCCGAATATACACAATGGTGACGTCTTCATTTCTCAACGAATAGAAATAAATAATGGTAGATAAAGATTTATCATTATAGTATTATAATAATTTCATATAAATAATTATTATTTATTAAAAATGTCATTATAACTTTACATGTGAGGTGTTGATGAAAAATGAAATATGTCATCCATGGAGGCGGTAGTCTGCATGTATGAACTAGTGACATTTTCATTTTCCAACAAATGATACTAATGGAATAGTGGTATATGATGGTTGTCACGTAAACATAATAAAATTTAAGTACACTAATGATAGTTATTATATTATTTTTATATGGTTATATAATATTTTTATGTAGTTATTGAATAATGAAACTTGAAATAAATAGGTGAAGACAATTACCTCTTCCTATGGAATCCTCCTTTGAAACTCTAATTAATCATTCTGGGGTTGGTCTTTTGATGATATAAGAACCTCTAGTTCATGGATAAGGGTATTTAAGAGTGATTTTTTGTAGATATTGTTTGAGTTAAGGATCCAAAAGTGGGTGTATATGTGAGGACAGGAGGGGTCCTTTTATAAGTGAGGGGAGTACCACACTTGTACATATTCTTAACTTTAAAATAATATAGAATAATTTTCAAGTGAAAGTGGCACCAAATGGAAATAGTTTAAAATATAGGATACGTTAGGGTGTATATACACTCATACAATCATATTTATAAAACTTTTAGTGATATTTGAAGTTGTATCTCTTAGTTTAACCCCTTATTAACTCTTTTAGCCCATACCTTGGTGACAAAATTTTACTATGGTAACTATTCACTATAACTAAAAATAAAATGGATCCTATTAAATAATTTTAATATTATGATTAAAAATATGAAATCTATTTTTCAATATTAAATTAATATACTTTTTAAAAATTACTTGTAATATAAGTACGTAAAATATAATGAAAAATGGTTTTTTAACACCTTTTTAAGCATAAAAATGATTTTACGCCAAAATATTTTGTAGAATTGGTCATAATGAAATTTATTATTTTATTAATAAAAAATAGATAGTTATGTGACTTTAAAACCAATATAAACTCTTTTTTAACCTTTTAAATACTTAATTTAAGTAAAGGATAAAAATTAGTTCTTTTATGAGAAAAAACATCATATAGGTTTTCAAATGTCAAACATGGGTTTCTGAATTCAATAAAATACTTTTAAAATGATCTATTTTATATATTAAACACAAATTTGTTCTATATAAAACGTTTATAAAGTTTTAAGCCATTATTATCTCATGATTATTTATTAAAAGTGATGATATTTTTAAAAAATGTATTTTTCTCTATTAACATAAAAATAAACCATTTCAGAAAAATCCAAAAAATTCACTCCATGCTAATTTTGATATTTTAAATTAAAAAAATAAGTTTATTTAATCAAATTAATATTATATATTTCATAAATTTTTCTTTTAAAGAAAAATTATTTTATAAAAAAACCCCTTTTAAACTTTAAGTGTTCACAAACTTATATCATTTACCAATGAGTGTTAATTTATTTGTTTAGACATTGTATATTCATAATTTATTGTTGTTTAACTTGAATTTAAATAAATTATTGTTCAATTTTGTTTGGTGTTTCCTAAATCGTATGTTATTAAATAATATAATTACTTAACATAATGCATACTAAAATCCTAGGGAAATATGCTCCCCCAAAAAATAATTGTATCCTCTAAAATTTAATTTTTTTATTAGAAAAATGAATGTATCTAGATATAGGAATACTCCAAAATGTAAATTTGATTATTGTAAGTGATTTATATGTTAATAAAATATTTCTAGAACCATAATTTTGAATGAGTTTCCAAAAGTACACCTTGATAACTAAGTGATAATACTTGATAAATTTATCTTCCCTTTACTTGATGATTTCATTCACCATAAAGATAGAAAATAAGAGACAATATACTAACTCAATTTATTTCTATTTCTATACGCACAATATTATACCTATATTGTGTGATTCGATCATTTTTCACAACTATTTCATCTCACATTCCAAATAATTAATATAAAAGAAAAAAAATCATGCATGAAGAATGAAAATCAACTTCTAATGGATCATGTGATCCATAAAAGTTTGAAAATTTATTCCTCCTGGTTCTATCCATTTACGAAAACCAAAATAGTTATAAAATGTTAAGATAAATATAAAGATGAATAAACCGTCATATGAATAAATAATTCATTAATCTCAAAAAATTCGACAATAACTCCTAAAGGTCAACTTAAATCATTCCATAAATAACTCACCTTAAAAATATTCAATATATTCTTGAACAATTTTGAAACCCAAAATCAAAATGATTTGATCACATATTATTCCAAGACCAACTTAACATTTAACCCCAAACAATATTAATCACTCATAAAGTCACATACCAAAATGTGTATACCCTAATCATATATTATCCAAAATAAAATAATCTTTTTAAAAAATAACCTAAACCACCATGACATAAAACCACAAAAAATCATATATTCTTCCAAAAGTTAAAATAATCTTTATTCCTAAATTAATATCAAAAAATTTGACATAAAATCCCATGATAGCTAGTAATTTCCCATTCACCTTAATCCTATAATGTTCTAAAATATTTTAATCCAATAAACTATAATTACCTAAACATTATAAAGGTTATGTGTACCTTTTAACATATATACCCAATAACATTATTCCCAAATAAATAATTCACTTGTTAAACTTAATGGTCACATATACCTCAATAATTTATTAAAAATCAATTAACATATCTCATAATATCAATAATCACCTTAAAATCTAATCACATAGAACCTCAAAAGGCTGTATATACCATTAATATTATAATCAACCGTACACTTATAAATCCATGATGGTATATAAATATCTTAAAATATCCTCATATAATATTTTATTAACATCTAAATATATCTAAACCCTTTATTTGATACCAACTATGATACCCTAGACTCGTAATCTTAGATATTATGCTGATAACGTATACATGATTTGATACCAAAATATGTGAGTCAATTTTAACCATCCATAATTTCATTAAAAAAACCAGTATTGAGTCAATTACATACCCAATTCTATTTATGTTTAGATGTTTTGAGAATAAAGAAAAACCCTTTTTGTATTAAAACCCATGTATTTCCGTCCAAATGGGTAGTTTTCCTATTATACCCAGATGTTCTTATTCTATAATAATCCTTCAATATCATCCATAAAATTCTTCACACATGAAACCCTTCTAGACATATCACACGTAATATTCTTCATTAACACATATCTGAGAAAGGGATCTGCTGGATTTTATGAGTGCTAAGTCAAAAGTGTTGATAAAAAGGGGGCCTTTATCAGTGTTATCTAAAAGCATTGGTAAATCTACCATTTATCATCACTAAAAATAGCCCTCATAAAGGTGTACCCTTTATCGGCATTTTTTTAGTGTAGATAAAGGGAAGATTTGTCAACACAATTACTAGCGTTGATAAAAGTTTTTAATAAAAATATTATTAATTTATATAAAATTATTATATTTATATTCAAAAATAATGTTTATTTGTATACATTAAATAAAAATGCAAGTTTATAATTAAGATATATTTTTAAATAATTCAAATATATATATAATGGTTTAAAAAAATATTTCTATGATTATACTTAAATAAATATAAATTTAAATAATTATAATATTATAATAAATTTCATTAAATAATAAATATATTTATTATATTTATTATATTTATTATATTTATTATATTTATTATATTTATAATTATATAAAATACATTTTAAATATATATATTTGTAATTATAATTATAAATATATATATATATTCCCAATGAATTTGGTCAATAGATATATTGATGCATGAGTATAATTGATGGGCATATATGTTATGTATTCGTCATGAATGTTCATTTATACATTACACACTTCTTATTATTCATGTTGTCTATATGTGATGACTCATTTTTTATCATCTAAACTTTACTAGGTATATGATTCATTCATGTTATACCCATGAATCTATTATGTTCTCAAAAATACTTATAATATTACAAATAATATATTTAAATAATTAATATATTTATTGTATTTATAATTATAAAATTTTAATTATATATAAATAATTTTTAAAAATATTTATTTTTAATTATAATTATAACTATATATATTTAAATAAATATAAAATTAAAATAAATACATCGATTATAATTATATATATATTTATAATTATTTAAAAAATTTATATATATATATTTATTTATAGTTATAATTATAAATAAATATATATGTGTCTAAATAATTATAAAATTATAATAAATATATTTATTATACTTATAAAGTTATAAATATAGATAATTAAATAAATGTATTTATAAATATATAAAAATATTTATAAATAAATACAAATAGTTATAATTATAGTTCTAAATAAATATAGATATATTTAAATAATAATAAAATTGTAATAAATATACTATATATATATATATATTTGTAAAAAAATATTTATAAATAAATACAATCAGTTATAATAATAATTCCAAATAATTATATATTTATTTAAATAATAATAAAATTATAATAAATATATTAATTATAAATATTTATAAAACTATAAATATATTTATTATAATTTTATAATTATTTGAATATATATATCTATAATTATAACTATAAATAAATATATATTTATTATAATTTTTATTTACAAATAAATTTATATTTATTTATAGTTATAATTATAATTAAACATATATTTATTTAAATAATTATAAATTTATAAAAAATATATTTATTATTCTTATAAGGTTATATATAAATAAATAAATATATTTATACATATATAAATATTGATAAATAAATACAAATATTTATAATAAGACACATTCTATGACTAGACAAGTATCAGAGTATATATAACAATATTTCACTTTCAAAATACATATCAAAACTAATTACTTACTCTACTTAATGTTTTTGTAGTGTCTGAAACAAACCAATTGAAAAGATTGTGGTTATTATGTATATAAATTTATAAGAAAGATCATATTCCATGAATAAACTATAATCCTTGAAGAGGTATTTTTGAAGATAATTACTATTTCATTTAAAATATTTATTAATCCTTTGTGTATTTATATTTTTCTAGTACTACTATGACTGTTGAAAAGACTCATATTCAAAAGATGATCTAGTTGTGCTCAGAAAAGAATAGGTAGCATACCTGATGGAAGAATGTACACAAATAACTTGAAGATGTGACTTCCATGGAAGTAGTGGATTGTTTCATATTTATGTTTAATTTACTTCTTTTTAGTATTTCTCACATAAGAATTTTTTTCTTATACAGGTGGATTCCTTTATTTGAGTCTGGGTGGTTTGTTCAAATATGTTCATGCTCATGAGAGGTAGGACTTCAACGCTGCAACTCATATAATGAAAACAAAAAAATGGGTCAAGAATGTATAAAGGGGAATTCTTAATACTTATGTAATTAATTAATTTTCTTGTAACTTTATATATTATTTGTAAGTTAATTTCCTTATCATTTTTATCAAATACTTATTTTGTTTCCTTAACAAATCTTTTAGGAAGTCATGCATTCTTTTTAACTATCTACAATTAGTCAGAAAAGAGAGAACATGTTTATTTTTGGTGGAAGAGGAAACCCATTTATTGCATGAAATGTGAAGTGAGTCATAAGGATTCATCTACCAAGGTATTTTTCAGTAGTTTAACGCAAAGTATGACTTCCCAAAAGATCTATCATGAACAATTTTTTCAACAGTGTACTAATCAACCATATCTCAATCATTCGCACCTCAATCTAATATACAGTGTGCTCAGTATTACCCTAAGTGTATGTTTTTAGTTTATAATATTCTTTGATCCTTTAAGATTCATGTATTTTGAACTACCATTATTTGATCCATGACTCATGATTATGATCTATGATATGCGGGGTAAGAATTTCTAATGTTAATATCACCTTTTAATATCTTTATTCACATGTTATTCTTACATGATCATTGATATCTCCTTTGTTTACACTTATTAAGCATCCATGATCATATTTTCTTATGTTTCATATCATTAAGTTATTAAGAATGGTTTTAGAAATTATATGTCTAAGATGTTTTCTAGTAAATAATAACTTAATGAGAGTCTCTTATGAACTATTTCTTTATGTTTCCACGTTTCCAAAATTAGTAGAACTAAACTATTCTAGCATGGATCATTATGTTATATAAGGAATATTAATCAACTAATATGTGATATATATGTATGAAAATTATGGGTCAATATAGTAGGTATCACAGAAACTGACCTACTCAAAACCAAGAAAAAAACAAGTGATCAGTATCACTCAAAGTGTCTCTTTTTATTTTAAATTGACATTACTTTTAGTAAAAAGAATAAGTAAAATACTGAAAACTGAGAAAATTAATTTGTATTGTTTTAATACTTTAGTAAAATGACACATAAGGTATTTTTTATGTGTATGAATCAACCACATCTCAATTCGATGTATGGTGTGTCCAATATGGCTTTAAGTGTGTATTTGTATATTAAATTGTCATTAAATTTAGAAAAAAGAACAAGTGACATACTAAAAACCAAGAAAACAAATTTTTATTGTTTTTATCCTTTATAAAAATTATCCCTGAGTCATTTTTGATGTGTAGGAAACAATAATACCTCAATATGACACATGGTGTGACCAGTATGATTAAAAGTGTTTGTTATCAGTTTAAAATTGATATTTTAGTTAAAAATATGTTAGTCACTAAAAACCAAGAAAATGAACTCTAATTGTATTCATAATTTAAAATAGAAATTCATAAGCGATTTTTGATGTGTATAAAGTAATCTAGCATCAAATTGATGCATGATACGATCGGTATGACTCAAAATGCGTGTTTATAATTTGAAATGACGTTTTAGTAAAAAATAAAACTAGCATACTAAAACTTACCAAACGCATTAATATTGTTTTGATACTTTAGGAAAACAATATATAAGTCATTTTTTATGTATATTAATCAATCTTACCTTAATGTGATTCATGGTGAGACTAGTAAAACTCAAAGCGTCTCTTTTTATTTAAAGTTGACATTAATTTAAGTAAAAACAACAAGTGACATACTGAAAAATGAGAAATAACATTCATATTTTTTTATTTTAGTAAAATTATCCATGAGTCATTTCTGATGTGTAAGAGTTAACCTCACCTAAATATGATGCACAGTGTGACCGGTATGACTCCAAGTGTGTCTTTTTATTTAGAATTGATATTAATTTAAGTAAAAAGAATAATTAACATAATGAAAATCGATAAAATGCATTCAGATTGTTTTAATATTTTAATAAAACGATCCATGAATCATTCTTTACTCTTAGGAGTCAACTATATCTCAATACAACATACAACAAGACCAATATGACTCCAATTGAGACTTATTATTTAAAATTGACATTAGTTTAAGTAAAAAAGAACAAGTGACATACTAAAAACCAAGAAAATGCATTCATATTGTTTTTTATAATTTTTAAAAATGATCCATAAGTTATTTTTGACATGTAGGAATCAACCCCACCTTAATCCAATTAATGGTGTGATCGATATGACTAAAAGTGTTTGTTATCATTTTAAAATTAACATCTTAGTTCAAAATGTGTCACTCCTTGAAAACCAAGAAAATGCACTCTTATTATATTGATAATTTTATAAATCTATTAATAAGTCATTTTTTATGTGTATTAAGTATTCTCATGTCAAACCTATGCATGATGTGACCATTATGATTCACATTACGTGTTTCCAATTTGAAATGACATTTTAGTAAAAAAACACAACTCACATACTAAAACTGAGAAAACATATTCTTATTGTTTTTATACATTAGAAAATTGATCTGTAAGTAATTTTTGACATGTTAGAGTCATCCTAACCTCAATATGAATCATTGTGTGACCGGTATGACTTTATGTGTGCCTTTTTATTTAAAATTTACATTAATTTAAGTAAAAACAAAAAGTGACATTCTGAAAAATGAGAAAACGTATTCGAATTGTTTTGATATTTTAGTAAAATGATCTATGATTAATTTTTGACATTTAGTAGTCAAATTGTCTTCAATACGATGGCCGGTTTGACTAGTATAACTCTAAGTGTGTCTTTTTATTTAAAATTTGTATTAACTTAAGTAAAAAAGAACAAGTGACATACTGAAAACTAAGAAAATGCATTCGGAATGTTTTGATATTTTAGGAAAACAATCCATGGGTAATTTTTTATGTGTAGGAGTAAACCTTACCTCAATACAACTCATGATGTGGTCGTTATGACTCTAAGTGTGTTTTTTTATTTAAAGTTGACATTACTTTTAGTAAAATGAACAAGTGACATACTAAAAACCAAGAAAATGCATTCATATTGTTTTGATACTTTAGTAAAATGATCCATGATTCATTTTTGACATTTAGGAATCCACCACACTTCAATATAATGCATGGTGAGACCAGTATGACTAAAAGTGTCTATTATTAGTTTAAAATTGACATTTTAATTCAAAACGTGTCACTCACTAAAAACCAATGAAATATGCTATGATTGTCTTAGTAATTTAAGAAAATGATTCATAATTCATTGGTGACATGTATGAAGTAGTCTCATATAAAATTGAAGCATGATTTGACCGGTATGACTCATAATGCATGTTTTTAGTTCGAAATAACATTTTAGTAAAAAAACAAAATCGACATATTGAAAACAGAGAAAATGCATTCGAATTGTTTTGATACTTTAAGAAAATGATTCATATGTAATTTCTGATAGGTAGGAATCATCTGCACCTCGGTTCTATGAATAGTGTGATCGGTATAACTCTAAATGTTTTATTATTTAAAACTAAAATTAATTTATTAAAAGAAAAAGTGACATACTCAAAACTGAGCAAACACATTCCAATTGTTTTGATATTTTATGAAAATGATAAATCGCTAATTTTTGAAATATAGGAATAAACCCCACATCAGTAGGATGCACGATGTGATCAATATAACTCCAAATGTGACTTTTTTTTTTATATTGACATTTTATTAATGTATTCTTTCATATTGATGTTTAATTTATAGATTTATAGTATTACTAACATAATATTTTTTTCTTATATATGAGGAATTTTTTTCTCGGGTTGAGATGATTTTTTCGGAAACTAATACAATGGGCGTACATTTTTGAGAAGGGATCAAGAGCATCAAAATATGAAATATTAATATTTTAAAATGTTTGTTGGGTAATTGTTACAGTAATTATATAAAACATTATTTGAAATGTAAATGGTAGTGTTTTTTGCATATACCATGGGTGGGAATTTTTTATTCATCATGTAAATTAAATGTATATAGAATTTTTTGAAATTACAGGTAGTATATAGCATTTATTTGAAATTATAGGTTTGTTTTGGGTGTGTTGTTATATTAACAGCACATTACAACAAGCTAGGCCTTTATCAGCATTATTTTTATCCTTGGTAAATGGCCCCCTTTATCAAAGCTATTTAAATAGTAGATAAAGGGTGGCCTTTATCAGTGCTAAAAATAGATCCCATAAAGGTGGCCTTTATCAGTGATTTTCTTAGTATGGATAAAGGACCCCTTATACTGTAGCAGGTACTGTAGCAGTGTGGGTACTATAGTAGTACTGTTCACCGAGGGGTCATTTGGGCCAAAAAAATGGGCTTTCGAGCCATGTATTCAGGCCAATTGGCCTTGGGCCTTCGGGCTATGTAATGGGTCTCCCTCTACCCAGTCTAAAGAGGTCTTTGCTTTAAATAATAAATTAAGGCTTCAAACCCAACCTTTAATATATATATATATATATATATATATATTGTATTAAATGCCTATTTTCATGCTGTTAAAGGGCATATGTGTTATAGTACTTCTTAATAATTTGGGGAAATGGAAAAATAAGAATGGTTATATCAAATTCCTAGTAAGGATAAACATATGTGTTTACAATGAAATATCATAAGTGAGCATAATAGTATGAGGACATAATAAAATGTGAACATAATAGATTTATAGCCAAAAAACATGATTCATAAATCATGAGTTATGGTATAAACATTTGGCATAACATCTGACAAAAGTCATATGATTCAAAAATCATGATCCAGGTGAAATAAACCTTTTATCATGGAAAACAATAAAACTTAAAGAAATCATAAAAAACCCATGTAAGAATGTCGATACATTGTCCTTTCAATCACCATTATAAGAAACACTATAATGGAATAACATACTTGATTAAATATATCATACCTCCTCTTGAGAACATATTATTACCCAATGTATTTGAGGTTTAAATTAGTCCCACACATAATCATATATAATTCCCAAGTTCCACATCATAAAACTCTTAAAACATACAAAATTTAAACATAGCTTAATTAACTCCTATGAAAGAAATGATTTTCAAGAAAAATAATTAAAATATCATCACAAGCCATACATAGAAATAAGTTGAATTTTATAATTTTAAAATACCACTAGTTTGTCGTAAGAAACAATAAAGCATATTTATATAGATGAAAAACACTTTTCTAAAATAAATATAAATTTTCATTTCAAAACTAGAAGAAATACCATTTTTATAACCTTTAAAAATGAAAAATTTGTAGAATAATGAGGAAATTATTTTATTAAAAAACCATGGAAACTTGTAACAAAATATTACTAATGAATAATATTCATGAGAGAAGAAATATTTTATCAAATGGTAAACATTAAAAAAAAATCACGCCTTTATAAAGAATATAAAAGGTGGAACTATCAGAAAACATTAAAATGATTTCTTTTTAAACCTTTTTAAAAAATCAAATATAGTTGACTATATATGTAATAAATCATTTAATTCTATGGAAAAAATCTTGAAATAATATAATGAATATGTATATGAAGTGAAAATGGTTTAGTAAAATATTTTAAAACCTTTAAAGCAAATTTTTTATGGAAAACCATTTTTGAAATTTTAAAATAAGAAACCCCATTGATAGAAAGAACTTAAAATAGCGTTAGTATAAATAAATTCATGATATATTATTTCAAAGAGGTAGTATATATATAGTGACCCTACTTTTTTTACATGATAATTATATAATTTTAAAGATAAACAACATAGTAGTATTACAAATCAAGGATTAAATGATTTAGATTCTTGGAAATATTAGTCTCATATATAACTTTTAAATAATAAAACATAAAAATTATTTAGTTTCTTCTTCTCTAACTTCTTATTGTCGCTATAATTATCCTTAGTACAAGTAATCACTTAAGGATATACATCAAAGGGGTGATCTAAAATCCCAGTAAGAGGATAAATAAGGACATGAATCAATATAATGTGGGTGAGAATAATCATGATCATCATAACATAATCATAGTATCATAATCATAATTATGATTTGAAGAATTATATAGAGGCATTAAATGTTGAAATTCATAAAAATGAAACATAATATCTTTATTGCCGAATACCATAGAAAGTTGTGAACAAATATAGCATCATGTTCACACATAACATATGCTCATAATCATAAAATCATCATTTTGAAAAGATATAGAATCATTTTCACACATATTTCACATTATATCATTAGATTAATCACATTACTCAATGTATTATAACACTATATAATTCTGGGGGCACCCCTCACAACATAACATTTACATAATCATGCATTCCACATAGAACATATATTAATCAAAGTCATGAATTAAATCATGTAAAGGAATGTGTTTCATAAGGATTCAATAAATAATGAATAAACTTTGGGTTCTATAATAAAAATTTAAAAACTTATGTTGTATAATAATCATCAATTCTGAGTGGATAAGAAATAATCTCAAGAGAAGTAAAATATGTGTTTTTAGAAAGAAGAGTTCTTTTGGAAAAACTTTGGGTTTGTCATAAAATAAAGTATAAAACAATTATATCAATAAAACAAAAAGGTAAAAATTATGAAATGAAATTTAAGGAACATTAATTTAATATCCATACTAAAATCGGTGTGGAGGAGGGAAAACCCAAGGAATTGGAGTTGGGTTCGAGAATCCCATTACCTTAATTCCCGCTTAATTTCGTGGATTTTGTGCCTCCTGAATAATAAACTTATGTTTATTAAAACAATTATAAAGTAGTGAATTTAATTCATTTATACAAATATTTATCAATTATAATAATTGTATTATATTTCTTAATATTTTTTGATGAAATTGAAGCATTTTGATATCATGTCTTTCGTAAAAAAATTATGTTTTTATTTGATTTCTCTATTTTATTATATTAAAATAATACATTAGTAAAATTAATTTCAGAAGAATAAAATTAATTTAATTAAACATTTATATATTATATATAATTCATACTTTCTATCCATGAAGTTGGTTTTAAGAATTGTCTTGGAAATGTCTATGTAGGTGGTTAACTAACCTTTAACGATACATTGTCAAAAGAGCGGGAAAGAGAAGTATGATATTTATATTTTCCATAAATATGATCATTACAGAAGTTCAACATCAATAATATAATTTTAACATACTATATAATTAATTTTTTAGTATATTTTTTTCAAATTAATAAGGTAAAAGGAAGAAATAGAAGAAGAAAAGAGGGAAGAGTTTATAAAGACTTACTCTCTCCTCGGTGTAGCTTCTCTTGTATGACTTGATTGGAGTTATATTACATCAAAACAACCCTATGGATTTTAATATTCTAAATATAGATGATTTGGGTAGATCTTGGGCTTTGGAATGGGTGTAGGAGTGTTTTTTCTAGGGGATAGAGGAGGGTTATTTATACTTGAGGGGAGGGGTATTTTTAGAATAAAATATTGAATAAAATAATATATCAAAGTTAGAACTTGTAATAGTAATTTTTTGACAATATAAATCATATATTAATATAATATAATGGGCTTAATAATTTAAATCCCCTTTTTAATTTGATATCATTAATTTATTAAAAATAAAGTTGAAAGAAAGAAATATTATTGTCTAAGGAATCACTTTTGACTTCAGGTTTTGGAAAGTTCTTTTTATGTTTGTAAATTGATTTTATTGTATTTTAGTAAACCATTTATGAAATTTAATATAGCATGGAAGAAAATAAATTTCTATAAAGTATTATTTTATTATTTCATTATTAATTATGTAATTTGAGTAATACCGGTTATGTGAAAAACTATATTTTTACTATTCACCTGAAAATTGAAGTATTTCAAAAAATTATCACAAAATCACCCTTGGATAATTTAGAAATTCTAATTTCAAAAATTATATTAATTTTATCAAATTAAATTTAAAAAATAGGTAATTCTAATTCTTAATATGAAAATTATGACTTTTACAAAATACTTTAAAATATAGTTTATTAATAATGTGCTTGTATTTTCATTAAGTTTCATAATCATGATATTTTTTGGAATAATAAAATTTATATTTACAAAACTTAATCATGATAAATATTATATATATCATAATTTATTATTTTTAGGTGAAATTATTATTCCAACGGTGAGGTTACTATTCCTAATGGTCAGTTTACTATTCCAAACATTCATGTTACTATTCAAATGGTAACATTACTATTCCAATTGTCACTTTACCTCCTATAAATTCCAATTAATTCTTTACATTAATATTAAAATCAATTCCTATCAAGGTTCTATATTTCCATTTTTCATAATTTTTCTTGGTTTGCTAATATTGTGTTTCTTTTCTACAGGTTTGCAGCGGGGGCATTGATTCTGGTAGATTGGGGAGATCCATATTTTTCCATTATATCTTTTCTATTTTATATTTTCCTCACAATTGTAATATTTATAATTTTAAATGGTTTCATTTTTTATTAATTTAATAGTATTTATTAATGAAATAATAAATTTTTTGTGTATAATATAATATAATATAATATAACACACATTTATTCAAGAAACAAATTTTACTAAAAATGTTGGTTCATTACATCGTTCCCCCCCTTAAAAATTTCATCCCCAAAATTTTAATTCATATGCTCAATTGAGAATAGATGAGGGTACTTATGTTTCATTATTTCCTCTAATTACTAATTCTCCTCTTCATACTTATGGTTCCTCCATAACACTTTGACAGGGTCAGTGGTCTTTTTGTGTAGAAACTTGTCTCTATAGTCTAATATTTTCACTAGATGATCTGTATATGATAATTTATTTTCTAGTTGTAGCACATGCGGATTCAATACATGTGAGGGATTAGGTATATAATTCCTCAGGAGTGATACATAGAACAATTCATGAACTTAATCTATAATTAGTGGAAGTGGTAGTCGATAGGACACTACTCCATGTGATCCAGGTACTCAAAGGGGACAATGTACCTTGGGCTAAGCTTCCCTTTCCTTATATACCACTTTACTATCTTCCATAGTGATATATGAAAAAATAATTTGTCTCCAACATCAAACTCCATGTCCCTTTGATGGTTTTCATCATAGCTCTTTTTTGGATTCTAGGAAACTTTGATATATTGTTGTATGGCTTGAACCTTCTCTATCATCATTTTCACAAGATCTGGTCCAAGTAGATTTCATTCACCAACTTCATCCCAACAAGTTGGATTTCTACATTGCTTCACATATAAATATTCATATGGATCCACTTGAATACTCGAGTGGAATCTATTTTTATATGAAAAACTAAACCAATTAGAGATGATGATCCCATCTACTTTTAAATTTCTTTGAGCCGGATCTTATCATATCTTCGAGTTTCTAAATAGTCCTTTCATATTGTCCATTGTATTGTGAGTAATAGGACATGATAAAATTCAATTCAGTAATCAATATATGTTGAATAATTCCCTAGAATTTATATTTAAAACTTAGATCATGATCAAAGATGATAAAAATTGGTACCTCATGTAGCCTCACCACTTCCTTCACATATAACATGGAAACTTGTTTAAGAAAGTGATATTCCTAAATAGTGATAAAGTGGTAAGTCTTGGTGATTCAATCCACCACAAACCATATCATATTATTTACTTTGGATTTTTTCTAGAGACCAGTTACAAAGTTCATAGTGACATTCTCCCATTTTTACATGAGTGTAGAAAACGGTTTCATCATCCCTTTAGACTTCTGGCACACTTCTTTAACTTTATGACATACTGAGCACCTTGAGATGTAATCAACAATCTACTCCTTCATTTTGTCCCACTAGAAGTTTTCTAGAATATCACAATATATCTTGGTACTTCTATGATGGATGGAGAAAGATAATATATGTGCATTATCCAATAGATCCTTCTTTATCTCAGGTGATTAAGGAACATAAGTCCTTGTTCTAAACCAAATCACACCATCATCATCGATATGGAATTCATGTAGATTCCCTTCCTTTACTACATTCACCTTATTTTGTAACTCCAAATCATCCTTTTGTGCCTCCTTGATCTTTTATTGGATAGATGGTTGGGAAATCATTTGGGAAATCTAGGATATATTCCCTATAAATATTATTTATAGATCCATCTTTGGAATTTCCATGATGATAGGTTCTTTCTCAATCTGCATCATGGATAGAGTAGCAGGTTTTTTTCTTTTAATAGTTTCATTTACCTTATTCGCCTTTCCTAGATGGTAGTGAATTTAGAAATAATAATCCTAGCTCTAAACATATCCTTTGATGCATTTTAAGCTACTTCTATGTGAATATATACTTTAGACTCTTTTTATCAGTACATATATCACACTATTCACCATATAAGTAATGCCTCCAAATCTTTAGAATAAATATTATAGCTTCTAACTCCAGATCATGCATTGAGTATTTTTTCTCAAGGATCTTCAATAGTAATGAGGTGTATGCTATCAATTTATTATTTTGCATGAGTATATAACCCATTACTTTCTTTGAAGCATCAATGTATATCACAAAACCTTCTCCAATTTTTTGTAATGTGAGTACAGGTGTAGTGACTATCCTCTTATTAAGATCCATAAATATTTCTTCAAATTCTTTTATCCAGACATACTTTATCCCTTTTCATGTTAAATTGGTTAGTGGTCTAGAAAATCATGAGAAATTCCTCATAGAACATCAGTAGTTCCCGATCAATAGAAGAAAACTATATATTTGCATGATGCTAGTTGGTTTGGTCCATTACTCAATTTATTTTTCTTTAAAGGGTCCACAAAAAAATCCCTCAATAGTGATCATGTGCCCTAATTATGTAACTTTCTACATCCAAAAATAACACTTGATAAACTTAGCATACATTTTCTGCTTTCTTAATGTTGCCATCAAAATCCATATATTCTCTATAAGTTCCTTCTTACTCTTTGAGTAAATGTGAATATCATCGATAAAAACTACCAAAAAATTTTCAATGTAGTCTTTAAATACTCTATTGATTAAATCCATGAATATTTCATGGGAATTAGTAAGTCTTAAGGGAATCACTATGAACTCATAGTTCCCATAACTTGTATGGAAAAAATTCTTCATAATATCTTCCTTATTTAACTTTAGTTGATGATATCCAAAATGAAGATCAACCTTTGAGAAATATTTAGCTTCTTGTATTTGATCGAATAATTCATCAATACTTGGAAGAGGATACTTGTTCTTTATGGTGATCTTTTTATACTCCCAATATTTGATACATAACCAAATTGATCCATTCTTTTTTTACAAAGATCATTAGTGCACCCCAAGGTGATGCACTAGGTAATATGAACTCTTTTTACAAATGATCTAACAGCTACTTCTTTAACTCCTCTAGTTTGATTGGTTCCATCCTTTAGGGATATTTTCAGATAGGATTATCTTTATCTATGAGTTCAATTTATAACACTACCTCACAATCTGGGGAAAGTTAATGTAATTTTTTAGGAAATACGTTATTGTATTCCCCAACAATGGTCATTTACTCTAGGTTGATACCTTACTTTGACTCAACTATTTGAGAAATTTATGATTCTTCATAGGGTATCAAAACCCACATGATTGATGGATTTTCCAAAGCAAGTTCATGATATTTATTACATTTGTAGAAGAGCATTGTATGGTTTGGAATATAAAAATATATTTCCTTTTTCTGAAAATTGACGTGTTCTCTATATAATGAGAGTCAATGAATTCCCATTACAGCATAAAATTACACCAAGGGAAGCATTACAAAATTTTCTAGAAGAATATTCCCACATATGTCAACAGGATAAGATTCCAACACTTGGGTAGCAATAATTTTGTGAAAAGGTGATTTTATGGATATCTACACTTCAAGGTATTGAGACTTTGATTCAATCATTCTAGAAAAATTTTTGGATATAAAGTAATGCATAGAAATAGAATCAAATAAAACTTTTACATTCATGAGTGAATAGTAAGTATACCTTTTATGGATTTTTTTTCATGATCCAAATAAATAGTAGTGATGGAATAATATTTCCCTTGCTCATTTGGATTTGGTGGCTGCTGATGTTGATTACCCTCAAAGACTTGAGCTTTAGTGTACTAGTTTTTATAGTTCCTTTCCTAGCTAAAGTTGAATCATTGAACCATAGGTGGAAAATTTATGAGGTTCCCTCCTTTACTCAATAATATTATCCATATTCTTCATTTCTCTTAGAAATTCATGAGCTTGTTGGCCTTCTTTCTCTCACTTAAAGCATTTCCCCATCCCATTGAGTCAATTATCATGATGTTTCTTCCCATATTTTTGACATGTGAGTAGTTAGATCCTATTTCCACATTTTTCATTTGACCCACAAGCTTGAACCTTCATCCTTATCTTCTTATCTCCATAACTATGGGAAAATTCTCCAAACTTCATCTATAATTTAAGAGTGTATCAAACAACTTCTTCATAACTCCCAAAGTCTCAGATAGCTATAGCCTTTCAAAGGTGTGGTTTAAAACTAATAAAGAATCAATCTATTTTTTATCATTTTTTATAGCAAAATCCAAGTCTTACCTTCCAATCCTTTTAAATTTTTCATAAAAATTCATGATAGATTCACCTTCCTTTTTCTTTAGCTCTATGAATTATTTCTTCATCTTTGTTTAAAGATTTTGAGGGAAATACTTGGTAAGAAATATTTTCCTAAATTCTTCCCACTCCATATCTTCTATTTCAACCTTTGGCTTGGTGTTCTTTACCAACGCCCACCATTGATCAACTTCTCTATCTAAATGATAAACTCTAAGAGTCGTCTACTCCTTATCAGAACAATGGATCCCAAAAAAGATCTTCTCTATTAAGTTAACCCATTGTTCTGTGACAAGTGGATCAGAATTTCTAATAAACGTCAGTGGTTATTACTGTATAGAGGAATCAATGTCTAGTTTATCCTTCTTGGGTGAAGGAGGAAATTCCACATGATTCAGGTAATTATTTATAGCCTAAGATATCTGGTTAAGCATTGTCAAAAAAATTTAAACTCCATCTCCCATGGCATTGGGTATGTCGTTCAAAAAATCGTTGCATTGACCCTCACATGGTTTTCTCGGCTAGTTTCTTTTGGTTCCTACAATTTTCTAAAATAAAAAATGTTTGAACAAAATTTAATTTGACAAATCATGAGTAAATAAGTTATTATTTGGCTTAATTAACTATAAAAAATATTTTATGGGATCCCTATGTTATTCATTTTTATAAAATAAATCATCCTCAATGATTACATGTACTCAGTTTATCTTAAGGGTTTTCACTAATTTTCTATAATCATAATTCCCAAATTAACTAAACTATGATCTAATACTAACTATAGTGACTCTACTTTTTCTTACATGACTATTACATCATTTTAAAGATGAACACCATAATAGTGTTAAAAATCCAGGATCAAACAGTTTGGTTTCTTGGGAAAATTAGGCTCATATATAACTTTTACATAATAAAACATAAAAATTATTTAATTCCTTCTTATATAGCTTCTTATTGGTCCTCACATTATACTTAGTACAAGTAATCACCTCGGGATATTCATCAATGAAAGTTGTGAGCTAAAAGCCCAGTAAGAGGATAAATAAGGGCATGAATCAATATAACATGGGTGGGCATAATCAACATCATCATAACATAAGCATATTATTATCATCATAATAATGAGAGGAATAATTATATGAAGTCATTAAATGTGAAAATTCATAAAAAATGAAACATCATGTCTTAGTGGTCAAATACCACACATAACTATGAACAAAGCTAGCATTATGTTCACATATAAATATGTGCATAATAATAACATTGAGATTGTGAAAAAATATAGCATCATGTGAAAATATATTTTATATTATCTCATTATATACATCACATTACCCAATTCATTGGATCGCTGTATAATTTTGGACACACCCATCACATCATAACATTTACATAATCATGCATTCCACATAGAATGTATATCAATCAAAGTCATGAAGTAAACCATGTAAAGGAAAGGGTTTCATAAAGATTTAATCAATCATGAATACAATTTGGGTTCCAAAATTAAAATTTAAGAACATATGTGGATAATAATCATCAATCTTGAGTGAATAATGAGAAATCTTAAGATAACTAAAAGTTGTGTTTTTTGAAAGAAGAGTTAATTTAGAATTTCTTTGTGTTTGTTATAAAATCAAGTTGAAAATGTGTATATAACTTAAAATAAAAGGAAAAAATAATGAAATTTAATTTAAGTAATATTAAATGAATATTCATTCTTAAAATGGTGTGAATAAGGGAAAACCCAAGGAATTGGAGTTGGGTCCGAGAATCCCCTTACCTTAATTCCTGCTTAATTTTATTACTTTTATGCCTCCTGAATAAAAAAAGTATGTTTATTAAAACATTGACCAAGAATTTAATTATATTAATTTATAAAAATATTTATTAATTATAAACATTTTATTATATTTCTTAATTTTTTATGAAATTGAAGCGTTTTGATATCATGTATTTCTTAAAAATTTATCATTTCTATTTGATTTCTCTATTATATTATATGTAAATAATACATTAGTATAATTAATTATAAAAGCATAGAATGAATTTAATTATGTATATATATATATATATTATTTATAATTAATATTGTACATCCATGAATTTTGTTATAATAATTGTCTTGGAAATGTCTCTATAGGTGGTTAACCAACCTCTAATGGGACATTCTCAAAAGAGCGGGAAAGAAAGAATGACATTTATATTTGACATAAATATGATAATTAAAGTAGGTTAATATCATTAATATAATGTTAACATACTGTATAATTAATTTTGTATTATATGGTTTTAAAATTAATAGGTTAAAAAGAATAAAGACAAGAAAAAAAGAGGGAAGAGTTAATAGAGACTTACTCTCTCCTCAATGTAGCTTCTCTTGTATGGCATTATAACTCCTTGGTGATTAGAGTTGGATTTATTTATAACAACCATATGGATTATAATAGAATTAATAGGAAGGATTTGGGAATATCATTATCTTTTTAATGGGTGGGATGATTGGTTTTCCAAGTAGAGGGAGAGGGGTTATTTATACTTGAGGTAAGAGGTATTTTTAGAATAAAATATTGAATAAAATAATATATCAACAGTAAGACTTGTAATGGTTATTTTTTAATAGTAAAAATAATATATTAATGTTATATAATGGGACTAAGATTTTAAATCCACTTTATAATATGATTTCATTATTTTATTAAAAATGAAAGTGGAAAGAAAGAAAATTTGTTATTTTAAGGAATCACTTTTGAATTTAGGTCTTTGAAAGTTTTTTTAGGTTTGAAAATTGAGTTTATTTTATTTTAGTGAAATATTTATAAAATTAAATATACAATGTCTGAACCTAAATTTAATGAAAGTATTATGTCATTATTATATCATGAATGATGTAATTCGAGTTATACGAGTTATGTGAAAACTGTATTTTACTATTCACCTAAAAATTGTTGTATTTTAGGAAATTACAAAAAAAATTACCCTTGGATAATTTCAATGTTATTATTTAAAAAATGATATTAATTTTATCAAAATAAATTTTTAAAATAGGTAATTTTAATTTTTAATATAAAAATTATGACTTTTACGAAATACTTTAAAATACAGTTTATTAAAAATGTACTTATATTTTCATTGACTTTATTAGTCATGATATTTATTTTTTTAGAATTATAAAATTTATATTTACATAAATTAATCCTGATAAATATTATTTATATCATAATTTATTATTTTGATGTGAAATTACTCTTCCAATGGTCATGTTACTATTCCCAATGGTCAGGTTACCATTCCAACAACCACATTACTATTACAACGGTCACTTTACTTCTTATAAATACCACTTTATTCTTTCACTTAGTATTCATGTCAATTCCTCTCAAGGTTATATATTTACATTTTATATAATGTTTCTTATTTTACTAATATTTTATTTCTTTTCTATAGTATTTATAGTGGGGTGATGATTCTAGTAGATTGGGGTGATCAATATTTTCCCATTATATATTTTCTATTTTATATTATATACCTATTTGCAATGGTTTGAATTTTAATTAGTGTCATTGTTTATTAATGTAATAATATTTAGTAATGAAATAAAATCTTTATTGTATGAAACATTATATAATATAATACAACACACATTTATTCAGGAAACATATTTTACTAAAAACATTTGTTCATTAAAATATCCACTTTATAAAATAAAATCAGAGGATAACTTGAAATAATCCTCAAGGAAAGAAAATTAAGACAAAGAACCATTACAAATTTTAAAAAACTTGAATCAAAATCCATTAAAATAAATAACATGATATGATCATGTAAATCACATTAATTAAATAAAATATTATGTCAAAAATATATTAATTGGGTAGTAAGTACACCAACTAAAATAAATCATGGGGTAAAACATTAAACATGTCCCAAGAAATTGAAATTGAGACCAAGAAACCCTTGTAATGATCATAACATTTCAAGTAATAATCAATCAATGAAGTGATTATGTGAAAAAAGTTTAAATCCACACAAAACAAGTGTAAATACAATATAAACTAATTATAATAAAAAATACCATAATATTTTCATGACATAAAAAATGGAGAAGTAATAAAATCCAATTAAAGTAAATTGAATTAAGAATCCCTTTACCTATGACTTCTGTTTGGTAAGAAACATGCTAACCGCCTATAGAAAAAATTTAAATTTATTATACATAAATATTATAACCATATTTTTATTTATATTATTATATATTTTTCACTTATAATTATTTATTACCTTTTAATTAACGATTCTTTGTTAAAAACAATATTTTTGTGCTAACAATTCAGTTTTACATGCATGTTCTGAATATGTGGTTTCAGTCCAATAACAATGGTCATGATTTAATTACATATAAAATTTATTGATGGTTTTATATATGTATTACATATGATTTTGGAATTCTATGGATAATATATAGAGTTTATGGTGATGATTCGTTTAGAAATAATAAAACTTCTCTTTTTAAAAAATTTGATTCCATAAAATATTGAGTTTATTAATGAATAAAAAATATATATATATATACATTAAAAATAATCAATAGATAATAAATTAATAATTATTATATTATATCATCATTGTTACATATTCCTTAATAATTTATGACATAAAAATTACAACAACATTTGTGTGGATGGAAAAACCAACAAAAACAAGAGCATGCCATAGTGATTGAATGAGTAAGAACAAGAAATTTCATAATGATTATATCACATTTATAGAAGATTAATCCTTTAAAAAATATCATATTTATATATAAAAATAATGTTCTTAAACCATCCATCTTAGGCAGTTATGAAAAATGAAATATGTCCTTCACGGAGGCGGTAGTCCTCACTTACACAGAGACGACATTTTCATTTTTCAATAGATGGGAAGACAGAAAGATATTATATCATTAAAAAATAAAAAATATTTTTAAAATATTAAATTTACTCATTAAATCCATAAATATAACCATTTATGTGAGGTAGAGAAGAAAAATGAAATAAGTCAATCGTGAAGGTGGTAATCTGCATGTACACATGAGCGACATTTTTATTATCTAATGAACGTAATAGTGGAAGATGATGGTTGTTACATTAACATAATAACATTTAAAATTATAATGATACTAATTATATTATATTAAGGTGGTTATATAACATTTGTAGGAGGTTATTGAAGATAGAAACTAGAAATAATTCGGTGAAGACAATTACATATTCCTTGGGTATCCTCTTATGAAACTCTCTTTAATCCTTCTTCAATTGGTATTTTTGTGAGAGAAAAAAGGTATATGTAAAATAAAAAGGTTTTTGGGGACTGATTTTTACAGAAATTTTTCTATAAAAGGTGGTCAATTTGGGTGGATAATTGAGGAGATGAGGGGTCCTTTTATAAGTGAGGGGAGTGGAATTATGGTAAATATTCTTAAAATTAAAATAATATAATGTCAATTTCATAGGAAATTGGATAAAAATTGACATATTTTAGAAGATAGAATAATTTAGGGTCTAAATCCACTCATCCAATCAAATTTATAGAATTTTCTTTTATATTTTCATCCTTATCTCTTAGTTTAACCCCTTCATTAAACCATTTAACCCTTTGCGTTTTGAAAAACTATTACTATGGTAACTAATGGATAAAAATAAAATGGATCATATTAAATAAATTGAATATAATTATTCCAAACATGTAATCAATTTTTTATTATTAAACTTATTTAGGTGGTAAAAATTACTTTTAATATAAGTATGAAAAATGCTACGAAAAATAGTTTTTAGAAAAAACAAAATTTTAATTATAAAAATGATTTTACACCAAAATAATGTGTTGAATTGGTCATAATAATAAAATTTATTGGTTTATTAATAAAAATATATATTTATGTAAATTTAAAATAAATAAATAAAAAATAATATAACCTTGTAAATAATTAATTACAATGGAGTATCTAGAATAATTCTTTTATTAGAATAAAATAACACTTAGGTTTTAAAATGTCAAACATGGGTTTCTAAGTTCAACATAATATTTTTTTTAAATGATATATTTTACTTTTTAAACACATATTTAGTCTATAAAAAAGGTTTTATAAACATTTAATTCATTCTTATATCATGATGATTCCTTAAAAGTGATGATATTTGTAAAAATGATATCTTTCACTATTCACCTTAAAATCAGCCATTTTAGAAAAATAAAAAATTATACCCTATGATAATTTTGATATTCTGAATAAAAAACTTAAGTTAATTTCATCAAATTAAAATTATAAAATTCAAAAAAATTCCTTTTTTATAAAGACAACTTTTATTGAAAAATATCCCTTTTAAAGTGTTCTTAACCTTATATCATTTATCAATGAGTGTTAAATTATTTTTTTACACATTTTATATTCATAATGTATTGTAGTTTACCTCGAATTTTAATAAATTATTATACATTTTAGTTTTTTTTTGTAAACAAATCACTATTCAATAAGATATTTACTGAAAGTTATGCATAATAAAATCCTAGGGTATTACACACAACACCCATTAACATAGAGGCACATAAGGAATGGGGAGGAGGGTCACATTCATTAAAAATATTTATTTAGTGATATAATTTCCTTGATTTTTCCTTTTACACTCATGTTGTATAATGGGATTATATTCCCAGTCCATCTAAATATTTATTTGTCATTGATTATAAAATGTCAACATAGAAAGTGGGATAATAACCATTGGACACCAAGGATTATCCAATTGCTAACAATAGTTTATAAACCATTTAATTTCTTATTTTGTGTGATTTAATATATTAATTTTTTTATCTCTCATCATCATCATCTTCATTCCCTTATCAAGTGATGAACTAATCAGAATCAGGTGCATTGTGTTTAAAAGAACGAAAAAGGAGAGTAGTTTTTGGATAGTTTTTCAAACACTCATTCACCCCACCCCCACTCAATGGTCATGGATCTCTCACTTTGGGAATAGAATCTTTTTAGATATAATTTCTCCCTCGAGGATATTATATCAATTTTATTTTCAAGTGTTGGTATCTATTTTCAAATCATAAAGGAATAAGGTATACACTTTATTGAATCATGACTTATCATGAAAAAAGTATTTATATTTTTAGATTCACAAATATTATTTTAAAATTCATATTTTTTATCATAATTTATTTTACCTGAGGAGTTATAAAATATATCTGATATCAAAACTACTTATTATATGGTGGATTTTTATTTTATACATTATTTTTTGAATTAACCTTGTGGATCAAATATATATGTTTTTTTCTTCAGTAATTTTATACTAATTTATTCCATTCATAATTAATTGAAAATTTTATAATATTTACATTAAATATTTTATAGAATGTTTTGACTAAAAAATTAGATGCTATATAAAACAATATATTGAATAATAAAAGTAAAATAGAGGGAAATAATATGAGTAAATTTATAGGATTCACTTAAAAAATTATATGATAAATCAAGAAAATTTTATAGATCCTGAGGAAGGAAACAATAAGTTTCAAAATAAGATTTTAATCCTTAAGTAGAAGATACATTTGGATTAAGGGGATGTGGTTTTCATGGATATATATGCCACAAAATTTTAATATGATTTATATTATTTTAATTTTTATTTGATGATTCATCAATCCATCATTGAAGGATTATGGGATGAACTCAAGGAGTATAAGATGAATTTATTCAATAATCGATATAAATTTATAAATTTTAAGATCTATAAATACATAGATATTTATGTAATGTTTTATTACTTTTTAATATGGGTTCTCATGAACTTTTCACTTTTATATTATAGTAATATATTATTGATAAGTCATAAGAAAATACTATATTTTTTATTTGTTAGAAAAACCAAAATAGTGTCTTAAAGATAAAATAAAATGAATTTTAATAGAGAAAATTTCATTTATCCTTTAAAATATTAATAATGGTTGAAAATATTTTGAGAATATTATGAATTATTCCATTATAGACACTTTAAAAAAAGAAGGTACCCATGGGTGAATGGGTTTAAAATAAGTATATGGAATCTTTGAAAATACCCACTAGTTTTAATCATGGGTAGTGGAAAGATAATAATAAAGGTGGGTATGACACCCTACCAAAAGAGAATAGGAAAGAGTATAGGGTAGAATCACCATGCATGAAGAAAATCTATTAAAATAATTATTAAATAATAATAATTCTATCACTAAGTATAATAAAAAATAGGAAAAAAACTCTTAAAATCTTATGGAAACACTTTTTTCATGGAAGAATATAAGAATTAATGAATTTTATATTATTGTGTCATTTATTAGGGAAAAAATTGAGGAACATATATTATAAGATAATAGTGGAATAATATAATAAATAGAATCAAATGAAGCTATCTAAAGAGGTAGGTCAAGTTCCTACCAACTATTGTGCACTTTTTTTTGAAGACCCAACTATTGTGCACTTGAATACACTTATTGAGGCTAAAAACAATAAATACACACTATTAAAACTTTCATTTCATAGTTTATGAAACAATTTAAGTTAGATGATGATTTAAAAACTATTAAGTAGTGTAATAATATTATTTTACTTGAAAATTTTAATTATAAAAATAAGATAATATCAAAAAACACTTAATAGATCACTAGGATAAGAAGAAGTTGGTCACTAAAAGAGTAGATGAAACTTGTTTCATGTTTCAACATGTTCAATAAACTTTGAAGAATTAATATAGGGATGTTATGATAACCTTTAAAACCTCTAAAAATTACAAAGGTATTAAGTAGATAATTAAAGTAATGAGAATGAATAAAGTAGAACATCAATATGAAATTGAATTGCCCAAGAAATTAAATAAGAGGATTGATTAAAATGACAAATAGACAGTGGTAAAGAAAAGGATTACATGTAAATTTTGAAATATTTTAAATCCATTTTTATTCTAAATATAACACACTCTACCTCTAATTCTTAAGTTATGTATTTATTACCTTCTTACCATATATTTTTTTGAATTTATTATGATTATTTGGCATAAAATTGGGTGTTTTATTATAAAATAAAATAGGCATTTCAAATGGAATTTTTTATATATAATAATTTATGGAATACAATAATTTTTTTATTGGGTACTCTTATTTTCTATAAACAAGTTTTTTATTGTAGGCCTAGAGTGATTAAATAATATTTATATTATCTTGTTTTCACTGTTTAGATTCTATAACTTTTTATTGAGGACTATTAAATGGATAACCTATTAAATTATGGCCATGAATTTGATTACCCCACAAAATTTTGAAGACTCTTCACTCATTTAATTTTTCAAATACATTATTTTCTAGAAAAAAAAATCAAAGGAAATTTTATTTTTTTTAATAAGAAAATATTTAAGGAGTAATATTTAGATCTATATGGAGTTAAATGTATCATGATTATATAATGTGGGAGAAAATTACTAAACCCATCAAAGGATAGAGACTAATGTAAAATACCAATGACTTAGTATTTATCTTACCTTTGGATATTATTATTAAATTGGGTTTTTTAATAACCCCCACCATTTAGGTGTGTATAATAATTAATTGTAATTATTTTATTTTAGGTCTATTTTAGAATCATTTTTGGGAATTTTGGGTAAAGGGAGGTGAAGAGAAGAATATATGTATGTGGATCTTTCTATATCATCCTATAAGAGTCCATCGGGTACCCTATAGTGGGGTATCGAGTATCTATTGGAAGAGAAAGTGGTGCAGCTCCACTAGACCAGCCCTTGAGTGGCTATTGGGCTTTCACCGGGTGGCCTATGTGGTCTGATTTGGTACATGGTGTGCTCTATTACTATTTTTTAAAAAGGGGTATATTTTTATTTTTTTCACATAATTTGTTCCTTAATTTGGATTTTTAATTTCCAATGTGTCATTTTTTGAGTCTTTCATTTTAATTGGATCCCTAAACACTTTCCTTTATCTCTCGTTGTCTTAGATTGATTTTCCCTTCATTAAATCTTGGATTCATAGTATATATAGAGTGTTATCTCTAACCAAATAAGTGATTTGTGAATCATACCTTTTTTAAATTATATGGTTATTAGTCATTTTATAGATCTAATACCAATTCTATTTTTTAGTTCATTAGTTTCTTGTATAATTGTGTTCATGGAGTTTTTAAGGGTCCATACCTTGTGGGTATTGCTTGTATACATTGAGGTAGGTGACCTATTTTTGTATCTTGTGTTTATATTGTATTTAAAAATTAAATATATACTAATTTTGTTGTCTAATAATTATGTTCTATTAATTTATTTTCAAGTTGGTCTTAACATTGAGTAATGAATGTATTATGAAACATTGGAAGGTATTTATGACCATAAACGGTAACTAGGTTCTGGAAATGTGGTTATCCATGATTTATTTTTTAATTGTAAAGGATAAATAACAATTTAATGTATTTAATTAAAGTTAATAATATTTAATTAATCTCATATGTATAAACAGGGTCTATGATTAGGGTTTAAATGATATAATTATTGGGTTTATTTCCAATCACTACTTAATCAGTGCATAAGAAGGGTTTATGAATTATGATATGTTTTTATAATGTTTTTAACAATGCTAATTATAATTTAAGAGTGTTATGGATTCTTTAATAATCCTTTTTATGTGTTAAAGTTAAGAATTAAATGTGTTAAACATGCCTAGTTTACTTTTGAAAGTAATCTTATTCTTAGAAGGGTGATGTGTTTACTTATAATGTTTATGGTGTCTTGTGTAAAGCTATAAATGTTGTTTAAATAGGATAAAGTGGTTATAATATGGTTGAAGTTTGAATGATTAATATTATTCTAAAATGTGTGTTAAAGATAACTAAATGGGGGTTCTTATTGAGTGTTTTTTAATAATAAATTTTTATTGATTTTGAAAATGTTCGTGTAAATTCTTATTTTTTTATAGGAATTTAAAATATGTTAAAATTTTATAGCCTAAAATTGATATATTGTGATGGGATTTAATTGATGCGTGAGATAATTATCCCTACCTATTTTTTATTATGAAACATCTATGATTATAGACACTTGTAGATGGCCTATGGTGGGAAGAAATGAGATTTGTAATTAAATTTAATGGTTGGTCGTGAGTGTTTGGATATGTAATATGGAATGATATGGAATGGTTTTCCCATATGGGTTAGATACATATGATTTTTTTGGATGAAATATCCTAGAGAGGCCTAGATATGCAAGTTCCTTGGGCATGGTTATCATTGGTTAAGGTCGGGATTACATGACAAGTTATAAGATTGACATCACTAATCTATGGAAATCAGTAATTTCCAAAGAGGGTTTGGTTTATTTGGTTGAATATATTTCACCCACTATTTGTTTCATACTTAAAATGTCAATTGTTGAACCTTTTACATATTTAAATTATTTGTACAAATACACATTCTTATTCCTTGATATAGAAGAGGTTTTAGTTGTTAATATTGAGGATTATATTCCCACTTACTATACACACACACCACATGTGAATACAAATTACATGCATGATGATTCAAGGAAAGATAAGAGGCCTCTGTAACTGGGAGTTGTTGTCTGGTGACACTTTTATGGTATGATCATTATCTTTATGATTCATTTGAATTTGGTTGTATTTTTTCATTTAATGATAAATTTTATTTTTATTGTTTACATTTTGGTATATGATACATTATTTTTTGAGTCTTTTTTCATTATAGTACATTTATGGGCATGTTGGGATATCACTTTAAGATTTTGAGTTGGTGTTCATGTCATCCATTATACATTTTTGATGTGATGTGTGTTTTTGGTTGGATAGATGTGATGGACCATTAAAGATTAAATCACTCCCTAAGAAACAATCTCAAACCTTCCTCCTTAATCACCATCCTTTATAGATTAGTGAGTGCACGTGAGGTCATGTGGAGTTTCACATTGGTGGCATTATCATATTAAGGTGGGGTGCTAAAAATAGTTTTAGAACAAGGTCCCATATGGTGTGCAAATGAGGTTTTTTCCCAAGTGGGTAGACATGGATACCCCACATAAGATATGGTGGATAATGAATAACCCCTTTATAATAGGGTTTGAATACCTCATCTGACACACAAAAAAATTCATCAGTGACTTAGCCCATATCCCAAGAAAAATGAAGAAATTATGGTGAGTCCCAAAGTGACAAATATTATAGTATGGGTGATTTGTTACAAAATGGTATCAAAGATGTTATTTTATAGTCTTGATATTTTGGATATGGTATAGTGGATAGTGGGAGTTGGGAATTGGTATTAAAGTTATGTGTGGGTGCTTGGTCAGCACAACCATAGTTGAAGTCCAAGTTTCTTGGGCATTATATGATTTCATTTTCCTAGTTTATCAAAATATTTTGGGGTATAAATATCACCTAGTTAAGGGTTTGTGTTAGAAAAAATCTCTACAGCATTATTGACACATTGAATAATATAATATGTGTGTGTGTGTGTGAATGTGTTTTTTCAATTACTTGTGTGATGTAATGTGATTATTTTAGTATAACTAATTGATACATGAGTTTGTTTTATAATTGGTGTATAGTTTTTTCCTTTCTGTGTAATTTTAGTTAAATTCTAATGAGGGTGTTTCTTATGTTCAATAATTATGGAACCAAAGAGGTGAGTTAACAAAACTATAGAAAAGTTGAGCAGGAGCACTATGATGAGGGGAATATGGAGGGAGTCAGAGTATATAATTATTGTGGTTGAGCTAGAGATCCCAATAGAAAATAATATTAATGAAATATTTTTGAATTTTATCCAGATCATAAAGGTGAGACCATATCAGGAATTAGTGGTGGTCTTAAATGTAATACAATATTTTTGAGTATATCACCCTCTTATATTTAGAGGATATATTATACCTTGAGGATTGGAGTGATGGATATAGGTAATGGATCAAATATTTGTGTTAGTAAATGCTCTATAATGAAATAAGGTTAGGTAAACTGTTTTTATGCTCATGAGACCATCATAACACTAGTGGGAAATCATGGTATGGGTGAGGAGGGTTGAGGGGTTGTCTTGGGGTGATTTTTAGTTTCTTCTTTTAGATCAATTTTTTTACTCAAACATTAAGGATGAATAGGGTTAATATTTTAAGGATCTTAATCAAGGGATGTTTTCCATAACTGATTATGATTTTAGGATCATAGTGTTGCTTCAATTTTCTTCTACATTAGGAGGAGATGAACTTTCTAGGGAATGTCCTTTTGAATATGGGTTGAGACTATAAATTTACTCTAAGTTTAGTCTCTTTTGTTTACCTAAATTTATGAAGGTGTTGAAAAAATATCTTATAATTCATAAAGATCTTAATTTATGGAAGTTTGAATCAGTGGGATAAATTAAGTCTAAAAGTGGTATGAATAGGAAAGTATATGATTCATCTAGGGATGGGGAGAATTTGATTGGTCATAGGAAGACCCTCACATCTCCTTCTACTAGAGAAAGGGTTGTGTTTCAATGTTTTCAGTGTGGAATGAAATCCAATAATTAGTCTATTTTCCCTTATGATCCCAATGAGTTACACTCATGTAGAAATATGTATCATCTATGTATATTTTTTCCATAGGGTTCTCATGGAAGTGGAGGTTGTGGTTAAACTTATATAAAGGAATCATTGGAATGGTATCATGCACCAAAATATAGTGTGATCCATATATTGTCTGGGAGGTCAAGTCAAGGAGGTGTTAAGGCCTCTCAGGGGAAGGCTCAGTGGAGAGATGTTATGCAAGGGAACTGGTCATCCTAGTGATAAGGTCATGGTTCTAGTTTTGGTATGTGGTTCATAGTTGAGTAGGAGTTAGTGGATCTCATTGAGGTTTCTTTTATAGTGAGAGGTATGATGTTGGTTACCTCTTCCCAACTAGTGTGCTATTTTATTCTGGTATATTAAATTCCATTTTATTTATTTATTTATTTTCTAAATTTGGGTTTATCAATTTAATTTCTTTCTAGAGTTAGTTTTATAGATACCCTATTTAAGTGGATAGAATATTATATTAATAAGTGTTTATCTTGTCTTTTTTGTATTTTTTTAAGGAAATTTTGGGAAACTATTTTTATTGGAAATCAAGGGATTCAATGTGGTTATACGGATTGGCTATTTTTCATATTTTTAGCTTCATATTGATTGTTACCAAATATATATAAATTTTTATCCTTCTAGTGATGTGTCACATGTATTTCTAGGAGATTATTATTATCAATTTAGTATAATAGGATTCGGTTTGGGGTAGTTGAGGTGGGTCACATCTTAGGTATAAGTGATGTATATTAGGTTGGGTGAATGTATTTTTTGTTTTATTTTTCCTCCAATGATTAATCATTATTAGGATGTTTTTCTTAAATAATTCATAGGGTTTCAACCTGATAAAGAGGTTTAGTTCATGGTTGACTTAATTCTAGGTATTTATCTTACTTATATCCCTCTGAATCATATGAAATAAAATTAAAATTTATGATTTAAAGATTCATTTAAAGGATCCTGAATCTAAGGGATTCATTCTGTAAAGTGTATAACCATGTGATGCTCTCATGCTTTATTCTAAGAAATATTATGGGAGTTTTTAATTGTGTATCAATTACTATAGTCTAAAATAGGTAAACATTAATAACCTATATCTTTTACCTGGGATCTACGATTTGTATAATCATTTTAGGAGAGATTAGTGGTTCTCTAATATTGATCTCTAATTGGGTTATCATTAGCTAAGGGTTTCGGCTGATGATATTCCAAATAAATCATTTTATACTTGATATGGCCATTATGAATTCAGAGTGATGTCTCTTTGAGTGATGAAAATTTCATTGGTTTGTTTGGATTTGATAATTCATGTCTTCTATCCGACTCTAGAATCCTTTTTGATCGAGTTTATTGATGATATTTTGAAATAGTAATGATCACATGAGGAACATGGTGAGTGTTTAGCTCTCAATTTAGTTATCATGCAAGCTAATAAATTTTATGGAAAGATTAAAAAATGATAGTTATTGATTCAGTAGTAAAATTTACTTGGGTATATTATTTTAGAATCAAGGATATTTGTGGAACTGGAGATGGTAGATTATGTTATGTCTTGGGAAATCCCCAAAAATTCCTCCAAGATATGTATTTTTTTGTCCTTGTGAGATATTATCACCACTTGATTCAAATCTTCTCTCAGTAAGATACACTAATGATGGAACTGTCTAGAAAGTCACTAAAGTTCAAGTGGTGCAGTGTATGTGTGGCTTTCTTTTATAAGATAAATAAGAAATTTTTGTCAGCACATATTCTGAATTTTCCATAGGTCAGAAAGTGATATGAGGTTTATTATGATGCTTCTAGTATAGAATTGGGTTGTGTATTAATGTAATAGTAAATAATAAGGGTGTATGGTACTTTCCAAATTATGTTGTTTGAGAATAATTATCTCACTCATGATCGTATGTTAATAATGATTGTTCATTCTTTCAAGAGTTTGTGAAATTATTTTCTCTGAGAAAATTCGGTGGTGTTCACTGAACAAAATATTTTAAAGTATATATTTACTTAGAGGGACTTGAATATTTGATAGAAAATATGGGTTGAGTATCTTCATTCATTCAACCTTAATATGATATATACACCTTGGAAAGGGAATATTAATAATGATTCTTTGAGTAGGAAGGATCAAGTGTATTTTTTCAGTAATTGAAAAAGGAGTGGTAGATTATTACTCTCTTCAAAGAGATTGATATTTATGTGTATTAGGGGGAGGGATACATTTTTCTTTCACCTTTGGTTATAAACGCATATTTATTATAGCAGTTGAAGGTGGGTCAGAGTTCTAATTTTAAGTTACAAGTTTATAAAGGTAATCTAAATGGTGGGAAACAGATGATCATATGGGTGAATAATGCTGTATCTCCACTATATATCCATGGGATGATCAATATTCTATTAGATATATGACATAAGGTAATGAATTATTTTCATATGTAATTATGGGAATTTTGTCTTGAATTGACTAAAATGTACCATAGTATTCGATAAAACTTTTCATATCCTGGTATAAAGGATGATATGTCTAGGTTTTCTAAAAGGTGAATCACTTATCATTGAGTTAATGTTGATAATTATAGGACAATAGGTGATATTTAGTATTTTCTTATTCCATAATAGAAGTGTCATGATATCATGATGGATTTCATGAGAGGGTTTTCAAGGTCACAAAAATAAAAAATGTGATATGGTTTGTCATTGATTGGTTGATGAAAGTGGTACATTTCTTATTGATCAAAGAGATATATAGAGTCAAATATATTTTTAATATTTATATCTATGAGGTTATAAGTATTTATGATATATCTCATAACATCATGTTAGAACATTATGTGAGATTCACATTACAACTTTGGTGAGGCTTGTAGAAATATTTGGGTTTTCATGTGAAGTTGAGTACAAATTGTCATATATAAATGTATATCTAGTTAGAGAACACTATTTAGTCTATTGAGTATTTTCTCTAAGAATGTGTTTCTGACTTTGGTGGTGTGTAGATTAACCATGTATCTTTGGTAGAATTTTTTTACAATAATAGCTACCAAACATTCATTCAGATGGAACCACTTGAGGTTTTATACGGTATTTCATGTCATTCTCCCATATATTGGATGGAATATTGGGATTCATACTTGGTCAGGACTATCTTAGTAAAAAATATTTATAATCATGTTTATATGATTAATAAGAGGTTGGTTATCATCTAGAGTATAGAGAAGTATTATTTAAACTTCATGCATTGCCCTCTTAAATATGTTATTGGAGTCATATTATCCTTTTTTTACCTATAATGGGTATTCATAGGATTTTTAAGGTGGGATTGTTTTATATATATTATGCTAATCCATTTGATATTTTGTAGAGGAACCAGGAATTTGTATACATTTTGGAACTACCTCCTAAGTATAGAACTATGTGTGATCTTTTTTATGTATCTCAATAGAGTAAGTATGAACTAAATCCATCGCATGTTCTTTAGTATGATGATGTATAGTTTGATCAAGATTATTCTCATATGTAGAATCTATTAAATATTTTTGACCATATAGAGAAGGTTTTATGGGAAAATATTGTTCCCATTTTATGCATTTACACGGTATAGACATGCCCATGTGGAAACCTGGGAATGAGAAACTGATATAAGGTATCAATGGATTTAGTTGTCTATTGGTGACCCTTGATAGTGCTTCCTATAGATAATAAGACCAGTGGTGGTGAATTTTTAATGGACCCTACCATTTAGGTATGTCACTTATTTAATTTCAAGCCTTTGATCTGATTTTGGGTCTGTTTTAAAATCAGTTTTAGGAGTCTCAAGTAAAGACTAGTGAAGAGAGGAATAAATGTATATGGACCTTGTTGGATTATACCAATAGAGGAAAATGGATACCTATTTGTGGGGTGTTAGATACCAATTATAAGAGGCAGTGGTGAAAATCCACTAGACTAGCCACTAATGCCTGGTGGTCTTGCACTAAGTGGTCGATGTGGTTTATTTAGGTACCAAGTGTGATCTAGTCCAGTTATTTTAAAACAAGGGTAAATAAACCTTTTCATGGTAAAATAATTTGATCCTTAACTCAATTTTTTCACTTCTTATGTATAATTTATATGGTTATTTGATGGAAATTAGATCCAAAAACACTTCCCTTCATCTCTTATCTACTTTGATCAATTTATCCTTCATTCAAGTTTGGATTCCCAATCTCTTAGGTGCAATATCTCTATTTTGGAATGTTATTTGTGAATATTGAATTTTTATGTGATGATGATAAGGTATTAAACATTTTTTGGTTCTAATCCCCATTATTTTTCTTCATGTTTTTTTATTCTTGAATCCTTGAGTTCTTGGAGTTTATAAGTTTCTAGACCTTATGTGAATTACTTTCCTTCATTGAGGTAAGATATATATCTATCACTATTAGTTCTTATATTATGTTTATATATGAAATGTGTACTAATTTTTTTATTTAATCATTCTTATTTATCTCTATATTTTTAAGTTGTCGTTAATGTTGATTCGGAAATTTATTATGAATTTTTAGGGGGAAATTGTGACCCAAAAAGGTGGATAATGGCTATAAATTTTTTTAAATATGATTAAAGTGGTGAATTTTCATAGGGAAATATCAATTTAATGTGTAGGACTAATGTGAATTATACTTTTGTGATCTAGGATTTACAAAAAAGGGCTATAATTGGGGTTGGAATGAGATAATTATTGTGTTTAGATCCAATATCTACTTATTAATTCATAATAATGGATTATGAATTATGATATTTTTTTTAATGTTTTTGATAATTACAAGTATAATTTATGTGTGATGTAATTACTGTAATAAGGATTTTTTTGTGTTATTGTGAATAATTAAATGGGGTAAACATGCCTAGTTTACTTTAGAATGCAACCTTATTCTTGAAAGGTTGTTGTGTGTCCTTTGATTGTGTATAGAAGCTTATGTAAATTATAAATAATTTTTAAATGGGAAAATGTGCTTATTAAATGGGAAAAAGGTTGGATAATGATACTTATCATGAAATTTTTGTTAAAGATACCTAAATGGGAGGTTTAATATGTATTTTCTTGTTAAAAATTTGTGTATTTATGGTGGTAATAATCTTATAAATTCTTCTTGTTTGAATAAGAATTTAAATATGGTTAAAATTTTAATTAGGGGTGTTATATCCTATAATTGATATGTTTTAATGGGATTTAATTGATTCATGTTATTATTATCACTAACCATATATGTATTCTAAAGGATCCAAGATTATGGACACATATAGGCAGCCTATGGTATTTTCCATTGACAATCTACGAAATAGAATAATTATCCTTAATAGTTTGGATATGTGATATGATAAGATATAGAATGGTTAGAAAAAATGGGTTTCATACATATAATTAAATGGGATGATAATTCCTTGTGACTCTAGATATGGTAGTCCCTTGTGCATGAATACACTTGGGTGATTCAAAGATTACATGATGAGATATGGTCTTGACATCCATAATCTACATACACTAAAAATAGTTGAATGATGTTTGATTTATTTTAGTGACATATATTACACCTTATATTTGTTAAATATTTAAAATGTTAAATGTTAAATCATTTCTATATTTAAAAAATTACAGATATGTATATAGTAATCTCTTAAGATGGTAGAGATTGTAGTGGATTCTACTATGGATTATATTATCACCTACCATAAGTATACACTTCATGTGCATAAAGATTACATGCATAGGGTTTAAAGTAAAGTAAAGATACCTCTTTATTTGGGATTTGGGGTATGGTTATGCTTTAGAGCTATGACCATGGGATTTAGGATTATTTGGACTAGGTTGTCTACTTTTCATTTTATTTTATATTTTAGTTATACTTTTTACATTTTGGTGTATGATGGTTTGACTACTTAGACCCAAACTCTAAGAATTCAGTGAAAATAAATAGCTTCATTACATATGAGATTTAAAATAAACCAAAGTGAACAAATTTTAATCATCAATAATTATAATCTCACTAAAAAATATTGAGTCACTTACATCAAATGGACCTTTGAGGTTGACAGTTTTAGAGAGTGGATAAAAAATTTAACTAAAAAATCCCATATAGATCTCATTAAATGGAAATTATTTTCCAAAGTATAATAAACTACTTAATAAATAATAAGTATTCAACTTCTCCCACAAAATTCTTCACATAAGCTATTATGTTAGACATGTCATGTGTAGTACATTTCTTTATAACCTGAGAAATTGGATATATAATAAGGGTGATCTCAAAAGATCACTAAGGAAAAAAATATATCTAAATCAATTAAGGAATAAACTTAGGATGATAATATGGTAGGAAAAAAATTATAATAAAATAAATTATCACAAGATATTGAAACAAATCCATGGTTAATGAAATAAATAAAAAAATGATAGCAATAACTGAATTCATAGTGATGGAATGAATAATGTTGAAAATATTGATCGTTACCATCAAGTTCTCTTCCAAGACATTGTTCTTGTCCTCAAGTCTATATAAAATACATCACTCTTTCAATCAAGTTGATAACCATGACATCATGTGTACATTGTTATTCATAAAACAAATACCAAAAAAATTTGTCTCATGGGACCAATTGATCCATCTAGAGGATATATAATAATGGGTCCCACCCATAACTTCTTTAATTACAATGCATTAACCATATGAATGATATGAATATAAATAAAATTCACAATAAAATTTCCTTTGGAATAAATAAAAATTCATATTTAGATACAAACATATGAAATGAAAATAATTTTCCCCATATTTATAAAAGGGAAAAAATAAACATATCCCTAAAGTGTAAGGTTAAACAATATATAATCAACTTTCTTGAGTAATAAATAAAAACCCATATTTCAATAAAAAATATACATATTTTTAATAGTTTATCAATAAATAAATGGAATATATTTCTATGTAAGTATCCCCCAAACTAACACTGTATAGAGAAAGGGGTAGACAGTTAACTCAATAATTTCCCAAATAAATCAACATATGGAATCTAGGTGAACATCCTTAAATCAAATCAAATATAGTGTTTTCATAGATTAAAATAATTGGAAGTAAAATCTTTCCTATAATCAATGATGATTTGGTAAGTCATATGTAGTGATGGATTATTTCTTTGATAGTAAAGAGCATTGCATATGTCATCCAGAGTAAGAATGTGGTTTGAATCATTTTAATAATTTCCTTGATCAAGCCGAATATATTTAAAAGGTTAATGACTTATTTGAAAAACATTTTTTAGGATTTTTAGAAAAAACAATTTAGAAAAAATAAATATACATGAACTTGTTTAGAAAAAATATAAAACTAGGAGAGTATGAATTTCATTGAAAAATCATGAAGTAATAAAGTGTACATTTCATAGATAATACAAATATTGTGGAATGATTTTTTCATATTTAATAAAACTTAAAAGGTTATTTTTAAAATATTTTTAACATTATAATAAAAAATACAAATTTATGGTTCGATTTAAAAATTTATTTCCAAAAAGGTGAATTGAAAACATTGAAAAAAATTACTTTTGAAAAATAAACTTAAATAATAGTTCCTTTAAAATAATAATATTTTCTAAAATATATGTGGGTTGGAATATAAAACATTTTATTTTAAAAAATAGAAAACCTTTTTTAATATTTTCAATTACCTATATTTAAAAACCTACATCCTAAAAGGAGTATTATAATTTCCTTTTTAAAAGGGGTAAGTAGAATTACGAGAATCATATAAAATAATACATATTATATTTCCTAATAAATATTTGAGAACATTGGAAGGAAGGAAAATATGGACATGGAAGAAAATATCCATTGATAAGAATGGGAGTTATTCTTACCAACATTTCACTTATTTTAGAAAACATTTTTTTTCAAATAAGTGGTTATTTATGACAAGAATCAATTTCCCTAGACAAAAAAATCCCAAATAAAATAGGTGAGATTGTGGATCAAATAAAACTTTAAAGTTATAGTCAGGTATGAAATATTATGACCTAATATATCAAAAATTCATTCGATGAAATCCTTTCGAAATTATAAATTTATGAATGGAATCCCCTTAAAGGATATGATTTTAAATGAAATATCAAATAAAATTAATAATTATAGAATAAAAAATAGTAAATCGGAATTGGATGCAAGATTATAAATTTATAAGGAAGAATTGTATAGCCCCATAAAATAAATATTAAATACAATACCAATTATTATTTATGAATAATAAATAAATCTTGAAATAATAGGGTTTCAATAAGAAAATTTGTAACTCAATGGAAGAAAATTGAGTTAGCACATACCCTTTCCTAATTCCTAATTCATATTTCTCATGCGCCTAGCTTCATGATTAGTCAAATTAAGTTTATCATATACCTTAATAGTAACATTATTAATATATAATTAATTTAATATAGACCATTTATTATCATATTTTATTAATTTATTATATATTTTTTATTTATGCTTATATGGAAATTGAATTGTTGTTGATTTATTTTGGTAATTTTAGTGATCGAATATGATACTTAATAATATGTTAAATACTTAATATAACCATTAAAAACCATAAAAAAATAATTATTTTCTTATTAACTTATAACAACATTATTATTTAGGTTCCCATAGTCATCCATGATATATTTTAATAACATTGTTCGAGAAGGTGGATAAACCAACCCCAAACATGAATACACTATATCTCAATGTGTGAGTATGGTTAAGGAAATGTAAAATATAATAATAACATAATAATGATGATAATATTTATATTTTTTATGTTGGTGAATTATATTTGAAGTGTTTTTAATAGATAAATAAAATCAATATGAAAAAAACATTAATTTGTGGGGATTATAGTCCACAAAATGCACTATTCACATTCTTTAGTTTTTCTAAGGGGTTGGAAAGGAATAACTTATTCGAAATTATAATGGAATTAAAATTAATCTTAGTAATAATACTTTTGTGACTAAAATTAAATTATAATTATTATATAATATAAACATATTTATCTAAAATATGAAATCCATGTTTTTAGAATTAGTTTCTACAAGTGATAAAAATGAATTTTAAATATAAGGGAATAAAAACAGTTTTTAGAATAAAATAATATTTTTGTTTCCAAAACAATATACGTGGGTTTTATAAATACAACATAGAAAACTTAAATGAATCATTTTACTTATAAATATATTTATTTTATAAAAATTTATCAAAATCATTTAACTCGTTCTTTTATTATGATAGTGTCATAAAAGTGACACTGTTAAGAAAATTAGTACTTTTTCACTATTCACCAAAACATTAATTATTTTCAAAAAATATAAAAAATTCATCTTAAGATAATATTTTTATTTTAAATCTAATATATAATTAGATTTTATCAAATTAAAATTACAAAATTTTATAATTCAACTTCAAAATAAAAACATAATATATACAATGAAAATCATTTACATAGGGAAATAAATTTTTAGAATATTAATTATTCTTATTCTTATTTCCTATAAAAACTAATCATAGTTTGTGTTAACATATTATTCGTATCAATAATATATTTAATATCTTAAAATAAATTGTATTAAATAAAATTTCAGAAGGGTATGTTTTAAATAATAAATTATTCTTAATAGTTAATTTGCTACACTAATTAATTTTAATTAATTCATAATTCATTTATATGTATTTTTAGCAGCCATTTATATGGATATATTTTAGCAGCTATATATTGTTTCATAAGTTATTGAACATGTTATCAAATATAGTAAAATATAATTTATGATCTTAGGGTGTTATATTCTCCCCCTTAAGTAAATTCCATCATCAAAATTTGAAGTAGTACTCACTAATAAAATTCGTTTGGGTGTCTAAAAGATAATAATAACTCAAGAAATAATTTCAAATGAGGTTTCTAACTAAATATATTAGGTATGCCTAAGATACGTGTATTTTTCATTAATCTTGTTAAATTATTTCTTCATTTTTCAACCATAACTTGTTACTTTATTCCCTATTTTTTAGACATGAAGCATATTCCAGTTCCTTTGAGACATAAGCCTTGGTGATTATTACCACATTTTTAACATGAAGTAAATTGAATATACTTTCCTTCATCATTTTCATCACATGAAAATCCATGAGACTCCATCCTTATCTTCTTTGGTGTGTTTTAAAATGTGACCAAACTCGCATTGTTAATCATAATTAAAGATAGATGATTAGGCATAAACAAAATATTTCTTACTCTAGATATTATCTCATTAGGTTTTTTAGGACTATCTTAATATTGTTAATGGAATCCATTGTTAACTCAGTTCCTTTAGGAATCATCTATTATTAAAACCAAAATGGTTGAATCATGAGTGATAAATAATTAATACAATAAGATAATTATTATATGAAAATTTCAACCTCAAAATTTCATACTCTTTGATATAATTATCTTAGATTAAATTTAATCCTAAATCATACTCATTTAAAACTAGACTTTGTTAGGTTGAGTTCTCTTTTATTCCAAATCCAAATTCAAAAAATAGTTATCCCAAATTATGATGAACTCTCTTAAAACATTCTAAACCCAAAAAACATTGAAATTTATGCACCTGAAAATTCAACTTACTCATTATCCATAAAATAACATACCAATTAATATATAAAATATCTTATGAATATATATGATTTAATCAAGGTTATCCATGATCATTCTCCTATTAGGTTCAATTAAAAATATATTTAAATCCTTTATAATGGATTGTAAAGAGAATTTGATTAACAAAATAATATCTTCTAGGAGTTTCTTTTTTAGGTGTGAATCCTTACGCCCACTCATCGTGAACAAAATGTAGATTTATTCAATGCTCAACTAGACTTTTTTGGAGTGATTACCTCTAGATGCATCTTTTCTACAGTCATGTCCACTTTCCAGTATCCATATAGGGATGTAATTGCTAGAATGACTATATAATATATACTTTAATAAAACTTAAGGATATTAATATATTCTTAGAGTTATCCCTAAGGTTTTCACTAAATTTTTCTTATCCTAATACCTAAAATATTCAATATTACTTTAACTAACATAAAGTGTTATATATACCTTTGAAATTATGAAAAACCATAAAAATACTAACCCATAATTGTAACTACCACACTTAAATTATCCTCAAATGATGACATCCTAATCTCTTAAGTTATCTAAACCCTATTTGATACCAAATATGATGCCTCATACCCATGATCTAAGAATTCAATGCGAATAAACACATTCTTTACATACCAACTTTGAAATGAATTGAATTGACCCAATTTAAACCATCAATAAATACAATCTAAATAATAAATATTGAAATAAATACTTTCGAAGGACCTTTTAGGTTTAGATTCTAAGAGAGTTAGGGAAAACTTTTAATAAAAAATAACATGTATATATCATTAAATGGACACTTTTTCCACTATATAATAAACTACTTATTCCATAATAAGTATTCAACATCTCCCAAAAAATTATCCACACAAGATATTCTATTAAAAAAATAAATTGACTACAATTATTCATAATATAGTGAACTTGAAACATACAAAGGGTGATATAAAATACATATTAAGGTAAAAATTACATCAAAATACATCAAGTTATAAACTTTGAATGAATAATATGAAAGGGAAAAATTTATAATCAAATAATTCCATATAACTGATCACATTAGATTGAAATAAATCCATGGCTAACAAAATAAATAAGAACATGGAAAAAAAATAATTTAATTCATGTTGATGAAGTGCATAATGTCGAAAATATAAATCTTTACCATCAATTCCTTAAATAATACATTTTTTTTCGTAAAGGCCACATCTAAGACATCATTTTTTCCATCAAGGTATCAACCAAGACATCATAATTTCATTGGGTAGGCATACAAAAAATACCCAGAAATTTTATATCATGAGAATAAATGATGCATTAAGGGATGATATAATAATGATCCCCCCTATAACTTCTTTTAGTCTAATTTATTCACCATATTAAATATATGAATATCAATATAATTCATAATCAACTTTCCTTTGGGATCAATAAACATATGTATTAAGATACAAACATACTGAATGAAAATAATTTTCCCCATGTCAGTAAAAAGAATAACCTATAATAAACCATCCATAGAAAAAATATAGATCATAAAACAATAAATAATAAACTTCCTTAAGTAATAAATTAACATCAGTATCATAATAAAAAAAATATTTTTATTTTCAATAGTTCTATAATCCATAAATGGAATTGATTTTTGTATAAGTATCCCCCAAACTAACATTGTATAGAGATTGGGGTATACAGTTAAGTTAATAATTTAAAAAATTAATTTAAGTGTGGAATCTAGGTGAAAACCCTTCAATAAATGGAATAAAATATAAAGTGTTCACAAAGAAATTTTATTGTAAAAAAATCATGCCTATAACAAAAGATAATTTAGTAAGACAAATATGGTGATAGATAATTTATTTAATAGTAAATAACATTACATGATATATCTTAATAAATAAGGTGGATGGTATAATTAGATAATTTCCTAGATCATGCCTTCAATATAATAAAGGGAAATAACTTAGATGAAAAACTTTTTTAGGATTTTTTAAAAAATCACTTTGGAAAAAATAAATATCCTTGATCTTTTGAAAAAAAATTATTTTACAAGACCAAGAGAGTAATGATTTATTTGAGAAACCATAAATTTATATATATTAAGTTTTATAGATATGAAAATGATGGTGGAATTATGTGTTAAAATTTACAAAAACTTAAATATGGATTTTAGAAAACATTTTTAATGTTAACATAAAAAGGTGAAGTTATATGTCACCTTTAAAAGTTATTTCCAAAAAGATGAATTGAAAACATTGAAAATTTTACTCTTCAAAAATAAAATCCAATAATAGATCATAGAAAAGGTATAAATGTTATCAAAATAAATTTTTGTTGGAAGATAAAATATTTTATTTTGAAAGGATGGAAACCCCTTTTTAATATTTTGAAATACCATTGTTTGAAAACCCAAATTACAATAAGAGTATTAGATTTTTCTTTTAAAATGGTTTAAATAGAATTATGAGAATCAAATAAAATAATATATACTAACTTTACCAAAAAAAGTAGGATAATATTAGTAGGAAAGAAATTATGTACATGGAAGAAGTGATTCATCGTTAAGAATAGAAGTTATTCTTAACAATGATATAATTTTATTTTGAAAAATATTGTATTTGAAAATTGGTTATTAATGATAATGAGTAATTTAGTAATAGAAAAAATTGAAATACCATATAAAAATGTGTAAATTCAAGATAAAATAAATATTTAAATGTATACTTAGGTAAAAAAACTATAACCCAATGTATCAGAAATTGATTTAATGAAACCTTTACGACATTAAAAAAATTGAATGAAAATTATTTAAAGGATATGATTTCAAATGATACATTAAATAATGATAGAAAAATTATAAAAACTATTAAATTGGAATCATATACACCATTTTAAATAAAACAAAGTGTATAATAAAAAGTATTTCATAAGGAGTGGAATTTGAGATAAGAAACCCTTACAAGTAACATAATCTTTGAGGTAAGAATAATTTGATAATTATGTTATAAAGAATAATTACAGGAAACTGGAAAATGATGAGGAAATAAAACACTAATTATTCATTATTTAGAATAAATAAATCTTGAAACAATGGAATTTCAATAAGAAAATTTGAAACTCAATGGAAGAAAAATGATATCCCAAACTCTTACCTTGTTCCTGATTTATTCTGTGCATGCACATAAATTCCTAACTAATAAAATTAAGTTTATTATATAACTTATTATTAAACTTATTAATTTGTATTTCATTTAATATAGAACATTTATTTTTATATTATATTTATTTATTATAAATGTTTTACTTATGTTTTCATGGAAATTGAATCGGTCTTATTTTGGTAATTTTAGTGATTGAATATGATATTTTAATAATAAGTTAAATGATTAATATAAAATTTAAAGAACCATAAAACAATATTTATTTTCTTATTAACTTGTAATAACATTAGTATTTAAGTTATTATAGTCATCCATGATAGAGTTTTATAGCATTATTAAAGTGGTTGGTTAAACCAACCCCAAATAAGAACATGTTGTATCTTGATGGGTGAGTATATTTAAGGAAGGTATAATATCATTATAATATAAGAATAATTATATTTTTTATATTTTTTATGTTTTAGAAAATATTTTTTAAGTGATTTTGAAAAATAATGAAAATCAAAATGAAAAATGAAAAACAATATGTCATTTCGTGGAGGCAGTAATCTGTACAATGCGCAGATGAAAATGAATAAATAATGGTTGTTACATTAATATAACTAAAATTAGATATAATAATGATACTGATTCCATTTTATTACTATTTTTAGTGTAGTTTTTTATGATAAATATTATGTATAAAATGATAAGGATCATGTAATACTCACTTTCAGGCATTGAACTTTGTCTTCAAAGACTTTTTAGAAATATAGGGTTTAGTCTAAATATTTAAGGGAATAGGCCTATAAAAATTAGATAGTATTCTAATAGTATAAAAATTTAAGAGTTTCAGGGATAAATTATAAGGAATGGGTGATACTTGGAGGGGTGAAAGTTTCCCCTTTTATAAGTGAATAAAAGGGAACTTTTGTGAACACCCATTATTTTTCAATAATGAAATGACACTATTCATGTGTAAATGGTTCCAAAAGTGAGAAATAATTGAGTTTGGGGTGATATAAAATCTATAAACACTCCATTAACCATTTTTTATACATATTTTAAACTTTTTTTAAGTCATTTTTTCTTGGGAATTTTGAAACTAAATTTAAGAACTATATAATCTAATTAAATTTATAAATAAATGGAAAATAACTTTTAAATTGAAATATTTAATATATAGAAATACTATTTTGTAGGAAAATGATGTTTCTCCCATTAAGTATTCTTCATCTTATATAACATTAATTACCAATTAAATGAGAGATAAAATATTTTTATACATTTGAAAACATTATTTCATATTATTTATATTAAAATAAATCATTTTAACTGATTATTTAAAAATTTCACAACATTCATAAAACAATTCTTTAAAAATAACCATTTAATCATTATCATAGTCATTAACTTTAATCTCTGTAATCATAATTTTATGGATAAAATGAAACTGAACTTATTAAATAACATGTAATTTATGATTTAAAATATTAAATTAATTTTTTTTATTTATTTATTATAAGTGTCGAAATCTAATTTTTCATATAAGTAAATAAAAAAAATTAGAGTTATATAATATTTATATTTCTAAAATGATATGTGTGGATTTATAAATAAAACATACTGATTTTAAATGATTTATTTTACTAATAAATATATTTATTTTATATATAAGGGTTTTGAAAATTTTAATTCATTCTTATGTTATCATATTGTCATAAAAGTGATGGTAATAGGAAAACTGATATTTCTTCACTATTTAACTAAAAAAATTACTTTAGAAAAATATCAAAATTTCATATATATATATATATATATATATATATTGTTATTATAAATCCAAAAAACAAGTCAATTTTATCATATTAAAATTCTAAAATTTAATAATTTTACTTTTAAATAAAATATATATATAATGAAATTTGTTTCTAAAGGAAAATAACTTTTTAAAATATTAATTATTCTTATTCTTATTACCTATCAATTAAAAACATTTCATGTTAATATATTATTCATATCAATAATACATTTAGTATCTTAAAATAAAGTGCATAAATTCTAATTTTGTAGGGGTTACATTATAAAGCATAAATCAGTCTTATTGGTTACTCAGTAACACTAATATAATTTATTAATGCCATAGTATTAATAATGACCATTATTTTTATTTCTATATATATTTCATAATTATATTAAATCCATTTTTATCCTCAATATATATGAATATATTTTAATGTTTATATAATTTTCCATGGTTCATTTTAGTTTGGTGTTGCATACATAATAATATATCAAACACATTAAGTTCTAAAGAAAAATACTATTTATGATCCCGGGGTGTTGTAAATATATACTTATTAGTCTTATTTGATTATATTGTTGAACACCTCATTATATAAAGTAGTTTTAATTGATCACAAACATACATTTATGTTTCTAAAAGTTTCTTTTAATGAATTTCAATATTTATATTTTAGAAAAATTATAATAAACGTTTTGGACCAATCGGTGGCCTCAAGAGGAGCGAGGAGACCATTATTTTGGGATTCCATCAGCATGTGCCAATATCCACCCAATGGGACATGGAAATGGAACCAGTTATATCTAGGTTCCATCGTATAGTTGATGTCACACTCTGTCTATCTGGTAGAACCTAGACAAATTCAATAAGTATCCATTAGAGGCATTCCCCACATGCCTTAATTCACCTTGAAATGGATCTATTATACCATAAGAGCCTTTATAACCCTCTTTTACCCTTTTAATGGCAATAAATACACCCTCAAGGATGTTTTTAAGTCTATTTTTACTTGTATAATCATTTTATGGCTCATTGTGCTTAATTTTCTCAATCTTAATATTTCTTACTCACTTGTCTCTATTTTACCCATTTTTTCATATTATAATATTAGTGTAGGAGAGAGGTTGTTATTTATTGGTATTATATATATAAATTATCTTTTGTTTTTATTTTGGTTCTTTATTGGTCCTCAACTCATGGGTGTATTTGGTACTTTCTTGGCCTTAAATAAAGAGGAGATTGGATTCCAATCCATAAACATTAAATGGATAGTTTTGTTTGTGTTTTCTTACTAAAACAACAACAAACAAAGGTTCTAACATCTTATAGCATGTTTCTTGGAAAAATCACCAAAAATAAAGGTTTGTGTTTCTTTATACAACCTATGAAAACAAAGGATTAAACCAAATCCTCTCAAGGATACTTGTAGGGAGGATAAATAGGTATTCCTAAGGGGATTATTTTCAAAATCCTTTATCAATTATTCCTTATCTTTATTTATATTTCCACTTAACTATATTATTTATTTGATTACTTATGATTATATTTCTTATACTTATTCTTAAATCTTATTTTCACTTCAATTGTTTTAATTCCATCAAAAATAGTTTACATTTTAAAAAAACTAGAAATAAGTTCACCCCCTACCTCTTTTCATCCTTACTTGAACCTATAATTGGAATTAGATCCGGCCTTTTATTTTTTAAAACCTTAACCGGTTAAAGGAATGACCATATAAGGTTATCCTCAACCTAGAATACTAAATTCAATCTTGAGGGTTATTCAATGGGAATATATCCATTTTTCTTTGGTTTGAATTGTGATTATTAGAAAACATATAAGTATATTTTCATATAAGTATGGGATTTTTAGTATGGAGAATTTTAATACATTATTATACTCCCACTAAATAATCAGAAGATAAATAGACCCGTGATGATATAGCGGAATTTGATCTTGATTAAAAGGCAATAGATTCTCTACATTACGGGTTAGATAGAAAATAATTTAATAGAGTTTTTATGGGTAAAACCTATCATGAGATTTGGATATTATTAGAGGTTACCCTTGAGGTTACCAATAAAGTAAAATATACTAGGCTTGATATATACCGACAAGATTTTAAAATCTTTATTATGAATCCTAATGAGTCTATAACTAAAATGTTTAAACATTTTACTAATATTTGTAATGGAAGTAAGTTTATAGGCGATGATTATTTAATGGAGACACTTATGAAAAATATCATTTAGGCCATGAATAGTTCTTGGGAACCTAAATTAATGGCAATACCAGAAGAAATATACATAAAAAACATTTCATATGGATAACCCATTAGTTATCTCATGTCCTATGAGATTATAATGAAAAGACAAGAAGAAAATGATTATGAAGATGCCGAGGAGAATAAGATCAATGCCATTAAAGCAAAAAATAATGAATCTTCAAGATGTGAACAGAAATTTTAAAATATTCCCTAGAATATTAACAAATTTATCAAGTAGAATAAGGTTTAAAACCATGAAAATAATGATAAGTAACAAAGTAAACCATAGGTATGATGATATAAGTGTAAAAAAAAGGTTAATATAAACTTGTATTATCCCAATATCAAAAATAAGTTAAAGAAGAAAAAAAAGACTTCAAGGTATAAATATGGAGAGTTAATGATAACTCCCTATCTTCGTCAGATATAATTAAGAGAATCCCAAAGTTTCTCATGACTAACATTAAGTTAATCCAAGAGGAAAATTAGTATACTTATTTTACATTTTTTAGCCACCTAAAATATGAAGATTTAAGATATGAAAAGGATTAACTTAATGAAGTATTTTGTGAACTTAACTCAAAAATAAAAGAGCTAAAAAATTTATATAATTTGGTATTTAATGATAATAATTTTCTTTTTAAAGAATATTAGAAGTCCAAATATTTTAAATCAGATAATGATGAAAATAAAAATTGAAGATTTGAATTTTTGTTAAAAGAAAATTATGATTTTAAAAGGGACATGGATAAAGATAATGGTAAAATAGTTTGTCCAAAGTATTATCCCAACATTGAAAAATTGGAAAATATAATAAAAACGATCAAATAATCATTAAAAATTCACTTATGGAGGGAAAAGATTGAATTTTATTTTGGGTTTCAAATTTTAAGTAAAACTTACTTATGGGTTTGGTTTTTATAATAATTCTACCACCTCAAAAAATACTGTAAATTTTGTAAAATGGTTCGCGCATTATAAATTTTTCAATTATTGCTGAAAAATATGGCATGATATTTATGAATATTATTTCTAAAATTCCTCATATGTAAGGAATAAATCTATTAATATTTCTTCAAATATTTATTATAGAAAAATGTTTTCAAAGAAATTGTGGGTTCTAAAATATTTATTGGATAACATTTTTGCCCCAAATTTTGGGAACCAAAATCTTTAGTCTCTTAAATTTTCTTAGAATAAAACATTCCTCAAAAGTAATTCCTAAGGAGATACGTGGTATATAGATAGTGGGTGATCAATCCATTTTGTGGTGACTACACCAAGTTAAACCACCTTGAAGATATTGATGGTGGGCATGTCATTTTTTGTGACAACTCAAGTAATAAGATCATCATTATAGGAACTCTTGGTGTTTAAAACTCCTATTTTATTAAATATGTTTTATATTTTAAATGTTTGAAAAATAATTTACTTATAATTAGTCAATTATGTAATATTTTTTTAATGTTTCATTGTAAAATGATGTTTGAAAATTTATTGGCTCCCATGGAAAGATTATATTTTCTGCTTCAAGATTTAAAAATGTTTATTTTATTGATTTAAAATCTTCAGTAAGACAAAATTTTAAATGCCTAAGTGCATAAGATAATTATTTTTGGATATGTAATAGACTCCTTGGTATTTGTAACATACACTCACTAGTGAAACTTGACTAAAAATATCTACTATGAGCTTTACCAAAATTTTATTTCAAAAATGGAATTGTGTGTGAACCCTACCAACTTGATAAACAACCCCAGCCATTATTTAAATCTAAAGAGGAATTTTTTGCCTATAAATACCTTGAACTTATACACCTTTATCTTTTTATACTAACCCAAGTGGCTAGTATAGGAGGTAAATATTACTCATTTTTTATTTTCGATGATTATACAAGATTTACTGGGGTTTATTTCTTGGCACATAAAAATGATACTTATAAATTCTTCACTACACATACTAATAAGTATGAAAATTAAAATGGGTATAAAATCATTTCCCTTCATATTTATCATGTTTTGGAGGTCGAAAATATGGCTTTTGATTATTTTTATATATCATAAGGTTGTCACTATTTTTTCTGCTCCTAGAACTCCTCTAAAAAATGGGGTTATTGAAATATGGAAATAAAATTTTCAATAAATTTTCAACCTCACCTTAATGAATTTAATCTCCCTTGATATTTTTCGGATGATGAGGATAATACTACATGTTATACCATTAATCGTGTTCTTATAAGACCCATTCTTAAAAAGATACCTTGTGAAATTTTGAAAAATAAATCACCTATTGGGAGTTATTTTAAGGTGTATAGTTGTGAATTTTTTATTCTTAATACCAAATATAACCTTGGTAAGTTTAACCCTAAATCAGATGAAGTTATGATTCTTGGGTATTTAAACTCAACTAAAACTTTTTGGGTTTTTAATAAAATGACTTGGACTATTGAATATTCAATTCACATCAAATTTGATGAGATTTTTTCCAAAACTCGTACTCAAATACATAATGTTGAGGTAAGACTTGATAATATAACCATAAATTATCCCCAGGAACATAAGGAAAATGAATTTGAAATAGAACCTATCCCTTTGAACAAGGTATAGTTTAAATCTAAAGAATATTCCTAGACAGATTCTATAAGGAACCCGCTCTAGAGGAGGATTCCAGAGCAAGACACATTCACCAGAGTAGGGCTAACAGATTTGGAAGAATGAGAGGGTATGGCATTGCCATCGGTACCGAGATTTTGCATCACTACACAAGACATATATCCAAACATCCATCCAAAGGTAGAGTATTGATCATGATTCAGATGTTGGGGAGGGGAAGTTTCAAGTAGTCGTAGTCTGTATGATTTCCTTAAGACCTATGGGTCATGTAATTTCTTCAAGCCTATAAGAAATGTAATATCTAATCCTACGGGCCTTTTAAGGGTTCCCCTCATCCCTTGAGAGGGGGGTTATCAAAAATCAATAAAAAAGAAGGCCTATGGGCCATTCAAATGGACATTTTAAATCTAAAGAACTCCCTCTAGAAAATATTATCAGTGATTTGAAAGTTTTTACTCATACTTGGAGGTCTATTTTAAATGAATTAGAATATAAAACTTGTGTGTCACACCTAAATCTCTAAAAAATTAATGATTTCATTAATGATGATAATTGGGTTTTTACCATGCTAGATGGATTATATCAATTTACCAAGAATAGTGTTTGGACACTTTTGGAAAAGCCTAAAGATCATTTGTTTATTGGGGAAAAATTGGTATTTAGAAATAAATTGGTTGAGAAAGGTAATATCACATGTAACAAGGACTGAATTTTTGAAAAATGATGTAAATAAGAGTAATTAATTAATTACTTCAATACCCTTTCCTCAGATGGTAGGATGGAATCCAAAAGAATATTATTTTAGTTTGAATATCATTTAAATTTTAAGCTTTTTCAAATGTTTTTTAAAAGTTCATTTTAATTGTTTTTATTTTTGAAAACATTTTTTGTTTAAAAACCACCCCTTTTATGATTCAACATTTCAGGATCATGTTTTCAAGTTAACTAAATCACTTTAAGAATTGAAATAAGACCTTCATATGTGGTATGAAAGGTTGACTAAATTTACATTAGTAAATGGTTTTGAAATGGGTAAAATATATTCCACATTGTTTTTAAAACATATTACAAATTTAATTTTTACTTCTCAGATTTATGTTGATGACTCCATTTTTTAACTAAAAAATATATTTCAAAATAATTTTTCAATTTAGTGAATAAGGAATTTGAAATTAGTTTTATGAGAGAACTCTAATTTTTCCTTGGTTTTCAAATTTCATAAAAGATTGGTGGGACTTTTTTTAGCCAATGAAAATACACTAATGATATTTTAAAATTTTGCATGGATCAATTTAATAATTTGTTTACTCTAATGAGTACTTCTTTCAAGGTTTCCTTTGATGAAGCTATTAAACCATTGGATAATAATCTTTATAGAGGCATGATTGGGAGTCTTCTCTACCTTACCACAACCTGGAAAAACATAATGTTTATTGTATGAACTTGTACCCATTTTCAAGAAAAAACAAAGGAATCATATTTATAATCCCTCAATATAATTTTTAAGTATTTAAAATGATTAAAAAATATTGGTTTGTTTTATCCAGAAACACATCTTTTGAACTTTAAATTTTTTTCAATGCGGATTTTGATGAGTGACAACTTTAAATAAAGAGTACAAGTGATACTTTATACCTACTTGGAAATATTGTGTCTCACGGAGTATAAATAATAAAAAAAAAATCTTTTTCTACGATAAAAATATAATATATTTTTTTAGGAATTTTTTTCCCTCATCATTTTGATAACACATACTCTCATGTATTATAGATTAAATTATGGTCATGGAAAAATTTATTATAACAACAAAACTATGATTTATATTTCTAAAAATATGATTCAACACTATATAACAAAGAAAATTGACCTTAGGAAACATTTTTATAAAGCCTACTTCTAAAAGGGTGATATCATGCTAGGTTTTATTTTAATTATTCTTCAATTGGCTTATATTTTCATTAAACCCCCTGAAGCTAAGAATTTTTATTTTATTAATTGGGAGATAGGAATGGAATTTTTATGATTCAATCATTTTTATTTTGTAAATAATAAGTGTTTTCTCTTTATTTTGCATCTATAATTTATTGAATTATGATCATTTATTTAAATCTTGAGATTATTTATTCATTTATGTCTTTTATTTGAAATGTTAAATTTCATTGATCTAATTTATTTTACCTATATTTTAAAGTAATTTATCTCTATACTTCACTCTCTTATCTATTGTTTTTATTTATTTAACTCTTGACTTGGAAGTACTTTTATGGAACCCTTATAGTTTTAAAAGTATACATATTTTGAGGGGGATACAACCCTTTTAAACTGAAATATTCCAAGTGAGAGACTCATTTTTTAAATTCTATTTCAGGATTTTGAAATTAAATGATCCATTTTATAATCCATGCAATATGTTATGTGTATTTTTAATATTCAAAGGACTATTTTCAAATCATGAAATTATTTTTTTTTTGAAATTTATGACAAAAATATGTTTTTATGGTGGTCATTATTTTATATTTCTAAAGAAATAAGTATTTTGTCTCTATCAAAATAACATTGATGATGGTATTAATAAAACTCATAAATTATGTTTTTCAAGTATATATTATGAATTAATCTTTGTTTTTATAACCAATTTCCATGAGCTTGTTGATGATTTCAAAGGGGAGATAGATTTGGTGATATTCAATGTATGATATATAGTTTTCTAAATATAAAGTATTTTAATCTCCTTAACCTTAGGAAAATCGAACTAAAAGATATTATTAAACTCATTTTTTATTTTTTATAATCACAAATGGGGAGTAAATATTTTCATAGTCCTTAAAAATTAAAACTATATTGATTTGGTTCGAAATAAAGTGATAAAAGGTTTTCAAATGAATTCATTTCAAAGTGGATTTCAATGTTATTTTTAACTTAAATCATTTCAATTAGAAAACATTGGAAATTTTTTTCTTATGTAAATTCCATTTTCAAATATTGAAAAAAAAAATGGTTATATTCATTTCCTATGCATTATTATCATTTTTATATTTATTAATTAACTATTTGTGATCAACAAAAGTGGGAATATTGGACACCTCACTCTCTTAGATAGTTTTTAATGATAAAAAACAAAAATTTGTGTTTATAATAGTTTATTTTATTAAATTTCAGTATTAATATTTTAGATAAATTTCTATGAAGGTTCTAGACCAATTGGAGTACTCAAGAGGAGCAAAGAAACCATTTTTGGAGGCCTCCACCAGCAAGTTCCCGTAGCTACCAAGTGCGTACCATCATAAGGCAAGTGGGACCTAGACTGAACCATGGTTATATAAAGTCTCCACCAGTGGTTTGATTTTACCTAGATAGATTAAAAGATTATTCATTGTAGGTGGCCCCCACATTCCTTAATTCTTTTTGTAAGGGATCAATTCAACTAGAAAAACCACTATAACCTTCTTAGACCCCCTAGATGTTATAAATACACCCCCAAGAAAACTTGGAAGTCTATGGTTACTTGAAGAATAATTCTTCAGCTCATTGTACTTCATTTTATCATTCTCAATATCACTTACTCTCTTATATCTCTTTCAACCATTCTTTTGTTTTAATATTTTTATGTGTGAGAGATTATGCTTCATTGGGATTGCATATAACAAGTCTCTTTTTTTCTTTTGGTTATAATTTGGGGATTAATTTTAGGGTGGATTTTGTTATTTCTTGGCCTTAAAGAAAGATAAGATTTTGTTCATATCCATAATGATTAAAAGGATATCCATGTTTCTTTTCAAAAAAAAGGATATCCATGTTTGGGTTTTCTTGGTACAACCACTAAAAACCAAGGTTCTAGCATCTTGTAACAGGTTTCTTTCTTCAACTACAAAAAATAATGGTTTGGGTTTCTTGCTACAAAAATTTAAAAGTACGGTTCAAATAAAATCCTCTCATTGATACTTTAATAAAGGGGATACATGGATCCATTAGGGGATTGTTGTTAAACTCTTTTATCAATTTTTCCTTGCCTATATTTTTATTTTTACTTCTCTATATTGTTTAGTTATTTGCTTCAATTTATAATAATTATACTTAAAATTAACTCTTATTTTCAATTCAATTATTTTTATTCCATAAAAACTAGTCTTAATTCTGAAAAAAAAAAAGTAAATTCACTCCCCCCCTCTTTACATTCTAAATCAAACTTATATGTATGAAATTTATGGGCATGTTGGGATTCTACTTAGATCTTATTGATTTGATGTTGATATATTCCCCTACACATTATCAATGAGATGATTATTTTGTGTTCGATTAATTTGATGTACTATTCAAGGGTAAATCAATCGCCAAATGATATTCTTATACCATTAACACCAGTAATCTGCCTTTGGTGATCATCGAGTTCACTTGATCCTCTATGGCTTTTATCCTCAGTTTCATGATCATACTAGGGTGGGCGTTATAGGAGTAATATATATCCAAAGTTTTATTTTATAAATTCATAAGTGGGTTTTTATGCTAAAAATGGTTAATTACTTTGTGATAATAAAATTTTCACAATTTCTTTCATGATTTTTTAAAAATCATGACAAGTTTTAATGATGATGACTTATGATGGTAATGTTGACAATAAATCTAAAATAAGAGATTAATGTGCCCATGTATGTCATAAAAATGATTTCCATGCATGTGTTATTATATTTTTTTATTAATAATGAAATTATAAATTATTTGGATTAAATTGAGCAGGTTGATATGTTTAAGCTAGATTGAAGTGATGGATTTTTTATATAAGATAAATCTTAATAAGTACCATAATAAGATGACAAGGGTAAAAGTACTTGAGTTGGGAAGTGGTTCTAGAATATTATATTATATTAAATTATATAGAGTTTCAAAGTTATCTAGGGAGGATCAAGAAGATTTTAAAAATAATTATATTTCTTTTCAGCCCATGTATGGGATTTATGGAGGAGAATAACTCATCAAAAGAGTTTCCATTCACCGCATTATTTCATGTCTACCTAGGAAGGGACAGATCTTAAAAATACTACCCAAACCAGTGGTGTAGTGACATAAACCTTTGAATGTGTTTGGATATGGATTTCATCTATGATGAGATGTTCATCATACAATAATAAGTTTCATATATATATATTATTTTTTCATGTGGGTACTCTTGAATATATATCCTTCTGATTAAAATGATGTTTTTTATACCACGTGTTTATTACTTATATATATAAGAATGAATATCAAGAAGAATAAAAGGAGTTCGAACTAATTCAGTAGAATCATGATGGATATTGAAATACTTTATAAATATTGGTTAAGGATGAAGGAATATTGGTGGATTAAATTTGATTGAAAAGGATAAATAATTTTGAGACAAACCAAACCATGTTTTGGTGTTCAGTAGGAAATTTCATGGTTTGGTAAAAGTTAAAAACAATCCATGAAGTTCTGAAGAAAATGGTCATAGTAATGCTCATGGTTCTCTATAAATATGGTAGGATATTAGGAAGGGAAATGGGCGTGTAACCTTACCACTATTTAATGGAATGTACTAAAATTCCCTTGGATGACTTGGTCATTAATCTATAAAGTTGAAGAGTTGAGCTAAAGTTTCATCCTGGGGACATAAAAAACATGTTTATTCTTCTTTATGGGATCAATACGAATTTTTATAAATATTGATACACCATGGGGAATCACACAAATGGGTGTGGTCATGTAGAATATTTCATGATTGGTCTTAGAAATTCTAGTGGATACAAGGTTGTGGTATCTCAACTAGAGAATTAATTATCCAAAGGTTGTAGTATACTAACCATACCATGGTTTGATAAATAAATGATTAAGGATAAGATGATTTTAGTTCTATAACTAGTGAGATACAATATCACAATCCATGATGTGGCTATATATAAACATATCATGATTTAGGTCAACGGTGAGAAATATATAAAGGGAAATGGATTCAAAAATTCATATGGGATCAAGATATGCTCTTAGTTTTTATATCATGGTTACAATTGACTTTCTAAGCCATATATTACTTCCAATACACCATGGTTTTAAAAATTCTATATTATATACATTTAAAATTTATCGTCTTTTGGGGAGATTATAAGATGACATTAACTTTGGATTTAATGATATAACACATAGAAGAAGATGAGACTATATTGGATTCATGGATCAATAAGACCATTGATAATAATGTAGATATATAAAATACCTCTATAAATGGATCATCCAATATACTATATAAATTTTATTAATTTTGTGAGAAAATTAGTGTACTAATTTAGTAAGAAAAAGTTGATATAATGAATAATTAAATGATCAAATAAAATGAGGATTAGGCCAACCAACTAGGTCATGATTCATATAATAACATTGCACACAACATCTATAAACACAAAGGAACTTTAATAAGGAATAGGGGGAGAACATTCAATATAGAGATTTATTTTATAATCAATTTCTCTTATTTCTTTCTTTGATATTCATGTAGGTGTTCAAAACTATCTTATTGTTCTATCCATAAATTCATTTATCATTGAAAATGATACATTTATATGGATAATGATATAATAACCATTAGACACCAAGGACTACCCACTTGATTATAAGACTGTGAGAGACTTGTAATCTCTTGTTTACCTCAACTAACTTTATTACACTCATTATCTTTCATAATCATCACCATAATTATATTATCAAATTATATCTATAAACTAATTTGAATCAAGATAATTGTGTTTGGAATTATGGGAAATGAGATAATAAATTTTTAAATAATACTTCAACCACTAATTCACCCCCCCCCCCCCAATGGTCATGCATCTCTCATAAGGGTATTATCATAAGAAATATTTATTAAGCATGAAAATATAGAAAAATTATTCTAATTTTATTTTTTAAATGTAAGAAGTGATTTTGTGTGATTTGGATCACTAAGATGTTCATAATGACTAAAAGTTTCATTGAAGTATGGATATTTTTTAAGTTCCAATCATGAATAAAATGATTAAAAATGAGAAAATAATCTTAGTTTAACATTGAAACAAATAAAAATAATTCTATGGTCATTTTTTACTTATAGAAACAAAAAACATAAAAATAATATGTTTGAGATGTTTGAAATGTGAAACTATTCCTTTTAATAATTGTAAAACTTTCTAAAATGTGACATAATCATCAAATATTCCGAAATGAGAAAAAAAAACTCAATAATGTTCCTAAGAAAGTTTTTCTATACTAAGAAGGGTGCCGGATGAATTAGTGGAGACTTATTTATACAATTTATTCACTTTAAAATTAACCTCAATGGCCTATTAGTATCCAATCTACTCAAATATAAAATCACTTCATTACTCACACGTGCAAATAATCAAAGAACAGTGAACATAGTATTTTTAAAATGTTGGTATCCTTATTATAATTCCTACTCATTTTCATGGATGGTTAGCCTCCCCATCCGTTGATTCTTTACTATAAGAATAGGTGACTAAAATACTTCTCACATGTACATAACATTGAATTGTGCCTGTCCAGAGTCACATTGGACTATGCCCCTTTACACTATAAATATAATTTAGTGAGAATAGAATGAAAAATATAACACCATCTATTTTTTGGCTTCAAAAATATATGATAGATATATTCATCCATGACCCTTCAAGATATTCATAATAATATTTCTAACTTCATGTTGAATCTAGTTTTTATATACATCTTAACTTTTATCTTAATCACAATTTACTAAGTAATTTAGATCTAGTGAATTTTCTAATGGTTTCTAGCTCCAGCACCATGCTCTATTTTTTTGTCAACATTTTATAACTCTTAGTTGAAGCTCTCACTAACTTCAAATATTCATGAAAACTCAAAATATAGGAATTATTTTAATTATAAATATCATTTTTAGATAATAATTATAAGTAATTCCTTCAACAGAATCATATAAAGTGATCCTCTACATTTCATCATTCACTTAGAATGAAAATAATGCACAATAATAATAGAATATCCTTTCTCACAATTAACTATATAAATTCAATTAATTTACCCTTCTAACCTTCTTCTTTATTTCCTCTTTTTTAAACAGTTTAATAAAAATAAATTTGATAAAAAAAATATTATATCACAAATCATCATAAAATAATTTAAAAAAAATGTATTTTTAAATTCTTTAAAAATCTATATTAGATTTATTCTTCTAAAAAAACTTTCTTGACTTCATATCACGTCATATTTAACCTTCTCATGGAAATAATAAATGAATAGTATTAAATTTTATCTTGATAACTCTACTAAAAAATCCTCTAAGAGTCATCGTTTAATCAATAACAGGTGATTATTTCACCTTCAGGTGAGAAAATCTTCATCGCACTAATATTCAAAAAATCATTTATAGATTTTACTCCTTAGAAACATTAATTTCAAAATCAGTATTCACTAATAATATAAAAATAACTTGAAGCTTCACTCTGAAAGAATAGATATTTTCCATTTTGGTTACTTATATTAATCATCTCTAATCACATCTTAAATTTGATTTTTTTAGAATTGATGATCAGTTCTAGAATTATCAAGTTTAATTTCCTTAAAAACATTTAATTTTGGAATGATTGATTTTTAACCAGTAGAAACCCAAAATTTTATCTAATATGTGATCCATACATAGCTTGGAATTATTTTTACATAGACTATGCTTACAGAGTTTAGAGATCATATTTTTTTAGGATTTATAGATTATTACATAGAGTATCATTTGAATGTATTTTATGGATGATCCTTACTCACTTTATATTCATATATATATAGAAACCAATGATACTTACATATCCTAAAAATTATCTTTATAATGTAGATGACCATGCTTACACAATCCTGTGATGATCCTTATGATGTTAGTACTTAGAAAAAATTCTAATTTTAAAAAATTTTGACAAGAAAACAAAATTTCCTAGAACTCCATGAAACCATATTAGAGTATTTTCAAACCTTCTCAAAAATATTTAACAAAGACTCAATAACATCTCACAACCTCTAGTGATTCACAACCATGATTTAAAATGAATGAAACACGTCATAAACTCCAAGGTAACTTCAATATAAAACTTTTATATTTATTAAAAATGTAATTCAAATATTCCTAAGAAACTTGTCTCTATTCATTATTCAAAAAAACCATGTAAATCACCAAATCATACAATTTCTCTAACAGGAAGTTTATTTCACCACACTATTAGAAAAGGTAATATTTTTTAGAGAATTATATATCTTTATGGTGAGTAATTTTGGAAAAGTAACATATATGATCTTCCCATAAATTAATTCATTCACTTATCACTTCAAAAATAATCCCCCATTCATAATTATCCACAAATTTATATTTAAATAGATAGAGAGAGATTACACATCCCATTTGAACAAGAGTTATGTACTTTCTCTCCCCCTTTTTCAATAAAATCCAAAGCCTTGTAGGGGTTCTTCCACGCATCTTTATATGATAGGATAGGGATAAACATGGTGTGTTAACCTCAACTATTCACACTTTCTATTGGTATAGACCTTATGAATACTTCTTTATTATGAATCATGGTTAAAATATATTTCAATTTGATAACTCTATTGGACACTTTTTATTTGATGAAATGATACCTAATGTCTATGTGTTAGGATCTAGAATGTTGTAAAAGGTTATTATAAATATTTATTTCACTATGATTATCAAAAATTATCTTCAATGTCCATACAGTCTCAACCATAAAAATTTTCCAGTCAGACTTGTATCTATAAAAACTGCTTGAATGAAAGTGTAGTAGTTGAATACTCTACTTCACTTGTGTTAAGTGTCAATGAATTTTTTTTATTATACCACGTCACACATCCTACTGCAATAAATAAAGTTCCATTAGAATTGTATGTTATATTAATGAAATCATCTACTTAATTAGTATTTGTAAATCCCAGTAAGTTCAAATATTTACTGGATCTATAAATACCTCAATGTTTTGTTCACCTTTCACACTTCTAAAAATAATTTTAGCAATAAGAATATGTGAATCCCTTATATCACTCTAAAATATGGAATATAAAGAAACTACGTTAGCAATATCATTTCTTGAAGTTGTTAAATATATCATGCTACCAATAAATCTTATAAACTCTTTTTGATAAACCTTTCTTTCATTCTCATATTTATACCTTTTTTCAACTGAAATGGGAGTTAAAAATTCTCTTGACTCATCCATTCCAAAATTTATCAATAGTTATATAGCATATTTTTTGGGGATAAAAATATATATCCAATTCTATGTTTAATATATAATCACAAAAAAATCATTACACCTAGAAAATACATTTAAAAGTAAATATTTATGTTCTCGTAAAACTCTTCATGAAGATACACTTTCACTAGAAAATATTATATCATTAACATATATTATAACAATAAATGTACATGTAGATACCTCTTTTACTTAAAAATTACTATTATATTTCAATTTTGTGAAACCCATATATTTCAAGAAACCATCTAATTTTAAATAACATTCTCTAGGATCCTATTTTAATCCATACAAGTCCTTTTTGAGTCTACACACCATGCTTCCATAAAAACCAAGAAGGGAAACCACTAGTTGTTTAATGAAAACTTTTCCCTCAATGTCTTCATTCAAAAATGTTGAGTTCACATCCATTTGATAAACTTTATAGTACTTGTGTGTAGCCAAAACCAAAAATATTCTTATGGTTTCTAACCCTATTACTAGGGTAAAAAATTTCATAATCTATATCTTCTAATTGAGAGTAGTCCTTCAATACCAGTCTATATTTGTTTCTTGTAATATCACATTTCTCATTAATCTTATTTATAAAGACCCACTTGGTGTCAATAACATTTATATGCTAAGGCCTTTACACTTGCTCCCAAGTAAAGTTGTTTTATATTTAAACCATATAATTTTTCATAGATTGTATACATTTTTCTTATTTAGCCACTTCAGCTTCTATTTTTGGTTAAACATAATGTGATAAAAGTTTTTTGGTTATCCATTATCAATATTATTCTAGTTTATACTAGTACATGTTGACTCAAAATAATATTATTATAATTAATATTTTTCTTTAGAATCTAATTCCTCGGTTCCTCATTCTCATCACCCTCTTCATCAATACTCTATTTTGAGTCATTTTCAACTAAATTATTCTCATTTATAACATGTTATTCATTTTTCTTTTCATAAATCGTCTGAAAACCATCCTTAATATCCTTATATATTATAGTAATTTGATCTAATATACACAAATTACTAAAAAATTGAAATCAACACAATCAAACAGCTTATTCAATCTCTTATTCTAACTTCTGCACAAACTTCTATTTGATAATTATCCCATAAATATCCCATCATCTTCTTTTTCCTCAAACATTCCTTCCTTATTTTTATTGACCTTTATAAAGTATAGACAACCAAACACTTTAAAATATTATATAGTTGGATTATTTTTGTACCAAATTTCTTTTAGGTTAAATTTTATTTTAGTAATAAGTAGACATATGTTCTGTATGTGTACAACAGCACACACAACTTCTCTCAATAAGTATTTTGAGATCTTGTTTTCAGCTAGGATTGTCCTACCCATCACAACTATGTTGATATTATTCCTTTTGAAAACACCATTCTTTTTTCATGTATATGGTGTAATAATATGATGCTTGATTCTATATTTATAAAGATAACTTTTAAATTCATTGCATGTGAATTCCTTTCCATTGTCTGGCCAAATTTTTTTAAGTAGAGTCCCAACTCTTTTTAAACTTGTATTTTTTAGATTTTAAACATCTCAAAAGCTTTTGAATTATGTTTTATGAACATCACATTATTCATTAATGTGTAATCATTAATAAATGACATGAAATAAAAATCATCTTTAATATATTTTTTCCTCATGGGACCATATAAGTCAATGTGAATGAGCTCAAGTGATCGAGTAGAAAAATATCAACCTTTTTATATTATCTATGTTTCAAATTTACTTTCTAGAAAGTTCTACAAATATCATATATTTCTCCTTTAATCTTGGTAATATCTCTCATAACATCGTAATTGTAGATTTTTTTAAGTCTTCATTGGATAAGATATCCAAGCCTCCTATGTCATAGCATGATTTTATATTTTTTACTCAAGTGACATAAGTAGATTATATCTCTTATTTGAAACAAATTTTCATTTGTTATTTTTCCTTGGGAGATAATCCTTCCATACTTTAAAATTTTAATTATGAAATAGTATTTATTGAATATGACCACATTCACATCATCATGGAGTTTACTAAAACTTCATATATAATTTTCATCACTTTTAAATACAGAACGTCATTTGATTTCAAATTTTGAGCTTCTATTTCAAAAGAGCCAACTCCCTTAATTTTTAGAGAATAATCATTGTTGAAAGTGACTAATACCCATTAATGTTTCTTAATATTATTCAAAATATTAGTATCACCATTCATATGGTATGATCACCTAATATCAAGAATCCATGGCTTGGTTATTTTGATTCCTTTAAATGTAATTTTAATTAAACATTCATTTTATTCCTTAAACTTATAAATTTATTTTCCTTTATTTCCATAGATAATAAATCTAGGTAATTTTTTATACACTTTTTCACAATTTCCTTACTAATCAAACCTATAATAAATTTCTTCAAGACACACAAACTTGTTTACTTTTGTAATATTTAATACATTTCTTATCATAGATTCCTTGATTTGAAAATCTGATTTCATTTACATTAAATAACTCCCCCTTGATTCATGCTTCTTTTTTTGTAATGACATATTGAACCATCATATGTAGGCCTTGTGACCAAACATTACACAACACCATTAATGGTCTTGAAATATGAATCTTTTTAATCATAAAAATTTTATCTAAAAAACTGTGATCTAGATTTTTTTTTGTTATGTTGATTAAGTTTGAACTTTCTTTTGTTTAGGAGCATATAACATTCTCAAGTTACTTATTTATTATAATGATGTGGTAAAATAATTCTCCACATTTTTCTTGGATCAACATTTACCATATTTTTATTTTGATCATACATTATTAGTTAAAATAGAAATATATTTAGATTTTAAAAGTGTATATTTGACATGATTTCTTGTATGGGATCTGTTAACCACATTATTTGATTCATCTTTGACTTCAATGGAATTTTTTAAATCAGTTTCTAATTTATTCATCTTATTATCATCCTAAATATACTTTTATTTTTTTATAGATAGCACTTTTCTTTTAAATAAAGTATAGATTAAATATCATTTACTGTTTTTATCATATTCAGCAACTTTTAATTTGAACTTCTTGATTTCATCAATGTAGGCTACCACTTTTGTGAAAAATTCACAGTTATCTTCATTCATATTCTTATTTTATTTTATCATTTTTCTCTTTTATTTATTTATATTAGTGTATAGCTCAATAAAAGATTATAATTTATCCCTCAACATTTTTTCTAGACTAGTTGGTTCTTATTCATATTTCTTGCTACATGAGGTATCAAAGTCTTTTTTATCATGTACCGTGAAATTGGTAAATTTCTCACTAGATTCACCTTCTGATTGATTTCTAGATGAGTGTTCACATTAATAATCTATGCTCTATAGACTTATTATCTTATTTTTAAATAATTTCTTATTAAATCCTCTATATTTTGATACTTATTTTAAACTTTTATCTCATTTATTATTTTGATTTTTATCATATTATTATTTTGATTCATAATATTCACTTTTATTCTTTAGATAGTTCATAGAAAAATGTTTTATTCTATTGAATTAATAATATATTTGTTGAAATATTCCTTTACTCTTTCTATTTCCCTTATGGAACTTCATTGATGTAAGATCAATGATTATTTAATTTTCTTTATCATCTTCTTGATCTGTATATTCACTTGGATTCACATCAATGTCTTCTTTGATTTTTATCTTCATCATGGCCCCAAATTCTATTCTATATTTGATCTTTTCTTAAAGGCTGGTATTTTTCTCATTTCAATGATAATGATAATATATGTAATTCATCAATGTAAAGGAATTCTTATTCTTCAATAGATAAAAAATTACAATCAAACCTATCTAAAAAATTACCCATAAGCTTCTTGAAAAAAATTGAGTCATCGATATTTTTATTAAACCCTCTGATATTACTAAAAATTTCATTGACCCTTGTAAAGTAGTCATCAATGTCTTATTCCTTAAAAAAATTATATATTCAAATAAAATTATCCAAATCTATAATTTTTCCTCCTTGAATTTAATATTACCTTTATACCATCTTTCAAATTTATCCCATTTTTTCTTATAAGTTTTAAGTGTAATGTCACTGAATTAGTTCACTCATGAGTAACCAAATCAAGTCATTACATGGACTTAAGTTTACCTCCCTATACACTAGAGGCTACCGAATAGTAGTGAGGATATAAAAAATATCATGGGGAGACTATACCCTCTTTTCAGATAAGTAATAATTGTAGAAATCATAACAATGCCATCTATTATATACCACTACAAGCACACATCAAGACAAGTCCCAAATAATCTGAAATGTATAACCATTATATAATAAAAATAAGTTTATACAGTAAACTAGGAAAATCCCAAATGATCAAAAATAAAAAGATAAATCCCAACTCATTCTGAGGCCATGCTCGATCCCACCATTTATTCTTCAATATTGACATACTTGATCACCCATAAATCATAGGGGGTCCTTAATCCTAACCCACAACCATGATGTCTTCTCAGGTTCCAATGATGTCCTAATCAAGATGAGATTAAAACTCATTATGCAACCACCAATGGTTTCTAAATAATATCCAATCTAATTATAGTATATACTAATTAATTGGTAAATAAATAAAGTGTGATATAACAATGTAGAAATAATATATTTTGTCAACCCTAAAGATGAAGGTGGAACCTAATGTTAACTTTACCTACTTTGGCCAATGTCATATGTCTATATCCATATTAACATAGTCATGCTTGTAAGTATAAGGGGTCACTAGATATTAGGAATTATATAATGGACACACAAAATCCTTGTAACCACATCCAAGGTCCCCCAACCACATTTAATTATAATAATGGGCATGCCAAAACCTTAAAATTAAATCAAGGTCCCCCAATATTAATAATAATGATAGCAGGAATATTGGATCCTTGGAATAACATCAATGTCCCCCAGTAGTAATAATCAGAATAATGAGAATATTGGATCCTTGGAATCACATCAAGGTCCCCCAGTAATAAGTATAATTATATCCATTTAATAAAGTTCATAATCATGTGTCATTATTTCATTAGCCAGTCAAATATAAAATTTCATGGCCAAGAATTTATCAATTTTATTGAATAAAAGGAAAACAATAACTAATTAAAATTAATCTATTGATGTTAGGGTATGACTTAAGAATATTTAAAGGTTCCACTATTCATTAGGTGATCCCATGTCACTTTGAGAGTCACTACTTTAATTTCCTTCTATTTATCAAGAGTTGGTGAACCTTACATAGTGGCCCATATTTCAGTCTTTAAATTACAATGGTATTCTTGGGGACTATAGATGGGTTTACTCCATTTATTTAATAATAATGATTCAATTATTAATTAGGTAGGTATAAGAACAAAATATGGTGTGAAATCATACATCATATATACACAAAAAAGCATTAATACATCATGGGATATCTCAAGACCACCTAACTTGAGTATAACAAGCCTCAATTTGCAAGGATCACCAAATGAGTCGATCTTAGAAAACTTTGGGCCACATAGGAATCAAACGTAACTAACGACCCTTTAAATGACCAAAAATTAAAGAAAAAGAGTAATTATCATTAAAAATTAATCAAAAATGAGGGGGATGTTTGAGAGTAATTCATGGAAATACAAATGATGTTTTGGGTGAGTAGGTTTAAAAACAAATTTTTATAATTAATTACTCCCACCACACAATTTGGTAAACTGTGCACCAACCACATAAACCCAATTGTACAAAACACAGAGTCACACGGTTGTATTGCATGGTTTTCTAAATTGTATTCCAACCATGTGAAATTACACTATCCCATGAATCTCAAGTTTTCATGATCTCCTAGGGAAAACCACATATTTTTACCAACCATGCATCTTCCCTTAACCCTTCTCATGCTTTTCCAAATCATTACCACTAGTCATGCACCCCATGAAGTAACTATTATTTCAAATATTTTTTGTTCTGTAACCCCCTAAATGCTCTCAGAGCCTTCCCAAATCCTATAACCACATCCATAACATATTAAAAATATAGGGAACAAAATTAGGGACAAAGTTAAATAATAATTCACCTAATGAAATAGTTGGTGTGTTATAATCACCCCACCATATAACAGATCATCCCTAAGTTGTCCTAATGCGCATCACTGAGCATCATCAGTGAATAACTCAAACCATTGGAACCACATATTAGTCTCACACTCCCATTTATTCTCTTAGAATAACTTGTGCTACCATAAAACTTGTATCAGAGGAATCATCTTCCCGTATATAGTCTTTTCACTTTGATACACTATATGAACTGGATGCTCCCCAAAAGATGCATCAGTCTCCAGATCGGCATCATCGGAGTTGATCACATGTGATTAATCAGGGGGATTCCATTGAAGTTACAACACATAAAGAACATTTTGTACAACATTTAAATTTTATGTAAGATTCAACATATATTCCACAACATTAATCTGCTCCATAGTCTAAAATAGACTAATATACCTAGGCACAAACTTTCCCTACTTCAAAATATAGCGATGTCCTAACCTTGGAAAACCCAAAAAAATACTCAGTCTCCATCTTAAAACTCTATAGGACTCCTTAGATTATTAGTATATGACTCCTAACTTCTTTGTGTAGTTTTTATCACTTTCTAATCAATTGTACATGTTCATATGTATCTTTCATGATACTCGGCCCAATAAGAGCTGACTCACAAGCTTCGAGCTAAAAAAAGGGTGAGCAGTAATGCCTACCATATAGAGACTCAAATCGTTCCATATAAATTTAAGCAGGGAAGATATTATTATAGGAAAATTATGTCAATTACAAGTGTTTTTTCCAAGAACCACTAAGTTCCAATACACATTATCTTAACATTTCTTCTAGAATCTGAATGGTTTTCTCATACTTTACATTGGTCTTCGGATGACAAGAAATACTCAAGTGTACCTACATACTAATAACTTTTTGTAATCTTATACGTAAGAATAAGGTAAAGTGGAAATACCAATCAATAACTATAATCTAAGTTACTCCATGTAGATACATTATCACCCAAACATAAATATTTTCCATCTCATACACTGTGAAAGTCTCTAGGATCAGTAAGAAATGAGAAACACTAGTAAATTGATCAATAATAACTCATACAGCATCATTATTTTAGGGTGTCCTAGGTAATACAATCATGAATTCTAAAGTAAAATAAATCTATTTCCACTAAGGAATGACCAATTACTGAAAAATACTAGTAGGCCACTAGTGATCATCCTTTATCTACTAATAGGTATAGCACTATTTCACAAATCCTATTATCTCATTTTTCATCATTGTCCACTAGTACTACCTATAAATTTCATGATATATCTTGGTGAAACCCAAATGCACCACACACATCAAGGTTTGAAATTTCCTCATTTATTCGTTTTGCATGTATATGAGAACTAAAACATGACCATATATGTGAAGAATATCATTATAACTAATAGTTAAATAAGGTAGTGGTTCCCCATCATGTATGTTTCCCCTTAGGGATAAGTTCTCTAGGTATGGAAACTGTCTCCTCTTTATCCAGTTGAGAAGTGAAGAATTAATGGATAAATATGTATGATTTTCCCAACCTTGATACATCTTCACATCCCAATGCATATCTATAAAATGATCCATCATCCACCACTCACTGGAGGACTCTTGTTCAACCTAAATTTTCCTACTCAAGGCATCAGAAATGATGTTTTCTTTCCTAGGGGTATATGATTTTTCAAAATAAAGATACTATAGGTACTAAATTCAACTCCACTGCTGATGACTTAAATCACATTACGAGGAAATTTATTTTTGGAATTTATGGTCTGTATATGCCACAAACCTCTTACCCTATAGATAATGTTGCCAACATTTCAAAGAATGGACCACAAGTTCCAATTCCAAGACATATGTGAGATAATTTTTCTCATACGACCTTATCTATCATGATCTATATGAAACTATGTGATTTTCTTGCATCAATACTACTCCCAACCTAACTCAAAATTAATCATAATACAAATTATACTTCTTACCCGAATCAAGTAAGATTAGAATTTTTGTTGAGTTCAACCTTCACTTCAACTCCTGAAAGGTGTTATCAAAAGCTTATAACCACATGAATGTCACACCTTTCTTGTTCATATTTTTCTTAAGTGATTCTATGAAAAAAAATTCTGAATAAACCTTCAATAGTATCCAAACAAACCCATAAATCTATGAATATCAAAAAAAAACCTAGGCCTCTCCTAATAAACTATTTACCTCACCTTTTGAAGGTCCATTGACACTCTTATATTTAGATATCACATGCCCCAATAAGTGTACTTGGTCGCTCCAAAAGTGAAACTTCAATATCTTTTTAAATAACCAATTCACCCTTATGGTTTCCAAAAACTATATCTAGATGTTGTGTGCACTCCTCTTACGAATTAGAGTACACAAGGATATCATTGACAAAAATGACCATAAATTTATCCCAAAACCGGTGGAAAACTCAGTTCATCATATCTATAAACAATGCAGGTGCATTCACCTATCTGAATAACATGAATAAATACTCATATAGGTCATACCTACAATTAAAGGAAGTATGAGGCATGTTTTAAGGTAATACCCACAACTGGTGGTAAACCGATCTCAAGTCAATCTTGTAAAACACATGATCTCCCCTAAGTTTATCAAACAAGTTATCTATAAATAAAAGTGAGTATCAGTCTTTTATCATAAATTGGAGTAACCTTCAATAAACCATTCAAAATCTCAAGGAGATATGATCCTTTATGGAGAATATGATTGGAGAACCCCAGGGTGAGGTACTCTAATTGATAAATCACATGGCTTACAAGTATTTTAACACAAATATTTGTGATATTCATTTGATAAGGAGAAATAGAAATTGGATCTACCCTTGGCATGATCTCTATGGTGAACTTCAGCTCCCTCTTGGGCAAAAATATCAATAAATAACCATGATAAACATCTCAAAACTGATCAAAAAATAGAGGATCAAAAACATGAGGATACACATCATGTTGTGCTATATCATCATCCAATATGATCCTTTACACTTAGGTTATAATTACTTCTAGTCATTGATAGTCTGGTCCTGAATATCCTACATGTAAATCCTACTCTCCCACTTGAACATTATTAATGTCATAAGGATATGTGAAGGATATCTGATAGTGGTAACAGTTAATATGATATTAATGAGACACTAACCAATCCATCGAGAAAATCATATTTGAATTGTTCATTTCGGGCACATGGAAATCCCAAAGAAACTGACAACCACCAACTTCCAAAATGTGTTATCTAAAACAATGAATTTCCTCCATCCACTTCCTTGGTAGTGTATCTATATTTATCATAATGGATAAGTACTCCAAAATGAGGCATAATCTCTCAATGAATCAAACAACTATAAAATTATGGTAAGCTCTCGTGTCAAATAAAGAAGACTCTAATATAGAATCCACCAGAATATTACCTTGAATGATGGAAGGTATGATATACTGATTGGTTAGATTAGATTTTATGGTTTGTAGCTAACATATCCCAAGGCCCTAATTCCATGTATTTTTTCACTATACTACACCACTCTACTAGTGCTACTACCCCGAAACTAGGGTACCACATCCACCACCTCATCCTATATAACCTATAGATATCCAACTATTAGTTTGATGTAGTGTGACTAATCCCATTCTATAATTATGTATCTATATAAATCCATAATCACTAGACATCCATGAAGTGTTCCTAATGAACCTATGAAAGTTCACTATCTTTCCTTAATATCAAGACTCTATTGGCAGTCAATCACCCTGAGGTTTCTTGTTCCAAGACCTTACACACTAAAAAATTGTATTGGGATACTTACTTGGATTCTCTACCCACTACAACCATAATAAAAAATTTCATAGTGGTTCCTCCTACTTCCATAATATTCACTACAAGATTTAATGAATGAAACTTCCTGCCCGCCACTCAAGGAATCCTTCAAGTTTCACTTGGTTCTAAGGGCTCATTTCACCACCTCATAAAATTTAAACAATAAAAATACATTAACCTATGACCAAATCTCATATATAAGGTCATATTTAAATATTTATACACTAACTACCTCATACCCTACCATAATTGGATAAGAAAACTATAAATCCATAAAACAGGTGTTGTAATCCATCATAAACATACCTCCCTACTTGAGGTGCATGAACTCCCTAACCATGCCTGTCCTCAAAGTCTCTAGAAAGAAATAATCAATGAAAATTGTCTACAATTCCTTCCAAGTAATACCCATATATTTATCTACCTAAACTAATATGTCCCATAATCCCTTCATTGATCCTCAAAGTATAAAAGTTTCAATCTGTACTCTCTTCTCTGATAGAGTCTCTAGATGTTCAAAGATTGTCCATAAGGATTCCACTAAAAACTCTACTTCCTAGGGACCACCTTTCCCTATAATGATCGATAGTTTTTATTGATGAAACTTATTAGTAAGTTATAAATTGATAGAATAACTTTAAGAGTTTCACTCTCCATTTACATCATAAATCACAACAATCTTTCATGATATTGGTCATCTACCACATTCTCTAGAGCCACTAGAAGCTCTACTCTGATGTCCAAAAGGGTGTGCTCTTCACAACCCTCCCATCACACTATTGGTGCTCTTCATAGAATCATAACGTATAATTTACAACACAAACCTTCAACCACATGTAGGAAAGTTAGAACATCAAATTTAAGGGAGGTTATAATAAGAATAACGACATGCTATTTATATTCCATTATTTATAAGTCATAAGGGAATAACTTTTACCCAACTAGTTATCATAAATAAACACACAATAAAGTAAAATAACAATGTTCATGTCATGAAGAAAATACATTCACCATTGTTCCATACCATCCCATGAGTAAAATATCATAAATAATAAATCTCAAAAACCAATTTCATCGCTCAATGGGAAATTGATCAAAAGTAAATAATGAAAAAAAAATAGAAATCCCTCCCCTGTTGACTTGGGCTTTCCCCGTACATTGGTTAGCTACTCATAGTCATGAGTTCTATATAAAGTTTTGAAAACATAATATCTCCAATATAATGATCATAAATAGTAAGGAAAGACTAAGAAAAAGTGCTCTGATTCCACTTTCTAACATCCCTAACTCAGTTCACTCATGAGTAGATGAATCGAGCCATAGCATAGCCTCAAGCATGTCTCCTCATATACCAGAGCCTTCCAAATAGTAATTAAGATCTAAAGGATATCATGGACAATATGTAACCTCTATTTAGAGTACCAATAAAATAATAAATCATAATGAATTCATCTATCATATACCATCATAAGCACACATCAAGGAAACTTCCAAATAATTCAAAATGTACAACCACGATGGAATAAAAATGTGGTCACACAGTAAACTAAGAAAATTCAAAATAATCCCATACATAATGATAAATTCCAACAAGTTATAATTCTATTAAAAGTCCCACCATTCATGATCCAATATCAACATACCCAATTACCCATCAATCATAGAGGTATTTCCCTTGTCCTGACCTGAAACCATGAAGACTTCTCGGGCACCCATAGAGACCCAAGTAGGGTGTGATAAAAAATAGATTGGCCACCACCAATGGTGTCTAAAGAATATCTAGTCTCAGTGTGGTATATACTAATGTGTTATTAAATAAATAAATTGTGATATAATACTACATAAATAATATGTACTGCCAACCCTCAGGCCTAGGGTGGAACCTATGGTTAATCATACCTACTTCTGCCAGTTCCAAATGCCTTTTTCCATGGTAAAATAGTTATAAGTATAAGGGAATACTAGATTATCGGAACCATATACCAAATCCACCAAACAAATTTAATCATAATAACAAGAACATTAGATCCTTATAATCACCTCAAGGTCCCTTTAAAGTAATAATCATGAGGATTATAGTACTGGATCCTTAGAATCACATCAAGGTCCCCCAACAGTATTAATCATAATAATGGGAATATCAGATCCTTATAATCCAGTCAACCCCCCCCCCCATCCAAATAATAAGTATAATTTTCTAAATTTAATTGAGTTCATAATCACTGGTCATCATTTTATTAGCCAATAATCCATCAATTTTTTTTCCAACAATTTATTGATTTTACTCAATTAGAGTTTAAAAATAATTAATTCAAATTAATATCTTGATATTAGTGTATAACTAAATCATCGTGGAAGGGCTCACTAGTCATTGGGTATGACCACAAAACTCTTAGATTTTCCACTTTAATCTCCTCCTATTTATTAAGATTTAGCACACCCTACGTGGTGGCCTATATTTCAGTATTTACATTCCAATGGGCCACTCAGGGCCCATGGAAGGTTCTAATACATTTATTAAGGATAATGATTCAATTATTAATTAGGGAAGCCCAAGTGTGTAATATGTTTGTGTAGTCACACATTATATATACATGAAAAGAGAATCAATACATCAAGGGATACCTTAAGACCACCTACCTCAAGTGTAACAAGCCTCAATTTATAAGGTTCTCCAAAATAATTAAGATCAATGATACAAGTATCTCATAGGAATAAAATAAAACCAAAAATGCTTCAAACACCTAATAATTGAGGATGAAGAATCCTTGAAAGAAAAAATTAATCAAAAAGGAGATGGAGGTTTGAGTGACTAAGTTAAGGGAATAATAATAAGGTTTCTGGTAATTTATTTGGTTTAAAAACTAATTTTTACAATTCATTATTCTCATCAAATAGTTTGGCTACATAGTTTGGCTACACTATTTGATAAAACATGTGCCAACCGTTCAAACCCCACAAGAAAAAACATAGTGCCACACAATTTTTCAAACTATGTGAAATAAATCTATCCCAATAATCTCAAGTTTTTATGTTTTCCTATTGAAACTTACATGGATTGACCAACTATTTTTCTGCCTTTACCCCTTATAATGGTTTTATTCATGGTTAACACTAACCATGTGGTAATCATGCACCCCTGATGTGACTCCATTTTCCCACGTTTCTGGTCCTTGGGCCCCCTTAACACTCTTATATCCATCCCAAATCCTATAACCACATCCCTCTCATATTAAATAATAAAAAGAAAAAAATTAGGGTGAAAACTAAATAATAACTCACCTCAAGAAATATCTAATGTGTTACATGAAGTATCCTAACTTGTTTGTAAAAAATTTCTAATAAGGTCAAAGAATTGTATTCTAATATTTTTCATTGACCTTCATATTTATTATACTTGAAATGGAAATTACATAGTTCCTTTAAATGGGTGGAAATCCCATAACTGTTATATCTATCACTTCTAAGACATAAAATATAATATAGGGAAACATCTTATTCTTCCAACTATGATAATTATTATCATCAAATATTGAAACAACCCTGATATTAATAGAGTTATAATTATCTATTATCAATAGAAAATTGGACCAGTATGAGTAACTATTATATGATACTAGTTGAAGTGCCTGGGAAAGTGTATCTCTATTAATAAGGATAATGAATTAGAGTAGGCCTATTTTTATAATTTCTTTCTCTTTAAAATAATCCTCAACAACCTTTTAGGATCTAATCTACTCAAATAGAAAATAATATTCTCACTCACACATAAAAATAATTAAATAAAAATAAATATATTATTTTAAAAGGTTTAAATCATTCATAGAATTATTACTCCTTATCATGGATAGTTATTCTCCCTTACTATATATTCTGCACTATAAGAAAAATTTATTACAATGATTCTCACATGTGCATAGTATCTCACTATGACTGTCTACAGTCATGTTTTACTTTACAACTTCATACTATAGATATAATATAGTGAAAATAGAAAGATAATTTCACTCTAGAAAAAAAATCTTCAATAATAGATGATATAGATATTCCTCTATGATATTTCAAGGTATTCAACAAAAATTCACTTCATGTATAATATGGTATTGATCTACATTTTAAATTTTTTCTTAATCTTTATTCACTGAATAATTTATCTCTAAAATATTATCTTATATTTTTAGATCCACCACCATGCTCTATTTTTCTTTCAATGTTTTACAACTCTTAGTGATATCTCCCACTAACTTCACATATACAAGTAATCTCAAAATTTAGTTATTAATTTAATTCAAAAGATCATTTCTAGCTAATAATTGTATATATTTATTTAAACGTAATCATATAGAATTATCCTTCTCATTTCATCATTCAGTTATGATTAAAACCATGTATCAATATTACTAAATATTATTTATCTTAATTAACCACATGTCTCCAGTGAATTTACAATTTTTTTCTTCTTCTTTATTTCTTCTCATTTCAGTAGCTAAATAAAAATAACTATGAGAAAAAAACAATGAAACTTGAATCATAAAAAAATAATTAACAACTGTATTTATGAATTCCAAAAATACCTCGCTTAGATTTATTCTTCTTATACCACTTGATCTACTTCATTTCACTTTATCTTCAACCTCCTTGTGAAAAGAATAAATAAATTTCAATATAAATTCACTTGAAAACTTAGCTAAAAATTATTAATATAATCATTGGACATTCAATTGAAAGTGATTATTTTAAATTTTGATCATAAAATCATCATTACACTAAAATTATAAAAACCATTCTTGTATATTCCTCCTTAACAGGTTTAATTTTAAACTCAATATCCATTAATTAAGTAAAAATAACTTAAATATTCACTCAAATAGAATATAGATTACCTATATTGATTCCTCTCATTAATTAGATAAAATCACATCTTAAAAGTGATATGTTAATCAGAGATGATTGGATCCAGAATAATCAAGTTTAATTTCCCTCAAAACATTTAATTATGTAATATGTGATTTTTAACAAAAAAATGTAAAATTTTCTATAAGGTGTGATTATTACATATCTTGGAATGATGTTTTCTTGGATCAAGCCTATTGAGTCTAGAGTTAATATTTATGTAGGATCAAATGATGATTACATAGAGAATCATCCTTACTCAGTTTTGGGATGATCCTTACATACTTGAGATTCATGCATATACAATTTTCAAATATGAATATGCATCTTATTAATCGTATTTAAAATGTGTATGATAATGATTATGTTGGTCTGTGATGATCTTAATATTGCAATTACTTGACTGAATTTTTATTTTAACATAATTCCAAATGAAAAAAATGTTCACAAAACTTCACAAAACAATATTAGAGTCTTTTAAAACCTCATAAAAAACATTCCACATAGCCTCAATAATATCTCAACAATATCCATTGATTATCAATAATTATTTAAAATGAATTCAAACCATCAAAAAATTTAAGGTATCTTTATTCAATTTATCATAAACAAAAAAACCACATCATTTTTGACTTATAATAACTAACTACGCATAAATTGGATGTCCAAGATTCTTAAAATTATAAAATTTACCTTTTAAGTGGTTATTTTTTGTTAAGTTTTAATGTGTTTTAAATAACTAAAAACAAGTCAAATGAGTTTGGTTTGTTGTGAAATTTCAATAAAATTATACTTAAAGATTTTTGATTTGTAGAAACCAATTGTGCATGAATAAAATGTCTAGGATCCTTGGAAGTTATAACAGCTTTGACCTTTCTAGCATATTACAAATCATTTTTCAAAAGTTGGAGATGATAGGAGAATATTGGAGGAATAGAAATATTTATTGATATGAGATTTAATCTAGAAGAAGGAGGTTGTGGCATGAACATTTAGGTCATCGTATGGATATTTAGGTCATGTGATGAAAATATGACTATAGTATATGGTGATTCTATAGATGATGAGTCATGACGTGGAGATTTTGGTCATGTCATGATAGTTCTTGGAAAGTTAGTGAGATTTTCCATAAATTTCCATCATGATATAGATCATGTGTAACATCTCCAAATCTAGTAACTTAAAGCTAATGTTTACTTTATTACATTGTTATAAGATACAATATATCATATCCCACTGGACCAAATGGTTTAGAAGTTTTGGGAGACTAGAAACATACATTATTCCCATAATATATTGGAAAAATAAATCATATCTTGAAAAATTCATAAAAAAATTCTTATTTCCTTTAATACATCCTTAAAACCATTCAAAGTTCTCTTCTTGGTACATTGGGGAAAGAAAAACATGATAAAATGGTGATCTTATATGCACACTAAGGGATTGCGTACAGTGGAATCTATCATGAATTCATAAGTAATAATCAATATATAATAATAAATAATTAATAAATATTCCATATAATCAATAACTTGAGCGTTAAATATATTCCTGGATAAGAAAATCACATGACAAAAATAATTGGTTTCGTAAATATGGAATACATAATGATAGACATCTTAATGCTTAATCCAAGACATCATGATCTTCCCATCGAGGACTTGTGTAAAGACATCATGATCTTACCATTAAGCCCTCTTCACAAGTCATATTACATACCATAAATTCCTCATGTCAATAAATTTTATATATCATTAAGGCCTCATACCAATACACCTTACATATATGGGCTGGTATATACTAATATATACTCATTTTTATTTGTTTCATGATACCTACAAATACATAAAGGGGCTATATAATTTCAAGTCCCACCCATCATTTATTCAAGTCTAATGAATTTATAATACATTGAATGATCAAAACAATACATAGTCAATATGACTTAGAAATAAATAAATATTTGTATTGAATCAAGTATACGGAATGTCAATAATATCTTATTAATAGAATATCTTGATCATAAGACACTCAGAGAAAAAATATGGATGATTCATTAGATAATATCCCTGGTGTAGTCTAAGAAAATTTGAATAATATTGACATATATGAAGAAAAAAAATTATGAAAATATGGATTTCATAACACTTTGAATGGCATCACATAATAAAAGGTCAAGAGTTGTGTCATTTGATATTTTGTTTTTGTTTTTTCATAAAGAAATGTGTGAAATATCCAAAGAATATAGACCAAGAGGGTCAAAATATGTGCATAGTTAGGCAAATTATTTATGCATTGAGTGAAGATTGAGTTAGCACTTGACCAACCTTTTTCAAATATATTACCCCTAGTTGAATCTGTTCCAAATCCTATATCCATTTGTTTGTATCTAGACATGGATTTTGTTTCTAGGAAACCATATGATTTTTACTTTACTAAAATTTTAGTATGTTAACTTGTATTTATATTTATCTATAGGTATTTCACTAATGTATTCTAGTTATAAGTCTTAATTAAAACCTTAAAAATAAATCAATTTAAATTTAATAAATGTGGAGTGGAAGATATAAATATACATAAGTGAAATGAAACCCCTTTATTAACTCTTATAACATATTAACCTTTAATTTTAAAATAAAAATTTTACAAAACAAGAGGTATATAAATTTATGGTAAAAAATATAAAAACATATAAAGTAATATTGATAATGAATAATGATCATGATGGAGGGAAAATATGGATGATCCATAAATGTTAAAAAACATTCTTTTCTGACTTTCGTAAAAAGTCAAATGTGACCCGTATAGAAAACATTAAGAATATTCCTTTTAAAATGATATAAGAAATTCAAAGATAGTTTAAAATGAACTTAAAGAATCATTGGAAAATATATAATAATATTCTTGATATGATTTAAAGAATATAGATATGGAGAAAATAATTCCCAACATAAAATAAGAAATAATGTTGGTTTTTTATAAAAACGTTCATTCAGTATTTTTGAGTACCAAAGAAGGGGGAAATGGAAATTATAATTTAAAAATATATAAATAACTCTATGGAATGAAAATATATGGGATTTAAGATATAAATATCATATAATTTCCCCAATATAAATTTAAATATAAATAATCCCAAATAAAAATGAGATTGTAAAATAAACTCTTACGACTATAGTAACTCTTGTATCGAAATCCATTGAAATATGAAACTTGAAAAAGAATATTAAATACCGTGAATAAATAATTAATAATTATATATTAATTAATATGATCATTATATAAGTCATATAAATTAAAATAATATAAAATGTGTCTCAACAAATTGAATTTGATACAAAGAACCCTTACCTTGGATTCCATCTTGTTCAGACACCTTCAAACCTCCTGTATAATACATTTATATTTATTATTCACATGTATCATATAAATATTTATATATATGTGGATATCATTTATTCATAACTTATTTTTTTTACTGATTTACTCATCATTATTTATTAAAATCAATTATTTAGGTGTTATTGTTCTGCTTCCCATGCATATTTTGATTTGACGGTTTCGATCCTTGAACCTTGGACATGGTTTAACCACCTACATAATTTTAATCATGTATTATATATATCATATTTATAAATTAAATACACTTTTAAAACCATCCATTTAATATGGCTATGAAATGGAGGTGGTAGTTCGTACATACGTATGGGTGACGTTTTTGTTTTTTTAATGAATAGAGGTAAATGATGTTATATAATGATTTATATTTACATAAACTTAATCATTTCATAAATATTTTATTTATTTACTAAATCCATATATATAACCATCCATGTAATGCAGTGATGAAAGAATAAATATATCACTTCATGGGGACGGTACTCTCCACGTACACATGGGTGACATTTTCATTATTAAATTAATGGAAAAGATATAGAAAATGGATATACCATAAATATAACAACATATAAATATAGTAATTATACCTATTTCATTATATTTTTAGTTTTATATAATATTATGAGGTGTTGGAATAAAAAATAAATTTTAATGAACTCGATTAAGACGATTACCTCTTCCTTGGAGATCCTCCATTAGCTTACACCTTAATCCTTCTTAGTTTGGCCTTCTGGTGAGATTGGGACCTCTATGTTTTGAAAAATAAATTTAGTGAGGTATTTTGGTATATATTTGTCAATATAGGGAGCTTTGGGTGTATAGATAATTGAGTAAAGCAGGTACCATTTTATAATTGTGAGGAGCAGAAATCATATAAATAATCTTAACTATAAAAATATAATAATTTTATTTTCAAGTATAATTGTTAGGACCTAGATTTAAAAATTAAATATTATATTGAATTTATGATATAATTGACTTTATTTATTTCCAATATATATTTTTGGTTTATAGTTTTATAGAATTATTACTAATTCTTAAAAGAAAATTCATAAATTAAAAGTGGACACTTATACTCAGTATCTATTTTTTCACCAAAGGAACCCATTTTAAAATAAAACAAGATTTATTTAATAGAGAATATTCTCTACTTTGAACTTAAATTATTTCTTTACCTTACAAATCTAGTGAAATACATTTAAAAATTTGTAATGAGAATAAAAATCTCATAAAGGGATATAAGAGAAAGGAAATCGTTAGTCTAGTGAAAAAGTTAAAACTCATATAATGTTTACCTTTATCTTCAACACTCTTTGATCATATGAAATAAAAATGTACAATTGAAAAAAAACACATATTTTTTTATGAATTAAAATCATTAAAATCCAAAAAAATAAATTTAAAATTTTATTGGGTAACTTAGAGCATCACTTACATAAAACCCTTTCAAAACCCCTTTCAATTGGAAGACCATACAATCGAATTCCAATATTATTATTACCAAATTAAGATATTATGGTCTTACCCAACACTATTTGGGCCACCCCACATTAATCTATAATGTTCTTACCCAGCGATATATGGTCCACCCCATGTAAAGTTGTAACAGGTATTATTGGCTCTATTTGGGCCACCCCATGTTATGTTGTAATGGGATTTCTCGGCGCTATATAGCCCACCCCATGTTAATTTGTAACAGGATTTCCCATCACTATCTAGGACACCTCTCTAAATCACTATTTTTTCTTGAATTTTTTTTATCACAAATCATTTCAAAAACTATTTTAAACTCATAATAAAATTACTTTTGGATTTTAAAATACCTTTTTTAAATAAATTTTAAAATCAAAACACTACGCACATCATAAAGAAATAATTTTATTTGAAAATAACCATGAAAAATTATAATTTAATCATAAAATAATTAAATCCTTATGACTTTAGGAAATTATTCTTATGTCGTATAAGTTAAAAAACATTATTTTTGACTTTTGTAAAAATAAACTTTAAAAGAATATTTTTAAAAATAAAGTCCCTTTCAAATATCATATCATTGAAGTGATAACTAATAAAATGATTCAATTATGTGTATTCATTAAAAATACACATATAAAATTATAAATATAACATAATATATTCAAAATTCATTTCACACATAATCTTAGCATGACATAATCATGAAGTAGAATCTTAACTCGAAGAATGAAAATTGAGTTAAGAAATCCCTTACATCGAATCTGATTTGTCGCATATGTACTTTATATTCTTGGATAATAAACTTATAAAAAGTATTTATATTATTTATAAACTTTTTAAATTTTATTATTCCTTTTATACAACTTATTACCATTCTATAACAATTACTTAATTATTTAAGTTCACATTGGATGTTTTGATGATATTTAATACTTGAGTCCAAAATGACTTTAGTATGATATCTATAGTAAAAGTGTTCATTAGTTAATCATCTCAAGAATAATATTCATGACATAATAATAAATTTTATACTCCAATTACACTTTTAAATTCATCCATTACATATGGATATGAAAAATAAACTACATTACAATCATGGAGATGGTAAGCCGTACATACGCACGAGTAACATTTCCATTTTTCAATGATCATTATGGAAAGAAGTTAAGTATCATTTTATCCTTAAATAATGATAATAATATATTTAATATCATATTAATCAATTAAATATACTTATATATATCATTCTAGTGATGTGGTTATGAAAAAAATCACATCACTTCGTGGAGGTGATAATTCACACGTACGCACGGATGACGTTATCATTTTTCTGTGAAACTAAAGGTAAGAAAAAAATGATATGTTATATTTTAATAAAGATAAATATGTAATTAATATCATATATAATCATTAATTAAATCATTATAACCAATCTTAATAGATGGAGATGGAAAATGAATTGCATCAGTTCGTGTGGTGATAGTCTGCATTACACATGGACAATGAATTATTTTCCCATTTGATGGAAGTGGGGATATATATGGTTCATTATTATAACATAATAAAGTTTAATTATATTTAAGATACTATATTTATTATTTTATAATGGTTTAATAATATTTTAAGGAATTATAATAATAAATAAAACAGGAACACTTGATTAAAAACGATACCTCTTCTTCAGACAATCTTCTTTTCTTAACAACTTAATACCACTAAGGGTGGTGTTAATCCTAAAAAAGTTATATAATGTGTGGTATATATTATATGAAATTATTTTGGTATATATTTTCTAAAAAAACATGTTTTAAGTGTGAATAAAAGAGAAGAACGGGAGTCCTTTTATAGGAAAGGGGAGGGGTACTCTTAGAATTTCTCAGAATATTAAATTAATATAAATTAATATTCAATAAAAATGACTCAAATGTAATTTATTTATAATATATAATGATTAAGAGTTTAAATTACCTGATACAATAATTTTTTGACAAGTTTAGGTCACATTATTACCCTTATCATTTAGTTTAACCCTTATTTAACCCTTTTAATTCTTATTGTGACAACATAGATTTTTACTCTTTGAGGGTTAATAAAATTACTATAAACACCAAACGAACCATAAATTAATCATTTATGACATTTTAAAATTTATACAAATACTTTTTCCTAATTTTATATTTTTAGGTGTTTTATATCATTTAATAAAATATTATTAATTTAAAAATATCATTAATGTCAATTTTAAAACTATTCATTACATTGAATTTTAAAAATATAAAAAAAATAGTATATATTCGAAAAAAATATTTTAATACATCCATAAAATTTCAATATAATCTAAAAAATTCATGGATGATATTAATTATCTAAAATTATATTTATTTTAATATTTTTTAAATCATTTATTTGATATCTTCATTAGTAAAATAATTACTGCATCCCCATTTTGAAATCATTTCATGTAATTATTTATTCACTAAAAAATAAATATAAATTACAATAAGGAATATAAATATTTTATATTTTAAATTACTCTTTATAGTCATGCATATCCTCAGTATAACCCCTTATTAAAAATATTTTAGTTGTTAAGAATACGATTGTGACATCTTTGTCTTTTCTTTAGATAAAATGTTACAAATGTCATAATCACTTATAAATGGAAAAATATCATATATTTAAACCTTAAGTTATTATAGGTAAAAATTAATCATAAAATTAAATTTGTTCAAGTGTTGGGCTTATAATAATAATCATTTTTATATTATTTTTACCCTTAATTACTCGTTTTTTTCAGATTTACCCTTAAACATGGTAACAAAAATTACCAAAGTTATTATTCATATTATCCAAAAATAAAAGGGAGCTATTTACTAAATTTTAACCTTATTATTCAAAATATTTAATAAATTTTTTAAAATTCAATTCATAAAATTTTTAAAATTTATTTTAAAATTAATCCCACAAATGGAATGAAAAAACGGGTTTTTAAAGTAAAAATGTTCAAATGTTTGAAATATTTTTATACCCAATTTCAATGTGAAATTGATTTAAATGACCTATATTGTATTTAATGATTTATAATTTAACTAATTATACTTTAAAACAAATTTATTTTATAATTTAACTATATACATTATTTAGATGAAAAGTCATCTTTCAATTTAAATAAATTATTCTTCACTATTCATCAAAAACTGAAACTTATCAGAAAAATTAAAACAAATAAACCAAAGTAAATTTCTATATTATTATTTTAAAAATTAAGTTTATTTTTTCTAATAAAATTTATAAAAGTTTCAAAATTTATTTTTAAAACAAGTCTTTTCTTAAAAGGAGGTAAAACTAGTTTTTAGAAAAATACAGTTTTTAAGTATAAAACTAGATTTATTATTATATTATACCTATCAAATATATTGGATGAATGTCAAAAAATATATAAACATGGGTAAAAATTATATAGTTATTCCTATTCATACCCTCCAATATAACGGCTAGGATATAACTTCCATATTATATAATAATATTTAATTCTTCATTTAAGATTTATGTGGCATATTTTGTGCACTATCTAATATAGTGTTTCCTTTAAAAATATTGGTCTATTAAATTATCTCCCATTTAATAAGTTTTTCCTTGAAATTTTAACTTGGGATAAAAAACTAGGGGTTTTACTTTTCAAAATACCTTTAATAAAATCCCATATTGGAAAAACGGTTAATGAAACTTCTATTTGAAAAGAGAGATAGGAAAGTCTGAAAGTCACCTGAGATAACACATACAAGGTTCCCATATAGAAAAACATGGACATGGAATAAAAAACTAACTATCAAGTTTTGATAGATAACTTGGTCATGGTAAATTTAACCATCACAAAACCATAAATATGTAATGGGCTAAAAGGTCAATGATTTATTAGTAAGAAAAGTAAAAAAATAAATTTTTTGTTTCAATATTATTTTTATAGATTTGAAGATTTGTTTTAATACCGAGACTAAGGAAATATACTCACTTGAAAAGTAGTATTTTATCCTTTAATCAATTTCCACCATAATCTCATCTTTTTCTCCAAACGATGAGTATTTAAGATTAATTTTTCATGTCTCAAATAATATAATTAACTTATATGGATCAAAAAATACCCAAAATATTAACTATATATTTATCTTGTCCTTAAAAATTAACCAAAAAAAACAATTAGTACAATATAAGACAATTCTCCAATAATAATAAACGTTTATTTGATGAAAAACTACTTTAATCTCTAAAATTCAATAGTAACTCCCAAAGTTTAACATAGACCATTTGATAAATTATTATCCTTAAAATTATTCAAAATAGTTCAAACTAAGATTGAAACCCAAAAATCATAATGATTTGGTCACACTCTTCCAAGATAAAGTTTAAGAATTATCTCCAAATAACATCAATTACTCTTTAAGTATCATACCAAAAAGTAATTTACCTAATAATCTTCAAGATATGCTAACGATTTTCATAAATAATCTAAACCACCATATATCCAAAATAAAAAAAATATATTCTTCTAAAATATAATTCAACCTTTATTCCTCAAATAAAATCTTATAGTATTCTATTTAGCTTAATCTTATTGGATTCCAAAAATAGTAAATGTCTTTTGAAATAACATTAATCACTTAATCACCAAATCATTTTCCAATCCCATGGAAATATATTTGATAAAACATATGTTCCCAAAATGAAAATTACATTTCTCTACTAGACAATTTAAAAAAACAATTTCATTCTAACTAGGACATCATGTAGGTCAGTGGTAGGTGATGCACCCTTTTCACCCTTCGGTTGTGGGATTAATTCTCGCAGCCTTATCGGACGTGACGGGTTGTCACTCATCCTATGGGTTATCTTACTTCTAAAACTATATAATTATTATAACATTCCCATAATTGTTATAAAATCCTCAAAAATAACCTTAATATGTTTTAACCTCAAATTTTATCTCATGCCTTTAATTTTTCATCCCAAAATGTAATAACCAATAATTACCTCAAAAATGAATGTCTTTAAAAATACTGTTAGTCACCTTAAAATTTAATAAATGCAATCCTAAAAATGGGTTTCTAAGACATTAGTCTTATGATAAACCTTAAAATTATAAACCTATTATGATATTTATAACTCTTTAGAAGAAATCATAATCTCCAAATTTTTCTAAACCATCCCTTTGATACCAACTATAAGGACTTGGCCTTAAACATTACAAATTCTAGTGACTTTATACTATAATTGACTTTAATTATTTCCCAAATTTATTTTCAGTTTATATTTTTATAGAATTAGTAATAACTCTTACAAATTAAACTCATACATTATAAGTGTATACTTATACTTGATATCCATTTTTTCCACCAAAAGAAAACCCTTTTAAAACAGAACATGATTTCATTCACGGAATATCTTCTTAACTTTCAACTTGAATTATTCCTCTCCCTTACACATCCTATAAATTTTTTTTGAAAACATGGTATGAGCACAACAATATGAGTAAGGGATATAATATAAATGAAATTATTATTCTAGTGAAAAAATGAAAACCCATATTACATTTACCTTTATCTTCAAAGTTATTTGAGAATAATAAAATATAACATTTTTTCTTGAAAAAACACATACTATTTACTCAATGAAAATAATTAAAACCCATAGAAATCAATTTGAAACTCCTTTAGGTAAATTAGATCATCATTTATATAAAACCCTTTTAAAAACCCTTTCAATTGGAATAATCATACGACCAACTTCCAATATTATTATTACCCAATTAATCTATTGCGGGCATAACCGATGCTATATGGTCCACCTCATTAAAATATGTAATGGGATTACCCATAATTATCTATTTCACCCCTGTTTAATATGTAATAGTCTTTCCTGGCGCTATTAGGGCCACCCCATGTTAAGCTTTAATGGGATTTCCTAGTGATATATGGGCTACCCCATGTTAAGATGTAATGGAATTACCTTGTACTATCTAAGATGCCCCATATTTAATTATAAAGTACCATATAATGAATAAAAAATTATTCTTGAAAAAAAAATCATAAAGATTTTCAAAAAAAAAATTAAACTCATTAGAAAATAACTTTTGGTTATCAAAATAACCTTTTTTAACTACTTTTAAATTCAAAATATTGTGCACGTCATAAAGAAACAATTTTATTTGAAAATAAACATGAAAACTTATAAAGGAATCATCATATAATTAAATAATAATGACAAAGGTAAAATTCACTCATGTTGTATAAGTTAAAAAAAATCTTTTTGACTTTTGTAAAAAGAAACTTTAAAAAGATAATTTCCAAAATAAAGTCCCTTGCAAATATAATATCATTAAAGTGAGAATAAATAAAATGAATAAATTATTTGTATCCAATGTAAATACACATGATTTAATTTTAAATACAATATAAGATATTAAAAACTCATTTCACACATAATCTAAGCATGACATAATCAATAAGTAGAAGCTTAACTTAAACATTAAAAATTGAGTTAAGAAATCCTTTACCACAAGTCTGATTTGTCATGTATGTCCTTTATCTTAATAAATAATAAAATTATGTTAATTATTTAAATTATTGATAAAATTTTTAAAGTTTTTTATTCATTTTATACCATGTATTACCATTTTATAACAATTACTAAATTATTTATGTTTATGTTGGATGTTTTGATGACATTGTGTACTTGAGTCCAAAATGACTTTTGTATGATGTATATATTTGAAGTGTTCATTATTAAATAATATAAAGAATAATATTAATGGAATAATAATCACTTTTATACACCAAATATACTTTAAAATCTATCCATTACTCATGGATATGAAAAATTAACTACGTTACAATCATAGAGACAGTAAGTCGTACGTACACATGAGTAACATTTCCATTTTTCAATAATCATTATGGAAAGAAAGTAAGTATTATTTTATCCTTAAATAATTATAATAATATCATTAATATCGTATTAATTAATTAAATATACTTATATATATCATTCATGTTATGTGGTGATGAAAAAATAATCACATTGCTTCATGGAGGGTGTAATTCACACGTACGCATGAACAATGTTATCATTTTTATGTGCATAGAACGGAAAGAAAAAAATGGTATATTATATTTTAATAATGATAAATATTTCATTAATATAATATATAATCATTAATTTCATCATTATAACTAGTATTGAGATATGGTGATGAAAAAAAATTACATCGGTTCGTGAGGGGGTAGTCTTCCGTACACACAGATGATGAATTCTTTTCCCATTTAATGGAAGTGGAGATATATATAGGTCATGAAACTAACATAATAACATCTAATTATATTTATGATAATTTATTTATTATTTTATCATGGTTTAATAAGATTTTAAGTAAGTGGAATAAGAAATTAAACCAAAACACTTGATTAAAAACGATATCTCTTCTTCAAACGACCACATTTTCTTAACACCTTAAGACCACTAAGGATAGTGTTATTCCTAAATAAAGATCTCTATAATGTGGGTTGGTATTATATTAAGTTATTGGGGTATATATTGTCTGAACCAAATATTTTTTGAATTTTTAATAAAAGAGGAGAATGGGAGTCCTTTTATAGGAGAGGGGAGGGGCACTCTTAGAATTTCTGAAAATATTAAATTAGTATAAATTAAAAATCTATTTAAAATGACTCTAAAGTCAGTTATTTCAAATATATAATTATTATTGGTCTAAATAATATCATAAAATAAATTTTTTAAAAGTTTAGGCGATATTTTTATCCTTAACATTTAGTTTAACCCTAATTTAACCCCTTTAATTCTTACCATGATAACATGGATCTTAACTCTTTGAGGGTTAATATAGTTCGTATAAAATATCAAAAGAAACATAAATTGATCATGGATGGAATTATAAACCTTATCCCAATAATTTGGACTAATTTTATATTTTTAAGTGTTTTATATAATTTATTAAAATATTATTTATTTAAAAATATCATTAGTGTCAATTTTGACACTATTAATTACTTTTACTTTTAATATATCAAAAAAAAGATATATTTGAAACAAATGTTTAAATAAATTACTATAATTTCAAAATAATATAAAAAAATTATGACATTATTTATCTCAAATTATATTTGTTTTAATATTTTTAATATCATTTATTTGATATTTTCATTAGTAAAATAATTATCGCATCATGTTCTGATAGAATTTAATGTAATTATTTTTTCACTAAAAATTAAAAATAAATTACCATGATTAAGATTTATTTTTTATGTTTCAAATAAATATTTATATTAAAACATATACTCTCTATAACCCCTTATTAAAAATATTTTAGTTCTTAAGAATATGATAGTGACATCTTTGTTTTTTCATTAAATAAAATATGATAAATATCATAATTACTTATAAATAGAAAACAAATGCCATATATTTGAACATTTATTGATTATGGACGAATTATAATCATACAATTAAATTAGAAAAAGTTTTAAGGTCAATTTATAATCATTATCATAGTATTTTTACCCTTAATTACTCAATTTTAACCTGATTTACCCTTTACTATGGTAACAAAAATTATCAAAGTTTCTATTCATATTGACCAAAAATAAAAGGTGAATATTTACTAAAATTTTAAATTATGATTAAAAATATTTAATCTATTTTTTAAAATTCAATTCACAGAAGTTATAGAATTTATTTTAAGATTAATCCCACAGATAGAAGGAAACAACGGGTTTTTAAAGTAAAAATGTTCAAAAGTTTGAAATGTTTTCATGTCTAATTTCAATGTGAAACTCATTTTAATAACTTAAATTGTATTTAATGATGAATAAGTTAAATAATTATAATTTAAAACCAATTTAAATATATAAATTATTTAGATGAAAAGTCATCTTTCAATTAAAATGATGTATTTTCACTATTCATCAAAAATGAAACTTAACAGAAAAATATCAAAAATTAAACCAAATAAAATTTTGATATTATGATTTTAAAAAATAAATTTACTTTTTAAAATAAAATTTATAAAATATTCAAAATTTATTTTTATAATAAGTCAGCCATTAAAGGCTATAAAACTACTTTTTAGAAAAATGTAGTTTTTAAGTGTAAGACTAGATTTATTCTTATTATATGTATATCAAATATATTGTATGAATGAAAAAAAGTTTTGTAATCATGTGTAAAAATTATATATTTAGTTCTATTCATACCATATAATATAATTTCTAGGTGATAACTTCCATATTAAATAATAGTATTTTGTTGTTTATTTAAGATTGATGTGGCATATTTTGTACGCAATCTAACATAGTGTTTCCTTTTAAAATCTCAAGATGTTATAATAATGGATAAAATTAAGATTAATTTATAATATATAATATTTCAATATTTAATTCCCCTAAAATGATCAAATTGAGACATATTTTAGTGATATTTAAAGTTTTATCTCTTATTTTAACCCCCTCATTAACCCTTTTAACTCTAACTATTATGACATAATGATTACCATGGTAACTATTCATTAATAATAAAACTAAAATGCTTCTTCTTACATAATTTGAACATGATGATTTAAAATATGAAATAAATTTTATAATATTCTATTCCAAGATGTGGTTAAATTTAATTTTAATATAAGTACGCAAACCACAACAAAATACATATTTTTTTAAATATTGTTTTAAGAATAATAAAGAATTTATACCAAAATCATGTATATAATTGTTTATAATGACATTAATTTGTTTATATATACATAAATTTGATTTATGTGACTTAAATATCCATTCATAATTGAATGTAACTTTTTAATCACTTAATTAAAGAAAAGGATAAAAATGGTTCTTTTATTAGAATAAAACCCCACTTGGGTTCTAAAATGTAAAACATGGGTTTATAAATTCAACCTATTATTTTTAAATGATATATTTTAAATATTAAATATATATTTATTCTATAAAAAATGTTTCAAAAACTTTCAACTCATTCCTCTATCATGATTTTTTCATAAAATTGATAGTATTTTGTAAAATTGTATTTTTTACTATTCACCCAAAAATCAACCATTTCAAAACAAATCACACTAATTTAATTTTGACATGATTATTTTAAAAATTAATTTCATTTCATAAAATTAAAATTCTAAAATATTAAAATTTATATTTTAAATTAAATTATAAAATATAAAGAAAAATATCTTTTGAAGAAATTTGACCTTTTTAAACTTCAAGTGTTACAAATCTTATTTCATATAAATTTATAATTAATGTAGTGTTAATATATTCATTTATACATTTAAATATTTTAATAATGATCAATTTATTACAATACACAATGCTTCAAAAATATTTATTTGAACAATATCCCTCTTTAACATTGAATGATTTTAATCATATCACATTATTTATTTATTTTATTATCATTAAATTTAATCAATAAAAATATGATAATATAATGCAAGAATCGTAATTTATTACTATATTTATCTTTACTAAAGTTTTATTCTTATTTTAATTTTAATATTTTGTAACTCATTTTAGTTTGATGTTGTGAGCATTACAAGCCATTCAATATAGTATTTATTTAAAGAAAAATATGTACTAAAATATTGGGGTGTTATATTCGCACCACCTTAAATAAATTATTTCTTTCAAAAAAAAAATCTTACCATAATAAATTTATCTTGACATAGTTATAATATCATATATAGATTTTATATTGATAAGTAATACATAAGTTACTATAAATAATCTTAGTATTTCTTAATTAAATATTTCTAATACCATTTATGTATCCTTATACAACTCAATCTTGTGAATGAATTTCTAGAGGAATACCTTGATATCATAAAGATATTTCCCACATATGACATGATAAATTCATCTTCCTATTATTGTATTTTAGGTATTATTTTACCATATAGATATATAATTTGAGAAAATATACTAAATTTAATTTCATTTTATAAGAATAATTTAATCCTTTAGTTGTATTGGCCTACACCCTTCTGTCCAGTTACTTTGTGATTTATGGGTGGTGGAAGCCTTTGGATTATTTTAAGGAAGGGGAGGATATTGAGTTGAATATGCAACTACGGGAGGTGATTCACATTGTGAATCACTGATTCATAGCATGGATGAAAATTCATAGTTTAGGAGACCGCATTTATAAAAAAAATATCCATGAGTAGTTCATGGAGTCATTTTTTTTTACGACATGAATATTTATAATGAGTTTTTTGGGGGTTCGGGATTTGAATAATTCATGGTGTGAAATGTATATTCACTAAAAGAAATTCCACCTAGTTTTTTTGGATAGAGCGCCTTATTTTTTAGTAGATGTGATTTGTATGAGGTTCACAACATGAACCAACCATTCACATCATGAATTGGATGATTTAAAAGATGTTTATAAATTCTATCCTCCGTATGATCTTCCTCATTATCCATTAATTTCTCTCAAACTTCAAGAAATCCCTAGGAGATTTTAGGATCCTTGATAACCTATGATCTTTGGCATTCACCCTTGGATTTTGGAGATTCAATATTAGTGATTCTGAGTGAGTTATTCTTCTCTTTATCTCTATGTTTTTTTTCATTGAATATTTATCAGTAGCTGTGTTTTTTGGAGGTGGGGTTGTATTTGGATGTGATTTTTATGAGACGTCACTATGTTTCAGTTTTCTTCAAGGATCTCTTATGTGGTTATGGCCCCACAGTTCATCCTCTCTTACTTCAGCTTATACAGAGAAGCAAAAATCTTCTTTTGAGTTTATGGATTTTAGTTCTATCCTTTTTATGTACATCTATGAGATTATCATGATTTTTATTTTCATTGTGTGAATGGTATTAATTGACATAATGAAGATAATAAACTGGATTAAATAAATTGAAAGGGAATGGTGTGGTGCACATGTGGTTACCAATTTTATTTGTTTTAATGATGTTGTTTTATGATTTATACTTGTAATGAGATTATACCGTATAGTAATGGATTCATTTAAGAATACCTTATAAATGGTTAAACACTTAAATTTGTTAAATAAAAAGACTAATTTTAATATAGATATTCTATTCTTGACTTTATGTTTGTAGCTTGGTGTCCTTGGTTGTGTTTGTCTTGGTGGCCTTAGTTTGTGGCTTCATGGCCTTATTTGTGATGTGGAAGCTTAACATGGTGCTTTCTTAGTGATGGATTTTTAGTAATGGAATAATATTAACATGTATAATAAATTGGTAATGGTTAATGTTGGTCGGAGTGGATACTCAAGAGGGGGGTGAATTGAGTTCCAATTAAAATTTCTGTTTTAAAACTTTGAGTTAAAATCCACCAAATAGAATACAGAATTAAACTGTAGTGAATTTATATCAAATTAATGGTTCTGTTGGGTTCTCAAGGGATTGATTATTTCCCAGTTAATCAAAACAGAAAGGTTGATTAACTTTTGAAACCAACTTACTGATTTACAACTAATATAAACACTTGCGAATTTAATTATCAAAGTAGCTTTAAAATAATTTTGGTTTTAAAGTATTAGCAGCGGAATAAAAACAAATAACTTTGAAAGTAAATAAGAACAATAGTTTTAACCAAGAGGTTCAGTCTCAAGATGAGACTTAGTCCTCTCAAAAGATTTTATAAAAAGATGATACACACCCTGGATCAGGGATAACAACAGCAACCAGCTGTCCAGGTCCAAGACCTCTACCACAATTATTTGTGGGAACAAACACAACAGCAACCAGCTGTTCAGGTCACACGAACTCTACCATTATCCCAGTGGGAAAAACAAAATGTAAGAGAGGTGAGTGAGGATTTACAAATCCTCAAGTTAGAGTGCAGGAGACAGTGTGTGTGTGTAAAAATACAGCATATAACACACAATGCTCAATATGTAAAAAGATAAATCATAGAGCAAATATTTAGAGTTTAGATATGGCTCTAGTGATTGTCGTGCAGTTCTGGACTCCTTTGATTGATCAGAATTCACTCTGAGTCCTCTTCTGGTTTTTTTCTAGAAAACAGAGTATCGTATGTTTCCTTGACTTCCAGGTGTAGAGATAGTCGATGAAGCTCTTGTGTTCTGTTCACGTTCTCAGCTCTTCACTCGTAAGTAGTGATGAATGAGTTCCTCGTGTAAGTCCAGTCGTCTCTTTTTATTCACACGATTGTTCTTACAGCACACCTTATTCTCTTTGTATTCGTCTATTATCTCTTTTTTAGTAGCACATCCTTCCTTTATTTTAAACCACGTGCTCCGGCAAAATATGATTTAATTTTTGCAGGTATGAGGTACGGTTCCCTGACATCCAACAGCACACATTAAATAAATGTCAGTGTATTAAAATATACCTGATATGACCGTTGGTTAGATTAAATAATTGATAAAGAAATTAAAGCAGTGTCGGGTTCTATATTTGGAATGGTAGCTATTGATATCGGTATACTTGTGTTACAGTAGGTGTATGTATCGGTAGACTTCATTTGTAACGGTAGACTTTGTTTCGGTAGCTGCAAATGTAGACTTGATCACATCAGTAGTGGTGGACTTGTAACGGTAGCTGTGGCTCTACCTTGTATCGGTAGCGATAAGTCTCTATCGGTAGACTTTTCATAACAGTGGGCTCATCATATCGGTAGCTATCAACTTTTCTATAGCGGTAACTGTCAACTACATTGTATCGGTAGCTCTATCGATAGCTGTATCGGTAGCTCTCTTATAGCGGTATCTCCAACATATCAGTAGACTTAACTGTATCGGTCGCTGTGAGCTGTAATGATTGCTAGCTTATAACGGTAGCTATATGTTCTGACAGTAGCTACTGTCTAACGGTTGCTCTACTCTGTATCGGTAGCTAGTTTGTAACGGTAGCTGAAAACTGTTTGATCATTCACTTGGCATAATGAGTTAAGTCATAGTAAACATATATCTGATAATTCAAACGACTTAATTTAAGCATAATGAAAGTAAAAACATATATTAAAGTATATTTGTAATGCATTAAGCTTAATCAAGATATAAAGAAATAATGGTTGGGATTATCAAAACACAATAAAGCCACTTAATTCCAGAGGGTTCAACAATCTCCCCCTTTTTGATAATCACAACTTATGCCAAAAATAAAGTAATATCAGAGGAAAATATATCAAAGTATGATATCAATAGTATAGTATCAGAGGAAAAATCTCAGCAATTGATATCAAAAATAAAATAGTATCAGAGAAAAAATATGAAAACAGGAATATATCAAGAAATAATGTAGTATCATAGGAAAAAACAAACAAGATTCTTTAGTTTGAAAAGATTCGCATATTCCTCCCCCTATCAATTTAACTACAGGATTCTCCTCCAAAGTAGTGAATTTCTCCCCCTTTGTCCCCTTAGGTGAACAACATTCTCTCTCACTCTCTCTGGGTACAGGTTTCCAATAATTTCTCCCCCTTTGTGATTAACAAAAAGGAGGGAATCAGAGAAAAGAGAAGGACAAGGAAAGAAAATATACAAAGTAAAAGATACAGTGAAGAGAGGAATGAAGTATGTGATTGATAAGAAAAAGATACATTGGAAAAATCATAAAAGTACAAAAATATAATGAATCCCATCAAAAAAATGGAGCTAGAAGCACTCAATCATCCTCTTGAATAGGTGTCTTTCCCTTGGGATCAGCAGAGGGTTCAGAGGTTTTGTCATCAGGCTTGGGAATTCCTAAAAGAACCACTGGTGGATCAGCAATGGATACAGCACCAGTTCTATAATCTGTCTTTCTCTAATGGATCAAAGGTTTCAAGCTCCTAATGGCTTGAACTGGAGTCATTTGATGAGTACTCCCAGAGGCAGAGGGTGGAAGGGCGGGTGGTACAATTACTGGCCGAGCATCCACATGTAGGAAAGGCAGCAAGAGATTCCTAAAATCCATGATGATGCTTCCACCTCTCTCCATAGTAGATACGAAATCATCTCTGTTCTCAATAAATTTGTCCAAGGCGTGAGTAAGCTCCATGAGCTTACTAACCTCTTCTCTGAAGGCTTGGGTAACTGGAGGTAACTTCATATTCTCCATCAAAAGCTTGAAATGGTTTGTCATTTGGTTCTAGGTATAAACCTTTTCAAAATAATCATCCACCTTATTTTTTATTGCCTCTTGAGAAGCATTAGCTACCCGTAGGTGATCACAAACAAAACTACTAACTTCCCTAGTGGTAGCAAGAATCTGAGTATCTGATGCACCATTGGGACTGGCCTTAGCCAATTCTTCCTGAATAATAGTGCGGATCTGGTCAAGGTTTATACAGGAGCTGGTTGAGGAAAGAGGTTTCATTGAGAAGGACATTGTCTCCTTGAAAGATTGAGTCAGACTACTGACCACCTTCTGAACAAGTTCATCCTGACTGTTCAGATGTTCTTTGACTGACTTCTTAAAGGCCTCAAAAACTTCCACAAATTGTTTGACCACTTCTTTGATATATCAAATGTCAGTTTGCACTTGGGTTTGAGAACTGTTCAAAGCAGTCAATGAAGCAATTGACTGTCTAAGAGCAACTACATCTCCTGTCCAACTCTCAATATGAGTGTGGAAAACCTTAAGTTCATCCACCATTTCATTCACAAGACTGTTCACACTACATCCAATGGATAACTCAAGAGATATCTCCACGCTTTTCATCTCTTTAACCATACTTTTCTTCATATTTTCCACTGATTCTATTATTGATTCTATCAATTCGGATTTTAAATACTTAATGTCCTCCTTGGTTGCATTATTTTCAGCCACAATGGGTAAGGTAACTAATTCCTTTTGGGGTTGGTCTTTCTCATCAGAATCTCCATAAGAAAGTCCAAGAATCATATACCCGGGATCTGATGTCCAACCTTCAATGTCATATAATACTGATACTAAGCCAAGATTCTCTCCCTCACTTAGAAAATTCTCCTGAGGTATCTCTTCCAACTGTTCTTCCTGAGATAATTCTGAAATTTCCTCTACAATTGCAGTAGATTCAATACCCATTTTTTCTGAGTCATTAATGGCTCTCTCATCAACAGATGCTGCTGCTATGTATTCCTGATCAGGCACTGTCCTGACTGTACTGACTATTAGAGGACTCAAACTGAGCTCTTTTTCAATGTTTTCCTCATCATCTGCTTCACCATTAGCCTCCTTTTCTCCATGATCAGATTCGGTTGTCTCATCCTCCTCAGAGGTGTCCTTGACAACATACTGGCATGCTTCTTCTCCTTCTTCTGTAGTCTCTGTATCATTGTCCTTCAAGACAGTTTCTCTTTTTGGTAGTTCTTTTGGAGGACTAGCTGCTCCATAAGAAATAAATTGATGCACAGGACTAGGGGTAAGTCTGGGTCTCCTCCTTCCTCTACTGATGTCTCTTCCTCCTCAACTTCATCATCAATGTAGACCGGTTCTGGCTCATCTGGTCCAAGACCAGGATCTCTCACATCCTTTGGTCTAGACGGATGATCCATAGGAGTGAACTTGTCATAAACTTTTCCATCATCATTCACCCATGATTTCTTCCAAGGATTCTAGATGACTTTCATGTATTTACAGACAGTTCTTGTAATACAGAAGTTATCCTTAACCACTACCAGCTCATCCTGAGGTCCAGCAACCTCTTTCACTTTTTGCATCACAGATATCAGCTTTGAGAAAAACAGTGCATTTGATTTGGACTTCGGTCTAGTCATCTCTTCCACTTGAACCATAATCAATCTACATAGATTGATTCTCACACTGTGCTTCAGCAAGTATAACAGATATATGTCTTGGAATCTCAAAGTGGAAAAGTCTCCTCTTCTCGGACTAACAACATGCTGAATAAATTTAAACAACAGTTAATCTTCTCCTACCATCTCTACAGCAATCACCTTTCTAGGGGTCACATCCCCTGTGAGTTCCAGCAAAGCATCTTCATATTGAAAAACATCGTTGGTCGAAGGTATAGACTTTGATTGGAACGCATAATCTCCTTCATGTGGAACTCTTAGGTTCTCAGACCATTCTCCTAAAGTAAAAGATACTTCCTGACCATTTACCACTGAAATCATTCTGCTTTCTTCTTCAGACTTTTCAAAACGAACGAATTCATAGAACAATTTCATCAGTCCTAGATAATAAGGTCCGTTGTTGTTCGCGAAGCATTCTAGCCAACTTTGTTCTTGTAAAACCTTAAGAACTAGCTACTTGATTTCCATCATCCATTCTGCACACACCTCTTTTTCAACAACTATCTCACGCTTCGATAGGTGCGGGTTTACTGGTCTTCTCTGAGCTACACTTCCACTGCCACTTCCACTGGCATCGGAACTAGCTACTTTTTGTCTTTTCGCTGGTGGTGCTTCACTTCCATCAGTCATCTGAGGTCTCTTGACGTGGGCCATTACGGATTTAAGGCTAGGGTACTGAAGGTCGAGAGGTTTAGGTTTAGGAGAAATCGAGCAGACAGGTTCGCGGTGAGATTGAGTGAGTCTATTTCGAGTTTTAATATCATTTAGGATTCATAAATCACAAAAATCATAAATAAAATAAACAACGGTTTGATGACTAGGATTTACAGAATAATACAGCGCGTAAATGTACCTGTAAAGTCTTCTAACGGTAAGGTCTCCCTAACAGTGAGGTTTCCTAACGGTGAGGTCTCCCTAACGGTGAGGTCTCCCTAACGGTGAGGTTTCCTAACGGTGAGGATTTCTAATGGTGAGGTCTACTAACGGTTTCAAGGGTAAGTTATCATTATTAATTCATGTCTAATTAAACTTAATCTTTCTGAACTTAAAGGCTTAGTGAAAATATCTTCTAATTAAAGTTCAGTGCCTATAAACTCAAGTGTTATATCACCTCTTTGATAATGATCTCTTAGAAAATGATTTTTAACATCAATATGTTTAGTTCTAGAGTGAGACAAAGGGTTCTTAGAGATGTTGATCGCTCTAGTGTTGTCACAATTGATTGATACAAGTTTAAAAACAAATCCATAGTCCAATAGTGTGTGTTTCATCCACAGAATCTGTGCACAGCAACTACCAGCAGCGATGTATTCTACTTCAGCAGTAGACAATGTAACTGAGTTCTGTTTCTTACTACACCATGATACTAGGGATTTTCCATGTAAGTGACATGTTCCAGATGTGCTCTTCCTATCTAACTTACATCCAGCAAAATCAGCATCTGAATAACTTGTTAAGTCAAATGATTGTCCTTTTGGATAAAACAAACCTAAATTCATAGTATGCTTAAGATAGTTAAAAATCCTTTTAACAGCAAGAAAGTGTGATTCTTTAGGATTAGCTTGAAATCTAGCACACATACATACACTAAACATAATATCTGGTCGACTAGCGGTAAGATAAAGTAAACTCCCAATCATACCTCTATAATTAGTTTGATCTACTAGTTTACCAGTTTCATCAATATCCAATTTACAGGTGGTACTCATAGGTATATCACTTTCTTTAATACTATCCAAACCAAAGAGTTTTAACAAATCTTTATTATATTTACTTTGATTTAAAATAATACCATCTTTAGTTTGAAATATTTGAAAACCAAGAAAATACTTAAGCTCTCCCATTAAGCTCATTTCAAACTCATTTTGCATGACTTCTGAAAAAGCATTACATAAAGAATTTTTAGAAGATCCAAAAATAATATCATCAACATAGATTTGTACTCTTAATACATCTTTTGAAATCCTTTTTATAAAAAGAGTGGGATCACCAATTCCTTTTGAAAATCCTTTTGAAATAAGAAAGTTTGAAAGTCTTTCATACCAAGCTCTTGGAGCTTGTTTTAAACCATATAAAGCTGTAGAAAGTTTAAAAACATGATTTTGAAAATGAGGATTTGAGAAACCAGGTGGTTGTTCTACAAAAACATCTTCAACAATAAAACCATTTAGAAAAGAACTTTTCACATCCATTTGATATAACTTGAAATTCAGATGTGATGCATAAGCAAGTAAGATCCTAATAGCCTCTAATCTAGCTACAGGTGCAAAGGATTCCTCATAGTCAATCCCTTCTTCTTGATTGTAACCTTGTGAAACTAGCCTAGCTTTGTTTCTAATGATGTTCCCAGATTCATCAACTTTGTTTCTAAACACCCATTTTTTGCCTATGGTTATAGTGTCCTTAGGTCTTTCTACTAATTTCAAGACTTTGTTTCTTTCAAATTGATTTAGTTCCTCTTGCATAGCCATTACCCAAAATTCATCATTGATAGCATCATTGATATTTTTAGGTTCTAGCTGTGACGAGAAGGATTGATGTTCAACCTGATTTCTAAGAGAAGCTCTAGTATGTGTCCCTCTATCAAGATTTCCTAAAAGAGCATCTAAAGGATGGTTCTTTAGAATCCTAGTTGGTCTTGAAAAGGTAGGGCTAGAGATTTCAGGTTCATCAATAGGTTGGGGTTCAATAGGAGCAGGTTTTGGGAAATTTCCAGAACTGGACGTTTTAACTATAGGTCCACTGTCTTTATCATTAAGGTTCAAAACTAAGAGATCATCTTCAATATTTTCAAGATAGGTCTTAGGTTCATGTGGATCAGTTTCATCAAATTTTATGTGAACAGATTCTTCCACACATTTGGTTCTCTTATTAAAAACTCTATAGGCTTTACTAGAGGTAGAGTAACCAAGGAAAATTCCTTCATCATTCTTGGATGCAAACTTGTCAATATTATCTTTAGTATTAAGAATAAAGACTTTGCATCCAAAAACATTGAATTAGTTAACCTTAGGTTTCCTATGGTTCCAAAACTCATAAGGGGTCCTCTTAAGAATAGGTCTAATCAAGACTCTATTAATAACATAACAAGATGTATTTACAGCTTTATCCCAAAAGTAAACGGGTAGGTTATACTCATTAAGCATGGTTCTAGAAATTTCTTGCAGGGTTCTATTCCTTATTTCTACTACACCATTCTGCTGAGGTGTCCTAGGGGTAGAGAAATTGTGACTATACCCATTGTGTGAGTCGTAAGATTCAAACTCATGATTTTCAAACTCACTACCATGATCACTTCTCAAGGTTTTAATCTTAAGTCCACTAAGGTTCTCTACAGACTTGGAATATTTAACAAAGTAAGAACAAGCTTCACTTTTGTGAGCTAGAAAATATACCCAAGTATATCTAGAATAGTTATCTACAAGAACATAGACATAATGCTTCCCATTTAAACTAGAAACTCTAGAAGGTCCAAATAAATCCATGTGAACCAACTAGAGAGGTTGAGAAGTTGAAACTTATTTCTTTGATTTAAAATAAACTTTATGTTGCTTTCCCTTTTGACAGGGATTACAAACTTTATCTGTTGGAAATTCAAGTTTGGGTAAGTCTCTAACTAAGTTCTTCCTAGCAAGTTTTCTAACTGAATGCACATTGCAGTGTCCTAATCTTCTGTTCCAAAGCCAAGACTCTTTATGAAAATCATTTAAACAATTAATATTTTGCTTAGCTAAAGAATTTAAATTGACAGCATAAACATTTTCATTTCTCAAAGCAGTAAAGACTAAAACATTTTTAGAATTGAAAACATTGCAAGAATCATTTTCAAATTTGACATAAAAACCATCATCACATAACTGAGAAATACTCAACAAATTATATTTCATTCCATCAACAAATAAAACTTTGGAAATCAATATTGAGTCAGTGTTACCAATCTGGCCTAAGCCGATGATTTTTCCTTTTGAGTTATCTCCAAAGGTGACAAAACCTCCATCAACTCTGACTAAGATTTTAAAGCATGAGAAGTCTCCTGAAATATGTCTTGAACATCCACTATCCAAGTACCAGGTCTTTTTACAGGAGCTCTTTAAGCAGGTTTCCTACAAAACAGATTTAAACAGGAAATTATTTTGGTACCCAGATTTTCTTGGGTCCAGACAGGTTAGCCAATAACACTTTAGGTACCCATATTTGTCTAATGATTCTCATAGAATTTATAGAATCAACAGATTTGGAAAGATAAACCTTATTATATTCATAACTATGAATATAACTCGTTCAAGCATATGAACTTCCAGAGCTAGCTACATTCTGTCCAGATTTAGGAATGAATCTAGTTTGGGTAATTTTCCTTTGTCCAGGTTGGTATCCTATACCAGTAGTGTATCTAGGTGCTATTTACTTACCTAGCATTTGAGTAAGAGTATCTTTACCACTAGTAAATTTCTCTAAGTCTTTATTGAGTTGATCATTAGATAATTTAAGTTCATTATTCTCTTTAAGCAACTGAGCATTCTTTTCTACTTCAATATCAAGATCAGATTTATGTTTAACAGTTAAAGCATACTGTTTCTTTAAACCTTTGTATTTGTCTTTCAGCTCATTATAGGTTTCTTCTAACACATCACAATATTCAAACAGTTCAGATTTAGACATGTTATTACATTCAGAATCATCTCCAGAATAATATGAATTAGAATCAGGAGTTTCTGAAGTTACCTCAGAAGTGTTTGTCATAAAACACATGTTCCCCTTGTTTCTGTGTTCAGTTTCAGAAAATTCAGATTCACTAGAACTGTCCTCAGAGGCACTCCAAGTAGACTTTATGGATTTCTTATACTTGTTATCCTTGTATTCATACTTCTTCTTGTATTTCAGCTTTGGACAGTCTGCTTTTATGTGTCCTTTCCTTTTGCACTCATAACAGACAACTTCATCTGATTTATCAGATTTCTTCCAATCCTTTTTCCAATGTCCCTTATTATCATACTTACCTTTGTAGTTTGACTTTCTGAAAAACTTCTTCTTCCTATAAAATCTCTTAAACCTTCTATAAATGTGATCCATCTCAGCATCACTGTCAGAATCACTCTCCCTGTCTTCACAGCTTGAACTTTCATTGATAGCTTGAAGCTTTTCCTTATCCTTATTCTTTGAGGTTGTAGTTTTGAAGGCAATAGACTTCCTTCTAGGTTCATCATCTTCTTCTTTGTTCACTTTAAGTTCCTCTTCATACATCATCAGTTTGCCAATTAGTTCTTTGACTGGCAGTTCTCCAATGTCACACGATTCTCTAATGGAGACAGAGGTTCCTCTCCATCTTTCAGGTAGACATCTCAAAATTCTCATGATTTGTTCCTTTTCTAGAACATCATTTCCCAGAGAAGTCATTGTGTTGACAATTTCATTGAACCTGAGATACATATCAGAAATGGGTTCATCAGGCTTCATCTTAAAATTATCATACTTAATAGTATAGGTATTCAATCTCATCTCCTTAACATTAGTTGTTCCTTCATGAGAAACAGCTAAGGTATCCCAAATTTCATAAGCAGTTTTACAGGCGGATATTCTATTAAATTCCTCATCTCCTAGAGCACAGTACAAAGCATTCATAGCTTTACAATTATTATTGTAGGATGTCTTAGTAGCTTCACTCCAAGTACATCTAACAGTAGTTGGTATTTTGTATTCAGATTCTATAGCAGTCCAAATATCAAAACCCATGCTCTCAAAATGAATTTTCATCTTAAGTTTCCACTGAGCATAATTGGTGCCATTAAAAAATGGTGGTCTATTGGTAGCAACACCTTCAACTCTATTGTCCCTGATAACTAAATTAAAGTAAAGATTTTAAAGAGATAAAAATTTAGAAATAACAGAAATTTTAAGAACTTTAAAATACAACTAAAATCACAGTTGAAAAGCAGAGTACTCTCAGAAAATATTTTACAACCTCTGATACCAAATGTTGGTCGGAGTGGATACTCAAGATGGGGGTGAATTGAGTTCCAATTAAAATTTCTGTTTTAAAACTTTGAGTTAAAATCCCCCAAATTGAATACAGAATTAAACTGTAGTGAATTTATATCAAAGTAAAGGTTCTGTTGGGTTCTTAAGGGATTTATTATTTCCCAGTTAATCAAAACAGAAAGGTTGATTAACTTTTGAAACCAACTTACTGATTTACAACTAATATAAACACTTGCGAATTTAATTATCAAGGTAGCTTTAAAACAATTTTGGTTTTAAAGTATTAGCAGCGGAATAAAAAGAAATAACTTTGAAAGTAAATAAGCACAGCAGTTTTAACCAAGAGGTTCAGTCTCAAGCTGAAAATTAGTCCTCTCAAAAGCTTTTATAAAAAGATGATCCACACCCTGGATCGGGGATAACAATAGCAACCAGTTGTCCGAGTCCAAGACCTCTACCACAGTTATTTGTGGGAACAAACACAACAGCAACCAGTTGTTCAGGTCACATGACCTCTACCACTATCCCAGTGGGAAAAACAAAATGTAAGATAGGTGAGTGAGGATTTACAAATCCTCAAGTTAGAGTAAAGGAGACAGTGTGTGTGTAAAAATACAGCATATAACACACACTGCTCAATATGTAAAAAGATAAATCACAGAGAAAATATTTAGAGTTTAGAAATGGCTCTAGTGATTGTCGTGCAGTTCTGGACTCCTTTGATTGATCATAATTTGCTCTGATTCGTCTTCTAGTTTTTGTCTGGAAAACAGAGTATCGTCTGTTTCCTTGACTTCCAGATGTAGAGACAGTCGATGAAGCTCTTGTGTTCTGTTCACGTTCTCAGCTCTTCACTCGTAAGTAGTGATGAATGAGTTCCCCATGTAAGTTCAGTCATCTCTTTTTATTCACACGTTTGTTCTTCCAGCACACCTTATTCTCTTTGTATTCGTCTATTATCTCTTTTGTAGTAGCACATACTTCCTTTATTTTAAACCACATGCTCCGGCAAAATATGATTTACTTTTTGCAGGTATGAGGTAAGGTTCCCTGACATCTAACAGCACACATTAAATAAATGTCAGTGTATTAAAATATACCTGATATGACCGTTGGTTAGATTAAGTAATTGATAAAGAAATTAAAGCAGTGTCGGGTTCTGTCTTTGGAACGGTAGCTATTTATATCGGTAGACTTGTGTTACAGTAGGTGTCCGTATCGGTAGATTTCATTTTTAATGGTTGACTTTGTTTCGGTAGCTGCAACTGTAGACTTGATCACATCAGTAGAGGTGGACTTGTAACGGTAGTTGTGGCTCTACCTTGTATCGGTAGCGGTAAGTCTCTATCAGTAGACTTTGCATAACGGTGGGCTCATCATATCAGTAGCTGTCAACTTTTCTGTAGCGGTAACTGTCGACTACATTGTATCGGTAGCTCTATCGGTAGCTATATCGGTAGCTCTCTTATAGCGGTAGCTCCAACATATCAGTAGACTTAACTGTATCGGTCTCTGTGAGCTGTAACGATTGCTAGCTTGTAACGGTAGCTATATGTTCTGATGGTAGCTACTGTCTAACAGTTTCTCTACTCTGTATCGGTAGCTAGTTTGTAACGGTAGCTGAAAACTGTTTGAGCATTCACTTGGCATAATGAGTTAAGTCATAGTAAACATATATCTGATAATTCAAACGACCTAATTTAAGCATAATGAAAGTAACAACGTGTATTAATGTATATTTGTAATGAATTAAGCTTAATCAATATATAAAGAAAGAATGGTTGGGATTATCAAAACACAATAAAGCCACTTAATTCCAAAGGGTTCAACAATATCCCCCTTTTTGATAATCACAACTTATGCCAAAAATAAAGAAATATCAGAGGAAAATATATCAAAGTATGATATCAACAGTATAGTATCAGAGGAAAAATCTCAGCAATTGATATCAAAAATAAAATAGTATCAGAAAAAAAAATATAAAAACAGGAATATATAAAGAAATAATGTAGTATCAGAGGAAAAAACAAACAAGATTCTGTAGTTTGAAAAGATTCGCATATTCCTCCCCCTATCAATTTAACTACAGGATTCTCCTCCAAAGTAGTGAATTTCTCCCCCTTTGTCCCCTTAGGTGAACAAAATTCTCTCTCGCTCTCTCTGGGTACAGGCTTCCAATAATTTCCCCCCCTTTGTGATTAAAAAAAAGGAGGGCATCAGAGAAAAGAGAAGGACTAGGAAAGAAAATATACAAAGTAAAAGATACAGTGAAGAGAGGAATGAAGTATGTGATTGATAAAAAAAAGATACATTGGGAAAATCAAAAAAGTACAAAAAATACAATGAATCCCATCAAAAAAATGGAGCTAGAAGCACTAAATCATCCTCTTGAATAGGTGTCTTTCCCTTGGGATCAGCAGAGGGTTCAGAGGTAGAGTCAGCAGGCTTGGGAATTCCTGAAAAAACCATTGGTGGATCAGCAACGGATACAGCACCAGTTCTGTAATCTGTCTTTCTCTGAGGGATGAAAGGTGTCAAGCTCCTGATGGCTTGAAATAGAGTCAGTTGAGGAGTACTCCCAGAGGCAGAGGGTGGAAGGGCAGGTGGTACAATTACTGGCCGATCATCCACATGTAGGAAAGGCAGCAAGAGATTCCTGAAATCCATGATGATGCTTCCACCTCTCTCCATAGTAGATACAAAATCATCTTTGTTCTCAATAAATTTGTCCAAGGAAGGAGTAAGCTCCCTGAGCTTACTAACCTGTTCTCTGAAGGCTTGGGTAACTGGATGTAACTTCATATTCTCCATCAAAATCTTGAAATGGTTTTTCATTTGGTGCTAGTTATAAACCTTTTCAAAATAAGCATCCACCTTATTTTTTATTGCCTCTTGGGAAGCAGTAGCTGCCCATAGGTGATCACAAACAAAACTACTAACTTTCCTAGTGGTAGCAATAATCTGAGTGTCTGATGCACCACTGGGACTAGCCTTAGCCAATTCTTCCTGAATAATAGTGCGGATATGTTCAAGGTTTATACTGGAGCTGGTTGAGGAAAGAGTTTTCATTGAGAAGGACACTGTCGCTTTGAAAGATTGAGTCAGACTACTGACCACCTTCTGAACAAGTTCATCCTGACTGTTCAGATGTTCTTTGACTGACTTCTTAAAGGCCTCAAAAACTTCCACAAATTGTTGGACCACTTCTTTGATATATCGAATGTCAGTGTGCACTTGGGTTTGAGAACTATTTAAAGCAGTCAATGAAGCAATTGACTATCTGAGAGCAACTACATCTCCTGTCCAACTCTCAATATGAGTGTGTCATACCTTAAGTTCATCCACCATTTCTTTCACAGGACTGTGCACACTACATCCAATGGATAACTCAAGAGATTGCTCCACGCTTTTCATCTCTTTAACCATACTTTTCTTCATATCTGCCACTGATTCTCTTATTGATTCTATCAATTCGGATTTTAAATATTAAGGTCCTCCTTGGTTGCCATATTTTCTGCCACAGTGGGTAAGGTAACTGATTCCTTTTGGGGTTGGTCTTTCTCATCAGAATCTCCATAAGAAAGTCCAAGAATCATATACCCAGGATCTGATGTCCAACCTTCAATGTCATATAATACTGATACTAATCCAAGATTCTCTCCCTCACTTGGAACATTCTCCTGAGGTATCTCTTCCAACTGTTCTTCCTGAGAAAATTCTGCAATTTCCTCTACAATTGCAGTAGATTCAATATCCATTTGTTCTGAGTCATTAATGACTCTCTCATCAATAGATGTTGCTGCTATGTCTTCCTGATCAGGCACTTTCCTGACTGTACTGACTATTAGAGTACTCAAACTGAGCTCTTTTTCAACATTTTCCTCATCATCTACTTCACCATCAGCCTCCTTTTCTCCATGATCAGATTCGGTTGTCTCATACTCCTCAGAGGTGTCCTTGAAAACATACTGGCATGCTTCTTCTCCTTCTTCTGTAGTCTCTGTATCATTGTCCTTCAAGACAGTTTCTCTTTTTGGTAGTTCTTTTGGAGGACTAGCTGCTCCATAAGAAATAACTTGATGCACAGGACTAGGGGGTAAGTCTGGGTCTCCTCCTTCCTCTACTGATGTCTCTTCCTCCTCAGCTTCATCATCAATGTAGACCGGTTCTGGCTCATTTGGTCTAAGACCAGGATCTCTCACATCCTTTGGTCTAGATGGATGATCCACAGGAGTGAACTTGTCATAAACTTTTCCATCATCATTCACCCATGATTTCTTCCAAGGATTCCTGCTGACTTTCATGTATTTACAGATAGTTCTTGTAATACATAAGTTATCCTTAACCACTACTAGCTCATCCTGAGGTCCAGCAACCTCTTTCACTTTTATCATCACAGATATCAGCTTTGAGAAAAACAGTGCATTTGATTTGGACTTCGGTCTAGTCATCTCTTCCACTTGAACCATAATCAATCTACATAGATTGATTCTCACACTGTGCTTCAGCAAGTATAACAGATATATGTCTTGGAATCTCAAAGTGGAAAAGTCTCCTCTTCTCGGACTAACAACATGCTGAATAAATTTAAACAACAGTTAATCTTCTCCTACCATCTCTACAGCAATCACCTTTCTAGGGGTCCCATCCCCTGTGAGTTCCAGCAAAGCATCTTCATATTGAAACACATCGTTGGTCGAAGGTATAGACTTTGATTGGAACGCATAATCTCCTTCATGTGGAACTCTTAGGTTCTCAGACCATTCTCCTAAAGTAAAAGATACTTCCTGACCATTTACCACTGAAATCATTCTGCTTTCTTCTTCAGACTTTTCAAAACGAACGAATTCATAGAACAATTTCATCAGTCCTAGATAATAAGGTCCGTTGTTGTTCGCGAAGCATTCTAGCCAACTTTGTTCTTGTAAAACCTTAAGAACTAGCTACTTGATTTCCATCATCCATTCTGCACACACCTCTTTTTCAACAACTATCTCACGCTTCGATAGGTGCGGGTTTACTGGTCTTCTCTGAGCTACACTTCCACTGCCACTTCCACTGGCATCGGAACTAGCTACTTTTTGTCTTTTCGCTGGTGGTGCTTCACTTCCATCAGTCATCTGAGGTATCTTGACGTGGGCCATTACGGATTTAAGGCTAGGGTACTGAAGGTCGAGAGGTTTAGGTTTAGGAGAAATCGAGCAGACAGGTTCGCGGTGAGATTGAGTGAGTCTATTTCGAGTTTTAATATCATTTAGGATTCATAAATCACATAAATCATAAATAAAATAAACAACGGTTCGATGACTAGGCTTTACAGAATAATACAGCGCGTAAATGTACCGGTAAACTCTTCTAATGGTAAGGTCTCCCTAACGGTGAGGTTTCCTAACGGTGAGGTCTCCCTAACGGTGAGGTCTTCCTAACGGTGAGGTTTCCTAACGGTGAGGATTTCTAACAGTGATGTCTATTAACGGTTTCAAGGGTAAGTTATCATTCTTAATTCATGTCTAATTAAACTTAATCTTTCTGAACTTAAAGGCTTAGGGAAAATATCTGCTAATTGAAGTTCAGTGCCTATAAACTCAAGTGTTATATCACCTCTTTGATAATGATCTCTTAGAAAATGATTTCTAACATCAATATGTTTAGTTCTAGAGTGAGACACAGGGTTCTTAGAGATGTTGATCACTCTAGTGTTGTCACAATTGATTGATACATGTTTAAAAACAAATCCATAGTCCAATAGTGTGTGTTTCATCCACAGAATTTGTGCATAGTAACTACCAGTAGCGATGTATTCTGCTTCAGCAGTAGACAATGTAACTGAGTTCTGTTTCTTACTACACCATGATACTTGGGATTTTCCAAGTAAGTGACATGTTCCAGATGTGCTCTTCCTATCTAACTTACAGCCAGTAAAATCAGCATCTGAATAACTTGTTAAGTCAAATGATTGTCCTTTTGGATAAAACAAACCTAAATTCATAGTATGCTTAAGATATTTAAAAATCCTTTTAACAGCAAGCAAGTGTGATTCTTTAGGATTAGCTTGAAATCTAGCACACATACATACACTAAACATAATATCCGGTCGACTAGCAGTAAGATAAAGTAAACTCCCAATCATACCTCAATAATTAGTTTGATCTACTGGTTTACCAGTTTCATCAATATCCAATTTACAGGTGGTACTCATAGGTATATCACTTTCTTTAATACTATCCAAACCAAAGAGTTTTAAAAAATCTTTAGTATATTTACTTTGATTTAAAATAATACCATCTTTAGTTTGAAAGATTTGAAAACCAAGAAAATACTTAAGCTCTCCCATTAAGCTCATTTCAAACTCATTTTGCATGACTTCTGAAAAATCAGTACATAAAGAATTTTTAGAAGATCCAAAAATAATATCATCAACATAGATTTTTACTATTAATACATCTTTTGAAATCCTTTTTATAAAAATATTGGGATCAACAATTCCTTTTTAAAATCCTTTAGAAATAAGAAAGTTTGAAAGTCTTTCATACCAAGCTCTTGGAGCTTGTTTTAAACCATATAAATCTTTAGAAAGTTTAAAAACAAGATTATGAAAATGTGGATTTGAAAAACTAGGTGGTTGTTCTACAAAAACATATTCAACAATAAAACCATTTAGAAAAGAACTTTTCACATCCATTTGATATAACTTGAAATTCAGATGTGATTCATAAGCAAGTAAGATCCTAATAGCCTCTAATCTAGCTACAGGTGCAAAGGTTTCCTTATAGTCAATCCCTTCTTCTTGATTGTAACCTTGTGCAACTAGCCTAGCTTTGTTTCTAATGATGTTCCCAGATTCATCAACTTTGTTTCTAAACACCCATTTTGTGCCTATGGTTATAGTGTCTTTAGGTCTTTATACTAATTTCCAGACTTTGTTTCTTTCAAATTGATTTAGTTCCTCTTGCATAGCCATTACCCAAAATTCATCATTGATAGCATCATTGATATTTTTAGGTTCTAGCTGTGACAAGAAGGCTTGATGTTCAACCTGATTTCTAAGAGAAGCTCTAGTATGTGTCCCTCTATCAAGATTTCCTAAAGCAGCATCTAAAGGATGGTTCTTTAGAATCCTAGTTGGTCTTGAAAAGGTAGGGCTAGAGATTTCAGGTTCATCAAAAGGTTGGGGTTCAATAGGAGAAGGTTCTGGGAAATTTCCAGAACTGGACGTTTTAACTATAGGTCCACTGTCTTTATCATTAAGGTTCAAAACAGAGAGATCATCTTCAATATTTTCAAGAGAGGTCTTAGGTTCATGTGGATCAGTTTCATCAAATTTGATGTGAACAGATTCTTCCACACATTTGGTTCTCTTATTAAAAACTCTATAGGCTTTACTAAAGGTAGAGTAACCTAGGAAAATTCCTTCACTATTCTTGGATGCAAACTTGTCAAGATTATCTTTAGTATTAAGAATAAAGACTTTGCAGCCAAAAACTTTGAAGTAGTTAACCTTAGGTTTTCTATGGTTCCAAAACTCATAAGGGGTCCTCTTAAGAATAGTTCTAATCAAGACTCTATTAATAACATAACAAGATGTATTTACAGCTTCAGCCCAAAAGTAAACGGGTAGGTTATACTCATTATGCATGGTTCTAGAAATTTCTTGTAGGGTTCTATTCCTTCTTTCTACTACACCATTCTGCTGAGGTGTCCTAGGGGCAGAGAAATTGTGACTATACCCATTGTGTGAGCAGTAAGATTCAAACTCATGATTTTCAAACTCACAACCATGATCACTTCTCAGGGTTTTAATCTTATGTCCACTAAGGTTCTCTACAGACTTGGAATATTTAACAAAGTAAGAACAAGCTTCACTTTTGTGAGCTAGAAAATATACCCAAGTATATCTAGAATAGTCATCTACAAGAACATAGACATAATGCTTCCCATTTAAACTAGAAACTCTAGAAGGTCCAAATAAATCCATGTGAACCAACTCGAGAGGTTGAGAAGTTGAAACTTCTTTCTTTGATTTAAAAGAAACTTTATGTTGCTTTCCCTTTTGACAGGGATTACAAACTTTGTCTGCTAGAAATTCAAGTTTGGGTAGGTCTCTAAATAAGTTCTTCCTAGCAAGTTTTCTAAGTGAATGCACATTGCAATGTCCTAATCTTTTGTGTCAAAGACAAGACTCCTTATGAAAATCATTTAAACAAGTAATATTTTGCTTAGCTAAATAATTTAAATCGACAGCATAAACATTTTCATTTCTCAAAGCAGAAAACACTAAAACATTTTTAGAATTGAAAACATTGCAAAAATCATTTTTAGAATTGAAAACATTGCAAAAATCATTTTCAAATTTAATATAAAAACCATCATCACATAACTGAGAAATACTCAACAAATTATATTTCAGTACATCAACAAATAAAACTTTGGAAATCAATATTGAGTCAATGTTACCAATCTGGCCTAAGCCGGTGATTTTTCCTTTTGAGTTATCACCAAAGGTGACAAAACCTCCATCAACTCTGACTAAGATTTTAAAGCATGAGAATTCTCCTGAAATATGTCTTGAACATCCACTGTCCAAGTATCAGGTCTTTTTACAGGAGCTCTTTACGCAGGTTTCCTACAAAACAGATTTAAACAGGAAATTATTTTGGTACCCAGATTTTCTTGGGTCCAGACAGGTTAGCCAATAACACTTTAGGTACCCATATTTGTCTAATGAGTCTCATAGAATTTCTAGAATAAACATATTTGGAAAGATCAACCTTATTAGATCCATAACTATGAATATAACTCGTTGAAGTATATGAATTTCCAGAGCTAGCTACATTCTGTCCAGATTTAGGAATGAATCTAGTTTGGGTAATTTTCCTTTGTCCAGGTTGGTATCCTATTCCAGTAGTGTATCTAGGTTCTATTTACTTACCTAGCATTTGAGTAAGAGTATCTTTACCATTAGTAAATTTCTCTAAGTCTTTCTTGAGTTGATCATTAGATAATTTTAGTTCAGTATTCTCTTTAAGCAACTGAGCATTCTTTTCTACTTCAATATCAAGATCAAATTTATGTTTAATAGTTAAAGCATACTGTTTCTTTAAACCTTTGTATTTGTCTTTCAGCTCATTACAGGTTTCTTCTAACATATCACAATATTCAAACAGTTCAGATTTAGACATGTTATTACATTCAGAATCATCTCCAGAATAATATGAATTAGAAGTAGGAGTTTCTGAAGTTACCTCAGAAGTGTTTGTCATAAAACACAAGTTCCCCTTGTTTTTGTGTTCAGTTTCAGAAACTTTAGATTCACTAGAACTGTCCTCATAGGCACTCCAAGTAGCCTTCATGGCTTTATTATACTTTTTATCCTTGTATTCATACTTCTTCTTGTATTTCAGCTTTGGGCAGTCTGCTTTTATGTGTCCTTTCCTTTTGCACTCATAACAAACAACTTCATCTGATTTATCAGATTTCTTCCAATCCTTTTTCCAATGTCCCTTATTGTCATACTTAACTTTGTAGTTTAAATTTCTGAAAAACTTATTCTTCCTATAAAATCTCTTAAACCTTCTAGAAATGTGATCCATATCAGCATCACGGTCATAATCACTCTCACTTTCTTCACAGATTGAGCTTTCATTGATAGCTTGAAGCTTTTCCTTATCCTTATTCTTTGAGGTTGTAGTTTTGAAGGCAACAGACTTCCTTCTAGGTTCATCGTCTTCTTCTTTGTTCACTTTAAGTTCCTCTTCATACATCATTAGTTTTCCAATTAGTTCTTTGACTGGAATTTCTCCAATGTCACACGATTCTTTAATGGAGACAGAGGTTCCTCTCCATCTTTCAGGTAGACATCTCAAAATTCTCATGATTTGTTCCTTTGCTGGAACATCCTTTCCCAGAGAAGTAATTATGTTGACAATTTCATTGAACCTGATATACATATTAGAAATGGGTTCACCAGGCTTTATCTTAAAATTATCATACTTAATAGTATTGGTATTCAATCTCATCTCCTTAACATTAGTTGTTCCTTCATGAGAAATAGCTAAGGTATCCCAAATTTCGTAAGCAGTTTTACAGGCGGATATTCTATTAAATTCCTCATCTCCTAGAGCACAATACAAAGCATTCATAGCTTTACAATTATTATTGTAGGCTGTCTTAGTAGCTTCACTCCAAGTAGATCTAACAGTAGTTGGTATTTTGTATTCAGATTCTATAGCAGTCCAAATATCAAAACCCATGCTCTCTAAATGAATTTTCATCTTAAGTTTCCACTGAGCATAATTGGTGCCATTAAAAAATGGTGGTCTATTGGTAGCAACACCTTCAACTCTATTGTCCATGATAACTAAATTAAACCAAAGATTTTAAAGAGATAAAAATTTAGAAATAACAGAAATTTTAAGAACTTTAAAATACAACCAAAATCACAGTTTAAAAGCAGAGTACTCTCAGAAAATATTTTAACAACCTCTGATACCAAATGTTGGTCGGAGTGGATACTTAAGAGGGTGGTGAATTGAGTTCCAATTAAAATTTCTATTTTAAAACTTTGAGTTAAAATCCCCCCAAATAGAATACAGAATTAAACTGTAGTGAATTTATATCAAAGTAAAGGTTCTGTTGGTTTCTCAAGGGATTGATTATTTACCAGTTAATCAAAACAGAAAGGTTGATTAACTTTGGAAACCAACTTAGTGATTTACAACTAATATAAACACTTACAAATTTAATTATCAAGGAAGCTTTAAAACAATTTTGGTTTTAATGTATTAGCAGCGGAATAAAAATGAATAACTTTGAAAGTAAATAAGCACAGCAGTTTTAACAAAGAGGTTCAGTCTCAATATGAGACTTAGTCCTCTCAAAAGATTTTATAAAAATATGATCCACACCCTGGATCGGGGATAACAACAGCAACCAAATGTCCAGGTCCAAGACCTCTACCACAGTTATTTGTTGGAACAAACACAACAGCAACCAGTTGTTCAGGTCACACGACCTCTACCACTATCCCAGTGGGAAAAACAAAATGTAAGAGAGGTGAGTGAGGATTTAAAAATCCTCAAGTTAGAGTACAGGAGACAGTGTGTGTGTAAAAATACAGCATATAACACACACTGCTCAATATGTAAAAAGATAAATCACAGAGAAAATATTTAGAGTTTAGAAATGGCTCTAGTGATTTTCGTGCAGTTCTGGACTCCTTTGATTGATCATAATTCGCTCTGAGTCGTCTTCTGGTTTTTGTCTGGAAAACAGAGTATCGTCTGTATCCTTGACTTCCAGGTGTAGAGACATTTGATGAAGCTCTTGTGTTCTGTTCAGGTTCTCAGCTCTTCACTCGTAAGTAGTGATGAATGAGTTCCTCGTGTAAGTTCAGTCGTCTCTTTTTATTCACACGTTTGTTCTTACAGAACACCTTATTCTCTTTGTATTCGTCTATTATCTCTTTTGTAGTAGCACATCCTTCCTTTATTTTAAACCATGTGCTCCAGCAAAAGATGATTTACTTTTTGCAGGTACGAGGTAAGGTTCCCTGACATCCAACAGCACACATTAAATAAATGTCAGTGTATTAAAATATACCTGATATGACCGTTGGTTAGATTAAATAATTGATAAAGAAATTAAAGCAGTGTCGGGTTCTGTCTTTGGAACGGTAGCTATTGATATCGGTAGACTTGTGTTACAGTAGGTGTCTGTATCGGTAGACTTCATTTGTAACGGTAGACTTTGTTTTGGTAGCTGCTACTGTAGACTTGATCACATCAGTAGCGGTGGACTTGTAACGGTAGTTGTGGCTCTACCTTGTATCGGTAGCGGTAAGTCTCTATCGGTAGACTTTGCATAACGGTGGGCTCATCATATCGGTAGCTATCAACTTTTCTGTAGCGGTAACTGTCGACTACATTGTATCGGTAGCTCTATCGGTAGCTATATCGGTAGCTCTCTTATAGCGGTAGCTCCAACATATCAGTAGACTTAACTGTATCGGTCGCTGTGAGCTGTAACGATTTCTAGCTTGTAATGGTAGCTATATGTTCTGACGGTAGCTATTGTCTAACGGTTTCTCTACTCTGTATCGGTAGCTAGTTTGTAACGGTAGCTGAAAACTGTTTGAGCATTTACTTGGTAGAATGAGTTAAGTCATAGTAAACATATATCTGATAATTCAAATGACCTAATTTAAGCATAATGAAAGTAACAACATATATTAAAGTATATTTGTAATGCATTAAGCTTAATCAATATATAAAGAAAGAATGGTTGGGATTATCAAAACACAATAAAGCCACTTAATTCCAGAGGGTTCAACAATATCCCCCTTTTTGATAATCACAACTTATGCCAAAAATAAAGTAATATCAGAGGAAAATATATCAAAGTATGACATCAACAGTATAGTATCAGGGGAAAAATCTCAGCAATTGATATCAAAAATAAAATAGTATCAGAGAAAAAATATGAAAACATGAATATATCAAGAAATAATGTAGTATCAGAGGAAAAAACAAACAAGATTCTTTAGTTTGAAAAGATTCGCATATTCCTCCCCCTATCAATTTAACTACAGGATTCTCCTCCAAAGTAGTGAATTTATCCCCCTTTGTCCCCTTAGGTGAACAACATTCTCTCTCGCTCGCTCTGGGTACAGGTTTCCAATAATTTCTCCCCCTTTGTGATTAACAAAAAGGAGGGCATCAGAGAAAAGAGAAGGACTAGGAAAGAAAATTTACAAATTAAAAGATACAGTGAAGAGAGGAATGAAGTATGTGATTGATAAGAAAAAGATACATTGGGAAAATTAGAAAAGTAAAAAAAATACAATGAATCCCATCAAAAAAATGGAGCTATAAGAACTCAATCATCCTCTTGAATAGGTGTATTTCCCTTGGGATTAGCAGAGGGTTTAGAGGTAGAGTCAGCAGGCTTGGGAATTCCTGAAAGAACCACTGGTGGATCAGCAACGGATACAGCACCAGTTCTGTAATCTGTCTTTCTCTGAGGGATCAAAGGTGTCAAGCTCCTGATGGCTTGAACTGGAGTCAGTTGAGGAGTACTCCCAGAGGCAGAGGGTGGAAGTGCAGGTGGTACAATTACTGGCCGAGCATCCACATGTAGGAAAGGCAGCAAGAGATTCCTGAAATCCATGATAATGCTTCCACCTCTCTCCATAGAAGATACAAAATCATCTATGTTCTCAATAAATTTGTCCAAGGTAGGAGTAAGCTCCCTGAGCTTACTAACCTGTTCTCTGAAGGCTTGGGTAACTGGAGGTAACTTCATATTCTCCATCAAAATCTTGAAATGGTTTGTCATTTGGTGCTAGGTATAAACCTTTTCAAAATAAGCATCCACCTTATTTTTCATTGCCTCTTGAGAAGTAGTAGCTGCCTGCAGGTGATCACGAACAAAACTACTAACTTACCTAGTGGTATCAAGAATCTGAGTATCTGATGCACCACTAGGACTGGCCTTAGCCAATTCTTCCTGAATAATAGTGCAGGTCTGGTCAAGGTTTATACTGGAGATGGTTGAGGAAAGAGGTTTCATTGAGAAGGACACTGTCTCTTTGAAAGATTGAGTCAGACTACTGACCACCTTCTGAACAAGTTCATCCTGACTGTTCAGATGTTCTTTGACTGACTTCTTAAAGGCCTCAAAAACTTCCACAAATTGTTTGACCACTTCTTTGATATATCGAATGTCAGTGTGCACTTGGGTTTGAGAATTGTTCAAAGCAGTCAATGAAGCAATTGACTGTCTAGGAGCAACTACATCTCCTGTCCAACTCTCAATATGAGTGTGGCATACCTTAAGTTCATCCAAAATTTCTTTCACAGGACTGTACACACTACATCCAATGGATAACTCAAGAGATTGCACCACGCTTTTCATCTCTTCAACCATACTTTTCTTCATATCTGCCACTGATTCTCTTATTGCTTCTATCAATTCGAATTTTAAATACTTAAGGTCCTCCTTGGTTTCCATATTTTCAGCCACAGTGGGTAAGGTAACTGATTCCTTTTGGGGTTGGTCTTTCTCATCAGAATCTCCATAAGAAATTCCAAGAATCATATACTCGGGATCTGATGTCCAACCTTCAATGTCATATAATACTGATACTAAGCCAAGATTCTCTCCCTCACTTGGAACATTCTCCTGAGGTATCTCTTCCAACTGTTCTTCCTGAGATAATTCTGCAATTTCCTCTACAATTATAGTATATTCAATATCCATTTGTTCTGAGTCATTAATGACTCTCTCATCAACAGATGTTGCTGCTATGTCTTCCTGATCAGGCACTGTCCTGACTGTACTGACTATTAGAGGACTCAAACTGAGCTCTTTTTCAACGTTTTCCTCATCATCTGCTTCACCATCAGCCTCCTTTTCTCCATGATCAGATTCGGTTGTCTCATCCTCCTCAGAGGTGTCATTGAAAACATACTGGCATGCTTCTTCTCCTTCTTCTGTAGTCTCTGTATCATTGTCCTTCAAGACAGTTTCTCTTTTTGGTAGTTCTTTTGGAGGACTAGCTGCTCCATAAGAAATAACTTGACGCACAGGACTATGGGGTAAGTCTGGGTATCCTCCTTCCTCTACCGATGTCTCTTCCTCCTCAGCTTCATCATCAATGTAGACCGGTTCTGGATCATCTGGTCCAAGACCAGGATCTATCACATCCTTTGGTCTATACGGATGACCCACAGGAGTGAACTTGTCATAAACTTTTCCATCATCATTCACCCATGATTTCTTCCAAGGATTCCAGCTGACTTTCATGTATTTACAGATAGTTCTTGTAATACAGAAGTTATCCTTAACCACTACCAGCTCATCCTGAGGTCCAACAACCTCTTTCACTTTTAGCATCACATATATCAGCTTTGATAAAAACAGTGCATTTGATTTGGACTTCGGTCTAGTCATCTCTTCCACTTGAACCATAATCAATCTACATAGATTGATTCTCACACTGTGCTTCAGCAAGTATAACAGATATATATCTTGGAATCTCAAAGTGGAAAAGTCTCCTCTTCTCGGACTAACAACATGCTGAATAAATTTAAACAACAGCTTAGCTTCTCCTACCATCTCTACAGCAATCACCTTTCTAGGGGTCCCATCCCCTATGAGTTCCAGCAAAGCATCTTCATATTGAAACACATCAATGGTCGAAGGTATAGACTTTGAGTGGAACGCATAATCTCATTCATGTGGAACTATTAGGTTCTCATCCCATTCTCCTAAAGTAAAAGATACTTCCTGATCATTTACCACAGAAATCATTCTGCTTTCTTCTTCAGACTTTTCAAAATGAACGAATTCGTAGAACTGTTTCACCAGTCCTAGATAATAAGGTCCGTTGTTGTTCGCGAAGCATTCTATCCAACTTTGTTCTTGTAAAACCTTAAGAACTAACGACTTTCTTTCCATCATCCATTCTGCACACACCTCTTTTTCAACAACTATCTCACGCTTCGATAGGTGCGGGTTAACTAGTCTTCTCTGAGCTGCACTTCCACTGCCACTTCCACTGGCATCAGAACTAGCTAATTTTTCTCTTTTCGCTGTTGGAGCTTCACTTCCATCAGTCATCTAAGGTCTCTTGATGCAGGCCATTACGGATTTGAGGCTAGGGTTCTGAAGGTTGAGAGGTTTAGGTTTAGGAGAAATCGAGCAGACAGGTTCGCGGTGAGATTGAGTGAGTCTAGTTCGAGTTTTAATATCATTTAGGATTCATAAATCACATAAATCATAAATAAAATAAACAACGGTTCGATGACTAGGATTTACAGAATAATACAGCGCCTAAATGTACTGGTAAAGTCTTCTAACGGTAAGGTCTCCCTAACGGTAAGGTTTCCTAACGGTGAGGTCTCCCTAACGGTGAGGTCTCCCTAACGGTGAGGTTTACTAACGGTGAGGATTTCTAACGGTGAGGTCTACTAACGGTTTCAAGGGTAAGTTATCATTCTTAATTCATGTCTAATTAAACTTAATCTTTCTGAACTTAAAGGCTTAGTGAAAATATATGCTAATTGAAGTTCAGTTCGTATAAACTCAAGTGTTATATCACCTCTTTGATAATGATCTCTTAGAAAATGATTTCTAACATCAATATGTTTAGTTCTAGAGTGAGACACAGGGTTCTTAGAGATGTTGATCGCTCTAGTGTTGTCATAATTCATTGATACATGTTTAGAAACAAATCCATAGTCCAATAGTGTGTGTTTCATCCACAGAATCTGTGCACAGCAACTACCAGCAGCGATGTATTCTGCTTCAGCAGTAGACAATGTAACTGAGTTCTGTTTCTTACTACACCATGATACTAGGGATTTTCCAAGTAAGTGACATGTTCCAGATGTGCTCTTCCTATCTAAATTACAGCCATCAAAATCAGCATCTGAATAACTTGTTAAGTCAAATGATTGTCCTTTTGGATAAAACAAACCTAAATTCATAGTATGCTTAAGAAATTTAAAACACCTTTTAACAGCAAGCAAGTGTGATTATTTAGGATTAGCTTGAAATATAGCACACATACATACACTAAACATAATATCTGGTCGACTAGCAGTAAGATAAAGTAAACTCCCAATCATACCTCTATAATTAGTTTGATCTACTGGTTTACCAGTTTCATCAATATCCAATTTACAGGTGGTACTCATAGGTATATCACTTTCTTTAATACTATCCAAACCAAAGAGTTTTTACAAATATTTAGTATATTTACTTTGATTTAAAATAATACCATCTTTAGTTTGAAAGATTTGAAAACCAAGAAAATACTTAAGCTCTCCCATTAAGCTCATTTCAAACTCATTTTGCATGATTTCTGAAAAATCAGTACATAAAGAATTTTTAGAAGATCCAAAAATAATATCAGCAACATAGATTTGTACTATTAATACATCTTTTGAAATCCTTTTTATAAAAATAGTGGGATAACCAATTCCTTTTGAAAATCCTTTTGAAATAAGAAAGCTTGAAAGTCTTTCATATCAAGCTCTTGGAGCTTTTTTTAAACCATATAAAGCTTTAGAAAGTTTAAAAACATGATTTTTAAAATGAGGATTTGAAAAACTAGGTGGTTGTTCTACAAAAACATCTTCAACAATAAAACCATTTAGAAAAGCACTTTTCACATCCATTTGATATAAATTGAAATTCAGATGTGATGCATAAGCAAGTAAGATCCTAATATCCTCTAATCTAGCTACAGGTGCAAAGGTTTCCTCATAGTCAATCCCTTCTTCTTGATTGTAACCTTGTGCAACTAGCCTAGCTTTGTTTCTAATGATGTTCCCAGATTCATCAACTTTGTTTCTAAACACCCATTTTGTGCCTATGGTTATAGTGTCCTTAGGTCATTCTACTAATTTCCAGACTTTGTTTCTTTTAAATTGATTTAGTTCCTCTTGCATATCCATTACCCAAAATTCATCATTGATAGCATCATTGATATTTTTAGGTTCTAGCTGTGACAAGAAGTCTTGATGTTCAACCTGATTTCTAAGAGAGGCTCTAGTTTGTGTCCCTCTATCAAGATTTCCTAAAACAGCATCTAAAGGATGGTTCTTTAGAATCCTAGTTGGTATTGAAAAGGTAGGGCTAGAGATTTTAGGTTCATCAACAGGTTGGGGTTCAATAGGAGCAGGTTCTGGGAAATTTCCAGAACTGGACGTTTTAACTATAGGTCCACTGTCTTTATCATTAAGGTTCAAAACAGAGAGATCATCTTCAATATTTTCCAGAGAGGTCTTAGGTTCATGTGGATCAGTTTCATCAAATTTGATGTGAACAGATTCTTCCACACATTTGGTTCTCTTATTAAAAACTCTATAGGCTTTACTAGAGGTAGAGTAACCTAGGAAAATTCCTTCATCATTCTTGGATGCAAACTTGTCAAGATTATCTTTAGTATTAATAATAAAGACTTTGCATCCAAAAACTTTGAAGTAGTTAACCTTAGGTTTCCTATGGTTCCAAAACTCATAAGGGGTCCTCTTAAGAATAGGTATAATCAAGACTCTATTAATAACATAACAAGATGTATTTACAGCTTCAGCCCAAAAGTAAACGGGTAGGTTATACTCATTAAGCATTGTTCTAAAAATTTCTTGCAGGGTTCTATTCCTTCTTTCTACTACACCATTCTGCTGATGTGTCCTAGGGGCAAAGAAATTGTGACTATACCCATTGTGTGAGTAGTAAGATTCAAACTCATGATTTTCAAACTCACAACCATGATCACTTCTCAGGGTTTTAATATTAAGTCCACTAAGGTTCTCTATAGACTTGGAATATTTAACAAAGTAAGAACAAGCTTCACTTTTGTGAGCTAGAAAATATACCCAAGTATATCTAGAATAGTCATCTATAAGAACATAGACATAATGCTTCCCATTTAAACTAGAAACTCTAGAAGGTCCAAATAAATCAATGTGAACCAACTCGAGAGGTTGAGAAGTTGAAACTTCTTTCTTTGATTTAACCGAAACTTTATGTTGCTTTCCCTTTTGACAGGGATTACAAACTTTGTCTGCTAGAAATTCAAGTTTGGGTAGGTCTCTAACTAAGTTCTTCCTAGCAAGTTTTCTAAGCGAATGCACATTGCAGTGTCCTAATCTTTTGTTCCAAAGCCATGAATCTTTATGAAAAGCATTTAAACAAGTAATATTTTGCTTAGCTAAAGAATTTAAATTGACAGCATAAACATTTTCATTTCTCTAAGCAGCAAACACTAAAACATTTTTAGAATTGAAAACATTGCAAGAATCATTTTCAAATTTAACATAAAAACCATCATCACATAACTAAGAAATACTCAAAAAATTATATTTTAGTCCATCAACAAATAAAACTTTGGAAATCAATATTGAGTCAGTGTTACCAATCTGGCCTAAGCCGATGATTTTTCTTTTTGAGTTATCACCAAAGGTGAAAAAACCTCCATCAACTCTGACTAAGATTTTAAAGCATGAGAAGTCTCCTGAAATATGTCTTGAACATCCACTGTCAAAGTACCAGGTCTTTTTATAGGAGCTATTTAAGCAGGTTTTATACAAAACAGATTTAAACAGGAAATTATTTTGGTACCCTGATTTTCTTGGGTCCAGACAGGTTAGCCAATAACACTTTAGGTACCCATATTTATCTAATGAGTCTCATAGAATTTCTAAAATCAATGGATTTGGAAAGATAAACCTTATTAGATCCATAACTATGAATATAGCTCGTTGAAGCATATGAAGTTCCAGAGCTAGCTACATTCTGTCCAGATTTAGGAATGAATCTAGCTTGGGTAATTTTCCTTTGTCCAGGTTGGTATCCTATACCAGTAGTGTATCTAGGTGCTATTTACTTACCTAGAATTTGAGTAAGAGTATCTTTACCATTAGTAAATTTCTCTAAGTCTTTATTGAGTTGATCATTAGATAATTTTAGTTCAGTATTCTCTTTAAGCAACTGAGCAATCTTTTCTACTTCAATATCAAGATCAGATTTATGTTTAACAGTTAAAGCATACTGTTTCTTTAAACCTTTGTATTTGTCTTTCAGCTCATTACAGGTTTCTTCTAACATATCACAATATTCAAAAAAATTCAGATTTAGACATGTTATTACATTCAGAATCATCTCCAGAATAATATAAATTAGAAGCAGAAGTTTCTGAAGTTACCTCAGAAGTGTCTGTCATAAAACACATGTTCCCCTTGTTTCTGTGTTCAGTTTCAGAAACTTCAGATTCAATAGAACTATCCTCAGAGGCACTCCAAGTAGACTTCATGGCTTTCTTATACTTTTTATCCTTGTATTCATACTTCTTCTTGTATTTCAGCTTTGGACAGTCTGCTTTTATGTGTCCTTTCCTTTTTCACTCATAACAGACAACTTCATCTGATTTATCAGATTTCTTCCAATCCTTTTTCCAATGTCCCTTATTGTCATACTTACCTTTGTAGTTTGACTTTCTGAAAAACTTCTTCTTCCTATAAAATCTCTTAAACCTTCTAGAAATGTGAGCCATCTCAGCATCACTGTCAGAATCACTCTCACTGTCTTCACAACTTGAACTTTCATTGATAGCTTGAAACTTTTCCTTATCCTTATTCTTTGAGGTTGTAGTTTTGAAGGCAACAGACTTCCTTCTAGGTTCATCATCTTCTTCTTTATTCACTTTAAGTTCCTCTTCATACATTATCAATTTTACAATTATTTCTTTGACTGGAAGTTCTCCAATGTCACACGATTCTCTAATGGAGACAGAGGTTCCTCTCCATCTTTCAGGTAGACATCTCAAAATTCTCATGATTTGTTCCTTTGCTGAAACATCCTTTCCCAGAGAAGTCATTGTGTTGACGATTTCATTGAAACTGAGATACATATCAGAAATGGGTTCATCAGGCTTCATCTTAAAATTATCATACTTAATAGTATAGGTATTCAATCTCATCTCCTTAACATTAGTTGTTCCTTCATGAGAAACAACTAAGGTATCCCAAATTTCATAAGCAGTTTTACAGGCGGATATTCTATTAAATTCCTCATCTCCTAGAGCACATTACAAAGCATTCATAGCTTTACAATTATTATTGTAGGTTGTCTTAGTAGCTTCACTCCAAGTAGATCTAACAGTAGTTGGTATTTTGTATTCAGATTCTATAGCAGTCCAAATATCAAAACCCATGCTCTCTAAATGAATTTTCATCTTTAGTTTCCACTGAGCATAATTGGTGCCATTAAAAAATGGTGGTCTATTGGTAGCAACACATTCAACTCTATTGTCCATGATAACTAAATTAAATAAAATATTTTAAAGAGATAAAAATTTAGAAATAACATAAATTTTAAGAACTTTAAAATACAACTAAAATCACAGTTGAAAAGCAGAGTACTCTCAGAAAATATTTTAACAACCTCTGATACCAAATGTTGGTCGGAGTGGATACTCAAGAGGGGGATGAATTGAGTTCTAATTAAAATTTCTGTTTTAAAACTTTGAGTTAAAATCCCCCAAATAGAATACAGAATTAAACTGTAGTGAATTTATATCAAAGTAAAGGTTCTGTTGGGTTCTCAAGGGATTTATTATTTCCCAGTTAATCAAAACAGAAAGTTTGATTAACTTTTGAAACCAACTTACTGATTTACAACTAATATAAACACTTGCGAATTTAATTATCAAGGTAGATTTAAAACAATTTTGGTTTTAAAGTATTAGCATCGGAATAAAAACAAATAACTTTGAAAGTAAATAAGCACAGCAGTTTTAACCAAGACGTTCAGTCTCAAGCTGAGACTTAGTCCTCTCAAAAGCTTTTATAAAAAGATGATCCACACCCTGGATCGGGGATAACAACAGTAACCAGTTGTCCAAGTCCAAGACCTCTACCACAGTTATTTGTGGGAACAAACACAACAGCAACCAGCTGTTCAGGTCACGCGACATCTACCACTATCCCAGTGGGAAAAACAAAATGTAAGAGAGGTGAGTGAGGATTTACAAATCCTCAAGTTAGAGTACAGGAGACAGTGTGTGTGTAAAAATACAGCATATAACACACACTGCTCAATATGTAAAAAGATAAATCACAGAGAAAATATTTAGAGTTTAGAAATGGATCTAGTGATTGTCGTGCAGTTATGGACTCCTTTGATTGATCATAATTCGCTCTGAGTCGTCTTCTGGTTTTTGTCTGGAAAACAGAGTATCGTCTGTTTCCTTGACTTCCAGGTGTAGAGACAGTCGATGAAGCTCTTGTGTTCTGTTCACGTTCTCTGCTCTTCACTCGTAAGTAGTGATGAATGAGTTCCTCGTGTAAGTTCAGTCGTCTCTTTTTATTCACATGTTTGTTCTTCCAGCACACCTTATTCTCTTTATATTCGTCTATTATCTCTTTTGTAGTAGCACATCCTTCCTTTATTTTAAACCATGTGCTCCGGCAAAAGATGATTTACTTTTTGCAGGTATGAGGTAAGGTTCCCTGACATCCAACAGGACACATTAAATAAATGTCAGTGTTTTAAAATATACCTGATATGACTGTTGGTTAGATTAAATAATTGATAAAGAAATTAAAGCAGTGTCGGGTTCTGTCTTTGGAACGGTAGCTATTGATATCGGTAGACTTGTGTTACAGTAGGTGTCTGTATCGGTAGACTTCATTTGTAAAGGTAGACTTTGTTTCGGTAGCTGCAACTGTAGACTTGATCACATCAGTAGCGGTGGACTTGTAACGGTAGCTGTGGCTCTACCTTGTATCGGTAGCGGTAAGTCTCTATCGGTAGACTTTGCATAATGGTGGGCTCATCATATCAATAGCTGTCAACTTTTTTGTAGTGGTAACTGTCGACTACATTGTATCGGTAGCTCTATCGGTAGTTGTATCGGTAGCTCTCTTATAGCGGTAGCTCCAACATATCAGTAGACTTAACTGTATCGGTCGTTGTGAGCTCTAACAATTTCTAGCTTGTAACGGTAGCTATATGTTCTGACGGTAGCTAATGTCTAACGGTTGCTCTACTCTGTATCGGTAGCTAGTTTGTAACGGTAGCTGAAAACTGTTTGAGCATTCACTTGGCAGAATGAGTTAAGTCATAGTAAACATATATATGATAATTTAAACGACCTAATTTAATCATAATGAAAGTAACAACATATATTAAAGTATATTTTTAATTCATTAAGCTTAATCAAGATATGAAGAAATAATGGTTGGTGTAAAGACCCGTAAAATTCAAGGAAAATTTTTTCTTAATTTTCTTTGGAATTTTACAAGAGCGCGGTTTCTGACGGCACCTGATTCCGAGGCCCGGTGTGCCCGGAATCAATTTCCGAAGTTTGGCTCGGGTACGTTCAGTGAACGAACGAGCGGGAAATTCAAACTTTTGATCCGGTGCTCGGAATTGAAATCCGAGGACACCGATGAACTCGCAGCGCCGATATTCGCTTAAGGATACCTTTTCCGAAGTTGCGTTTATTGCGGGACGAAAGTTAGTTTTTGGGAGAATTATAAAAAGTTAAATAAAAATGTGGAACACTTTTTATTTTTCTTACTTGTTGGTTAACTCCTCTCAAAGGAAGTTAAAGGTGGGACCCACATCCACTTAACCTCCCTTGGGAGGATTAAGTGTGGTGGGGCCCACACAAAACCCAACTTTCCATCTCCTCTCAAAACTCCCTAAACTCCCCTTTTAAATGAAATTGCTTATTAATTGGGTTGAGTTGTTTAAACTTTTTCAAACCTTTGAAATTCAAAAAGGTTTGGTTGAGTAAATAAAATAAGCTCTTAGCTTATTTTATTTGGTTAGAATTCTCTAGCCTCTTGAGAGTTTTGAAGCCTTCTCCTTCTCCTTCTTCTTCTTCTTCTTCTTCTTCTTCAAGCTTGACGAAGAACGCGAAGAACCTTCGAGCTCCGACGAAGAACGCCGCTCCTATCTTCTTCGTAGCCGATTGTATTCTAAGATCGATGACGCCTTCCGTGTCAACGAAAGGGAACGCCGCTTCCTCCTCGGACTTCCTTCATCGGCTTACGAAGATTCGCCAACGACGTACCTCTTTGGACGTACCTCTTCGTTATCGGATTTGACGAACGATTACCGCGACGCCCGACCTCCGCGACGTTGTCTTCCGCGGGTCGTTGACGATCTTCGAACTTGAACCCAAGGTAGGGGTTTTTTGTGGTTTATTTCTTTACTCTCGTTCTTGGTCCTAGAATGATAATCTTGTGATTAAATATTTAAGAGTTATCATCTAACGAGAGGGGGGTCGGACCGCACAAACACGGCCGAATTCCCCCTCCTTTGTTCTTGGTTATTTATATAATCTTGTGATGAACGAGAAGGCGTGGTGCCGTCGCACTACGCGGGAATCGCCCGGCTTATTTACGCGACGTCGTCGCGTCGCGCCGTGGATGGATTATCATGAACGCGATGTCGTCGCGCCACGTCGAAGGGAACCGAAGGCGCCGCGGTCGGAGCGGGGCCACGGCGGAGGGGCGCGGCGGAGGGACGCGGTGTCGTCGCACCGCGCCGGACGACAAACATCGCAGCCGGTTCCGGGCCGCGGCGGGACGAGAGGACCGGCGGCTCGCCGGGCCGCCGGCGTCGGAAACCGGAAGGGGACCGGCTTTGTCGGTCCCGTTGAAGAAAAAAAGGCCGGCCAGGTGGGCCGGCCAGGTGGGCCGGCCGGAAGGTCAAAGACCGGGGGAATTTAATTCCCCCGGTCAACTCAAATGCCCCCCCATTTATGAGGGGGGGGGTTTCTTTGAGGGGGGCAGGCGGCCCCCCGGTTTTCCTCAAAGCAGGCCCCCACGAGGGGGGGCCGGTTCTCCAAAAGGCGCGGCTCTTAAGCCGCACCGCCAGCTGGAAGCGGGGGACATGCCCCCCGCGCGTGGCACCAGCGGCGCCAGGTCGCGCCGCCGCGTCGGACCACCGCCGGTCGGGCCGGGTCGGCCCGGACCCGGACCCCCCGTTTTCGAATTGTCTTCGGTCTTTTCGCCATAACTTGAGCCACGGACCTCCGATTGACGAACCGTCTGCGGAAACGCGATCCTTGGATCGATACGGTTGTTTCAGTATATTGTACTCAAGGTTTCGGAATACTTTGAGTTCGGCCGGGTTGGTTCGTTCACGAAACCAACCGGGCCTTCGGAGCGGAAACGCTCATATCTTGAACTACGGACGTCCGATTGACATGCCGTCAGCTTTGTTGTGATCCTCTTAGTGAGACGGATCTTTTGGCATACTCCGCCCGAGGTTTGGACGCAGGTGGAGTACGGTCGGGTTGGTTTTTCCTTAAAAACCAACCGGGCCCCTGGGACGAAAAGGCCAATAACTCTCAGACCGGGCGTCCGATCGACGCGTCGTCTGTTGCGTTGAGTTCCTGTTGACGATACGGAACTTTTTGATACATCAAATCTGGACTTTGTGACAGTTGATGTATCAGCCTCTCGGCTCGTGGAGCGGACCCTCCTGTACGAGCTTGCTGTGTGCGGGAACCCTAGTGCTGGCTACGACTGTTACTGTGACTACTACTGCTACTGCTACTGCTACTGTGACTGCGACGACGACAGTACAGAGATCCTGTGTGGATTTGACGACGATGACTATAGCACTCAGCGATCCTACGTGAATCAGTGCTACAGGTCCTGTGTGGGCCCGATCCTGTGTGGGTCTGATCCTGTGTGGGTCTTTGCGCTCAGCGGTCCTGTGTGAACCAGCGCCTACAGGTCCTGTGTGGGCCCGATCCTGTGTGGGTCTTGCGGGGGTTAGTTACCTATCGATCCTTCGTGGGTCCGACGACTTAGATGGATCAGAGATCATCTTTATCGTCCTTTGAAGAAGTATACCTGTGTGAGCTGAATCCTGTTGCTTTCCTGTGTGGATTGTGTTGTGCTATCCTGTGTGGATTGCGTTTTTCTTTCCTGTGTGGAATACGTTTACCTTCCTGTGTGGACTGATTTGTACTTGGGATCGGAGGTTGGAGCGTATTTGAAATTGATGACTTCGGTATATGTATGGGCATATACCTAAGCAGTGTCGGTTGTTACTTCGTGATTGTACCTTTCTTTGTGATTTATCCTTTGTGGATTTTGAGAGACCTTCAGGGGTCTCGGGGTCCCTACTGAGTAGCTTATACTCACCCTTGCACGGGCTATGCCCACACTACGTTGTGTTGGTTGCAGATGACGGACAGTGTTGATCTTGGCTAAGGCTTGCAGAGCAGGACGGTACCTGTAGGTGGACCACTGGGCGGGACGTGCTCGGAGCGGACGGCGGGACCCGAGGAGCAGTGAAGTTATCTGCGCCCACCCTTCAGGTGGGATTTCCAATGGACAGCTCGGTGTAGCGGCTTATACTTTACAGTTGTTGTTTTCCCTTTCGAGTTGTACTTTACTTTCAGTTTGGGTTTGTATACTGGCCCATTTACTTTTCTGCACATTCAGTTGTACTCTGTTTTTACTTAGTGTTTACTTTCCGCTTGCTTACTCTGTGGTGTTTGTTTACTTTACAAAGGCAATGCCTTCCCTTTTTACCGGGATTTACGCCTTGGTGCTAGTCGCCAGCCCCTGGCCTATGGAAGGCGGGCTTGGGGTAGTCACGGCACGGACCCCGAGGGCGGGTCGTGACAAATTGGTATCAAAGGAGTTCGGTTCTACCGCGAACTCTGATCTTTTCTATGTGAAGCAATAATGTTTAGCGTATTGAGTGTGGTTATCAGTCCAGGGAGTCCAGTGTTGGTGCGGCGGCCGACGTATCCGTACACCAGGACCCTGACTTCTGATTTCCGACTTAATGCACGAAAACATTGATTGCGTGTGTGTTTCAAAGTTTTCTTTGTGATTACTTATATCAGCTCACCAGGTGTACTGTTCTGACTGTGGCGCACCTGTTTCCTTTTCAAGATGGCCCCATGACGGCAGCCAGCTAGGGTTCCGAGAGTCGAGTGTGACTACATCCCACCGAGCGACGAGGCCTCGGTGCAGGGCCCTTTGTCAGCAGTGGCACCGGTGGTAGCTCTACCCATCGAGCCACCGATACTTCCAGCACCAGCCGCTGACGATGCACGTCGCCTCAGCGCACTGCATGAGTTTCAGCGCCAGTGACCGCCCAGGTTTCGTGGGGAGACGGATCCCCAGGCATCCGAGGACTGGCTGGAGGTAGTGGTACGTGTGTTTAGGCTAGTGAGGACACCAGCAGACCTCATGGTGATCCTCGTTGCGAGCCTACTACACGCAGCAGCAGGACGATGGTGGAGCTTGATGCTCCAGGTACACGATGAGGCATCTCTTCTATGGACGGACTTTGAGAGCCTCTTCCGCTCGGAGTTTGTCCCAGCCACCCTTCGTGTAGTGCGTATCCAGGAGCTTCTTCAGCTGCGGCAGGGCAGCATGACGGTCGCTCAGTACTCGGCGAGATTTACTGATCTCTCGCGCTACTCGACCGACATGGTACGGGGCCCATTCTTCCGGGCCCGGACCTTCGAGCAGGGTTTGAGACACGAGATCAGGGCATCGCTGATCTCCCTCAGCATACCGACTCAGACAGGAGTACTGGAGCGGGCCCTTCTGATCGAGAGCTTCCTTGCTGAGTCTACACCAGCATCGAGACCCACCGCAGGGCGCCACGTGGCAGAGTCATCTGCAGTAGGCATTCGACGGATGACTCAGGGGTTCAGGCAGACCAGACCTTCGGGCAGACGACCTTAGGACACTGGCTTAGCAGTGCGGGGCACACAGCGCGGAGCCAGTCTTTCGAGAGGCAGACAGTGCTACTCGTGCGGCGGGCAGGGCCACATGGCTCGTGACTGCCCGACCCGCCGTGCCGAGGAGCAGCAGTCAGTTGAGGGACCACCGAGGTAGAGGCAGAGGGTCGACCGTGGCGGTCCGCAGGGAGGAGGCAGACGAGGCAGAGGAGCTAGCCGAGCAGCAGGTGGTGGGCGACGCTTTGAGGCTCTGCCACCACCACCACCAGGAGGTCCACCCCGACCACAGGGAGCTGGCGGGCAGAGACAGGCACAGCTCCAGGCAGCAGAGGCCTACGACCATGGCGCACCCGATATGATTCGAGGTACTATCTGTGTCTATTCCACCCTTTCTGCAGTTCTTATAGACACAGGAGCGAGTCACTATTTCATAGCCGCTGCCCTTGTTCGGAGCTCGGAGATTCCGACCGAGCTGTTGGCTCGATCCTTACGGCTAGAGACTCCTACGGGAGCAGACTCGACGATTACGCACTGGTGCCGGCAGTGTGAGCTTACTCTAGGAGGCGAGAGCTTTGGCTGGGATCTTCTTGTAGCAGCGTCGAGGCCTTACGACGTCATCTTGGGCGTGGATTGGCTATCTACGGTCCATGCGCAGATTGACTGTTTTAGGCGCAAGGTGCGATGTGTACGCACCGACGGGAGCAGGTTCACCTTCACCGGCGAGAAGGGAGCCTTAGCAGCATAGGATGGACTTCCGCGGAGGAGAGGACAGCCCATCACTCATCAGATGGCTAGCCTCATCCTTGGAGCAGTTGACGTGCGGAGTCCTGGTTTTCCTGCAGTGGTGGATCAGTTTGCGGACGTTTTTCCTGACGACATTCCAGGGCTACCTCCTCGCAGAGAGGTAGACTTTTATATTAACTTGTACCCCGGGACAGCCCCGATATCCACTCCAGCATATCGGATGGCCCCCGCCGAGCTTCGAGAGCTACGGGTACAGTTGGAGGACTTGCAGGGCAAGGGGTTCATCCGACCCAGCGTTTCACCCTGGGCTTCCCTGATATTGTTCGCCAAGAAGGCGGACGGGAGCCTGCGTCTTTGTGTTGACTATCGTCGCCTGAACCAGGTGACAGTGAGGAACAAGTATCTGCTACCGAGGATTGATGACCTCTTTGATCAGCTCAAGGGAGCACGGTGGTTCTCAAAGATAGACCTCAGGTCAGGCTATCATCAACTCAGAGTCAGAGACGAGGATGTGCAGAAGACGGCCTTCAGATGTCGGTATGGCCACTATGAGTTCTTGGTTATGCCTTTCGGCGTAACCAATGCTTCAGCAGTGTTCATGGCCCTCATGAACAGGATATTTCAGACATACCTTGATCGGTTTGTCGTAGTCTTCATCGACGACATTCTGATTTACTCTACGACTGAGGAGGAGCACGCCTATTACTTGCGAGTTGTACTAGACACACTCCGAGAGCACCAGCTTTATGGTAAGCTCTCGAAGTGCCAGTTCTGGATACGTGAGGTCCACTTCTTGGGACACGTTATCTCTGAGGCGGGAGTTGCAGTGGATCCTGCGAAGATCGAGGTTGTGTTAGCATGAGAGCCACCCAGGAGCGTGACTGAGGTTCGGAGTTTCTTGGGACTAGCTGGATACTATCGGAGATTCGTACCAGACTTCTCTAGAGTTGCGGCACCACTCACAGCTTTGACAAAGAAGGGGAAACCCTTCGTGTGGTCAGACAGATGTCAGCAGAGCTTCCAGGAGCTGAGACAGAGATTGACCAGCGCACCTATCTTGAGGTTGCCTGAGGAGGGAGTAGGGTACGTAGTCTACTGCGATTCATCAGGGACCGGACTCGGATGTGTTCTGATGCAGGAGCGGGCAGTGATCACCTATGGATCACGTCAGTTGAGGCCTCATGAGCAGAACTATGCTACCCATGACCTGGAGTTAGCAGCAGTGGTCTTCACTCTGAAGACATGGCGACACTATCTGATGGGCGAGCACTTTACGGTCTTTTCTGATCATCAGAGTCTCCGGTATATCTTCTCGTAGAAGGACCTGAACCTGAGACAGCGGCGATGGCTCTAGTTCCTCTAGGACTATGACTTTGAGATAGTCTATACTCCTAGGAAGGGGAACGTAGTATCCGATGCCCTCAGCAGGAGGACGGGCATTCAGCTACTTGAGGAGGTGACGGAGCAGCTAGCCTCTTTGCAGATATCCTTCGTGGATAGAGATGGATCAGCCTTCCTCTAGTCTCTCACAGTCACCCCTCCACTACTGCAGCGGGTCAGAGAGGCACAGCGTGAGGACGCTGACTGTGAGACACGGCGTGTACTGATATCCTCGGGACAGGCACCTGATGGTTTCTCCCTTGGAGCAGAGCACGACATCCTTTTCAGAGGACGTACCATGGTACCAGTCACTTTGCGAGAGGAAGTGCTGAGAGAGTTTCACACTTCTCCTTTGGCGGTACATCCTGGAGTGGCGAAGATGTACCAGGACCTCAGACGACAGCACTGGTGTCCAGGCATGAAGAAGGCAGTAGCAGAGTTCATTTCTCGATGCCTCACCTACCAGCAGGTGAAGGCAGAGCATCAGGTACCAGCAGGCTTGGTACAGCCCTTGGAGGTCTCAGAGTGGAAGTGGGACGGCATATCTATGGACTTCGTGACTGGACTTCCACGCACTTCCAGAGGTCACGACTCCATCTGGGTGATTGTTGACCGACTCACCAAGTCGGCACACTTCTTACCCATCAGAGAGCAGGGTTCAGTGGAGAGCTTGGGACGTCTCTACGTTCAGGAGATTGTGCGGCTCCACGGCGTGCCATCATCTATCGTCTCCGATCGAGATACTCGCTTTACTTCCCAGCTTTGGAAGGGGTTACAGGAGGCGTTCGGGACGCAGCTACGTCTGAGCACAGCCTTTCACCCTCAGACGGATGGTCAGACGGAGAGGACCATTCAGACTCTCGAGGAAATGCTCCGCGCATGTGTCCTCGACTTTGGTCGTAGCTGGGAGGACCACCTACCCTTGGTGGAGTTTGCGTACAACAACAGCTACCACTCCACCATCGGGATGGCACCGTATGAGGCGTTGTACGGCCGACCTTGTAGATCTCCTTTGTGCTGGACAGACCCTGGGGAGTCAGCACTGGTGGGACCGGAGATGGTCCAGGCCACGACAGAGAAGGTCCAGGTCATCCAGGAGCGGATGAGGACAGCTCAGAGCCGGCAGAAGTCATACGCTGACAGGAGGCGGAGGCCACTAGAGTTCGAGGATGGCGACCACGTCTTCTTGCGGGTCTCACCTCGACGTGGTATTCGGAGATTTGGACGAGGCGGCAAGTTATCTCCGCGCTTCATCGGACCCTTCCAGGTTCTCAGCAGGGTTGGCGAGGTGGCTTATCGCCTGGCTCTGCCACCTCAGTTGCACCGGGGGCACGACGTCTTCCACATATCCCAGCTGAGAAGATACGTGCACGACCCAACGCACATCATTGACCATGGGGAGCTTGACGTTGACGATGGGGCGACTTTTACGGAGGTCCCGGTGGAGATAGAGGATCGACAGAAGCGGGTCCTACGTGGGCGATCGATTTCTCTTGTGCGCATCAGATGGCAGCACGGGAACCTCCAGGAGAGCACATGGGAGCGGGAGGCTCAGATGCGTGCTCAGTACCCTCATTTGTTTCCCTAGTTTTTGATGTATCTTTACGAGGACGTAAAGCCCTGAGGTGGGAGTAATGTAAATACCCGTAAAATTCAAGGGAAATTTTTTCTTAATTTTCTTTGGAATTTTACAAGAGCGCGGTTTCTGACGGCACCTGATTCCGAGGCCCGGTGTGCCCGAAATCAATTTCCGAAGTTTGGCTCGGGTACGTTCAGTGAACGAACGAGCGGGAAATTCTAACTTTTGATCCGGTGCTCAGAATTGAAATCCAAGTACACCGATGAACTCGCAGCGCCGATATTATCTTAAGGAGACCTTTTCCGAAGTTGCGTTTATTGCAGGACGAAAGTTAGTTTTTGGGAGAATTATAAAAAGTTAAATAAAAATGTGGAACACTTTTTATTTTTCTTACTTGTTGGTTAACTCCTCTCAAAGGAAGTTAAAGGTGGGACCCACATACACTTAACCTCCCTTGGGAGGATTAAGTGTGGTGGGGCCCACACGAAACCCAACTTTCCATCTCCTCTCAAAACTCCCTTAACTCCCCTTTTAAATGAAATTGCTTATTAATTGGGTTGAGTTGTTTAAACTTTTTCAAACCTTTGAAATTCAAAAAGGTTTGGTTGAGTAAATAAAATAAGCTCTTAGCTTATTTTATTTGGTTAGAATTCTCTAGCCTCTTGAGAGTTTTGAAGCCTTCTCCTTCTCCTTATTCTTCTTCTTCTTCTTCTTCTTCTTCTTCAAGCTTGACGAAGAACGCGAAGAACCTTCGAGCTCCGACGAAGAACGCCGCTCCTCTCTTCTTCGTAGCCGATTGTATTCGAAGATCGATGACGCCTTCCGTGTCAACTAAAGTGAACGCCGCTTCCTCCTCGGACTTCCTTCGTCGGCTTACGAAGATTCGCCAACGACGTACCTCTTCGTACGTACCTCTTCTTCATCGGATTTGACGAACGATTACCGCGACGCCCGACCTCCGCGACGTTGTCTTCCGCGGGTCGTTGACGATCTTCGAACTGGAACCCAAGGTAGGGGTTTGTTGTGGTTTATTTCTTTACTCTCGTTCTTGGTCCTAGAATGATAATCTTGTGATTAAATATTTAAGAGTTATCATCTAACGAGAGGGGGGTCGGACCGCACAAACACGGCCGAATTCCCCCTCCTTTGTTCTTGGTTATTTATATAATCTTGTGATGAACGAGAAGGCGTGGTGTCGTCGCACCACGCGGGAATCGCCCGGCTTATTTACGCGACGCCGTCGCGTCGCGCCGTGGATTGATTATCATGAACGCGACGCCGTCGCGCCGCGTCGAAGGGAACCGAAGGCGCCGCGGCCAGAGCGGGGCCACGGCGGAGGGGCGCGGTGCCGTCGCACCGCGCCGGACGACGAACACCGCGGCCGGTTCCGGGCCGCGGCGGGACGAGAGGACCGGCGGCTCGCCGGACCGCCGGCGTCGGAAACCGGAAGGGGACCGGCTTTGCCGGTCCCGTTGAAGAAAAACCGGCCGGCCAGGTGGGCCGGCCGGAAGGTCAAAGACCGGGGGAATTTAATTCCCCCGGTCAACTCAAATGCCCCCCCATTTATGAGGGGGGTGGTTTCTTTGAGGGGGGCAAGCGGCCCCCCGGTTTTCCTCAAAGCAGGCCCCCACGAGGGGGGGCCGGTTCTCCAAAAGGCGCGGCTCTTAAGCCGCGCCGCCAGCTGGAAGCGGGGGCCATGCCCCCCGCGCGTGGCACCAGCGGCGCCAGGCCGCGCCGCCACCGGCCGGGCCGCGCCGCCGCGCCGGGTCACGCCGCCGCGCCGGATCGCCGCCGGCCGGTCCGGGTCGGACCCGGGTCGGGTCGACCCGGTTCGGGCCGACCCAGGGGGGTCGGGCCGGGTCGGCCCGGACCCGGACCCCCCGTTTTCGAATCGTCTTCGATATTTTGGCCATAACTTGAGCCAAGGACCTCTGATTGACAAACCGTCTGTGGAAACGCGATCCTTGGATCGAGACGGTCGTTTCGGTATATCGTACTCAAGGTTTCGGAGTAATTTGAGTTCGGCCGGGTTGGTTTGTTCACGAAACCAACCGGGCCTTCGGAGCGGAAACGCTCATATCTTGAACTACGGACGTCCGATTGACGTGCCGTCAACTTTTTTGTGATCCTCTTAGTGAGAAGGATCTTTTGGCATAATCCGCCCGAGGTTTGGACGCAGGTGGAGTAAGGTCGGGTTGCTTTTGCCTTAAAAACCAACCGGGCCCCTGGGACGAAAAAGCCAATAACTCTCAGACCGGGCGTCCGATCGACGCGCCGTCTGTTGCGTTGAGTTCCTGGTGACGATACGGAACTTTTGGATACATCAACTCTGGACTTTGTGATAGTTGATTTATCAGCCTCTCGGCTCGTGGAGCGGACCCTCCTGTACGAGCTTGCTGTGTGCGGGAACCCTAGTGCTGGCTGCGACTGTTACTGTGACTACTACTGCTACTGCTACTGCTACTGTGACTGCGACGACGACAGTACAGAGATCCTGTGTGGATTCGACGACGACGACTACAGCACTCAGCGATCCTACGTGGATCAGTGCTACAGGTCCTGTGTGGGCCCGATCCTGTGTGGGTCCGATCCTGTGTGGGTCTTTGCGCTCAGCGGTCCTGTGTGAACCAGCGCCTACAGGTCCTGTGTGGGCCCGATCCTGTGTGGGTCTTGCGGGGGTTAGTTACCTATCGATCCTTCGTGGGTCCGACGACTTAGATGGATCAGAGATCATCTTTATCGTCCTTTGAAGAAGTATACATGTGTGAGCTGAATCCTGTTGCTTTCCTGTGTGGATTGTGTTGTGCTATCCTGTGTGGATTACGTTTTGCTTTCCTGTGTGGAATACGTTTACCTTCCTGTGTGGACTGAGTTGTACTTGGGCTCGGAGGTTGGAGCGTATTTGAAATTGATGACTTAGGTATATGTGTGGGCATATACCTAAGCAGTGTCGGTTGTTACTTCGTTATTGTACCTTTCTTTGTGATTTATCCTTTGTGGATTTTGAGAGACCTTCAGGGGTCTCGGGGTCCCTACTGAGTAGCTTATACTCACCCCTGCACGGGCTATGCCCGCACTACGTTGTGTTGGTTGCAGATGATGGACAGCGTTGATCTTGGCTGAGGCTTGCAGAGCAGGATGGTACCTGTAGGTGGACCACTGGGCGGGACGTGCTCGGAGCGGACGGCGGGACCCGAGGTGCAGTGGAGCTATTTGTACCCACCCTTCAGGTGGGATTTCCAGTGGACATCTCGTTGTAGCGGCTTATACTTTACAGTTGCTGTTTTCCCTTTCGAGTTGTACTTTACTTTCAGTTTGGGTTTGTATACTGGCCCATTTACTTTTCCGCACTTTCAGTTGTACTCTGTTTTTACTTAGTGTTTACTTTCCGCTTGCTTACTCTGTGGTGTTTGTTTACTTTACAAAGGCAATGCCTTCCCTTTTTACCGGGATTTACGCCTTGGTGCTAGTCGCCAGCCCCTGGCCTATGGAAGGTGGGCTTGGGGTAGTCACGGCACGGACCCCGAGGGCGGGTCGTGACAGTTGGGATTATCAAAACACAATAAAGCCACTTAATTCCAGAGGGTTCAACAGTTAAATAATTCATTGGTGCAAATTTAAATCGATAATTAAATGAGTAAATATTGGTGAATATATTGTTAAATAAAGTAATCAGAAATGGAACTTAGGTTTTAGACCTTATGTGATGTTTATGGGTTAGTTATTCTAAATTATAGGTAGAATTTAGTGTCATGATATTATCAGTAGTGACCTGATATTGGTTGTAGAGGTTATTATTTTGTGAACCCATAGGTGTGGGATTGTGTGAGACTATTATATACCTGTATTCTTTTATGACTTTTCTGCACACCCCACCCAAGTCAAACAATCTAACTATCACCTAGAGAACTTGGGGATGTTTTACCTAATATCTAGGATGGGAGGATATGGATAGATAACTACCCCCTCTACCCAGATGTCCCTTTAGCTACAGCTTATGGTGATACCAGTGGTGGATGATGAGATATGCGGTGGGGTCATGCATGGTAGGAGGAGAAAAATGAGGTTGATGTCATACACATTTATGATACCCTACATCCCTAGTCATGTGATATAATACATGTGGTTGTTACAATGATATTTTTATATATTATTGGTGTTATGAGGCATGAAATTCAATTGGTTCTGTAAGATATGATATGTGGTTGGTGTGGTGAGACATGATATACCGTTGGTGCGGTCATTGGTGGATGTGGAGTGGATATTAAAAAATGATGTATTCACATTTTTTGAGTGTGGTAAATTAGTGGGAAATTTTGTTTGTATAGATTTATCTAATTTATTATGATATTATTATACTACTCTTGGATGCGTTGTTTGGTGAGTGGTCCTCTATGAGGTTGGGGGACTAGTTAACCTATGTATGTGTTGGTTAGTTATGTTGTTTTTTCACTAAGGAATTAGTATTCTCTTTTCACATTTTCAAGATAAAACTTGGGTATAATACTGATGATTATACATGTTATTATCACCCCGCATATATAGATATATATATATAATTTTTTCAGGTTTTTGGGATGACTTTGGTGGTCGATCTAGATAGTAATCACTCAATGTTTAGAGTCATTTTAGTCGCTTCCTTAGGATTTTCTTTTGGAATTTTTTTATTTTGGATATGTTTGTATCTATTTTATATTCATTTATATGGGATATTTATTGTATGGTATTTTGGTTTATTTATTTTATAGTATGGTGGATTGGTTGGTGGTTTTATGTTATGATCTAGGGATATTAAAGGGTAATACCTCACGTTTTGTGTATTTATACCCTCAGTGCTCATCAGCAACCTGGGGCCTACTAGAGGAGATACTTAGGGGGTTCATTCATTCTCTTCAATTTTGGACCATGAGGGGTACCAATGGAGGGGTTTCATGATAAATTTGTTCTCGGTGATCTGTTTAAGAGATAGGGTGGAGTTTGTAATTAGGAAATGATGAGTACTACATGGGTTTGTAAGGAAATAGAGTTAGCTAAATTATGTGAAAATATTAAGAGAGACCAGCTGGGACATGGGATTCTAGATACCCCCTATTATCTGATGCAAGTACCTTAATCTCTATGAATTTACTAGGTAAAGTGACATTTCTTGCAGGGTAGAGACCTATGAGAGGTACATGCATCAATATTGCTTGAGTTCTATTTTGAATGGGGTTATTTTGGGAATAAATTATTTAAATGAATCTAAATAAATTCATTGATACCATACATAGGTGTTCCTCCTTTACTTATAGAAATACTAGTTAGTAATTTCTTGTTTGTGGTATAAGTAAAAGATTTTTAGTAGTCTAACTCTATTGATCATCATAGATTTGATCCAAATCAGGAGGATAAGCAGTGGAAAAGTCTTTTGTGTGCCTTTCAGTGTTAGTTCTTAGAGAAGTATGAGGTTATAATCTCTATTCTAGAGATGGAACACTTTTTGAAGTATTTTATGATCATTTTTTAATTAATTTGAGCCTAATATGAGTATTGGGTTTTCCTAACTATTAACCAGTTGATGAGAGTAGCACGTTAGTGGTGGATGGTGTATCTCAAGGAACGGGTGGAGATTCATGTATCATGGGATGACTTCTAGAAGAAGTTCGAGGAAAATTTATTATTTATGATGAAGAATATGTAGGAGTTTTTATCCCTTCAATATGGTAGTATGATCATTTAAGATATGGGAATTATATTTAATGGGCTTCTATAGTTTTCCCTTAATGATTTTCAAGATGAGGATTCCTAAGTACAGTGCTTGGAGGAGGCATTGTGCCCCACCCTTGATTCTATAATCAACCCCATTTATATTACCAATGTATTTATAGGTTTATAACAATACAAAATTAATGGACAGGGTGTAAGAGTGGGATGGAGTTCCCCTAGTCGAGAGTTAGTAGAGACCATCAAAGAGCAAGGCGTCAGATCAAGGGTTGTGGATAATGGGTCAGTCAAGGTTTTGATCAATAGGGAAACAATCCCAATAGTTATCATTGAATTTCTCGATGGTTAAAAGTTTCCATGCATCTATGAGGATCTCTAACTTTTTTTTCTTTGGTTTTAGAGTTCATGGTCACTATCACCATTAGTTCCCTTCATTTATGGAGAGTTAGTATAGATTAGATAGTCAGGATCCCTTTCAATAGTGGAAACAATTACCCCTAAGGTAATTTCAATCGTCGATCTTTCTAGTGTATGTTAAACATCTTGTTTAGTAGACTTATGCTCGTTCAAGAGGAGGTGGAGTTCGAAAATGGGAACCATTGGATGTTCCTCTCCATTAGAGAACCAAGAAATATCATGGATATATAGTATTTTAGTAATTAGGAAGAGAAGCTAGTAAAGGCCATATACATATTATAGTGGTTTCAGTGCTAGATGGTCCAAAGGTTATTCAAGGTATTCCCTATTTATCACCTACCATGGTTTCTATTTTGTTTGATTCTAGAGATTTACACTCCTTTATTACTTTAACCATAGTCCAAGCATTGTGACTAGATGTGGAGAGCCTCTCCATGCCCCTAAATTTATCCACACTAGTTGGAGGACATGCTAGTTTGTTTCTTGTGTTTTAGAAATGAATACTGGTGATGGGTAAGCATCAATCATTTGGAGGTTTCTGTATGCTACAGATACAACAGTATGATTTCATTCTTACCATGGATTGGTTTTATTCCATTCACATGGTGGATTAATTATATAGGAATATTTATGGTTTTTCAAATGTGTAATTATTATTTGTGGTGTTTTTTTACAAGAAAAGTTTCCAAATGGGTGGTAAGTGAGTGGGGACCCTTCTTTTTATGGTGTCTGAGTCATCTACACAGCCAATGAGAGCTCAGGTAGTGGGGAACCCCAGATTTGTGTAATTTTTAGATTTTTTCCCTAAGAATTTTGTGAAACTACCCACTCAACACGATGTCAAGTTTGGGATAGAGATTCAGTCATATTCTTCATCAATTTTGATGGATCCTTATCGAATGAAACCCTTGAAGTTGAGGGATATGGGGATATATATTAATGATCTTATATATAAATGATTTATTAGGCTGAGTGTATCAATATGAGGAGCTCCAGTTTTCTTCACCAATATTGTGGAGGATAATCTAATGTTGTGTATATACAACTAGTGTATAAATAATGTGATAATAAAGAATAATTACCCTCTTCTAAGAATTGATGATCTCTTTGATCAGTTTAGGGGATATAGCTAGTTTTATAAAATCAATCTATAATCTAGATATCATTAATTGAGTGTTAAGGAGGCATATATTCTAAAAACCACCTTATGGTGCAGGTATAGGCACCTTGAGTTAATATTTATGTTGTTTGGTGTCACAAATTCATTATTTTTAATCATTGGACTCATGAACTCTTTGTTTCATGAGTTCCTAGACCCGTTCATAGGAATTTTCATCGAAGTCATTCTCATAAACTCAATATCAGGACAAAAGCATGTCGTTCACCTGAGGATCATTTAATAGTCTCTATGATGCCACCACTACTAGAAAAACAGGTATTTGCGACGGGTCATTTGCGACGGGATCCCGTCGCAAATGGCTTGTTGCGACGGGGGCCCGTCGCAAATGGCCCGTTGCTGAAAACGGCGTCGCAACAACACTTATTTGCGACGGGCCCGTCGCTAAAACCCTTTTTGGCGACGGGTATTCTTCCCGTCGCAAATAGTACTTCGTATATTTGTAAAAAACTTTTAAAATAGTTTTTGCGACGGGCCCGTCCCAAATACCTGTTGCGACGGGCCCGTCGCAAAAACTATTTGCGACGGGACCCGTCGCAATACTATTTGCGACGGGACCCGTCGCAATACTATTTGTGACGGGCATAGCATCTCGTCGCAAATACTATAAAAAAAATAAAAAAAATAAATTATTAATAAATTATTTTAATTAATATAATAATAATTCAATTATAATTCAAAAATAAAAAATAATAAAATATTAATAAATGATTTTAATTAATATAATAATAGAATTATAATTCACAAATAAAAATAATAAATTATTTTAATTAATATAATAATAATAGATTTATAATTCAAAAATAAAAAATAATAGAATATTAATAAATGATTTAATTAATATAATAATATTAGAATTATAATTCATAAATAAAAAAATATTAATAAGTTATTTTAATTAATATAAAAATAATAGAATTATTTTACATTCAAATATTAAAATAATTCAAGTAAAAAAAATATAATTAAATTATAATATTATAAAATTTTAATATATATATATAATTTAATATTATAAAATATAAATAATATTATTATTCATATTAATATTGTTATTTAAAAATATAATATTATTAATATTTTATAATGATACAGAAACTACGAATAGAAAAAAAATCATATTTTGATTTCACAAATTTTATAACATAAATACAAACTCTAATCTGAAGGAGGGGGGGAGGTGGGGGATCTGCAGATGGTGGTGGAGGAATAAATACCAATAATTAGGAATAATTACCAATAATTATGAATAATTAGGAATAAATACCAATAATTAGGAATAATTACCAATAATTACGAATAATAACATTATTAGTATATTTTATTATTAATATTAAAATAATATAATTTTATAATTTATATACAATTCTCCTTTCATCTGTGTGTTTTCTATCTCCACATACAAATAATACATGTGGAGACAGCAAACACACAGATGAAAAGAGAACTGTATATATATAAAAAATTATATTATTTTAATATTAATAATAAAATATAATAATAATTTAATAATGTTATTATTCCTGATTATTAATATTTATTACTAATTATTAATATTTATTCTTAATTATTAAAAATTGTTACTAATTATTCCTAATTAGTATTAACTATGAACAATACTAATAATTTAAATTTATTAAGTAACAAAACAATGTAAACATAATTAAATTACAACTAATTAAGAATAATTAAAACTAATAAAAAATTAAAAATAAATATTAAATTAAAATGAACATAAATACCTTGAAAATTGATCTGCTCTGATCGTTCTTCAAAACTTTAATATCGACTCCGAAAAAAAATTAAACTTGAGAAAAACTAAACTTTAGAAATAAAACTTTGAGAGAAGAAGAAGATGGAATTTGAGAATGATTTGAAAAAACGGATGGGGTATTTATAGGTTAGAGTATTTGCGACGGGTCCATTTGCGATGGGATTCCCGTCGCAAATAGTATTATTTGCGACGGTACCCGTCGCAAATACCTTAGCCATCATTTATTAAGTTCAACGGTTAAATAGTTATTTGCGACGGGTCCCGTTGCAAATAACCACCTGCCGACACACTAGTTGCGACGAGGGAATATTCCCGTCGCAAATACCTTTTACCGCCACCGGTTATTTGCGACGGGAATATTCCCCCGTCGCAAATAGGTTTCCCGCGATTTGGCGCACAAACCGCGCCAGTCCTTTTGCGACGGGGAAAGCTATCCCGTCGCAAAAGGCTACTTATTTGCGACGGGCAAATATTCACGTCGCAAATAAGTTTTTAACAGGACTATTTGCGACGGGATTTATTCCCGTCGCAAATAACCCGTCGCAAATACCCCTTTTTCCCGTAGTGAACCAATAGTATAGGAAATTTTACATGTATAAGTTCTATATGTAATAGGTGCATCTCATTGGGTATGTGGTGTCTCAACAGTGTGTGGTAGTGGATCCAATAAAGGTTGAGGCAGTTTTTTCTTAGGAATCACATAAGAACATGGAAAAGTTCTATAGTTTTCTTAGTATCATGGGTTATTATCATAGGGTTTTTTTTGTATTACCTTTGATTTCATCCCCATTTAACACCCTAAATAGGAAGGTTCTGGATTTCATTTTTACTAACCAGTATGAGGAAAGATTCAACTACATAATGGGGTAGTTGACTAGTGCCCTAGTTCTTTAGTTTCTTGAGGAGGGTATGATGTTTGAGGTGTTTTGTGATACTTCCTACTTGGGATTTGGATTATTATTTACGTATTAGTGTGAATTGATCTCTAATGGTTCCATTTAGTTACACCCCCATGAGATAACTATGCCTTCGATGATCAGGATATGGCGACAGTGATGTTTTATCTGAATTTATGCCGATATTACCACATCAATAAATGATTTTCGATATTCACATATCAAAAAATATTGAGTTATTTTTTCTCCCAACATGAACTGAATCTATGACAGTAGAGGTGGATATAGTTCCTCCATGACTATAACTTTGATATCATTTATACACCAAGAAAGGGAAACATCATGGTAGATTCCCTTAGTAGAAAGTTGTGGGGAACTGTTTGAGAATTCAAGGATTCATGAAGGGTAATGGAGGATTTAACAACATTTCATCTTGATTTAGAGTAGGTTTATGGTATAGGATACCTATTCTAGATGGTTATAGATCCCACTTTGTTGCAGATGGTGGAGGAATATTAGTGGGAAAACTAAAAATTGGATGCAATTCCTAACCATGTCATTCATGGTGATGCCCCTATGGGATTTTCAGAGGATGTCCAGCATCAATTCATGTTCTAGGGAAGTATGTTCATTCTTTTGGTGATGTTTTTGGTAGTCCAATGTGATTTTCATAGATAACCCCTAGAAAAACACCCTACCTATCTAAGATATATCATGGATTGGGGAGGATGTTTTGGTGGCTAGTGATGAATAATTTAGTGGAAGAGATTGTGGCATGATGTCTAGTCTTCCAGTAGGTAAAGGTATAACATCATTTCCATAATGTATTTTTTCATACTTTGGATATACCTAAGTGGAATTGGGGGAAATATAGATGAATTTCATATCCAAGATACCCTAGTCTTGGGTTGGATATAATGTTATATGGGTGGTTGTAGATAGACTGGAAAAGTCATATCAGTTTCAAGCAATGTGGGAGTTGAGTATTGTGGAAGTTCTGGTGAGACAATATGTGGATGGTGTAGTAAAGCTTCATGGAGCCCTATGGACCATCATTTTTTACTAAGATTCTCAGTTTACTTCATGATTCCAAATAGTATTTTAGCATTCCTTTCACTCTCAATTATGCCTTAGCACTGCTTTCCACCCCTAGGAAGATGGGAATAAAAATCAGACCATCCAAACATTGAAGGGTATATTGTGGGTGTGTGTCTTCGATTTTAGTGGATCATAGGTGTGAAACTTACCCTTGGTTGACATTTATCATAATAACAGTTACCAATTATCCATCGTTATATCCCCATTTGGGACATTGTAATAGAGTTCGTGTAAATACTTGTTAATCTAGACTGATATTAGAGAGGTAGTAGTTCTTGGTAGTGACGTGGTTTAGAACATGAAGGAAATAATTCATATGATTCTTGAAAGGATAATGGAATTTTGGCACTACCTGAAGGATTATTCCAATCAGTGGAGGAGGCATTTATAGTTTGAGGTTAGAGACCATATTTTCCTAAAGGTATTCCCTCAACATAGAAAGAAAATGTTTTGTCAGGGAAAAAATCTCTCACCCGAGTTTATTGGACCTTTTGAGGTTTTGTATCTTGTTGTTGAGGTGTATTATCAGTTTTTGCTACATCTACAACTAGATAGAGTTCATAATGTCTTCCATATAACCCAACTACATCAGTATCTTCATAATAACTCCCTTATCATTAATTGGGGGGAGTTAAATATTGGGTATGATGTGACATTCTTGTAATAAATAATTAAGATTTAGTACCATTAGGAGAAGTTTTGACAAGGGTATTTTATCCACTTGGTTTTAGTTCTATGGAGACATAGTGGCCTAGAGGAGAGTACTTGGGAGTGGGAGTCACAGATGCATACTCAGTACCTAGATTTGTTTATTACTTGATGTTTTAGTTGTTTTGATGTCAAACTTTTGTGATGGTTTTTAGAGTTATTACTTTTATTTTTTGAAATAATTTCATTATGTTTTGAATTATGGTTTCACCCTTGTTTTAGAGTCATCACTCGGTGGAGTGTTTAGTGGTTTCTGGTAGTTTGTGCTACCATTTTATGGTTTTTTTTTCTTCTCAAGGATTTCAATAATTTGATATATATTTATTGTAGAATTTTAGACCCTTTATTCCCATTAATTTATTATTTTTGAGTAGTGTAATCCTTATGATAAGTTTAATTAAGGAATAAGAGGATTCGAGGTCAAATATTCAACTACAGGTAGTGATTCACAATTCACGATGTGAATGAACATTTGCTGCTTAGGAGACCTAGTTTCTAGAATTTTTTTCAAGGAGTAGTTCATAGTGTGAATTTAAATGATAAAGTTTTTTGGGGTTTGAACTTTGAATAATTCATGGGGTGAAATTTTTATTCATGGTGTGAAATTCCACCTAGGTTTATTGGATTGAGTGCCTTGTTTTTCATTGGATTGGAGTTGTGTGAGGTTTTCAGTGTAAACTATCCATTCACGCTAAAAACTGGGTGATTTACAAGTTGTATATAAATTCTAACCTCCCTCTAATCTCCATTATTCTCCCTTTATTTATCTCAAACTTTAGGTGATTCCTAGGTGATTTTGAGAACCCTAATAGCCTCTAATCATTGGAATTCACCCTTTTCATCTGAAGACTCGATATCAGTGATTCTATGTGAGTTATTTTTCTATTTCTCTTTGATTTGTTCCTTTTTTATTTGTATATTTTATTTCATATGTGTTTTTTGGAGTTTTGGTTGTATTGTGATATGGTTTTTATGATACATTTATGTTTTCCATTTGATTTTAGGATCCCTTGTGTGGTTGTGTCCCTATACGTTATCCTCTCTTTCTTTATCTTTCACAATGAATCAAAAAGATTATTTTGAGGTATGGGACTTTATTTGTATCCATTTTTATATGAATCTATGATATTATCATACTTTTAATTTATATTTGGTAATTTTTAATAATTATAATAATTAAGATAATAAACATGACTAATGAAATCAAAAGGGAATGGTGTGATGTGCATGTAGTTACTGGTTTTATTGATGTTATTGATGTTGTTACATGATATATTCTTGTTATGGGATTATTATTTAGGGTGATGGATTTATTTTATAATACCCTTTTAATGGTTAAACACTTAAATTTAGTAAATGAAAAGATTAAGGCGAATATACATGTTATATATTGGACTTAATGTCTGCAGATTGGTGGTCTTGGTTCTGTTCAACTTAGTGGCCTTGGTTATGATGAAGAGAATTGACATGGTGGTTTCTTAGGGATAGTTTGGTATAAATGTAATAATATTTACATGTATAATAATTTATTAATGGTTAAATAATTCATTTATATGGATTTAAATTAGTAACTAAATGGGTAAATCGTATTGGATGAATTGTTAAAAAAAAGTAATTAAAATGGAACTCGGGTTGTGGTCATTATGTGATGCTTGTGTGTGTAGTATTTTTGGCATTAGAGGTAGTTCTTAGTGTCATGATATTATTAGTAACCTTATGGTGGTTGTGGAAGTTTTTCTTATTTTAACCCATGGGTGTGGTCTTGTGTGATACTATTATATAGATGCATTCTTTTTTGACTTTTCTAGACACCCCACCCAAGTCAGATAATATGAATGACACCTAGAGACCCTAGGGGTGTTTTCCCCTAAAATATTGGATGTGGAGGATATCAATTTATTACTATACCCTCTCCCCAAATCTCCATTCAGTGATAGATTCTAGTGATACTGGTATTGGGTGATGAGATATATGATGGGATTCATGGGTGGTAGGAGGAGGACATGAGGTTGATTTCCTATATGTTCATGATACCATACTACCCTAGTTATGTGATATGAGATATGTGGTTGTTTACATAAGATTCAATATTCCATTGGTTATATGATACATGTCTTTTTTTTTTGCTGTCATAATATGTGATATGTGTTTAGTGATGCGAGACATGATATGTGATCGGTGTCATCATTGGTAAATATAGAGGGGATGAAAGGAAAGGATGTATTCACATTTATTAGGAGAAAAAATCAATGGGTGAGTGGTTTTGTGTCACATTTATATAATTTCTTATGATATTTCTATACAAATATTGGATTAATTGTTTGGTTAGTGAGCCTTGGTGAGGTTAGGGAACTAGTTAACCTATGTGGGTACTGGTCAGTTCAATTTTTTGTTTACCAGGGCATTGGTATGATCTTTTAATATTTTCATGAGATACATTGGGTGTTATCCTACTAATTATACATGTTATGATCACACAATATATATATATATATACTTTTTTTCAAGTTTCCAGGAGGACTTTGGTGATCGAGGTGGACAGTACTAGCTCGAATTTTAGAGTCGGTGTAGTTACTAACTAAAGGTTTTCTTTTGGTATTGTTTTCTTTTGGTATTGTTTTATTTTTGATATGTTCATATATATTTTATATTCATGCATAAGATATTTCTTTTAAGGGATATTAGTTTATTTATTTTATATTATAGTGGATTGGTTGGTAGTTTTATGTTACGATCCATATATATTAAAGGGTAATGCCTCCCATTATGTGTGTTTATATGCTTGGTGAAAGTCACTAACATCGGGCCTACTACAAGTGGGACTCGAGGGAACTCATTCTCTTCACTTGTAGCTCAGGATGGGTACTAGTGTTGTGCTCATGACATTGATTGTATTTAGATCAATTTTCTGCCTTTGCTTCATATCATATTCTAAAAGATGAATAACTATGATGAATTTTTCAATATTTTAGCATTATAATACACTTTTAATAGATTATAATATCCATAAAATAATGATTATTTATTCCTCCTAAGACTAGAAATTTACTAAAAAAATAGTGGGCATAAGTAAAAATAACATCCAAATAAATGATAACCTTCAAATCCTTTATTATAAATAATACCAATAATTTAATGTAAATTACTTTATAATTTATCTATTAATTCCTGAAGTCTTAAAATTAATCAAACTCGAAAAATTAGAATTATATCAAATTCAATTATAGGTATAATAACCATATTCACAACTAGGGAATAACTATTCATATTAATAAATAATGCCTAATATATTATCATTGTAACCAGATTTCCATTATGTGTATTAATTGATTACTCCTTCCTTAGAGTGTACAGGGATGATTCAATATCTATGAAAAATATAAAAATAGTGTGTGGATCCAAAATCAAATGAAGCGTGATTTTACAATCAAAGTACTCGCTATCACAACTTAATGGACTTCAAATTTAGTTTTAGTGATTACATATGCTTGGCCTTGATATATTGGCGTTTTTTAGGTAAATTCCCTTGATTATTGGGACAATAGTTTTAATATTTTCCTATATCCTTAGAGTTTAAACACTATATATTGGTAGATTATTTATTGACCTTACATTTATGAGTTAGTTGGACCTTATCTCCACAGTTGTAACAAACTCTCATTCCTTTTAAACAAGTACCAAGGTGTTTATTTCCACAATTATCTCATATTATAAGCTCTATATTGGCCTTCTTATCCTTCACCTCATTAATTTTTCCTTGGTACTTAGTCTTCCTCTTCTTCTCTTGATTTCCTTTGAAAATATAAGTCTTAAAGAATTAGTTATTTTTCCTAAGGACATTTGATATCATACCATCATATGATGAAAAATTTTAAGAGACTAGTGTCCTTTAGAGGCATGTATTAAGCCTATTAAAGAAAAAATAAATCTTAATTTTCATATTACATAAGTATTTTGTGGAATGTATTTATAATATCATAAAGTTTTCCTCTTACTCAGTAACACTTTCCTCTTCCTTATATCTCAAATTAAGGGATTTATTTTTCATATCAACTCGTTTCTCTTGAGAAAAATATTTCTCAAAGAAGATCACCTTAAAAGTATTCCATTTCATTATCTATATCTCCTCCCCATCCTCATTTGTATTTTTAATTAATGATCACCATTGATCATTATCTTCATTTACACAATACAATTCCAAAATAACCTTCTCCCTTTCATTTCTTCTCAAAGATAGAAATATATTTTCAAGGGACTTGATCCATTATTAATCTATTAATGTATTAGTAATTCAAAAATGGAGGTTTTTACTATATGAAGTGGTCCAACATCATTGCATCATGCTGTAAAGAAACTGGTTGTTCCATATAGTCAAGTTTATTGTTCATAACCTAAGTCAACAGACCAAATATAGTCATAATATACTTAGCTCCAATTCCATCCATGTTGAATTTATTCGGAGGTAAATCCATATATTTACTATGGGTGTTGATAAATTTTTAATTCCATCCACCAAGATCTATATCTAAATAATTTAATATGCTCAATTATCTCAAAACATTACGAATATTTAGTCATGATATAAAAAGTCCCAAAAACGTTATTGAACATTCTAGGTGTTTATTATAATATTCATGTTAGCTATGTTCTTCTAAAATATAGTTCCCAATGTTCCTACTAAACTTGATCTAATACCAACTATAATATCCCCAACTATAGTAACTCAAGGATGGTGTTTACTATATTACATTGGTATAAGATTCAAGAGATCACATCCCAAAATATAAAATGGTTTAGAAATATTGGGAGACTGGATAAATACAAGATTCTCAAAATACAATTGAAACATAAATAATAACTTGTAAAATTCATAAAAACATTATTATTTTTTTTATTATATCCTTGATATCATTCAAATATCTTTTCTTGGTACCTTGGGGAAAGGAAAACAAAATAAAGGTTGAGTTCAAATGCTCGGTAAGGGATTGCATGTAGTGGAATATATCATGAATAAATAAGGCATAATCAATATGGTAGAATAAATAATAAATAAATGTTTCATATAATTAATAAATTTAAAATGAAATATATTCATGGATAACAAAATCACAAAGAAAATAATAATATATTTCATAATGATGGAATTAATAATTTCATATATCGTAATCCTCAATCCAAGACATCATAATCTTATTGTCAAAGCCTCATTCCAAGACATTATGATATTATTATAAAGTCCTCATGTTAATAAATCTTTCATACCATCAAGGTCTCATGTCAAGACATCTTAAATACCATCAAGGCCTCATGTCATGACATCTTACATATATGCAATGGCATAAAACCAACGATACCCATTATTATTTTTCTCACAAGACCTAATAATGCATTAAGGGGATATATAATTTTGGACCCCAACCAAAACTTACTCATGTCCAATGAATTCCTCGTCTATTGAATGATCAATACAATACATTATCAATATACCTTTTAAATCAACAAATATATGTATTGAATCAAGTATACGGAATGTCAATATTCCTTTATCAATATAATATCTTGATCATAAGACACCTGAAGAAAGAAAGTGGATAATTCATTAGAGTATATACCTAGTGTATTATAAGATAATTTGAAGGATGTTGAAATAGATGAAACACAATTTTTTTTAATATGTATTTATTAACATTTTGAATGATATAACATAATAAAAGTTCAAGATTTAGGTCATTTGATACCGCAAGTTCAATGGTTCATAAAGAAGCATATGAAATATCCAAAGCATATCTCCCAGAAGTGTCAAACTAGTTGTGCATTTATGCCCACTATTTTTTAACCAGGTGAATATATAATTAAAAATCAACCAATATTTTTCATGGTTATTACCCCTATGTGAATCTGTGTCAAAGTTTGCATCCACTTGTTTGTATCTAGCAAGGGATTTCATTTCTAGGAAACTACACACTTTTTAATTTATTGGAATTTTAGGATGTTAAAATATATTTATATTTATCCATAGAGATTCCAATAATGTATTATAGCTCTAATTATTAATAAAAACCTTGAAAATAAATAATTTTAAAGTTAATAAATGTGGAATGAAAGATAAAAATATACATGAGTGAAATGAAATCCCTTTATTAATTATTGTAAAATATTAAATTTTATTCATAAAATGAAATATTCATGGAATAATGGGTATAGTATTTTATATGAAATTATATAGAAACTTGTAAATGAATATTTATAATTAATAATGGTTATGGAATCTAGAAAATGAAGTTGAGTCATAAACATCAAAAAAACATTATTTTCTTATAATTATAAAAAGTAAATTGGGACCCATAAATAAAACGTTCAGGAGAAACCATTTAAACCTATGTAAATAAGTTCCAAGATATATGAAAATTAACTTATATAGTCATTAAAAAATATAGAAGAACATTATTTAAAAAAATAAAGAATATGGACATGGAGTGAAAGATTTCAGACCTAAAATAAAAAATAAGGTCAATTTTTCTTATAAACAATATTTCAATCTTTTTGAGTACCAAAGAGGGGGAAAATGACAGAATACTTTAAAATAACATAAATAACAAAATATTAAGAAAATATATAGGTTTTAAGAGAGAAACATCATAAAATTCCCCCAATGTAAATTTAAACATAAACAATCTCGAATAAAAATGAGATTGTAAAACAAACCCTTACGGCTTTGGTAACTCATATATCGAAACCCCTTGAAAGAGGGAACTTGAAAAAGAATACTGAATATAATGAATAAATATGTAATCATGGTATATTAATTAAAATGGGTATTATATACACCATATAAATTAATATAGGTCTATAACATAAAATACTTCTCAATGAATTTAATTCAAGAAAAAGAACCCTTACCTTGGATTACAACTTGTCCAGATGCATTCCAACCTTCTATATAATATATTTATATTTATTATTTATTTATACCATGTCCATATTTATATTTATATTTTTGGGATATAATTTATTCGTAATTTTTTTTACCCATTTACTCATAATTATTTATTAAGATCAATTATTCAGGTGTTAACAATTATGTTTCTCATGAATGTTTTGATTTGCAGGTCCTAGTCCTTACACCTTGGTTATGATTTAATCTCAAAAATAATTTTAATAGTGTTTTATATATCATATTTATACATTAAATACACATTTATAATTATCCATGTAATATGGTTATGAAAAATTAAATACTTCATTCATGGAGGCGGTAGTTCAAACATATGAATGAGTGACGCTTTAATTTTTCTATAGATGAAAAGGAATGAAGGTAGATAATGATTTATCTTTAAAAAATTAATTATGTCATAAATATAATAATTAATAATTAAATTAATATATATAATCATCCATGTGAAGTGGTGTTGAAAAATGAAATATTTTTCTTCATGGAGGTGGTAGTCCACAAGTACGCATGGGAAAAATTCTCATTTTTCAATGTATGGAAAAGAGATAGAAAAGGTTTATACCATAAATATAACAAAATTTTACTATATAAATTATACTGATTTAATTATATTTATTTTTTTAATGAATATTTGGAGGATGTGGAATAAGAATGAATCTTTAATTAACTCGGTTAAGATGATTACCTCTTCCTTAGAGATCCTCCTTTGGCTTACACCTTAACCCTTCTTAGTTTGGTCTTTTGGTGAGACCAAGAACTCTACATCATAAAAAATATACTTTATGAGATATTTTCTTAGCACTTTTTAGATCTAGAGATGTTTTTATGTTTTTATAAGGGAGGATATAAGGTTCCCTTTTATAAGTGAGAGGAGTGGCTATCTTGTAAATACTCTTAACTTTTTTTTAAATGTTGGGGCTGAAACCTCATTTTATTATTAAAGAAAAGACCCCTTTTTGACTGGGTAGAGGGAGACCCATAACATAGCCTGAAGTCCCAAGGCTAAGTGGTCTGAATACTAGGCTTGAAAGCCCATTTTTTTGGCCCAAAGGACCCTTTGGTGAATAGTACTGCTACAGTACCCAGTCTGCTACAGTACCTCCGCCACTGCAGTTCCTGCACAGTACCTCCGCCGCTGCTATAGTACCGCCTCTGCTGCAGTACTGCTACAGTGATCTTCTATAGTGCTGAAATAGTAACCTAGAAATTTGTCCCTGCCCGGATTTGATCTCGGGTCTTTTGGATGCCAAGTAGGAGCTTTTACCACTTGGGTACAAATATGGGATATCTCAATTTCAACAACAATGACTCCAAATCACCTCAATTTCAAATATAGGATATCTTAAGGTTTAAATCCAATCAAATTTATACATGTTTTAGTGATATTTTAATCCTTATCTCTTAGTTTAATCCCCTCATTAAACCTTTTAACCATTACCATGATGACCAAATTTTTACCATGGTAACTATTCATTATAACTAAAAATTGAATGACCCTTATTATATAATTTGAATATTATAATTTCAAATATGTAACAAATTTTATAATATTCAATTCCTATAGGTGGTAAAATTTAATTTTAATATAATTATGAAAAACACTATGAAAAATATTTTTTTAGAAAAATATATTTTTAAGAATAAAAATGAATTTATAACAGAATCATGTATAGAATATATTCTCATGAAATTTATTGTTTTATAAATATAAAAATTATATTTATATAAATTTAAAACTAAATGTATTTTTTTTAATTACATAATTAATTAAAAATCTCAAAAATAGTTCTTTTAGTAGAATAAAACATCACTTAGGTTCAAAAATGTCAAACATGAGTTCCTAAATTCATCATAATATTTTTAAATGATTTATTTAATTCTTAAAAATATTTTTGTTCTATAAAACAGGTTTCTAAAACTTTCAAGTCATTCATATATCATGATGATGTCATAAAAGTGATAGTATTTTGTAAAACTACATTTTTCACTATTCACCTAAAAATTAAAAATTTCAAAAAAATACCAAAAAATCACCAAAATATAATTTTGACATGATGAATTAAAAAAGTAATTTCATTTCATCAAATTTAAATTTTAAAATATATAAATTTATCATTTAAATGAAAATATTGAATATAAATAAAAACATATTTTATAGAAAAATGAGCTTTTAAACTTTAATTGTTCTTAATATTATTTCATATAGATTTATAATTAATTGAGTATTGATATATTATATCGTACATATAAATGTTTTAAAAAATCAATTTATTAAAATACACAACACTTCAAAAAAAATTATTTGAAAAATATCACTTTTTAATATTGATTTATTTTAATTGTATTAGATTAATTATTTATTTTCTAATAATTAAATTTCATCAATAAAAATATAATAATACAATGTAATCATCATAATTGATTACTATCTTTCTCTATACTAAAGGTTTATTCTTCTTATAATTGTAATATATTTTAACCCATTTTAGTGTGGTGTTTTGTGTGTTATAAGCTATTCAACATAGTATTTATTTAAATGAAAATACTTATAAAAATATTGGGGTGTTATGTCTTTTTTTCATGGAATGAGGTCTCAGGGTTGATTTTCACAGGTTCTATTAGATCTCATGTCAGGACACGGTCTTGAGCATTGCAACACGAGGGCCTGGAGTGCTAGTTCTCGTGGTTTGGTTAGTTGTATGTCATGGCGCGAGGATAAACTTCATGTTTCAACCTTCCTAGATGATATAAATTTAAATATGGTTTACCAAATTTAATAAGGGAAAGATATAAGGGATACACTATGTGATTTTATGAGGACATTTCAAGATAGCCCTATTGCGGTGTGATGATGGACTATCGCACTACAATGTTGTGTTTTCTAGCCCAAGTATAAATTTGAGAGGTCATATGATTCCCATTATTTTTACATTGTTTCTACATTGGGTAACCTTAAGGTAATTGTTTAGAGACCTTTTAGTTCTCTTTCTTGGTCTTGATCCTTGGTTCCTGGAGATCCCTTGTTCATGATCTGAGGTGAGTTTCTTACTTCTTCTTCTTATTTCTCTCTGCATTCCTTCATTATAGAGTAGATTTTCATCAATTTGGATATAGTTTTTATGGTAATTTACTATGGTTTAGGTTGATTAAGGTTAAACTCACATGGTTTAGTTTTTAGTTCCATCATCTTCTTCCCTTTTATTAGATGGTAGGATTCAAGGATTTGGTAGAAGAAATAGATTTATGAACTTGTCTTCTATCTTTTGGAATAAATTTCTTGACAAGCCTATTATGAATTATTCTAAAGGTACTCTCTTATTCTATTGATACATTTTTGTTTATGGATACTTCAGTGCTCATGGTTTGTAGGAAGAGTAATTTTCAGGGAAACTTCTTTAAGAAGAATGGAATTAAATAAATATGATGAACTAGGTATGAGGAATTCAGGATGGGAATGAGATCCACATGTGCTTTATAGATTTCTATTTTATTTTCTATTTATTTATTATTATTTATTGATGCTTGTTTTTTTGGTTTCCTTATTTTTTTCATCATCGAATAACATTATTTCCTTCATAAGTAAATAACTATTTAAATATGGTAATGAAAAGGAAGTCTCTAAAAACTGGAATATGAGATTTATTATTGATTTTGTTTGTAAATGAAAATTTTTTGTGTTAGTTGTTTTCAATTTTCATAAAAAGTAGTGATTTTATGTTTTGGTTTGACATGTATATATTTTAGAATATTAATGGTAATAAGGAATTATAAATAAAAGTGGGAATATATGTGTATTGATGAAAACATGATAAGATAAATACATATTGAAATAAATGATTATGGGATTATGTTAAATGTAAAATTGATTGTTTGGTATGTAAAATGGTATGGGATGAATCTATTTATAATATGATGATTGATGAATATAAAAAATAATAATTAAATTATGTAAATTGATGGTTATTATGAATATGAGGAGGGGATGTAATTTAACCGATAATGGGATGATTTATTAAATGTTAATAGATATAATAAATGTGTTAAATGATGCATAAATGGATTGAAACAGTAAGTTGTTTGAAAATAAGGTTTATATGGGAAAATTAATGGCATAATAAACTTAATAAGGCTAGTAAATTTTAAACGATGGGGCTAGGAGTGATATGAAGAATGTGAAGTTGTCGTGTGGTTTTCTTTTTTCTGTGAATTTATTTATGCTAATGATGATGATTTGTTGTGGGAATTTGTGTGTTGGTATTTGGTTTCCATGTTTATATTTGGATATTATGGAAGTTTTTGTGGTTATATATTGTGAAAAAATATGGAATCAGGAAAGTACTTATGGTTTGTAATGATTTTTAGTTGATTAACATTGTGGTTTGTGATGGCTCAAAGTAGGCATGTGCTTATAGGTTGTAAAGGATTTAAGTTATAAGTATGAAAAATTCCACCGAATATGTGGTGTAACTATGATAATTATACATGGTGGGGGTCATATATGGTAGGATAAGGTCATGAGGTAAGTGTCCTATATGTCCATGATACCTTATTATGGTGAGGATTTGGTGATGATGATGATGTGGTTATGGTTATAATGGAGAGGAGGTGGATTATAGTGATGGGTGGGGAATATGTACAAAATGGGGAATACATGAGGTTAATACCATTCATGTTTATGTTACCCAACCTATATGTGGTTAGAAATGGGGATATGTACTGATGTGGTATGTGTATACTTGTTAATGTGAATGTGGACATGTGATGTGATTGTGATGTGTGGTGGAGATATGGATATATGAAATAAGGTTGTGGTGATGGTTATGGTTGATACTGGTACTAACGAGAGTGTTTGATGCTTCATAAGTTGAGTTAGATAGGGTTATAGTCCCCCCCCGGCATATATGATGATATTGGTATAGTGTATTATGGAATGACTTTGTAATGGGATAATAGTATAAGATATGTTTCTAATGTAGTTTCATTCTCATTTCCCTAGTTAGTTAATCAGTGGTTTTTCTACCATCATGCTACTAGTTTGTATTAGAGTAGTCTATAAACTAATAGGTGGGAACGATAGTGAAATTTTTAGCCCTTTTAATTTGTTTATTTTGATTATGTTTGTGGTTTTGGGGATATTTATCAGTTATTGGTTCTGGAATTGGTTGGAAACCTATATTGGGAAATGATTGAGGAAGTTGTAGGAGATGACATAAGTTGTGATAAATTATGTGGAATATGGAGTTCAATGTTCTTATATCTCATGTTAACTTCTTATTATATTTATGGTTATGTTTTTCATGGTTTATATCACACTTTATTACTCTTTCATATTTATTACACATGGATGTTGATCCATTTAGAGGTATGATCTTATTGAGTGCTCCCAAGTGCCCACCCCACCACAATTTGCTAAGTGTTTTTTCATGTCAGACTGATGGGGATTAGAACTGTTGTTTGGGTATCTTGGATGGAGTTGTTTTTGGATCTTAGTTTGACTAAAATTCTCAATCCATGATAGACTCCTATTACACCATAGTTCGGAAAATTATAGATTTTCTATATTTCAAATGTCTAATATTTTTGGAATCTTATCAGATGACTTTGAATTAAAAATTAATTAATTGACACATGGTGTGAAGTGATGTTATCATAGATTCGTGGATCAATAAAACCCATTGATAAAGTTAAATATATGTAAAATATCTTTATGAATAGATCATTTAATATATTTTGAAAAATGTATTCATTTAATTAGTGTAATTATTCAATGAGATAAAGGTGAGAGAATGTAAAACTAGTTGGTCAGATGAAATGATGAGAGGACTGCCCAACTGATTTATTCTTGTGAAAAGAACACTTCACACAACATTCATTAACATAGGGATACTTTAAGAAGTCATAGGGGGATCACATCCAGTTGCAATATTTGTTTGGTGATCGATTTACCTTTGTTTGTCTTTGAAATTCATATTGGTGTTTAGAACTATATTCATTCTCCAATGACCAATTAATCTATCATTGATAATAATATATTGACACGTAAAATGATATAATAACCATTGGGCACTGAGTAATAGCCACTTGATAATAAAATTATATGAACCTTATAATTTCTTGTATCATTTTCTTTACATTCTTACACTCTTTATCTTTCATCATCATCATCACCATTCTCTTATCAAAGGAGATCCATTCACTAGTTTCCATATAGATCATGGTGATTAGAATAAGGTGAAAAGAGAGAATAATTTTTCAAATAATATTTTAACCTCTAATTCACCCCCCCCCCCCCACCACCCATGGTTATGAATCTCTTACATGGGGCTAATCACAAGCAATATTGGTTTATCATGGAAAAATAGAAAAATGGTTCTCATTTAATTTTTGACTCATTAGAAGAGATTTTTTGTGATTTAGATGACCAAGATATTCAGAATGATAAAATTTTGCTTGAAGCATTCATATTTTTTCAAGTGTCAATCATGCATCAAATGATTAAAAATGGTAAAACATTCTAGATTTTTCATAAAAAACATAGGATAATAATTATTTGGATATTTGTAACTTATAAAAAAATAACACAAAAAATATGATGTTTGAAATGCTCAATGTTGAAAACCTAACCTAGATACCCTCTTAAATTGGTACCCAACATGAATTTCCACATACCTGAAGGGAATTCCCGATCCCCACGGGCTAGCGACTAGCACCCAGGAATAAAACAACAACCAAAGGGAATGATTTTTCCAAACCTGAAGCAAAAACATGGAATACACACATATATATATATATATAATAGAGTGAAACAATAGAATAGATATGTATATTTAATAACTAAAATAAAACAATAGGAGTGATCTAACTCAAAAGTAGTCAGATATCCCAAAGCATAGGTCTAATCATCAAAGAACAACTAAAATATAAAATCAACCACTCCATGTGATGGCATGAGAAAACTCGCACCATCTCACCACCAACTACCTAGACACAGTTGATAGAAAAATCACTACCTCATTGTGGCACATTACCTTTCCCTACATCTAAATACATACAAAGGTCTACACGCCACCAAAAGGGTTCACAGGGTGTGAGCTAACCTAGTCAGTAGGATACCACCCAGGTGTTCCATAACAAGTCTCAGTATAATAATATAAACATGATTAACTTTAATGAAAATATGGCATGGTAAAAAATTTACAGTTTTTATATAAAAATTATGGTAAAACTTCTAAATTTCCCTTTCTCCACAATTTCAAATAAAATTGTTATAAAAATTTCAAATCATTTCATATACATCAAGCAGTCAAATCAAATCAAAGAAAATAATGTGTCACATATCATAGAAAACCATGTAAGTACAAGCAATAAAAAATCCAAGAGCATAGGTAATATCATGACAAGGATCCCCCTAGGTCAGGATACCTAGGACACTCGTACCCCCAACATAGACAATCGTTCATGCATCAAACCCCTAGATATATGCATCAAATCTAAGCAGTATAGGAGAACCCCAGAAAGTGAACCTACCAATATATTATATCAAGTCTCTAGAAAAAAATCCTAGAGAGATGGATAACACCTCACGAGTGAACCCCCCACCCCCCCAATAGTATCAACAGATGAGGCATATTTCTACACCTTCCACCTAAGTACCCAAGGCTTTCCATGTGCTCTATTTTCCAAACCAATTCATCAAAAACATGATTTGAAAAAAATCATAAATCCATTTCACAATGATTTTAAAATACCTTTTCCTTTTACCAAAATAATAAAAAATCCATATTTTATCAAAAACCCCATATCCACATAGAAAAATCATTCAATCAATCATGTCGTTTCATTTATAAAACAATTTATAAAATCTATAGCAATATAGTTCATCCAACATAGGCTAGAGATGGAACAACCTTCCTCAAAACTCAGGTCACACATACCCGCAATGGGATCCACAAACCATAAAGAATATAATGATGAAAATGGGGACCCTAGAATCAATCCTCAAAGATAATAATAAATTAAATTTATAAAAATGGTTAGTAAATAAGATAGATCACATCATACCTCAATGAAACTTACATGCTGCATTGTAACCAATGAAAAGGTTATCCTCTATAATAATATCACACGGTGGATCTAAAAATAATCAATAAGAAACATCATCATAGATTAATGGATCTAGAACCATAGCATAGCAGTGATATAATGATCAAATTAAACAAATGAACCAAAGGAATCCTTACTCAGAGAGACACACCCCAACCGCAATTGGGATCAATCACTAAAAAAAGAAACTTAGATGGAGCATAGGCCTCCAAAATTTCCTAGGAGATCTCCTATGTTGAGAGAAAGGAATATTGCAAATGAATGAAATAATAAATCACTCACACAGTGCTCTAAAAACAAAACCCATGAGGATTACATGGCGTGTAATCTATTTTCACATTGTGTGATCCATGAAACCCAAGTACACAAAAAACCCCATCACCTTTTTATTAAAAACATGATTTTTACCAATACATGGTGTGAACTAAATACATAGTGTGTAATCCTTTTATGTTTTGTACTGAACTCATAGTATATTCCTAGAATTCATTATGTAAGACCCCAATTTATCCTTTTGGTATGGACACTTTTAATTTTTATTTTAACCTTTTATTGTAGTTCTCTTATGGATTAAACCCAGAAACTGCTCCTTGGGGGGTTGTTTTTTCCAAGGAGGGAAAGGAGCAGAGGTCTAGATCCTGGATGTAGCCCAAATACATGGCATGTATTTAAATATATGGCTTGTATTAAATACATGATATATATTAGTTTGTCCAGACCTCTTTCACGATGCGTAATGTTTACATGTCGTGTAAATTCCCTATGTCAATTTTTTTAAAGGAGGTAAGGTCTCTTATTTTTTATAGAATCTCACCCCCCCCCTCCCTCCTTCATCTATATCGCATAGGATCTCCACCAAAGAAGTTCCCTTTTAATCCCAAAGCTAGGTTTTGATCCCATCTCTCTGTCTGGACTGCGATTCGAGCATTGTCTATCATGTTGGATAGCCACTAGTAATCTCTTAAATCCTTAGGCTCCTTTTTTCATTCTTATTCCTATTGATGATGTTATTATGGTGAAATATAATATGCCATGTATTTAGGGTGTTCGTCTATTCTTCCTTTTCCTTATGATCCAGGCCAAAATAAGGGTTGATACTAGAAGAGGCATCTACTAAGATAATAATGTAGGTATTCAATGACTTTACCTTCAAATCCTCACCTTTTTTATAAACCTTTTCCATTGTAAACGTGTCGGTTTCACCAGGCGTTTCTCCTTAAAATTCATATGATTTATTTTAAGTTGTCTATGATGTATTCTAGACCCTAATGACACCTCTTGACATCATTGGGGGTTGTAACCTCTTTGTTGACCACCCTAAGTAGGGTGTGTTCCTCTTTATGCCTTTAGTGACCTATTATGAGATTATTTGGGACATATTTTGGGTTTTCTATACTTGAAATTTAACAAGGTAAGTTATTTAAACTAAATTAATTTATTATAAATTGTTAAAAGGAAACTATATGTGTATAGATATCACTTGGCCCTTACCTTTGGAACTTGAATTTATAATTGGTTGAATGTCCTTAATTTACCTTGTCATGTATAATGAAATGTAATGGAATGAACCTAATGAATTTAAATTGAAATGAGTATTACATGGCCTGAAATTTTTTATGATATACTAAATGCACTAGGTGCCTATTTCATATAGACCTTTTTCATATTTAAAGGAATGGTTAGACTTGATCCCATTTTGAATTCTTGAGGGAATTCCTTGAGCACTTAGAGGTATCCATTCTGATTCATTGAGCCAATCGTCAACTGAGATACCCTCAATGGAATCTGATCCTTATATTATTATGTGAATTCCTTAGTGTTGTACTGATGATTCACCTAACTCTTTTCCAGATATTATGATTCCTTGGATATACTCCTTGGATTTAACTTTATGTCTTCAGACACATGGCATCATGGATTCACCCCATTGGGCCCAGTCATGCTTATCCCAAGATTACTATGGATGAGCTCCATAGAATTAGTTAAACTCTTTTATAATTTAATTCCTTGGTTGTGACCCTTGAATTACACTTATATCCTTGTATCCAGACTGCATGAGTTACTACTATGAGTTGGCTCGACCCTTGAGGTCAAGGATGCCCTAGTTTCTCCTTGGATCCTCCTTCACTATTATCATAATTATTACTCCATGATTACAAGTATATTATAATTCTTAAACCCTGTATAATAATTAAATTATCACATGTTTATATAAATTTCTATATGAGGATAAAGCAGGTATGGGTTATTTATTTTCTCACTAATTTACATTTATAAACATGCACACTGTTATAGTTTATATTCACAGACTGAATTTATATTGACATTATTAGTGGTGGCTTACTAAGTTTATCTCACACCCTATTTGGGACGCCATTGGTACTTGGGTAGATTATATAATCATAGGTATGGAAAAAGGGAAGCATCCCACTTTGGACACCTGACTTCTTGCTTTAGGATGGTATATTGGTAAAAGATGATTGAGCTAGTGCTCAGGATGCTTGGATAGTTTTTTCCATTTTTAAATCTTTTGTATATCATGCATTGTATTGTCTGCCTAATTCCACATATGCATACTCTCCCTTTTTTTGATACATTCCATCTTCTTTTGTTTATGATATAGTTTATATATTTTGACGATTATTTGTTGATTTGATACTCCTACTTGTTTCTGCAACCTTATTCATTATTATTATACTTTATTTATTTGTTCATATGTCATTATCTTTGTTGTAAACCACTATTATATGAGGTTATAGTCTCCCCATGAACACACCCTAGGCCCTCGCTACTAGTCAGAAACTTGTGATGTATGGGGAGGCATGATTGAGGACATGTGTCCAACCGGGTTCAGTTACTTAGGAGTGAACCAGGTCCAGGACATCACAAATTGATATCACAAGGTTTCTTTTTTTGTCTTATTATTTTTTAAATTTATATAGGAGATTAGGAATGTCTTGAAACTTGGTTATAAGTTGTTCTTGTAACTAACCCTCCTTCAGAGTAAACATCAAGTTTCCAGGGAATTGGAAATTGTTATTCTGTATTTTTATATTATAGTTGATATATTTTTTTCACTATTGGGTGATGTAAATGAATTTTGGTACTTGTTATGCTTTATTCATATTCTTCCTTGGCATGGTATAGAATGGATCATTGTTTAATGCATCATTATAGGAACCTAGGGATTCACATTCCATGCATATGCCATTATATATAGGATTATTTCATTGCTTTCATTTCTTATGTTTCATATGATTGTTTATTGATCCATGGTTGTTATATATTCTTGTACTAATAATTTCTTATATAGGGAAGGTAAATTGGTTGTTTAACATGTTAGCATCAACCTAAATGGTGTTTTCCCATGTAGATTGATGTTGGAATCTTAAATAGTCAATTTTTACCCATGTAATCTATATACCCCTGGTTATATGAGCTATAATTTGGTTTCAATTATGAGACTATCAATTTCAATTTATAAATTATATGGACCTTTATAAATTGTAAAGGTAAATTCGTCAGATTGATCCATTGTATTTTACCCATTGCATTATAAAACCAAATGTAATGGGGTGGTTGTAATTAAATGGGCATCAATTTCAAATTATAAAATGTATGGGCCTTTATAAACTGGGAGTGACAATTCATTTAATTAAACCTTATAATTATATATAAACTTAATTACGGACTTAAGATATAAATTCTAAATTATAAATGAAATGGTTTCCAGTAAATGGAGCGGCCAATTGAAACTTAAAAATCATTTTCATTCTTAACTTGAAATTGACCCACTATATATCAAAACCCTTGTAAATAAAAACTTGAATTCTTACCAATACCCTGACCTTTGATGTGGGAAGTTAGGGTGGTATATTGGGTAGTGAGACCTTTTTATTTTGTTTAATTTTTTCTATAGATACTATCTAATTTGGTATCTTTTTTTGAGGCATGTTCTTAGAATTTTTAGAGTTATGCCACCATGACATCCTCTAGTCATGCGCTAGGAGGGTGGTTATGATCATACTCTAAAGGTGGTGGTCCTTGATCCACCATTGTTACCAATAGTATTTCCACCTATAGAACCACTTTCTATTCCCAAACTGAGTATTGGCACTCAGCTTTGAGAGATTTTCTTACGCTTGATGTAGTCGATATAGGGTGCTACATGTCATGCACCTATGATGTATGACCATACTCGAGAGTTATGGAAAAATAATCATCTAATCTTATTAGGGGATGGTAGTCCTTAGAAAATTAAGTCATGGCTAGAATCCATTTTATCTATCTTTTATCATCTATATATTCCACCATAGAGGAGGGTCAAACTCCCCACCTACATACTGCATGATTATTCTAAGTGCTAGTGGGATGTGATTACCTAGGCTGGTCGTTATTAAGGAATGGTCTGGGTGGACTTTCATATTTCCTTCTATGATTACTTTTTCCCTAAGATACTGAGAGTTGATTGATCAAGTGAGTTTATGCACCAGGAGCAAGGTGTTGTGTCTATCATGGACTATTCAATGTGTTTCACTAAGCTTCAATTATTTTCATCGCTACTTGTTGGTGATGATCTATCACTAGTGAGATACTTTGAGGATGGATTTAGGTATGCCATCTATACATAGGTGAATGTTTTTCACCTATCTATTTTTTCTAAGATCATGAACTAGCCTCATATCACTGAGCACAACTTGAGGGAAGATAATAGTACAGGGCACATAGGGTCAGTGCCGAGACAGGGCAGTAGTTATTCCAAAAGTGAAGCATAGCCTTGATATTTCTTGTCATAGTAGTGGTGGACAAAGTAAATGTATTGGTAGCATTGTTGTATGCCATTAATATGGATGGCAGGGGAATGTGAATCTATAGTGTGATAGAGACCCACTGGAGTTTATTGCTTGCAATTGGATGGCTCATATTTAGATATTTTTTCGAACCTTTCCTCCAGTTTCTAACCAAAGAGGAATTTTTCTAGATCCACCTTCAGGAGTGGGATCAGTGACTCCACATTAGGCAGGAAGCTAGAGCAGTACCATCTGAATAGGAGGAGGAGGATGTCATTGTTGGGGTAGACAAACTTCTAATTTTTTTAGTACCTAAAAAGTGGACCAACTTGAGGTAGTCTAGTTGTATCTCAGGGACATAGATTAGGCCAATTGCACACATTACATAAAATACCCAAGGATCAGAGTGTAGTACAATCTACTATATTAGGTACTACTCTAGTATCCTCTACTATTGAATCTACTTTTTTTGATATAGGTACCTTACACTCCTTTATATCTGTATCAATTTTGGAAAATCTTGGGCTTGAAATCCTATAATTTTTGGGGTGATGACCCTGGACACACGGTTGGGTGTGCGGTCAGAGGGTATATTCCAATGTAAGGACTTTCTCCTTGAATTAGGCAGTTATCATTTCTTATGGGACCTCTTTATCCTTGAGATGATGAGATTATTTTTCATTCATGGTATGGACTGGTTGGTCCCCAATCAAGGCTATGTGGACTACTATCATTGTAGGGTATCATTTACATCACCAGAGGGTGATAATTATCTTCACAAGTGTGAGTGGGATGCCCATGCAAGTAGAACTATACCAGAACGTCATGGGTTGGGTGGAGTGAGAACCCAAATTTCTAGCCTTTATATAGAGGATCAGGGAATATGTCAGAATAATTTTCCTATGGTGGTGGATAATTAAGTATGTATTTATGGATGAATTCTCTGGACTACCTCCCAAGATAGAGGTAGAGTTTACGATCAAGCTCATTATATGAGCATCTCTAGTATCTATTCCTCCATACAGGATGGAACCTAATGAACACTAAGATCTCAAGAGACAGTTAGAGAATTTAGAATCTAAGGGTTTTATCAAAACCAGTACTTCTCATTAGGAATCACCTATTCTTTTCACCGAGAAGGCAGATAGAACCCTCTGATATCTTTTGGATTACTAATGGTTTAACCAACTTATAGTGAAGAACTGGTATCCATTTCCATGAATAGATGATCTCTTCGACTAGCGATAAGGAGCTAGAGTTTTCTCAAAGGTCAACCTATATTAATCTATCATCAGGTGTGAGTCAGGCTTTCATATATACCACACATGGATTTCAAACTTCGGTACTTTTTATATGAGTATCTAGTTATTTAATTAGGTCTTATGAATGTGCCTTCTATTTTCATGGCCTTGATGAATTGGGTTTTTTACTCCTATGTGGATTCATTTGTTGTGTTTTTTTTTTGGATGAAATCTTTGTGTATTCTCCTACTTAAAGCGGCCATAAAAAATATCTTCAGATCCTATTGAGTACACTAAGAGAGAATCAGTTATATTTTAATCTCACAAAGTTCCACTTATGGGTCAACAAGGTTCACTTGTTGGGTCATATTATCTCAAAATAAAGAGTATAAATTGACCTAGACAAGGTATGTGTTTTTGTTTCCTGAGATCATCCCAAGAACACGTTTTATATATATAATTTCTTGGGTATAGATGGATATTACATGCATTTTATATGGGAATTTCTATTCCTTGTGGAACCTATTACATTCTGACTAAGAAGGGTTTCAAGTTCTTATGGTATAAGGTGTGTGAGAAGGCCTTTCCGGAGCTAAAAGGAAGACTTACTTTAGCACTGATCATGATCCCACTTGATCCTAGAAGATGATATACAGTGTTATATGATGCATCATGCATCGGGATGGGTGAAGTTTTGATGCGGGAGGATTGATTCATTGCATAAGGGTCTCACGAGTTAATACATTACGAGCATAATTACCTAATGCACAACCTCAATATTGAATTTGTCGTTCATTCCTTTCATTGTTGGAGGCATTATCATATGAGAGAGCACTTTATGGTGTTTACAAACCACAAGATCCTCAAGTATATCTTTAAATAGTCTGAATTAAATCTCATATATCGAATATGGGTTGAATACCTTTATTATTAGGACTTTGAGCTATATGCCAAGAAATGTAAATGAGGTAGTTGGTGTGATGAGATGTAAAACTCAAGAACAAGACATTTAAGAATTCAGTGATGAGTGGATGTTGATGACCCTCTTTTTTGAGATTTATCTAATGTTTCAAGAGAGTCACAAGCGTCATTTTATTATATCCATATAAGTTACCTATTCACTTATTGATAGGGTGAAGAGAAAGAAGTTTTTAGACCCTAAAGGTTTGGTCCTATGAGAGTGTATTTTAGGTGAGGACCTACCTCTAGATTTTTCTTTCGATAGAAATGACATCCTAAATATACATGGGAAAATCTGGGTTCCAACAGACATGTGAGAGGATCTGACATGAGAATCACATGCTTCCCAGTGGGAAGTGCACCCAGGTATCTCCAAGATATATCATGATATGTGCCACCAATATTGGTATCCTGGGATGAAACTTCATATTGTGGGTTTTATCACTAGGTGTTCCACCTTTCAACGGGTGAAGGTAGAGAACCAACTGCCTGATATCTTTTTATAGTCATTACCAGTTTCAAAATGGAAATGGGATGAAATCGTAATGGATTTTGTGACTATTTTACTAAGCTCTCCTTGAGGTATTGATGCGGTTAGGGTAGTTCTGGATCAACTGACGAAGGTAGTGAACTTTATTCCTATCCAGGAGACTTGCTCAGTTGATGAGTTTGGATGACCATATGTCTGTGAGATTATACACCTACATGGGGTCCCTTGTACTATAGTTTCAGAAAATAATTCCCATTTTATGTCAAGGTTCTAGAAAGGGTTGTAGAAATATTTGGGTACACAGGTGCTTCTGATTATATCTTTTCACCCTCAGACTGATGGCTAGTCAAAACAGACTATACGGCTGTTAGAGGATATGCATTGAGCATGCGTCATTGATTTTTTGGGGTTCTTGGTAGAAACATATACCCCTCATATATTCTTCCTACAACATAATCTTTTAAGAAAAAAATCATATGGATCCATATGAGGCCTTATATGGTAGTCCATGCCATTCATATCTATACTGGCTAGAGGCAGGGGAGGCAGTTTTACTAGGTCCTCATCTTATGCAGGATAATTTATAGTAGATTCAATTGATCAGAAATCATATGGATACTACTTAGTCTAAAAAAATTATATATTGATCACCTTTTATGATATCTTGATTTCAAGGTTAGGGATCTTGTTTTCTTATGAGTATCACACAGGCTTTTCATAGACAGATGCAGAGGCAAGGGAAGTTTTCACCTCATTTTTTAGGCCTTTTGAGATCTTGGATAGAGTCGGGTTGGTAGCCTATCGGTTTTTTTACCTCATAGGTAGCATTCCATGTATGACATATTCCACATTTCAAAACTTCATCATTACCATGTGGAACTGTATCATACTTTTGATCCCAATGATGTTGAATTAGATGTCAAAGATTATTTTGAGGAGTACCCATTCGTATCATTAACCATACCATGAAGTCTCTTTGATGTAGTTATGTTCCTCTGGTATAGGTACTATGGAATCATGGTCATGTACATGATGAGACTTGGGAGAGAGAGGTTGGCGTACATGCACAGTGGATGGAGTTATTCTTAGAAGAATATTTACTGCCCTTGGAAGGAAAAATTAGTGAATATTTTCTTTAAGGGGGAGTCTATAAGATCTAGGTTTTTCCTTTAGGTATATATCCTTTTAATTTTTGGTTTAACCCTTTATTTTAGTCCTCTTATGGACCAAACCTAGAAACTATGCCTTAGGGTGTGTTGTTTTTCCTTATAGAGAAATGAGAAGGGGGTTGTAGCCTGTTTATAGGAAAAATACATGGTGTGTATTTAAATAAATGATGTGTATTAAATAAATGACATGTATTGTCCTATATAGACCTCTTTAACAGCATTTAAACTTTACACATTGTGTAAATTCACTAGGTCATTTTTTTAAAAAAAAGAGGTAGGGCCTCTTTTTTTTAGAAGCTCACCCCCCTCCTTTTTCTATCTCATACAGGGTATCCAACAAAGAAGCTCCCTTTTGATCCTAAATCTAGGATTTTTTCCTTTATCTCCATATGAAATCTTATTAGAGTTTCATTTGTAATGTTTGATATCCACCATTAAGGTCTTTAGTCTATATACTCCTTTCATTGTTCTTCTTCCTATCAATGATGTTATTTTAGTGTAAGATAATATTCCCTATTTTCAAAGTGTTCATCTATTCTTCCATTTTCTTCTAATCTAGACCAAAATAAGGGTTGATACTAGATGAGGCATCTAAAACATGCATAAGGTATCTAGTTAATGACTTTACCCTCAAATTTTCACCTTTTTTATAAATTGTTTTAGATGTGTGCATGCCGATTTCACTAGGCATTGCTCCTTAAAATTCATCTTCTTTATTTTAAGTTTTATAGGGTGTATTATAGACCCTAATATCACCTATTAACATAATTAGGGGTTATAACCTCTATATTGACCACCCCGTGTAGAGTATATTCCTCTTTATTCCTTTAGTAACCTATTTTGAGATTATTTGGGATGTCGTTCAGGTGTTCTCTACTTAACCTTTAATAATCTAAGTGCTTTAAACTAAATGAATGAATTATAAATTTGTAAAAGGAAAGTATATGTGTATAGATATCACTTGGACCTTGCCTTTGGAAGTTGAATTGATAATTGGTTGAATGTCTCTAGTTTTTCTTTTAATGTATAATGAAAGGTAATGGAATTAACCTAATGAATTGAAATTTGCATGAGTATCACATGGCCTAAATTTTTTTATCACATACTAAATGCATAAGGTTCTTATTGCATGTGGACCTTTTTCATCATTATAGGAATGGTAATACTTAATCCCACCTTGGATAATTGAGGGGATTCCTTGAACACTCATAGGATTCCATTATAACTCATTGAGACGATTTCCATGGGAGATAACCACCGTGGAATTTGGTCCTTATCTTATTATGTGAATGCCTCATCATTATACCGACAATTCATCCGACTCTTTTCCAGATATTAGAATTCCTTGGATACACTCCTTGGATTCATCTTGATGTCTCCGGACATATAGATCCATGGATTCACCCCATTGATCCCAATAATGCTTAGCTCAATATTACTGTGGATGAGCTCCATAGACTTGATTAGAATATTTTATAGTGGAATGCCTTGGGTGTAACCATTGGAATACGCTTAGAACATTATATCCAGACTACATGAGTTACTATTATGAGTTGGATCGACCCCTAAGATCAATGATTCCCTGGTTTCTCCTTGGATCCTCATTTACTATTATCATCATTATTACACCATGATTAATAATATATTATAATTCTTAACCCCTAGATAGTAATTAAATGATCACATGTTTAGATACATTTATAGTTGAGGTGGAAGTGGATATGGGTTATTTATTTTCACACTACATTAATTTTATATACCTACACACTATTCTAGTTTATATTCATAGACTATATTTGTATAGACATCATTGGTGATGGCCTAATGATTTTATATCACACCCTATATGGGATGTCATTAGTACCTGTGCAGTTTATATCATCACAAGTGTGGATAAAGGGAAGCATCCCACTTTTGGAACCTGACTTATTACTTTGGGATGGGATCTTGGTAGAAAATGATTGAGATAATTCTTGGGATGCTTGGATAGTTTTTTCACTTTTTAATTATTTTTTATATCATGTATTTTACTATTTGTCTTCTACCATGTATACTTGATTTCCCTTTTTTAGAGAAATTCCATCATCTTTTTTTATGATACAGTTTACACATTTTGATGATTATTCATTTCTTTTATGTTTATTATTATTTTCGCTACCTTATTCACTATTATTACCTTTATGTTGTTTTTTCATCTATCATTATATCCACTATGAACCACTCTGATATGAGGGATATGATGTCTCGGACCTATTTCACTCTATAGTAACTAACTCGGTTGGCCATATGACCTCAAGCACACCTCCCCATATTCCATCACTACGGGAAAAAGGGGTTTTTGCGACGGGTTATTTGCGACGGGGGTATTTTCCCGTCGCAAATAACCACTTATTTGCGACGGGGAAATCTCACCCGCCGCAAAAGGCTTGGCGCGTAAAGCGCGCCAAACCGCGGGAAAGTTATTTGCGACGGGTGGTAACCACCTGTCGCAAATAACCGGCGGCGGTAAAAACTATTTGCGACGGGAATATACCCCCGTCGCAAATACCCGGCGGTGGTAAAAACTATTTCCGACGGGAATATACCCCCTGTCGCAAATAGTATGTCGGCAGGTTAATATTTGCGACGGGTCCCATCGCAAATAACTATTTAACCGTTGACCGTAATAAACGCAGGCTCAAGTATTTGCGACGGGTCCCGTCGCAAATAATACTATTTGTGACGGGTATCCTGTCGCAAATACTCCCGTCGCAAATAATCTAACCTATAAATACCCCCACCCGTTTTTTTCCATTCATTCTCAACTTCTCTCAAAACTCTATTTTTAGAGTTCACAGTTTCTTAAGTTTAATTTTTATTTCCAGATTTGATATTGATGTCTTCAACAATTATCGGAGATCAACCTCAGATCAATTTTAAAGGTATTTATTTTCTTTTTAATTTAATATTTAATTTAAATTTTTTATTAGTTTTATTTATTTTTAATTAGTTGTAATTTAATTGTGTTTATATTGTTTTGTTATTTAATAATTTTAAATTATTAGTATTAATTGTTCATAGTTAATGGTAATTAGTAGTAATTAATAATAATTAGAAATAATTAATAATAAATAGGAATAAACCTCCCCCATGCGCGCATTAACCTTTACAACTAATCCATTTTATTTTTTTATACATTTAATGATCTATCTTTATATATATAGTTATATTTATTCATATATTAATATATATTTATATTAATATAAATATATTTGGTTATATAAATATATATATATATATTTATTCGTATATTAATATATATTTATTCTATATATATATATATATATGTAGTTATAAGTTTTTATTCGTATATTTATTTATATATTAATTAATATATATTTATAAGCTTAGTTTTAAATAAATTTATAAAATATGGGTTTTTATGTATATGTATAAATAAATAAATAAATAAATACATACATATATACAATAGATACACACACACACACACACACATATATATATATATATATGTATAGTTATGAATGAATACATAGGAATGAGGGGGTGAAAATCCACCAAGAATGTTAAAACGGCTATAACTTCTAATCCGTAAGTCCGTTACAACTCCACAACCAGTCAAATCAAAGAACATGAAACGATCTTCGATATGATATGCGGTACAGGCCAAACGGACATCCGGATCGGATGTTATAGCCATTTGAATGTTTAAACGACCATAACTTCTAATCCAGAAGTCCGTTTCAGCTCTACAATCAGTCAAATCTAAGAACATGAAACGATATTCGATATGATATATGGTAGAGGTTTATCGGACATCGGGAGCAGAAGTTATAGCTGTTTAAACGGTGAAAAATCGGTGTACCCCGACTAAAAACTCAGTTTTGGAGGCCTTATGGGCCTTTTTTGGCCATGAAACAACCTTGTACGGGTTTCACCGGTCCATAGTGCTGTAGAGCTCGTCGCAGGCTTCGATTTGATATGCTGTGGAGCTCAAACGGAGTCCCGGATCAAAAGTTATGGCCGTTTGAAGTTTGGGTTTCATTTTTAACTTATTTTCCATCTTTCATTAATTTTTTTTATTTTTTTTATATTCAAAGAGTTATTAAATGACTATTAACTGATATAAATTACATAATTACTAATTAAAAATATTTTTTAATTTATTTTATATGCCTCTTTTACTGAACATCTTATACATTCATATTTGATTTTCATTCTTCCTTTCTAAAACATATTTAAAAAATAAATATTATATTTATATCAATATAAATAGGTTTATTGATTTATATAATAATAAATAAATTTTTAATTTTTTTTTTAAATTTTTTTATTATTATTTGCGACGGGAATATATTCCCGTCGCAAATACCCGCTTCGAAGCAACCATTTGCGACGGGCCCGTCGCAAAAGATTTTTTAAAAAAAACAGAAACCTATTTGCGACGGGCCAATTTCCCGTCGCAAATACGTGTTTTTGCGACGGGCCCGTCGCAAAAAAAATTAGTTGCGACGGCGTTTTCTGCAACGGGCGATTTGCGACGGGGCCCCGTCGCAAATATCTATATTTCCCGTAGTGCATAGGCTATCGACTAGCAGTGAGGGTCCATGGTGGAACAGTGGGAAGACTATACCCTCATGATCAGAATATGGAACAGTGATATAATCACATCAATCAATAATGGAATCATAATAGATAATTTAATAGAGGAAGAGTAAATATCCATCATATAAATTATTAAGTAATTATTTCCATCAATGAAATATATAAATGATTGTCATGGCATACTATACAAAAAGGAAATATAGGCAGACATGGAAGTAGTTACACATACAAACAAGTATACCAAAATCACTATAAATACCAAAATAATATCTCCATATACCATCATAATCCATATATTTGTATTTTTCTCCCTCTATCTCATGATACAATCAGTCAAGTATCGACAACTGGGCACTTTCCTATGTCCCTACTAGCATCCATGAAGTCTATTCAGGTACCAAAAGGCGACCTGAGTATGGTGTGAGATAAAATTAATAGGCCCCAACCAACTATTTCTAATTTCATCCAATCTATGAATATATAATAAATAGTTTATAGGTAACAATAAAATCTATAAATGGAGTGTGGTATATAAATAACCCACATAGGTTTGGTTTCCCATGGAACACCCAACTGTGTATGAAATCCAACTGGATGTGCATAATAATTCCATCTATGCAAGGTAAGTCTTTGAATGAATCCAAGCTTATATTTTGGATTCACATACGCATCATATAATCATTTCATTTAATAATTAAAATGAACTTGATATTGTACATGGAATTCCTAATTTGGAATCCATATATCACTCCAAGAATATAGGAACCCATCACCTTATGATCCCATCTTAGGCATTCCTCATAGGAACCCTGGTATCGCTCTAGTTGTGGTATAAAGTCACCGCCCACTGAGTCCTTTCTTGGAAATCCACAAAGGGGGGACAAGTTTCAATCATGGAATATATAATAATCTACCATATGAGTTCATCCTTGGTAGTCCACATCAGGAATCTATGTATCACTCATGGCTTAATAATATTTTTCCCTCTATGTCCTTCCTTGGCCATCCACAAGGGAGTTCAAATATCACTCGGTTGCTTACAAGACAACTGCCAAATGAGTCCGTCCATGGAATTTATATGAGAACCCATGTGTCACCAAAGGTTCATAATAATAATTTCATTAAAATAATTTAATTATTCAATCCCAAAGAGTCCATATATGGTGATATTAAATTTGAATCCACCTCTCACTCTCGTTGTGGAAATAAGAATGGTAATAAGCCCAAATACTAACCATACCATTTAATTTCACATAGTTCAATTGGACATCATAGTTATTTAATCAATTTAAACTCACCTCGGAAGGTGGATCAAACAAATCATAGGCTTAGAAGGCCTAGAATCACATGAATCCTCCCATTTATCTTAATTTGTAATTTGGATATAAAGAACATTTCAAGACTAAGCGAACAAGAACGATGAAAAATGGATTAGGGAAATGGTCTTACATTCCCTATTTCATTTATTTCAATTTAAAATTCAATAAATTCATTTAATATCAGATAACGACACACCCAATGGGTGGTTTTAATTCAATGTACTTAACCTTTAATTACACTTCAATAGGTCTTATGGTTCATCTAGGTCAATCCCATTCATTTAATGTAATTAAAAACTCAATTTATAAGTTTTTCTCGGCAGAAATGGTGTGTGGAATAATGAAATAATATATAAACACCAAAACTATGAGGGAAAATCATGAGACCACCTAACTCTTCATGTTAATTAACTCCTTTTCTATTTTGTTGCCTCTATTTTAGTCTAGAAACAAACATACAAACACCCTAAAAATAAGGCATAAGAGATCGCATCAAAATAGCATCTTCAATAGAAAGAAAAATGATGAAAGTGTACTAGGAAGTGGAGATATTATTGATAGATATCCAATGAGATGAATGGAAGTCAATTTAGAGTCCAAATAGAAAAACTTCACCAAATCCTAGGTTAGGCTTGAGGAGAATCTCAAAAAAGAGAAAAAGGAGAGCCTCCTGCCCACTGGAAATAGAGAAAATAAGAAGGGTGAGATCCTTTAAATAAGTAAGGTAAAAATAGTCATTTCACCCAAATTTTAATAAAGCACGGTTTGGCCACATAGTTGGCCAAACTCTGCACCAACCATGTATCATGCACTATCTCAAGAGATTGCTCGCATGGGTTGGCCACATGGTTTGACTAACCATGTGCATCCCATGAAAAACCCCTCTATTAAAAGGTGTGCAGCACATGCATGAGAGTGTGGCCTGGGTTTCATGGTTTCATTAAACTATAAGTCCCTAGAAAATGCACTGGACCCCCTCATATGCTTTGATTTAACTATGTGTACTGGGCATTATGGTTTCTACTAATCGTGCAGCCTAGCTGCCTCCTCCAAAATCTCAAGATTTGAGCTCCATAATAAGACACAAACACTCTTGTTTCCTACATGACCCCACTAGGCACTCTCATAAGGATAAAATTAAATAATTAAACTGAAATTAAAAGGTTATTTACCTCATATAAAATCCAGGTTCTTACAATATTCCCCCCTTAAATCAATTTTTCCCCGAATTTTCCTTCCAAGGGTGGTAAAGCATCATCTGAGAATAACTCCGGCCACTGGACATATATGTTAGCCTCCTACTCCCAAGTCTTGTTTTTTACATGGTTGTGCTGCCATGGAATCCATACCAAAGGAACTTACCATCCTTAGAGAACCTTCGTGCCTTGATGAAGCCTCTGAGCAGCTGAAGTGGACTCTAGTGGCGAGATTCAGTTTTGAAAAGCCCCCCTTTTTCCGTGTTCCATGATTATGTGGGTTCCTGGGATCTTTTTTGTCCGTCCAATGTGTCTATGCTGAATCGCAAAGCTTTCTGCGTTGTTTTGGCTTCGGAGGAGGACTTCGTCAAGGCCTTTTTCTCAATCTCTCATTCGTTCGGACGATGGCGCTACTGTTTGTTTAAATGGTCTATGGAGACGCATCTTGGTCAGGATTCCTCCAAAGATGTAGTCTGGATATCCCTTCTGGGACTCCCGCTCCCCTTTCAGAATATATATTTCTTGAGGGGGATTGGAGTTTTTCTTGGATATTTTCTTTGCACGGACAATTGTACCCTTCATCTTGAGTCGGCTGCGGAGGCTTGGATCTGTGTTGAAATGGACCTTTCCCTCCCTCTCCCACCTCGTATCATTATTTGGGTGGAAGGCTGGAAGGAATGGTTTCAGGTGTTGGTTTACCCCATACCTCCCCTCTTCTGCTCGCACTATAAGCTCCAAGGTCACTCACTGTCGATCTATCGTAAAATTCGTTCTAGCCGTTTTGATCGGGATCTCAAGAAGGCACCGAGGTGCGATGCATTTCCCACTTCTTTGAAGTGAGGCATGTCCCTATTGGTCCGTAATGGAACAGGGGAATGTTCCAAGGGGAAGATGGTGACTGCTACTACCTCTCCACTACTGGGGTCCTGTATAATGGCCAAGGAGGCTTTACAACGGGAAATGGCACGTTCGTATTTCACGGAATTAGTGCCTTTTTTTACTTCTCAGGTTAGTGTGTATTTCTCCTCAGATCAGAACCCCCCGGTGCCACCTCTCCCAGTCCCCTATTTGAGATGCAGTCCTTTGGTAGTTTTGGAGCCTGAGGTCCCTGGTATGCTGGTCCGAGAAGCTTTAGGAGGAGTATCTACTCATCTTAAAAACGGTCTGGTCTCAGTGGAGGAGGGGATGGAAGCCCTCCCAAGCTTGACATGGCTTTATCCTCCTCGAATGGATAGTCTACCACAGCAGAAGCAGAGTAATGTTGTGGTCGAGTTCAATGGGGATCAAAATGAAGAAGGGTCTGTGTTCACAAGCTCCGAATGTTCATCTCCTTCCTGAGCAGGTAATTTGTCTCTTAGGATTTTGTTCCACTCAAACCAGCCTTCACTAGCAGCGGGGGTATCATCGGTGCGGGAGGGAGTATGTACCATATCACAATCTAAGATTAAGTCTATTGTAGTAATGTCTCTGTTGCAGCAGGGCCATTCATCGAGGGCCAAAGCCGGACACATCCACTGTCAATGATCTCGATCCTCTTGTGGAACTCCAGGGGTCTTGGAGCCAGGGTAAAGACAGACTTCTTAGACAATGAGCTCTGTAATAATTTTGTATCTCTTGTTGCAGTCCTGGAACTGAAGCAAGGATCTGAAAAAATTGAATATTTTGCTCATAGAATGAGGGTGCATCACTAGATTCACGCCAACCCAATGAATTAGCACATTTGGATTTTCTGGAAACAAAATCTCATTGTCGGTCTAATTGAATCCTCAGACCAGTTCATCACTACAAAGGTTACCTTGGGACCACATTGTTTATTTTTCTCTTTCATTTATGCCAAATGTGACATGCAGGCCCACAAAACTCTCTGGAGTGATCTAGATGCTTTAGATCCAGTGACTTTTTCATGGTTTCTGGGGGGAGACTTTATCATTGTGGCCGACCCTCAGGAGAAGAAGGGGGAGGGACCGTTCCCCCGTATAGAGAGCCAAGACTTCATGGGTTTCATGACCAGAAATGGGTTGAAAGATTTGGAATATTTTGTTGACCACTTCACCTGGTTCAACAACCAGATAGGAAGGAAGCGAACATGGAGAAGGCTAGACCGCTGCTTAGCCAACTTTGAAGCCATCTCCTCCTATCATGATTTGAAGGTTGATCATCTGCCTTGCAAGTTTTCTGATCACTCTCCACTACGTTTTACTATGGCTTCTAGGGGTGACCAGAAGGAGAAATTCTCCTTCTCACATTTATGGGTGGAGGATATGGACTTCTAGAATATTGTTTAGGATTCATGGGGCAGAGCGGGAAAGGGAAAGGCATGGACATGCCTTCATAATAAACTCAGAAGGCTCAAGGGGGACCTCCAGGCTTGGGTTCGGAGAAAGTCTCCCAGGGATCAGGACTTAGCTAAGATCAGTGCTAAAATTGAGAGGCTCGAGGCAATCCTTGAGAGTAATTGGGATGATGGGAACTTTTCTGATTTTACCAATAGGAAGAACATCTTTGCTCACTTGATGCTTAGTTAGGAAAGGAAGACTAGGGAGAGGTCTAGGATCAAATGGTTGTGTGAAGGTGACTGAAACTCTGGCTTTTTTCATGCATGTATTAAGGAAAGGAGATGCTTTATTAGTTAGAACATTCTTATGGTGTATGGTTCTTATTCCAATGATCCAGATAGTGTTGGAAGGATGGATAAAGATTTTTTCATGCAACTGCTTGTAGAACCCAACCCGAACCTGGAAAATGGTTACCAAAGGGAGAATGCTGAGTTTTTTTAGGGAATTCCTAACATGATCACTAGAAAAGTGAGTGAAGGGTTGGAATCCATTCCGACAGAGATCGATATTAGGGAGGAAGTATGGTCACTTAACCCATAGAATTCCCCAGGACCTGATGGATTCTCAGGGTCTTTCTATAGGGCCTTTTAGGATTTGATTAAGATAGAGCTATTGCAAACTATCCACGATTTCTGTAAAGGGGGAAATCTCCCTCGGGCTACATGTGCCATTAAAATGGTGATGCTACCCAAGATTAAGAACCCTCACTCTCTTAAACACTATAGGCCAATTTTCATGTGAAACTTTCCATACAAAGTTTTGGATTGCATCCTCAATAGAAGATTAGCCATTCATCTGCCCAGTTAGATTTTGGAAGAGCAACATGGGTTTATCAAGGGGCGGTCTATCTAGGTTGCAATCGGGCTGGCTCAAGAGATTATTGGGGATATTAACCTGAAATCCTTTGGCTCCAATATTTCTATCTAGCTTGACATGAACAAAGCTTATGATGGGTTGGAGTGGAATTTTATCATTAGGGTCCTCTCCAAGATGGGATTTTCTACTCGGGTTATTGATCTCCTGTTCTGATGCTTCATCTCCACCTGGATTTTGATATCTTTCATGGGAAAGCAATATGGTTTTTTCAAGATGGTTCGAGGATTAAGGCAAGGTGATCCACTCTCTCATACTCTTTTTATCATGGCATAGGATTCTCTTAGCAGGTATATCAATAGAGGTATTACGGAGGGATGCATTCTCCCTTATCGATCTAGATTTTAGTCTAGCAGGATCTCTCACTTAATGTTTGCTAATGATACAATTGTGTTCATAAACAGAAGTAATTATTCCATCAACGGCATTAACACCATCCTCAAGGAGTACTACAAATGGAGTGGGAAAGTGGTGAACAAGGAGAAAAGAAACCTTTTTATTTCCAATAGATGCACTAAAAGAAGGGTGGAGATTATGGAAAGTAAGTTGGGTATAAGGATAGGATCACTACCTATAGAGTATTTGGGTGCACCGATTTCCCATAGGAATCCACGGGTCCAGCATTTTGACAAGGTTATTGAGAAAATTAAAGTTTGAATTCTTAATTGGAAAAATTTTTTTTTATCGTTCGGAGGTCGAATTACCCTAATCAATAGTCTGCTTTCCTATATTCCCATGCATGTTCTCTCCACGCTCATGGTCCCTAAGGGTGTTATGTCACAAATGTACAAGTTTCTGGCCTCTTTTTTGTGGGATGCACAAATGGATGGAAGACACCATTGGGCAGCATGGGGAAAGCTTGCAAGACCCTTTGCAGAGGGTGGGATTAATTTCAAAAGTGTTGTATGGTCTATGGAGCATCTTTATGCTAACTCTCTTGGGAGGTGGTTGAAGGTAAGACACTCTGGGGGAAAACTATGCAGATTAGATATGGAGGTGGGTGGCGGAATCAAAGTGGAAAACCATTGGTAACCTGGAACATGATTCAACCGCATCTGTTGAAGCTTCAACAGCACTCGCGTTGGATTGTGGGGAGAGGAGACATCAACCTATGGTAGTGTAGCTAGGTTGGTTCAGAGCTGGGGTTTCCTGGATGCCCAGTTCCAGACATCACATTCAGACAAGTGACGACCCACCGCAGCTTTATGTATGCCATCCTGGATAGAGATCAGCGATCTGTGCTCGATGTTATCATCATGAGCCTCGATCCAGATCAATTTGTCTTCACAAGATCACCATCAAGTCTCTTCTCGACCAAAGCGTATCCTGATCTGCAGACGAAAGAACATAACTGGGTGGAATAGAGTGATGTGCTATGGATTAAAGAACTTCTGTCAAAAATCAACTTCCTGGTTTGGAGAGTGTGGCATAATGCGCTACCAACTGAAGCGAACATTATGAGCTTGGGTGTGAATCTTGCATCGAAGTGCATCTGTTGTAGGGTGCTGAAAACTGAAGACACTAAGCACCATTTTTTCAACAGCGACTAGGCTTAAATGGTGTGGTAGGCTTTTGGCAGTTTTACGGGATGGTTTCTGCAGGGGGATTCGGCTACTGACTTCTTCAGCCAATGGTTCCTGGGTTCCACAAATAATGGTCCAGAGATAATGGTGTGTGCCATTATATTTGCAGCTAGATGTTGGTGTATTTGGAGAGAGTGGAATGGGGCCCGTCACCAGGGCTATGTAGGTACTGGAAAGGGCCTTGTGATCAAGACCAAAATCACTCTCATTGATCTAAACCGACTATGTAGAAAATGTGTGACATGCCCATCCATTTTTCACCTTATCCCAATCACTTATGCACCCGGTGTCTCCAAAAACAGTTCTGAGGGGCTTAAAATGAACACTGATGGCTCTTGCATTTCGGGTTAGATGAAGGGTGGAGGGGTGATACGGGATGCAAGAATCTCTGTTTTTATGGCTTTTTTTGATCACTTTGGATCTGGAAATTCCATTCAGGTGGAGGCGCAGGTCCTTCTCACTAGGCTTAATTTGTGTAATCAGAATAGTATCTAACTTGCGGTGGAGGAAACCGATTTGATGGCCATCTTTAACATGCTTAGTGGTCACTGGTCTACACCATGGTCTATTGAGTATACCATTCGAAGATTCAAAGAGTTGTTGAACAACCACAAGGATATCTCTCATACATGGCATGAAGGTAACATCATGGTGGACCTCCTGGCATCCTATGAAACTCTAGAAGAACAAATTTCATATTTCTTGAGCACCGGGTCTCTCCCCACGGATGTAGTGAATCTGGTGCATGCGGATACTCTAGGGCTTCACCATTTCATACCCCCATAATTCATGGCCTTTTATTGCTTTCTTTATCCCTTGTACCTTGAGAAAATCAATAAAAAATTATTTTTCAGTCCATGAGGTGATAAGATCTATTGTTTCTAAATTTTTTTATGTCCTATTCTATGAAAAACTCATAAGAAAACCTCACTCCACACCTTGAACTCTAGTGTTTGATGGTGATGATAAACATGTGATTTTTTTTCTAGACTGAGTTGTAGGAATTCTCTTCCTAATAAGTTGAACTTGCTCCAAAATCTCCTAAACAAGATGAGGACCCAGTAGCCTTGCCTCTCCTACCTCTAACCTTCACAGGGGTGAACGGTATAACCTACCGTATAGGGACTCATAAGGATCCATTTGTATGGTCACTTGTAAACTGTTATTATAAGTGAACTCGGAGAGAGGTAAGTGTTTCTCCCAAGAACATATGAAATCAAGAATGAATGCTCAAATCATGTCCTCCAAAACCTGTATTATATGCCCGGACTAACCATTATTCTATGGGTGATGGGTTGTACTGATCAATACTTGTGAACCTAGTGCCCTCTGCAACCCCTTCCATAACCGTAATGTGAACCGAGCATCTCAATATTATATGATATAATGTGGAACTCTATGGGGGTATATGATCTCACGAATGTAGAGCCTCTTGAGCTCATCCTCTAAAAGAGTCTCTTGAATATGTAAGAAATTGGAAACCTTTTTCAACCTATCTATGATCACGCATGTAGATTCACTACCCTGAGGTGAACTAGGAAATCCTATCATGAAATCTATTCTGATGTTGTCCCATTTCCACTCAGGAATAGGTAACGATTGTAGAATCCCAATTGTTCACTAGTGTTCCTCCTTCACCTGATGACAGGTATAAATGAGTAATAAACCCATCTATCTTCTTTTTCATCCCCAGCCACCAGTATTGGTGGTGTAATTCATAACACATATTGGTAATACCAGGATATACTGCCCATATAGAGGCATGGGACTCTTGCATCAACTCCTCTCAAACATATATAGGAACCTAGACACATCCATGGATGTGAAATATCTTATCCTCATTAACAATCCAACTAGAAGGTGGGTCATCACTAGTAATGCTCTCTCATAGGACCAAACCATCGGTATCTGATAACCGACACATATTCACTATATATATAAGTGTAGATTTCATTGATAATGATGCAAGTACATACTATTCATGATGTTATTAAACCTCTAAATTCATCTCATAAAACTATTCCATAAGTTGTCACTCACTATTGGCCTCCTGAATAACCTGCATCTGATTCCTCCTGCTCCGAGAATTGGCAACTACTTTTCCCTTTTCGGATGTATAGAAAAGATCTAAGTTAGAGGAATGAAGGTATTCAAGCCACATTCATTTATTTATATTCAAGTCACATTATGTAAAGGTATACTTGAGTATTTTTTGTTCTATATACACCAAAAAATGTTCTCCCAGTAAGTAGTGACTCTAATAGCGCAAGGCATATACAATAGAAGCTAACTCGAGATCATGAATAGGGTAGTTCCTCTAGTGTGGCCTTAACTGATGAGACCTATATTCCACAACTCACTCCTCCTGTATCAGAATTTCTCCTAGCCTAGTACCTGATGCATCACAATAGACTATATAGATTCTTCCCATCTCTGGAGGAATCAAGATCAGCACTAAATTTAGTCTCCCTTTCAGCTTCTAAAAGGCTATCTTGTAGGATTATAACCACATAAACTTCACACCCTTCTTAGTAAAGGATATACGAGGTGTTTTTAGGTGTGATAATTCTTTTATGAAGAACCTATGAAAACTTTCTAGCCCTAATAAACTCTATATATCAAAAAATTATTAGGATTCTCTCTATAAAATACATCTCTCAACTTATCTAAGTCAATTAATACTCCTTTATTTGAGATAATTTAACCTAATAAGTGAATTTAATTTATCCAAAAGTGGAACTATGTGATCTTATCATATAAATGATGATCTATCAGTGTATAAAATATGATCTCAATATATTTTTCATGGTCGTGTTGAGTGTGATAATACACCAAGATATCATCTATGAATACCACCACTAACGAATCCAGATATGGATGGAAAACTCGGTTCATCGATGCCCTGAAAACTGTTGGCATGTTCATGAGACTAAATGGCATGACCAAATACTTGTACAGGCCATATCTAGTATGGAATGATGTACATGGTATATATGATGGTATAACACACATATGATGATAACCTGGACTCATATCAATCTTATAGAAAACTCTTGCTCCTTAGATCTGGTCAAATATATCATCTATACAAGGCATTGGATACCGATTTTTAATCGTAAGTAAGTTTAACTGAAGGTAATCTATACAAATCCTGAGGGTACCATCTTCCTTTTTTTAGAAAATGATCGGTGAACCCCATGGTGAAAAATTGGGTCATATAAAACCCTTATCTTCCCAATCTTCTAGCTACCTCTTGAGCTCTTGCAACTTTGTAGTATCTATCCTGTAAGGAGGAATGGATACCATTTAAGCTCTAAGCATTAGCTCTATGGAAAACTCTATCTCAGGAGGTAGTCCTAAAAATTCATTTGAGAAAACATCCCTAAAACAATCTACCACTAGAGGGAAATCAGACTGATGCATTCCCTAATCATCCAGATATAATCTAGAAATATGGGTTGTTATCCCACCCAACCCACGATGCTCGGGTCCAGCTCATCTCACCTAGACATATCATTCTCCCTTGTGAATAAAAACCCCACCCTCTGGTAATTTGAAAGTCACCCTTTGGTGATAAAAGTCAATATAAGCATGAAAGGGAACCAACCAGTCCATCCTAATCATGATATTGAACTCTGTCATCTCGAGGAAAAATAGGTCTCATAAAAGGTGACACTCACCTATCTCAAGGGGAACTCCTTGCACTGGCGTACACTCTATGATCATATCCCCAATAAAGTATCAAGTGTCATCACACCATAGGAAAACTAAACAGCAAGGATAGTTATCTCCATAATATGCACAGATTTGAAGGAATGGGAAGAACCTATATCAAAAAGAGCATATTCTAATGTATAATCTACTATAATGGTACCTCTCACCAAAGAGGGATCAGCACTCTAAACCTTAGGTATCAGCTGCACTTCTTACATTTGGACTGATCTAAGGCATTGTGGTATAGCCTGGCTACCCTAAGCAGGTCCATTTTGATGGTGTTGTACGTCTGGTGTTTGGATACCCTGGCTATGACCACCACCTCGGCCTGATTGGTCAGCCGCACTCCATATCCCTACCTGACAAGAATCTTATGACCCCAATCCTGAACATGGATTCTATGTAGACCCTCTCTTTCTAGATACTATAGTAAAAGATCTATAAAATCACTTTAGATGGCTCATATTTCCACAAGTTTAGTACTTGACTGGGTCCTTCACGCACTGAGACCTCATATATCCCGTTCTATCACACTAATGGAACCTCACTTGGCTACCTAAGTATGTACCATGGATTCTAATATCACCCTATGTAATCTCTAAACAATTATTCCTACTATTCGTCAATGTTGTTCCAGATCTTGGTGATGAACTACCCCGGATCGCACCCCCACTCTCTCCCGGGTTATGCTCCGTGATAAGTGCCTAATTTACTATTCCAAATATGGTAGCAATCCAAAAGACATTTACCTATGATTGGATTTCATACCTGATACCATCCTCAAATCACCTAACTTTAGATAACTCATTATCTAACAGAATACATGAGAAACACTAGAGCTCCATGAAAAAATGTGGAATAGTCCATGACTGATAAGGCGCTCTGCTCCAAGTGTATAAATTCTCAGGATCTATCAGACCTCAACATCTCAAGATAGAAATAATCATACAAGTTCGTATAAAAACACCTCCAATATATATCTCAATGATGATCCATATAAGTAATAACATCCCACCATCTCTTGGCGGAATCTCATAGCATATATGTAGTAAACTTCACTATCCTATCGAGAGGTATATCAAGATGCTCAAAAATTGATAACATTACCTCTAACCAAGACTCTAAAGCTTGTGGTTCATCATCCCCTAAAAATTTGGGTGAATTTTTCTACTAAAACTCATGCATCAACTTTTATATAGTCAGGTCGGGTCACAGGGCTCCTTGAATGGTCTTCATAAAGTGTAGGAACCCATCTAAAAACTAGGAATTAGTGCCCATATTAGGTATAACTAGCGGTTCTATAATAGGTTATATTGGAGGTTCTATTGGTGACCAAGGGCCAACCACCTCTAGAGTATGGTCTTTTCCATCATCTTGGTGCATGAATCGAGGCTATCGTGGAGGCATGTCTCTACAAATTCCAAACACACACCTTAACACAAGATTAAAAACTGCTAAAATCACAGATATAAGAATAGGATAGGTACAATCTTTCCGAGTCACACCCCTATTCCTACTCTTAAATCTAGGTGTGGGTGATATATAGATCATAAGAAAATTAAGATACACTACCTACTTCCCACTACTGAGGTTGGGTCAAGGTCATTTTCTCTTTTATAATTCAAAGTTGATAGTATACATAGTGTCAATTGAAAATTATAGAGGAAAAAACTCTTTAATTTTCAATTAGCATCCCCATTTAGCAATAACCATTAATTTTAGAATTAAATTTCATTTTAATTTTATAATCATTTATATAAACAATTATTTAAAATGGTTGAATTATTTGGATCACCAGGTCTAATTTATAAGGTCCCATACACCTTATAAATTGAATTGTGACATTCATTTAATTTCAACTAGTTATTTATCAAGTCCCTATATGGAATGTTATCACAATTTCATGGACATAGTAATAAAAGCACCAATACATGCTATAGGTAATGCACACGGTAAGTAAATGTGGCATGGCATAATGCATCTCATATTAATCTTGAAGTGACAATGATGATGATTGATGCAATACTTCCTTGACATATCATCCAAGGGTAAAAATCCATAGTCATAAGGAACATAAAGCATCAAGTGAATCACTCGACAGTGAAATCAAGGCAACTATAATAAGAAATATTCATAACAATATGTCCTATCCTAGGTAATTTGGATTTTCACTATGTGTGGGTTAGCTACTCCTAGGAATAGGCTCATGACCAAATCCCTACACATCATATTTATCCTTTCTATCATCCCAAAAGAGTAAGGTAATAAAAATAAAGGAATGAAACAGCCTTTAATACCACTTTTTGATGTCCTAGACCCGCTTTACTCAATAGTAACCAACCAGTTTGGCCACATGACCTCAAGCGCACCTCCCCATATGTCAGAGGCTACCAACTAGCAGTAAGGGTATATGGTGGAATAGTGGGTATAATGTACCCTCATGATACATTGTAACATGGAATTATAATCACATCAATTAGTATAAAAACCATAACATATAACTGAATAGAGAACGAGTAAATATTCATCATATAAATAACCAAGTAATCACTTCCATAAATGAGATATACAAATGATGATCATGGAATTCTATAAAAATGAAATAAAGATAGACATAGCAGTAGTTACACAAACATAAAAGTATACCAAAAGAACCATAAATACCAAAAGACTATCTTTATATGGAATCATGAGCCATATAGATCGGTCCTATGCTCCCCTACTCCCATGCTATAACCAGTCAAGTACCAATAACCAGGTTTTTTCCCCTATCCCTACCTATATTCACAAATTCTGTCTGGGTAACAAAAAGTGACATGTGCAGGGTGTGAGATAAACTCAATAAGCCACAACCAATGGTGTCTAATTCCATCGACTCTGTAAATATATAATAAAAATTATACAGGTAAAAATAAAATTTGTAAATGGATTGTGGTATAAAAATAACCTACATAGGTCCAGGTTCCCATGGAACACCCTCCCTCTGCTACCTACATTGACCTAAGCAGGAATATCTCTAAGTAATTAGTCATTCATGATTTAATTTATAATAAAGTCTTAGGACCTGGCTCATAGCACAAGTATCCCTCATGTATCATATCCAACATGATGTATATAATAAGGGCATCAATTAAAGGTAATGTTCTGACCAAATCCAAGATTATGCTTTGGCTTAGCAGACATATCGTATAATCATTTCATTTAATAATTCAAATAAACCCAATACCATTCATGGAATTCCTAATTTGGAATCTAGGTATCACTCCATGAATATATGAACCCATCACTTTACGATCCCATCCTAGGAATTCCTCATAGGAACCCTGGTATCGCTCTGGGTGTGTTATAAAGTCACCGCCCACAGAATTTATCCTTGGCTATCCTCAAAGGGAGCCTAATTGTCACTTATGGAGTATAAAATAATCTTCCCTCTAAGTCTATACTTAGTAGTCCATATCGAGAGTCCAAGTATCACTCATGTCATAACAACAGTCTTCCCTCTGATTCCATCCTTGGCGGTTCACAAGGGATTCCAAGTATCACTTGGGTGCATACAAGACAACTGCCAAATGATTCCATCCATGGTGTTCATATTAGAACCCGTGTGTCAACCAAGGCACATAATAATCATTTAATTATAATCATTTAATTATTCAAACCTGGACAGTTTTTATATGGTGATCCTAAATTGGAACCCACCACTCACTCTTGCTATGGAAATAATAATGGTCATGAGGATAAAGACTAACCATACCATTTAAGTTCACATAGTTCAACTAGCCGTCATAATTATTTAATAAATTTAAAATCACCTCATAAGGCATCTCAAATGAAGCATAGGCTTAGAAGGACTAGCATCACATGAATCTTATCATTTATATTATTTTTGCATTTGGATATAAATAACATCTCAAGCCTAAGCGAGCAAGAAAAATGGTCATGGGATTAGGGACATGGTCTTCCATTCCCTCTTTCATTCAAATAAATTTACAATTCAATCAATTCATTTAACATCCCTAAGGAAAGGGGTAAAAGGTCACACCTCAATAGGTGAATCAAATGCATAGGCCACCCATGGTGGTTTAATCTCATCTAATGACACACCAAAGGGTTTGTTTGAATTTTTGGTCCTTAACTTTTAATTACACATCAATGGATTTCATGGGTCATCTAGGTCAAGCCCATTCATTTAATTTAATTATAAAATCAATTTATAAGTGTCACCCAGAAGAACCGGAGTGTGAAAAATGGATATTATATAAATACCAAGACTTTGAGGGAAAAGCATGAGACCACCCACCTCTGCTTGGTAGTCGACTCCTCATCCACTATTGGCCTCTAATCTGGGCTAGAATGGAAGAAATTGAAAAAAACAGACAAACACCCTAAAATAGGGCATAATAGATTACACCAAAATAGCATCGTTGATAGAAAGAAAAATAAAGAAATTATTTTAAGGAGTGGAGATCTTATCACTTGATATCCAACGAGATCAACAGAAGTAGATTTAGAGTCCGGATGGAGAAATGGAACCAAATCCTAGGTTAGTCTTGAGGAGAATCTCAAATGGGAGAAAAAGGAGAGCCTCCGGTCCACTATAAATGGATAAAATAAGAGGGGTGATATACTTTAAATAAATAAGAGAAAAATGGTCATTTCACCCAACTTTTAAGATGTACATGGTTTTTCCACATGGTTGGCCAAACCGTGTGCCAACTGTGCACTATAAAATGCCTCAAGTGACCCCTCACACAGGCTGGCTACACAGTTTGACTAATCATGCACAACCCATGAAAAACCCATATGTTAAGAGGTTTGTAGCACATGCACGGGCATATGTCATGGGTTTCATGGTTTTATAAAATCATGTGGACCTAGATTGTTCATTGTACCACCCCACATGGTTTGATCTAACCATGTAGATTGGGCAGCACAGTTTCTACTTACCATACGGCTTAGCTGCCTCCACCAAAACCTCAGGCTCCAAGCTCCATACAAGACTCGGACACCCCTGTTTCCTTTGTGACCCACTAGGAACTCCCATAAGGATAAAATTTAATAATTAAATAGAAATTAAAAGGTTTTTTACCTCATAGAAAATTCATGTTCTTACAAGGTAATAGTCTCTCCACGGACACACCCTAGATCATCACTGCTATTCGGCAGCCTCTAGCATAATTGGAGGTGTGCTTGAGGCCATGTGGACAACCAGGTTTGGTTACTTAAGAGTGTACCAGTTTTAGGATGTCACACATTAAAAGGCATGTAATCTCATTACATAGTGTGTATTTCTCCTATAAACTGTGAAAAGTCTAGCTTTCAAAAGAAAAAATAGGACCACCTTCGTAATTCTATGAACTTAAGAAGAACCCGCAAACCCTTGAACACATTTATACTCATACTCGATTAATTCAAAAATACATACATTTCTGAACTCTAGATAATTTTCCCCAATAAATGTTCTTCATTCTTGGGAGTCCCAAGATTCACCCAAAAAAGGAACATGGATAAAGGGAAGGTAAATACCTGAAATATGGTAACGAGATGTTACAAACTCCCCACTATAATAATTTTCATCCCTGGGAATTCATGTGTAAGAATGATGTCTGGAACATAGGTGAGGCCACTACTCCCTTATCAATGACTCACATTCCCAAGTCTTGTGTGAATCTAATTTGTAGCATCATAACACTCTAACCAACAGAATAAAATTCTCATGCAAGAATTCCACTTGAGAGTCAATGATCTCCACTGGATTCTCCACAATAAAAATATTTGGCTCTAACTCAATCTCTTTTGAACTCATAACGTGAGAGGGGTCATGATGATATTTTCTGAGCTATGATATGTGGAAAAAATCAAGAATTACTATCAACAAAACTGAGAATGCCAATCGATAAGCAACTAGACCAAGCCACTCAATGACCTCAAATGGTACAACATGTCTTGGAGCCAACTTTCCCTATTTTCCAAGCCAACGGTGACCCAAATGAGGAAAAAATTTCAAGAAAATATGGTCACTTATAGAAAACTCCAAAGGTCGATGTCGCTGATCCGCATAAATTTTTTTTCATCTCTAAACTATTACCATATGTCCGCATATATCCTGAATCCTCATTGATGTCTCTTGAACAATACTCGGTCCCACCAAATATGATTCCCTTACCTCTTCCTAACAAAGAGGTGACATGCACAAGCGACTAGACAAAGATTCTAAGGGGACCATTCTAACCAATGACTGATAGCTATTGTTATAAAAAAATTCAACTAGTCCTAGATGGATATCCCATGATAAACCAAAATCCAAGACATAGGCATGGAGAATATCCTCTAAGATCTAAATAGCATGCTCCATCTGACTATCTTTCTATGGATGATAAGGTGTACTCAACCAGACCTGAGACCCCATCACCTCTTGGAGACTCCTCAAGAACCTTGAAGTAAACCTAGTATCCCAATTTGAAACAATAGTAAAAGTAACCCCATGTAACCTCACAACCTTCTATATATATAGCTTACCCAGATCATCAACTTTTGTTGTGTCCCTGATCAGAATAAAGTGAGCCAACTTTATCAACTGATTAATCACCACCCAGATATAATTTCTCCCTCTAGGAGTCCATGGTAATCTAATAATAAATTCTATGGAAACTTATTCCCATTTCCAAAATGGTGTTGTAAGAGGCTGAAGCGAACCAGAAGGCTTCATATGCTCTCCCTTTATTTGTTGGTAAGTGTAATAGTGGGACACATAATCAGCAATGTCACGCTTCATACCCATACACTAGAATCACTATCTCATGTCATAATACATTTTTATAGTTCTTGTATTAATGACCCATGAAGAACTATTACAATCAAATAAAAATGAGCTCATCACAGATGTTGGGATGACAAACTGATCCCCAAAACAAAGAATCCCACCATAAGAGAGAGACCAACCAAAACGGTATCCCCACCATAAAGGGTTTCTCAAATTCCTCTGAACTCATCATCCTACTATTGAATCTATAGAACAGACTCAAGGATATATGATGATAACTAAAAATTGGTTAGAACCATACCTGAAACATCCTATAAATCATCCAGGTGCAACTGAGTAAAAATCCTCATTAGGTTCCACTCTTCCTTCGATTCCAGAATAGTTTGTGATGGTACTTTCCTGCTAAGAGTATATGTGATGACATTCCCCTTACCTAGGGTTTAGGTGATATTAAAGTCAAACATCTAAAGGTATTACACCCATAATCTCTACATTATATTCAAGTACTTATGAGAAAAGATATAAATTGGACTCTTATGATCAGAAAAGACTGTGAACCTTTCCCCAAAAAGATAGTTCCACCAACACTTAAGTGCATGCATAACTATGGTAAGATATAAATCATGAGTGGGGTAATTATTCTCATTTGGTCAAAGTTGACAAGAGTCGTAATCCACCACATGATCATCCTGCATAAGCACACAATCCAAACCAGTGTCAGAAGCATCATAGAAAACCACATACCCCTTACCGGGCTTAGGTAAGATCAAAATAAGATATGATGTCAGAAGTTGTTTCATCTCGTCGAAAGAAGACTAAAAATTTGCATCTGATGTGCATTTCACCTATTTACTAGTAATAGAAATCAAATGTGATACCAACTTTGAGAAATAATTAAAGAATCTTAAATAGTATCTAGAAAGACCAAGGATTCTATGAATCTTAAAGACATTTTTTTTTATCTTCCCAAGACAAAACAGCTTTCACCTTCTCAGGATCAACTAATAGGCTATGATCAGAAATCACATGCCCCAATAACATCACTACTTGAACCCATAAATTGAATTTCGAAAGCTTTCCATACAAATGATTACTCCTCAGGATATCCATAACTAAACTCAAATGGTGTTCATGCTCGTGCTTGGATCTTGAATAAACCAAGATATCATCCATGAATACTACCACAAAAGTTTCAAGATACTGATGAAATATTTGATTCATCAAATCCATAAAAATTGAAGGAGCGTTAGACAAACCAAACGAAATCATAGGATATTCATAATGGTCATACCATATCCTAAAATATTTCTTTGGTATATCAGACTCCCAAACTCTAAGATGATGATAACCTGATCAAAGATCAATCTTAAAAAACCACTTTCTCCCCTTTAATTGATCAAACAAATCATCCACATGAGGCAAAGGATACTTGTTCTTAACCATCAATCGATTTAATTTTCGGTAATCTACACAGAATCGGAGTGAACCGTCTTCCTTATTGGCAAAGAGCATTGGGGATGCTCAAGGTGAAACACTAGGGTGGACAAAATCTTTCACTATCAGGTCATCCAACTAAATCTTAATCTCTTTCATCTTTGTTGGTTCCATATGATAAGAAGGTATTGAAATTGATTGCGTATCTAACATCAATTCAATCGTAAACTTTACCTCCCTCTCTAGAGGAAGACTAGATAAATCATATGAGAAAACATCAGGAAAGTCCCAAACAATATTAGGAAGATCAACAATATAAGAAACGTCATCGGGCTCAACTTCTACAGCAGACAACAAACTCATGAGCTTTGGGTGGGAGGGTATTTCATTACTAGACCTCGATTCTCACTCTCCCTGAAACACCTATGAACTCCCATCGGCCGTAAGAAATAAGACATGTCGATGATAACAATCAACATCAACATGATGAGAAATAAGTCAATCCATCCTAATGATGATGTCAAATAGATCCAGATTGAGAATGAGAAAATCACAGGCTAACTTTGCATCAGCTATCGATAGTGCACATAAAGAACACTAAAACCCCTGCACTTTCCTCTTCCCAAGAGGTGTCGCTAACTCCAAAAAAAAGGAATGAGCTCCATTGGAAGTTTAATCATATCAACAAAATGGATAGAAATAAATGGGTGGGAAGCACCAGTATCAAATAAAGAAACCTCTATTGTAGATGAAATAAAGATGGTACCTCTCAATGTCATTGGACCCACATCTACCTCTGTTGGAAACTCATCTATTTTGTGAAGATGCTTCACTCCTGAGGCCTATTGATAGATCCTTGTAGTCTTTAAATCATATGAATGTGTCATAGTATCCTTTAGAGCTGACGATCCTTGGCCATAATGAGGTTTATAAATAGCTTGATAGAAATGCTACAAATTGCCATAACGCCCACAACTGTTGCACATATTTGCAGGTGAAGGACAAGAACATCAGGTGTGTCTAACCTTGCTACACTGATAGCAAGCTATAGGCACACTGCTAACTATAACTAAAGGTCTAGGGGAGGACTTCTACTGAGAACCACCTCCACCACTCTTTCAATGATCCTACCACTTTCTCTTTTTTCGTTGTGTGCCACTCAAAATTGTCACTAGGTGGAAGATAAGAGGAATAATATAAAACCTTTCCTGCCATATTCATCATGACCATCGTAGCTCTGTCTAAAATCTCCACATAGGTCAAAAGTTTCAGCATAAATACCTTTGATCTGATATTCGGTCGCAACCCCTGTAATTACTTTTGACCTTTTAGCTGGTCATTCTTTGCTACCATGAGAGAAAAACAAACTAGCTCAGCAAACCGATTGGTGTATGCCGACACCGAACACTCTCCATATTGTAGAGATATAGAGGAACTCCAAATACTTCTCCAGCATCAGAAACTCTAGAAAAAACTACTGAAAGAATATGGTTTTAAAACCCTTCCAATCCATTCCCATGTGCCTATTTTCACGTACCATGGAATCCCACCATCACTTGTTGGGACCCTCAAGCCTGAATGTCGCACACTTCACCTTGATACTCTTAAGTTTATCTAGGAAGTCAAAGATTTCATCAATATTTTCCAGACAGCCATTCGCCTCTTGAGGTTCATTCATACCCTTAAAGGATGGTGGCTTCTCATGTAAAAACTCTCTTGATCGATCATGTTCCCCTCCAGCTCCTGGATATATCTCAACAACTATGTTTTGAACTTGAATTACATTCTGATCGACAGCATGAACTGCCCGCACGATTACCTCGATAAGATTATGATCTATAGGCGGATTCCATTGAGGAACATCTACTACACCCACCTGAGGAACCTATGGAATATGTCTCGAAGGCATACTTTTCACATCGAAACAGAAGAAATGATTAGACAACATAATAATCTTAATTCAAGCCAAAAAACCATAAGAAAAAATTGAGTTTAACATAAAAAACTCAAAACGGGAGACACACATCTCAACATCACATGGTAACTTGAGTCTCGTCGCGGTAATAGTTGGTCAGGCACTCACTGCAACCTACCTCTCCAATCCCGGCAATCCTATCTTCAGTCTACCAAATGTCCCAAAGATAAGAACTCTTGAGAACAAACCACCTTTGATACCAAACTATGGACAAACTGACCTGAATACCCTCTCAAAATGGTACTCAACCCAGATTGCCACATACCTAAAGGGCATTCCCGGTCCCCACGAGCTAGAAACTAGCACCTGGGCATCAAACAACAACCAGAGAGAATGATTTTTCCCAACCTGAAGCAACAACATGACCTAGATATATATATATATATAATAGAACAAAACAGTGGAAGGGATACATATATGCCATGACTGAAAAGAAGACAGCGAGAATGAAACAACTCAAAAGTAGTCAAGAAATCCCAAAGCACGGGTCTAGTCATCAAAGGAAAACTAAAACATAAAACCAACTACTCCATGTGATTGTGTGGGAAAACACCCACCATCTCACCCCCAGCTACCCAGACACAGCTGATAAAAAACCTTGTCACCTCACTGCAGTGCCTTGCCTTTAAACTATTGAGAACTCGATCTGAATACCCTCTCAAACTGGTACCCAACCTGAATTGCTTCATACTCAAAGGGTGTTCTCGATCTCCAAGGGCTGCTGACTAGCACCCAAGAATCAAACAACAACTAGAGGGAATGATTTCTCCCAACCTAAAGCAACAACATGGTTCGCACACACACACACACACATATGACAGAGTGAAACAATAAAAGAGATACATATATTCCACAACTAAAAGAAGATAACAACAACGATACAACTCAAAAGTAGTCAGAAAATCCCAAAGCATAGATCCAATTATCAAACACAACTAAAACAGAAAACCAACTAATCCATGTGATAATGTGAGCAAACTTCCATCGTCTCAGCATCAACTACCCAGACACAACTGACAGAAAACCTCATCACCTCGCTATGACATCTTGTCTTTCACTGCATTGAAATACATACAAAGGTCTACACATCGCCAAAGGGGTGCCCAGGGTGTGAACTAATAGGCTCAATGGAATCTCATCCAGGTGTTCCATAGAAAGTCTCTCTACGATAATCTGAACATGCTCAACTTTAAATAAAACATGGAAGGATAAACAATTTATAGTTTTTATATCAAAAGCATGGTAAAATAATTGATTTTCCCTTTCCCACATTTCCCAATAAAACAGGAATAACAGTTTCAAATCATTTTATATACATCAAGTAGTCAAATCAAAGCAAAGCAAAACATGTATCACATATCATATCAAACCATGGCAATACAAGCAACAGTTCAAGCCAAAAGCACAGGTAACATCATGTCAAGGATCACTCTAGGTCAGGATAGCTTGGACACTCGTACCCCCAACATAAACAATCGTGCATGCATCAAGCCCCTAGACATATGCATCGAATCTAGATAGTAGAGGAACACCCCAGAAAGTGAACCTCCCAACAGAATCTATCAAGTCCCTAGAACAACAGGCCTAGGGAGCATGAGAACACATCATGAGTGAAACCCCTCGCCCCCTAACAGTATCAACGAACGAGGCATATTACTACGCCTTCCACCTAAGTACTCGAGGCTTCTCATGTGCTCGATTTTCCAAATCAATTCATCAAAATCATTCTTTGAAAACCATTTAAGAAATTCATTTCACAATAATTTGACAATACCATTTCCTTTTACCAAAACAAGGGAAAAGCCATATTTTATCAAAAACTCATTTCCACACACACAAATCATTAAATCAATCGTGTCATTTCATTTATAAAACAATTTATAAAACTCAAATCAATACAATTCATCCAACATAGGCTAAAGATGGAACCACCTACCTCAAAACTTGAGTCGTATACGCCCGCAACGGGATCCACCAACCATAAATAACACAATGACGACAATGAAGACCTTAGAATCAATCCTCACATCTCAAGATCAATTCAATTTAGCAAAAGGGTCGGTGAAAAGGATAGATCACATCATACATCAATGAAACTCACACGTCGCACTACAACCAACGCAAAGGTCAGCCTTCGGATGAAGATCACATAACGGATTTAGAAAGAATCAAGAAGAAACATCATCACAGATCAACGAATCTAGAACCGTAGCGCAATGGGGCTACCGCGATCAAAGGCAACAAAGAAACCAAAGGAATCCTTACCGGGAGAGACGCAGCCCAACAACAACGGATATCAATCGTTGAACAAAGCAACTCGGACGGAACAGATGTTTCCAAAATCACTTGGGAAAGCTCCTAGGTCAAGAGCAAGGAAGGCTGTGGAGAATGAAATAAGAAATCACTCGCACAATGCCCTAAAAACACAACCGGTGAGGATTACATGGTGTGTAATCAATTTTAACTTCATGTAATCCACAAAACTCAAGTACGTCGAATAATTTGTTGCATTTTTATTAAAAACCCGATTTTTACCAATACACGACATGAACCAAATACATGGTGTGTAATCCTTTCACGTTGTGTACGAGACTCACAGAATCTGCCCGACATCCATTACATGGCGTGTATTTTTCCTGCAAACTGCGAAAAGTCCAGTTTTTAGAAGAAAACTCAAGACCACCTTCGGTGTTCTTCGAACTCGGGGAGAACCCGCAAACTCTTTAACACATTTATACTTGAACTCCATTAATTCAAACAAACATACATCTCTGAACTCTTGATTGTTTTCCCCAACAAACGTTCTCATTCTTAGGAGTCTCAAGACGCACCAAAATAAAGAGGAAAACGAATAAGTGATTATTTTTTTCTAAGTATTAAACATGTGTCAAACAATCAAAAACAAGCAAATGAATTTGGTTTGTTGTGAAAATTTAAGACAATGATACTCAAGTCATTTTTGATTTGTAGAAACCAAGTGCACATGAATCGAATATATGAGATCCTTAGAATGAATAAAGTACCATATAACTATTAATATTTTTCCCGAAGTGTCAAACACACCTCAAACAATAAAAAACAAACAAATTTTCATTGTCGTGAAGATTTTAATAATGATACTTAAGTCATTTGTAATATGTAGAAACAAACCGCACCCGAATTGGATTTATGATTTGCTCGAAATGATATAAAGAGCCATTTAAACATTAAAATTCATTTTCAACAGTGAAACAAATGCATGCAACACGCTCATAAACAAGCGAGTTTAATTTTTTATGAAAATTTTGAAGAATGATGCTCAAGTCATTTGTAACTTATAAGAGTGCAATGTGGTCATGATGATTGAAATTATCGTGTTTGACAAAAATGTGTTAGCTATGAAAGTTATTTAGACATAGTAAAAAATGATCAAACTGGTTGTAAATTTAAAATCTGTATATTTTTTATTGGACTACATTTGATTTTTAAGTGTAATTATATTTTGAATTATTTGACAAAAATAGTATATGAATTCACACTTTTTTATGTTAGTTATTTGTATAATTGTAAATTTAATATATATATTTAAATTCTTGAAGTTTATATATCTATTGAAATTCTGAAATTCTGAAATTCTAAAATTATGAAATTAAGTTTTCTTGAATAATGAATGTAATTTTATATTAAAGTTTTATAGTACCGACAAAAGCTGATGATGATTCCAGTAATTAAGGGATGCATGAAAAACGTGGGAATAAAGATGGTTCCATGGCTTTTGTACAAATCGTTTTTTATTTAATTTTATTTTTATTTGTTGAGTGGAAATATGGATCCTAAGACCCAGTACCCGAACTCAACCCGATTAATAAAATAGGATTAGTTATAAAACCCGAATAATATCCGAACTCAACCCGATTAATAATATAGAATTAATTATAAAACCCGATTAATACCCGAACTCAACCCGATTAATAATATAGTATTAATTTTAGCGGTATTACTTTTTGATAACCTACCGTAGTACTTAAGAAAAAATTGTCAGAAAAAGCAATTCAAGGGATGTGGACCGGTGGTCTATGGGCCTGGTGCTTAGCTGTGTTGCGGTCCAGCCGTCAAGCCCATACTTATTATTATTATTTTTTTTAAATAACATTGAAGATAATGAAATAGACATGTAAATCATTGACACGTGTATCTTCAACTATTTACGACTCAAGTTATATTTACAAGAATCGTTTTTTTATTTCCATCAATTACAATTACCTATTAAATCATTTCCAATATTATATTATTACTTTTTACAAATGAAATTATATTTTTGAAATAATATTTTCATTTTTGAGCACTAGTAAAATTAATATTCTTAAGCGATATTAATTCCATTAGTGGGTCATTGAGTGCCATCTTACTAATTTGAAGTCCTTAATTCAATTTAATTTAAAATTTTGGTCTCTTTTTAGATGTCTTTTGAATTTAAGTTCTTTAAACAAAAATAATTTTATTACTCAATCCTTCATTGCCATTTCTCTAAAAAAGAGGCAACCATTGTTTTCTACTTTATTTATTTTTATAATGAAGAAGATCATTATTTTAATTTGAAGGACAAGACATCTTCCAATTTATGTTATTTTTTCTTTAAGCTGAGGTAGTTGTTATATGGTTAAAAAAACACATAACATGTGTTCAATATCCAGTTTTTTAAAAAATATTTTTTTTGATGTATGTATATTTTATAATTTAATTATTGGGTGCTATTTGTCACGAACCGCCCTCGGGGTCCGTGCCGTGACTACCCCAAGCCCGCCTTCCATAGGCCAGGGGCTGGCGACTAGCACCAAGGCGTAAATCACGGTAAAAAGGGAAGGCATTGCCTTTGTAAAGTAAACAAACACCACAGAGTAAGCAAGCGGAAAGTAAACACTAAGTAAAAACAGAGTACAACTGAAAGTGCGGAAAAGTAAAAGGGCCAGTATACAAACCCAAACTGAAAGTAAAGTACAACTCGAAAGGGAAAACAGCAACTGTAAAGTAAAAGCTGCAACACCGAGCTGTCCACTGGAAATCCCACCTGAAGGGTGGGTACAGATAGCTCCACTGCTCCTCGGGTCCCGCCGTCCGCTCCGAGCACGTCCCGCCCAGTGGTCCACCTCCAGGTACCGTCCTGCTCTGCAAGCCTCAGCCAAGATCAACGCTGTCCGTCGTCTGCAACCAACACAATGTAGTGCGGGCATAGCCCGTGCAGGGGTGAGTATAAGCTACTCAGTAGAGACCCCGAGAGCCCTGAAGGTCTCCCAAAATCCACAAAGATACAAACACGAAGTAACAACCGACACTGCTTAGGTATATGCACATACATATACCTAAGTCATCAATTCCAATACGCTCCAACCTCCGAGCCCAAGTACAACTCAGTCCACACAGGAAAATAAACGTATTCCACACAGGAAAGCAAAACGAAATCCATATAGGATAGCACAACTCAATCCACACAGGAAAGCAACAGGATTCAGCTCACACAGGTATACTTCTTCGAAAGACGATAAAGATGATATCTGATCCATCTAAGTCGTCGGACACACGAAGGATCGATAGGTAACTAACCCCCGCAAAAGACCCACACAGGATCGGGCGCACATAGGACCTGTAGGCGCTGGTTCACACAGGACCGCTGAGCGCAAAGACCCACACAGGATCGGACCCACACAGGATCGGGCCCACACAGGACCTGTAGCACTGATCCACGTAGGATCGCTGAGTGCTGTAGTCGTCGTCGAATCCACACAGGATCTCTGTACTGTCGTCGTCGCAGTCACAGTAGCAGTAGCAGTAGCAATAGTAGTCACAGTAACAGTCGCAGCCAGCACTAGGGTTCCCGCACACAGCAAGCTCGTACAGGAGGGTCCGCTCCATGAGCCGAGAGGCTGATACATCAACTGTCACAAAGTCCAGAGTTGATGTATCCAAAAGTTCCGTATCGTGAACAGGAACTCAACGCAACAGACGGCGCGTCGATCGGACGCCCGGTCTGAGAGTTATTGGCCTATTCGTCCCAGGGGCCCGGTTGGTTTTTAAGGCAAAACCAACCCGACCGTACTCCACCTGCGTCCAAACCTCGGGCGGAGTATGCCAAAAGATCCGTCTCACTAAGAGGAACACAACAAAGCTGACGACACGTCAATCGGACGTCCGTAGCTCAAGATATGAGCGTTTCCGCTCCGAAGGCCCGGTTGGTTTCGTGAACGAACCAACCCTGCCGAACTCAAAGTATTCCAAAACTTTGAGTGCGATATACCGAATCGACCGTCTCGATCCAAGGATCGCGTAGCCGCTGACGGTTCGTCAATCGGAGGTCCGTGGATCAAGTTATGGTCAAAAGACCGAAACCGTCTCGAAAACGGGGGGTCCGGGTCCGGGCCGACCCGGCCCGACCCCCCCTGGGTCGGCCCGAACCGGGTCCGACCCGGCCCGGCCGGCGGCGGTCCGGCGCGGCGGCGCGACCTGGCGCCGCTGGGTGCCACGCGCGGGGGGCATAGCCCCCGCTTCCAGCTGGTGGCGGCGCGACTTTTAGCCACGCCTTTGGAGAACTGCCCCCCCCCTCGTGGGGGCCTGCTTTGAGGGAAACCGGGGGGCCGCCTGCCCCCCTTAAAGAAATCGTCCCCCCCCCCCAAATAAATGGGGGGGCTTTTGAGTTGACCGAGGGAATTAATTTCCCCCGGTCTTTGACCTTCCGGCCGGCCCACCTGGCCGGCCAGTTTTTCTTCAACGGGACCGGCAAAGCCGGTCCCCTTCCGGTTTCCGACGCCGGCGGCCCGGCGAGCCGCCGGTCCTCTCGTCCCGCCGCGGCCCGGAACCGGCCGCGGTGTTCGTCGTCCGGCGCGGTGCGACGGCACCGCGCCCCTCCGCCGTGGCCCCGCTCCGGCCGCGGCGCCTTCGGTTCCCTTCAACGCGGCGCGACGGCGTCGCGTTCATGATAATCCATCCACGGTGCGACGCGACGGCGTCGCGTAAATAAGCCGGGCGATTCCCGCGTGGTGCGACGACACCACGCCTTCTCGTTCATCACAAGATTATACAAATAACCAAGAACAAAGGAGGGGGAATTCGGCCGTGTTTGTGCGGTCCGACCCCCCTCTCGTTAGATGATAACTCTTAAATATTTAATCACAAATTATCATTCTAGAACCAAGAACGAGAGTAAGGAAATAAACCACAACAAACCCCTACCTTGGGTTCAAGTTCGAAGATCGTCAACGACCCGCGGAAGACAACGTCGCGGAGGTCGGGCGTCGCGGTAATCTTTCGTCAACCATTGACGAAGAGGTACATCCGAAGAGGTACGTTGTTGGCGAATCTTCGTAAGCCGACGAAGGAAGTCCGAGGAGGAAGCGACGTTCCCTTTTCGTTGACACGGAAGGCGTCGTCGATCTTCGGATACAACGGGCTACGAAGATGAGAGGAGCGGCGTTCTTCGTCAAGGTTGAAGAAGAAGAAGGAGCTCCCAAAATCCTCTCAAGAAGGCTAGAGAGTTCTAACCCAACAAAATAAGATAGAGTCTTATTTTATTCACAAACTTAACAAATTGAATTTCAAAGGTTTGAAATTCAAATAAAAATAACTCCAAATTAAAAACAATTTGTCATGTCATTTAAAGAGGGGTTTAAGGAGTTTTGAGAGGAGATGGAAGGTTGGGTTTCGTGTGGGCCCCACCACACTTAATCCTCCCAAGAGAGGTTAAGTGAATGTGGGTCCCACCTTTAACTTCCTTTGAGAGGAGTTAACCAACAAGTAAGAAAAATAAAAAGTGTTCCACATTTTTATTCAACTTTTTATAATTCTCCCAAAAACTAACTTTCGTCCCGCAATAAACGCAACTACGGAAAAGGTCTCCTTAAACGAATATCGGCACTGCGAGTTCATCGGTGTCCTCGGATTTCAATTCCGAGCACTGGATCAAAAGTTAGGAATTCCCGCTCGTTTGTTCACTGAACGTACCCGAGCCAAACTTCAGAAATTAATTCCGGGCACTCCGGGCCTCGGAATCAGGTGCCGTCAGAAACCGCGCTCTTGTAAAATTCCAAAGAAAATTAAGAAAAAAAATTTCCCTTGAATTTTACGGGTTTTTACATTACTCCCACCTCAGGGCTTTACGTCCCCGTAAAGATAATCAAAAACTAGGGAACAAATGAGGGTACTGAGCACGCATCTGAGCCTCCCGCTCCCATGTGCTCTCCTGGAGATTCCCGTGCTGCCATCTGATGCGCACAAGAGGAATCGATCACCCACGTAGGACCCGCTCCTGTCGATCCTCTATCTCCACCGGGACCTCCGTAAAAGTCGCCACATCGTCAACGTCAAGCTCCCCATGGTCAATGATGTGCGTCGGGTCGTGCACGTATCTCCTCAGCTGAGATACGTGGAAGACGTCATGCACCCGGTGCAACTGAGGTGGTAGAGCCAGACGATAAGGCACCTCGCTAAACCTGCTGAGGACCTAGAAGGGTCCGATGAAGCACGGAGACAACTTGCCGCCTCGGCCAAATCTCCGAATACCACGTCGAGGTGAGACCCACAAGAAGACGTGGTCGCCATCCTCGAACTCTAGTGGCCTCCGCCTCCTGTCAGCATATGACTTCTGCCGGCTCTGAGCTGTCCTCATCCGCTCCTGGATGACCTGGACCTTCTCTGTTGTGGCCTGAACCATCTCCGGTCCCACAAGTGCTGACTCCCCAGGGTCTGTCCAGCACAAATGAGATCTACAAGGTCGGCCGTACAACGCCTCGTACGGTGCCATCCCGATGGTGGAGTGGTAGCTGTTGTTGTACGCAAACTCCACCAAGGGTAGGTGGTCCTCCCAGCTACAACCAAAGTCGAGGACACATGCGCAGAGCATGTCCTTGAGAGTCTGAATGTTCCTCTCCGTCTGACCATCCGTCTGAGGGTGAAAGGATGTGCTCAGACGTAGCTGCGTCCCGAATGCCTCCTGTAACCCCTTCCAAAGCCGGGAAGTAAAGTGAGCATCTCGATCGGAGACGATAGATGATGGCACACCGTGGAGCCGCACAATCTCCTGAACGTAGAGACGTCCCAAGCTCTCCACTGAGCCCTGCTCTCTGATGGGTAAGAAGTGTGCTGACTTGGTGAGTCGGTCAACAATCACCCATATGGAGTCGTGACCTCTGGAAGTGCGTGGAAGTCCAGTCACGAAGTCCATAGATATGCCGTCCCACTTCCACTCCGGAACCTCCAAGGGCTGTACCAAGCCTACTGGTACCTGATGCTCCGCCTTCACCTACTGGCAGGTGAGGCATCGAGAAACGAACTCTGCTACTGCCTTCTTCATGCCCGGCCACCAGTGCTGTCGTCTGAGGTCCTGGTACATCTTTGCCACTCCAGGATGTACCGCCAAAGGAGAAGTGTGAAACTCTCTCAGCATTTCCTCTCGCAAAGCGACTGGTACCATGGTACGTCCTCTGAAAAGGATGTCGTGCTCTGCTCCAAGGGAGAAACCATCAGGTGCCTGTCCCGAGGATATCTGTGCACGCCGTGTCTCACAGTCAGCGTCCTCACGCTGTGCCTCTCTGACCCGCTGCAGTAGTGGAGGGGTGACTGTGAGAGACTGGAGGAAGGCTGCTCCATCTCTATCCATGAAGGATATCTGTAAAGAGGCTAGCTGCTCTGTCGCCTCCTCAAGTAGCTGAATGCCCGTCCTCCTGCTGAGGGCATCGGCTACTATGTTCCCCTTTCCAGGAGTATAGACTATCTCAAAGTCATAGTCCTGGAGGAACTCGAGCCATCGCCGCTGTCTAAGGTTCAGGTCCTTCTGCGAGAAGATATACCTGAGACTCTGATGATCGGAAAAGACTGTAAAGCGCTCGCCCATCAGATAGTGTTGCCATGTCTTCAGAGCGAAGACCACTGCTGCTAACTCCAGGTCATGGGTATCGTAGTTCTGCTCATGCGGCCTCAACTGACGTGATCCATAGGAGATCACTGCCCACTCCTGCATCAGAACACATCCGAGTCCGGTCCCTGATGCATCGCAGTAGACTACGTACCCTACTCCTTCCTCAGGCAAACTCAAGATAGGTGCGCTGGTCAATCTCTGTCTCAGCTCCTGGAAGCTCTGCTGACATCTGTCTGACCACACGAAGGGTTTCCCCTTCTTCGTCAAAGCTGTGAGTGGTGCCGCAACTCTAGAGAAGTCTGGCACGAATCTCCGATATTATCCAGCTAGTCCCAAGAAACTCCGAACCTCAGTCACGCTCCTGGGTGGCTCCCATGCTAACACAGCCTCGATCTTCGCAGGATCCACTGCAACTCCCGCCTCAGAGATAACGTGTCCCAAGAAGTGGACCTCAAGTATCCAGAACTGGCACTTCGAGAGCTTACCATAAAGCTGGTCCTCTCGGAGTGTGTCTAGTACAACTCGCAAGTGATAGGCGTGCTCCTCCTCAGTCGCAGAGTAAATCAGAATTTCGTCGATAAAGACCACGACAAACCGATCGAGGTATGGATGAAAGATCCTGTTCATGAGATCCATGAACACTGCTGGAGCATTGGTTACACCGAAAGGCATAACCAAGAACTCATAATGACCATACCGACATCTGAAGGCCGTCTTCTGCATGTCCTCGTCTCTGACTCTGAGCTGATGATAGCCTGACCTGAGGTCTATCTTCGAGAACCACCGTGCTCCCTTGAGCTGATCAAAGATGTCATCGATCCTCGGTAGCGGATACTTGTTCCTCACTATCACCTGGTTCAGGCGACGATAGTCAACACAAAGCCGCAGGCTCCCGTCCGTCTTCTTGGCGAACAATATCGGGGAAGCCCAGGGTGAAACACTGGGTCGGATGAACCCCTTGCCCTGCAAGTCCTCCAACTGTACCCGTAGCTCTCGAAGCTCGGCGAGGGCCATACGATATGCTGGAGTGGATATCGGGGCTGTCCCGGGGTACAAGTCAATATAAAAGTCTACCTCTCTGCGAGGAGGTAGCCCTGGAACATCATCGGGAAAAACGTCCGCAAACTGATCCACCACTGCAGGAAAACCAGGACTCCGCACCTCAACTACTCCAAGGATGAGGCTAGCCAACTGATGAGTAATGGGATGTCCTCTCCTCCGTGGAAGTCCATCCTGTGCTGCTAAGGCTCCCTTCTCGCCGGTGAAGGTGAACCTGCTCCCGTCGGTGCGTACACATCGCACCTTGCGCCTAAAACAGTCAATATGTGCATGGACCGTAGATAGCCAATCCATGCCCAAGATGACGTCGTAAGGCCTTGACGCTGCTACAAGAAGATCCCAGCCGAAGCTCTCGCCTCCTAGAGTGAGCTCACACTGCCGGCACCAGTGCGTAATCGTCGAGTCTGCTCCCTTAGGAGTCTCTAGCCGTAAGGATCGAGCCAACGGCTCTGTCGGAATCTCCGAGCTCCGAACAAGGGCAGCGACTATGAAAGAGTGACTCGCTCCTGTGTCTATAAGAACTGCAGCAAGGGTGGAATAGACACAGATAATACCTCGAATCATCTCAGGTGCGCCGTGGTCGTAGGCCTCTGCTGCCTGAGCTGTGCCTGTCTCTGCCCGCCAGCTCCCTGTGGTCGGGGTGGACCTCCTGGTGGTGGTGGTGGCAGAGCCTCAAAGCGTCGCCCACCACCAACTGCTCGTCCATTTCCTCTGCCTCGTCCGCCTCCTCCCTGCGGACCGCCACGATCGACCCTCTGCCTCTGCCTCGGTGGTCCCTCAACTGTCTGCTGCTCCTCGACACGGCGGGTCGGGCAGTCACGAGCCATGTGGCCCTGCCCGCCGCACGAGTAGCACTGTCTGCCTCTCGAAAGACTGGCTCCTCGCTGTGTGCCCCACACTGCTGAGCCAGTGTCCTGAGGTCGTCTGCCTGAGGGTCTGGTCTGTCTGGACCCCTGAGTCATCCGTCGACTGCCTGCTACAGATGACTCTGCCACGTGCCTCCCTGCGGTGGGTCGCTGCGCTGGTGTAGACTCAGCAAGGAAGCTCTCAATCAAAAGGGCCCGCTCCAGTACTCCTGTCTGAGTCGGTATGCTGAGGGAGATCAGCGATGCCCTGATCTCGTGTCTCAAACCCTGATCGAAGGTCCGGGCCCGGAAGAATGGGTCCCGTACCATGTCAGTCGAGTAGCGCAAGAGATCAGTAAATCTCGCCGAGTACTGAGCGACCGTCATGCTGCCCTGCCGCAGCTGAAGAAACTCCTGGATACGCACCGCACGAAGGGTGGCTGGGACGAACTCCGAGCGGAAGAGGCTCTCAAAGTCCGTCCAAAGTAGAGATGCCTCATCGTGCACCTGGAGCATCAAGCTCCACCATCGTCCTGCTGCTGCGTGTAGTAGGCTCGCAGCGAGGATCACCACGAGGTCTGCTGGAGTCCTCACTAGCCTAAACACACGTACCACTGCCTCCAGCCAGTCCTCGGCTGCCTGGGGATCCGTCTCCCCACGAAACCTGGGTGGTCGCTGGCGCTGAAACTCATGCAGTGCGCTGAGGTGACGTGCATCGTCAGCGGCTGGTGCTGGAAGCATCGGGGGCTCGGCGGGTAGAGCTACCGCCGGTGCCACTGCTGACAAAGGGCCCTGCACCGAAGCCTCGTCGCTCGGTGGGCTGTCGTCACACTCGACTCTCGGAACCCTAGCTGGCTGCCGTCGTGGGGCCATCTTGAAAAGGAAACAGGTGCGCCACGGTCAGAACAATATACCTGGTGAGCTGATATAAGTAATCACAAAGAAAACTTTAAAACACACACGCAATCAATATTTTCGTGCATTAAGTCGGAAATCAGAAGTCAGGGTTCTGGTGTACGGATACGTCGGCAGCCGCACCAACACTGGACTCCCTGGACTGATAACCACACTCAATACACTAAACATTATTGCTTCACATAGAAAAGATCAGAGTTCGCGGTAGAACCGAACTCCTCTGATACCAATTTTTCACGACCCGTCCTCGGGGTCCGTGCCGTGACTACCCCAAGCCCGCCTTCCATAGGCCAGGGGCTGGCGACTAGCACCAAGGCGTAAATCCCGGTAAAAAGGGAAGGCATTGCCTTTGTAAAGTAAACAAACACCATAGAGTAAGCAAGCGGAAAGTAAACACTAAGTAAAAACAGAGTACAACTGAAAGTGCGGAAAAGTAAAAGGGCCAGTATACAAACCCAATTTGAAAGTAAAGTACAACTCGAAAGGGAAAACAGCAACTGTAAAGTAAAAGCTGCAACACCGAGCTGTCCACTGGAAATCCCACCTGAAGGGTGGGTACAGATAGCTCCACTGCTCCTCGGGTCCCGCCGTCCGCTCCGAGCACGTCCCGCCCAGTGGTCCACCTCCAGGTACCGTCCTGCTCTGCAAGCCTCAGCCAAGATCAACGCTGTCCGTCGTCTGCAACCAACACAACGTAGTGCGGACATAGCCTGTGCAGGGGTGAGTAAAAGCTACTCAGTAGGGACCCCGAGACCCCTGAAGGTCTCCCAAAATCCACAAAGGAAGATACAAACACGAAGTAACAACCGACACTACTTAGGTATATGCCCATACATATACCTAAGTCATCAATTCCAATACGCTCCAACCTCCGAGCCCAAGTACAACTCAGTCCACACAGGAAAGTAAACATATTCCACACAGGAAAGCAAAACGAAATCCATATAGGATAGCACAACTCAATCCACACAGGAAAGCAACAGGATTCATCTCACACAGGTATACTTCTTCGAAAGACGATAAAGATGATCACTGATCCATCTAAGTCGTCGGACCCACGAAGGATCGATAGGTAACTAACCCCCGCAAAAGACCCACACAGGATCGGGCCCACATAGGACCTGTAGGCGCTGGTTCACACAGGACCGCTGAGCGTAAAGACCCACACAGGATCGGACCCACACAGGATCGGGCCCACACAAGACCTGTAGCACTGATCCACGTAGGATCGCTGAGTGCTGTAGTCGTCGTCGAATCCACACAGGATCTCTGTACTGTCGTCGTCGCAGTCACAGTAGCAGTAGCAGTAGCAGTAGTAGTCACAGTAACAGTCGCAGCCAGCACTAGGGTTCCCGCACACAGCAAGCTCGTACAGGAGGGTCCGCTCCACGAGCCGAGAAGCTGATACATAAACTGTCACAAAGTCCAGAGTTGATGTATCCAAAAGTTCCGTATCGTCAACAGGAACTCAACGCAACAGACGGCGCGTCGATCGGACGCCCGGTCTGAGAGTTATTGGCTTTTTCGTCCGAGGGGCCCGGTTGGTTTTTAAGGCAAAACCAACCCGACCGTACTCCACCTGCGTCCAAACCTCGGGCGGAGTATGCCAAAAGATCCGTCTCACTAAGAGGAACAGAACAAAGCTGACGGCACGTCAATCGGACGTCCGTAGCTCAAGATATGAGCGTTTCCGCTCCGAAGGCCCGGTTGGTTTCGTGAACGAACCAACCCTGCCGAACTCAAAGTATTCCAAAACTTTGAGTGCGATATACCGAATCGACCGTCTCGATCCAAGGATCGCGTAGCCACTGACGGTTTGTCAATCGGAGGTCCGTGGCTCAAGTTATGGTCAAAAGACCGAAACCGTCTCGAAAACGGGGGGTCCGGGTCCGGGCCGACCCGGCCCGACCCCCCCTGGGTCGACCCGACCCGGGTCCGAAACGGCCCGGCCGGCGGCGGTCCGGCGCGGCGGCGCGGCCTGGCGCCGCTGGGTGCCATGCGCGGGGGGCATAGCCCCCGCTTCCAGCTGGTGGCGGCGCAGCTTTTAGCCGCGCCTTTGGAGAACCGCCCCCCCCTCGTGGGGGCCTGCTTTGAGGGAAACCGGGGGGCCGCCTGCCCCCCTTAAAGAAACCGCCCCCCCCCAAATAAATGGGGGGTGGATTTTGAGTTGACCGGGGGAATTAATTTCCCCCGGTCTTTGACCTTCCGGCCGGCCCACATGGCCAGCCGGTTTTTCTTCAACGGGACCGGAAAAGCCGGTCCCCTTCCGGTTTCTGACGCCGGCGGCCCGGCGAGCCGCCGGTCCTCTCGTCCCGCCGCGGCCCGGAACCGTCCGCGGTGTTCGTCGTCCGGCGCGGTGCGACGACACCGCGCCCCTCCACCGTGGCCCCGCTCCGGCCGCGGCGCCTTCGGTTCCCTTCGACGCGGCGCGACGGTGTCGCGTTCATGATAATCCATCCACGGTACGACGCGACGACGTCGCGTAAATAAGCTGGGCGATTGCCGCGTGGTGCGACGACACCACGCCTTCCCGTTCATCACAAGATTATACAAATAACCAAGAACAAAGGAGGGGGAATTCGGCCGTGTTTGTGCGGTCCGACCCCCCTCTCGTTAGATGATAACTCTTAAATATTTAATCAAAAATTATCATTCTAGAACCAAGAACGAGAGTAAGGAAATAAACCACAAAAAACCCCTACCTTGGGTTCAAGTTCGAAGATCGTCAACGACCCGCGGAAGACAACGTCGCGGAGGTCGGGCGTCGCGGTAATCGTTCGTCAACCTTTGACGAAGAGGTACATCCGAAGAGGTATGTCATTGGCGAATCTTCGTAAGCCGACGAAGGAAGTCCAAGGAGGAAGCGGCGTTCCCTTTTCGTTGACACGGAAGGCGTCGTCGATCTTCGGATACAACGGGCTACGAAGATGAGAGGAGCGGCGTTCTTCGTCAATGTTGAAGAAGAAGAAGGAGCTCCCAAAATCCTCTCAAGAAGGCTAGAGAGTTCTAACCCAACAAAATAAGATAGAGTCTTATTTTATTCACAAACTTAACAAATTGAATTTCAAAGGTTTGAAATTCAAATAAAAATAACTCCAAATTAAAAACAAGTTGTCATGTCATTTAAAGAGGGGTTTAAGGAGTTTTGAGAGAAGATGGAAGGTTGGGTTTCGTGTGGGCCCCACCACACTTAATACTCCCAAGGGAGAGGTTAAGTGAATGTGGGTCCCACCTTTAACTTCCTTTGAGAGGAGTTAACCAACAAGTAAGAAAAATAAAAAGTGTTCCACATTTTTATTCAACTTTTTATAATTCTTCCAAAAACTAACTTTCGTCCCGCAATAAACGCAACTACGGAAAAGGTCTCCTTAAACGAATATCGGCGCTGTGAGTTCATCGGTGTCCTCGGATTTCAATTCCGAGCACTGGATCAAAAGTTAGGAATTCCCGCTCGTTCGTTCACTGAACGTACCCGAGCCAAACTTCGGAAATTAATTCCGGGCACTCCGGGCCTCGGAATCAGGTGCCGTCAGAAACCGTGCTCTTATAAAATTCCAAAGAAAATTAAAAAAAAATTTCCCTTGAATTTTACGGGTCTTTACACTATTAATGTGTTTTTTTCAGAGTATTTGTTTGTTTATATTAATGTGTGAATCTATTCATTCAATATGTTTTTTTTGTTTTTTTTAATAAAATCACATAATGTATGTTCTTTTTTTCGTTTTTTTTTGTTTTTTTGTAACTAATATAAAATTAGTAACAAAAAATTATTATGGGTTGTTTTTTTTATTTTGTTAGTCACATGTCATGTCATCAAAACAAAGAATATAACATATATTCCATGTTATTTTTTTTAAATAGAATTATGTATATCATTAAATTTTTTAACATCAAAATATAACATATACTAATATTTTTAGTCAATTCATTAAAACAAAACCACTTTTCATATTTTTTTGTTTCATTTTCATATAAAATTAAGCACAATATATGTCAAATTTTATTGACTGAGATTTTTTAAAGAAAACATGCATTCATCGTAGTAACTTAGAAATTTAAAGTTTGGGAGTTTATTGTATTTTGATTATTTTTTGCTAAAAAGGGTAAATTTGTAATTATCTTGTTCTTGGAATGAAATTTTGAACATGCTCTTGGATTTCACAACATGACGTTTACCCATGGGTGGTATTTTTGTAATTGTACAAGGTGGTTGCAATTTTTAATAAATGTAAGATGTTTGTTGAATTTATTTATTTATTTATTTTTAAAGGTTTTTTTATAAAATAAATAAAGATTTGTGCAAGATATTTTATGGTGTCATTGGCATCACAATACAGAGAAGCAAATGTTGAATATTTCATCAAGACCGTGTCATGACTCATAGCACAGTTGACAACATTATAAGGGGATTTGAATGATAAAGTCAACGATATAAAGTTTTATATGGGCATTAGGATGTTGTTTTGATGGGTGAAACAAAGGATTAACTCCTTTTTGCTTTACCTTGCCATCAATAACATTTATCTAATTTCTCTCTCTATTTTCTCAAGAAAATAAACTTTGAATTTTGTATGGCATTACAAATCATGTTAAAAGTGGATGAAGAACGAAAATAGACAAATGATTGGTGGCGATTGAGGATTGACGATTGTTATGGAATCGAGGTAGGTGACTAAGGATTTTCATCCTTTAAATTAAGATATGTGAATCTATCATGTTTTTGTTCTTTTTTGATGGTAGATAATTTATGATAATCGGAGATAAATATTTTATGGTAAATTGAAATATGAATATCATAGAATTTCATTGATGTGAATATTTAAAATATTTGAGAATGGTGATATGATGGATTAAAGAGGTAAATTGGTAAATGGTTCAAATGAATTATATTAATTGTTGGGGAAATATATTCTTTGACTATAGAAATTGTTTTAGTATGAATTGCGGTGGAATAAAGATGTAATTTGATATCATGATATAACAATGTGAGATTGTTGATGGAAAAGGATTATTTTGATATGTCTGGCATTATGAATTTATTGTGAAATATGCTTATAGTTCATTTGATAATATTTTTATAAACATTTCAGTGGGTATTCCAAAATATAAATATCAACAGATAGTGATAAATTCTTAAAGTGGTGAAAGGAATAGTTTTACAAACTTTAGCACAGGTCATACCAAAAACAACATGGGACCATGTCACATTATGATGTTTTCTCCTTAGTGATGGCATGGTGTTGGATGATGAGGCAGTGAGTTACACAGGGGTTGTGGACGGTAGCACGGGGGATGTTCCAAATTCTTATGGAAACGAACTATAGTTCAGTGAGTTACATGGGGGTTGTATAAATTTTACAGGGGTCATGACATATTCAGCATAGGGTGGGGACTTGTTCAGCACATGTCATGTCATCCAATGTTTTCTTCAACTTTCCTTAGGGTCCATAGTGGTGTTTATGGGATGACTTGATAGTAGCAATGGCATTCAATTCTCCGATAAATCTTTAGATAAACTTCTCTTATGTGCTTAGATTGGGGGTGTGAACATGAAATAGGCTGTGGTGGAAGAAGAGATTATATTGAAAGGTTTGTTTTTCAAATACGTGTTGGCTAGTGATGAGGTTCTGGAAATTGGTTGTGCTTAGGATGTAGTGCCCCGAACTGGTTTTCAACTTTATCTGTGCTCCAAGCTGGTGGGCCACTAGGCCTTAGACGTACCTCCCTGTACGCCAAAGGCTACTGACTAGCAGCGAGAGTCAGATTATATCACTTGAGGGACACAAGTGATACATGCTATCGGGGTTGGAGACTCATAGGACTTTGATGCACATTCTTATGGTGTACGCCCTTGGTAATATCCAGTGTAGGATATTACGAGAACAAGACTCATCAGTAATAAATCCGTATTTATATGTGTTATTGGATGTTTATATATGCGGATGTGTGTATTGAAACCTAGACTTCAAGATTATTATTAATGAGTATTATAAATCCCATACTTTGATGTATTGATGAAAACTGCGACGACATATGTTCGTGGTGAGGTAGGATATATTGAGTGCGTCACGAGTAATATTGCATTAAAAAATAATGTGAGAAAGATTTTTTCCCCTTTGTTCTTTAACAAAAGTTAATATCTCAACTCTATTGATGAAAATGATATAGCCTAAATAAATTCATGACTATGGTGTTTGATAAACAAGTTCATTTTCCAATAAGTCAAAGAAAAAAGCATCAAACACATAAGTTGATGACACTGAAATGCAACCTTTTTGATTAAAGATATCATGATAAAGAGATTATATTACACAGTAAGCGTTCATATGAGGTATTATGTCATTGTGACGTTAACTTCTTTCTCCATGGGTGTCTTGGCGTGTTGCTAGATGCTAACCTTGGACTTTAAGCTGCTTCGCCTAATGCCACTGAGAAAGAAGCTTAGGGGGCCACAAACTAAGTGTATTCAGAATCTTAGTTAAATAATATATTATTATTTATTATTTAATAGGTTGAATAAATATTATTCCCACATACGGTTTAATAATTATCCATGTACACTTGATCACATATATTCCATCACTAGTTATTCGAGAAATATAATGTGAGCACAATATTTAATAAATATTTATTTTCTATTTAGTGAATATAATATTTATTTATTTATTGACGAAAAATGTAAGGATATTTATTTAATAAATAAATAGTCATTATTCAAGACCCAATAAATATTATGGAGGAATGACGAACCGAGTTTAATGGGCTGGTGAAAAAGAATATATATTGAATATTATTTGATTAAATAGTATTTAATTTAATTCGCAAGTTAAACGCATGTCAAGGAAATAATAATAATAATATTTTTTTTAGACATGGGGTTCCTCAAGGGATTAAATAAATAATAAAGGTCACTTGTGTAATTATTTATTTATAATCCTAACAATATATAAACCTAATTATATTATTTTCAAGGAGAGTCAATTCATTTGTTTGGTTGTACACAACAGATTTGGAAAATCCTCTCAAGACATAGAGATCTTACTTCTCCAAGAGCGATTCCAAGAATGGAGAACAATTTTCCTCTACCCTCCCACTCTCAAGTCAAGATAGATCAAGAAGAATGCTTTGGAATCGGCTCTCAAGGTGATCAAAGGCAAACAACGCAAATGATAGGATCCGTCGTGCTGACACTCAGAGATTCCAACGGCAATGTTTGAAGATTTGTGGAACACGTATGGATCACCATTAAATGAAATTTACTCTTGATTCCTACCATGCAATGATGATACAATGCAGATCTATTGTCAGATCTATCAAAAAAGAAAGAATTCCAATAAGGCAATTCTTTAATTAGTTAAATTGATTATAAATAATATGTGATGATCCTCTATCTTGTTCTGACATTCTATCCCTTTTCTATATTATTTGATTCAATTATGTAGATCACAATGTTTATCGTTGTGTAAATCTCGAATTGATCATTAATCATAACAAAAATCAAAGTTGATCACGACCCATCACACGCTTCCGTTGCACCCGGAACCTACAAGTGGTATCAGAGAGGTCACATAATTATTTATAATTATTTAAATATCATCGATTGATTTACGTATTTATCATTTAGTTTTCAATTCAAGCTTAATTGTTCTTTTAATCCGAATTGTGAGATCTGCTTCTTCCTCCGTTTCTCGTAGATCTAATCAAAACGATTAATTTTATAAATGAAATAAAATCAAAAATCTCATTTGGAGGTGCTGATGATCACTACTGGAAACTAGACCTATACTAATAGTTTTGGCCAAACCGTTGGTATAGGTACTATAAAATGACCTTTTACCAACGATTTGGTCAAACTGTTGGTATAGGTACCCTATGCCAACGGTTTAAGAACCATAATATGATCCTATACCAATGTTTTTTTTCCAAAAAATGTTGGTATAGTTGATGACTATACCAATAGTTTGGATAAAACCGTTGGTATAACTTCCATTTAAAGAACCTTTACCAATGGCTTTGCCAAAACTGTTGGTATGGGTCCAAAAATTCAAAATACATATACCAATGGAAAACCGTTGGTATAGGTTTTCAGATTTTTAATGAAGTATTTTATCAAATAACATTAAATACATCAAAAATTAATTTGCTTTTAAATATACATATACATATTTAGCATATTATGTTTAAAAACAATGTTGTAGTTTAGCGGTTAGGTCCTTGAAATACAAATAAGAGGTGCGGGGATCAAATCCCGCAAGGGATTTTTTTTGCAATTACCTATACCAATAGTTTGGAAATTGTTGGTATAGCTCACCTATATTGATGGAAGACAAGCCAATGACAACCCAAACCATTGGTATAGTATTTTTTTCCAATAGTGGATTCTGGCCAGATAACACAGGAGTACACGCCATGTAATCGGAGTTACACACCATGTAATTTTGTTTAATGCATCATGAATTAATTCAGAAATTAATTCAAACTGTGTGCATTGATGACATGTGGTGCATTTATTTCTTACATTGTGTGTTGACCAGGCTAGCCTGACACGCAGTCAGCCTGAGTATAGGCCTTGTAGCCCATGTACCCAACGTGTAGTCCCTTGTAGATGGGCCGTGTATTACCATACACGACCAACTTGATTGGTGACCGTGTAACTCGAAGACCAAACACTGTGTAGTCGATTATACACATCATGTACTCCAATTTTCTTAGGCACAATTTACAGGCCAAGTCCCTAGAAATATTCCTCAGATAGACGGTGAGAGATGTACATGTTGTGTAGCTCCATGTACACACCGTGTATTTATACCAAATTAATTCAAACTGTGTGCATTGATGACATACAGTGCATTTATTTCTTACACCGTGTGTTGACCAGGCCAGCCTGACACACGGTCAACCAGAGTACATGCCGTGTATCCCACGTACACGGTGTGTAATCCCCTTGAGTCACAGATGGGCCGTATATTACCATACACGACCAACTTGATTGGTGACCGTGTAACTCGAAGACCACACACTGTGTAATCGATTATACACATCATGTACTCCAATTTTCATAGGCACGATTTACCGGCCGAGTCCCTAGGCATGTTCCTTAGATAGACTATGAGAGACGTACATGCTGTGTAGCTCCATGTACACACCGTGTACTTATACCAAATTACAAAGATTTAAAATTTATTTATTATACTATGTAAGCCTTATCAACATGTTCTTGCGTGTGGTCATTAAGTTGATAGGACACACCATGTGATAGGTTTTAATATATATATATATATATATATATATATGTGTGTGTGTGTGTGTGTGTGCACGTGCGTGTGTGTGCATGTGGTCATTAAGTTGATAGGATAAGGATACACCATGTGATAGGTTTTAATATATGTGTGTGTGTGTGTGTGCGCGTGCGCGTGCATGTGTTTAATTAATATCTGCATAATGTTCAAATCTGCATATCATGTATGAGTCGTATTACGGTTGTTACTCTGAATGAATTAAAGCATAACATGTGACTGAAAAATCATGTAATTCATGTAATCACAAGTTGATAGTACACGTCATGAAAGTACGTGATAAGTCATATATGCCATATGTCACAAAAGTAAACAATATACAAGTATAATACATGTTGGGTAGATGCGGATGAGTATTCATCGTGTTGCCTCCAAGGTACATTTTTGTACACAATTAATTTTAGATAAATTTATTTAATTTGTTTAAAATTATGATGGATGAGAATCTCAAGAAAATTCAGATGAAAATTAAGATAAAAGAATTGATTAATTAAAGAATATAATTAATTGATTCGAACATGATTTATCTTAAATAAGAATGATTAAGAATTGAATTCTAGTTTTATTAAATGCATAATTCGTTGTATGCATGTGGATGATCATGAACATAGATTATATCTTTGTATGAGATTGGTTTCATTTGATTTATTATTAAATTAAATTGTTGGTCCACGTGCCTTCTCTCCTCTTATTATGTAAGGGTCTGCGTACCCATGTTTTCTTTTATGTAAACCAATTATTTCCCTCACATATGTGTGGGTAAAAGCATATGTAATGGATGAAGCTCCTAAGCTAGTGGAGGCGGTTCAATTTTGGAGCCAAGATGAAACCAATCCAAGAGAGATACATAGATGAACAGGTGGAAAGATGTAACAATAACCTTAATTGGTTCAAGGTGTTTTCCCCGTAGGTCAATGGTTAGTTTATCAACCGCTAGATAAACTAGCCATTAGTAAAATCTCATGATTATATAGCTTTATTATTTTATTTCTGTCAAGTTGCATGGTTATTTTATTATGGATGTTTTTGTCATGATCACATGAATTAATGAAATTGACAAGAATGCAATATAGAACTAAAAATAAATTGGCTAATGCATAAGTATTATTTAAGACATGGTTAATCACTTAAGTAAATCTAATTAAGTTAATTGCTGTGGTGGCGGGGGGTTTGGGGCGGTGATCGCAGGGTCGAGTCCCCAAGCCGGTTTTATTTCCCTACGTGTGTTGTAAATAAAAAGGTTTAAATCTACTTAATATTAACAATAATGTAATAAAGATAATAATTTTAAATTTATGCATAAAAGGATAAAATACCCCAATTATATATATTAAGTCAGTATAACCTTCCACTACTTGAGTTAAAATCGAACCATAGTTCAAAGTGCTTGACCGACCAAAGTTGGGATACTTTCAATTATCGTGGAATTATAACTTGAAGTTTTGGTTTGACTTAACTTAGTTCACATCAAGGGCTGACTTCCAAAACATGACTTGATATAATTAATAGGCATAGGTTGAGGAAATCCAATTTAAGGATTTTAGGATTGGGGAGTCCACTCAGTAGATCAAGGAACTGCGAGTTAATGAAGTTGACATTTGGAATTCTTATATAAAACCATTTAAGTTGCTTGAACAACCAATGTTGAGGTAATGAGAAGGGCAATATGGATCATTGCCAATATAATGTCCAAGAAACATGATATTACAAATCCAATGGTGAGGGCTATTGGGTTTTGATAAAATAGTGGGAGATTAATAAATATAATATTTATTTATTTGTCTAGTTTTTATCAGATAAAGTACTAAAATTCTACTTATCATATTTTGTAGAAACAAAATTAAAATTACTTAAAACATATCATTACGATCTATACTCGAGAAGGATAACCTTCTCACCAGCACAAATTTTCAAGAGTGGCAAAGGCACTTACGCATTATCCTTCACAATGAAAGGAAATTGTATGTGCTGGAAGAACTTATTCCTGATGTGCCTGGTAATGAGGCAAGTGATGAAGAGTTATCACTCTATGAGAAACATTTGAATGATTCCATAGATGTCCAATGTTTCATGTTATCATCCATGTCCAATGAGCTTTTGAAGCAACATGAGGACATGGATGCGTATAACACGATGTCTCACTTTCAAGATCTCTATCAAGAGAATGAGAGACAAGAGAGGTATGAGATCTCCAATGATTTATTTAAAACTAATCTTGGAGAGTCTGTGCTAGCTGGTACTCATGTAGTCAAGCTTATTAGCTACCTTGAATGCTTAGAAATCTTAGGGATTGAATTTCTAGATGAGTTTCATACAAATCTCATACTTTTATCACTGCCCAATACCTTTTATAGTTTTGTTATTAATTACAATATGAGAAATAATGAGAACAATCTTTCAAAACTTATTACTTTGACTTGTTAAGTGGATAAGAACACGGGGCGTGATAAACTCGCGGTCCTTATGGAGAACAAGAAAAGGAAGAACAAGGAAATGGACCCCAAGACTCATAACAAGTATAAAGTTTCTGAGCACCATCCTTCCAAGAAGAGGAAGATCTAGAGGCAGGGCAAGGAAAAGGAGGCGACATGTTTTGCATGTGGTAAGCCAGACTACTGGAAGAGGAACTACACCAAGAAGCAAGGGGAAGCTAAATGAGTGTTCTTTATTGAGTGTAGTCTTTCAATATCTACACATTGGTTATTAGATACAGCTTTTGGTGATCACATCTGTATCCAAATGCAGGAACCAAGCAGATTCCAAAAGATTGATTGTGGAGAGGTGGATCTGCAAGCTTCCAATGGTGCGAGGCTAGCTGCTCTAGCCATTGGTGACTACCAACTTTCATTTCTAATGGGAATGATTTTGGTTATTATGTACCTATGGTTACCAAGAACATAATTTCTATATCATGGGAAATAAACATTTTTATTTTACAAAGACAACATGTGTTATGGTATGAAACATTTAAATAAAGGTCTTTATGTATTAAATTATGAAAACCAAGTATTGAAAATTGATAATAAATCATGTTCACATGAATCATATAACTCCCAACCATGGCATCACTATCTTGGTTATGTAAACGAGAAACATTTAACAAAGCTCTATCAAAATCACTATTTAGACTCTTCTGAGCTAAAACCACTTGAAAGATGTCATGTTTGTTTACAAGGAAAAAAGACCAAACCACCATTTAGTGGACAGGGTGAAAGGACTGAAGATATTCTAGGATCGGTACACAGTGATGTGTGTGGATCATTTCCAGTAGAAGCTAGAGGTGGATATTCTTACTTCATAATTTTTACTAATGACTTGAGTAGACATGGCTATGTCTACTTGATGAGGTATAAGTATGGGTCCTTTGAAAAATTCAAGGAATTCAAGAATTAAGTAGATAATAAACTTGGTAAGAAGATAAAGAAGCTTTGAGCGGATTGAGGTGGTGAATATATCAACCAAGAGTTTATTTAATTCTTACAGGAGTTTGGAATTCTATCTCAAATCACTCCACCTTATACACCACAGTGGAATATTGTTAGTGAAAGGAGGAACCATACCTTGTTAGACATGGTAAGGTCGATAATGAGTCATGCAGATCTTCCATTATACTTTTGGAGATATGTATTAAAAACCACGACATACACATTAAACCAAGTACCAACTAAAGCAGAAAATGGAATTACCTTCGAGTTGTGGAGTGGAAAGAAACCCATTTTTTTAATACATGTGTATGAGGTTGCGAGGGATTTTTAAGGCCTTCTGAGGCAACGAACTAACACCCCGAGGCATAAAGTGCATCTTTATAGGGTATCCCAAGGAAAAAAAGGATACTACCTATACAAATCCTTATACAAGAAAGTGACTGCCGCTAAACAACCTATCTTTCTTGAGAGGGAGCACATCCTCAAAAAGGATAGTGGGAGAAAGATTGAATTTGATGAAGTTGATGATAAAGATATACAAGAGTTGGTATATTAATAGGTTCCACAGATCCCCATGGAAGAAGTAGTTACTAAAACACAAGTACTACATAGGAGAAAAAGAGAGGTAAGAGAACCAGAGGTATATGGTTGTATAGTCACCAAAGATAGTGACTCATTATTGGTTGATGATGATGAACCTATCTCCTACAAAGAGGTACTAGAGAGCTTAGAAGCTGCATGATGGAAAGAATCCATGAATTCTGAAATGGATTCCATGTATTAGAACCAAGTTTGGGTTCTGGTCAATGTGTAAGTTGATGTAAAGCATATTAGTTGAAAATGAGTATTCAAGAGAAAACTAGACATGGAAGGTAAAGTAAATACCTATAAAGCAAAGCTAGTGGTTAAAGGTTTTAAAAAACATTAAGGAATTGACTATGATTAAACCTTTTCACTGGTTTCCATGTTTAAATCCATCAGAATTCTACTTTCTATAGCAACTTACCATGACAATAAGATTTTGAAGATTGATGTCAAAATTGCATTCCTTAATGGGAACCTTCAAGAAGATGTCTATATGACACAACCAAAATGGGTTTTGACTCTAGGTGATGACAAAAGGGTTTAAAAGTTACATAGATCCATTTATGGATTGAAGCAAGCATCTGGGGTATGGAACATTAAATTTGACGAAGCTATAAAAGAATTTGGTTTCATTAAGAAAGAATGTGAACCATGTGTTTACAAGAGGTTTAGTGGAAATGTATTCATTATCCTAGTAGTATATATTGATTACATATTACTTATTGAAAACGATATACCAGTCTTATAATCTATTAAGGGTTGGTTAAACAAGTGTTTCTCTATGAAGGACTTAGGTGAAACAACCTATATTCTAAGGTTCAATATTATTCGTGATAGATAAAAGATGCTGCTTGGACTAAGTCAAAGTACATATATTGGCTAAATAGCTAATATATTTAGTATGAAGCAATCCAAAAGGGGATTGGTTCTAGTTTCACATGGTTTACATCTTTTGAAAATAATGTGCCCTCAGACACAATAGGAGAAAGAGAGAATGAGTAACATCTCATACACTTCAATAATAGGATCAATCATGTAATCCATGTTATGTACTAGACTTTATGTTGCCTATGAATTGAGCATGATAGGAATATATCAAGATGATTCAGAATAATAACATTGGTATTCTATTAAGGCTATCCTTAAGTATCTGAAAAGAACTAAGGATATGTTTCTTGTGTATGGAGGAGATGAGAAGCCGATCATCATGGCATATAATGATGCTAGTTTTTAGACATATCATAATGATTTGAAGTCATAGTCAAGATATGTTTTCTATCTCAACATAGGAGTAGTGAGATAAAAGAGTTAAAAGAATCCAGTTGTCGCTGATTCTACAACAGTCTGAGTATATAGAGGCTTCTGATGCATCCAAGGAATCCATTTGGATATAGAACTTTTTCCAGGATCTTGATGTGGTGCCTAACATTAAATAACATATAACATTATATTATGATAATATTGCAGTGGTGGCTCCTGCAAAAGATCCAAGGTCACACTAATAGGAAAATCATAGACTCCAAAAGTATCACCTCTTGAGGTATTTTTATCAGAGGGGTGAAGTTGTAGTAAGCAGAGTACCCATATAAGAGAACATGATTGACCCCTTGACTAAAGGCTTATCTTAGTATAATCATGAGTATCATGTGAGAGCTAGCAGGCTGAAGGTTATTAGCAGTTGGCTCTAGTGAAAATAAGATTCTGTTGGAGTTGGTTCCCTAGAACCAACTTATGTGTACTTTATGATGACCTGTTTTCATAGTTTTTAATATTAATAAACTACTTATCACATCATGATTTTTATTATGTGTAACATATTATGTGATAATGTCCTAAGATTAGTTGTCGCACTAAATTGTTATAATAGTTTCTTTTTATAATGAGAACTCGGAAGTGCCACAACACTATTCTTAAATATATGTTCTATAGCCATATGATATCATTTGTGGGACACAAGTGATGAAGGATATCAGGGGTTAAGATTCATAGGACTTTGAGGCACCTTCACATGGTGTATACCCTTGGTAATATCCAGTGTAGGATATTATGAGAACAAGACCCACTGGTAGGAAATCTATATTTATATAATTCATTGGATGTTCCTATCTACAGATGTGTGTATTGATACATAGACTTTAATATTATGATTAATGAGTATTATGAGTTGCGTACTTTGATGTATTAACAAAATCTATGATGACATATGTTCGCGATGAGGTATGATATGTTGGGTGCGTCATGAGTAATATTGTGTTAATGAATAATATGAGAAAGAATTTTTCCCTTATATTTTTTAATAGAAGTTGATATCTTATACCCTTTGATGGAAATGATATATCCTAAATAAATCCACGGACATAGTGTTCTATAGGAAAGTTCCTTTTCCAAGAAGTCAAAGAAAGAGACATCGAGCACATAGGTTAGTGGCACCGGCATGCAACCTGCTTGATTAGAGATATCATGATAAAGGGATTATATTACGCAATAAACATCTGTAAGAACCTGGTTTTTATCTCAGGTACAAATCCTTTTAATGTATGCTCTAAGATTTTATAAATTTTTCTTTTTTTCTTTAGACCCTAAAGCCAGGACATGGGCTGGTTGGTTTGTTTTGAGAGGAAGGGAAAATGGTGGCTATAGGCTGGCTACAAAACAATTACACACCGTGTAATTGGAATACATGGAATGTATCAATTACATGATGTGTAATGTTCTGGGTAGATTCTTTCACACTGTGTAAAGGGTTTTTCCCAAGGGGAAGATCCTGAGATTTACACCATGCATAAAGCATTTACACATCATGTAAATTCCCATTAAGTTTTTTAAAATAGGAGGTAGGACCTCCCTTTTCAGACAGAACGCCACCTCCTCTCCCTCTCTTACATAGGAGCACCCAAGGAGGCCTAAGATAGGTTCTTCCGCCACTTCACCATTCAAAATCTGATTTAAGATCCATCTATCACGTTGTAATCATGATGGTAAGTGCATTAGTCCTTTAGATCCTTTGATTGTTCTTCTTCCTATCAATGGTGTTGTTTAGACATAGGCTCATATGCCTTATTTTTAGGGTGTTGATCCGTTCTTCATATCTACTATAATATAGGCCAAACTAGAGATTGATACTGGATGAGGAGAGTCATACAAGCCTAAGGTAGGTGGTCTATAAATCATCCCTCAATTTCTTTTGTTTTATAAATTTTTGTGCCATCATGCCAATTTCATCGAGGGCTATTTATTAAATTTATACATCTTTCTTATAGTCATTAGGAATGTGTTCTAAGACATTTTACATATATATAATTCATAGTTTATGGTTACATCCACAACTTCAATCACCCCATGTAGGGTGATGTTCCATAATTGGGGTTTTAGTGTTTTGACACCTTGGGGCCACCGTTTAGGTGTTCTTGAGCTTGAACAATATAATGGTAAGCCTCCTTATGTTAGATGTATATTGAATTGTTGAATGTATAGTACCATGTCGATCCACACTTTAACCGCCTTAGGTAAAGGCTTTAATCTTGATAAATTAATCTTAATTTAAATAGAAAGTGTGATGTATATGTATGAATTGGACAATTTTAATGGGAACTAATGTTGGTTACATGCCGTAACACAACTTTCCACTCACAGTGGAAGGTTGTGGATTGAAGCAAGTTAAATTATTATGGATTAAATGGATTTATTAAATGGTTGCATGATCAATTGGCATTGTCACAGTAATGAAAGGAAATGGCTTGAACCTTATGATATATTAAATGGATTGTGTATTAAATGTACCAATTAACTACATGAATCTAATGTAAGGTGCCTAATTATATATATGGACCTTGACATAGTTTGACTCGATATCTCCTTTGATTCCCAAGGGAATTCCTTTAGCACTTGAGGATTCCATTCCGATTTAAGGATGTCGGTTGCCTTGGTTGAAATCCTCCTTGGAAACCGATCATCGTCTATCAGTGGATGCCTGGTATGACACCATAAGATCCCTCCTTTACTATTATAGGATGCCTTGGATACACTCTTTGGATCCTGCATGGATACTATGGACATGAGGTTCCTTGGTTACATCCTTGGGCCTAGCCATATCTTATCCAGTTTTACCTTGGAAGTATTCCTTAGACACGATTAGATCACATTATTATGGAATGACTTGGATGATGATCCTTGGATTACACTCTTACCCCCTTAGCCAGGTTGTAGTTACTACTGATTTGGTGACCCTTGAGGTCTAGGTTTCCTTGGTTATTACCTTGTAACCCCTTTAATTATTAATATCATTACAGGTTTCCTTGTTACATCTTGGAACCTCTATTATTACTATCATGATATGATTTCAGTGCTGGCTATGCCTCAATTGACCTTTTTATATAATCTAGAACTTAATTAATTAATGAACTAGTCACATGTTCAGATACCATACAAGGGATGAATCAGGTACTTGGGTTTTTACATTACTGTACTACTTTACTTTTATATATGAATGATTTCACATTGCTTCAGTTTATATTACATTGACAATATGTTATAGACACCATTGGTGGTGGCCTACTGATATTTATCTCACACCCTATCTTAGTGCCTCTAGTACCCATATAGACTCTATGTATGTAGGTGTTGACAAAGGGAAGTGGGTTACTTCAGACACTTGATTGCTTATTGTATTAGGATGGAGTTGGTAGTAGATGATTGAGATGGAGCTTAGGATTATTGGGTATTTTTAAATTACTTTTTGCTACATATATATAACATGCTTCTCTAATTTTAGTATACCTATTTTATAGCTTTCTAGATACTTGAAATATCATCATCATTTTTGTATATGAGTATCAGTTGTTAAGTTATTTATTACTCTTGTCTGCTTCTAATATGCATTCTAGATGTTTTCTTACTTATTATACTATTTACTATCTGTTCCTTATTTATCCACTATGATACACTATGGTAATGAGGAAATAGTCTCCCCACAGACACACCCTAGGACCTCGCTACTAGTAAGAAGCCTCTAGTATTTGGGGAGATGTGCTTGAGGCCATGTGGCCAACCGAGCTGGAGGAATCTTCAGTAGCATCCAAGTCTGGGACATCAAAAAGTGGTATTAGAGCCGTTCCTTTCTTTCTTTACTATTTGGAGAGAATATATTGGAGATTAGGAATGATTTAAACTTGTTCATAAGACATTCTTGGGCACCATGAACCCATGTTCAGGGTAAATTCTGAGTTGCTTGAATTATAATTATTGTTTTATTTTTTCCTATTACAATTGATATCATTTCACCTTTAGGTGACACACATGCTATATGGTGTTATTGATTATTATTATAATTGAGAATTTCATTACATCCTTGGATCAATGATATGATGGAAAGGAGAATTGTTACATGCATCATCATAGGCACCTAGAATTTTCATGTCATGCATATTTCCATGACATATAGGCGAATTTCAATCTTTTCATTTATCGACATGCTTGTGATTGCTGAGTGATGCTATGATAGTTAGCTCATGCTTGTGATGCATTGTAGCTATGATTGAGTGATTGATAGTTTCAATTCATGAGGTGTTATGGGCCATCATGGGTTGGAATTGGTAATTTACCAAGCCAAGCCATTAGATTAAAATCAAATGGGTGTCATTTTCAGTGATAAGGTGTATGAGACCTGACTCACTAGGAATAACGATACATTTTTTTAATGAACCTTGGTATAAGTTATAAGAAAATTCAAACATAAAAAAAGTCATGGATTCTAAAATGTAATGGTTTCACATACCTATCTCACCTTATCATGTTTATGAAAGGTAAAAGAGTGAACCTAGTAATTCAAAATGAAATGAATGAAATGGTTTCCAGTAAATGATGAGACAAGGTGCTATTGAACCTTCATCTACTGGAACCCCTGAAACTTATAATTGAGAACTTACTAATACCTAGAATTTTAAGTGGGTAGTTGGGGTAGTATACCATGGGTAGTGATCCCTTTCTTACATTCAGCTTCCACTAGTGTTGCTATCTATCTGCTTCTAGCTTGTTCTGAGGCATGTTTTTGCCATTTGTGGACTAATTCTTCCATGACTTCTTCATTTCATGCACCAGGAGGGTAGCGATGACCAATATCTAGACGTGGTGGGACCTAAGCTTCTATTCTTACATCTAGGAGTGAAAATTGAGGAACTGACTCCTGTACCTGATTTGGGAACTAATTCCCAAGTTCATGATAGTTTTCTACATCTGATTCATACCATGCATGGTGCTCTATAACCTGCACCTACGATGGATGATTAGACTTGTGAGTTTCAACAACAACATCCTCCTACCTTATTGGGGGATGGCGGTCCACAATCTATTGAGTCTTGGATAGAGGCCACATTGTCTATATTTGAGCATCTGAAGATGCCTCTATAGCGGAGGGTCAAGCTGATGCTTACATGCTGCATGATTAGGCCAAGCATTGGTGGGATGTAGTTACCTAGGCTGGTCTCCATCAGGGAATGGTATGTGATGATTTCTATATTGCCTTATATGACTAGTTCTTTCCTTAGATTCTAAGAGATGATAGAGCCAGAGAGTTCATACATCTCGAGTATGGTTCTATGAAAGTTATGGAGTATTCAATGAGTTTCATGGAGTTACAATGATTTGCACTATTGTTAGATGATGATGAGATTTCACATGCTAGATGCTTCGAGGATGGGCTCAGGTATTCCATCTGTACTCAGGTGAATGTATTTCATCTACATACCTTCTATGAAATAGTTAATCATGCTCTTATCACTGAGCGCAACCTGAGGTACGACGATAGTACTAGGTATAGAGGACCAGTTCCGAGGTAGGCCAATAGTTCCTATGGTAGTATGAAGTGATATCTTAAGGTTTTTCATTAGGGTAGTGGAAACCAGGGTACCCATGATGGTAGCTCATCACTAGTGTGGAGGACAGGGGCATCTGAATCCTTAGTGTGATAGAGACCCTTTGGAGTGCCGAGCTTGCGACCGTATGTAGTATATTTAAAGTTTTTGTTTGAACTATACATTATCTTATAGTGGAAGAGGTTCCGCACTAGTTCTACCTATAAGGGAAGGTTCTTTTATGCTGCATCAGGTGGGAAGTTAGAGTAGCACTGACCGAACTGGCCGAGAAGGAGGTCGTGGCTGTGGTATCTAGACTGCTGATCTCTAACAGTGCCAACAGAGCATTTTTGAGTATGGTAGTCTAGCTATTGCACAAGGCCATGGATTAGGTCAGTTTCTTTCATTACAGCCAATACTCGAGGATCAGGTTACAGGACCATCTACAGTATGATGTACTATTCTAATAGCCTCTAATATAGTAACTACTTTATTTGATATAGGTGATTCACACTCTTTTATCTCCTTATATATCTTGTAAATACTTGGGCTGAAAATACAGTATTACTATGGTGTAATGAACTTGGATACACTTTTGGGAGTATGGTCAGATGGATTATGCCAGTGTAGGGGGTTCCCCCTTGAGGTAGGCAGTTAACCTTTCTCATGGACCTCTTTATTCTCGAGATGATGGGTTTCAATGTCATTCTTGGGATGTATTGGTTGGTTCTGTACTATGAATTTGTATAATACTATCACTAAAGGGTATCGTTCACATCACTAGAGGGTATAAGTTATCTACATAAGGGTGAGTGGGATGTCTAGGCTAGAAGAACTAGACCAGAGCATCATGGGATAGGTGGTGAAACTACCTATATTTCCAATCTTTTCATGGAAGATCGGGGTTTATATCAGGCTAAATTACCTCTAGTAGTTGATCATTTCAAGGACATCTTTACTGATGATTTTTCTAGCTTACCTTATGAGAGAGGGGTAGAGTTTATGATTGAGCTTGTTCTAGGAGTATAAACAATGTCCATTCCTCCATACAAGATGACACATACTAAGCTCTAGGAGCTCAAGTGGCAGTTAGAGCACTTGGAGGCCAAGGGTTTTATATATCCTAGCACACCCACTTAGGGTTCACTCGTGCTTTTCACCAAGAAGTAAGATGAGACCCTTCATCTATGTATGTATTACAAATGGTTGAACTGTCTTATGGTAAAGAACTATTATCCACTGACTCACATATATGATCTCTTTGACCAGCTCTAAGGAGCTAGGGTCTTTTCTAACCTTTTACAACTTTCTATAGCAGGTATGGTCTGTATGAGTACCTCATTATTCCATTCGGTCTTACGAACATGCCTTACATTTTCATAGATATGATGAATAGGGTGTTCCATCCCTATCTAGATTCCTTTATCATAGTATTTGTGGACGAAATATTGGTATATTCTCACACTCAAAGCAACCATTCTATGTACCTTGAGATCATTCTGAGTACACTAATATAGAACCATATTTATGCAAATATTGATTAGTGCCACTTCTAGATTAAAAAAGTTCACTTCTTAGGTCATATCATTTCAGAATCGAGAGTATCTGTTGGCCCATCAAAAGTTAGTGTTGTGGTTTCCTGGGATCATCCCAAGAATGTGTTTGATATACAGAGTTTATTGGGTATGGATGGTTATTATTATAGGCATTTCGTATAGGACTTCTCACACTGTGATTCACCTCTTACTGTTCTTACAAAGATGGGTGTTAAGTTCCTATGGTAAGAAGAGTGTAAGAAATCCTTTTAGGAGTTGAAATTGAGGCTTGTCTTGGCACTTATTATGATTCTTCTTGAGCATGGAAGAGGCTATATAGCATTTTGTGATGCATCAGGCATTAACCTAAGAGCAGTGATGATGTAAGAGGTCATATTTTTTTCATACAGTTCTTGTAAGTTGAGGCCTCATGAGATAAATTACCTAACACATGACCTTGATCTAGACACAATTGTACATGCATTACATTACTAGAGATACTATTTGTTAGGTGAGAACCTTATGGTGTATACAGACTACAAGAGCCTCAAATATATATTTACACAACATGACTTGAATCCCAGACAGTGAAGATGGGTCTAAAATATTCAGTCCTTTGATTTTTAGATTTCTTACACGTTTGTAAAGGGAAATGTGATAGTGGATGAACTGAGTCAGAAAACTCAGGCACATGCCGTATGAGAATCCAGTGATGAATGGAAATTGATGACCCTATTTTATGATATGAATCTATAGTTTCAAGAAATTCATGAGTAGTCTTATCTCTCATCCTTGATAATTACCTCTTCCCACCCTTGAGAAGGTGAAGAGAAGACAATTTTCAGATCCCGAGGGCTTGATTCTCCATGAGAGTATTACAGGAGATGACTCACCTATGGATTGATCTATGGAAAGAGACGACATCCTATGTATATATGGATGTGTTTGGATTACTATAGATATGAGAGAGGAGTTGATGCGATATTCCCACACTTCTCAGTGGGCAGTTCATCCAGGAATCACCAAAATATATCGAGATATGTGATGCTAGTATTGGTGGTTTGGGATAAAACTTCAGATAATATACTTTATCACCAGGTGTTCCACCTATCAGAAGGTGAAGGCAGAGCACTAGAGACCTTAAATATTGTTACAACCACTTCCAAAACAGGAATGGAAATGAAATATGTTTCCATGGATTTCATAGTCAGTTTACCTAGGTCTCCTATAGGTAGCAATGCTGCATGGGTAGTTATTGACTGGTTGAAGAAGGTATCCCACTTTATTCTTATATAGGAGACTTTCTCAGTTAATGAGATAGGAAAACTGTATGTCCATGAGATCATTTGACTACACAGGGTCCCTTGTACTATTTTTTTATATAGGGATACTCGTTTCATGTCATGTAAAAGGTTTTTCTTGAGGATAAGACCCTAATATTTATATGAAGTGTAAAGCATTTACACATTGTATAAATTACCGAAAAGTTTTTTAAAATTGGAGGTTGGGCCTCCCTTTTTGGATAGAACCCCACCCCCTCTCCCTCTCTCGCATAGAACCACCCAAGGAGTCCTAAGCTAGGTTCTTATTTTGCTTCACTATTCGGGCACTGATTTTAGATTTTTCTATCACATTGGAAGCATTTCAATAAGTGATTCAATCCTTTAGATTATTTTTTTGTTCTTATTCCTATTAGAAAAGCTGTTTAGATGTAGGATCATATGCCCTATTTTAGGGTATTTATCCATTCTTCATATCTACTCCAATCCAGGATGAAATAGAGGTTGATACTAGGTGGGGAGAGTCATATGATCCAAAGTTAGGTGGTCTATAACTCAACCCTCAATTTACGTTGTTTTATAATTTTTTTTCCATTGCATCGATTTCATCATGCATTATTTTTTGAATTTATATTTCTTTCTTGTAGTCATTTGGAAAATGTTATAAAACCCTCTCTATATATGTAATTCATAGTTGGTGGTTATGCCCACAAATTCAATCACCCCATGTAGGGTGATGTTCCATAATTTGGTTTTTAGTGTTTTGAAACCTTGGGGCCATCGTTCGAGTGTTCTTGATCTTGAACAATCTAATGGTAATCCTCCTTATTTTGAATGGATATTGAATTGTTGAATAGCTAGCACTATGTTGATACACACTTGACCCACCTAAGGTAAGTGCTTTAATCTTGATAAATTAATCTTAATTGAAATGGAAAGTGTAATGTATATGTATTACTTAGCCAATTTGAATGGGATAAAATGTTGTTTACTTGTCGTAAATCCCATTTCCACTCATGGTGGAAGGTAGTGGATTGAACCAAGTTAAATTATTTTGAATTAAATGGATTTATTAAATGGTTCCATGCTCAATTGGCCTTATCAGACTAATGAAAGGCAATGGATTGAACCTTATGATATATTAAATGGATTGAGTATTAAATGGCCCAATTAACTAAATAAATCTAATGTAATGTGACTAATTATGTATATGGACCATGACATACTTATAAGGGTGGTTTGAATCAGGCTCTCCTTGGATTCCTTAGGGAATGCCTTGAGCACTGAAGGACACCATTCTGATTCAAGGATGCTGGTTGCCTTGGTTGAGACCCATCTTGGAACCCGATCCTCATCTATTAGTGGATGTCTTGTATGATAGTATAGGATACCTAATTTAATATTATAGGATTCCTTGGATACACTCCTTAGATCTAACATGGATTCTATGGACACGAGGTGCCTTGGTTACATCCTTGGGCCTAGCTATAGATTATCCTATTTTACCTTGGAAGTATTCCTTGGACTTGGTTAGATCACACTATTTTGGAATGACTTGGATGATACTCCTTGGATTACACTCTTACCCCCTTATCTAGGATGCAATTACTATTTATTTGGTGACCCTTGAGGTCTAGGTTACCTTGATTATTAACTTGGAAGCCCTTTCATTATTAATATCATTACAGGTTTCCATGTTACATCTTAAAAACTCTACTATTACTATCATGAGGTGATGTTAATGATGGATATGCCTCATGTGAACTTTTTATATAAACTATAACTTAATTAATTAATGAACTGGTCACATATTCAGACACCATCCAATGGATAAATCAAGTACTTGGGTATTTACACTATTGTACTACTTTACTTTTATATATACATTCTTGCATGCTAATTTAGTTTATATTAAAAGGACTGGATATTATAGACACCATTGGTGGGGGACTATTGATATTTATCACACACCCTATCCGAGCACCTCTAGTACCCGATAAGACTCTATGTATGCAGGTGTTGACAAAGAGAAGTGGGTTGCTTTATACACTTGTTTTCTTAATGTATTAGGATGGTGATAATATCAGATGACTGAGTTGGAGTTCGAGATGCTTGGGATAGTTTTTGATTAATTTTTTCTACTTTTTTATAGCATGCTTCTCTGCTGCCTGTATACCTGTTTTCCATCTTTCTAGATACTTGACATATCATCATCATTTTTTTATATGAGCATTAGTTATTTAGTTATTTATTACTCATGTTTGCTTTTGCTATGTGTTCTCAAAGTTTTCTTACTACTTACACTATTTACTATATGTTACTTATTTATCCGTTATGATACACTCTAGTAATGAGAGCATAGTATACCCATAGACACACCCTAGGCCCTCACTACTATTCGACAACCTCGGGCGTTTGGGGAGACGTGTTTGAGGCCATGTGGCCAATTGGGCTTGGGGAACCTTCAGTGGCATCAGAGTCTGGGAAGTCACAATGTCTGTATGAGGTATTAAGTCATTGAGACATTAAATTCTTTCTCTGTGGGTGCCTTGGCATGTTTCTAGATGCTAACCTTGGACTTTAGGCTACTTCACCTAATGCCACTGAGAAAGAGGCCTAGAGTGTAACAACCTAGAATTATATCAATGATATTTCCTTTATTATGTTTATTTAATATAGTATAAATCACACAAAACTATATATAAAACACAAAACAAACTTTATAAATGTATAATGAATGAAATAATAGGTATTTCAATAAGTTAAGGAACCTATACCGATGAAATAGTAACATGACCTTAGAAATAGTAATGTGACCCTTATGAATAGTAAACCAACCAATAGAATAGTAACCTCACCAATAAATGTATAAATAAAATTTAGACATCCTATAAATTAAAATATGTTATAATTATATCATAGTATAAGTAAATAAATATTTTAAAAATTGCTAAATAAGTCTTGGTATTTTTGTGAGTCATAAATATTTAATTACAATTTTATAATTAATTAAATGATTTAAAAGAAAAATAATTTTCATAAAATCTTTTCAGAAATCAATGTTTTGTTGTCTTATGATTTTATGATAATTTAATGAGACCTCAGTTAATTTTTCATAGTGTTATAAAATCATTTATAATTTTAAAAACTGTATTTTTCGAGTAAATGGTGATTTTAATTAAAAATTAAATATCTCATATTTATAAAATAATTTTTAAAAAATTTAGTTCATTTTTGAATTATACATGTCTAAAAATGGTTAGGGTGAATTTTTTGGATTTCTCTAAAATAATTGAATTTTTAGTGAATAGTAAAATACAGTAATTTACGGTACAATTGCATTATAAGTTAAATACACTATTCCTTCAGTAATATATGATGTAAGAACCATAATCTCAAACTTCCCTTAATTATTTTAATATATTTGGTAATAATTTTCAAAATTTTCATAGTATTGATCCAAAATAATAAACAAATGAATTAAATATTCAAAAAACACCCCTCTTCTCCATTATAAATACCACCCTCACCACCCCTTCTCCTCACACCTTCCAAGATTTGAGACTTGTAAATTTATTCTAAATATTATTTCTAAATTCCCTCCCCAATGTATAGGAGATCTTGGTCTCATAAAAATACCAAAATCATTTACCTAAGGAGGTTCTCAAGGAGGAGAATTCAAGAGGTAAAATCTTCTTCCTTTTCCTTTTAATTTCTTCTCAAGTTCTTTTATTTTATTATTCTCTCATCACCTCCCCTAATACTAATATCATGATAACTCCAATATGTTAAATATACTAGAATGTTGTTATGTTAATCTAATAATCCACCATCAAGCCCCTTCTTCTCTCCCTTTTATTCTAAAAATGGAAACATTGTCCGTGAGGTGTTGTTTCACCGCCTTCAAGGATGACAAGTTTTCATTTTACTTCACCATATTCAAGGATGTTCATGAAATAATTTAAATGTTTGAATTAGATTGTAAAATTTATATTACAGAAATTTTTATATTCTGGAAGTAACATATTTACATAATACTAAATGATAAAACAAAACGATTTCGATGTGATCTAAAACTACTTAAATTAATTTAAATGAATATCATTAACATGTTATATAATGATTCATCATCATATCTGGTAATAAAAAAATATATATGAAAAATTAAACTTCTTTATGTTCATTAATAACATTTAATTCCAATTCTAGATAATTATACCCATTTTATATGAACTTCATTACTTATAAACAAGCAAACCGATCATGAAAATTGAGAAAATGAATGACCCCGAACGATGAAATTAAACCCTATAAATCATCAAAAAGGACATAAATGAACTTAATAAAACTATAATGAATCAAATACATGTATATAAGGTTATTAATTAATTAATTAATGGATTTAATTTTATTATTCATGATATTAAGGTCAATTACAGAACACATTCAGACATAAGGTAAGAGTTTTCTTCCCGAATCTCCATTTTCATATGAGTTATGCTTTATCCCTCTATACACTAATTTAATTATTAATTATTTTTATATAATTCTTCTAAATTCTGTTTATAATTTCCAAACACTTATATAAATATCATTTTATCTTTCATTGATGGGACAATACATGTTTTATAAGAATCCGTTCTCAATTCTTCCCGATATGCAAGCCCAATTAAAGAGAACTTCCTGATTTCTTACCCATTTTCAAGTACCATACATAATTTGTTTTAAGAATCCATTATTTTTATTAATTCAATAATTTTATAATGAAAACCATTATATTATCATTTCTGGTTTTATACAAACAATTATGACAAATACAAATGATTTTTTCCAAAAGAACTCTTCTTTGCAAAGTAAAAGGGGTGCCTCTCTCAAGAATTTCTCAACGATTTTATTAGAATATTTTAATTTATTTCAACACCACTAATTAATTTTATGATTTATTTATATTGGTATCTTATTTTTATCATCCACTATATTTTATTAAAATTTTTATGATCAGTTTGACCGTGGATGTGCTATCTTGATACGATTTACCATACTACTCAGAATAGTTAGTGATTATGTTTATAGATTGGGGAAAGTTATTTAAATTTAATATGTATATTATATTTATGTTTATACCCATTAATATTAGGAATAAATTAGACTTATTAAGTGATGGGTTGGGTCCTCTATATCCCTAGATGCATATGTAGGTCTCATGAGACAAACTAGACTGGGTTTTTACCCATTATGTATGGTGTCTTGGCCGAGGGCTTGACGATATATTTATGATGTCCGACATTATATATTCCCTAATTATGAAACTAGTAATTTATAGTCCATGTGATTATTCAAATAGTATAATATCCATGGTTATGTTTTATTATAGTATTATTTAATGATCTTTTATTCCTGCCATTTTATGGCCAAGATTATTTTTTATTCCTTCCATTTTATGGACAAGATTATAAGTTAAATAAACTATTACTTGAGTCATGGATGATGTAAGAACCATAATCTATAATTTACCTTAATTATTTTAATATATTTGGTGATAATTCTAAAACTATTCATAGTTTTTATCCAAAATAATAAACAAATGAATTAAATATTCAAAAAACATCCCTCTCCTCCACTATAAATACCATCCTCACCACCCCTTCTCCTAAAACCTTATAAGATTTTTGAATTGTCAAATTACTAATAAAAAAACTTCCCAAGTCCCTCCCCAATTTCTAGTATCTCTTGGTCTCATCAAAAGACCAAAACCATTTCCCTAAGGAGGTTCTCAAGGAGGAGAATTCAAGAGGTAAAATCTTCTTCCTTTTCCTTTTAATTTCTTTTCATGTTCTTTTATTTTATTATTCTATCCTCCCATGACCTCATCAAAATAGGATGATAACTATAGTACATTAAATATAATATAATAGTTTTATTCTAATGGAATAATCTATCATCAATCCCATTCTCCTCTCTCTTTTTGTTCTAAAAATGGAAATGTTGTCTGTGAGGTGTTGTTTCATCGCCTTTAAGAAAGACAAGTTTTAATTTTCCTTCACCATCATAAAGGATGTTCATGAAACCATTTTAATGGTTTAATAAAATTTTAAAATGTATATTACAAAAAAATTTATGTTCTGTAAGTAACATATTTACATAATACTAAATGATAAAACAAAACGAGTTCATTGTGATCTAAAGCCGCATAAATTAATCTAAACGAATACCATTAACATGTTATATAAGGATTCATCCTCATATATGAAAAAAATATATAAGAAAAATTACATTTATTTATGTTCATTAATAACATTTAATTCAAATTCTGGATAATTATACCCATTTTACATGAACTTCATTACTTATAAACAAGCTAATCGATCATGAAAACCGAGAAAACGAACGCTCCCAAATGATGAAATTAAACTCTATAACTCATCAAAAAAGACATAAATAAACTTAATAAAACTACAATGAATCAAATAAATGTATATAAGGTTATTAATTAATTAATTAATTGATTTAATTTGATTATCTAGGACATTAAGGTTAAGTGCAGAACACATTCAGACATAAGGTAAGGGTTTTCTTCCCGAATCTCCATTTTCATTCATGTTATTATTTCTCCCTCTATACACCAATGTAATTATTATTTTTATATAATTATTATAAATTCTGTTCATAAGTTCCAAAAACATATATCCATATCAATTCATCTTTCGTTTATGGGATAATACACGTTTTATAAGGATCTATTCTCAATTCTTCCTGATACACAAGCCCAATTAAAGAGAACTTCACGAATTTTTAACCATTTTAAAGTACCCAACATAATAAGTTTTAAGAATTAATTATTTTTATTAATTAAATAATTTTGTAATTAAAAAAAATATTTGTTCATTTATGGTTTTATACAAACAATTATGACAAATAAAAATGTTTTTTTTCAAAAGAACTCCTCTTTTCAAAGTAAAAGGGGAATTTCTCTCAAGAATTTCTTGATGATTTTATTAGATTATTTTCATTTATTTCAACACATCTACTGAATTTTATACTTTATTGATATTTGTATCCTATTTTTATCATCCACCATATTTTATTAAATTCTTTATGATCAGTTTGACCATGGATGTGCTATCTTGATACCATTCACCATACTACTTAGAATAGTTAGTGATTATGTTTATAGATTGGGGAAATTTATTTAAAATTCATATATATATGATGTTTATGTTTATCCCAATTTATATTAGGAATTAATTATACTTATTAAGTGATGAGTGGGGCCCACTATAGCCCCTCGATACATCGATAGGTCTCATGAGACAAATTAGACAAGGTCTTTACTCATTATGTATGGTGTCTTGGCTGAGGCCTTGAAAATATATTTATGATGCCTGACATTATACATTCCCTCATTATAAAACTAGCAATTGATAGTCCATGTGATTATTTTAATATTAGAATATACATGGTTATGTTTTATTGTGGAATTATTTAATCAACTTTTATTCTTGCCATTTTATGCTTAAGATTATGTTTCCATCACATCTGTTTTTAGTTATACACCATGCCTTATTATTTATGTTTATCATAGATTCCTCTTTATTAATTACCCTTTCAGAGCATATAATCTCACCCATTTATTATGTTTTATTTTTTCCCAGGATGTTAAGATTTATATTATGAATTATTTTTAGGGATAATCTAGGAGTTATGGGAGTTTTTATTGGATTTTATATGCTGTTTTTCCTTTCAAGTTGTAATGAAAAATTTATGTATGCATTATGGCTTCCAAAACTACTAAACTAATTTGTCTATTGGGTTTTGAGTAATGTATCTATGCCAATGTAATAAAGAAAGGAACCAACTCTAGGTAACTAGGGTTAGGGTTTTTATATAGAGGGTCACGCACTAAGTGTATCCAGAATCTCAGTTAAATAATATATTATTATTTATTATTTAACAAGTTGAATAAATATTATTCTCACATGTGGTTTAATAATTATTCATGTTTGATTGATCATGTATATTTCATCACCAATTATTTGAGAGAATATAACGTGATTAGAATATTTAATAAATATATTTTTTCTATTGAGTGAATATAATATTTATTTATTTATTGGTGAATAATGCAGTGATATTTATTTAATAAATGAATAGTCATTATTCAAGGCCCGATAAATATTATGGAGGAATGGTGGACCAATTTTAATGGTCCAGTGAGAAATAATATATATTGAATATTATTTTATTATATAATATTTAATTTAATTTACAAGTTAAGCGCATTTCAAGGAAATAATAATAATAATATTATTTTTAGACACGGGGTTCCTTAAGAGGTTAAATAAATAATAAGGGGAACTTGTGTAATTATTTATTTCTAACCCTAACGATATGTAAACCCAATTATATTATTTTCAAGGAGAGCTAATTAATTTGTCTAGTTGTGTACAATGGATTTAGATAATCCTATAAAGACCTAGAGAGCTCCCTTCTCCAAGAATGCTCCCAAGAATAGAGAGTGATATTCCTCCACCTCGCACTCTCAAGTCAATAGGGATCAAGGAGAACAATTTGGAATTAGTTCTCAAGGCGATCAAAGGCATACAAAACAAGTGATAGGATCTACCATGCTAGCATCCAGAGACTCCTATGATGACATTTAGAGTTTTTTTGGAACACATGTGGATCATCGCTACAGGGAATATACTATTGATTCCTTTAACGTAATGATGATACAACACATATTTTTTTTCCAGACCCATCAATGAAGAAAGAATTTGAACATGGTAATTATTTAATTAAATAAATTTATTACAAATAATATGCGATTATCCTCTCTTTGGTTCTGGAATTATATCCCTTATATATATTATTTGATTCAATTCTGTAGATCACAACGTTTATCGTTATGTAAATATTAGATTGATCATAGATCATGGCAAAAATTTAAAGTTGGGCATAACCCATCGCATGCTTCTACTGTACCCAGAACCTATAGGTTGTGGATGGTAGCATGAGGGATGTTTCAAATTCTTATGGAAATGAACTATAGTCTAGTGAGTTATATGGGGGTAGTATAATTGTTATAGGGGTTATGACATATTTAGTATAGGGTGGGGAGTTGTTCAGCATAGTTCATGTCATTCAATGTTTTCTTCCACTTTCCTTAGGGTCCATAGTGGTAATTATGGGATTAGTTGATAGTAGTGATGACATTCAAATCTCTAATAAATATTTAGATAAACCTTTATTATATACTTATATTAGGTTATGAACATGAAATAGGGTGTAGTGGAAGAAGATATTATGTTGAAGTTTTTTTTAAATATGTGTTGGCTAGTGACGAGGTTGTGAAAATTAGCTGTGCTTAAGATATAGTGCCCCAACCCATTTTTCCACTTTATCTGTGCTCTGAGCTAGTGGTCCATTAGGCCTCAGGCGTGCCTCCCTGTATGAAAAAGACTACCGACTAGTAGTGAGAGTCTGATTAGATGATACTGGGGAGACTATACCCTCTGGTGATAATAATAATAATAGTCCACATATATGTAACACAGTAGAAGAAGGATCATAGCAGAAGAAGCAACAAAATAAACATAGTAGAAGCATATCCAAATAGTAGTAGTAATAAAAAGTCCAAAGTCATTATACCATTAATAGATAAATACACATGTCAAGACAGGTCATAGAAACAGATGAGAAAGTCCACCCATTGGAGACCACGTAAGTACATATATAAAAACCCAAAAGAAGGTCCAACTTGATGAATAGAAACCACCTGGTCAACTACCATCCATCCCATGAAAAATTTGTACATCCCTGATCACTAAGGTCCATCTCTTTATCCCAATCCATTACCTGATCTCAAATCCATAGTCTACACGTGTCCCGAGGGGCCCATGTAGGGTGTGAGTATGAACTCAGTAGGTCACCACCAACATGTTCTTATCTTACATCCATAATTATATAGTGTATGAATATGTAAATAAATATTAGAAACTCATACATAATAATAATAAACTAACTCCACTTGTGCTCAACACCCACAAGTTATAATTTTACATACTTCGTCCAACACTAGAGTGGAATGATATATCCATGACGAGTCGTACCTAAATTACCTCAGTATCTCAACCTAAAACATGTCACTTGACACCTAATGCCATCCAGAACCTCATGTGACACTTATCAAGTAACCACCATCTCATCAACATGCCTATCAATACATCCCAGGTCCCTTAGACCTCCATTAAAAATTCATTGTTGGCGCAACAACCCGACGTTCTGAGGCATGGTGATATTCATCTTCTAATATATAATAAAAAACCTCCATATTAACAGCCCAACATACCGGGACACAATGATATTCATCCTCCAATAATCCCATCCCATTGGTCTAAAATATAATGGTGAGCATTATCCCCCAACCAATGGTCTCAAAAACCATCTTTTATGACTTTCTATAGTGAGAAACTCCTCATAAACTGATGGTCAACACCATCCCCTAAGATGCTATAACTACAGAAGCCTCATCCCACACAAGTGTTTAACACCACCTCAACTGAGGCCTATATTTCTTTACATGACTCTAATGACAACTTTGACCAACAATGACAAGTGAAAATCACCAACATTTCCTAAGCCACACCATCCAGAAACCTTGTTTCCCCATGCAAACCACATTTCCCAATTACTGATGGGAAACACCCTTAGCTTGATGACCTCATCACCTCAAACTCGATGAACCATGTCACCTAAACCCGGGGATCAACATTACCCCATGTATCTTGGGACACACCCTCAACCTAACAAACTGTGTTGCCTCAGTCCCGGTGATCAACATCATTCCAAGTAACCCAGGCTATGCACAAAACATTCCCATGGAACCTGTTAGGTCCACTAGGCTAGATACCCTGAGAGGGGGGGGGGGGTGATTCAGGGTATGACAGATTAAAACAACTACCCCTTTTGATCTTGTTTTTCTGTTAGACAAAACCCTCTTCTCTCGCCTTCCCGATGCAAAGTATGATCAAACATTAAAAAATGCACAGGACACAACAATTTTTACTTGGTTCACCCTCACTGGGCTACGTCCAAGGAGCATACACCGGAAGTGTGCTGATGTACCAATTCCACTATAAGCGCACTGCTGTTTACAAGTTCGAAGTGGACTCACTATCCCTCCTGGTTTACAACCACACACAATTTGAGAACTCACTGCTCTCTCAACTGAAGTGAGATCACTACTTCTTCAGAAGATCCACTAATAGTTTATAGACCTGTAGGTCTCTTAATTTTCATGAAAGCATGCATCCTCAACTGTTGATAGATGCTCTATTGAAGTCCAAATTTCATCCACTGATGAATACCCCTTTGCCTCTAGAACACTGGGAAACTACCCTTGGAAACACCTTCGCAAAGCACCCTACTTCACAAGGGTCCCAATTTTGCGAAGCTCAAACAATCCTTCGTGAATCTTCTGGATTTTTGCGAAGCACTATCGCGAAGCACTCTCATGAAGCTCAAGACGTCACAGAGCGACTTCCCTCGTGAATCTCACTGAGACAACGTGGAGCACGCAACTTTCGCGGAGCTACAATAGCCGCCGCAAATCTCCTCTTTCGCGAAGCACACTGGCTACACAAACTGCCTTCAGGAAACGAGAGCAAAGGATTTTCTTTGAAAGCTCTCTGCTTCTCTTGAGGGGGTCAGCCTCTATTTATAGGCAATTCCACTAACCCTCAACCCTTCCGCGTGAAGTCAGCGCCACGTCATCGCCTATCACGAAGCTTCGAAGTATCCTCTGGAGTTCTGTCAAAATCTCGAAGCACCACGGAAATTTTCCGACCGCGGAGTTCGTAGTAATCGCGGAGCATCCCGTCATTCCTTTCGCGCCTGCGCCGCGAAGCTCCCTCGCAAAGCCCTTCATCGCCGCAATGCGCTTCAACTTCTGTCATTCGCGAAGCTTGTCGTAATCGTGAAGAATCACTGCCATCATTCTTCCGGTCTTCATGAAATCCAAACCATGAATCCTCTCTTCGCGAAATTCATGCCTTTTACATATTAAAATATTATCTTCATGGAAATCCTATTTTCACGATGCTCACCAAACTCCAAATTTTGGACCCCAAAAATTTGGAAAACACTGGGAAATGGCGTCACCTTGTACTGCTCTTTTGTACCGCCTCCAGATCATCCATTCCTTTGTCATCATTCTTTGTCAACATGGATTGTCAACAACTTCTCGGGAACTCGAAAATTCTCCATGGAAACCTGCTTTGTCAACAAACACAATCAACCCAAAAATACTGCAATGTTACCTTGAGGGATTTTTTCCCAACAGAACCAATTTATTCATATAACATCTAATTAATTAAATTAGGCAACTGAACTAACCTAAACAATTAGTTAAAATCCCCATATCTGACTTAATACATTTTTCAAGAAGAAGAAGCATGCCTATAGTTATCTCACAAAATTTATTACAACTTAAAAATAAGCATTAATTAATTAAGGGTTTCACCTAGAAAAACCACATGTGTATATTTAATAACACACCCCATAACACCTTTATATTTAACGAGGAAATCTAGGAACTATATACCATAGACTTACACGTGATCACTCATTGAATATTAGCCTCTAATTCGATCCATATTGGAAGAAAATAGAGTTGTAGACAAACACTATGAAAATAGGTAAAATGAGCCTACATGGAAATAGTATTCCATATAGCAGAAGAAAAGAATAAAATAAGGAAAAATATTAAAGGACTTACCATGAGGAATCTATATCCACCAACAAAGCTTGAATTAGAGCTTAGACGGATGGAGAATTCCAAATCTTAGAAGAGGGAGAGCTCTATGACCATAGGGAGGTTCTATACATGGAAGGAAGAAAATAGAGGAGGATCATCTTAAATAACTAGATAGAAAAATTTCATTTTTTCCTCCTTAAAAATCTGTATGGTCACAACATGGTTTGGAAAACTGTATGAAAACCATGTGATGCTCATTGTCCAAAGGACTGACACCTTTCATGGTCTGGCCACACTGTTTGACAAACCATGAACCAACCATATAGGTGAATATGCACACCTTCACTATAGTGAACACTTTCTTGGAATGGGCTGCATGGTTTTATAAAACTATGTCCCTTAAAAAAATAGGTTGCATAGTTTAGGCTATACGATTAAACAAACCGTGCGCCAACTATGCACCTATGTTTGTCTTTCCCAAAATAGGGTTTCTAGAGCTTGATGCTTCCTAAACCCATTCCAAATTCCAAGACACTCAGTGACAATTAAAACCTGTCTAAAAATGAAATAAAATGTGTTCAAACTCTCAAGACTAGGTCATGGATCCCAAAATGAAAGTTGGCCCATCCACCAAACATAAAATTAAAATTTACCCAGGAGAAACGACCCATTAAGAAACCTGGTACATTACACTAGATATGAGGAATGTTAGTATTCTATTTATTAACTCATTAGAATATAGTTTATGGTAATACCTTTATGAGATTTTGATATGAAAATTTTCTGTGATTATGTACCCCAAGACCTTTAAATGCATGACTACCCTAGCATAGATACAAAATAAATGATAATAATTAGAATACATTTATGATATTCACCATTGATAATGTTGATGATATTTTTTTATTATAGTGGTAATGTGTGATATATAAATATGTTGATGAAGTGGCCAGTTTTAGTGAATATGTGATGTGTGATGGTGTTGATACTGGCTAAATATAAGAGAGGCACAAAAGAGGGACACCTAGTAATAAAACAACCACCTCTGTGGGTAGAGTAATACTAAACTATGTTAGGTACCATCCAAAAGGATAAAAAATGAAAATATGGAGAGGGGGTGGATTATCCATCTAAATTAAAAATTCATTGAGAAATTGATCATAGAAAATTTAAAAGTTAAAGCATAATTTAGTGGGTATAAAGACATAACAATTCAAGAAATGAATGTAGCAGTGGGTAATATTTCCAATTAAACATAAAAGTATAAAAAAAGTAAATAAATAGTAAGGAACACCGATTTATAGTGGTTCAAGTGAATACCTACTCCACTCACTACAAAAAATGGGGTCTTAGCAACGGTTCTGGAAACTGTCGCTAATTAATTATTTTTGTATATTATTTAAAATATAGTAGTAGTTTCATAAAACCACAACTAATAATTATATTTAGTGATAGTTTTATTGAAGCTTACAATAAATATTAAAAAACTTACCCCACCCCACCCCTCTCCCACCCCACCCCTACCCTCACGACCCCAACACCCCAACCCCCTCCCTCTCGAGCACTTCGCTGACCCCCCTATGTCGAACACTAGCCACTGAATCCCCCTCCATTGATTTTTACCCTCTTTCCCTCGATGCTGACCACCGACCACTTATCCACCCTCCCTTGATGCCAACCCTGACCCCCGACCCCCTCCCTCATCGATGACCCCTACCAACCCCTGACCCTCCCTCCCTCGACGTCGACCATGGCAACATCCCCCGATGGGTCATATCTAGAGATGATGAACCTATTACCTATTTCTAAATGACCACCAACCCTAATGGATTCCAATTCCCAACCCCTTCCCTACTACCTATAATCCTACCTTACTCCTTGATTCCCCCTAATACTATTCAAGTTGAATGTTGCTGGGATTGCATCACTAACCTCTACACTGTTTGTTTCCCTCTCCCTACCTCAGTGACATTCTTCCATGAAATCTAACACTATTATTGTGATGGGTATTATTTATTCATTTATGTTTATATTTTTTATATCAAATTGAATCATTTTCATGTTAAATTTGTGTTTTGTCAAATCAAGATCCTACCCTAGTCAATGAATACATTGTGTGATGTTAAAAATTGATTGTAATTGTTTGATTAAACATTTATAACTTTATATTATAATTTACATGGAGAATAATGAAAATAAAATACCTATATATAAAATTAAGATTAATTTACCTCGAAACACACCTCAGTATTCCAATGGTTTGGATGAATTTTTAGATTATGTAATTACAAACTGATCTATGGATTTTAGAATAAAATGTCCATGTCCTAATTATAAATTCAAGAGATGGTTAAATAGAAATTAAGTATACAAGCACTTTATATTGATATAGTTTCCTGATAAATATGTATGTTGGGTTTGGCATGATGAATCAAATGTTATAGAAAGTCAAAACAATGACTATCCTATCAATGAAACAAAAAGTGACCCGCTAGAGGAGAATTTAGTTTGAAAATTGAAAAATGACACATTTGGATTTATAAGATACAGTGTACAATAATTTAATAGACCAATAGAACCTTCATTTGATCATAAGTAGGTTAATATTTCTTAGAACTTTAGTGACCAAAAAATGAGTTTTATGAATTAGTTGAAGATGGACAAAAAGAACTTTATTAAGAATGTTCAAAGTATTCAAAGTTGTCTTTTCTACTTAAGTTGTATCATATCAAGTGTCTTTGTGGAATTACTAATAAATAAATTTTCATGATTTTAGATTTGATTCATGATAATTTTAGTAAAGATAAGATCCCTACATCATTATATGAAATGAATAAAATCATCAAAAAATTAGAATTGATTATAAAAAGATACTTTCATTCCCTAATGATTGCATGCTTTACTGGGGAGAAGATTATGATAAAGAATAATTTATAACAAGTCATACAAGCAGATGGAAGTTAATGAACAAAAATGAGAGTAAAAATCAATGTAACACCAGGATTAAACATTAAAAGAAAAATCCTACAAATGTATTGTGTTACTTTTCTCTGAAACCATGCTTGAAAAAATTATTCATGTCATCTAAGACTGCATATGAAATAAAGTGGCTTACTCAGAATAATAATAATGATGACTTAATGATACATCCAAAAGATTCAACATCATTGAATGTGTTTGATTCATTTTATCCAAATTTTTCTTTAGATCCTAGGAATATACATTTGGGATTGGATTCTTATAGTTTTAACCCTTTAGGTACTTTAAGTACTAATTATTGCATTTGGATAGTTGTTTTGATCCCCTATAATATTCCACCATGGATGTGTATGAAAAAGAATTCTTTCATTATTTTGATGATTATTCCAAGAAAGAAAATTCCTTGAAATTACATTGATGTATACCTTTAACATCTAATCAAATAATTGAGAAAATTATGGGATGATGGCATGGAAACATATGATGGTTCAACAAGAAAACTATTAAAAATGAATATTGCTTTAATGTGGATAATTAGTGACTTTCCTAGACTAGGGAACTTATCTGATTGGAATATTCATACTGGTTTTTCTTGTCTAGTTTATAATTTTGATTTTGAACCACAATGTTTAACTCATAGTAGAAAATGGTGTTTTATGTGTCATTATGGATTTCTTAATGCTTCTAATAAATTCAAGTTTAACAAGACACAATTAAATACAGATATTTAATTGAGAAATCCACCAAAGTTATTATCTATTTTATAAATCTTGAGACAATTAATGAATGCCACTATAGAATTTGGAAAATGTAATCAGTTTAAAGAAGGTAGGAAAATGTAATCAGTTTATGTTTCATCATTGATTTCTTGAATCTTATCATAAATTCAGTTTTAACAAGAAATAATTAAATATAATTAGTTTAAAGTAACTATAAAAAAATAGTGGAATAAAATGAGTATATTTTTAAAATTCCCTTATTTAGAGTTTAATTTGATACGTCATAATATTTACGTAATGAATATTGAGAAGAACATCTATGACAATGTAATTTTTAAATTGCTTAATGAGTAGGGTAAATCAAAGAATAACCTTAATGCTCATAAGTATTTTGAATCAATGAATATAAATCATGGTTTGTGGGAAAATAAGATTGGAAATCATCCTTCGACAATTTTTATAATGAAAAATAATGATAAAGATGTATCCCTTCATAATTTAAAGAACATAATAGTGCTAGATGGATATTCAAGTAAAATTTTAAAGTGTGTTGGATTAAAACATCAAAAGTTACATGGATTGTAAAGTAATGACTCACATATTATTATGGAGAAGTTGTTTCTATTAACATTGAATAATATGTTACCTAAAAAAGTAACTAGATTTCTAGTTGAGTTGTGTACCATTCTTAGAGATAGTTATGGAAAAAATCTAAATACAACTGAGATTGTTTTAAATGGTACAAGGCCCTTTATATTAAATAGAGAAAAAAACTGATACAAGGAGATGAGAAGATAAGTATATGCGAGTCATGAATGTCCACATCATGAGGTACAAAGTTTTCTCTTAATTTTTTCTGCAATCCTGCATTCTTCATCTTGAAAAGCTCCCTAATCTATTCCTCACCCTCTTCCTCATCATGCCCATGACCCCTGGTGTGAAGTGCTTCCAATTTTTTTTCTTTTTGAAGAAGACTTTCAATGTTTGAGTCATTTGAGTCAGAAACTTCGACTTGTGAATCATATTTTTTAGTAGTCTAGTCCACCCATCCTCACCCCATCCATGAATTCTAGAGTGCCATCCCCTTTTCCAATTAGCTTACTGCTAGAAGCCTTATTTCTCATCTTCTTCTGCAGTATAATGTTATTTCTCCAATGAAATCTTCTCTTCTATCTATCGCTGTAAGGATGATGGAAACATTGGTGATGTCAACGCATCATTATTCACTTTTTCCACCTAAGGGGGATCAGTGGTGCCATCTCTATCAGGTTCTTTTGCATTGGTAAGGTGAGAATCAATTTTTTCAAGAGGGTTGGAAGATGTCACCTGAATATCATTTATTTTTATAACTATATGGGATTTTCATGACATAGAGTCCATGCCTAGAGCTGAAGAACTATCATTCACCAAGGGATAAGGGTTGGAATCCAATCATCCATCCTCTTCAAAGGTGGTCCAGACCTCCTCCTTTGAGATATCATCAGGTGAAGAGGCAACTTGATTTCTAGAATGCACAGAAAGTTTGCAATCTTGACCAAAAGAGGGGCCATCTTGGACCCTGGATAGCTCTATTTTTCCATCCTCTAGAAGACGAGTCTTACCTACTTTACCCTTCTCAACAATATCTTCCCATGATCGTTTTTCAAGGTGACCTATAAAATCAAAATATGTAGTGTGATCTTCCTCATCACACACATGATTTAATTTCATTAGTTCTGTCCAGGCATTCGGTTCTCCTTTCTGAGACAATTGCTGTGTGTAATTCATAGAATTATTAGTAGTGATGGACTTCATTTCTTTATTTCTTTTAAAGCATGAATTAGAATCATTCCCACTGATAGAGAAAAAAATCACAAATAATAGATCTCCTACAGGTTGAGGAGTCATGACCAATTAACTTACATTCTGGACAGAATCTAGGGATATTTTCAAATTTAATTCTCAATTGAAGATCTTATTCATCAGTAGAAAGGTAGACTTTGTCAACTAAGGTGGAACATAAATCTAATTTCACTAAGAATTGAGAAAAATGACCATATCTGGACACTTAAGTTTCCTTATTTATTTTTATGGGAATTCTTATAGATAAAGTGATATCATATAGTATTCTAGGGTGATAAAGAATCCAGTTTAACCCATAAAATTTAACACAAGTTTGAATAGAGGAGTTACCAATTTCATGGGGGTTGAATTTGTAGTCCTATTCTCATATGTGAAGTGCTTCCGGCTTGAAGGAGATTGAACTATAACCCCATGCCATCATATTGAGTTTCTCAAAGGGGAATAGAAGTTGAAAAAAACCACTTCCCAATGAAACACACTTAAAGGTGGAGAATCCCCAAACTTTCAAAAGCCATTGGACAAGATGTTCAACCTTCGATGGCTCAGATCCTCTAGACAGGATGAGTTGATCTATTATTGAGTGAGCCCCAATTTCCATTTTCTCCATGATCACTACCGGATCAACTTTAACATGGGAAAAATTTCCCTTCCTATGTATACCAGCATTAAAACCTTTAAATAGAGAGAAAGATCTACTATGGTCACTAACATCGAATGAGCTTGCATTAGGAGAACTCACAATCGCAGGTTTTTGATCCTTCAAACCAGTCACCATATACTTATATGAATCAAATAATTTGTGAACAAGTAAGTCACTTGCTATCAGATGCGTATTCAAATAAGTCGAAGGAGCGATGCCCTATATTTCATTACGATAATGAGAGAGAAGCTCCCGAATTCTCTCCATATCCTCTTACCACATGATATTGATAAACTTTAATAAATAATTATCTTGACACCTTTTCATTTATAGATTTTATTTCCCCCTTTATTCTCCACATTCATGATTCATTTGAATATTCATTTGGTTGAAGAAGCCAAAATTTGTGGACTGGTATACTATCAATGGATGTATCCAATTGAGAGGTATGTTGATATTATTTATATTTTCATTGGTGAATTTGATTTTATCAAATCATTTACTAATCCTTTTTCATATGTTTTTTTATTTTTTTCTTCAGGTACTTAGGTTATTTGAAATCACATGTGAGGAATAAAGCTTAACCAGAAGGCTCTATTATTGAAGGTTACATAGCCAAAGAGTGCCTGACCTTCTGTTCTAGGTATTTGGATAAGATTGAGACTAGATTCAATTGTGCTAGACAAGTTGATGATAACTCCACTAATTCTCATTATGAAAAATAATCATTGGTATTTTCAACTATTGGATAACCAATTCAAAAGGGGTAAAATTTTACACTCACTAAATTGGAGTTACTACAAGTTCATAGATATGTGCTACTAAATAGTCTTATTAAAGATCCATTTTTTGAATAATTGTGATTGCAAATAAAGAGGCGAATAATGGTTCAAACTCAAAATAAGATGGAATTAATGAAATATATTAATAAGGAGATTGTCAAATGGTTCGACCACCTTGTAAGTATATACTCATATTTATATTATTGATGTGTAGCTATTTTTTATATGTTAAAAGTAACACCTTATATATTCTTGTCTAGATAATAAATATTTATAATTGAGCTAAAATGTAAAATGATTTGATGTTTTTGGCTTGAGGTCCTTTAAGGCAGGTAAGATATTTGATTCTTACAATATTCATGGCTTCAGGTTTTGTAGAATTCATCCTAAATAAGACTTGAAAACTCAAAATAGTGGTGTATTTATACTTATAAAGGTTGGATACTATAAAAAATTAACTGATATAATTTAATTAAACTATCATGGTCAATTTTTAGTTGTCTTGTTCTAATGAATGTGGGTCAACATTGATAGGGGTATAATGAAAGATTTTTTAAATTTTACTTCTATCAACTTCTATCACTTGATACATAGTTGCGAGTGCACATAGAACGATCCCTTTATCTTGGATTCACAAGAAAATATTTTTTATTATATACATGATAAAATACATGAAGGTTGGGGTGTTTTTTACACTTAATGAAAAGAGACTTGTATGATATGGGCAATAAAGATCAATTGGTACTTTGTGATAGTGAACCTCATCAAAAAAAAAACATTAAATAGTTTTTTCCTGACAATATTAAAACAATAGAACTTTCAAGTGAGGGTGATAATGAAGTAATAATCACAATGAATGTTGATAAAAATTAAGACAATGAATATTAAGATAATTTAATATATAAATTGGTAATGAAACTATATTAGAATTTCTCATTTATAAGTGTTTCATACATACATACATTGTTCTATTTTTTCCTTTTTTGTAAAAATATTTTACTTTTGAATTTTTTATACATTTAATATATTCTAAACCATTTGAATTACAGGAATTTTAAGAATAAAAAAATTTCACTAGAGACTTCTAGTGAGCCAACAGTTTACCCAGATGTTATTGGTAGCCAACCGTTCGATTCACCTTCTATGATATAGAAGTTGGTCACCCATATATATAGGGGATATTGGCGAGTTATCATTAATGGTATGTATGTCATCATACAAAAAACTATATATTTTATTAATTATTTAATTCATTTTTCAAAAAATAAAGATAACAACAGAAGAGAGATAAATATGAATATTGAAGATGTATGGACCTGAAAGAATTAAATATTATCATTCCATTTGTTGAGTTTGGGGGCCTACCAGTGATGCTTCCAGAATCTATGGATAGATTCTTGGGTATCTTTCTTGAGATATGGTGAACTTTCCTATTAATTATAAATATTGGAGGCATATTCCCACATCTTGGAAAAATGAGGTCTTTTATAATCAAGTGAATGTAATATTAATTTAATATTCATTGATAAATAATTTAAAAGACATGAGTAAAATTATTAATATACTTATAAAGTGTTATGTTTTTTCTAGATACTTTTTCATTTTGATTACCCTGACTCTGTTTCACACCGATGGGCTCTGAAAATTTTGCACAAGAAATGGAGAGATTTTAAATGGAGGTTATGACATGAATTTAATGACACATATTTGATCTCATGATAAATGTATGAGAAAGTGCTTGAATTAATTTCTTATGAGAAGTGGAAGATGGTTTTCAATATTAAAAAAGATGAATCTCATGAGTTAATTGAATATTTTACAATATCTTAATAACATAAAAACAAAAAAAATATAATTTTTATAAATGTTTCTATTTTTTAAGAATTATCTAAAAAATACTATAAATCATGAGAAACAAGTCATTCCTCATATCAATAGGTCTTAGAGTTTTTAGAGAAAAAGAACAATCTTGGTTGTATTTTATCCATTATTGTTTATTTTATTTTATTATAAGTCAAAGTTTTTTTAACTTGTATATATATATATATATTTTATAAAGGGTAACAAATTAGGATACTCTGTTAATTAGACATAGATGTGGATTAGAGTTCATAGGAAACCCAATGGCAGTTTTTTAAATGAGCCTACCTGAGATGTTGGAGTAAATATTTTTCATTACTATTTAATATTATTTTATTACTATAAAAACATATTAATGAAAAATAAATTATAACAACGAACACACCTTGAACCCAATTAAATGGGGTTGTCTACATGGATAAAATGGTCCCAATTAGCTATAATGGTGACATTTGATCCATGTAGTCGACCCCATTTAATTGAGTTTAAGGTGTGTTTGTTTTTATAATTTATTTTTTATTATTATGTTTTTATAGTAATGAAATAACATTAAATAGTAATGAAAAAAATTATGAATTAGATATTATTATGAAGTTCAGATAATTTTAAAAATAATTATTAATTTTTTTATATTAACAGGTTAAAATTAATGAATCCTAGGATAGCAACCCTTCACAATAATCATTCCTATCCTAAAATGATGCAGTTGAAATCATTTTAGGGAAGGATAATCCTGGGCCTGTATAGAGGATGGGTTCTGGGACTACTCCATTATCTATCTTTGGTAGGGAATTGTCATCATTTACTGCAATACTCATTGTGGGTTCAAGCACTAATATTAATCAGGAATCACACAGATAAATTGTAAGGTTGAAATAAAATGTTCAATAAAATGAATCTTATAGAAAAACATAGGATCAATGGTGGTCCAGAATGGAAAATTCTTTAGAGTTTATATTTTAGTGGATGATCCCCATGGAAGTTTCCATCCTTATAGCTCATCCTATTGAGGTAAATTCTAAACTCCATATATCATTCAAAAAATTTTCAAAGAACACATACAACATCCATGATTAAAACTAAAATGACACTTTTATATTGAAAACATGCACTTCAATTCACACTAACCACACCATTTGTCAGATTGATGTGTGGTCAATTCCTATGTGTAAAAAATGAATTATGGATCATTTTTCTAAATTTTGAAAATAATTTTAGATTTTTTTATTGTGTTTGGATATGTGAAAAGAATTTTAAAGTAAAATGGAACTTATATTAAAGGAAAACAATTTGATTCATACTGCCTACTTCATGTGTCCGATTGATGTACAGTCAATTACTACACATCAACCACTTCAGTGGTGGTGTGGTGGTGAAGGTGAGTGGCACATCAACACCATTCTTTGGGAGGTTCAGGGTTAGAATCATGGGAGTCTGCTTTCGGGGTGATCCTATCCCCCGAGATCCACCCACATTTCCGAGTCTCTCAGTCTCATATGGGTGGGAAAAATGAGGCACAAACCATTCACTGACGGATCGTTCGACGAACCATCGCTGCCGGGCCGTCACCCTTCGGGACGCTCTACCATCTCGGCTGGCAATGACTCCTTCCCCAGCTGGGGTGCTTCCTTTGGAGTGACCTCTTCATGGGGGAGGGGGGTTTCCATGTGTGGAGGGTTCGAAAAAGCCACACAGGGGAATTCCCTTCTAAGAAAAGAATTACTACACATCAAAAATGAATTATGGATCATTTTCCTAAAGTTTGAAAATAATCTAAGCTCATTTTCTCATCTTTGACAATGTGACAAATGTTTTAAATTAAAATGAAACTTTTATACTAAAAAACACACACTTCAATTCATAATTATCACATCATGTGTTATATTGATATGAAATCAATTACTATACATCAAAAATGAATTATGGATCATTTTACTAAATTTTGAAAACAATTCAAGCATGCTTTCTCAATTTTGACTATGTGAAAGGCATTTTAAAATAAAAATGAAACTTTTATATTAAAAACACATACATAGATTCATACCACCCACTTCACGTGTTCGATGATCATGAAATCATAGGAAAAAAATTATAGATTAATTTTTGAAATGTAGGATGACATGTTAATATGAGTTATGGTTTACCCAAGATGCCCGTAAAACTATTTTTAGTATTTTAAAACACTAAAACATAAATATAATGATAAAAAACATATAAAAACATAATATTTATGGGAAATCATGGGAAAATTTCCTTTTAATTATTTTTGATGTGTACGCACAGAAAACACATCCATCTGACATGTGGTGTGCTCAGACTGACTCAATAAATAGTTTTTAAAGATACCAAAGCCTTTAAAAACACGTGTTTGGGGGTCAAAACTAGTAAAATGAAATATTATAACCATCAAATCATAATACAATAATTGTAGATTTATTTTTGAAATATAGGAACTGAAAAAACATTATACTGATTTACGATTTTCCCAAGATGCCCATAAATTCATTTTTAGTGTTTTAGAACACTAAAATGCATGTGTAATGATAAAAAACATAGTTAACAACCTTATATTGATATGAAATAATGATAAAGAATCCTTTTAATTGTTTGTGACATTTATATATAGGAAAAATTCTCATCTGATGTGTGGTGTGCTCAGAATGACTCAAAAATCAGTTTTTTAAGATACTAAAACCTTGAAAAACATGTGTCAGGGGGTCAAAACTATGAAAATGGAGTTAGATGGATGTGAAATCAGAAGAAAAAAACTTTATATTTATTTTTTAAATGTATGAACTGACAACATGTAATTTAGAATTATGGTTTGGTTAGGATTTCTGTAAATATGTTTTTAGTGTTTTAAAACACCAAAACATGCATGTAATAGTAAAAACCATAGTAAATAACCTAATATTGACATGAAATCATGGGAAAACAACTATTGAATTATTTTTAACATGTAATTATAGACAACACATCCATCCTATGTGTGGTGTTCTCGGAATGACTCAATAAACAATATTTAAAGATTCTAAAGTCTTCAAAAACATGTGTCAATGGGTCAAAACCATAAAAATGATATTTTACGGTCATTAAATCATAGTAAAATAACCATATATTAATTTATGAAATATATTAATTGAATATCTTTCATTATAAGTTATGATTTTTTGGGATGCCTATAACCGTATCTCAGTGTTTTAAAACACTAAAACCTACGTGTAATGATAAAAACCCTAAAAATGATCTAATATTAATGTGACATAATGGGAAAACTACTGTTGAATTATTTTTGTTGTTTATGCATAGAAAACATGTCTATTTGACATGTGGTGTGCTCTAAATGACTCAATAAATAGTTTTTAAAGATACCAAAGTCTTTAAAAATGCGTTTCATGGGGTTAAAACCAAGAAAACAACATAAAATGGCCATGGAATCATTGGAAAATGACCTTAGTTTTATTTTTTAAATATAGGAATTTAAAACACATCATTCCGAGTTATGGTTTTTCCAAGATTCCTATAAATGTGTTTTCAGTGTTTTAAAACACTAAAACATGTGTGTAACAGTTAAAACCCTAGAAAACAATATAAGATTGATGTGAAATCATGGAAAAAATACTCTTGAATTATTTTGGATTTGTATATGTAGAAAACATGTCCATATGACATGTAGTATGCTTGGAATGACTCAATAAATAGTTTTTAAATACACCAAAGTTTTTAAAAATGAGTTTCAGGGGGTAAAAAATATTAAAATGATACCAAATGGATGCGAAATTATAGTACACTAATTGTAGATTTATTTTTGAAATGTAAGAACTAATGAAATGTCATTTTGAGTTATGGTTTGTCTAATATTCTCATAAACACATTTTTAGTGTTTTAAAACACTAAAATACATAAGTAATAGTAAAAACCATATAAAAGACCTAGGAATAATTTTAAATCATGGTAAAACCTATGTTGAATTATTTTTTATGTATACATATAGACAACATGTCCACCCGACATGTGGTGTGCTTAGAATCACTCAATAAGCAGTTTTTAAAGATATCAAAGTCTTTAAAAATGTGTATTATGGGGTAAAAACTAAGAAAATTCAATTAGATGGCCTTGAAATCATAAAAATATGATCTTATATTGAATTTTAAAATGTATGAACCAATGGAAAATCATTCAAAGTTACGGTTTTCATGGGATGCTTGTAAATTCATTTTTAGTGTTTTAAAACACTAAAGCATGTGTGTAATAGTCAAAACTCTATAAAATGACCTAAGATTGATGTAAAATCATGGGAAAAAAACTTTTGAATTATTTTTAATGTGCACAAATAGAAACAATATCCATCTTTTGGGTAGTGTGCTTGAAATGAATCAATAAATAGTTTTTAAAGATACCAAAGTCTTTTAAAACGCCTTTCAGGGGTTAAAACCAAGAAAACAATGTCATATGGATGTGAAATCATAATAAAATGATTGTAGATTTATTTTTTAAATTTAGGAACCAAAATCATGTCATTTTGAGTTATGGTTTTCCCAGAATACACATCAATTCTTTTTTAGTGTTTTAAATCACTAAAATATATGTGTAATGGTGAAAACCATATCAAACAACCTCATATTGACATAAAATCATGAGACAACCACTGTTGAATTATTTTTGAAATATAATACATGATTCCATATCAATGTATTTAAATTTTGTTTATTAAGTAAATTTTAAGCACATTTCACATCGATTTAAAAATTGATTAGATTGTTATGTACTTACCCCTTTACAGTTCCAAGTGTTGAATAATATCTTAGATAGGTAAGTTTTCATTCTTAAAGTGTGATCCATGATATATTATTTGTTTTATGTTAAAATTTTTTCTGTTTAATTAAAAAAATAACAAATTACATTCTGAATATAATTTGTATCAATTCTCTTTCACATTTATTTTCTTAAATTTTCAAGTTTTTATTCTAGGTGAAAGATGTCGAGAGTAGGTAGGATAATGACTATTATGATCCATGTCATTCTTCAGAAGACATTCATGATGGTTCTTAGCTTCTCTAGTATGTTTAAATATTATCAATTATTCAATTGTAATTCTAACTTATTATATTAAATTCTAATTTTTGTCTTCTTTTTTGTTCGAGTTGATGACATGATATGGCTGGTTCTAGTTGATGACATGATGTGGCTGGTTCCAGTTGATGACATGATGTGAAGGTAGATAGATACCGAGAAGGTTAGGGGATGGATGTTTATTTACCATGGGTTGTTGTGGATGGGGGACATATTATATATATATATATTGATGATTGACGTCGTGGGTTAGCTGAGGCTATAGTGACTGAGGTTATATATATATATATTACTGTGGATGTATGATAGTGTATGTATTATGAGTTTATTATGCATTTATAATTTATTTTATTTTATATCAGAGTTTTAATATGCATATATTTTATTAAATATTTTTTTTAAAAATAAAATTTTTAGAAATATATTTATTAGCGGTTTATAATTGTGGATAAATATATTTTTATGAATAAATTTAGCTGTGGTTATCATAAAACCCCACTAAACATAACTATCGCTAATGTATGTAGAAACATTTATGTTAATTTCCTCTATTTTATTTTTATCTATTTTTTTAAAAAACCACCATGAAATAAAATGAAAACCACCGCTAAGTGCTCAAAAAATGACACATAGAAAAACTACTACTAAAAAAGAAAAACCATCGCTAAATGATTTAAAATCATAAAATACATGGTTGTTTTCATAATAATTGTTAAACCATATATTAGGATTTTAAACCACCACAAGAAGAAAAAAGAATCGCCATTAATACCTCCATTTTTGTAGTGACTCTTCACACCCTCAAACATAAAGAGGTATCAATGTACACTATATGCCTCATTTTGAAGGGAGTGATAACCCTTTACAATACTACCTTATTTCTACCTGAAGAAATGACCCATAACTGATTTGTTTAAATGGTAATCATAAACCACACCTTTCCTTTTAATATGGATGTGGCATACCATATGTGTTTGTTTTTTTTAAAATAGAAGATTAACTAAGCATTCCTTTTGTTTCAAAGGTGCAACCAATGCACGAGTTTAGTGAATAAAACTCTATTAGTACTTAAACAATAAATTTTAATGACATAATAAAACTATAAAACCATATAATTTAATTCAATGAAGATTTTGGATGTAGGATATATAAAATTAAGCCCTTTAATGTTCACTTCAATGATAAAACTCTAGGAAATAACAATGACCTGACCCGACCCACCAAAACCCCTTCTGAGTGATGGTAATCCAAGTGTGCCACCCTAATCTCACCTTCGATAGGACCATGTATGAAGACTAGCACTGAGTAGGCATATCTCACACAATGGGAGGCCTTAATCTAATACACCTATATACAACAAACACCTCCCCACATGATATAATAAAGTAGAATAAAAAGATAGAAACTAACTACAATATATAATTCATGCGAAAACCTTTAATATCTATAAAGGAGAAATTAGTACATCATCCATAATATAAGGGGAAATATACATTCCTAATAACCAAAGTAAAAAACCCAATATAAATTACTGAGATTAATAAGTCCTCACTATAAGCTAGCTCCAGACATGAAAATCACCATCCAATACTGTAATGACCCAATGTTTTTCAATATAAATTTCCCTTCTCATAAGTATGTCATAATATCACATGAAAACACAACACAATGAACTAATAAGTTCTAAGTGACCTTTAAACACAAGTTTGTCACTTCTGTGTTTGGAATTTTAAAAATTTGGCATACACGGTTGTAATCAGTAAGTTATTTGGAGTCCGATAAGGAAAACTTAATTTTTAGTGAATAGTAACCTACCCTAATGAATAGTAACATACCCTTATGAATAGTGATATACCCTAATGAATAGTAACCTCACATATTATAGTATAAAAATAATATTCAAGTTGGAAGTACGATATACCTATATTTTAGAATAAGTTAATGAAAGTTTTAAAACTGGTTTTGATAATAAATTATTATTTTAATTAAATATTAAAATAATCATATTTAGAAAATTATTTTTAAAAAATGGACTTCATTTTTGGATTCTACACATCAAAAAATGGTTAGGGTGAATTTTTTGGATTTTTCAGAAATACTTAAATTTTTTATGAATAATAGAATATGATAATTCACAATAAATGCTAAATAATGGATTAATTAAGTCATCAATGATGTTCTGATGATGTAATCCCACTTGGTTTGGGATCAGATAATAAAATCACTATTCTTGGTCATGGAATACTCACTATTACTTTTCTTGGGAAGAATTAATAAATTAATGATTATAATATTATGAAATCCCTCCTCTCCTCCACTATAAAACCCCCCTTCAGTCCCTCTTCTCTTCACTCCTCTCAAGCTTGTGCCTTGCAATTATTCTGCCAAAATCTCTCCCCAAGGTCCTCCCCCACATCCAAAATCTCTCAGCCTCCTCAAAATACCAAAACCACTCCCCTTAATAGGTTCTCAAAGGAGGAAGTCTCAAGAGGTAAATTCCTCTTTCCAATTCCTTCATTTCTTTTAAGTTATCTTTCTTTTTGTTTCTTTCCTCACCTTCCTTCACCATAATAGTATGATAAATACATTAATATACTTGTAATTTAATGTTTTTATTCTAATGGTATATTTCATTATCTTCTCTCCTTTCCCCACCCTTTTATTTGAAAGAAATGAAAGCACCGTTTGAGATGTGCTAATTTAGCACATTCAAAGACAACAGTTTATCAATTTCTATTATTATATTTAATTCTGGTCATGAAACCATTTGTGTTATGGTTGAACTAGATTATTATATATGTAATATATCCTATTTTTGGTTCTGTAATCCTTTTGTACCCATGGTATTAAGTTATAAAGCAAAACACGTTCTTTGCAATCAAATCCACCGATTAACAAAAACGGTTATCACTAAGGTTTTATATATAATAATTCGACTTCACTTTAAGTAACCTAATTAAAATTAAAACCATGTAATCTTATGGATGTGAACTAAAGAATATAACTTCAATTCTGGACAACCAATTTCATCTTGCATATAATACAAACTTGAATATAAGTGTACTGATCTTTTAAAGCCAAGTAAACAAATGAGCCCGAACAATGAAATTGAACATTGTAAATAATAAAAAAGGATTTGAATGAACTAAAAGGTTTATAATAAATCAATTAAATATATAATAGGTTCTGGAATTATTAATTAATAATCTTAATTTGTTTATTCAGGTATTTAATAACAAGTGGAGAACACCAACAGATTTAAGGTACGAGATCCTCTCCTTTTCACTCTTAATCAAGATTGTTCTCTATGCTATGCCATTTTTTTGTAATACCAAGTGATGGGGTAAATTTTATCACCTCCCCCATACTTCCCTAATGTTTTATAAGTTATGATAAACCCCTTATCTCTCTCATCAAGCTCTCTTAGTTACACCCAATACCATGCCGATAAACCGTAATTGATTCCACCCGAACTTCCTTTATTCCTTCGGGTTACTATATCTTTCTTTTTTACCAAAATGTATTTGTCTTTTCTTTTTATTTAAAACTTATAAATTCTGTTTATATGATCCCTAATCATTTTACATGATCCATCCCTCATTCTCTTTCGGTGATATACATTCTTTTAAGTGAATCCCTCCTAGATACTTCCCAATAAGCACACTCATTTTAAAGGAACTTCCCGAACTTTTACCCAATATCATGTGCACTCTATCCTATTTTATAAGAAACCATTATATTTATAAAATAATTATTTTTATCATTAAAATATTCTTGGTTCAATTCTGGTTGTATATAAATGATTTCCCTCTTTTCTATTTGAAAAGATCTATAGTGTTTTCCTTAAAACCACACAAAAAATGTTTTAATGCTAGTGTTTCTAAAATACATTTCTCATATGTTGTCACTTATGTTTGACAAAACTTACCATGTTATATGCCTATTTTACCCTATGAACGTCCATGTATTTTCTAATTATTTCCTTACATGGACACTTTCATGATACGCCCATTGGTTATGATTTATGTCATGATTATGGTACCCAATTCTTTCCATGGGTACACTTATGTTTATGTATGGTTGATTATGTATGATTGTATATGTGGTAAAAATATTTATGTGGCAAGAATATTCATGAAAATTTTGAGATGGGTGCACCCAAATAGCACTCCAATGCATTGGGTAAGGTTAAGTCTCATGAGATGCGATGTGAAACGGGATTGGTAGTTAGCCTTGACCCATACTAAAATGGGAAATGGGATTGGAGGTTAGCCTTGACCCGTACTAAAGAAATGTGTTATGATTCTTCCACATTTATATGATTCAATGTTTATATGATCCCATGATTATATGATATTATTTCATATGTTCCATGTTTTGGATATCATTATATCATGCCTCCTAACTCATGTGCTTAAGATGTATCCTTATGTTCATTCCCTTACTGGATTTTTTAGCTCATCCCTTTGTTCATGTGTTCCCTAGGGTACCCTATGCAGATGTAAGGGCTCAAAGGATTTATAATCTCTTTATGGAGATTAAATAAAGAAGTGTTTTTTGGACCCATGTTTTATGTTATATGTACCTAGTCTTACAAGACACTAGACTAAACGATCCTTGGCTTGTACTCTGATGATTAATTATGCTTAAAATCAAGAAATATTATATGTAAAAAGCCTAAGGTCACTATAGTTAGTATCAGAGGGAGGTTTAGTTATTTTTGGAGATTAGGAATAGAGCATCATAGTGAGAAACTTAAGAATGAGACTAAGTATAAGAAAACATTCCAGAATTTTGGTGATTATTGAGTAAGTGGTTTATCAAACAAATACATCCCTATCTGGATACGAGCAGGTAGAGGCAGCTCTAGTACAGATGTGTCTAGGGGTAAAACCCGAAAACACCTCTTTGAGCTAGACTCGAATGGGAATTAGTGCACAACAACGAGCCTTGCTGCACTCTTGGTTACGAAACTCCTGAGGGATATGCTTCGGTAGATTCACGAGCTTAGTACAAACCGTTATTAAGGGACAAAAAGAATCCCATAAGAATATAATTTAAGAAATATATTGAGGATAACCTAGATATACACCTAGGGAATCACAAGTCAGGATATACTTCTTCTTTATAAGTTTATACTTTTATGTTCAAAGTTTCCTTTTTATGCTCAATAGCTAAGTATTCAAGACCTCTAATTATACATTCTTTTTCTTAGTTAATGAAAGGAAATAGAAGAACACTTTCCAACAACCAATGTGATTGTAAATGTGATGATTTCTCTAATTATATGCCTGATGTGATGGAGGCAGATGCTCAAAACTTCATGGCATTACTTTCTCAGCTGGATCAAGTTATAAATAATAACTTGAATCAGGTGGAACGTCCTCCTCCTCTAAGGAAATAACAAGTTGCCGTAGAATCCTTCATGCGGAAAAGGCCTCCCATGTTTAGCGGTTCTTCTGATCCCCTCCTCACAGAACAATGGATTAACTCCATTGAAAAGATTTTCTATGTCCTCTAGTGCTCGGAAGAAGATAAAGTTGTACTGGCGGTCTATCATTTTGATGGGGAAGCTGATCAGTGGTGGACACTGATCAAGAATACAAAGTTCTAGGAGGAAATTTATTCCATAGATTGGGAGGAATTCAAGAAGATGTTTTTCAACAAATATTTTCCTCAAACCCTCCGTCTCAAGATGGAAAGAGAGTTCCTCAGACTCAAGCAGAAGGAAGATGAGTCCATCAGGGAATATGAAGCGAACATTACAAGGCTTTGAAGGTACGCCTCTGGCTTTGTCATGAACACCAAAATCAAGGTGGATCACTTCTTTATCGGACTGAAGCTGAGTCTATGAAAAGCATTGGCGATTCGAGACTTAAACAGTTATGAGGAGATTTTCCGTTGCGCCCTTAAGGTTGAAATGGAGATTGGAGACTCTCAGTGGTCTCGTGGACCCAGTGACAAGAAGAGGAAAATGGAGAACATCATGGGTGGTTCATCAAACAAATCCCATGATGGAAATAAGCCTCACTTTCCCCTTTGAAAAAATTGTGGGAAAAATAATCTTGGTGATTGTCTTAAGGGAACCAAGAATTTCTTCAAATGTAGAAATTTTGGTCATCTGGACAAGAACTGTCGAAGGGATATGAAAAATCCCGCTAATGTTGAAGAAGAAAGGAAGGTTCAGATCAACACTCAGCCTACAGTGCAGTGTTACAACTGCAAGGAGCTTGGGAATTATGCCAAAAATTTTCCTAAGCCAAGGGTTGTCATAGGCAATAAATAAAAACCTCCAAGGCAACAAGGAAGGGCTTATGCTATCACTACTGCTGAGGTGGAGCCAGAAAATGATGTGGTGATAGGTTCTCTTGTTATTCATTCAGGAATAGCAAACATACTATTTGATTGTGGTTCTACACATTCTTTCATATCTATAAAGTTTAGTAGAACTATTCAAACACCACCTCAAAATTTGGAGGAAAAGTTATCTATGAGAATAGCGAATGGGGAAATTATTATGTCCATGGTTTATAACTCCTCCTCGGTTAACGTTTTTGGACTGAACCTCCCAGTAAATCTCATCATACTTCCTTTAGCGGAGTTTGACGCTATCTTGGGCATGGATTGACTATCTTTATATAAGGCCAACATCAATTATTAGGAAAGGGAGATCAATTTTCACATCCTGAAGCATCCTCCGATTCTTTACAAGTGTAAGGAGAAAGATGAGTCTCCTTTAGAATCTCTGTCTCAAGTTTGGATACTGCTTCCTTGTGATCAAGCATGTCTAGCTCAAATGATTGGGACAAAGGATAGAATCATGCTTGAAGACATCCCCATCACGAGGGATTACACTGATGTATTCCCTAAAGAGTTTCCTGGTCTTCATCATGACCGAGAGGTTGAGTTCTCAATTGAACTTATCCATGGATCTTTTCCAATCTCAAAGACACCTTATAGAATGGCCACCATAGAGATGGAAGAGCTGAAGAAGTAGTTACAGGAGAATATGGAGAAGGGTTTTATATGCCCGAGTGCTTTACCGTGGGGTGTGCTAGTCCTCTTCATCAAGAAGAAGAATGGATCAATGCGCCTCTGCATTGATTATCACGAGCTTAATAAAATCACGATAAAGAACAATTATCCGCTTCCACGGATAGATAAATTGTTCTATCAGCTTCATGGGGCCAGTTATTTATCTAAGGCAGACCTTCGGTCAGGATATCACTAACTAAAGGTGAGGAAGGAAAATATTCTCAAGACCACCTTTCGAGCGAGGTATGGACACTATGAGTTCATAGTGATGCCCTTCGGACTCACTAATTCTCCAGCAATTTTCATGGATTTAATGAATAGTGTCTTTAGGGATTACCTCGAAAAATTTGTGGTGGTATTTATTAATGATATTCTGATATACTCCAAGAGCAAGGAGGAACATGAGGAGCATTTGGAAACTGTGTTAAAGACTTTTCAAAGGGAGAAGTTGTATGAAAATTATAGTAAATGTGAATTATGGATGGAGGAATTATCATTATTGGGGCATGTTATCACTAGGAAAGGGATATATGTGGAACCTTCCAAGATGAAGGCAATTAAAGAGTGGCCGAGGCCAACTTATGTAATGGAGATCCGCAGCTTTTTGGGTCTAGCGGTGTCACGACCCGACCCTGCCGGTCCCGAGCCGCAATTACCTCAAGCCCGCCTCCATAGGCTAGAGGCTGGCGACCAACGCCGAAGGCGTAACAATCTCAGGGAGGACTTCACCTAAGTACCTGTACTCATGCACACACAATCCACGTGATGCAGTAGTGCAGAGTAAAAAGGAAACCAAAAGACAGGTAGCTATACCCCAACCACAGTCATGCATCAACAACTAAAAAGAGTAAGTAAAGTGCTGGAAGTACTGACAAGTAAACTGAAAAGTAAAAAGGGAAAACACACGCCCAAACACAAATATGCCACAACCTAGAAACAGGTGAACAAAAGAAGATGACTGGACAGACTCCCACCTGAATACTCAAGCACGACTGCGGTACGCTGCTCCAACTACTGTGACCTCTATGCTCCTCTGTAGTCACGATCGACCTGTCCGTCGTCTGCAAGGGCACACCAGGTGGGGGAAAAGCCCAAGCAGGGGTGAGTATGAAGATACTCAGTAGGATGACCTGAAATCTCGAGGGAGCAACAGATTAGGCACTAAAGAGATGAGTAGTAGACTAATAAGAACAGTAGAAAAGTTTAGCATGGAGAGTACAGCTCCATCTGATAAAAATAAGTAGGCATCGACCCTAGGGAGTGGGAACGAAAGTAGGGTCCAATTATAGATAGATAGATATATATATGCTCAGCAATAAACCCAAATGAGTGTGTAAGGGGGTCCTCCATCTCCAAGATCAGCATCTCGTTTCGTCCCCCTAGGAAACCCAAGTTAGAGGGGCTCAATCACCGCACTTCAATACTATCCGCTTTGGGCAGCATTGACTCGCCCGCATGGTTTTAGGTCACGTCTCAAGGACGCATCTCAGTGGGAAAAGTACCACTCTGGTAGTCAAGGAGGAAAAATCACCGACTAGCCTCACGAGAAGGGCTGAGTCTGAAACATCAATGGGTGACCCACTACCCAGCCCTGCTGGAGGGTAAACCCTAGTACACCATCAGGTGACCCACTGCCCAACCCTACTGGAGGGTAGACCTGGAATAAATCGACGGGTGACCCACTGCCCAGCCCTGCTGAAGGGTAAACCTGGAACACATCGACAGGTGACCCACTGCCCAGCCCTGCTAGAGGGTAGACCTAGAACACGTTGACATGCGACCCACTGCCCAACCCTGCTGGAGGGTAGACCTAAAACAAGACGACGGGTGACCCACTGCCTAGCCCTGCTGGAGGGTAAACCCGGAACACGTCGATAGGCGGCCCACTACCCAGCCCTATTGGAGGGTAGACCTGGAACACGTCGACAGGCGACCCACTGCCCATCCCTGCTGGAGGGTAGACCCTAAAACAAAACAAAGGGTGACCCACTGCCCAGCCCTGCTGGAGGGTAGACCCGGAATCATCCTGTTAACTCCGCACTGCTACTGACATCACCAGGTGCCACTATCAATGCCACCGTGAATTGGTTCGGAGTACGTAAAAAGAAGATCTCCAACCCACGCTAACATGATCCCAAAGGAGGCTCCACATGTCCAAACAGGTTGCACCGTTGCATTCATCGCAGAAAAACATGCGAGATAGACTACTTACTCCCCCGAAGCGGACAATAGGTGAATATGTTACTATTCACCGTAGCCGCCTGTGTGGGCCCGCACCCCGGCTCTGACACTCTTCGGGCGAATTGTGCCATCGTGATGCTCTCGGCAAAGCACACAGAAACGACTACTCATACGCCCCAAACGGACATCTGGTGAAAAAGGCGCAAAAATGCTGCACGCATCACAGAGACGGCCCGTAGGGACCACATCTCAACTCCCACTTCAATGTTCGAAACCATACTGTAAGTCTTCGCCTCGACACCAGGGTCGCATCACCACTTACGGTGCTCAAATCAGACATCGGATGTGTCTGCGCCAACCAAAACAAGAATCCCGGCGTAGCACTTAACACACTTGACGCGCCACCGAGCTCTCGTTCCGGGAATTAAAAATCCCCAAAACCACCTCAAAACATACTCCTCGAGATGAGGATTACCCTTCCGTAGACGACGTGTAAAACGGACACCCGTAGAGATATTTACGGGTGTCCGAAGCTAGGGGGACAAGCCCCTTGGGCTGGACCGGCCTATCCGGCCGGTGCACCCGGCCTGGTCCGGCCGCGGACCCTCTGTCCCCGCTTCAGATGACCGGCCCTTGTGGCTGGTCTTTGGCCTACGCGGAGACCCGCTTCTAGCGGGTCTCGGTTCCCCACCGAGGGGTCGCGCCGCAACCCCGGTCTACCCGGACGACCGCCGCCGCCCGTTCGAAGCACCGCGCTGCCGCCTGCAAGCCGCGCCGCCGCCTGGAGCCATAGCCCGCTGCCTGCGAGCCGTGTCACTGCCTGGAGCTAGATCCCACCACCTACGCCACCGTGCCGGATCTCACCACCACCTCTAGAACGCGCCGCACCGCCGCCATGGGTCGCCGGACCACCCTGGATCCACCAGAAATATGGGGTATTTGGCCGAAAAACTTCCCGGGGCCACCCCGGGCACCCCGAGACTCCACAAATTGATCTGAAAGGATCGTTGTGAAGATAAACTTGAGACCTAAGAAACCAGGGGCTTCTCTCGACGGTTGGATAGCAATTAGATGCGACTAAACTAAAATGAAGAAGATTGTGGGGATGAAAAAAAGATAAACACGAGCCTACCTCAAGGGTCTTTGCCCGACACTTCACGATCGGGATACCGGAGCCGCCGTGCCTTGCCGGAGTGATGGAGGAGAGGGTGGATGCTTGTTGAGAGACCTTGCTCCAGGGAAGAATGTCCAAGGAGGGGTGAAGAGGGTGGGTGGTGTGTTTAAATAAAAAAACACACTTAACCACCCGCTCGTCGGCCCGTACCCGAACTTTCGTCGGGGCCGGGATTAAGCCTCCCTTAGGGTAAACGCCATGCCCTGAGCGCAATGGAGGCCTCAAAATTTTAATCCAAGCCTTCTTTCAAGAGTTATAAAATTCGATGCTCGAGACCTCTAAATTATGAAAATGCCCCTGGGGGCGTTTTTTACAGTTGGCCCGCGCCCGCGAAAATTATACCCCTCATAGGGTAAACGACACGTTTTGGACTCAACGGTGCCCTTGGTTTTCCCGTTCAAGCTACCGTTCAGGAGTTATTCTATTTATTTAGCCTGCCCAGTGTAAAAGCATGCCAAAATTAATTCCGGCCACACCGGGGCTTGGAATCGCACACCGTTAGAACGCCCTACTCTGGAATCACATCAAGAGAATTTCAAAGTCTTACAAGCTCAAAACCGGGGTTCTTACATCATTCCATCCTTCACATTTTTCATCCCCGAAAAAAAAAACTACAAAAACAGCTCGGGGTACTGATCCCGCATTTGGATTTCCCACTCCCAGGTGCTCTCCTGCACCCTCCCGTGCTGCCACAGCACACGAACTAGGGGAATGGCCCATCCGTGCAGAGGCCGCTTCTGCCGGTCCTCAATCACCACTGGGTGCTCCGCAAAGGTGGCTCCGTCCTCAATGTCCAGCTCTCCCCAGTCGATGACGTGCATGGGGTCATGCACGTATTTCCTCAGCTGCGACACTTGGAAGATGTCATGCACCCTTTCCAACTGTGGGGGTAGAGCGAGACGGTAGGCGACCTCACCAACCCGGCGCACGATCTCAAAGGGCCCAATGAACCACAGGGATAGCTTGCCTCCCCGACCGAACCTCCGTGTTCCACGCCGTGGGGAGACTCTAAAAAAGAAAAGGTCTCCCTGCTCAAACTCCAAGGGCCTGCGACGCCGGTCTTCATAGGACTTCTGTCTGCTCTGAGCCATCCTCATCCGCTCATGAATGACTTTCACCTTTTCCGTCATCACCTACACCAACTCTGGGCCCACGAGGGAGGTCTCCCCAACCTCCGTCTAGCACAAGGGTGACCTTCAGGGTCTCCCATAGAGGGCCTAAAAAGGTGTCATGCCAATAGTAGAGTGGTAACTATTGTTATATGCAAACTCTACCAAGGGCAGTTGATCCTCCCAGCTCCGGAAAAAGTTTAACATGCACGCCCTGAGCATATCCTCTAACACCTGGATAGTGTGCTCGGTCTGCCCGTCAGTCTGGGGGTGAAAATTTGTACTCATCCGCAACTAAGTCCTGAATGCCTCTTGTAGGCCTCGCCATAACCATGATGTAAACTGTGCGTCACGGTCAGAGATGATCATCAAGGGTAATCCATGAAGATGAAAGATCTCCCGAACATATAACTGTCCCAGAATCTCCACTGAGCTCTGCTCCCTGATAGCAAGGAAGTGCGCCGACTTTGTGAGTCGGTCCACTATCACCCAAATGGAATCGTGTCCCTTCACTGTGCATGGAAGCCCTGTGATGAAATCCATAGATATGCCATCCCACTTCCACTCCGGGATATCAAGGGGTTGCAAGAACCCTGCCGGAACCTAGTGCTCTACCTTCACCTACTGACATGTAAGACACTGAGAAATGAACTCAGCTACGCTCCGCTTCATGTCAGACCACCAAAACTACCGCCAAAGGTCTCTGTACATATTCCCCACACCGGGATGTATGGCCAAGGGATAAGTGTGGAACTCCCGCATCAACTCCTCCCGCATCTCCACCGGTACTACAGCTCACCCATGAAATAGGATCTCATGATTCCCTCCTTCAGAATACCCATCGGGTGCATTGCCCATGGATATCTGATCATGCAATACCTCGCTATCGACATCTACCAGCTGAGACTCCCTCACATGCTCAAGGAGAGAAGGAATCAACACTATCGACTGTAGAAAAGCTGTACCCTCCTGCTCCACCAAGGTCAGATGAAGGGAAGCCAACTGATCTGATGCTTCCCGCACTAGGTGAGACTAGGAATTTCTGCTAAGGGCATCTGCTACTACGTTTCCCTTCCCTGGAGTGTAGACTATCTCGAAATCATAGTCCTGTAGAAACTCCAGCCAGCACCTCTACCTCAGGTTCAAATCCCTCTGAGTGAAGATATACTTAAGGCTCTGGTGATCTGAGTAGACCACAAAACGCTCACCTAAAAGGTAGTGTCTCCATATCCTCAAGGCGAAGACTACCGCTGCCAACTTCAAATCGTGAGTCACATAATTCTGCTCATGGGGCCTCAACTGCCTCGACCTATATGTGATCACTGCCCACTATTGTATCAGCACGCACCCGAGCCCAGCTCCTGAAGCGTCTCAATATATGACGAACTCAACACCCTCCTCTGGAAGCCTCAACACTGGTGCACTAGTCAGCCTCTGCCTCAACTCCTCGAAGGCCTGCTAGCACTGATCAGTCCAGGTAAATGGTTGCCCCTTTTGTGTCAATGCGGTCAAAGGGGAAACAATCCTAGAGAATTCCTCCACAAAACTCCTGTAGTACCCTGCCAACCCAAGGAAACTCCACACCTCAGACGCATTCTTGGGTGGCTCCCAAGAAATCACTGCTTCTATCTTTGTGGGATCCACAGCCAAACCATGTTCTGTAATGACGTGCCCCAAAAAGTGAACCTCGTGAATCCAGAACTAGCACTTCGAGAGCTTCTTGTATAGCTGGTTCTCTCGAAGTAAGTCTAGGACCATCCTCAAATGCTCCGCGTGCTCCTCCTCTGTTGTCGAGTAAATGAGTATGTCGTCAATAAAGACAACCAAAAACCAGTCCAAGTACGGTTGGAAAATCTGGTTCATCAAAGCCATGAAGATGGTAGGGGCATTTTTCACACCAAAGGTAATCACAAGAAACTTGTAGTGCCCATAATGACAATGGAAGGCCAGCTTCGGAATATCAGCCTCACGAACCCGCAACTGGTGGTAGCCAGATCGAAGATCGATCTTTGAGAACCACTTTGCACCTTGAAACTGGTCAAAGAGGTCATCGATCCTCAGAAAAGGGTACTTTTTCTTTATCATGGTCTGATTTAGGCAACGATAATCCACACAAAGCTATAGACTCCCATATGCCTTTCTCACAAATAGAATTGGAGCTGACCAGGGGGACACACTGGGCCTGATGAATCCCTTCTCATGAAGGTCATCCAACTAAAGTCGTAGCTCTCGAAGCTCTGTGGGTGCCATCCTATATGCTGCACAAGATATCGGAGCAGTCCTCGGATGCAAGTCAATGTAGAACTCCATCTCTCACCTCGGTGGTAGTCCTAGAACATCCCTGGGAAAGACATCCATGTAGTCCTCTACCACGGTAGGGATACAAGTGCCTATAGCATCCACTGCTCTGAGGGCCATGCTCGCCAGCTGGTGTGAAAAAGGTCAGGGTCTCCAGCTCAGAGTACCCATCTGCTCTGCCATGAGGTCTCGTTCACCAAGGATGGTGAACCTCGTCCCATTAGAAAACTTGCCTCTGACCCGTCTGTGACGAAAGTCGATCTGAGTGTGAACCATAGAAAGCCAATCCATGCCCATGATGACATTGTAAGGTTCCATCATGATGACGAGTAGATCCCACATGAAACTCCCTCCCCCGAACGACAGTTCACATTGTCTATAGATAAAAGTCACCAACGAGGCACTTCCCATAGAAACCTCAAGGATAAGTGTAGGTTTCAGCGCCTCTAATGGAAGCCCCAAATCTCGTACCAACAGCAGTGATATAAAGGAATGGCTGGCACCCGTGTCTACTAGTACCGAAGCAAGTGTGGAGTAAACACAAAGTGTACCTCAGACCATATCGTGCGCTGGAGGATCTCGAATACCCATGGCCTGAAGCTGCCCGCGGCCCCTACCACCAGCTCCCTGAGCCTGGCGGGGGCCGCCCGGTGGTGGTGGTGGGGGAAACTAGAAACGTAGTCCCCCAACTCCTGGTCCTACCGCTCTACCTGCGCCGCCTCCCTGAGGACCGCCGGGTCCTCACCTAGGTGACCCCTGGTCAGGACGCTGCCTCTGCCTCTGGGGTGCTCCCGCTGCCTGCCACGACTGATCTGTACGCCTGGTCGGGCAATCCCATGCTAGGTGACCCAGTCCGTCACAAGAATAGCATCGGCTCTCTCCTGTCTTCCCCAGTACCCTACAGCACCACTGCGGTGTGCGACCCTGACCCTGGGTCTGCTCACGGAAGGGCCTCCTCGGCTGAGGCCCAACCCTCTATCGTCTTCCTGCCGAAGACTCTACTCTAAAACAGCCACTGCTAGGTCCTGCAATCTGGCGCCCCTCGTCTAGGAAGCTCTCGGTCACAAGTGACCTCTCCAACACCCCGGAGTAAGTGGGGATGCACAAGGGCACCACGATAGCTTAGATCTCTCTGCGAAGACCCTACTCGAACTTCCGCGTCCGGAAGTAGCTTTCACGGATCATGTCCCGCGAGTAGCGCATAAGATCAGTGAACCGGGTTGAGTATTGGGACACAGACATCCCTCCCTGCTTTAGCTCCATAAGATCCTGGATCTGAATGGAGCGAAAACACGAGGGGGAGTACTCCTCCCAAAAAATCTATTGGAATCCATCCCATGTGAGGGATGACTCGTCATGGGTCTGCGTCACCAGATCCCACCATCGCCCGACTATCCCAAGAAAAAGACTGGAGGCTAGGGCCACCATCTGGTCTACTGGGGTCTGCACCAGCCTGAAGAGTCGTGCCACCGAATCAAGACAATCCTCCGCCACCTGGGGATCCGGGTCCCCACGGAACCTCGACGGCCTCTGACGCTGGAAGTCTCAAAGCGTGCACAGTCTGCATGCAACCTCAGCCTGAGCTGCTGGTACTAACTGCCGCTCCTCAGGTGTAGGGGATACTGCTGAAGCACTGGGCGGAAGGGGATCACGTGAGGGTCCCTGAACTGGCGCATCGTCACTAGCTAGATCGTCGTCACGAGCTGGAGAGGGTAACCTGGCTGGCTTCCATCGTGGGGGAATCCTGAAAATCATCAAGGGATACCACGATCAGATGATCATATGTATACATAACAGTAATAAAAAAGGGGAGCTGAATCAAACCAAGATGGTCAAAGACTCATTCCTATGGGATGCATGTTTCAAAATTCCCTTCAACAAGTCTCAGCATGCCGAGTCGAAAAGAAGGTTATTAGGGTCCTAGTGAATGGATACGTCGGCCGCCCGTACCATTACTGGACTCCCTGGACTCAGAGCTGATCTCGAGACACATCAACATCATTTCCCTAAAACCCAACCAATTCCTTTTTAGGGACGTCCAAAAAACGTCCAAGGAACGAACCACCTATGATACCACTTTGTCACGACCCGACCCTGCCGGTCCCGAGCCGCAACTACCTCAAGCCCGCCTCCATAGGCTAGAGGCTGGCGACCAGCGCCGAAGTCGTAACAATCTCAGGGAGGCCTTCACCTAAGTACCTGTACTCACGCACACACAATCCACATGACACAGTAGTGCAGAGTAAAAAGGAAACCAAAAGATAGGCAGCTATACCCCAACCACAGCCATGCATCAACAACTAAAAAGAGTAAGTAAAGTGCTAGAAGTACTGACAAGTAAACTGAAAAGTAAAAAGGGAAAACATGCACCCAACCCCAAAGATGCCACAACCTGACAATAGGTGAACAAAAGAAGACGAATGGATAAACTCCCACCTGAATACTCTAGCACGACCGCGGTACGCTGCTCCAACTGCTGTGACCTCTACGCTCCTCCGTAGTCACGATCGACCTGTCCATTGTCTGCAAGGCACACCAGGTGGGGGAAAATCCCAAGGAGGGGTGAGTATGAAGATACTCAGTAGGATGCCCAGAAAGCTCGAGGGAGCAACAGAGTAGGCACTGAATAGATGAGCAGTAGACTAACAAGAACAGTAGAAAAGTTTAGCAAGGAGAGTGGAGCTCCATCCGACAGAAATAAGTAGGCATGGACCCCAGGGAGTGGGAACGAAAGTAGGGACCAATTATAGATAGATATATATATATGCTCAGCAAGAAACCCAAACGAGTGTGTAAGGGGGACCTCCATATCCAAGCTCATCATCTCATTTCGTCCCCCTAGGAAACCCAAGTCAGAGGGGCTCAATCACCGCACTTAAATACTATCCTCTTTGGGCGGCACTGACTCACTCACACGGTTTTAGGTCGTGTCTCAAGGACGCGTCTTAGTGGGAAAAGTACCCCTCTTCCTCATGGGTCCTTAGGTAGTGTTAAAAAATGACACACCACTGATCCGCACAATTAGGGTCCTGCTCCGATAGTCACCGAGGAAAAATCACCGACTAGACTCACGAGAAGGGCTGAGTCTGAAACATCAGTGGGTGAGCCACTGCCCATCCCTACTGGAGGGTAGACCTGAAACAAGACAACGAGTGACCCACTGCCTAGCCCTGCTAGAGGGTAAACCCGGAACACATCGACAGGTGAACCACTGCCCAGCCCTGCTGGAGGGTAGACCTGGAACACATCGACATGCAACCCACTGCCCAGCCCTGCAGGAGGGTAGACCCTAAAACAAAACGACAAGTGACCCACTGCCCAACCCTGCTGAAGGGTAGACCCGGAATCATCCTGTTAGCTCCGCACTGCTACTGACATCACCAGGTTCCACTATCAATGCCACTGTGCATTGGTTCGAAGTGCGTAAAAAGAAGATCTCCACCCCACGCTAACATGATCCTAAAAAAGGCTCCACATGCCCAAACGGGTTGCACCGTTGCATTCATCGCGAAAAAACATGCGAGATAGACTACTAACTCCACCGAAATGGACAAATGGTGAATATGGTACTATTCACCATAGCCGGCCCATGTGGGCCCACACCCCAGCTCCGATACTCATTGGGAAAACTACACCATCGCGATGCTCTTGACAAAACACACAGAAATGACCACTCATACGCCCCGAACAGACTTCTAATGAAAAAGGCGCAAAAACGCTGCACACATCACAGAGACGTCTCGTAGGTACCACATATCAACTCTCACTTCAATGAGAAAAACCATACTGGAAGTCTCTGCCTTGAAGACAGGGTCACATTGCCACTGATGGTGCTCAAATCGGACATCGGATGTGTCCGCACCAACCAAAACAAGAATCCCGACGTAGCACTTAACGCATGTGACGCGCTACCGAGCTCCCATTCCTAGAATTAAAAATCCCCAAACCACCTAAAATCATACTCCTCAATACATGGATTACCCTTCCACAGACGGCATGTAAAATGGACACCCGTAGGGATATTTACGGGTGTCCGAAGCCAGGGGGGACAAGCCCCTTGGGCTGGACCGGCCTAGCCGGCCGGCCCGGCTCGCTGCGCCGACCCGCGGCTTTGTTGCACGGGCCGGTCACAGACCCACGGTCCCCACTTCATCCGACCAGCCCTTGTGTCTGGTCTTTGGTCTACGTGGAGACCCGCTTCCAGCGGGTCTCGGTTCCCCAACGAGGGGTCGCGCCGCGACCCCGGTCTACCCGGACGACCGCCGCCGCCCGTTCAAAGCACCGCGTCGCCGCCTGCAAGCCGCACCGCCGCTTGGAGCCGGAGCCCTCCACCTGCGAGCCAGAGCCCGCCTCCATCATGCCGGAGCTCTCTACTTCCACTGGAACGCGCCGCACTGCCGCAATGGGTCGCCGGACCACCCTCGATCCACCGGAAATCTGGGGTATTTGGCCGGAAAACTTCCCGGGGCCACCCCAAGCACCCCGGGACTCCAAAAATTGATCCGAAAGGATCTTTGTGAAGATAAAATCGATCCCTACGAAACTATGGGCTTCGATCGATGATAGGATAGCAATTCAATGCGACTAAACTAAAATGAAGAAGATTGCGGGGATGAAAAAAAGATAAACACGAGCCTACCTCAAGGGGCTTTGGCCGACGCTTCACTATCGGGATTCCGGAGCCTCCGCGCCTTTCCGGAGTGATGGAGGAGAGGTTGTATGCTTGTTGAGAGCCCTTTATCCAAGGAAGAATGTCCAAGGAGGGGTGAAGAGGGTGGGTGGTGTGTTTAAATAAAAAAACACACTTAACCACCCGCTCGTCGGCCCATACCCGAACTTTCGTCGGGGCTGGGATTAAGCCTCCGTTAGGGTAAACGCCATGCCTTGAGCACAATGGAAACCTCAAAATTTTAATTCGAGCCTTAATTCAAGAGTTATAAAATTCGACGCCCGAGACCGCCAAATTACGAAAATTCCCCTGGGGGCGTTTTTCACAGTTGGCCCGCACCCGCGAAAATTATACCCCTCCTAGGGTAAACGACACGTTATGGACTCAACGACACCCTCAATTTTCCCGTCCGAGCTACCGTTCAGGAGTTATTTTATTTATTTATCCCACCTAGTGTGAACGCATGCCAAAATTAATTCCGGACACACTGGGGCTCGGAATCGCACGCCGTCAGAACGCCCTGCTCTGGAATCACATCAAGAGAATTTCAAAATCTTACAAGCTCAAAACCGGGGTTCTTACAAGATGGGTATTATCAATGATTCGTGAATAAATTTTCATGATTTTCAAACCCAATGACTAAGCTGACATGGAAGGGAGTAAAGTTTTTCTGGACACAGGAATGTGAATACTGTTTCAAGGAGTTGAAAAAGAGGCTTATCACTGCGCCAGTACTCACACTCCCTTTAAGTGGAGAACACTTTGTGGTGTATAATGACACTTATAAGAAAGGATTAGGATGTGTGCTAATTAAAAATGATAAGGTGATAGCCTATGCCTCAAGGAATCTTAATATCCATGAGTAAAACTATCCTACACATGATCTGGAGTTAGCGGCTATGATCTTTCTGTTAAAAATCTGGCGGCATTATCTCTATGGGAAAAAATGTGAGATATATACTGACCACAAGAGTCTCAAATATATATTCACACAAAATGAGATTAATATGCGCTAGTGAAGATAGATATATCTCATCAAGGATTATGACTGCTCAATCCACTACCATATCGATAAGGCAAACAAGGTGGCAGATGCTCTAAGTAGAAAGGATCCTACATCTTTATCATTGATGAGAATTGAAAAGGATCCAATCTTATTAGATTTGAAAAGGATGGACATGTGAATCATTAAGGGAGGAACATCATCAATCATTTTATAAATTATTGCTCAACCATCCCTCTTAGAGAAAATATAGGATGTTCAAAGAAAGGATGTGGAAATTCAGAAAAGGGTGGAAGCTATTAAAAATGGGAAATCCTCTGATTTCAAAATTAATGAGGAAGGAGTTGTAAGATTTGGGACACGATTATGTGTATCATATAATCCAGATATAAAGAAGGAGCTATTGAAGGATGCACATAGCTCGACCTTCTCTATCTACCCAGGGAGCACAAAGATGTATCGAGATCTCCGAGAAAACTTTTGGTGAGACAATATGAAAAGGGAGATTGTCGAATATACATCGAAGTGCCTCGTATGTCAGCAAGTGAAGGCTAAGAGACAAAAGTATAAGGGGATGATGCAACCACTACTCATACCAGCATGGAAGTGGGAGAACATTACCATGGACTTTTTCAGTGGACTTCCAAAGACATCTAGAGAAAATAATGCTATATGGGTCATTGTGGATCGTCTTATGAAGGCAACTCACTTTATCTCAATTCGAGAGGACTTCTATTTGGATCAACTTGCACAGATTTACATCAAAGAAGTGGTAAGGCTGCATAGAGTACCATGATCTATTGTATCCGATCGTGATCTGAGGTTCACCTCGAAGTTCTGGAAAAGTCTCCAACATGCTCCAAGCACTGAACTCAACTTCAGTACAACCTATCATCCTCAAACTGATGGCCAATCTGAGGGAACTATTCAGACACTAGAAGACATGTTGATAGCATGTTCTATGGAATTCAAAGGAGGATGGGACCAACATCTTCCACTAGTTGAATTCTCCTACAACAATATTTCCACTTGAGCATCCAAATGGCACCATATTAATCCCTTTATGGGAAAAGGTGAAGAACACCGGTGTGTTGGGATGAAGTCGGTGAGCGTAAGCTACTAGGACCTGAAATGGTTGAAGAAATGGTGGAAAAGGTGAAAACCATTCAGCAGCATATCAAGGCAGCCCAAAGTTGACAGAAGAGTTATGCAGATAACCGCCGATGAGACCTTGAGTTAAAAGTTGGAGACATGATATTTCTATGCATATCCTCATGGAAGAAGGTCATGAGGTTTGTGAAGAAAGGGAAGTTAAGTCCCAGGTACATCAGCCCCTTCGAGATCATTGATCGAGTCGGAGCTGTGGCCTATTGACTGGCACTTCCACCTACCATGTAGAAAGTACATGATGACTTTCATGTATCCCTCTTAAGGAAGTACATACCAGACCCTTCACATATACTCTTTTCAGAGGTGGTACAGTTGGAGGATGATATCTCTTACGAGGAGCAGCTAGTGAAGATCTTGGATCCTAGAGATAAAGTTCTACACAACAAGACTACTCATCTGGTCAAAGTACTATGGCGAAACCATAAATACGAAGAGGCATCATGGGAACTAGAGGAAGCAATGAAGGAAAAGTACCCACACCAGTTTTTGGATTAGAATGTAAAATAAAATTTCAAGGGTGAAATTTCATAAGGGGGGAAGAATGTAACGACCCAATGTTTTTTAATGGAAATTTCCCTTATCATAATTATGTCATAATATCACATGAAAACACAACAAAATGAACTATTAAGTGCTAAGTAACCTTTAAAAATAAGTTTGACACTTCTGTGTTTGGAATTTCGAAAATCTGGTATACACGGCTGTAATCAGTAAGTTATTTGGAGTCCGATAAGGAAAACTTAATTTTTGGTGAATAGTAACCTACCCTAATGAATAGTAACACACCCTTATGAATAGTGATATACCTTAATAAATAGTAACCTCACCTATGATAGTATAAAAATAATATTCAAGTTGGAAGTATGATATACCCATATTTTAGAATAAGTTAATGAATGTTTTAAAACTGGTTTTGATAATAAATTATTATTTTAATTAAATATTAAAATAATCATATTTAGAAATTTATTTTTAAAAAATGGAATTCATTTTTGGATTCTACACATTTAAAAATGGTTAGGGTGAATTTTTGGGATTTTTCAGAAATACTAGAATTTTTGATGAATAGTAGAATCCGATAATTCACAATAAATGCTAAATAATGGATTAATTGAGTCATCGATGATGTTCTACTGATGTAAGCTGACTTGGTTCAGGATCACATGATAAAATCACTATTATTGGTCATGAAATACTCACTATTCCTTGTCTTATGAAGAATTAATAAATTAATGATTATAATATTATGAAATCCATCCTCTCCTCCACTATAAAACCCCCCTTCACTCCCTCTTCTCTTTACTCCTATCAAGCCTTGTGAATTGCCATTATTCTACCAAAATATCTCCCCAAGGTCCTCACCCACATCCAAAATCTCTCAGCGTCCTCAAAATACCAAACCCCCCCTTTAAGAGGTTCTCAAAGGAGGAAGTTTCAAGAGGTAAATTCTTCTTTCCAATTCCTTCATTTCTTTTAAGTTATCTTTATTTTTGTTTCTTTCCTCACCTCCCTTCACCATAATAGTATGATAAATCCATTAATATACATGTACTTTAATGTTTTCATGCTAATGGTATATTTCATTATCTTCTCTCCTTTCCCCACCCTTTTATTTGAAAGAAATGAAAGCACCATTTGAGATGCGCTAATTTAGCACATTCAAGGACAATTATTTATCAATTTATATTATTATATTTAATTATGTTCATGAAACCATTTATGTTATGGTTGAACCAGATTATTATATATGTAATATATCCTATTTTTGGTTCTATAATCCTTTTGTACAAATGGTATTAAGTTATAAAGCAAAACATGTTATTTGTAATCAAATCCACCAATTAACAAAAATGGTTATCACTAAGGTTATATATATATAATAATTAGACTTCACTATAAGTAACCTAATTAAAATTAAAACCATGTAATCTCCTGGATGTCAACTAAAGACTATAATTTTAATTCTGGACAACCACTTTCATCTTGCATATAATACAAACTTGAATATAAGTGAACCAATATTTTAAAGCCAAGTAAACAAATGAGCCCAAACAATGAAATTGAACCTTGTAACTAATCAAAAAGGATTTGAATGAACTAAAATGGTTATAATAAATCAATTAAATATATAAGAGGTTATGGAATTTTAATTAATAAGCCTAATTTGTTTATTCAGGTCTTTAATAACGAGTGGAGAACACCAACATATTTAAGGTAAGGGATCCTCTCCTTTTTACTCTTAATCAAGATTGTTCTCTATGCTATGCCATTTTTGTGTAATACAAAGTGATGGGGTAAATTTTCTCACCTACCCCATACTTCCCTAATGTTTTATAATTGATTAGAAACCCCTTATCTATCTCATCAATCTCTCTTATTTACACCCGATACCATGCTGATAAACCGTAATGGATTCCACCCGAACTTCCTTTATTCCTTCGGGTTACTCTATCTTTCTTTTTTACCAAAATGTAGTGGTCTTTTATTTTTATGTAAAACTTATAAATTCTATTTATATTCTCCCTAATCATGTTCCAAGATCCATATCTCATTCTATTTCAGGTATATACATGCTTTTAAGTAAATCCCTCCTTGATACTTCCCAATAAGAACACTCGTTTTAAAGGAACTTCCCAAACTTTTACCCAATATCATGTGCACTCTATCCTATGTTTTAAGACACCATTGTCTTTATAAGATAATTATTTTTAACATGAAAACCTTCTTGGTTTAATTCTGGTTTTATATAAGTGATTTTCCTCTTTTCTATTTGAAAATCTCTATAGTGTTTTCCTTAAAACCACACAAAAAATGTTTTAATACTAATGTTTCTAAAATACATTTCTCATATGTTGTCACTTATGTTTGACACCACTTACCATGTTATATGCCTATTTTACCCTATTAATATCCATGTATTTTCTAATTCTTTCCTTATATGGACACTTTCATGATACGCCCATTGGTTATGATTTATGTCATGATTATGGTACCCAATTCTTTCCATGGGTACCCTTATGTTTATGTATGGTTGATTATGTATGATTGTATATATGGTAAAAATATTTATGTGGTAGGAATATTCATGAAAATTTTGAGATGGGTGTGCCCATATAGCGCTCCAATGCATTGGGTAAGGTTAAGTCTCATGTGATGCGATGTGAAACGGGATTGACGGTTAGCCTTGACCCGTACTGAAATGGGAAACGGGATTGGCGGTTAGCCTTGACCCATACTAAAGAAATTTATTATGATTATACCACATTTTTATGATTCCATGTTTATATGATCCCATGATTATATGATATTATTTCATATGTTCCATGTTTTGAATATCATTATGTCATGCCTCCTAACTCATGTGCTTAATATGTATCCTTATGTTCATTCCCTTACTTGTATTTTCAGATCATCCCTTTGTTCATGTGTTCCCCAGGGTACCCTATGCAGATGTAAGGGCTCAAAGGATGTTAGAATATCTTTATGGAGATTAAATAAAGAAGTTTCTTTTTTTGGCCCCATGTTTTATGTTATATGTACCTAGTCTTCCAAGACACTAGACTTAACGATACTTGGCTTGTACTTTGATGATTAATTATGCTTAAAATCATGAAATGTTATATGTAAAGAGACTCGGGTCACTATAACTACAACCTTTGAGTATAACTATTCACCAACAACACCGAGTCTACCAAAGGTCACCACTAATTTTTCTATCATCTACATAAGGCACGACATGTGTGAGTGAAGTTTCCCATGTGGGCATGAGTATAATCATACCCAATAGGATGCCCCCAAAACCAAAATTAATGATAAGAAACAAGTTACCTCAGACATAGGGTAATAAGGAATGGATAAATTATAATAACCCTGATATGATTTTAGGGAGAGAACCCGAGACACATGACATAGGGCCCCTCTTTTCATATCCCAACTACAGGAGAAACAGTATGCACCCTAAAGTATCCATATAACCCAAACCAAGAAATTCACATCAAATCTCTTTAACTATAGTGGAGAACCCTCACCACCCCAAATAATGAGCACCGATTAAGGAGGCAACCGACTCCAGTGGAGGACCCTCTCCCTGTTTGAGCTCTAAGGTTGGGGGGGGGAGGGTAACCAACTTCATAGATAGAGTATCATAACCCTATGTATAGGGGGGGGGGTAAATGACCCAATATATATGATGTGGGGGACCCATAAACTAATATAACCATGCCTACAGGGGATTTCCAACCCTAATAATTCTTTGATAGTCATGCTAGAACCCCATCGTCATTCCTAAAGAGCTAAAAAGAGTAATATGATCATATCACTTTGAATATCACCTTTGATGCTAATGAGAATTTCATCATCACATTCTACTAAAAAGAACATTTAGGATGGAATACCTGAACATACAAATCTAATTCTGAATAAAGTAGATATGAAAATCCACTTAGGTTGGAGAAGTACATGACATGTACTATAGAGGCCCATAGCTCATAGCCCCTCTACACATGTTTTTTCTTTTACTACCTCACACATGGAATGTAAGGGTCAAATTTCATGACATAAATTATATGTTATATGACGTGTATTGACATATATCACATATCCTAGGAATACCATGACATGTAGGCTTGGCCAGCTCACTCAAGGTGGAATATCGGGGAGTTTGAGTCATATAATTACAAAGGTACATGGAATGTGGTCCCGAACCACATGAAATGTGTAGCTAAACAACCGCTTGGGTGTGTACTCACTGTACATTCCATATTGGTCAAATTAGGGTTATATGGAGTGATCCATTTATCTACAAGGAATTTTATATTTATCTTTGACTAAAACCCTAGACACCACTGTTGGGAACTACATGATGTATAGATATGAAACACACACCATGTATTCATTGTTACAAACCAAGATTCTAAAAAATGTCCATAAATCACCATCCGCCACCATTATTTCCTTTGATCAATCTTGTAAAACCACCAAATTCCTCATCCATGGATTTGGTGCCCCTAGAACTTGATTTCCAATCACCCTAGACATGAAATGGCATTCACTATCATCTCATGCACAACTCTATTACCTAGTTCATCATTGCACTTCAGGAACCCATACCTGCACACCACCAGTAATCTATCATCACCTGAAAATCCTAATATACACCAAATTATTGATTGTCATAACCAATAAGTTTCTTTATATCCTAAATTTTTATTTCATATCAATCTATACCAAGTCATATTGAATCATTGACTAAAATTAATGATGGTGATGAAATCATGAATAATGGGGGAGGAAAAATAACTAATGCCATAGAAGGGAGTTAACAATGGACATTGGGACACCAAACCAACAGAGGTTGGGTGAAAAATTCAAATAATGAAGGAAGGGTAGTGAAAAAACCATTATTATCAGGCTATATTAAAGAAAAGGTAAATTTTGTAGGGACATTCACTTCAAAATCAATTCAATAAAATGAATTTAGTGCTCAAAATCATAAAAAATAGAGAAAAAAAACAATAATAAGGCCTTACCTTACTAAAAGATCAATAATTTATGAATAAAATTCCCATGTTGGGTGTCATTGGTGACTTTGATGAAGAATTTTATTCACTAGTTTCTACAAATTATTTGTACATTCCTTGATCTACCTATGATCTTATCTTCTCACTTTCCCACTCAAGCTAGGGTTTATAATGACTAACCATAGAGAGAAAAGTTAAAAAGGTTTAAATATGGTGTATTTATTCCAAATTATAATTAATTAATTAATTATTAATTAAATCAAATTATTAACCCATCCACGATGAATCAAATTTGGGTACCCTAGTGAGATTGAAGATTTCACCGCTCCTAAGGTAAAAAACTAGTTTTGGAGGCAACTATGGCCTTAGATTTCCTATCTGAGGATTAATTTAAAAGGTAATTATCTATTATTATAAAAAACCAAACACAAAATAAAAATAATATATTATTATTGAGGCTACTAAACCTTTGTAACACCATACTAGCTCAACTACTCTTCCTGAAAAAACATCATTTAAAGTTTTGCAAAGTTTTAAATAGAAAAACTAGAGACACTACATCATTCCCACCTTCAAGGATTTTAACAAAAAAACCTATATGAAAAGGTGATGGTATTGAGTCCAAATATATTTATCATACTCCCATGAGATCTTTTTAAGGTTTATATACTTCCAAGGGACACATAACGGTGGGCTGGATTTACCACAAAGGGTCGTCTCCAATTGATCCCGAGTCACCATTGGGTACTCTGAGAAGGTGGATCCATCCACAATGTACAAATCTCCCCAAAACCCCATCCCAATTCTTAATTAAAAAAACCATAGCTACATAGGGGGATACCCTGGGTCTAATAAAAACTTTCTCCATAAGGTTCTCTAAGTAAACCTTTAACCTATTGAGATTATTTGAGGCTGTCTAATAAGCTACAAATGTTATCAGAGTGGAATCATGGTATAGATCAATGAATAATTTAACCTATTATTGTGTTATAATATACTATATAATTAAAAATTAAATAAACTTATGATAACTGACTAGAGGTTTTACTATGGTTTTAGAATAACGGAATTGGTTATAAGAATTAGAAACCAACAAGAGGGAGAAAAAGAGAATGTGGTTTCACCTGAACTATAGGTGAATCAGTATTTTTTGGAGAGTATTATAAAATCATTCTAGGTTTTGAAAAAATGGAATCAAACCATAAAACCAAGCCATATTGATCATAACTTGAACTTATAGAAATAGAATCCACTGATTTTTCAAGGGGATTTGATACCAGAACAAGTGTAAACATGGATTAAAAATATCAATCAAATTTTTAGTTTCCTTAGATCATCGACTGAAGTAAAGGTGATGCTAGTGGTATATATATTGGAGGATCTCACATGAAAATGGTGGGAATTATATTTTCAAACTAAAATTGACCAAGTAATTAATTGGGAGGGATTCAAATAAATTTTCAATAATTTTTTGATCTTTATACCTTTAAAGTATCCAAAATAATATATTTATTTAGTCTCAAGTATGGAAATATGAAAGTGAAAAAATACACGACTATGTTTATAAAATTAGTTCATTTTATCTAGAGGTAGCTACTATAACACATATAAAGTTAATATATTCATGGTAGGTCTGTGATCGAATATTCATTTTAATGTAGTCATGTTCTTGATCGATGATTATACTGACATAGTAGGGAAATAGTGGCCGAAAGAGATATAACTAGGAATGATAGTGGAGTAAACACCTTTATATTAATATAAATAGGTGTAAAATCAAATGATGGAAACAATAGGAGGGAAACCTATTCCCAAGAAAGTAAAGTACTAGAAAATTAGAACAACGACCAAGTCTCTTTCCCACTATGATATAGTATGGAACCATGTTGCTTCCAATGAGGATCCTTCATGAATAAGAAATGATATTTTACAACACCGCCTCTAGACTAGAATAACTACGGTTGGAATGGGAACCTAAAATGTTATTATATGAGACTCATGAATATAATAGGTATATATGGATCAAATCATTCTTAGATATCCCCTGCTCAACTAGGGTAGTATCATCAGAATAGTTCTTGTACATAGAGTCAAGCAACTCAATTTGATTCCATAAACACCTTAGTCACCCAACTAACACCATCCCAACAAGGAATCAAGGAATACCCATTGGGATTTGACTGAAAATAGTATGGAGTTGAGAAAAAAATCATAGCTGAGTAATTGGCCCCCTCGATGGTGTGAGGTACCATTCTTCTAAACTCTACTCTAATGAAAGTATTGTTTGTTGCTAGCACATCCCACTATTTTCTTACTTCACATGTGGTAAATCAATTAGGTTTTCATGTGTAAATTATGCTTCATATCTTAATATATGAATGGTGTGTTTCACATATTCAAAGGGGATTGGGATATGAATTCTAGAATTGTAGGGCATTTGGTGATAGTATATAGAACCATATATTCATATATTACAACAAATATTTGTGAGCTATCAAATAAAATGGGACTAGTAGTCTTCATACTATAGTATAACGATACCCTTATGCCTTTTTTCACAATTTATCTAGTATACCACCTGAAAGGGAAATCAAATTTACCATCGATCTACTTCTAATAATGAAACCTATTTATATTTCATCATATAGAATGAAACTAATAGAATTACATGAATTAATGGACCTATTGGAAGAACTGAAAAGAAATGGATTTATTAGACCAAACACATCACCTTGGGATACTCTGGTCCTATTTGTAAATATATATGGTTCACTTTTTTATGTGTTGACTATGATAAACCAAATCAGGTTACAATTAAGAATCAATACCCCATTCATAGATTTGATGACATTTTTGATCAATTTAAGATATTTGAATGGTTCTCCAAAATCGATCAATGGTATGGATATCACTAATTATATGTTAGGAAATAGGATATTCTAAAAGCATCTTTTTGAAGTTTTTATGTCCCTAAAATTATGTATTCATTCCCTTTGGACTTAAAAATGCACCAATAGTTTTCATACCTTTAATAAATAATATCTTCCATAAGTATCTAGAATTTTTTATCAAGATATTTTTTGTTGATATTTTGGTGTACTATTGAAATCAAAATGACCATGAGAATAATCTAAAGATTTTATTGGGTACATTGTGTGGGAACTAAATTTATGCTAAATTATATATGTATGACTTCTGGATAAAAGTGGTTTGATTACTTGGTCATGAAAACTATAAAGAAGGAATATAATTCAATCTTGAAAAATTTTAAGCAATTATTTAATGGAAACCACCTAAAAATTTCTTTGATGTACAAAGCTTATTGGGCTTAACAAGATATTATCATATCTTTTCTCATATTTATCAAGAATCACTTTTAATATGACTTCTATGACTCGTAAATGTATTCTATTTAAATGGAATGAATATTTCTAGAAATCATTTCATGAAATTAATGATCGACTCACATTTGAGCCTATATATATATTTCTAGAACAAGGACAAGGCTATGTGGCATATTTTGATGTGTCTAGATCATAAATGTACTATGCTTTAATGAAAGGAGACTATATTTTCACTTATGTCTTGATCTAGTTGAAAAATCATGAAAAGAACTATCTAATGCATGACCTGGAAAAACCTACAATGGTCCACACACTAAAAACATGGTGGTGCCACCTCCTTGGTGAAAAGTTAACCATGTTTACATATCATAAAATCTTGAAACACATATTTCTTCAATGAGATTTTAACCTAAAGAAATTATGATGAATGTAATATCTCTAGATATTATACTTTAAATTGGTTTATACACAAAAAAAATGAAATTTTTTGGCTGATGCTTTGAGTTAGAATTTATATCATAAGGTGGACAGAGAAGCTTGTGACCAGTGGAATCTTGTGAGAGTAATTTCAGACATGAATTTGAATTATAGGGAGTAAAATCAAGATTTTTTTTCTTTCCCATTACTCTTATTCCTATTTTAGTGAGTCTAAAAAAGGAGGCTAAAAAATATGACCCAAAATTCCTTTCTATGTGGTCAAAACTCAATAGTGGGGAGACTATTAACATCTAGAGAGTGGATGCATACTCTATGTTTGGCTTTCAAAATCGATTTTTTTCTTTTATCATGTTAAGAATAACTTATTTATAATTATCTTTGTTGAAAATGGGTAGTTCACCAAGGAATTTAAAAGTTTTATAGGAAAATGAAGATTCATTTTTGGTGGTCAAATATGAAATAAAAATTACATGATTATGTTACAAAATGATTCAACTATCAACATGTAAAATAAGAATACCAATGACTGAAAGACATGTTACAGTCGATGCCTATACATTTTTATAAATAGAAATATATTTCCTTGAGATTTATCATTGGTCTTCCATAGAAAATTTTGAAACACAATGCTATTTGGGTAATTGTTTACCGACTCACCAAGTCATCACCTTTAATTCCAATTAGAGAGTCTGATATAGTAGAGGATTTTTAAAATATCTATATCAAGGAAGTGGTAAAATTAATTATAGTATCAATATTTATTATCTATGATCAAGTCCCTCGATTCACTTCATGATTTTGGAAATCCTTTTAATAAGCTCTAGGCACTTGGTTGACCATGAGAATCCCATATCATCCACAAATGGATGGCTAGTCAAAACGTATGGTCCAAACATTGGAGGATATGTTCTAAGAATGTGTTATGAATTTTATTGGATCATGGTAAGATAATTTTACTTTGGTGAAGTTTTTATATAAAAAAAGTTATCAAGACATAATTAAAATGTCTTCATTTAATTCATTATATTGTTATCCATGTTGATATATGATTTTTTGGGTAGAGATTGGAGAAATTTCATTGATCAAACCATGTATTGTCCATGAAATTACTAACAAAATATACATGATTTGTGAAAAATGGAAATGACCCAAATATAGTAGAAATCATAAGAAGATCATAACTAATGAATGTTATATTTCAAGGTTGGTTACCATATATTCTTGAAAGTTTCACCATGATTGGGTTACTTACGGTTGGGAAAGCAAGGAAAGTTGCCTCCTCAGTACATCAGGTCATTCAATATTTTGTAACGCATTGGTGATATTTCATATCATTTATCCTTACTTATGATATTCAGTTATATCTATAATGTTTCCATTTGTATCAATTAAAGAAATACCAGTATGACCCTAGCCATGTATTACATCGGGACCATGTCACTCTTGAACCAGATACTACATTTATCCATTCCCCAATTCATATTTTGGATAGATAAGAGAAGATATTTTGGGGGAGAAATATCTATTTAGTACACGTATTATGAAATCATGGAAATATTCAATTTGAAACATGGAAATGAATGAGATTTATGTTGGAGTAGTGTCCACAACTCTTTAACAACAAAGTCGGCCTCCAGCTTCCCAAAGATGGAAAGTCCCATGAAGAGGAGATTGAAACACCACCATTTTGATGTATTTACACGTTTTATTCTATATTTTAAGTTATATAATGGTTGTTTTATGACTTGGGGAGGTTTTGGATGTTTTTAAATTATTTTGGAGAAATTTTGGAGAAATTTTGGAGGGTTCTTGGTTTGAGTATAGTTATGGAAAACTGTATTGATTACCTAGGTAACCATGAAAGAGATAGAGGGGTATTCTGGCCAAGCGTAGTATTAGCACATGGTTTATAAAAATAATTTAATAGACCTGAGATGATGCAATTTTTTGGATAGTTTTTATTGGAATAATTATCATTTATTTTAACAAACTGTACATACTAACCATGTGATGGGAATAATTAAATATGAAAATTCAATTGAAGACCTAAAACCTCCCAAAAAACCTTCATTCTTCCTCCTCTAACCTAGGCACCCAAATTACAGAACCCTCCTAGGATATTCTAGTGATATTATTCATTTTGGTGATCAATTATAATGAATCATAGGGAATTGTATCTAAGAAATTGAAAGTGAGATCCTTGTTCCTTTTCTCCCTCCCTGACCCCACCGTTTTCTCAAAAGGGGAACCTTAGATCAAAATTTCCTTTATATGATATGTTAGTTAAATTATGTATTCATTAATATTATTTGGGATTAATTTAAGTAATATATTATGAATCCCATATCTTTAAAATTATGATATAATTCTTCATGTTAAACACATTAGAGGTAGGTGGATTATCTTCCTTTTCCACTTTCTCTTAGAATGAGAAGGCTCATTGATTTCTAAATAAACTGATTTCAATTTTAGTTGTAAAACCCTTGTTAAATATTCATCGGAAATCAATTTTTGTTTGGATTATTTTCAAATTTATAATTTTTTGGAAATTCCTATAAGGTGTTTTATTAAATGATAAAATTAAATTGGTTTTCAAAATAAAGTTTTGAATGTGATAACTTGGCATGAATTTGGCAGGTGTGTGTTCATATACATATGGGTAAGACCATGTGGGTTATACATAGTTGTGGTGTCAATCTTATGGTAATTAGATTATGTCACTAAGTGATGACTTGGGGCTAAAGGGATGGGAACTACTCACTATTTATATTGTTCAGGAGTATCCTTTGGGTAGTGGCTACATTGATTGGTGTTATGTACGGGTGCTTGGGTTCATGCCATATATGTGTTTTTAGTGTGATTTATTTAACTAACTTTATATATATGTATATTATATGCACTATTTTCATGATTATACACATATTTTATTTTAAATAAAATGTGTTATAATATTTTTATTATTTTAGTTTCATTTGGGGGAAGTCTTGGGGTTTTCCTACTACATTTTATACTCACCACATGCATATTCACCTTGGTTCATATACAAAAGTTGATTATTAGGATACAAGAAAGGTGAAGGTTTCATATTTTAATAGTGGATATATATGATTTCATGGTCATGGATGTTTTGATCTGGATCTTGGGGAGTCTTCCAAGTCTTGGTTTCTGAAGTGGTGCTACTATGGTGCCTTATGCCTTTTTTATCTTTATTCTTATTTACAATGAGTCTTATTGTCTTGATATTGTATACTTATATTTTATTTTTCACTTATTTTGTTGCTCTGACTATTGTTTGGTTATATATTTGGAGTTATTCTTCATTGTATCATGCATCATATTAATCTTATTTAATTATATTCATTTATGTGTAAATAACCCCCCATGTTATGGTAAATCCTAAGACATTAATTGTTAGCCTTCAGTGCCTTGGGGATGTCACATAAGGTTAGTGGTTTTTTGGTCCTTTTTAAGAAAATGGGATAGGATGGGATGTTATTTCTATTTAATCCTCTACTATAGTTGGAATTTTATTTTCAAATGTGTCTGCTATACAATGAGACAAACTTACCAACTTGTGGGTTATCAACTAAAAATTCCCATGTATAGGACATAATTGTCTAGAATGGATGTCCCACTCACCCACAGAGGAAAATATTGATCCATTATCTCTAAAGCACACTAATCTCATACCGTAGTAGTTTATGTGGTAATATACTATACATATCCCATCCATACTAAGGATGATTTCGTATGGCTTCATCGTAGCCACAATGAGGTCCCATAAAAATCTCTCTCCACTAAGTGCAAGATTGTACCTCTGTAAAATGTGGATAAGGGTGGATTTTTTTCTAGGAGTCTATATCAATAGATATTAGGCTAGGGGATCCATTATAATCTATAAATCTCAATATATGGATACATCAACAAAGTAAAGACTAACATTTATGTATATAAGTACTTGTTTTATAATAAAGAAGTCACAAATAACACATTTGATAAAATTAGGAACCTCTGAATCATAGCCCTCTATCAATTGAATCTAGTTGAGTTCCTAACTTCTATCCCTCTGTGACTAGCATGGGCCACCTAGGGGTGGTATTGGTGGGCGAAGATCATATCATCATCCTCCTTCAACTTCTCTACTTAGTGAATTTACATCTCCTCTATAAAAGAATCCTCAATGAGGGATACCCTATCCACCTCTAGTAGGTCCTTGATCAATACATTTTCTTTGATATGGAAGCCCAACATTTTCATTAATTCCTTTTATTATAATATAGGACAAAAAATACTGCATTAGATGACATTATCCCTAAAACATATCACAATTACTCTCCCATGGTTGACTAGATCCTTTACATGACTTCAAATCATATGATCCTCTAGTATAAACCCACACATGTAGTTTCCTTTTATTTCATGATCCTGATTCCTGATGCTAGTTGACCATAGTTTATGGATCTACTTCTAGGTGTCTTCCACTATCCCCTATTACCTATTTTTCCTTTGTTAAAAAGCACTAAATCACAAAGGCCTACTCCAAAACCTCAAAATAGGTGGGAATACATTGGAAAAAATTCATTATCATAACTTTTGGTGGAATACAATATAAAACTTCCATGCTTGGAATAATCCATCATGGATCATGTCAAGGGAGTACCTCATGAGATCATTTAATCTCACTACATACTCAAAAAAATCATGTTTCCATGATATAACTCCAATATCTTCTTAATGTGAATGGATCTCAATATATCTAGGTATTACTTCTCAAGAACAAGGCATTAAAACTCTATCCATTGGAGTTCCACCTCATCATGAGTATGGGTAATAAAAACCCATTAGTAACCAACTACACCATAGATAAGGTTGGAATAAGCACTACCATTTGATTAGTAGGTATCTGAACAAGGTGAAAAAACTAAAACCATCATCTCAAGCCAAACTAGTTTCCTGAGAGTATAGTTGACCTAATAACATTGGCTATATTTGTCATTGAATCTTTTTAATTCACTCAACCTACATGTATCCTCATCCTACCCCACTATAATAAGAAGGTGTATAGAAGGTGGAGGAATGACCAAAAAAACTACATGTGCTGGGTCCACTCATTGTGAAATGGGTAAGGGAACTACTCTTTGCATTCCTGATGGAAATACCTCATGAACCTTCCCTTATATAGATGCGTCATTTCTCAATTAATCATTGATAAGAGGATTAATAATTGGAATGAGCACATCATGACCCTTCCTTGGGATCTTAGTTGGTTGTATGAATAGTGTCATCCTAAAACTTAATAAGATAAACCATTTTTGTTAAAATATATATGAGGAGATGACTCAAAAAGGACATTGAAATCAATAAATATTTCAAATATTATGTATGACCCATTTATTATTCCTTTTAACTGGTTCCTCAGTGTAATGAGTTGAAAAACTAGTTATCAGAGTCCTTGGGAGTGGATATATCAGCTACCGCACTAACATTGGGATCCTTGGAAAGAAAATAGAACTTGAGACCCTTTAATAACATTTCCCTAAATTCCCAAACCAATCCTAACCGAGAATATATCTCCAAACTCTATCCCTAAGATAGAACCACTCTAATAACACTGAAATGAACTTACCCACTAGGAATCCTCCTCATCGATGGTAAGATAAGTGTGCCACTCCAATCCTATCTTCAATAGGGTAGGGGATGGTGACTAGAATTGAGTAGTAATATTTTACATAATAGGATTCCTTACCTTAATGCACTTGTACATTACAAAAACCTACACATAGGATTTAATAATGAAAAATAAAAAATGGAAACTTACTAAAATATAGAATACATGTGAGAATCTATAAAATATATAAGGGAGAAAGAATTACATAATCTTTAATATAAGGGGAAAGATACATTCCCAATAACTACAGGGAAATAAATCAACCTAAACTGTTAATATGAAGTGGAACCCACTACAAGCTACCTCCAAATACATCTATCACCCTCTGTTACCACCTCCGAGTAGATCTAGGATCCATCAACATCAATTACACTAAAGTTACTAAAAATATATCCTTTATCTATTTAAGGCATGACATGTGTGGGTGAAGATTCCCATTCATGAGTGATTATAAAAATACCCAGTAGGACACCTCAAAAACCAAAATAAATAACATAAAAAATCCATCTTATTCACTAGGTAATATGGAAGGGATGACCCACAACAACCCAAATATTCTTTAAGGGAGAGAACCTGGGACACATCTGAGATAGTCACACTCTTCATAGCCTAACTATGAAAGAACCAACATCCATACAAAATTATCTAAACAACCCAAACCAAGAAACTAGTGTCACCTCTCTATAATGATATTGTAGGGCCCCTTCCTCACTAAAGGATAAGTACTAGTAGAGGGGGTAACTGACTCTAGTAGAGGACCAATGCTCCTTATGAGATCTAAGGTGGGGGGTGGAAGTGAATAAAAGAATATATATATATATATGTAACTATCCCTATGTATGTGCAGGATGGGGGTGTAGTCAGCCCTATCTATGTGATGTGGGTGACCTACTCCCTAACATAACAATGCCGTTAGGGGGTTTCCCACCCTAAGAATTCTATGATCATCATGTATGATCCTTGTCATCAATCCTATGAAGAAAATGAGACTAAAATTATAATATCACCTCCCATATTACTATTTATTAAAAAGATAAGTGCACCATTACGTTCTATATATAAAAAATTTCAAGAGGTTGGAAAAGTAAAAGACATGTGATATCGGGGTATATGGTGTGTAGACCCTCTAAATATTTTTGTTCATGTAATACCTCACCATAAGGAATTTAAAGGTATACTTACACATTGTGTATGATATGGCCCAAAACATGTGGGACTAGTGGGGTACATAATGTGTACCACTATAGATCATGTTGTATAAGTGTTTAAATATACAACATACCATAAGGGGAGCACAACACGTGGATTCAATCAGATCACTCAATGTGTAATTATAGGGAGTCTAAGTCATGTAAAGCTAAAGGTACACGACACGTGGTCTTTGAAAAAATGGAATGTGTTGCAAAAAAAACCACACTGGAGTGTACTCTATGAACATGCCATCCTAGTTGAATTAGGGTTACATAGTTTTCACCCTTTTTCAAAATGGCGTTTAATATTTATCTTCAAATAAAACCTTATCCACTACTATTGGTAAATACAAGACAAGTGGATTTGAAGCACATGTTGTGTGTCTATCATTATGAACCCATATTCTATAATAAATATAGAAATCACCCACCATCATCATTATTTACTCTGATCAATCCTAAAAAAATGCACCATCCACATATGTTGTGCCCCCAAAGCTCAATTTCTATGCACCCTTTTCAGAAAATGGAATTCATAGTTGGCTCACATAGTGATCTATTTCCCAACTCATAACTACAATTCTGGAACTTTCACCTATGTGCCACTAGTGTTATATCACCACTTAATAATCCTCTTTCATAGAAATCTATTCATTGGTGAACCGAAATTAGTTGCTCACAATCCCTGATTCTAATTGCGTGTTGACTTAAATTAAGTCATATCAAATCATAGGGAAAAATGAAGTTCGATGATGATCACATAAATAATAGGGTATAATAAAAAAGGAAAGTCATAGAAGAGAGGTAATGATGGTCATTAGGAATCTTGAACAATGATAATTGGGTGAGAAACTCAAATAAGGAAGGGTAGTGTTAGAACTATGCTTTTCAAGATAAATTAAAGAAAAGGTAAATTTAATAGGTCTATGCTTTTTAGAACCAATTAAATAAAAATAAATTCATACTAAGAATCATATAGAATGGAGAAAAAAACAAATACCAACCTCACCAACAAATGGATCACTGATGAAGAATGCTCCCACATAAGGTGTAATTGGAGATTTTGATAGAGAATTATGTTCTTTGGGTTTTTTAAATTCTCTAGATCTTCCTTTATCTTCCTATAATCTCCTCTTCTCATTTTACCTTTCAATATAGGGTTTATGTAAACTAATCATAGTGTTAGGAGTTAAGGAGGTTTAAATAGGGTGGATTTAGGTCAAATTATAATGAATTAATCAACAAATTAATTAATTAAATAAATCAATTAATCCACACATGATGGATGAACTAAGGGTACTACAGTGTGATTGAACACTACACTACTACTAGGGTAAAACCCTCATTTCATATGTAACCATGGAAAAAAATTTCCTATATTAGTCTTTGTTTAAAATGAAATTCATTATTCCTATGAATGTGCATGCATGCACTAAAAATAATACATTATTTCTAATATATTATTATTAAGGCTACAAAACTCCCATAATTCCATTCCAGATCAATGAATCATCCCCAAAAAATCATTTAAAATATTCTGAAGGTTCAAAAAAACCAAACCAAAGTCACTACAAAAAAAGTATCCTTTAGTATTTCAGAATAATAGCAAGTAACTAAAATAATATATCACTATATTATGATATTATTTTAAGTTCAATAACTTATTTAGACTATTGATATAAAAAAATCCCAAGGGTCATCACATCACAAAACAACTACCATGATCTTCACATGGATACCTATAGCCCATTATATAATATTTAATCAAAGACCCTGGGTTGATAATTTCTTAGAATAAATACTATAAAATTATTTCAAAATTTCATAGGTTAAATTTAATAATATTAAATGTATAAATAATAACATTAAAACCCATTTTTATTAAGGTTTCATCATAATAAATCTCTCCCCATGTTTTTACTTATATAGAGAAGTTATATTGTTGTTGTTCTACATTAGTTATTCTTACAATTAATACCACCCCATGTTGTCTATGTTATTCCCTCATAAAGAGAAATTATCAAAATATATAATGAATTTATTCCTTATACAAGGATGAATAATTTTTTATTTATGCATCAACTTATTAGTGTTTGAAATGAGAACTAAAAGCACCGCCACTACATGGCAGTTTAGACCACATTATGGTCGATTCAAGGATACACCACGATGTGGTGTGTGTCACTACACCATGGTATAGTGCATGATATTCCATACATTATGTGATAACACTTGGATTCATGGGATCCTTCTACTACCTCTATCATATACCGATTATTCATTATATGATGATGAATTTGAGGATTTTGAAAATATTACAAATTAATTTAAACATTAAATGAATCAATGATTAATTAAACTAAACATTTCAAGGATTTTAAAAATTAGAGAGAATTTTGTGAAAAAATATAAAAAATGCATGTTCAAACATTTGGTTCTATGATGCATATATAAGTCAATTATATTCTTATGAGACCTATTAAGGGTGTGAGATTAATTTCATGTGTTATAACTCCTGAAATCAAGACTATTCCATATCACCATTATATTATGCAAATAAAAATGGTTCTAGAAAACTATGGTTTAGTGGGAGATCCTTTCTAAGAATCAAGAGATTTATGCAACCTATGAAAACCATAGGAGTAATGTGTATTTAAAATACTTCTTGGTGATAGTTATAAAATTATTGTGGATAATTAATATGAACATATATTAAGGTATTTCATTCCTTATTTGTTTTATTATTGATTCCAAATATATAGTCAAATCCCATATTTTACTAATTTTGAAGTTTTTTTCAACTATATTTTGGATGATAGTTATACTTATAAAATCTATTAGTGGTATCAAATAAAATCTATCAACATTTGGATTTATTTTTAAATGAATGAAGAAAACTAAAAAATTATTTTCCAGTTACCATGACATATCCCATTTCAAAATGACTATTTTTTCTTTTGTTTTTTCAAGACCATGATATTATTTTTTTTGAAATGGGTGTAGTCTTAAAATACAACAATGTAGTTCAAGAAAAACAATCATAATTTTCTTTATAAAAAATAGTTTCATTTTCCACATCATTAAGTCATTATTTGGTGATCACCATGTCAACATTAGTCTTCACCACTAGGACATACCATGACATAGTGGAATTTTACAAGAGGCTATGGAAATTGTCATGGTTTGTATGGAATTTGATTCATAAGACCACTATGCCATATATGATATCACCATGGTGTAAAATTCCTCAAAATGGAATGTAAAAAATAGCCAAAATTATCTAAAATAGCCTATCTAAAATTCCATGGATAGAATAGTTTTAACCCAAAATGATATGGCCGAAATGGATTGGTTAAACTAAAATGGATTCCAAAAAGATCATGGTTCATGGAATGTTCATAGGACCAAAATAAAAAGATCTATGTCATATTGAAAAGTTTTTTAGTATAATTTAAAATAAAATTATTTTTTATTAAAATTATCAATGTGTTTATATTGATTTACTATTAGTTCATAAATGTAAATAAAAATTATTATATTAGTAACCTTATTTGAAATTTATAATATATATAAATGGTTTTATAATTAATGATTTTTTTTATTTGATAATAAAATTATTCATAAATTGCAATTTTTTTAAAATATTAAAGAGTTCATATTAAAACCATTTAAATGGTAATATGAAGAGTTCATATTATATAAAATGTAATTGTTCATTTTTATCCATTATAAGGACCTAAACTTAAACATTACATATTCTAGTGTATTTAGACAAGATTTTTATTTCTTTAATTCCCAAAGATCTTTAAGGTTTATAGTTTTTGAGAATTAGGTCGTAACTCATATATAAAAAAACCATATATTAAAAGTGGAAAATATTGATTAGTACCCATTTTTATAATAATATAAAACTTTAAAAAATAAAACACATTTTATTTTCATGAAAAATCTATATTACTTTCAACTTTATTTATTTATTTTATTTATCCATCTTTAAACCCTGTGAAAAACATTTTAAAAATGTGGGATAAGAACAAAAGACCAGAAAGGGACATAAAAAGAAAGAAAACCATTAGTATAGTTAAAACATTAAAACCCATGAAAAACATTTTCTAAAAAAACAAAAAAATTTATCTATAAAGTGAGTCATCTTTCTTTTAAAAAGTTCATTTATCTTACCTTTTGAAAATAAATGATTTCTATGAAAACTCATTAGAAATATAGAAAAGTCATGTAGGTTCCTTGGGAAATCATCTTCATAAAACCCTTACAGAACCCATAAAAATTAGAATAACCATACAACTATCTTCCAATACAATTATCTGGAAAACATAATCATTACCCAATTCATTTTAGTTATATCTAGGCACACTCATCATATAAGTTATAATGGGATCACCTAATGTGACATGGGAATAACCATTGTATAAGATATATCAGGATCACCCAAAAAATATAATGGGGCTCAAAATATCATATAATTTTTTCCAAAGACTATGTAATTAATAGAACACTTTAATATTACAAATTTTCATTAAAAAATCATTGAAAGTATTTGTTAAAGATGTATTCAAAACCCTTTCGGATATCAAAATAAAATTTTATTTTAAAAACAAATTTTCAATACAAAAATTACCATAAAAAGAGAAAGAGGGGTTTTATTGGAATAAAACATGAAATATTGTAAATTAATCCAAACTTTAAATACTGGTTATGATTATGTGAAAAATCACTGTCTCCGTATATGTTTAAATAAAAAATTTCTTTTTTTCTTTTGTAAAGAAAGTCAAACATCCTGTAAAAAATTAATTATTATTTTTTAAATAAAATAAAAATATAAATAAATTTTCATTTATAAATATTTTATTTCCATATAAAAACATTCATAAAATAACTTTAAAAATATGTACACAGAGGAAAATAAGTTGGAAAATAAATCTTTAAAGGAATATTTTTTAAAAGAAAGTATCTTACCTTGAGTCCGACTTGTCATGTACACTCTTTATTTTAATAAATAGAAAACTTATGTTAAATATTTACCTATTTTAGAATCTTTTTAAATTTATTATTCTTTTTTATTTACCTTATGACCATGTTATATACAATTACTTAATCATTTAATTTCACGTTGGAAGTTTTGATGATATTCGACTCATATGGCTAAAATGACTTAGGTAGGTTGAATATGGTCAAAGATATCATTATTACATCATATACAGAATAATAATCATGAAATAATTATATTTTTTATATCTAAATTATAAATTTAAAACCAATCATGAAATATGGTCAAGAAAAATGAATTACGTTACGATCATAGAGACGGTAGGCTGTACGTATGTATGAGTAACATTTCCATCTTTCAACGACCATTATAGAATGAAGGTAACTATTATTAAGTATTTAAATAATAATAATAATATCATATACACCATATTATTTATTTAAATATACTTATATATATCATCCATGTAATGTGGTGATGAAAAAAGAATCACATTACTTTGTGGAGGCGATAATCAACACGTACGAACAAACGGCATTATCATTCTTTAGTGAAAGAAATGATAAAAATTAAATGATATATTATATTTTAATAATGATAAATATTTCATAAATATTATATATAAATATTAATTCCATAATTATAAACATCTGTGATTGGCGATGATAGAAAAAAAATTACATTGGTTCGTGATGTGGTAGTCAGCCATACACATGAATGATGATTTTGTTTGCCATTTAATTAAAGGGGAGATGGATTTAAGTTATGAAATTAACATAATAAAATAAAATTATATGGGATATAATGGTGTTATAATATCATACTGTTTTAATAATATTTTAATGTGGTGTAATAAGAAACAAAACAAAAATGATCAGTTAAGAACAATGCATTTTCTTCAGACTGCCTCTTTAGAATTATAACTAAAGCCCTCATAGATTGTATTTATGATCAAAAAAGTCCTATAAAAATATGGTAGATAGGTAAGTAATTTATTTTTTTAGGCATTTAAAAAAAGTCTTTGAATGTGTTAATAGTAGAGGAGAGTGGTTTGCCTTTTATAAGTGGGGGAGAGGACTCAATTAGAATTTTTGAAAAGAAAAAGTTATACCCACATATTTCTCATGAAAAATGATCCAAAATGAAAAAATATAAGGATTTTATGATATAGGGTATAAATATTTCCATAAAATATATTTTTATAAGTTTTTAGGCCATTTTATCCCTTATCTTTTTGGTTTAACTCCGTGTAAACCCATTTTCACCATAATTGCGGTAAAAGTTTTTTACTATTCTAACTATTCATTATGACAAAAAATTAACTCAAATTTTTTGTATAATATAAATTATGATGATTCCAAATATTTAAACCATTTTATAATATCCAATTCACATAATTTTTAGAATTTAATTTAAAAATAAAACCCATAAACACGATGAAAAATAGGGTTTTCAAGAAATGTATTTTTCAAGCATATGATGATCTTATAGAAACTTTATGAATAGTAATAATCATTACCTGAATTTAAATTAATATTTATAAGTATATAATATATAAATTTAATTTAAATCATTACTAATTTTCTTTTATTTTAATTAATACGAATTGATAAACATTATACACTTTAAAACAATTTTAAGAAAATGCGTTTTATGCCTAAAAATAAAATTATACTAAAATCCAATATAATTATGATTAAAATGTAATTAACTGGATTAAATATTACTAAATAATACTTATTTTACTTAAAATAAAATTCAAATTATAATAGTATTTTTAAATCACTTAATTTATTGAAAAGAAATGATTGTATTTGAAAAATCGTTATTTTTTACTATTCACTGAAAAATCAATATCTTCCAAAAAATCCAAAAATATCACTCTAAGTTAATTTTGACATGATAATTTAAAAAATTAAGTTCATTTTATCAAATATATTTTCTAAAATTTTTATAAATTTAATTATAATATTCGCTCAAAAAATAAATAAAAAACATTTTTGAATAAAATTAATTTTCTAAAAATTGACTAATTATTTAATAATAACTTATCAATAAATTTATATTGAGTAGGTCATATATATATATATCATAAAGTATTTAATAATATTCATACCCACCACTTTAACGGATATGTTATAATGGTTATATATTTTGTCAACCGTTTAAGCCTGGTGTTGCATGACGTATACACTATCAAACATAATGTTCTTCTTTTAAAATATTTGTGTATTATATACATGCCTAAATTTTAAGGTGTTTGTAATTTATTTAATAATTTTCTATAAATTTTATCTCATGTATAAATTTAATAAATTTTCATTTATTTATTAATTTCCCATTGTTTATTATTCATGAATATTATTAATCTTATGGAATCCTACCTTTTTATTACATAAATTATCATTTACATGGTACAAATAGAGGATATTTTAATGTTTAGTTTCTTGGAAATATGGTAAATAATAAATGAAAAATTAAAACATTATTCTAATCCACTTGAAAGGCTTCATCATAGGTTCATCTAAGTGAATTTACCTCATCTCATAACCCAGGGACATACATCAAAGGAAAGGGTGATCATAAGGCCCAGTAAGAGAAATAAAGGTAAATAATTTACATTTGATCTTGAGAAATATCAATAAGAACTCGAGGAATAAAATGAAGGCATGAAAAAAATTAAAAATGGGTATATCATAATAAAAATAACTTGAATAATAACATGGAAATGTGGATAAAAAATTTAAATTAGACATTCAAAAACATATCACCAAGGTTTTTCACTGAGGTATTATAAAAATTACCAAGGTTATTCACCAAGGTATTGTAAAACTTGTCATCTATAGATATTAATTTATTTACCCAATAAATTGGAGTGCTATCAGGGTGATTAGTTCATATATATTAATTAATGTGATCCACATAGATCATAATAAAACATTTCATTAATAACTCATGGACAAAAGAAGAAATAAGTTTTATATAAAAACCATGGATATTTAAAAAGTTTTAAAGACAATATCTTTATGTCATTTATAACCCACATAAAGGGAATGAGAGTTTTATGTATTTAAATTATATAATAAAATAAATCATTTTTATATATTGGTGAATACCCCTAGAAAATAAAGAGGTTTGGGTATTCACATAATGAAAATAAAAGGGAATTTTTTGAGGAGAAGATAGAAATTTTGAGAAGTAAAATCGACAACATAACGGGTATAAAACATGGTTTTAGAAAAGGTTAAAAAGAGATGGGATAAAGGTATCCCATTGATAAAACATAATTTTTCAATAAGGGAATGAATAAAAAAGAAATAATATAGAGTTACTATAAAATTCATAATACATATATAAAAAGAGGTACTTAAAACAAAGGGAAAAGAAGGATATTTCCCTTATATTGAAGAGTAAATCATAAAACTCAAAGATTAGGACCTTGGGGGATTGAGGAAACCTTGGGAAGTAGAACTGTCAGAAATTATTGGAGGATTAATTATGAGTAAAAGGAAATGGATAAATGAGCGGGTATTTATAGAAAAAGTGGGGGATTTGTTTATTAATTTCTAAATAAAGGCCTTGGACACCTAGGTAGTGGTAAATGAAAAACCATGGGATTGACCACGGTATTTTTCCATGGTATTTGACACTTCGGAAACCTATTATTTTATTTTAATCCACAATATTTTTTCATCATTTTATATTACTTATTTTTGGCAATGAAATTTAAAGTTTTCACAAAATAACATTTTTAGAGTTAAAGTTTCCATTTTAGAATTTGGAAAGTAAATTATATATTTGGAAAATGATTAAAATATATTAAAATACTTGATTTTAATTAAATAAAATATTTTAATTTGGGGATTGTGTTTAATTAGTTATTAAATCATTATATCATAATTATGATTTCATTAACATATCTAAAAACTCAAACTATATTTTTAATATTCATGAAAAAATAAAGTATTTTATAAAATTATCATAAATTAACCATAACATAATTTCAACATGATAATTTAAAAAATGATATTTATTTTATCATAATAATTCTATAAATATGATAATTATAACTTTTAAATATAAAAATCCCTATTTATTAAAGATAATAGCAGATTGAAAATGTATAGTACACTTTCTGACACTTGAAAAAAATAAAATAATTTTATCATTTATATTTAAATAAGAGTGTTTTTATCATACTATTTTATAAAAATAAGTATTATTCATAATATACTAGTTTATTAAAATTATTCATATCATTTCTGGAATGTTCAATTTCTGTCAGAAAAACCTATTTATCAAATTCTATCTCAATTTTATTATGAAAAACTATTCTTAAAATGAAAATAATGGAATGAAATTTTTATTTAAACAAAGTAATTACACATTAATTTTGAGAAACATAACCCATTATCACACTAATGTATTCCTTAAGAGTATGGTGTGTGATGGTGGTAGTTTCATGGGGTTCCTCAGCTTACATCAACCGATTGGTAATCTCCACTAACTTGAAATTCTCTCGTAAGAAATTTCTTTCAAGCTTCACTTGTTGAAGCACATATTGGGATTGGTTAAGGGTGAACCCAAGTGATTAAATCTCCATCCCAAGATTTGAAAAATTGGATTCAAATGACATGACTATATTGGTTGAGGCCACTTACTCTTCATTATTTATCAATTATCCTTTCTCAAAATTTTACATATAAACTTTAATGATAACATTAAAATTATTATCAAGAGTATAGTTACAAATGGTCATAATTGACTAATAAACATATAATGGTTGAATTAATGTGGTCAAATTTCCCTTTATATTAATTTCATTAAAAATAGATATGGATTTTTGTGAATAATATAATATAAAACACATTTTTAGTAAACAATTATCATTAAAAAATCTAGGTGCTTACATTATTCCCCACCTAATAAATTTCATCCTTGAAACTTCAACCCATTCTCTCAGTTGAGAAAAGGTGTGGGTACTTCTGAATCATTGTTTCCTCTAGTTTCTATGTCACTTCTTTATAATTTTAGTTCCTCCATAACACTATGATGAGGTTGGTAGTCTTGTTTCATAGAACCCTATCACTATGGTCCCAGATCTCCACCGTCTCCTCCTCATAATGGAGTCCATGTTCTATTTGTATCACCTCCGGACTCAATACATGTGAAGGGTTATATATGTAACTTATCAGTAGGGATACATGGAATACATCATGAACTTGATCTATATTTGGATTAAGTGCAAGCCGATAAGCCACTTCTTCTATGCGATCAAGTATTTCATAGGGGAAAATGTACCTGGGGATAATCCTCCCTTTCTTCCCAAACCACATGACTCTCTTAGAAGGTGAAATTTAAAGGAAGATTTTGTCACTAACATAAAACTCAAAGTCCCTTTGACGGTTGTCAGCATAGATCATCTTCTGACTCTAAGAAGCCTTTATGTGTTATTGGATATAATTAACCTTTTCTTTCATCTCTTGCACAAGATTAGGCCCAAGAAGATTTCTCTCACTAAATTCATCCCAACAAGTAGGAGTTTTATATCACTTCCTATATAGATCTTCATAGGGTACCATTTTAATACTCTAATGGAAGTTATTATTGTATGAGAACTCAAATAATGGGAGATGTTGATCCCATCCACCTTTAAATTCCATTGATCATGTTCTCTGCATGTCCTTGAGTGTATGAATATTTCTTTCATATCAGACATCATTTTGTAGGTGATAAGCTACACTGAAATCCAATTCAGTATTTAGAGCATGTTAAAGACTTCTCCAAAATTTTTACATAAACCTTGGATCATGATAAGAAATGATTGATAGTGGTACCCTATGTAGCCTTACCACTTTCTTTATGTATATCATGGAAAGTTGGCCAAAAGATTAATCTTCCCAAATAGTGATGAAATGGGAAGTCTTGGTGAGACGATCCTCTATAATCCACATCACATTATTTCATTTGAATGTTCTATAGAGACCATTGACAAAGTACATAGTGATATTATCCCACTTACATGTTGGTATGGGTAGTGGTTTTAATACCCTTTTAGGAAGTTGTCACTCTGCCTTCACTTGTTGACACACCAGGAACCTTATAGTGTAGTCATCAATCTCCCTTTTCATGTTATCCCACCATTAATTTTCACAAAGCTCCCTATACATTTTAGTGATTCCAAGATTTTTAGAGAATGTAGATATATGAGATTAATCCATATGTTCCCTATTTATTTATAGAATAGATATAACACATAGCCTTGTATGAAATTTCAATACACCTTCTTGATCAATATTGAACTTGGGTAACTTCCCATTCTTTACAACCTCTATCTTCTTCTGAAACAAAGGATCTTATCTTTGAGATTTCTTGATCTTCTATAGTAATGATGGTTGAGAAATTATTTGGAATATGGTTTATGATGTCCCATACCTTACGATTCCCATGTACAGTTTTACTAGATCTTTGATCAAAGGATATCCTTGAATCATCATCATTTATAGCACAACATGACATTTCCTACTTAATACATCAATGACTTTGTTTTCTCTTCTAGGATGAAAATTAATTGAATAATCATAATCTTTAAGAAGTTACAACCATATACTCTATCTCATGTTAATTTCATTTTGCATGAAAATATACCTCAAACTTTGGTGGTTTGTGTATATACCACATTTCTCTCCATATAGATAGTACCTCCATATATTCAAAGCAAAAAAAACTACAGCCAGGCCATGCGTAGAATAATTCTTCTCATGAGGCTTCAACTGTTGAGTCTTATAAGAAATAACCTTGTCATTTTTCATGTGGATGCACCCAATACCTTTTAGATTTTCATCACTAAAAATAATGAATCTTTCTATGATAGAGGGTAGAGTTAATACAAGGGAAATAACCAATCTCTTCTTTAGATCTTGGAAAATTTCTTCACACTTCTTTTTCTAGATGAACCTAGACCCTTTTGAGTTAACTTGGTTAGTGGACTAGAAAGTCATGATTTTTTTCCAAAAAACTCCTATAATATCCAACTAAACTATGGAAACTATGAATCTCAGTTACTATTTTAAGATGAGGCCACTCCTCCACAAACTCTATCTTTGCATGGTTAACTGATATTCTTTCATTAGTTACAATGTTCCCTAAGAAAGAAACTTATTTTAACCAAAATTCACATTTTCCAAACTTTCCAAATAGCTTATTCTTTTTTAGAGTTTGTAATATAACCCCCAGATGATCCTCATTCTCCTCAAGAATTTTATAATATATTAGAATATCATCAATAAAAACTAATTTTTTTTATCAAGGTAGACTTGAAAGAATCTATTAATAAAATCCATATATATAGAAGAAGCATTAGTCAAGCCAAAGGGCATAAATACAAACTCATAATTCCCATATCTTGATTGGAAGGCAGTATTTGAAATATATTCTTTTTTTACCCTAAATTGATGATAACCACATAGAAGATAAATCTTGGAGAAGAATTGAGCCCCATGATGTTGTTCATATAATTCATCAATAATTTTAAGAGGGTAATTTTTCTTCACAATGATCCCATTAAGTTCTATATAATTAATTCATAGCCACATTGATCCATCCCTCTTCTTCAAGAAGAGAATATGTGCTCCACAAGGAGACACACCTGGTCGAACAAACCCCTTTTCCAAAAGATCTTGAAAATGTATCTTTACTTCCTACAGCTCGACATTTTCCATTCTATATGGTGTATTTGATACTGGCTTGGATCCAGGCATGATTTTAATAAATAACTATACCTCTCTTTCTGGAGGAGGTTTAGGTAACTCCATAGTAAATACATCAATATATTCCTAAATTATGGGGAGATTCTATATTTTTATACTTTAATTTCCTTCTTCATCTTCAATGATTATATCCCTAAAGAAGGATACGAGATGTGCTTCTTGAAAAATCTTAGGACAAGATATCTGTCCTCTGAAAACAACTACAGGCTATCCATTCAAGACTATTGATATTTCCTTGCTTCTGCAGTTGATCTTTGTATTATACTTAGATATCCTATCTATTCCTAGTATAGATTCGAATTCCATTCATGGGAATGACTATTAGATTTGTGATGAGATTTTTCTCACCAAAGTGAATACTAGAGTTTCTATACACTCTTGATGCTTGGATAATCCCTCCTAGAGTCTTGACTAATAACTTTAATTCTACCAGTTAATGGATTGATTATATATTCTTTGAAAACATGGAGGGAATAAAGGAATTCATAGAACCAGAATCAAACAAAGTACTTTATAACTTCGAGAAAACAACGAGAGTATGTACCACCACATAATTTGGACCTTCAACATTAGCTGTAATGATAGAAAAATCCCAACCATGCTCCCTTTGCCAATACTGAGGTTGATGGTGATTCCCCTCCATTAACTTAGGATTTAGACAATGATTAGAAAAGGGACCAAGCTATCCACTCTTTCATCATTGGGCTTCAGGCTCATCCTGTACCATCTTCTCTTTATTATTAATGTTGATAAGTCAAGGATTCACCTCACTATGATAGTTCTGAGAAATATGGCCATCTCTTTCACACTTGTAATATTTCCTGCTTTTGAGAATGCAGTACCCTAAATTCTTATTCCCATATTTGTTTTATGTGAGTAGTTGAAATTTTTTCCTCCTCTTTCATGATGAAATTTCCTCCCCATGTTTGGATTTAAAGATCTCTTCTTTTCATTCTATTTTTTGGACCACTGCATCTCTTCAAACTCCAACTTAACCTTCACATCACTTCTCACTATATCCTCATAATTATTATAGTCTTGATTGGATATATTCTTTCATATATAGGATCTTAGTACACTAAATAATCTATCAAAATTTCCATTAGGATCCTTGAAAAAGCTATCGGTGTAGTGAGAAATACTTTTAAAGTTAATCTCCTAGATTCCCATAAATTAATTTTCCTTATGCTTTAGGTCTAGGAACTCCTTCTTTATTTTTGTTCTCCTTGAACGGGTGAAATATTTATTGAAAAGGATCACCTGAACTCTTCCCAATCCATGGCATCGATCTCTATTCTTAGATTTGTGTTTTCAACCAGTTTCCACCACTGATAAGCTTCCTCCCCTAAGCGGTACACAGCCAGGGTGACTTTCTCTTTCTCCAAACAATGGAGTACAAAAAAGATATTTTCTATAGAGGTTATCCATTGTTCAACAATCAATGGGTCTGTAGATCCACTAAAATATAGTGGTCATTGATATATAAACGACTCAATAGAAAGTTATCCCCTTGAAAGTGAATTCAATCTATCATCTTGATTCAAGTTATTATTCATAAATCGAGTCAGTTGATTCATCATTTTCATGAAGTTTTCTATTCTGGCTTCTATCAGAGGGCCGTTAGTACATGGTCTATTGTGCTCACAATTTACACAATTACTCCTATTTCCTATCATTTTCTAAAAGAAAAAAACTTAGATAGAAACATATTTATTTTAGGAATATTATAATTATAAGATATTTTTTTATCTTTAAACATCATTCTTAAATATGTTATTAATTAACAACAATTATATTTTTTATAAATCCTTTATAATGGTTCATAAAAAGCATGTGATCAACCAAGCATATCTACTGAGAGTGCCAAACTAGGAGTGCAGAAAGGCTCATTTTCATGAACTAGTTCTATTTATAGTATATATCAAAGAGGTGTTTTAGAGTTTTACACCAGATACATCTGTTTCAGAGCCAAATATACTTGTTCATATATATAGGGATTTATTTTCTCAGAAACCACTTACATAATATTTTTCCAAAATACTAGTATTTTTTCCTATATTTGAAAATTTTTATAGGGTTAGTCCTAAAGTTTTAAAATCATAATTTCCAAAATTAACTAAACCATCCTATGATACCAACTACGAAATCTCAACTTTTTATTACATAACTTTTCAATTACATGGTATAAATAAAGGATCTTTTAAAGTTTAGTTTCTTGAAAATAAGGTACATAATACATGAAAAATTAAAACATTATTCTAATAAACTTTAACGGATTTATCATAGGTTCATCCAAAGTGAATTTACATCATGTCATAACCTAGGTACATACATCAATAGTAAGGTTGAGAATAAGGCCCAGTAAGGGAAAGAAAGGGAAACATTTTACATGTGATCTTGAAAAACATCTATAAGAAATTGAGGAATATAATAAAGGCATGGGAAAATGAAAATTGGGAATATCATAATATGAATAACTTGGATAATAACAAGGAAATTTGGCTAAAATATTTAAATGAGACATTCATAATCATATCACTGAGGTTTTTCACTAAGGTGTTGTAAAAATTACCAAGTTATTCACCAAGGTATCATAAAACATGTCATCTTTAGAGATTAATTTCTTTACCCAATGAATTAGAGAACTATAAAGGAGAACCCTTCATATATATTAATTAATATGATACACATATATCATAATAAAACATTTCATAAATAACCTATGGATAATAAAAGAAATGAGTTTCATATAAAAATCATGGCATTTTCAAAAGTGCTTAAAGACATGATCTTTATGTCATTTATAACCCACAAAAAGGGAATGAGGGTTTTATGTATGTCAATTACAGAATAAAATAAATCATTTTTACATCTTGGTTAATAACCCTATAAAAGAAATATTCTTGGGTATTCACATAAAGAAAATAAAAGGGAATTTCTTGAAGAGAAGAGAGAAACTTTGCGAAGTAAAATTGGCAGCATAATGAGTATAAAATGAGGTTTTATAATAGGGTTAAAAGAGATGATACAGGGGTATCCCATTGATAAAAAATAATTTGGAAATAAGTGAATTAATAAAAATGAAATAAGTTATAGTTACCATAACATTCAGAAGACATATACAAAAAGAGGTTATTGAAAAGAATAGAAAAGAAGGATAATTCCTTTACCTTGAAGAGTAACTCTTAAAACCCAAAGATTGGGATATTGAGGGATTTAGGACACCTTGGGAGGTAAAACTATCAAATATTCATAGAAAATAAATTGAGAGCAAAAGAAAATGGAGAAATGGGTTGGTATTTATAGAAAAATTGGGGAATTTGTTTATTAATTTCTAAATAAAGGCCTTGGATGCCTATGTAGTGGTAAATGAAAAACCAGGGTCTTAAACATGGTATTTTCCCTTTGTATTGGAAACTTGGGACACATATTAGGTTATTTTCATAAAAAATAGTCAACCATTATTTTATATTACTTATTTTTTCAAGTAAAGTTAAAGTTTTCACAAAATAACATTTTCGAAGTTAAAGTTTCCATTTTTGAATTTGGAAGGTAAATTATAAATTTTAAAATTAATTAAAATATATTAGAATACATGATATTAATAAAATAAAATAATTTAATTCTTAGATTTTGGTTAATTAGTTATTATGTAATTATTTAATAATTGTGACATAATCATGATGTCATTAACATACAAAAAAATCCAACTGTATTATTACTATTCATGAAAAAATAAATTATTTTAGAAAATTCTCATAAATTCACCCTTACCTAATATAGATGTGCTTATTTCAAAAATTGTATTTATTTTATCATAATAATTATCTAAATATTATAATTATAACTTTTAAATATAAAATTCTTATTGATTAAAAATAATAACGGATTAAAAATACATAGTGAATTTTATATCACTTGAAATAAATAAATTATTTTATCATTTATATTTAAATAAAAGTGTTTTTATCAAAATATTTTACTAAAATAATTATTATTCATAATATATTAGTTTATTAAAATTATTTATATCTTTTTTGGAAAGTACAATTTTTGTCTAAAAAATCAATTTATCTAATTTTATAATAATTTTATTAAGGAAAACTATTATTAAAATTGAAATGATGGAATGAAAATTTTATTTATATAGAGAAATTACACACTATGTTTGGGTCACATAACCCCTTATTACACTCGCGTATGCCCTAAGAGTAAGGTATGTGATGGTGGTAGTTTAATTGGGTGGCTTGGCTAAGTTCAATCGAGTGGTAATCTCCATTAACTTGAACTTCTACTACAGGTGATTTCATTCAAGCTTCACTTGTTGATGCTCAAATTGAGATTGGTTAAGGGAAAACCCCAGTAATAAAACCAACCTCCCAAGCTCTAACAAATGGGATTTAAATGGCATGACTCTACTAGTTGAGGCCATTAACTGTTCTTTCTGTATCAATTATCCTTTGTTAAAATTTTACTTATAAACTCTAATGATACCATTAAAATTATTATTAAAATTATAGTTCCGAACAGTCATATTGACCAAGGGTCATATAACAGTTGATTCTAAATGGTAATATTTCCCTTTATATTCAATTCATTAAAAAAATATGAGTTTTTTTGTGAATAATATAATATAACACACATTTTCAGGAAACAATTATCATTCAAAAAATCTAGGTCATTACAAGTATATTATGAATATGTGCATGATTTAGTTTAATGAGTTAGACTGCTTCTTTAAATTATCATACATGCATTTAAGAAGTTATTTCTAGTTATAATAATTAATTTTTTTTATAACTTTTAATTTGTCTTATTCATAAGTTATAAGCTTGAATAAAATAATTAATTATATTTTATACGTATTAAGTGTTGGAATTGTGATGGAATTAAAGTACCTATGGATAGAGGGACTTTGGGTCAGACTATGATTTGTGGTTGTTATAGACCTCAAAGTCAATATATTTCTTTATAAATCCTATTGAAAAACAATGGATCATTGGGGTCATCTCCCAAGAATTTTTAGCTAATTATTCACTATTCTATTCATTTATTTATGTTTTTGCATTAAAAATATTTTGAAAACAAAATGGAATGATAGAGGTTTTTTGTACAATGGTGAAAACATGCATGATAATAAAATGACAGATTATAAAATATAAGTCATTAGGAAAGTCCTTGATCCTCAGTTTTGTATAATTAGGTTCCTTAATTATCCCATGATGTTGTATAAATTCCCTTTGATAAATCATCCCATGATATATGAGTTACTATACCCTACTTTTATTATGAAAATCAATTTTCCTTGAATATCTTTTTGGAACACCAAATATCAATTCATACAATATTAATAATATGTATCACCCCTTGATAAAGAATGATATTCCATATTAAACCTAACTCAATTATATATCATTTTATCCCTCGACCAGTACTACTCCATCATATAAAGAGTTGCATGAGATAAGGGTGTGAGTTGTGATATGATAGGGCATGAAATAAGTTTGTGAAAATGATATTAAAGGTGAAATATTGACACGAAAAAACAAGAATACATGCATTTTTTCATTAAATTTGAAATAAAACATTGATAAATAATAATAATGATTTAGAAACACTATGAAAATTTCCCCTAGGACCAAGCCTAGGTTTATCTACTCACTATCATGACCATCAGAGAGGAACAATTGGAGAAGAGAAGCACAACAAAATAAAAATAAAATGTAGAAAAATAGAAGTGTGAAATAATACAAATGAAATCTATTTTATTAAAATTCAAAAAGAAATTATAGAATAGAAATAAAGAATTAAAAACTAATATTACTTCATTGACCATGATGAGAGGTTAATGCTTCAAATCTTTTATATGCGGGGAGTAGATATTTTTATATTGGTAGTGGTTAAGCATCTATGTGCATGAGATGATCTCCATGTGTTCTTGGTAGAGAGAGATGATTATTATATATAGGATTTTTCTCAAACCATTATTTATTTTTATTCCTTTAAACCATCCCATGATCTCTTATCAACCTATTCTGACTAGATGAAGTCATTTGGAAATGATATCTATGTGTTTCTAAATTTGGATGAAAAAATGGAATAAAATATTGTAACGACCCGAATCTGGAGACCCTCCACTGGTGCCCCGTACCTAGCTCACCACATAACCTCAAGCGTGTTTCCCCAACCGCCAGAGGTTCCCGACTAGAAGCGAGGGCCTTGGTAAGTTATTGGGGAAACTATGCCCTCATTCGGTAAGGTATACAAGGTAAGAAAAACAACAATAAACAGCGGAAGCAGTAAACAACATGAAACAACTTGAACCCAACAGCGGAAACAATAACTATATAGAAAATGATAATAATGATGCAACAAGTACAAGTATCTAAGGAAAATATCAAACACAACAACGTACTAAAGTACAACTGAAGAACAAAGTGTAAAGGAAAACAAAATAAACTCCTCAGCATCGCGAGCCCCTGCTCGGTCCCATGCTCTCCAGCTCCAACACAATCAAGATCCTGAAGTAGAAGGGCACTTGCCCTTATCTATACCTGCAGCAACATAGTATGCTTGGTCCCAAAAGCATGGCCCAAATAGGGTGTGAGATACAATCCCAGGAGGCAATCACCCAAAGATTTGTGCCTAACAGTCAATGAATACAAGGCAAGTGATAAAACAAGAGGCAGTAAACAGAAACACAAGCAGCTACAATCTATAGTTCTAACAAAAGAAGAGCACAAGTAAACAACCAGTAACAAAGGGAAAAGGTAACCCTCTGGGTAGCTCTCACAACCTAACCCCTATGGTTCAACCTATAAGTACTAGCAACCCTCTAGGTGGCACACACAGTCTCAACCCTCTGGTTCAGTTATGAAATTAAGCAGACTCTCTGGGGAAGCACTCACCGTCAATCCCCCCCTATAGTCTCGTATCGTGCTAAAGGCTCTCTGGGGAAGCACTCAACGTCTATTACCCCTTTGGCCCGCGTCGAGGAACTACAGACTCTCTGAGGAAGCACTCAACGTCAATTCCCCCTGTGGTCTCGTATCGTAATTAAAAGACACTCTGGAGAAGCCCTTCCGTCAATTCTCCCTTTGGTCTACTACTCTAGGTTCTCACAGTCCTAAGTGGAACTAAACATGCTCAGCGCACATGCATCGTCCAAGTAAACCTCAAGAACTAGTTGGCTATCAACTAAGGCTCAGCAGCAAAACAGGGCAGCAGTCCATAATCCTATAACTAGGCATGACAATTGAAAAAATGCCAAACAGGCATAAAAAAGCATAACAAACATTCAAGGTATAGTAAATCTACCATAATCACAGGGAAAACATCTATTCTAGCAATCAACCAAAGTAGGCAATACAACAAGGGCCAAACAGGAACGCGCAATACCCCGTTCAAGGGTATTCGTGGAATTTGTACAAAATATTCATCAACTTTATACGGAAAGGCACAAACCACCTACCTCGACCCTAGGAGATTGATATATGTGAACCAAAATGACAGATTCACCTTAGAACGACGTAGATCTGAGAAAACGCACAAAACGCTCAACCTACGATAACTTGGAAACTAGGTGGAATCAAGAAACAAGGCTCAAGTAGAAGGAAGAACTCACCGCTGCGCTTCCAACGTAATCTACCGTGCTCGAATCGGAGAACGGACGGAGAGACGGGGGCTCGGGGAAGATTAGGCCATACGGGTCGCTTCGGACGGACGGAAACTAGAGAAGAAGGGGAAAACGAGGGTTAGACGCGACCCCAATCCTTTTAATGAAAAAAAAATAAAGTACACGATATGTACTTTTAGAGTACACGACGTGTACTGGGTCCTTTTCGTACTCCGCCAAAATCGTCCTCCACATCACCCCTACACACTGTGTGTGTGGCCCGGGTATGGCCAACACATGGCTTCGAGCTGGATTAGAGTACACGGAGTGTACTCAGAAAGTACACAACGTGCACTTTGAAAATTTCCAGAAAAAACATTTTCCTTAAAAACTCCAGAAAAAAAGAAAAACATACATGAGCGAAGATCCAGGTTCTTAAAAATATGATTTTATTTGACCACACATGCATGGTTTCCATATGTATTATGTATGAATCCCATGGTTATAGCTAATATTCAATAAGTTTCTTATCTTAAGTCAAAATATGGGTATATTTATATCTTCATTTTAATCACAGACATTGAATTAATATAATCATTGGTAGTGATAAAAATATGATAGTGTATTAGGGGAGTGATAGAAGTTGTATCATTGGCTGACATTACATTGACTAGATAATGGATGTTGTGTTGTCTCTTGACACTAGGTTATGGGCAGTTATAATAGAGTTGGGTGAGTGATACTTTTTTGGATCACATGAGTTGATATAAACACGAGGGGGGGATGTGAATTAGTGGTTATAATTTTTATTTCAAACCCCAAACAATTTTCCGCTTCTTCAGTATGTCTCTCCCTTTAACTCAAAATGGTTCAAAAATAAAAGGCATGCATATTATATTTTTAACATGGTTTTAATCCCTAACGGATGACTATGTTCTTGGTTTGTGGTGGTTTTTATCCCCCCATAAAAATACTTTTATTATCAAGAAATAATTCAAGAAAGGGTATGACCTTGAACCTATGCAAATGACAGAACCGATCAAACTTTCTTTCAACTACCAGCTCTCTATAATGATTATAAGAACATATTTTTGAATAATTATTACCAATAAAGAATGTGTCATAAAGAAAAAGTGGATGTGATATTATTTATAAACTCTATAAAAATCTATGATCATATATTCCCTTTTTATCAATATAATGGTTCTCCACCTTCATAATATATGGGTGTTAAATCATTTATTATTATTCTTTCACTTTCTCAATATTCATTTATTCAAAATCACATAGAATTAATTTCTATATTTTAATATAGAAACCTTACTTGAATTTTCATAATGTGATCTTCTCAAAATTCTAAACTTTAAAATTGGTCAATAGTTTCCCAATTTTTTTTAGTTTTGACTATGATAGTGAATTTTAATGATCTGATTTAAAATTCCCATAAATATCAACCCATGATATTTTCATTCAATATTTATTGAAACCTCACCTAAAATCATGGAACAATTAAAATCTCATGATATTTTGAACTTGAAATCCAATAATTCATTATTAGAGTTTATAAACATATCATGTGTTATTAGATAATGATATCATAATCAATAATTTCAACCTTCCTCACTAGTCCATGAATTTTCCATTTTTATATAGTAACAATTTTTCATAAGAGTAAATGACTGTTACAGTTTTCTAGATGACTCTCACATGGTAGAATATGATTTCTCTAGGACTTTTAAAAATATTCAATTATTCTCATTAATATCTCTTACATTCATCAGTGAGAGTTTGGGATGACTCTTATGAAATGCACAATTGACTCTTACATTAGGTACTAACAAACCTTATGCATCCCATTGACATCCCTTACAATATACTTGTGGACCATTGTTAACCCTCATGAATTATCCATAAATCTTATGGAATAACCATAACTCTAATGAAATTCTAGATCCCCCTTATGTTTCAAAGTGAAATACCTTTTCTAAATTTTAGTAATTAGTCTCATTATATGGGTAAATAACCATACAAAAACCATGATAACCCTTAATAAAACATCCTTCCATTGTTAAATTATCTATCCCTTCTCTAAGATAACCCTTATAGATGATCCCAATAACTCATACATTACCCAAATAGTCTTCTAAACTTTTCTAAAATTTTTCCTTTGGATAACTCTTATGAAATCCATACCTTTTAATTTTTATTATGCATTCTATAATTCTAAAACTTTGGTAAATCACTTTAGAACATCTTGAAATTTCCCTAGGATTTTTCCAATATTACAAAAATCATCTCAGAAAACATCAAATACCTTATCAATAAGTATTTAGAACAAATAAAACATCAACCATAAGTGGATTAAATAATCTACCACTTTGGATTTTTGGTAAATACTAATACCATGCATTTCAATTTCTTGTTAACATCCAAATTCCACTCAACCTTAATCTATGAAAACCTAAAATGAGAAAAATTATTTTCTCCCCCTTATTGAAAATAAAGATAAAGATAATGTGAAAAGGTGGTATTAGTAACTTCAAAGTAATGATTCATGATTCAATCCACTATTTGTATACTTGATCTAGCTTGTTGTGGAAAATCAAACATAAAACCTATTAATTAAAAACTCAACAAGATATGTCCCCTTATAATCATTAGTTAGAAAATAAGGAACAATTTTTTCTAACACTTTTCCATACTCACCCAAAAAACACATTAAAATATTTCTTGAACATGGAAGTCAAATTCCCACCCTATAGATTACTTCTCCTCTTTTTTAAAAATTTAAACATAATGAAAGTGGGGAGGAAACTCAAAACATATAATACCCTAGTGTTGGGAAGTGGGATGTTGCACTATATTATTGGATATATTTATAGCACCCTGAATATCACAACCAATAAAAATTTCATATTAAGTAATAACCTCAAAATCATCAATTTTTGTCTTTATCTAGATCATTTATGCAGCTTCCTACAATGAAACCACATATTTATCTTTAATAGATTTCGTGGTAACTAATTATTTTTTCTTTGAAAGCCATATTACACATATTTTACAAATGAAAAATGATCTACCAGATGTTGAATTCCAATCACCAACTCCACCTACCCAGTCAATATTTGCAAACACTTTCAGACCTATCTCACCTTTATCCTTTCACAAGAAACCATAATTGAATGTATTTGAGATATATATCATAATTATATTTTCTATAATAATATGAAATTATTTGGGATTGGATTTATACCTATAATAAAGAGTGACTATATATACTATATTACGTCTTTAATCTTTCAAGTATAAAAGTTTGATAATTAATCTTACAAATTCATTTTCACTAACATAACTCCCTTCTTGATGCTTATAAATGTTTGAGCCCACTTGAATTGGTATAAAAACTCATCTATAATCCTCTATTTTAAACCTCTTCAAATTATCATTATATTTTTTTATTGTAAAATAAAAATGTAATCAAGTATTTAAGGAATAACTCACAATTATAAATTTTTATTAAAGGAGACAATGACAAAAAATTCTATAACAAAAGGGTTCAAAGAGTCCTAAAATGGTGTATCCTGAGGTAATCTGAGTTAAGAAATCTCAAAATTATTTTTCATATACTTAAAAAATTCTTCAAATAATTTCTATTCATTTTTTGTAAAAATAATATCATAAACATGCACAATCACAAAGAGTGATGTGGTGTTGGTCTTCTTTACATATAAATTTCTATCCACATTATTTTTCTTGAATTTCATGATTCTTAAATATTCATAAAGCTTAAAGTACCAAGCTCTTGGATCTTGTTTCATTACATAAATTACCTTCTTTACCTTATACACATTTATTCCATCTAATTCAAGTATAAATCTCTTAGTTTGTTCCATGTAAACCGATTTACCATGCTCACTATCATAAAAATATGATTTTACATCCATTTTGAAAATATTAAAGAAACTATGGACTAATAATAAGAAAGATTATGATTATTTAAGTCTATAAAAATAAGGAAAGGTTTCATCAATGTTAATTCCATAAATCCATGAATAACTCTTGTATACCATCTTATCTTTGTTTCTAGAAACTACACATTTATCATCTAACTTATTCTTGAAAACCAAATTAGCATCAATGGTTTTTTTCTACTTATTCTTAGGAACAATTTCATAAGTTTCATTCTTTTCTATTTTATCTACCACCTAATTAATATCTTGAATATATTATTTAGGTTCAAAATCCTCTTTAATGGTTTGAGGTTCAATAATAGAAAACAATATATTGTTACTAGTTTTAATGAATTTTTCTACTTTTCAAAATTCATTGATCATGATATCTAATAATATTTTCAAAATAAACATGATTCTTAGGTATTTAAGTTATTTATATTTATTTCAAATCTTCACCATCATTATTGGAATAAATAGATATAGTATCTTTTCCCGAAATCTATATGTTTTCTTTGGAAACTTCAATTGGATTTTAACTGACATTATATTTCTCATCATTTTTCAAGATATACTTCTTGATATTTTATTCATTTTTAAATATATTTATACTATCACAATCCAAAACCCTATAAGAATTATTTTTGTGTCATCTTTAATAACTTCAATTTAGTGTATAACTCATAAATATTCCATCATTAGTCTTTTCATCACAAATACTAACACTACTACATTTTGTTTTGATTTAGAATAGGATCCCAAACAATCTGAAACCTTTTACCTTTAGCTTCTTCTTGAATCATATCATATAAGGATTCATGTAAAAATTTGGTCTCAAAAGATATCCATTTTTCATAATTCTTATAATGGTAATATTTTGTAGCCTAAAAAATATTGAGGTGTCATGCTTAGCAAGAATAGTTCTGGTCATGTCAAAAAGACTTCTATTTTTTTTCTTTTATCCACCCATTTTTGTTAGGGAGTATATGAAGCAATTAAATCATGCCTAATTCCATTCATATCAAGATATTATGAGAAATTATTATTTGTATATTTATTACCATTATCAGATCTCAATATCTTCAAGGGAAAACCTATTTATTCTTTATCAAGCCTTCTATATCTTTTGAATCTATTCAAGGTTTGAGAATTGTGTATTCTAAACATGATACATGTCATTTAGTGAATTCATTAATGAATGTGATAAAGTATTTATCTCTTTTTTTTTAATTTTTTTCATAGGTCAAAAAACATTAGAGTGGAATGGATCCAATGGGGTTTTAGTTATAATTTCAACCCCCTTATGAAATTTTATCCCCATTTTTCCTTTATGAAATGTTTTAAAAATAATAATAGCATCTTCCTTTAGAATTGGGATATTTCTCATAATATATTCTTTAATAAATTTCCTGATATTATTTTATCTAAGATGACCAAGCCTTATCTATCAAAAATTATTTTCATCTTAAAACCTCAATTAGAAATCTATCCTAACTTCTTCAACTTGAAATAGGTTACTTGAGGTTCTCAAATCTTATGTGATAAATACCCTATCTATTTAATTATTCACTAAAAAACCATTATTTCTGAATATAACTTCATTACCATTATCTTATAGTTTTTATACTCTCAATAAATTATATTTTATTTTATTATTAAACAATACATTGTTGGGACTAATCTGATTCATTCTAATATTGACCTTTATAACTCTAATTTTCAATGAGAAATCATTAACAATGGTGACAATTTATCCTTTATACTTTTAAATATTTTCTAGATTATTTAAATATCCTATAACATGGGAAGAAAAACCATTATCCATAATCCATGTATTCTCAAATTTATAATCTTTAAATAAAATTCATCTGCATTTTCTTGTTTATTAGACCATATATTACTCTAAATTTTATCAGATATTTTAAAAAGAACTAGTAGAGTTAGGATAAATGTAACACATTCATTCAACATATTACCTTATTGATCTAACCACCTACACACTTCTTGTAAATTCCCATTATCTTTTTTTCTTTTCAACAATCTTCACATGATGTTGATTTTTTTGAGTTTACACTTTCTACTTCTATATGTCCTTTAATTCACTCCCCCTTCTAAGTCTTGGTAGAGATATATTATACAATTAACTATAGGCTTTATATCCAATTACAAAACAATAATAATACTAACCTGAAAACCTCTTTCAATGATAAAAATTGTACTATTGTATGGGTTTCTTTATAAACCCATTATATGGATTCCAATGAGTTGATTTAACCAAATCCCACTATAATACTATTCTTTGGTTTTTTAGAACCAGTGTAGAAAAATATATTTAATTTTTCTCCTTCTAGAAATGATAAAATTTAAATTTATCTCTTGAATTTTTAATTGCTTTATATTTCATTTTGAAACATGATTCTACTATAATCTTGGATTTATTTTGAGATGGATCTTCAACAGACTTCCATTTCCTTTTTTCACATCTTGTACACAAGAGATAATTGATTCATGTTTCTTGTAATATTCTCCTGTTTTTTCAGCTCTCCTATTGTATTAATAATAGGGTTTTTCTTTTTTTCTTATTAGTTTCAACAATATTTATCTTTAGTCTATCAACTCCTTATCCAAAAGAATGAAATTTGATGGCATATCCTAAATGATTTTCAATTTTTCTACAATTTAAGATTTAATTTTAAAATTTATTTGATCAAATCATCTTTCTCAATATGGACTTGACTATGATTTTTTTGAGTTCCTTTTAAGATAATAATTATAATCTCCCAATATTTCCATTTCCTTCAAACACATTTTGATTTCCATTCTCACAATTTACTCCTTAGCAGATCCTCCTTCCTCAGCTGCAAACTCACTATTGACTTTTGAGTCATTTTATTATGAATGACTAACTTCTTCTCAATCCATGAGAACCTATTGAGAATATTCCTTAGGAATATCTTAGTCATTATTAATTTCATCACATTCATCCATACACTCATCACTTGATATAAAATTTATTCTAAATAACTTGGGTGGAATTTTCTTTTTTACTTTTGATTTGATTTTCTTCTAAGAAATTCCCTTATTAGTGACCTTATTGGTTTCTTCATCATCTTCATTATTTCTTATAATTCTCATGGGATAATTTGAATAAAGAAGACAAATTTTATATAGTTTTAAAATTTAAAGGTGAGCTTACCTATATATTTTTATTTTCCATGTGTGAAACTTATTGACATTAGAGAATTATTTTAAAAAATTCTTCATATTTCACCCTCTATTAGAGTCAATATTCTTATCTTATACCTTAATTTTTTAATACTTTCAGTCAATATCCTTTTCTCTATTAACCTTTCTCTTCAAAACTTCTCATATTTTCATCTAATAATTGATGTGAGTGATGTGAAATTCATCAATTATGGAATCATCATGATATCTCTTCTAGTGATGAGATCTTGGAACTAAATTTGTTTTGGAGAATTATGATAAGTTTCCTCAAAAAGATCACCACAATAAATTAGAGGAATAACATCAATTTAATCTAATTCCAATTATTTCAGTGTTTTTTTTTGTAAACCAATAATAAAGTTGGAGTCAGGAATCAACTAGAATCATTTTCACTAATTTAGCGGTGGTTTTTGGGAAATGATGTGAACCATTTTTTAGTGTTCGTTGTTTTAATTTTTAGCAGCAGTTTTGGTCTATCAAAAATTATGAGAGGTTCATGGTAGTTGAAACCACTGATAAATATTACTATTAAAAAATCTGTAGATGCTAAGCCCACCCAAAAATTACCAAATAGATGAAAATCCATAAAAATACCAACCCTTAACCACAAAACCAACAATGAAACCCATGATAATTCCTTAACCACATCAACTATAAAAAAATAGTATACACTAAAACATAATTCTAAAAAAAAACACTAAATCAATCAATAATAAATGTTAATAAAATATAAAACCAATGGATTCAAAATATCATAAAGTATGATCAAATAATAACGAATTAAAGACCTTATAAAAACACCCAAATCCACCACTAAAATCAATAAAAAATAAAAGTTTCTGTAAAATAAACACTACTCTTACCTATCATTTTAGAAGTATCTCTAACTCAAAATTGGGTAGCGAGAAATGATAAGACACACCCTTTTTAACTAACTTAGAACACATGAACAAAACAATAACAAAACCACACCACCACATCTCTTTACCAAAATTTAGCCATCATATCACACACAACAACCTCATCATGTTTCCACTTCATCCATGCTTATATATAACCACATTCTAAAATATCACCATGTCAATTCATACCACCAAAAACCATATAATCACATAACCCCACTATACATATAAAACCACACACTTTTACATTTGAAAATACTACTACATCACTATACAGCGCTACCACACATCCTCATAAATTGTTACTACATCATCACCGAACAACTTATAACACACCAAAAATCAAAAAATAACATGAAATCAATTACTGAAATAATTTTTTCATAACTAGGATTCCACATAACAAGAAAAAAACGAACTAATTCCCAACAATATCATCAAACTTTCCTCTATAAATCCCTATAAGATTCCACACTTCACTATAAGATAATAAACTTTCCACCACAACCCAACTTTCTAGAAGCCACACAATACCCCCATGACAATAAGAATTACAATGAAAACATGAGAAACAATGGATAAAAACCAACACTTATACACCCATGTCTCACTTCCTAACCTCCTCATCATATGGTACAACCTAACTCTACCACCTAAAACGAGCCTACTAAATTACATTCTTTCATCACAGTAATCATGTACTACTCATCCCAACTATAATATAAAATTTAAGAAAATTATACAAGGATTAAACCTTCTCATACATCACCCATCACAAAAAAACCCCTAGATCATAACAACATCACTTTAATCAGATACCAACCACCCCATATTTATCTATTTTACTACACTCTTCCCCAATATTAAGATATAAAAACATCACTTACACATATTAGTCTCAATAGTATAAAGGAAATAAAATAACTTCCCAACAAAAACTTCCAAGAAGAGGTACCCACCATCCATCGACAATTCCACACTAACCCTTGAATTCCCATGACTGTTCCCATCCATTTACTAAATTAAAGGCAAAAAAAAAACAATTCATGAAACTATAATAGAGTAATTTACAAGGAATCATTTAAAAAATAACAAAAAAGAGACTAAGAATGATGATTATAAGTGAAACTTTGAAAAAAAATATCGAATCAACCAAGCATATAAATTTTATATAATGGAAGATAAATATAGATATCCCTTACCTCAAACCAATAGATAAGTTCATCCAAACCCCAAAATAGTTTCTTAATCACCATATCATTGTATTATTATATCATGAGTTTACTTAAACAAAACCACTAATAAATCCAAATTCAATCCACATTGCTACCCAAAGAACTGAGACCATATTTATATATATCTCCACTCCCTTCTCTTGACACTTGTATAACAATTTTATTGAAAATTAAAGAGTGATATTGTTGAGGCTCCCTTTTTTAGAATATGATTAAATTATTTTAAAGGAAAAAAATACCTCAAGTATATAGAGACAGAAATGACATGAAATATGAACAACATAAATTTCTCTCAAACCCCCACGAGTTTACCCAAGTAAAGCTAGTGCGATGCAATAGTGTGACCAGAAGCTTATGCAAGTCATAGGACCATGACTCCCACTACTACAAAACCTGTCTTTAATAGATTTAGCATTTATCAACATTAGAAAAATTGTAACATCCCAATTTCAAAAGTCACCCAGAGGCGACCTGTACTCGGTTGGTCACATGGCCTCAAGCACATTTCCCAAAACGCTAGAGGCTGTCGACTAGTAGGGAGGGCCTTGGGTGTGATAGTGGAGAAACTATGCCCTCATTGACAGAGTACACAGTGGAAGTAAAAAAACATGCAATAGAAAAAGCAGTAAATATCCAAAAATAGTAAACAACAGAAGACTGAGATAATAAACAACTGGAGCAATGCATAATAAATGATGCATGATACATATATCTTGGAAAACATTAAAACAAGTCACAATGATGAATAAAAACAGTAATGAACCAAGTACAAAATAAAAAGATAACAGCTCCTCAGCATTGAAAGCCTAGGCTTGGTCCCATACTCTCCAGCTCCATAGCAAGTCAAGTACCTGAAGTGGAATGGAACTTTCCCTTATCTATACCTGCAACAATATAATCTGTTTGGGCCCAAAAGCATGGCCCAAACAGGGTGTGAGACTAAATCCCAGTAAGCAACCACCCAAAGATCTATTATTAACAGTTAGTGAATATATAGCAGGTAAAAGTACAGAAAGCAGTAAACAAGAACATGCTGAATAATAAACAATCCACAGTTCCAATATCAAGAAACAACAAACAAGAAGTTAAGAACAACATGTAACCCTCTGGGAAGTACTCACAATCATCCACTCTGGTCCTACCTAACAAGTACCAAAAACCCTCTTGACAGTACACTCATCCTAACCTCTCTGGTTTGGTCATACGAAAATTATAAGAATCTCTAAGGAAGCTCACTTGGTCAATTCCCCTTATAGTCTATGGTAGTCAGGGACTCTCTGAGGAAGCTCACTCGATCAATTCCCCTTATAGCCCCAAGGTCAAGGACTCTCTAAGGAAGCTCACTCATTCAATTAACCTTATAGACCAGGCCATTCAAAGACTCTTTGAGGAAGCTCATATAGTCAATTACTCTTATAGTCTAAGGTAAACATGATAATTCAAAGTAAAACAAAGACTCTCTGAGGAAGCTCACACGGTCTATCCCCTTATAGTATAAAGAAGTCAAGGACTCTCCGAGGAAGCTCACACAGTCAATACCATTATAGCCCAATATAATCCTAGGATCTTTGAGGAAGCTCACACAGTCTATCCCCCTATAGTCTAATGCTCAAATACTCCCTGAGAAAGCTCACTTGGTCAATTCCCCTTATAGTCTACTACACCCAGTTCTCACGTCCATATTAGGATAATGACGTATCAATGCAATATGGACAAATAAAAACTACATAACTACTTGGATAAACAGTCTACAACATATCAAGCATGTCATGATTCAGACTCTCCATTCTACATCAACAGGTATGGAAAACATGCAAAGTAGCCAAACTAGCTAACATGATCAAACAATCGTAAACAGAAATGCATGGGCAAAACATCCAAGGCATAGAAAAACAACCCTATTCTTATCCATTCAACCTCTACACATGCATACAAGCATGGCATAAAGAAAATAGGGGTAAAATGGTAAACACACAATACCCCGTTCAAGGGTATTGGTAAAAATTTCACATAATACTCAAATACATTGAACGGAAAGGCACAAACCACCTACCTTGGTGTTGGGTGATCAATATAATTCAATCTCGATGCTTGAATTGACTTAGAACATCGTATATCTATGAAAACGTATAAAACATTCAACCCACAATAACTTGGAAAAGAGGAGGAATTGGAAAATGATGCTCTGGGAGAAGGAAGAACTCACCGATGTAATTCCAACACAACCGACAATGTTTGATTTAGAGGACAGACACACTCTTTGGGGCTCGTCGAAGATCCGTAGCTGTATGGTGCTCTCAATTGAACGGGACCTAGAAGGAGTGCATTCTAGTGATTAGACACGACCCCTGTGCATTTAATGAAAAAAAGAAAGTACACGATGTGTACTTTTGAAGTACACAACGTGTACTCGCCTTTTCCATACTACGCTTTAGGCGACATCCATGTCACCCCTACATGGCCGTGTGTGTGGCCATGACCCGGCTAGCACACGGCCTCCAGAAACATCCCAATATATGGTGTGTACTCATAAAGTACATGGTGTGTACTTCAAAAATTTATAGATTTTTCTCTTTTTCTAAAAAACGACCAGAAAAGGAAAAACATACCTGAAAAGAAGATCCAGGTTCTTAGAAACTTCTCCCCTTAAAGAAATTCATCCTCGAATTTCCCTAGCATGGTGTAGAAGAAGAAACCCCGAACAGCTCCAGCCACTGTGCTCGTACATCGGCCTCCCTCTCCCAAGTCTCATCCTGTACCCGCCCGTGCTTCCATAACACTTGTACCAGAGGAACAGACTGGCCATGGAGGACCTTTGTACTGCGATCAATAATCCGAATAGGATACTCCTCGAACGATGCATCCACATCTAGCTAAACCTCATCGGGTTGAAGGACATGAGATGGGTCTGAAAAGTAAAATCAGAACTGAGAAACGTGAAAAACATCGTGCATAGCCCGATACCTCTGAGGTAACTACAACCGATAGACAACCAGCCCAACTCTTTCCAACACCTCAAACGGGCCGACGTACCTCAGTGAAAGCTTACCCTGTCTTATAATCCTCTTATGTCCCAACCTCGGTGTGACACGTAGGAGAACCTAATCCCCGACCTCGAACTCCATAGGTCGTCTCTACTGATCAGCATAAGACTTCTGTCGAGACTATGCAGTATCCATCCTCTTCCAAATTAACTATATTTTCTCTGTGGTCTCTTGAACAAGATGAGGTCCTAACAAAGCTACCTCTCCTGCCTCCAGCCAACATAAGGGTGATCAACACAGCCTATCTTACAAAGCCTCATAAGGTGCCATATGAATAGTTACTTGAAAACTATTGTTGTAGGAAAACTCCACAAGAGGTATATGCTTCTCCCAAGAACCTCCAAAATCCAAAATGCATGCTCGGAGCATGTCCTCAAGCACCTGGATCTTACGTTCGGACTGGCCATCTGTTTGGGGGTGGTAAGCTGTACTCAAAAGTACCTACATACCCAAGGCCTTCAAAACCCCTTCCAGATCTGAGAAGTAAAACGGGCATCTCTTTCTAAAACAATGGAGTGTGTAACTCCATGCAGACATACAATCTCTCGGATGTACAACCGCCCCATCTCATCAACACTGGAGGTCTCCTTGATGGTCAAGAAGTGAGAAACCTTCGTGAGTCTGTCAATGACAACCCATACAACTTCATTCCCTCGAGGTGATCTTGGAAACCCTATCACAAAGTCCATCGCGATGTCATTCCACTTCCACTCAGGAATGAGTAACTGCTGTAAAAGACTTACTGGTAGCTGATGCTCCACCTTCACCTACTGAGAAGTGGAACACCTAATGATGAAACCAGCGACATCCCTCTTCATAACTGGACACCAATACTGACGGTGTAGATCACAGTACATTTTGGTGATACCAGGATGAACTTCCCAAACTGAGGAATGAAAATCCTGCATCAGCTCCTCACATATATCTGCTGGTACCCATACGCACCCCTGGAAACGCAAGATCTCATACCCACCTATTTTCCACCTAGAAATAGGGTCCTCTCCTGACACACTCTCTGGCAGGACTAGGCCTTCTGGTTTTGATAGATGCCTCATTCGCACCCGATCTAGGAGGGTACAGGTAACAACTACAAAAGATAGAAAAGTCTGCCCCTATTTGTCTTGCACCTCCAAATGCATCTCAGAGAACAGATCCATAAGCTGCCTCTCACTAATGGCCTCCTGAACTGCCTGTATCTAAGTCATCCTACTCCATGCATCAGCCAACGTGTTGCCCTTCCCAGGCGTATAGGCAAGCTCAAATTCAAAGGACTGTAGGTACTCGACCTACCTCCGCTGTCTCAAATTCAGATCACACTGAGTGAAGATGTACTTGAGGCTCTTGTGGTTGTTGAAAACCACAAAGTTCTCTCCCAGAATATAATGTCTCCAGCAGCGTAGGGCATGAACAACAACTGCCAACTCCAGATCATGCGTCAGGTAGTTCCTCTCGTGTGGCCTCAACTACCAAGACCCGTACACAATGACTCCATCTCCCTGCATAAGCACATCTCTTAGCCTGATACCTGATGCATCATAGTAAACAATATAGCTCTTTCCCAACTCTAGAAAGACCAGTATCGGTGCTGACGTCAACCTCCCCTTCATCTCCTGAAAGGATGACTCACAAGAATCTGACCATGAGAACTTCATACCCTTCTTATTCAGACCTATTAGTGGTGCTGTTAAGTGTGAAAAGTCCTATATGAAGCATCTATAGTATCCATCTAGACCTATAAAACTTTTTATCTCAAAGATGTTCTTCAGATGCTCCCAGGAAACTACTACCCTCACTTTCTCTAGGACTATTGACACTTCTGTCTCTGAATAACATGACCTAAGAAGTGAATCTGGTCCATCCAAAAGTGTCACTTTGAGAGCTTAGTATATAACTGATGCTCCCTCAGTGTACTCAAAATGATCTCAAGATGTGTGTCATGGTTATGTCAAGTGTGATAGTACACCAATATATCATCCACGAAGACAAATACAAAGGAATCCAAGTAAGGATGGAACACTCGATTCATCAGTGCCATGAAAACTGCAGGCACGTTTGTGAGACCGAACGACATAAACCAATACTCGTATAGACCATACCTGCTCCGGAAGGCTGTAAGAGGTATATCAGATGGTATAACATGCAACTGATGATAACTGGATCTCAATTCAATCTTCAAGAACACTCGGGCTCCTCAATGCTGATTAATGAGATCATTAATCCTAGGAAAGGGATATCAGTTTTTGACCATCAACTGGTTTAGCTTCCGATAATCCACACAAAGCCTAAGGGTACTGTCTGACTTCTTCGCAAATAGGACAGATGAACCCCAATGAGAAGTAATGGGTCAGATGAAACCCTTTGGCTACAACTCCTCCAACTGCTTCTTGAGCTCCTGCAACTCTGGTGTAGCCATCCTATAAGGAGGAATGGGCTCCAGTGCCGCTCCTGGAATGAGCTCAATAGAAAAGTCCACCTCTCGCTCCAGAGGTAAATGTGAAAAGTCCTCTAGAAAGACATCCATGAAATAATCCACCACTGGAGGAAAGTATAATTGTGAAGTCCCCTGGTCATCTAGATATAGACTAGAAATCTGTGCTATGACTCCTCTTAACCCATGATTCTCTGGTCCCACTTTTCTTTCCTGGACATTACACTCACCCTTGTGAAGAAAAGATCCACCCTATGGTGATATGAAACTCACCCTTTGGTGATAACAGTCGACGACTACCTGGAAGAGAAATAGGCAGTCCATTTTGAGAATGACATCATAACCTGTCATCTCTAGGACATAGCGATCCCATAAGTAGTGACACCCACCAAGCTCTAGAGGGCACTCCTTGCACAGACGTACACTAGCCACCCTAGTCCCCAATAGAGTGTCTAACGTCAACATATAGATATAAGAAAAGATACAGAGACCAAGGATCTCCACAACAGCAACAGAGATAAAGCTATAGGAAGCCCCTGTGTCGAAAAGAGAAGAAGATAAAAATGAGGCTACTAAGATCGTACCTAGAACTGTAGAGGGTCCAGGATCCTGCTCCTGCTGGGTCTGCTCCACTAAAAAAGTCTGGCCTTCTCAATGACCCTGTGACCCTTTCTGACCACTCTGAGCTGATCCAACCTGCTTTCATTGAAGAATCGACGACTGAACACCATGACCTTAACCTCCACCTCGGACCGAACGACCGGAAGAACTCCAATTCCTAAACTGGTGAGAAACTGGTGGCACTACTCTTGAATGAGGAGTCATCGATGAACCCCTATCACCAACTATTGGTGAGAAAACCTGATAGAAATGCTAGAGATGGCCCATCTTTCTGCAAGATCGACACTCTATTGGGTCTCTTAGGTAACGTGGCCTCATATTCCCACTCCCCCCGCACTGGTAGCACACCACGTGGCTACTAGAAGGTGCATCCCACCTACTCTGATCTCCCCATGCAGTCTCCCTGCGATGCTTCCTATTATCAGCTGGAGGAATACTAACTCTGGATGCCGAACTGCCCTAGCTCACAGCTCAAGAATCCATCATATTGTGCTTAGTAATCAACACCTGGTTGATGATAGAGGATATCAAAGTCAACCTAAATATGTTCACCTGGGAATGAATCTCCTGCCTAAGACCGTCCTCAAAATTCCTAGCTAGGAACAACTTATCACCTGCTGGAATAGGCGTGAAAAAATATAGCTCCATGAAGTGAGAGGAATACTCCATAATAGAGATATTACCCTGCCCTAGGCTCATGAAATCCTAGGCTTGATCGGCCCTCATGGTCTCCGGGTAGAAGTAATCGTAAAAGATACGTTGGAACTCCTCCCAAGCCATATTTTGGTGGCATCCCACCAGATAGATGACATCCCACCACCTCTTGGTAGAGTCTCGGAGCATGTAGGCCGTGAGCTTCACCCTCCTCTCTGGTGGTACCTCTAGGTGGTCAAATATCATCAGTGTGACTTCTAGCCATGACTCTGCAGCCTGTGGTCCTCCTTCCCCTGAGAAGGTGGGAGGATGCTGTTGCTGGAAAAACCGCGTCAATTCTGCCATTGACGGGGCAAGAGGCGGCGCTCCTTAGAAGGTCTACATCATCCTCAGAAAACCCTCCCTAAACTGCGCATCGGTGCCTGCAACTAGTATAACTGCTGGTGCCAAGGCTGGAACAACAGGAGGATCTATAGGAAGTCCCTTATCTGCCATATCTGGCGTCTTATCACTACCTTGAAACTGGATGTCAACCAGAGGACGTCTAGGTGGCATGAATCTGCAAGTTCAAACACACACTTAGATTCAAGATTATCAAGGAATGAAGACTGAATTCACAAGAGGAAAACCGAATAATGAAAGATTTCAAATTAAGAAAAACATGACTACATGACGTGTATTTACCCTACACGATGTGTTCCCTTAATTCATTCACATGGGAATGTATTCCCGCCACAACTAGTCATGTAACACCCCAAAACACACGGAGTGTTGTCCTAGAACATGGTGTGTACCTGAATCCCCTTTCCCTACCCGGTTCCTTCTACACGGTCAAGTCACACGGCTCTCTTAAGACAAGACTACACGTCGTGTTCAAGATGGACACAATGTGTACTTCGACAAGCTTCACCGGCCCGTGTTGTTAGTGACATGGCCTGTGTAACTAGGTTACACTACACGGCGTGTTCCAAACAAACACAACATATACTAAGAAAGGATAACACCAACCCGTGTTGTTCGTGACACGGCCGAGTACTGAGGTCAGACTACACGGTGTGTATAATCCTGACATGACGTGTATGTGAAAAGATAACACCGACCTGTGTTGTTCGGGACATGGCCGGGTACCTAGGTCTGGCTACACGGTGTGAAAAACTAGTACATGAAATGTTCCCACAAGGATTTCCCTATCCCGTGTCTCTGCCCACATGACTTAAGACATAGTTAGAGACTACACAACTTGTACATAAGTACACGACATGTACTTTTGAAAAACTATTTCTTCCTAAACAGAAGAACACATGGCGTGTTGTCAAAATTACACGGCATGTATTCTCGGTTTTTCCTGATAGTAAGCCTCAAAAACTACTCTAGAGCCCAAAAAAACCCTAAAATGAGCATTAAAAGTGCCAAATTTCGATCTGTGAGGGCCCATACTCCCCACAAATCAAATCTTGGAATCTTACACATGTTATAACAAGACAAGAAATAGACGATTCACCAAATTTCTGTCCATGAGGGCCCATAACACCCCAAGAACCAAAGTTTGGCATTCATCTAAACAAATCCTTACACAAAAAATACCTTATCAAACAACATGTATTTTATCAATTCATCTATCAAAACAACATGCATATTCTACAAAACATCTATTACAACAACATGCAATCGCTAATGCATCCTAGATGTCATGGCAAGAATGCATGACATGTTATTTCTAGCAAGTTCCTATATGATGCATGAGATGGAATACCCTCATATCATCAGGTTGCGACAGAAATAGAACCTAAATATCATCAACAGTAACAACACAATAAATGTGAGTCAACCAATGGTGAAAATCAAATCAACTGTAAAATTGAAAAATTAGAAAAATTTCAATAAACGAGGTAGATTGGTTTTTCCCTATATACAGGTTAGCTACTCCCAGGCACATCTTATTACCAAGTACCTATTCCGTATTATCCCTAGCTATAGGATCCAAATAGTAAATCAAGAGAAAATAATTACTCTGATACCACTTTGTAACGTCCCAGTTCCGGAAGCCACCCAGAGGTGCCCTGTACCCGGTTAGTCACATGGCCTCAAGCGCATTTCCCTGAACACCAGATGCTGCTGACTAGGAGTGAGGGCCTTGGGTGTGATTGTGGGGAAACTATGCCCTCATTGGAAGAGTACACAGTGGAAGTAAAAAAACATGCAATAACAGAAGCAGTAAATATCCAACAACAGTAAACAATGGAAGACTAAGATAATAAACAACTGGAGCAATGCACAATAAAGGATGCATGATACATATGTCTAGGAAAATATACAAACAAGTCACAATGATGAATACAAAAAGTACTGAAGCAAGTAAAAAAGAACAAGATAACAGCTCCTCAACATCGCAAGCCTAGGCTTGGTCCCATACTCTCCAGCTCCATATCAAGTCAAGTACCTGAAGTGGAAGGGCGCTTGCCCTTATCTATACCTGCAACAATATAATCTGTTTGGACCCAAAAGCATGTCCCAAACAGGGTGTGAGACTAAATCCCAGTAGGAAACCACAAGAAGATTTGTTCCTAACAGTCAGTGAATATATGGAAGGTAAAAGTACAGAAAGCAGTAAATAGGAACATGATGAATAGTAAACAATCTATAGTTCCAATATCAAGCAACAACTAACATGCAGCTAAGCACAATACGTAACCCTTTGGGAAGTACTCACATCCATCCCCTCTGGTCCTGCCTAACAAGTACCAACAACCCTCTGGGTAGTACACTCAGCCTAACCTCTCTAGTTTGGTCATAAAAAAATTATAAGACTCTCTAAGGAAGCTCACTCGGTCAATTCCCCTTATAGTCGAAGGTAGTTAGGGACACTCTGAGGAAGCTCACTTGGTCAATTCCCCTTATAGTCCCAAGGTTAAGGAATCTCCGAGGAAGCTCACTCAGTCAATTCCCCTTATAGTCCAGGTCATTCAAATACTCTCTAAGGAAGCTCATACAATCAATTCATCTCATAGTCTAAGGTAAGCACAGTAATTCAAAGTAAAACAAAGACTCTCTGAGGAAGCTCACACGGTCTATCCCCTTATAGTCAAAATAAGTCAAGGACTCTCTGAGGAAGCTCACACAGTCAATCCCCTTATATCCCAATGTAATCCCAGGCTTTTTGAGGAAGTTCATACAGTCTACCCCCCTATAGCCTAATGCTCAAAGACTCTCTGACGAAGCTCACTCAGTCAATTCCCCTTATAGTCTACTACACCCGGTTCTCACGACCCTGTGTTGGATAAAGGCATAGCAATGCAATATGGCAAAGTAAACCTACAGAACTACTTTTATAAATAGTCTACAACATATCAAGCATGTCAGGATTCAAACTCTCCATCCTACAGCAACAGGTATGGAAAACATGCAAAGTAGCCAAACTAGCTAACATGACCAAACGGTCGTAAACCAAACATGCATGGGAAAAACATCCAAGGCATAACAGAACAACCATATTCTTATCCATTCAACCTCTACATAGGCATACAAACATGTAAGGAATAAAATAGGGGTAAAACGGTAAACATGCAACACCCTGTTCAAGGGTATTGGTGGAAATTACACATAATACTCAAAGAATTTGAACATAAAGGCACAAACCACCTACCTTGGTGTTGGGTGATCAATATACTTGAACCTCGATGCTTGAATCACCTTAGAACGTCGTAGATCTATGAAAAAATATAAAACTTTCAACCCAAAATCACTTGGAAAAGAGGAGGAATTGGAAAACGATGCTCTGGGAGAAGGAAGAACTCACCGATGCAATTCCAATGCAATCTAAAATGTTTGATTCGAAGGATAGACAAACACTTGGGGGCTCGTCGAAGATCTGTGGTCGTATAGTGCTCTCAGTCAAACAGGACTTAAAAGGAGCGTAATCTGGTGATTAGACGCGACCCCAGTGCGTTTAATGAAAAAAAATAAAGTACACTGTGTGTACTTTTGAAGTACACGGTGTGTACTTTTGAAGTACACGACGTGTACTCGCCTTTTCCGTACTCCGCTTTAGGTAGATTCCAGGTCACCCCTACATGGCCGTGTGTGTGGCCATGACACGACCAGCACACGGCCTCCAGCATCATCATAGTACACGACGTGTACTCATAAAGTACACGACATGTACTTCAAAAATTTCCAGATTTTCCTCTTTTTCTAAAAACTGACTAGAAAAGGAAAAACATACCTGAAAAGAAGATCTGAGTTCTTACAAAAATACACCAACAATGTCTAACTTTATTAGTGCTAAAAGAAGCACTGATAAAGGGAGCCCTTTATCAGTGCTTTATTTTTAGCACTGATAAAGGTCCAGAATAAAACGAAATAATTAAACAAATAAAACTAAAAAATTTAACAATTTCATTAATTAAATACTTATTGTTAAAAATAAATAAAATAAATAAACATATATATAAATTTTAAAAATTAATAAATAGTATATATTAAATATACAAATATGTTAATGAATAAAATGAAATAATTAAACAAATAAAAATTTAAAATGAGTAAATTAAGAAAAATATTAAACATTTATTAATTAAATAATTATTGATAAAAATGAATAAATTTAATATACATATATATAGATTATAAATATTAATAAATACTATATATTAAATATATTATATATAAATGAAGAAATTGTAATAATTAAACCAAAAAATTAAAAATGAATAAATTAACAAATTATTTAAAAATTTATTAATGAAACAATTATTAATAAAAGTGAATAAGTATAATATATATATATATATATATTAATTATAAATGTTAATAAATAATATAAATTAAATATAAATATATATAAAATGAATAAAATTTTAATTAAAAACATATTAATGTCTTATTCATTTTTAATGTTGTTTGATTTTTCAATTTAACATATATCAAATTTCATGTGTTACATTGATTTCACACACACACACACACACACACACACATACATATATGTAATTAATAAATTTTTATATAAAATCACACACACAAATATATAGAAACACATACAACTAATATTTATGTAATTTATTCAAATTTTAGTATATTTTAGAATTTCATTATAACTTGATATGTTTAATAAATTATGTTTTTAATCAGTTAATTTTATTTATTTATTTTTAATAAAATTATAATTAGGGTACTCATTTTGAATTGTTCAATTTTACTCACTTTAAAATGCATGTATTTAAGATTGTATATCAATAATGTTATTTTTTTTGCAAATAAATATTTATAAATAAATATATTTATAAATGTATATTTACTATATTTATAATTATTATAAATAAATAGTTATTATAAATAAATAATAATTATTTTTTAAATAAGTATTTATATAACTGTAAATAAATAATTATATATATTTAAATAATTATAAAATTATAATAAATTTATTTAAATAATTATAATTATAAATCCTTTATCAGTGTTACATTGATAAGTGATGATAAAAGAAATATTTATTAGCATGTTTTTAGCATTGATAAATATTCCTTTTATTAGCACTTATCAATTTAGTGATGATAAAATGGATCTTTATTAGTGATTTTCTGAAAGTACTATTGAAAGTGTCCTCAATCTATTTTAAAGAACCCTAACCGTGACTCAATCACTCGTGATTCTCAAGATATCGTATAACTCCTCTATTTCCGGCATGACTCATCTACGTTTCCTCGGATGAAACAAGGCTATAATCCAATGTATGTTATTTTCTACTTTTCCTATATCGTTGTTTGATTTTTTGGGATCCACATTTTGATTTTTTGTGTTGTTCTTAACCATGACGAACCCTACATATCATCTCCCACCACTGAAATATAACGAGTGGTTCTATTTCATCTTTTTTTTACATAGAAAATGGTTTTGAAGAAATATAAGGATGTTTTCATATGGTAAGTTCAGAAAACATATGTGTATGGTCCTATATGGATAAATAAAAGAGATTATTTACCACACACTACTAAAAAAGTAATGATGGATTTATAACATTATCAAATTGAGTTTAGTTAAACATTGAATAGGTTAAACCATTTCTAAAACATGTTATCTATATGACTTAACATTGACATAAGACTTTAATGATCGGGATGTGTGTCTAAGGTGATGTGCTAACCTGAATTGGGAACTATTTGGGCATACTAGGTCAAAAATGTTACATAATGGAATCAGAGTGAAACTAGGGATATTGATATTGATTATATCCAAAAGAAAAAGAATTTCCCAACATAAGAAGTAATCCATAAATATGTATGGATATAATAATTATGTTTGATACTTGAGTTACCATATGAATTCTAGGTTATTTTTTGTTTATTTTTTCCTTGACCAATCTTCTCGAGTCTCATGCCTCTTATTTAGGAGTTGATAGGTAGGAATCATAAAGAATATATAAAATTTCATATTATTATGCATCATTGTTTTTTTCTAGAATAAATTATAAATTTATATGAATAGAAACATGAATAATAAATAAACATTGTATTCTTATTTACTTATTAGTGATGATTAGGTTTATATAACTTATTAATTGATTGAGTATATTTAGTAACCCCATTTATCGATACTATTAGTTAATTGTTTCATACTTATATTTAAAACAATGATTCTAACATCTTTTAAATTATATTTAAATTATTAAAATACTTATTAAAATGGGAATGAATGAGAGATAGGGGAAGGGGGTTCACATTTAATTTAGATTATTTTGTGCCTATTTTTGAAAGATTATTTATTTTTGGAAGGGGAAAATTATGTGAATCTATACATTAATATAGAATATTTCACCACTCTGACCCCTATATATATAGGATGGATCCAATGAACATTCTATGTATGCTAGAACTTATATTGATCCTCATTTCCTAAGGTAACTATATATCTAATTCAAGCTATGTGGTATAATTTTCAATGATAGGAACATATAGTATCTATGGTTCCTCTAAGATTTTATGACAGTATATCTTAATAATAAATATAGTATTGTATTTAATAGATTAATTTAATTTATAAGAGTAAAAAACTTCTAGATCAATACTAAGTATAAGTTTAAAAATTCTCCCTTTAAAGGGATGTATGTTATTGGAGGGATCTTATGGAGAGTTAAAAAAATATCCAAAATTGGAAGGTGAGGAATCCTTGAGTAGACATAAGTGATTTCGAATATAGGTGGGGTGAGATTCATTTATTCAAGACCATTAGAGTGAAGGTATTCCAATTCCTTTTCAATTAAGGAGTCTTTTTGAGTGATTTAATCAGTGTAGGTTCCTAGGACACTTTAATCCTTATTGCCTCTTTGATGTAAAACATTTCTATCGATGTGGTTAGTTGGAGAACCACAATCTCTAAACATCATAGGAACCAAACTCTCTCTCTCTCTCTCTCTCTTCCTCAATTACCTATACTTACATAGTGCCACCCCTACTCTATAAACTCACTCTAGCATCAAACGAGACCACTACGAACTGCATCTCCATCTACTATTGTGAAAGAAGCATACAACACATAATAGTCGTAAGTAGCATAAATAAATTTTCATAAAAAATGACTATAGGTTTCAAAAATAAGGTTGTGTAAATAAGGGTTAATTTTTGTAAGATAGATATACAATAAAATACACTCCATGCATAAAATTCCACAATTTCATGCATCTTTCAAAATTGTTACTGTCTTGAAAAGAGATATAATATTTTAATACTCTAGTACAACTAACCTTCACTACATTTATTTAATCCATCCTCAGATTCTTGATTTCCTTCCATATCATGATGATGTATTTGACTCCCTATTTCAAACTATCTTTCCTCCCATCATTGTGGTTCCAAGGTTCCTTGATGAAATACCTCCCGCTAGGATTGTATTCATTAATTTCCGTCAAATATTCTACCAAGGATTTGAATACTGCATCTACCAACGCATTCTTAATCTCCATATGCATTTCATCCTCCTCATTTACTACTTCCCGAGAACACAAAAAATGATACCAACAAATTTTTCAAAAGACAATGAATGAATTTGTTCGGTTTCTTTATATGCATTTTCTTATACGACTCACTTGGTTACTTTTGACAGAACTTCATCAATAATTACATTTATTTTGAGTGTAATCACATTGGATCCTATTATAACTCCACATTTAAGCATACTTGGATGAGAATACAACTATGATAATTGACCTCATGAAAATACTCATTTTTCACATTTTTTTGTGAAAGGAAAACATGCTAAACACATCTTTTGATTCTCTTCCCCTTCAAACTTGATAAATTTAAAAGGGTTCCAATCTGACTCTCAAAGGTATTAATCCCACAATGAGAAGAGCTATTTAGCCCTATTTTTAGCTTCATCTTCAGGATAATTTCTCTTGGAATATTATATAAATGGATAGTTTTCAAGCTCTCCCATCCTCCTCACACCAATAATACCACAAGTTTTTATCTATCCTAAGCCCTTCCAAAAAAATAAACATTTCAGAGGAAGTGGAAAACAATAAATGTTTACGAGTGTAAGTAAATTACTACAAGTGGTATTCATGTGGATTTTAATTTTAATTCCTTTATTTTTGAAATGTAATATGTTAGAATCCATAATTAAAATTTCATTTAAGTTATTTTTAAACCTCAGTGGAAACTCTACTTTCATATCCTAAATAATTATTATTGTATTTTGTAACCTGAGACTCATCCCCCATATCTTCTATGTTATCTAAACTACTCTGAGTAGTAGTAATTTAAAATGATCACTAGTACATGGTATGTGATGATTTTTTGGTTATATTAGTTCAAGTAACATAGGTGGATGTCCACAAAATATGAGAGATAAACATCAAACAACAAAATAAAATAACAACTGTTTGGGAGGTATGTCATTAAGGAAATTTAGAACCATGATGATGGGAGGAAGGCTAGTTTTAAATAGGAAGTCTAATCTATTATCAATATATAGAAGGTAATCAACTTCTAAGGACATATTAAATAAAGGTAGTAAATTTTATTTATACTGGAGTATTTAAGTATTATATGTCTATTCAAGATAATAACAATTTCGTGCAAGATGCATGCAATTGTGGACTTTTATACATAGAGTGTGTTTATTTTTATTTTTTTCTTTTTTTTAAAGGGAATTAACATGTGTTGACTTTTTGAACACTACACACATGGAAACCCCCCTCCCCCACAAAGAGGTCACTACCCAGAGGTGGAGCCCCAGCTGGGGAAGGAGTCGTTTCCAACTGATATGGCAGAGTGTCCTAGAGGGTAACAGCCTGATCAGTGATGGTTTGTCAAAAAAATCCATCAGAACAATGGGCCATGCCTCATTTTAGCCCGCCCAGTTGAGACTGGGTGACTGGGGAAGACAAATGGATCTAGGGGGAGAGGCTCTTCCCAAAAAGAGAATCCCATGATTCGAACCCTGAACCTCCCAAATAAGGGCATGTTTGTACCACTCACCTTCACCACCACACAACCACTGAAGTTTAAATACATGGAGTGTATTTTATTTTTGTTATTCAAGAAAATTAAATGTTTTACTAATCATACAGACAATGTATTCTACACATGATGATGTTACCAATCTTGAGGAAAAAGAGACTATTGATAATGAAACTGTAGAATTATTAGGGGGTCAACAACATGTTGATGAAAAAACAACAAAAATAATGATGTAGAATCATATTGGTGAATAAAATTATCAATTCAAGAAGTGAGGGTATAAAATTTTAGGTTGGTTGGAATCAATGTAACCAAACTATTGACCCAAAAAGTCAATGTTCTTTAGTTATCTTGGGGTCACAAAAAGGTTGAATGTTCCCATTGATATTGATTAATGGAACCATTTACAACCTTTAATGAATTAATTCATTTGTAAAGATATAATAATGATGTTGTAACATACTTTATATCTTTATTGAAAAATTATATAATGAAACGTTGATTTAATTTTAATTATTCCTTACAGAATTTGTTTATTTTTGAATATTTCCATGGGAAATTTGTATTAATGGCTATTGGAAAATCCCATAGAGTCTTCCAGACTCTTCTTATGAAGTTACATCTTAGGGATGTTAAGGAGAAAATAAATCCCCACCCATCACTTAGTTATGCACACATTATAAACCAAGAAACATGGACTGCTTTAATTAATTGTTGCAGTGAGAAATCATTTTAGGTGAATTTCATTTGATAATATATCATTTGAAATTATTTATTTTATTCAACTTGATTTAAAATTGTTAATTTATGAAACATAAAATGAGTTCTTAAAATAAAGAACATGTATCAAAACCAATGTATCCCTATCGCAAAGCAAGGATGGGTTACACTTCATTAGAGAATAAATTGGTATGTATTTTAAATACATAATAAAAGTTTTATTATGTGATATGAAATAACATATGTTATTTTGTTTATATTTAGATTGATGAATCAAAATATGAGGCCACTTCTATCCCACGTCATGTTCTATAGAAGGAGTATTGTGTAAACAAGGAGGGTAAATTAGTGGATGAAAACACAAAAATAATATGGAAAGCATGTTTAAGAATGAAATAATTGTAATTCATTATGATTTTTAACAATATTACATAAAAATATCTATTTATGTTCATATTGTTTTATATGGTTAAAACACAAGAATCGACAATGACCGTACTAGAAGAAAAGTGACTTTCAGTAGCTTTGAAGGAGCCTAAACAATATGTTCGTGTTAGAGGAATAAGTTTTAGAGTATCTCCTTGAACATATTTTGAGAAGATAAAACCACATGAAGATATATATAATATGGTGAGATGATTTTAGACACTAATATACTCACTACAAGATATTATTTTTGTAGTCTATTTTTCCATAACAATGTATAAGAAGGATCAAAGGGAACCAGTGGTGGATCAAAGATCCACACATAAACCAAATTATCCCACTATCTTTGAGGCTATTCAACCCCCCAAATTCATACCTTACCTAGGGTAATCAATTTTTTCATTACTCTTTCTCCTAAATATGAATCAAATAACTTACAAAAACTTTATATTACTAAAATTATGTAGGGTATAGTTGTATGTGATTTGTATTTATCAACACCCATGTACCATTGTGTAATGATGGGTACAATGTATAATATCCCAGGAAATTAGATACACAATGAAGCCCTCCCAAAAGATCACATGAGAGTGGGAATTGAGGTATCTTATAAGCCATATACTGAAAAAATATACAACTGATAATAAAATGTTTGATATTACTTATGGATAAAGTGGTGGAGAAATGGAAGGTCGAATCAAGAAAATCTACTGAATTGATCAAGAAAACAAAATGTCCTTCCAAGAGTAACTTCCCCCTGACAATTCCATGGAGAAATTTATCATCATTAAAACTTCCTATAGATACCACATTTAATGTTAAATCTATGTATTACATTGAATATGATGAAAAAATATATGGAGTTTCCATGATAGACATAATTGGTATTGAGACTCTAAATGAGATTCTAAAGTACGAATGGTTGGGCGTCTCAACTGTGAATACATATATAAGGTACATTTTCATTATAAATTTTTCTAAACAATGATCTAATATGTTTATTAAAGTTAATAAATATTCATATTTTTCATAGGCATTTATTTCACAACTATATAAAGGGAAGATCGTGCGAAGCATGATTTGAATTCATTTATACCTGTATCATTTCTATGCCAGAACTTACTTTGGAAAACAATGAAGTTGGGAAGAAACAAAATAAGTTACTTGAAGTATTTAATAAAAAATCATCAAACTATAGACTCCTTTTGATGCCTACAATGTAAAGGTAAAACTCTACAATCAAATCACAGAAAATATATTTTTATTTTTTGCATTACTTTTCTTAGGGTGCACTGGATGATGATTGCAGTCAATATAGACACACTAATCAAATGGATGGATATGAGACCAACTGACCACACAAGATGTGTATTGTGAATATGTAATACTCTATAATCAAACGTTTTTAGATAAAAATAGAATTATATGTTCAGTCTGTGTTTTAACAAGAATTCTTTTATTATAGGGCGGTTTCTCAATACAGGCTAGATCATGGCATGAAGTTGGTTTCTGAAGAAATAAAGGCTGTGAATTACTCCAAATAGAAATAGATTAAGGTATATATGGAAATATTTAACTATCAAAACATTTCAAAATAATTTACTTATTTTGGTCAATGTTTCTGCAGTGTCCTAAACAAGACAATGACATCGATTGTGGATATTATGTTTGAAAATTTATGAGATAAATAATAAATCATGAAAATAATAACATCCCCCAATAAGAAATTTCTAAAGGCAATTAAAATTTAAATAAATATATTTCATAATCAATTTTTTTTTAAAATTTCTCAGTATTATCAAGATTGCCGATAACCTAGTTACTTAAAAGAGGAAATAAATTTGTTTAGAGATGAGTGAGAAATTTACTTTTTGTTAGAATGTATGTAGAAAATAAATTTAGGTGATTAACAACTATTTTTGTGATCTATTATGAGTTATTAACTTCGAAATATATTTGGTGTGTGAAGTATTAGTGTTAGAATGCTTATATATTATTTTTGATCTCTTTCTCAAGGCGGAGTATAATGGAGGAAATAAATTTATTTAGAAGTGTTGAACTGCAAAAAATAAAATTTTTGGGAAATAATAGAGGACAAGGAAAAGGAGAATGTGTAGGAGATGGAAGAGGTGGATGTAGAAGTGTATGGAAGGTAGATTTAGAGGCAGAGTCAGAGTTAGAGATCGATGTGGAGGAGGAGGCAGAGGCAAAGACTGAGGTGGAGACTAAGGCGAATGAGGATAAGAAGTGCTAGCTTGAAAAAAATAAAACTATTGGGAAATGAAGTATAATTAGGATCATACCATGCTTTTATTCGAGAAAATTCATTTAAAAGTGTACACAATACTTGTCACTTAAGATAAGAACTATTGTGCAAGTGTTTCAGGTGACTTATTAAAATAATGGTTTTCACCACTTGTTTAAGTGATTTTATACAGAGTATTAATCCACCTGTAAGATCATTCAGTGTTGGAAGCTTAATTTTATACACTAGTGTTATTGAAGAAAAATATGTACAACTCCCAATTATCCAATAGGTGGTGTACTCAAAAGTGCGTGTTTCCAATTTAAAATGTCATTTTAGAAAAAAAAACCCGTGGACTACTCAAAAATGAGGAAACACATTATGATTATTTTTATAATTTAGAAAAATGATCCATAAGTAATTTTTACATTTATTAATCATCCTCACTTCAATATGATCCATTGTGTGACTGGTATGACTCAAAGTGCTTCTTTTTATTCAAAACCGACATGAATTTTAATCAAAAAAACAACTGAAAAAATAAAAACCAAGAAAAAACATTCATATTATTTTGGTGCTTTAATAAAATTATCCATAATTTACTTGTGATGTATAAGAATCATCCGTACCTTAATCTCATGCATGGTGTGACTGGTATGACTCAAAGTGCGTATTTTTATTCAAAACTGACCTGAATTTTAATAAAAAACTAACATACTCCAAACTTAGGAAAAAAAATCAGATTGTTTTTGTGATTTAAAAAAATGATCCATAAGTCATTTTGGATATGTAGGAATTATCCTCACTTCAATCTGACACATGGTGTTACCAGTATGTCTCAAAGTGCATCTTTTTATTCAAAATTTACATTTATTTTAGTGAAAAAAGAAACTGACACACTTAAAACTAATAAATCATATTATAATTGTTTTGGTACTTTAGGAAAATGATACATAAGTCATTTATGACATGTATTAATCATCTTCACCTTAATCCGATGCACGGTGTGACTGATATGCCTCTAAGTGCGTATTTTTATTCAAAATTTACATTAATTTTAGTGAAAAAATAACTGACATACTCAAAACTGATAAAACACATTCGGATTGTATTCTTACTTTAATAAAATGATACATAATTCATTTTTGACATATAGGAATTATCTTCACCACAATCTGACCCATGGTGTGACCGGTATGACTCAAAGTGTGTCTTTTTATTCAAAATTGGCATGAATTTTAGTGAAAAAACAACTAAAATATTTAAAACTAAGAAAAGGCATTCAAATTGTTTTGGATATTTAGAAAAACAATCCATAATTAATTAGATATGTGTAGATATCATTTGAACCTCAATACGATGCACAGTGTGACCAGTTAGACTCCAGGTGTCCATTGTGAGTTTAAAATTGGAGTTTTAATACAAAAAAGTTTCACTCACTAAAAACCGAGAAAACAGAGTCATATTTTCATTTGGTACAACCATTTATAATTCATTTTTTATATGTATAAATTAGTCTCATGTCAAACCAACACATGATTCCACCAGTATGGCTCAATGTGTGTGTTTCCAGTTTAAAATGAAATTTTTGTAAAAAACACTAGTGGCATACAAAAAACTGAGGAAACACATTATGATTGTTTTTATACTTTAGAAAAATGATCCATAATTCATTTTTGATGTGTAGGAATCAGCCAAAAATTAATCTGATGCACAGTGTGGCCGGTATGAATCAAATTTCATCTTTTTATTCAAAATTGACATTAATTTTAGTGAAAAAACAACCGACATACTCAAAAATAAAGAAAAAAATTCATATTATTTTTGTGATATAGGAAAAAAATCCATAATTCATTTTTAATGTGTACAAATCAGCCTCACCTCAATCAATTCACGGTGTGACCGATATGACTCTAAGTGTCCATTATTAGTTTAAAATTGACATTTTAGTACAAAAAATCACCCCTAACTAAAAACTGAAAAACAAGATCAGATTTTTATGATAATTTGGTACAACCATTCATAATTTATTTATGATGTGTATGAATCAGTCACATATCAAAACCACACATGATGCCACCAGTATGGCTCAAAGTGTGTGTTTCTAGTTTAAAATGACATTTTAGTAAAAAACACAGTTTTCCAACAAAAAACCAATTAAATGAATTTTTATTGTTATAATAATTTAGAAAAATTATCCATGATTCATTTGTGATGTGTGAGAATCAGCTACACCACAATCCGATGCACGGTGTGACCTATATGTCTCCAAATGCATTTTTTATTCAAAATTGGCATTAATTTTAGAGAGAAAAACAACTGTCATACTCAAAACTAGAAAAATTCATTTATATTATTTTGGTTCATTAGGAAAATGATCTATATTTTATTTTTGACATGTAGAAATCTGCCACACCTCAATTTGATGCATGGTGTGACCGGTATGACTCCATGCATGTTTTTTTTCAAATTTGACTCAAATTTTAATAAAAAAACAAATGATATACTCAAAATCAATAAAAAGAATTAATATTGTTTTGTTGCTTTAGGAAAATTATCCATAAGTCATTTTTGATGTGTAAGAATCAACCGTTCCTCAATCCGATGTATGGTGTGACCGGTATTCTTGAAAGTTCACCTTTTTATTCAAAATTTACATTAATTTTAGTGAAAAAACAAATGGCATACTACAAACTACGAAAATGAATTAAGATTTTTTTGGTTCCTTATAAAAATAATCCATAATCATTTTTGATTTGTATTAATTATCCACACCTCAATATGATTCATGGTGTGAGTGGTATGGCTCTAAGTGCATATTTTTATTCAAAATTTACATTAATTTTAGTGGAAAAAAACTGACATACTCAAAACTCAGAAAACACATTCATATTGTTTTATTTATTTATGAAAATGATCCATAATTCATTTTTTATGTGTAAGAATCAACCTCACCTCAATCTGATGCATGGTGTGAGCAATTCGACCCCAAATGTCCATTATGTGTTTAAAATTGACATTTTAATACAAAAGTGTCACTCACTAAAAATTGAGAAAACATGATCATATTTTCTTGATAATTTGGTATAACCATTAATAATTCATTTTTGATGTGTATGAATCAATCTCATTTCAGACCCACACATAATTCCACTAGTATGGATGAAAGTGTGTGTTTTTAGTTTTAAATGACATTTTAGTAAAAAACACAAGTGTCATACAAAAAATAAAGGAAATGCATTATGTTTGTTTTAATAATTTAGGAAAATGATACATAATTCAGATGTGACATGTGGGAATTAGTAACACCACAATCCGATGCACGATGTGTCCGGTATGACTCTAAGTGTGTCTTTTTATTCATAATTGACATTAATTTTAGTGAAAAAAACAACTGTCATACTCAAAACTGATAAAAAACGTTCATATTATTTTTGTGATTTAGGAAAACTATCCACAAGTCATTTCTGACATGTAGGAATCAGCTTCACCTTAACCCAATGTAAGGTGTGACCGATATTCCTCCAAGTATCCCTTTTTAGTTTAAAATTTTCATTTTAATACAAAAATTGTCACTCATTGAAAACAAAGAAAATACACTCAGATTGTCTTGATAATTTGGGACACCTATTCATAATTAATTTTTGATTTGTAGGAATAATCCTTGTGTAAAACCCACACACGATTCCACTAGTATGTCTTAAATTGCATGTTTCCAGTTTAAAGTGACATTTTAGTAAAAAACACAAGTAGTGTACTCAAAGGTGAGGAAAAAAATTCTGATTGTTTTGATACTTTAGTAAAATGATCCATAAGTCATTTTTGACATGTAGGAATTTTCCAAACCTCAATGAGATGCACAGTGTGACCAGTATGGCCCCAAGTGCATCTTTTTATTTAAAAATGATATTAATTTTAATCAAAATGATAATTGACATACTCAAAACCGAGCAAACACATTTGTATTTTTTTGTCCCTTTAGGGAAATAATATATTAGTCATTTGTTATATCTACAAATTAGTCAAACCTCAATTCGACTCATTGTGTGACTGGTATGACTCAAAGTGCACATTTTTTTTCAAAATTAACATTAATTTTAGTAAAAACAACAACTGAAATACTCTATAATTGTGTTTTTTTTCTTGTATTTATGGTAGAAATTTTATGTCATTTAAATTAAGTATTTTTATCATATTTTGGTATTTTTGGTTTCTGTTTTTTAGTGACGTAGTGTGTTGTTACCACACACTGCCTGCCCTATTTTTGGTGCTACAGTGTGCTGTAGCATCACACTGTAGTTTTACCCTATATCAGCACCACTAAATTCTCTTATGAAGAGTTTCTTTATCAGTGCTTCTAGAAGTGATGATATAGATCCATTTATCAGTGCTTTAAAAAGAACTGATAAAACATCCTTTATCAGTGCATGTAGAAGCACCAATAAAGGATCCTTTATCAACACTTTTTTAAGCATCGATAAAGGAATATTTATCAGCACTTTTAAAAGAATTGATAAAGAGACCATTTATCAGGCATTTTACAAGGGATGATAAAGGGACTATTTATTAGTGTGAAATAAAATCACTCATAAATGTTTTCTTTTATCAACGCATTTAAAAGTGATGATAAATAACCCCTTTATCAGTTCTTTTATTTGAGATGATAAATACACACTTTATTAGTGATTTTCTAGTGCTGATAAAATCCTTGGCCTTTTAACTATTCTATGGTAGTTAGCACTATTCTAGTGCTGATAAATTCTAATTCTAGAGCTATTAAAAGTGGGTTTTGTAGTAGTGTCACTTACACAACCAAGTACCTAGCACGAGTACAACCTACACGATCCACTAACATAGAGGAATTGTATGGACTACCTACTTCACCCAGATTCCCAAGTTTTCCTATAAATAGGACCCTTGGGATCCTCATTTAGCATAATTGGAAGATGAAGAGATAACTCAAAGATCTTCTCAACCAAGTCTCTTTCCCATGCCTTATAAACCCTCAAGTACTTTCCAAGAATAAAAAATAAGAGGGAATTAGCAAGAGTAAGTGGATGAAAGTTTCTTAATGATATGAAACACCAAATACCTTAAACGAGGAACCACCCCCCCTTTTCTAAACACACTAGGGAGAAGGTCCTTTTCTTGGATAAAAACATGAATGCCAATCTTACAAGAGAACCTGAGGAGTCCCTTAGAGATCAGAGTAAGGCCATTACCAAGTGTGGCTGCTCAGGTTATTCTTCTCTTAATAAGTCAGAACCAGTTTTTCTAGGTTTCTATTGGGATATGTTCCTCCCAGTTCACCCAGGTATTAACTAGGAATTGTACTTCCTAGCTCACCCAGGAATCACCTGGGAGAAACACCATCTTACTCATCCAGGTATCACCTATCCATAAAACTCACCCAGGTATCTCCTGGGCGAAATCCAAACTAGATCACCCAGGTATCACCTAGGTGAAGCGCCCTCTAATCCCTATCTCATATCACCAATAATAGGACACCCATTTCTTTGGGTCTCCCATATGAAGGATACCAAATTAAAACCTCCACTAAGGCCCCAAAACATATATAGTCAAAATATAAGATAAATTAGAGTGTCCTCTTGATCATGAATTCCTATAGTAAAGAAAGTACCACATTTAACCTCACTAATAGGCGGGGCCCATAGAATGTTCCCAATCATGAATTCTCTTGGTAATGAGGAGGTCAGTCTTGGAGGTAGTGTAGGGACATTCTTGTTTTGGAAAGTGAGGTGAACCACTTTCCTTTCCCTTTGATGAGGGATAGTTTTGCGTCATTCTATCCTCCTCCCTAAAACTAGGAATATGGAATCCCTCTTAAAGTAAGCCCCTATCCTTTCTTACAAGACATATCATACCTTATATACCCTCATTATTTCCCACTAGAGGATAAAGGAGATTGCATGAAGTACTAGATCTTCAAATTCCTCTTGTTTCTAACACCGAGCATGACTCACATGGGTTTAGAGGTTATTGGTGATCATATCACTAACATGATAAAATATTTTAATTTGGGAATACCTATTATGTGTAAACCCTGTCATTTCCAAACTATGTGGGATTTAATTCATGTACTCATGATATACATAGGAATCCTCCTTGAGTTTCAAACACAACACATTTAATCCATCATTATCCTTATAGGGCCATATTCCCAATATAATCATACCCCCACCTGGGAGTCTATATTCCTTTAAGATACTTTATACCTCATCCCCATTAGTCCAAATTCATGGTGCACACCATCTCATTATAGGACCATATTTCATGCTAGATCAACTATTATGGTCTTCTCATCTGTAATTCCTAAACCATACTTTTCTAGGTATCTTCTTTCTAGGAATCCTTGCTGCATGACATTAGTCCTTGTCACATTACCTTGAAAGGAACTAAATTTCCCATTAATTGGAACCAAACTATGTGGGTTATGTTTTCCTTCACAAGGATACATAGAAATCCCTTCTCATGGGGTCGATCCCAATACAAAAACTCTAACTGCCTCCTTGGATGGAAATAAATTCCAGAGCATGTAATCATAGGGCTTTAAAATAAGATCCTTTAAATGAAGCATTATCAAGCAAATAACAAAATTGAGATGGAAACCTATGATATATACTTGATTATTTTTCAATGGATAACCTCATATATATATATGGTTCCATTGATAGATAACTATTAATACATACATATAGTTACTCCCACATGTATATGTGATTTATAGAAAATTAGAAGGGTGACCAGTTTTATTTTATGGTTTATAAAGGATTCAAAAATTTGACTTAAATATTTAAGAGAGTCCCACAATATGAAATAATTACACCTAAAATGGTGTGATGAGCCATACCTTCCATATTTTTGACCAATATGAGTCCCTAAGAATCTTTAGAAAAATACTCTATGATCACTTTCCTTTAGAAAGAAGGTCCACATCAAGGATATGGGGTCCGTTGGGTGTTTTTAGATTTGTTAATAAAACGCTGTTGGAAACCACCTAAAAGGGAACACAAATTGATATTGGTGTCTTGATGTGAAATATTGTGTATCCATACATAACCCTCAATTATCAATCATCGTACCCCATAACCATCCTTCAAAAAAAAAATGGCGAACCCAAAATTAATACTTTCATTAACAAAAATAAACATTTCTCCCATGTTTAATGCCCTTTTATACTCTCACAAAATGGAATGGTCTAAACATGGATCCTTTAAATAGATCAATTGCACATGTGAGTTTATTTTTGATTACATGATACTAAGTTTTCTTGTTGAGACAAAACTATCTTCAATAAAAATGATGTCCTACCACCCAAGACAAACTTATGCACTGGCTGTCGCACATGCCGGTTCCTCATCTAGCCAGAGGATACCATCATTGACCCAATGTCTCCAATACTGAGTATAAAATGCATTGGTTTGAGAGTACAAACTCAATGGAACTATCCCAAACTTGGAGGCCACATGTGAAGCCCTATAAGATATGAATCCCCTCTAACCATTCACCCAAAAAAATTAGTTGAAAAGAAGCATATGAAACCCATCTCTATCTAAAACCATTTTAGGTTCCTTTTCATGGAACCCAATACAAAATTCATCCCTTAAATTAAGGATGTGGATCAAGATCTCTCTAAGGGACTCATGTTGACACCAAGGGAGTCTTCTCAAAGGGATACTTCCAGAAAATTCCACTTCTAATGATGTACGACATCAAGTCCTCAACATGATGAGGATGCCAACCTATGGGATCTAGATCAGGTCACTCAGAACTGAGTGGCTAGAAAAACCCACGTAGAGTGACAATGAATTAAATAGGAATATGCTCACATCCCCATTCCAATTAGATAATCTCATATATAGAACATGATGAAAACCCATTATTAGGACCATATACCCTTTAATGTACATTAAGTCTTCCAACATAGTTTGAAAGCAACCATATAAACCTACCAAAATCCCCGGTAAAAAATAGGGGGAAAACCTATATCCCTCCTCCTATACATGAAGACTAACAACATATTACTATAAGAAAAGGAGGATAAGAGTAGGGATATATCTTTTCTCCAACCATATAATGGGAATATTTCCACACCCTAGCTACAAAAGTCACTTAATATATCTTATAAATTATGGAAGGATATACATCTATCCCTGCCCACATTCTACAAAACTTCTAGGACATAATGACTGTAATAGTAGTGGTTAGGATATAGGCATGCAACCCCAACTCCTCAATTAGAGTGACCCATAATCATAAATCAATGGCTACTCAAGAGTGGATACATATTCCTTTTCCCATCCAAGAGGGTTGTTAACAAAATTCCATGATAAATAGACTACCGGATTGGGCATACATCCCCATCCCAAATGAAGATAATCAATCCATTTCAGTGACTAATTCAGGACAAAAATACATCACTATCAAAATCCTAGAGTTTTTCCGTCATATTTTTGAATCAACATAGAAGCTACTCAGACCATCTCCCATACATGAAAATAATTATCCACAATGCATGATTATAACTTCCTAAAGTAGAGCAGCTAAATATAAGTCTCCCCATAGGTGATTTGAAATTAAAGAGTAGATCCATGATCCTTCCACACTCAATTTTGGTGTTCTTGAGGATGTAAAAAATTTATTAATGGTATTTTAGTATTTTTCTAATATATTAAAAATTATGAAAAAAAGTCATGATTATGAAGGTCTTCCTCACAACCTTGTCACGAAACACTTTGGAGTTTCTTCCTAGAATATTCACCATGAAGGATACATTTGTGATCATAAAGTGTTCGATTAAGGGGAACCATCTATTGATGTGTTCCATGAAAATCTTCCCCGTGGTTATAAGATCAAACAATAATAAGGTTATCCCCTTTCTATCATCCACCCTTATGGTCCTCCCAAAGCCATACACTGCATAATTTCTCCCTATAGTCAGATGTCAAGTTATAATGGTAGTACTCCCCATAATGATATTTTTTTACAAAGGTACTCCCCATAATGATATTTAATTTTGAAAAGAAAATCCTCCCCTTGACTAATCAACTGTAAGAAATCCCTTATATTGTGAGGTGCTTGGGAAGATTGGGCCATTCATGCCTGATTCCTTATCATTGAAAAGCGACATCCTTTCTTATCTAGTAGATAGCTTGAGGTAATGGTTATCCTCCAAACCATCCCTGGGTCACCCACCTTCCTTCACAATAGTATAAATTCTCTCAATATCACCGTATACAATAAATTAGATAGGAAACATCCACTATGGTCAGATCAAGTGAAAGAATATACCATTGAATATGAAGAGAATACATTACTGATCTGGAGACAATTGGATTCTGATAACATACTAGTCATGTTTTGACCATTATCGACCCCTCAATATAGCATTCTAAATATGTTATCTGAAGAATAAATTTATGAAATTCAATTGAATCTTTGATAAAATATTTATCACTTGAAAGTTAATTTTTTTTTTCTAATAATGGATATAAAAATCACGTCAAATAAATATCATAACTTCATCATCAAATTAACTTGGCTTCCCTTTTTGCTACACGAAGATTGAAATAAAGAAAATAGAGGGAGGGTTTTCAATGTACATGTCCTAATGCATTATGAAATCTATATCAATTTATTATTGATGCCCCATCTGGAATTTATATCATGGGATGGGGTGAGCATAGAGTATTGCACTTCACCTCTCTCATTGACCAGAAAAGAACTCAAGAATTGACATTATGTAATGTTATTACTCCATGATTAATCTCATAATTTATTTATACTCAAAAAATATGGTATGATCAGCAAGAATTATCCATGATGGAATCTCATAAGCGTCGGTCTTGATGAGATTGAGATATTGAAAAACTCTTGCATCAAGAAGCTAAAAACATTGAGAAAGCTTCCTTATTTATAGAAGCTAATAGTTGGGGACCACCAATGCTTTAAAATAAAAATTATTCATGTAAATACCATACAGTGAACTCATATTATGCTCACAAAAACATGCATAAGATCAATTGAGCTTCTATAGTAGCTGCAACCACATGGATATAAGTGCATCCCCAACCCATAGGGTTGGGGAAATTTTAACCCCAAAATCCTCCTTCAAGAATCATAAATCTCGTTCAAAGTGATCCATAAGTGGATCAAGGGGAACCCCATCCCATAGGGATAATGGTATTTTAAACTCCACCACCCCCCGATGGGAATCTGTCTTTTATCTTTTAGGAGGAGTGCCACAAGGCGTGGCATACCACTTTGTCCCATCTCATGACCCAAATTCCTAATTGGGGACATATATAAAGAAAATATAAAGATATTAACTTCAGATCTACCTTTTCTAATAGGATCTAATATAATCCTTGAAAGGAAGGATGAGGCCCAACAGTGGTTGAAAATAAAAGAATCATATCAAGGGTGAAACTACTCCTGAAGCGCACAACTCTTTCAGTAGACATTCATAGGGAAAATAAACCTCCTATCATTATGATATTAGTAAGAAATATTCAAGAAACTATTTATTGGTGAATGACATTAGCACCACCCCTGAAGATTCTATAGAACATAAATCTGATGTAAAATAATAGGAGGATGATACTTTTTTAAAACATGGTACACACTAAAGTAATTGAATAGGATGTGTGAAACCAAAATCAGAATCTCTCCAAGAATTTTTGGATTACTTTTAATGCTCAACTACCACTCCCTTGGTGAGATTCAATCAAGAAAAAAGTTAAAGGCATGGATAAATTCATTCCTTTACCGAAAAGTGTTGAACCTATTACACTAGAGGAGAGGTTTTCTCAATATGAGATGGAAATGAAGAAGTTAAAATAAACTAAATAAATAACTAATCAAAGGTAATATCCCCACTAGATATTTTCTTCAATAGGATCCTCATCTTCCCCTCCCAATTAGCTCCCCTCAATAAGAAGGCGTCATCATACCAGTGAGAGTAGAGTCAGAAAATACACTCAAATTGGGATCTAGAAAACCAATATATTTGGATCCCATTATGGTGAAATATCAAGATTTCCCTCCATTATGGTTGAAACAAGAGCTATGTAATATGCATCCTCATAGGCCAGACCATAAATCTTACCAACCACGAGTACATTTATAACTTCTATAGCTAAACGAACACATTGTTCCCCTTGTTTAATCTTTTACTCAGCTAGCTATCCCCTTGGAGCTCTTCGATGCCATTGAGTCATTATAATATTTATTTGAAGCTATATAAGGATGGATTTCACTAGTTCAATTATATAGGAAGCATTACCTTGAATGGTTGGATACAACTCTGCCCCCCCCCCCCAAATTTTTTGAATCCTATGTTTCTGAAATTTAATGGCCTGGTGGATCCAAAACAATATCTAATTAACTTTGTGTCTCAATGTGGTACCATTGTTGGAACTCTTGATCAACCAGAGGCATCCAAAAGAAAGTGTTTCTTATAGACCCTATAGGGACCATCCTTTATTTTCTATACCAGTTTACTAGACAGATCAATAAAAGGGTGAAAATATATTCACTGATAGTTTCTCTATTAATTCAGCTCTATGTTGTAGAATATGACAATCCTGAAACTCACAAATTTAAATTTTTAAGAATGAGATAGGGTCTTGGATTTTATTACTAGGTGGAAGGGTTTTACTTACTCCATGATCTTTCAACTTTCTCAAGAAGACTTCTTTAGTCTTTGAATTGAGAAGTTTCATGATGACTAGTGAATTACACTTATCCTAGTAAGATATATAGACAACTTTTGAGATATATCTGTAGTTTTACAAAGGTTGAAAGATTCCATTTTTCAAACAATATCTAAGTCTCTTCCAGCACCAGCAGATTAGGGAAAGAGGACAAGAAAAGTGGAAGCTATGGGTTTTACCTTAAATCCCACTCCAATGCCATCCCTAGATCTAAATTATTCACCTTATCATGTGGTACCTTCTACTGAATGATTCAAAATTTGAATTTTTAAGAATAAAGTTTTCTCCTTAGGAGATAAGATAGTTCTAGGTAAATTCATAACAGCTATGGAAAATAACATGTTAAAGTTACCAGAACCTAAGAGGCCTGATCAACCTGGAATCAAAGACTAAACAATTTTTTCCCATTTCATTAAACATTATAGTAAACCATCCATGAATACTTTATCTTTATATATACCCTATAAAAGATGTTGTATTTTTGGGAAAGTAAACTAGGGAAAACCAATAACACAAGTGGCATGTGTTTTCATTGCCACTCTAGAGAAAGAAGAAGAATGGAAAGAAGATACCAGTAAGAGTCTATGTAAGTTCGATGATTGGATAACCATAATGAAAATAAATTAGACACACAATATCCTCAGGGAATAGTTAAATCAACCAACTATGACCCTAATTTCTTCTTCCTAGGTATGACAAACTTTTTCAGCACCATAGTCTTCCAAGAGATGATCTTCCATGAAATGAAATAAATGAAGAAGAAAAAATAAAGTACACTAGAATGAGACTATACAGATACTGAATCTAGTCCTAACTCTCTTGGATTTCATGCCTCCAATCCTAGGAGTATGGGTACCATCCCACCTAAAAGTACCACATGAGTTGTCCCACCAAACAAAATCTTCACCCAATGAAGAATTAATCACTAGTTCTATCAATTTCATACATTTAATAGAACCATTTTCAAATATGAGTATAGATATGAACATGAGTTCCCTAAAATGATCTAGGAACTTAGGATAGTGGCCACATAAGTCGAGGATATAGGGGAAGACATAGTCATGGATGGACCTAATCTTTTGGACACATCTCTAATGGAGCTATTGATACTACCGAAACTCATGAGAAATATCTTCATAAAGAGTAAAAAGAGATTTAAAATAAAACTTAATTTAATAGGACACCCCCATTCAATAAGATCCCTCCAGGCCTGATTATTTTGGAAGATTGGATGGAAGTGGTGTAGCATTATCATCAGTCTAGATGGATGGGAAGGCCAAGAAAACCTAATACAACAACAAGAGAAATGTAATCAATGTCTATTCATCCACCTGACTTGTTTAATATATGAAATTCATCTCCTAAGTCTCTAACTAGAGATAATCCCCCCATGGGGAATCACATACCTCTTGTTAAAAAATATGACATCCTAAAATATTTGGCTACAGTTCCATACAACCTCTCAATTTTGGATACTATTAATTTATCAAATGATCTATAAGAAGTACTTGTAGAGGCCCCATTTATCCCTCAAGAGTTTGAAGTTGAATTCTTTACTATTGAGATATATCATGTAGAGATTAACCCTATGGAGTTCCATGAAATTATCTCTTTAACCAAGTAGGATATGGATTCTATTATACAGGGACACATTATACCCTTTTATAAATATATAAAATTTGATGACATTGATATCCAATGATATTTCATTGATAATGAATCATGATTCAATATCATTCTAATCTAAATTATTCATTAGTTGGGCTACATTGAAGATAAATTTTCCCCATATACTTTGACACTTTAGGGGTATGAAAAGAGTGAATAAAAATCCCTTGGTTGGGTCAATCTCAGGATGCAATTTGGGGACTTAGTGTCAGATTAGGAATTCTTTGTCATATGGAAGGATAAAACCTTCAACATACTATTGGGAAGGAATTGGTTACACTAATATGATGCGATCCCTTCATTATATCACCAATGATCAAATACTACATCAATGGGAAAATTTTAATATTATATGGTGATAGATCTCCATTTAAATCTTGTGAGTCTCAATACATTGATGTAGGGTTTTATCAGAGAGAGGAAACAACCCTTGATAGATGATATTACTTATTTTACTACCCAAAATAGTCTAGAAATGACCTTGGATAATCCATTTATAGAGTACAAGGATGAATATGTGATGCTCATAAAATAGATTGAACATGTGAGTTTAGAATTGGGCATGCACTCCTCAAAGCTCATGATTTCAGTCATGTCAACTGAACTCTCCAATAATGAAGACATCACCAATCCTCCCACTAATAGTAATGATTTTAAGGAAAATTCCCTCACTCTAACCTCATAACTTCAATAGACCCTAGTGTCGTTAACTGAACTTGAGGTAATTATTGTGCCACCACTGGAAAATGGAAATAACCTTGCCTCGAGATATAATAATTTTGATCTCTACTTTAACTTGAAATATCCCCATTCATCACCCATCCATCCTGACATGGGTATGGAGGAAGATGAAGAGTATGTGGAAGAGGAAGAGGAAGAGTAAGATGAAGAGGAAGAGGAAGATGAGGATAACCTCAAATATTCTCCTCCAGCATTTGTGGAAGGTGTCTCTACCACTGTTGATGAACTCTGATAGGTAAATATGGGAATAAAGGAAGATCCACAACCTACACTAATCCGTGAATCTATGATCATCAAAGAAAAAGTGGTATATAACTCATTCTTAAATAATCATTTATATTTGTTTACATAGAATTACACAGAAATTCCAGGCATTGTTCTCGATGTGGCCACCCACCACTTAGGCCTTCCAGAAGATCAGCATGGTTATAAGCAGGAAGACAGAAGAACACATCCAACTCATGCTACTATGGTTGAATCCAATGTTTATAATATCATCAAGTCTAAATTCATTTAGGATGTTCAATAATAAAAATTTATTTCCAATATAGTTAGATTCAAGATGAAGAATGGGTAGATCAAAGTGTGCATCATCTTTAGAGATCTTAACTGATACTATCCAAAATATGACTTCTCGATTACAATTATAGAACTTATTATTATTGTGAAAGCTGGTTACCAAGCCCTCTCCCTCATGGATGTAAATTTGGCATATAAAAAAATATTAATCATCCCCGAAGATGAATAATCCACTACCTTTAGGGAAACCCAATGGGTATACTACTATTGGGCGATACCCTTTTCTCTAAAGAATGTTGGTGATAAATACCAACGTGCCATGCATCACATATTCAAACCATCTCTAGTTAATTCCATATAATACTACATCAATTATCATTTGGTAAAATTTCAATAATTTTCTGACCATCATGCCAACCTTGAGACTATTTTTAAAAAACAATGATAAGATAAACTGAAAATGAACCCCTTGAAATGTGATTTTGTTGTCTTCTTGGAAAGGTTTATCAAATTCATAGTATTCCATTGTGGAATCAAATTCAATCCTGAGATGTAAAATTCTATCCTTAACATATCACCTAATCTAAAACTCAAAGAGATGAGGTGACTATAGGGACTCTTAGACTACATTTGACATAGAAAACCTGGAAGGAAAGTGTTTTACCTTCACCAAGTTGATGAAAAAAGGGGTCACATATTAGTGGAATTATGACTAATAGGAATAATTTTATAGTCTCAAGAAATATCTTTTGAGACCACAAGTTACAACTCTACCTATCAAATTAAATACGCCCATCTTATATGTAACATATTTAGAGTGATCATGGGGTTCTTTCATTACACAAAACAATGAAACAAGGAATGAAAACAATATCTATTATCTCAATTGAACCATGATAGATATTGAGACTCTTTATTCACATATCAAGAATAAATATTTAGAATTAATATTTGTAGTTTATAAATTGAGGCACTAATCACCATACCACAATATCCATTTTGTCTCTCAAAATGACCTACTCAAATATATCCACACTCATCCCAAGTTTACTGGGTGTTTGGTGCGTTTGGTGATCATATTATAGTTGTTTGACATTCATTTTATACCATAAAAGGTGATAAGGAGAAGGATTTAGAATATTTTCTCATAGAGTATCCCTCTTTAGAAGAAATGTTAGCGAATACTGAATTACTGGATGAAAATATATTATCTATCTAGGGCTCCCCAAAACATGGGAGATTTATTTTGATGGAACATCCAAAAGCCTTATAAGAAAAATAAGGGAAGACCCCAAGTTCAATAAATTTAGGTTGGGGTAATTCTTATCTCTCTGGAAAAGGTTGTTATTCCTTATTCCTTATTACTATTATAAGGATGTGCTAATAATGAAGAAAAATAACAAGCCCTCATTATAGTCTTAAAACTTGCATTGAAAATATCAATGACCCTATTGAAGGTAAAAGGTGATTCAGATTTGGTAATCAAAAAATTCAATGATGATTACATAATAAAAAAAGAAGAGATAATCCCCCTTATTGAAAAAGTTCGAGGAGTGGTGGTAGAATTACCCTCAGGACCAAAATTAACTAACATCCTGTGCTTACAGAATGATCAGGTAGATTCACTAGAAAATGTAGCTATAATTTCAGTAGATCTAGAAAGAGATAAAATAGTAATCAACATTCAACATAACAGAATGGCATTCGCATTTGTTCATAGTAGCATGGAAGAGATCAACAAGGCTAATTCCACCCTTGAACCAAATAATCCTGTGAATGGTTATATTATTCCTATTCTAGACTGCCTCCAAAGTGGGGCTCTTCCATTAAATAGAGTTAGAAAATAAAAAATCTGACAATGGGATGTAAATTTTACCCTCTATGATAGCCTGAATCACCAGAAGGTCCTTTATAAATGAGGTTTTGATTAAGTTCTCCTTAGATGCATTGATATAGCGGAGAATGTTTCAATTATGAAAGAATTCCATGCTGTCACTTTCAGTTCCCATTATTTGGTAACTAATATTTTTCACCAAATTTGGAGGCTTGGGTATTTTTGGCTTTCAATGGAATAGGATTGGGCACAATTCACCAAAAAGTTTCATTCTTTTCAAGTGCTTGTAAACTTCATTCATCAACCCCTGGAGTTATTTCACACTACGAAATACTCCTAGAAATTTTCCATATGGGAGATGGGAATTATAGGGATATGCTCTTCCACTACAACCAAGTAGTTAAAATATATCCTCACTACTACTAACTTATTTTACAAATGGGGCAAGGTGATACCTCTCAAATAAGTTAGTATTAATAACATCGTCAATTTTGTGAATTCTAACATCATTACTATATTTGGTATCCCCTTCACAATATTAATGGACAATGACACCAATTTCTATTCTTCTGAATTGAAAGGGATGTATTAGAAGTACAAAATAGAATCTAACCATTCATCTGGATATCATGTGGTAAAAAATAGACAGAAAGAGGCTTTCAATAAAACTCTATCAAATATTCTTTAGAAAATAATGGGTGATGATTAGAATTATTGGCCTGATAAACTTATATATTCGTTGTGGGATTACCATACTACAACTCTCACCTCCAAACAAGCAACCCTATATTCACTCATACATGGGGTAGAAGTAGTCCATCCCATAGAGGTCCAATTGCCTTTACTTCACATTACTGTTTATGATCAATTATATGTAGAAAAGAAATATAAAAAGTGATTGAAAAAATTAAAATGGATGGATGAGAGAATATTGCATACCTTTCATCTTTTACAGGACCATCAAAATCAGATAGAATGAGCCATTAATAATAAATTTCACATCCAATCATTTCTCCAAGGGGAATTGGTACTAGTCCTCAAAACTCTAATGGTACCCAAGAAGAAACCACTGAAGCTTGAACCAAAATAGGTGGGGCCATTTTTCATCTATATGTTCTAATCAAATAGTACACATTAGTTGATCACTATGGATGGTGAGGATAATACATCCCCCAATAATGCAAGGTTTCTCAATAATTATTTCATGTGATCAATGAAAAATCGTCCTTACTGCACAATGCTAAACTTCATGGAAGAGTCCTCACCACATGACCATAAAAGGCATGACCCATAACATCCTAGTCACAAGATGTTAAACTGTATGAAAACAACTTCAACACATGGAATTAAAATATAGTCTTACCCTATGCACCAAGCATAGAATTTCTTAGGCAATAATCCTAAGAAGCCTCATACGGTGAGTATGGGATACCTCTCATGAGATAATTCCCCAAACACTTAGGTATCTTAAATTCATAAGTCCAACATAATCTCTTAATTCTAATACTTATATGAAACAAGTTTTATTACTGTATGAAATTAAAGTACATGGAATACAATTGAGTGAACAAACTCCAAATGTACCTGGATCATCCTGATCACTAGATGTTAAAATAGTGGAATAATTCCTTTTAAGGATGAATAAATCTGAAAACTATGTGTGTCTTGATTCTCTCTTTGATGAGATAAAAAGTGACGGCTAGATTCTATATCCTCACCCAACCACTTCCATAAAAAATGAATTATTCCTTGAATATGAATTAGACCAGTATGAGGAATATTTTCCTAAAACTACAAGTGAATTGATTCCTATTTCTATAGGATATGTAGTGATACACAGACCTCCTATCTCATGCCTAACCACAAGTTATGAACCTGAGTAAAATTTTATTCATTAGTGTTTGAACCCATGTTATTCATTCAGATTAGATTCCTCCTTACCAACTGATGTAGACACTCCATACCCACCGATGGTCCCAAATGTAAGACCTTAAAAGGTACACCAAACATATGTACTATAAGATGTTAAACTATATGGTTGAAATCCCTTTCATACATTGTCAGAATTCACCTTGTTGTGGCCTTTTCATAAGAGGGACACCATTCCTAAAATCTGTCTCCTATTACACCATTACTTTAGAACTATGTCTGGATTGATTCTCAATTTTAAAAGATACATATTGATGCTTGGATCCTTGATCCTAGGCCCAACTACAAAAATATATATACCCCACTCCCTTGTGTGTGGGTCAGATCTGCACAGGAGAGTCCAACACAATTTTTCATTTCATTCATAAATTCATATCCATATCCATATATATATATATATATATATATATATTCACCTCCCCATACATGTTCCAAACCAGTGTGGGGAACCTTTTACTTATAACTACATGTGGATTGATTAATGTTTTAATGAGGCATGTAGTCACACTTGGATTCTACATCATATTTCAACCATAATATGGTATAAAATAAACTCTCCCTATATAAGAATTTGATATGTGTGGGGAATATTATCCAGAATTATGCATGGTTTGTTTTTCATTTCCACATGATACATAGTGATTATTAGATCTCAAATCCTGGGCCTAGTCATATTATGATAATTTTTTTCTCCATTCTCCTTTGAATGACCTTGATCAGTACTAGAGAGGCCAACATGGGTTCCCTTATTCAAAAACTCATGTTTAAGAAAAATACTCCCTTAATTATGCATGATTCAAATATGTACAATGAATATTACACCCATATTGGTCAATCCCTATCTAAATTATCATTTTATACTCAAGAACCTTCCTATCCAAAGTCACAATCCATGTCTTGGGAAATTCATATCCTCATAATATTTCCTTGGATATCGGTGACAAAGGTATTCAACTCTGAAAGACACCTTTTTTTTTTCAATACATAATATACCCAAGTGGGGATCAACATTATATACCCCAATGTATCCTATCAACTAGAGGAACCTTTATCACTAGGAGAAGATCCTTTTATCTCTATATTCCATGAAAACATCATAGAATAAATATATTTTCAAAAATAATCCATGATCATTTCTTATGTACTTGTCCTATACCCTTTTCTTAGAATCGAAAACCTTGAGATCATGGTTTACAACTTTTCCCCTTCACGATCAGAGGATTCCAGACCATTCTTTTTTCAGATTACCAGAAAATGGAAAATAAAATTTTACCCACTAAAAGAAACCCTCAATTGATGTTTTAGTACGATTTAGATGATTACTAAAATTATCATGTTCCTCACATCAATCATGAATCACATGGGTTTATATATTTTGGGTAATTATTCCAATTTTAATGGTTAATTCATGCCACCTATAGAACCATATACCAGTTCTTATCACATGACATTAAGGTGCATGGATGGTCTCGGGTTCAAGACCTTAGAAGGAATAACATGGGTTAGTGCTTTGTTACCTTAAACTATAGTCACATATCTTCCTAAGATGAATGAAATTAAAATAAGGTTACATATCCATGGTATATTCTATACTATAATTTTGGATCTCTATTCACATTGGGTCCTTACCTTTCCCTTACTGTGTAAACTACCTCACCATATAGTTTGTGTCAAAGCTATGTGAACCTAAATTGTTTAAATCTTACGTTCGATCCATAAGACATTAAACTACATGGTCCACATCCCTATCACATAACATAAAACTACATGATCCTTTATAATTTTCTTAAGAAGACCCTTATTCTTGATGATGGTCTCTTAACACACTATCCATCCATAAAAAAGAAAATAAAAATGTACATGTGTTCCTTTATTCTTAGACACAACCCCAATCTAGGTAGGTGGTTCTAAACCTTTTCATAGTTCCTTCATTAGGAAACTTGCGATTGAAACAAATCCCCCCTTATTTGCATACAAATAAAATTTATGTAGGGAGTTTCCTATCCATCACCAATGCCGATCCAAATGCTTCCTTCATTATAAGATGCATTCTTTTCAAAATCCACACTTCATGATCTTGAGAAATTTGGATTCTCAAAAACCTACCTTGGATATAAATGATAAAATAATCCAACTCTAAAGGAAAACTTTATTTTTACTATGCATAATATGACCAAGTGTGGATCTACATAATATTCCCCAATGTATACTATAAACTATAAGCACCTTTTAGATGATTAATGGAGGATATAAGATGGTTTCTCTTGGCTACATTGCAAATGTGATTTTTTCGAAGGGATTCTTGTTCTTCAGTAATGAATCTGCTTCGATCTGATTGCTTATATTCTCCCACATAGATTCATTCCATCATAAATGGGAGAACTCTTTTAAGGATATGGTTCACAAACCTTTTTTGAATAAGAATACGATTTAGGATAACCGAAATCCCATTGAAGACTTTTGAAATATAAAAGGTAAAGGGATTTATTTCTTGGAGGCTATTCATGGAACAAATATTTATAAGGATGAATTTACCAAACCTTATTCTTTCAAGAAAATGGATGATGGTGTTTAATCAATAATGGATGATCCTGAAGCCCTACATAAGTATATGGATCTTTGTTCTCCATTCTTGGGAATATTGCGTACTACAAGGGGGATAATCCATAGTTCATCTTAGATCTCAAATATAGAATTGCACATTACTAGGGTGAAGGTGATTGGAAGATGATTCTCATTGGAAGAGGGTTCTTTCACATCCTTATGGAGTTCATAGAAGATCTTGATTTGGTTTTAAGAACTGGTAATTTTCTTTTGAATCCTAGTATTTTTAGGATTTATAAATGGGATATGAGTCTTATTCCTTTCAATAAGAGAAACTACACAATTCAAATCTGTATTAGGCTACATGGATTGAATTTTGTTTTTTTGTATCCTAAAATCCTCTACGATCTTGCTTCCTATATCAAAACTCTCTTGAAATTGGATTAGTGTACTCTAAGTGGAGAACTTGGTCTTTATACTGTGATCCTTATTGATTCCAACTTTGATTCCAAACTCCCATATGTGATTACTTTCATTTCCAATGATTAGAATATCAAAGTTAAGATCGAGTATGAATATAATCTATTTTTTTTGAATTTTATAGGATTGTTGGGAAATTGATTAAAAATTATAGAGTGATCCAAAAATAGGTGAAGGCACTTAATAATCATAATTCTTGTAAGGAGTTTAGAAAAAGAAAAAAGGAAAAATAATTTCTCCTGAAAAGGGTGAACCCTCAAGGAGGAGTGAACATGGTAAATGGGCTAAAAAATAGTACAATACCTTTGAATTTAAGAATTTAAAGGGAAATAATTGGGTTGAACTTGTTAATTATGAAGAGAGGGATAATGAGATGAATATATAATCCATGAAACTGAGCACAATTTCTATGTATACTATTGATTGGGTAAAGATCAATGAGGAAATGATCATTGAGGATGTTATTATCTCTACTAAATTTTTTAATGAAATTATAAGTCTTGTTGAGTCCCTCTAAAATGATTCTCCTGAAAAAATATCTAATGGTGGGATCTCTTGTGGTTATGCCATATGTTCTCCTATATAAATTTAAAAGAATGATTCCCACATTTTCACTATTTTTTTATCAAATATATGTCCAAGAAAAATATGAAAAGCATGAAAATGATTTTCATAGTTGAATCAAAAGAATAATGGTACTCTCAATTATCCAAATGAAAAAAATGATCTCTTCTTATACCACCAATGAAGGTAAGAATTATAATTACTTCATTACAAATTCTTTTCTAGATACTGGTGATGACACTTGTAGGGATACTATAGGAAATCAGTTTGTCTCTCTACCCAATCATACTCCTCATTAGATGTATTCAGTTGATAATGAGGGAAAATTTGATGTGATACCTTCTCAACCTAACATATCACATAGGTACTTATATTCTTAGTATAATCCTCACATGAATTCAAGTTTGGATATCATCTCTTGTGATAAAATTTATGATAATGTGATATCTTGTGGTAATTCCATTTGTGATTCTATAGAAATTCCATAGAATACCACCCAATTTGTCACTATTTTTTATCAATTACTTGTACCAAACAAATATTAAAAGAATAACATGAAGATACTATTACATTATTGAATAAAAATAATGTTGGAAATTTTAATTCTCCTCATGAAATAATTTTGTCTACTAATTCCACTGATGAAGGTAAGACTTGTAGGGATACTACTAAAAATCAAGGTGTCATCCTACTAAATAAAAATCATCATCAAATATATATAGTTAGGAATTAGGGAAATTTTAATGTTATTACTCCTCATCATGACATATTACATAGGGATTTATCTAATTAGGATTACCCTCATTTTAATTAAAATAAGTATGTTAGTGTAAATTCTATCTACTCTGTTCAATTTCAAATAGTGGATGATGGAAACAAGGAAATCATCACTCCTTAAATTAATCTCATTGTTGATTAAAATTCAATGTTAGTGGAGGAAAAATGGATAGAAGTGATAGTTCTAATCTCACAAACATTTCTAAGATGAATGTCTCTACACTAGATACTACATATGTTCAGGGAGATCTAAAATCTGAAGACATAAAAAATTACATTATAGTGGATAATCAATGCACTTCTGTGAACACTCCTTTCAGGAAAAAACATGAATTAGGGTTTTTTGGTTTTGATATTCAATGCAATGAGAAAATTGAAATCCCTAGTAATAATGAGAATTAGTTTTTTGTCATCAAGAAATCAATAAGACACAAAAATTCTAGTTGAAATAAAAAAGGGATCTCCATCTTCAAACATAGGTTTAAATGAAGATTCTTTTTTAGAACTATCAGGGCTTAGAAAACCCTAAAACTATATTCCCCCTTTATAATTTTTTAAATAATCATAAAATTGATCTTCTAGTTCTCTCATAATCTAAGAAAATTTTTATTGAGAGGATTTCTTCTTTATATAATTTTTTTTACACTATCATTAGTAATAATTATTTAAGTAATGACATAAAAGGACTTTGGGTCCTTGCTCACTCAAGACTGGATGGTATCTTAAATAAAACTTTCACAAAACAGATGGTCACTCTTAGTTACAACTGTATGGGTGTAATTTTTTTTCTCCTTCATCTATGCTTACAATGGATATCGAGAGATAAGAGAATTATGGAAGAATATTAAGGATTCGAGTAGCTGAATGAGTAACTCATGGGTTCTTTTTGGTGACTTTAATGACATAATCAATCCAAATGGGAGGCCTGGAAAAATTAATGCTTCCACTTAATCTAAATATTTCAGGGATCGTATTGAAAATTTAAATATTTATTAGGTTAACCTAGTGGGTGCCAAATTAACATGGTATAAAAGGCCTCTTAATAAATTAGTGGAAAGAAAAATTGATAGATTATTTGTTAATGATACTTCCCTGGATTCTTGGTTCTCTATTTCCTGCACTACTCTTGCGAAAATTAACTCATATCATAATTATATTTTGGAAAATCATGTCACAAGAGAGGTTAAATCTCCCTTCCCTTTTAGTTTTAATAATTCTTGGACCTTACACCCAAAGTGTAAGAAATTATTGGAAGACATGTGTAATTATAAGAATTATAAGAATGGTGCACTTGCTTGTGTTATAAAACATAAAGTGATTAAGTTAAAGTTGAATGTTTGGAGTTGAGAATGCTTCATCCACATGGATGAAAGTATTACTCAGTTGGAATCCTTTCTTTACACCATGAAAGAAAATAACACTGGGTATGATTTTTCTATAGGCCTTGAGAAAGAAAATTTAATCACAAATGATATCAATAATCTTCTTAATATCAAGGAATTTATCAAAAGGGAATCCTATAAAGTTAAATGGATTAAAGAAGGTGGTGGGAATACTATTTTTTTTAATACTCTACAAAATGATAAAAAAATCAATATGTCCTTGGATATTCTTAATGATAATGGGGAGGTTTTTGAGAATAAAGAATATTTGGATTCTCATGTCATATCTTTTTATATGAATGTATTTGATGGGATAAATACTAGTATTAATCTTATGGAAGATATAATCCACAGGCTTGTTAATTATGAAGACATCCTAACCCTTACCGTAATTCCCCTTAATTGTGAGATTAAATCAACAGTCTTTGGTTTAAATTTTGGCATATCTCCTAGACCAGATGGGTTCACAAATTCTTTCTTTTATAACTTTTGCGAGATTATAAATTATAATGTCTACAAACTTATCAGTCATTTTTTCAAAGGTAGTCATCTAACACAAGGAATCAATGCTCAATTTCTTGCACTCATTCCTAAATCAGATAATGAAAATGAGATTCATATTTTTAGTCCTCTCTCTCTTTTTAACACTATATATAAAATCATTGGTAAAATAATTTCTAATAGGTTAGATAATATTTAAAATTGTATTATGTACTCAAATTAGTTTGGTTTCATCAAAGGAAGAAGCATTCAAGATTACCTTCTCACTACTTTTGAATGTGTCAATATTCTCAAGAAATCCACCATAGGAGGTAATAATTATCTAATGATTGATATGAAAAAATATTTTCATACACTTATCTGGACTTTTATTTGTAATATTTTGAATAGTTTTGGTTTTTATGAGAGTTTTATTAAGTGGTTAAAAATAATTCTGAACCCATCTCATATTCCAGTACTCATTAATGGATCTCCTTATAAAAACCTCACATGTTCTAGAGGTGTTAGACAAGGTGATACTCATTCAAACATTATTTTCACTATTGCTGAAGATTATCTATGTAATATTTTTCTCAACGTGGTTGACAAAAAAAAAACTCAAATCCATTTGAGATTCTGAAGACTTTTTTCTCCCACCCATTTATTTTATGTTGATGATATTATCCTTTTTACTAAAGGTGATACAAGAAATATTAAAAACATTAAAAATGATCTTCTTATCTATGAGAAAGTATCTGGATAGGTGATAAATTGAAATAAATCATATGATTAATTTAGAAAATGAATTCTTGTAGATAGAAAATGGATATAATTAATTATTTGGGAATTAAGGAAGGTGTTCTAACCTTCATCTATCTTGGTGTTCCTATGTTTTTTGGAAGGCCATGAGTTGTTCATTTTTTCACACATTGTGAGTTAGATTATAAATCAGTTGAATTATTTGAAAGGAAAGACTGTTAATGGTAGGTAGGGTTATACTTGTGAAAGATGTTATTCTGTCAATTTTTTTTACTTGTTCATGGTTTATAAACGGCCTGCTACCCTTATTAAGAATATCAACACCTCTATTAAATTTTTTTATGGAGTGGAAGCATTATTCAGTAAAAAATTTCTAATTTTCTATAGATTAAGTGTTTTCAACTCATTGACTATATAGGTCTTGGTATCAAAAATCTCTAAATATTTAATCAATATTTATAGGACAATTTCATGTGGAGGATTATCAATGTGAAGTCATAGGGTCTTACTTTTTTGAGGTGAAGATTTTTAAACAGGCCCAAAGATAAGAATTTTAATTATATGAACTCTTCCAGATGAACTTCCCTCAATGATTCATATGATAGCATCTCATTGATATCTCATTGGTTGGACAATATAAAATCATCTCTAAATTTATATTTATAAAATTAGATAGTTATGCCTATTCTTAATTTGTTAAACTCTCCTGATCCAACACTTGACACAAATGTGACTATCCAAGAGAAGATGGTGAACTCCTTGGAAATGATTCCTACTGAAATTAGGGAAATGAGTATGATATAAAAATTTATTAACAGTGATGATTTTTTTTGTCTTGGGAACCTTTCTAAAATGGAAATATTTTCTATAAATCTTTTTACCAAGAAACATTATAGTGGAAAAAAATCATTTGGGATGTGATATTGAGTAGAAGATAGATTCTACCTTCTAGGTTCTCTCTCATTTGAAGGGTGATGTATTAGAATATTCCCACTAATGTTTTTTTTACAATATGTTAGCATAAACTTGTGTTTAATAAATGCCCTATGTCACCAATAAAGGGATGATATTGACCATTTTTTCCTCATCTCTGTCTGTGTTTCTTCTCTATAAAAAGCTACTTTAGACTTACTTGAATAGGAAGTTCCATATGTTGCCAACAAACAGGCACACCTCATGGCCTATATTGAGATGCCTCTCTCAAAGAAACTATTTCATATTTTTTTTAGATTTCTTAGAAATTATTCATGTTCTCTAGACCATGTAGAATAAACATGTTCATGACAATATTTCTTTATATTTAAATCCATCCCTCTCTGAAATAATTATTTCTGTGAAAAATTAAAATGCACTATAAAATAGTTATTTTGATAACTCTATTTATGGTATTACTGTTCTTAATCATCTTATAATTATAGGTAATTATAATCCTCCTTCTAGAACTTTATAAGTCATTTGTATTCCACCATTCTAGGGATGGATCAAGTGTAATACAAATGGATCCTCTAGGGGGAATCCATGCACTTATGGATGTGCTTCTATTTTAAAAAATCATAATAGTGATGCAATGGGATTTATTTATGGTCTAGGTGGGATCATAAAGTCTCTTGATGTTGATATTATTGCTATTATTAATTCATTTCAAATAGAAAAGTAGTGAGGATTTCTCAACATATGGCTTGAATGTGATTCTTCCATTGTTGTGAAAGATTTCTGAAATGGAATTATCCATATTGAATGAAAGATGAATTTTAAATGGATGAAATGCATAGAATATTAAGTGTCCATGTATTTTATCACCACACATACATATCATGAGGTAAATTTATTACTTGATGGTATGGGAAAAATGTGTAGATACTATGTAATTGACCTCGATCAATTGTGTAACTCATGATATCTCTTCCTTCTTTCTAAGTGACTTTTGTAAAATCCATTTTTTGAAATTTTTAATTTAGATTTTATTCAATAAAGGATAATTTTACTCTAAGGTAAATATATCAGTAAAAGAAACTATAGGTACCTTCATCCTTAGAATAAGATCCCTTTTTCTATTTATTCCTTGAAAAAATCATAGTGGAAACCTCTTTTCGAACATGATCTGTGATCATTCCTTACGTACTTTCCCATTCCATTTCCTTAAATCTAGAAACCCCAATATCATGGCTTAAAAATTACCTCCTCATATCCAGAAGGTGTTAGAACATTCTTAGTATGCAAACCTTGCTTGGGTCATAAGTTCTGCAACTCATGATCAAAGTTGTACGACCTTAAACATCAATTACATTAGTTCCACTTAAAGTACTCTAAATTACTAATAAAATATATTTAGAACTCACCAATATGAGACCCCTCAAAAGGGAACCCTAAGAAAAATGTGAGTCTCATATCTCTAGACATTCACCCCACACGATCTAGGAAAAATCAAGTAATTAAAATTGAAAAGGAAAAAAACTCATTAGGTTGAAAACCCCTAAAGGGAGGCCTAAGAAATATCCAAGTATTTTTTTATAAGTCTTCTTTGTATCAAACATCAGAAAAAGTTAGTGCAATGAAATTGAAGACTTAATTTTTTTTGGCTCATCATGTGAATCTTGAAGTAGTCAAATTATACTCTCTAGGCCCCATGGCCTTGGTAAAAAATTAGATCATTATCTTATTCTTATCATTGATATTTGAATAAACTAAAAACAAGGGTATTCATGAAAGTGATCCAATTTTAATGTTCTATTATAATTGTAAAAATATTAAGAATAAATAAAGAAATGTTTGAGAATGAAGTTCCCTTTATTTATGGATCAAATTTTTTGAGGAGAATTCAAAAACCAGAGTCTCTCTTCATTATAGTCATGGACTAAAATATTTCATCAATAAAAATTTTGAATTGTAGGAGGGCCACTTGAGCCTCATCAATAGTCTATCAAATCCATATTAGCTCATTTTCCTTATCCACCTTAGAAAGGCAGAGCTACATTACTGTGATATTTAATGATACTATTTCCTTGAGCTTGGACCTCTTCCTACGATTGGTGATGTTATACGAGATACTCTTTGGTGGTATCCATCTCTTGTTGGATACTTAAAGTTTTAAGGGATTTATCATCAACTTGGTTCTTTCTCTCCTCAACTCCTTGGCATGATTGATCTCTACTTGGGATAATGGTTCTCATAGGTCATCGATTTTCATAAGTATTCTTGATTTAATAAGGTTCTGTTGTGACTTATGCTCTTTCTACCGCTAGTGAATGATTTCCTTCATTGTATGTGGACTAAAAAGTAGTCAAATCCACTATACCCCAACATGTTGAACATGATCTAGAGCTGATGAAGTTATAAAGGTAGATCTTCTATAGGTGTCTTCAATACTTTATCCCATATATCTTTCCAAATTAACCTATGACATATGTAGAAATCATTATGATCCTCCTAGTTTACCATAGATCTGTTCTTTGGAGGATAGATATTCTTATAAATTAATTTTCTTATATAAGTGACTTTTTTGTCCTTTTTGGACTAAAATCACCCCACCTTACACCATTTGTTATCTTGGGGCAGAGGTTTTCCATTTAGGTTTGACTATTTAAGTTCATGTAATTAATAGATGAATGAAATTGGTCATTGAAATTGGAATACAATAAAGATAAGTGAAAAAGATGATTAAAGTGGTTAATGAAAATCACTCATTGATAGACCAACTACTCAATTTGGGTCTTCACTAGCATCTCTGGTCTCGTCAACTCGAATGGGGATCTCTTGAGAAGAATCAATTTATTGAATTTTCTTAGAATTTAAGATGAAAATATCATGAGAATATTCTACTTTGGGACCTTGAGATGGTGTTTCCTCTACAATAAGAGTAGGAGGGACCTTGATTCCCTAGTTATGGATCACATAGGAAATGTTTTCTATAAATAAAGCTACACAAGTTAAGATTGTTGATTAATGAATCTAACATATATAAGGATATTGGTGTATAAAAAAGGAAAAATCACATCCTTCCAACACCATACTAAAGTCCCTGAACTACTCTAGATTGTAAAGAATATCAATGTGTTTGGTAATATCTTTCATTTACACTAATTCATTAACCAATGTTTCAAGGCTCATGTAATCCTCACTAGTTGGGATGTTTGAATTGTTTGGTTCATGACCCAAATATTTCCCATCCACTCCATCCACTATTATTTTTGTAGTCACCCCTAATCCAAGACCCATCAAGGTAGAATCACCATCACCACCCTGATCAAATGTCCTAATATTCTAATCATCCCCTTATAATAAAATGATAGGGCCGATGATGGATGCTAAGAGGTCCTCTAGTGTATGTGGTGGATCTAAAATATCATAAAGATAAAGAGTCAGTGATTGGTAAATAACACCCTATGATTCATATTTTATATTTCAAATATTCTCATATCTATGTAGTAATAGGAAAAAATGTGGTCTTTTCAATTAACACTTCTCATGTCAAGGGGATATAATCACCAAAAAGAGTTTATGCCTCATCTAGAATATCCTCCTCAGTTCTCGAAGTATCGGGTATAGATCCTTTGAGAGATGAAATTTAAATAGATTATGTGATCTGCAAGAATAGTTCATATGCATATATATATATATATATATCTGGAATATCAAGGATAAAGGTTGTTGGGGAAAACTCACCATGAATGATGATGTTCTTGACCAATTTCATTATTCTCTATCATTACTTCACCTTGGTCAGGGGAAGTCTTTAAGAACCCGATTCTTCCTTTGAGGTACAAATCTTTTCTTTTCATATGGTATTTAAGAAAACTGGAGAAAAATATGTTAAGGGATAAATAAAGGACTGTTTCACAACGTGACTGAGGGTTACATGCCATGTAATCCCAGTACACACCATGTATTGATGTCGGCAGAAATTTTTATGATGTGTAAGGCATGTTAGAAGGAGGAAAAAATTTCATATAAATGACATGTATTCTCAAGTACACGCCATGTACTTTTTTTTCTAAAATGAGAAGTATCCTCATTTTCTCATTTTTGGACAGAGGTTTACTCACTTATTTTCAAACTGTAGCACTGAGGGAAGATTTTTCTCCTATTTGTCTATCCGAACTTGGATTCGAGCACCATCGTATGCATTGGAACCCCATTGATAAGATCTCAATTCTTCTTTAGATGTTCTTTATGATTTAATCTCTTGAACCAGTTATCAATGTTTGAGAATTTATGTTCATTTTATAGAGATTCCCCATTCTAGGTCAAATTAGAGGTTGACGCTGGATGATGAGATTTTTATAACTACGAGGTAGGTAGTCTTGTGCCTTTCACTAACTGTCAAGTTTATTATATGTTCTAGAGTGCCACACACCCATTTTTGGGGGGTCACCTTGAATGAGTTTTTCTAATTTATATTTCCTATCATTGTTTAGGTAATTTATTATGTGATTTTAAGCATATTAGGGTTTTTACCTTGAATTAGGGCCACCCGATGGGTGCATTTTCCCTTGGATGACCATTTATAGATTTTTGGACTAGGATTCCTTTGGGGATGCCTTATATTTCTCTACCTTGGGTTTTTGAAAAGAAATTAGTCATATAGATGTTTTTACCACATGAAATATTTGATGGTTAATCCTTGTGATAGTTTAAATAGCATGATAGACTTGTTATATGAATTGTTCCCATGTGAGTTACTATTGTTTAAACTATGTAATAGTGAAATTTACATGTGTTTCTTGTTATATGAATTTTCCATGTGAGTTTATTATTTTTAAATCCCTATAATAGTTTAAATTACATGTGTTTCTTATTATATGTTTGACCCATGTGAGTAATCGAAAGGCCAAGCCTTATGAGGTTGGCCAGGCTGTTATGTTCAATCCCTGAGCGAGCCATGGGTGTAGTGGTCAGGCTCATGGAGGATTTACTTATTTCAATGAGTGAATCATGGATCATTGAGGGATGTCATGGATGGTCTCTATTGGATTTTTTACATGTCTTATGTGATACCTGGGGCTTCCTTATAGGACCACCAGTAATGGGCTTAGTTGACATGGACTTATACCACACTTAGTGTGATACCAGTATTCTAGAGAGGTTTTCTGGGACATACTTGTAGGATGTAGGTAGGTTTTCACCTATAGTGATATCTAGTTTCTAGAGATATTCTTCAAGATGAGATTGCAGGTTGTAGATAGAATATATCCTGGAGTGATACTTTCATTCCAACTTATGAATTTCATGGATGGGCTTGGGTTATAAATTGAATATTTAAATGAAATAACCTATGATGCATATGTCAAGCTAAATAACAATCTTTAATTTAGTCTTCACTTACTTGTTTAGATAACCTTATGAGGTGTATGTTGTGCTTTATTTTACACTGGGGTCATTGGGCTTAGGATGGATCTCGAGACTTATATAATTCAATGTAATTGAATTAATTATTGAACATGAAATGAATGTAAATGAAAACAAATTCTTTTAGGACTGTTTACTTTTGAGTAATTTATACCTTAATAATTCCATTAATTTACATTTCCTATTATACATATTCAATGAAATACTAGCATAGATATTGGGTGGTTACCTTCTGGGATTTAGTATCACACCCTGTTTGGGTCATGTTTTTCGGCCCAAACATATTATATTGTTGTAGGTACTGATAAGGGTAAGAACCCTTCTACAGGCACTTGATTTGTTGTTAGGAGTAGGAGATCATGTGACCAAGATGAGTCTTGTGATTATTCTGAGTCTCTTTTATTCATTTTTTTATTTTGGTACTTGTATCATGTATTACTGTAGTGTATCTTGTTTTGGATATTTTCCTAGAACATGTGACATGAAACATCATCCTTTGAATGCTATGACATATAGTTATTTATATTATCTGTCTTCCACTATTTACTTCTATTGCATGATATTTTAGCTTATGCTATTATATTGATATTATTTACACTATGTTACACTCTACCATTTAGGGCATAGTTTCCCCCACTATCACACCTAGGCCCTCACTACCAGTTGGAAGCCTCTGGCATTTGGGGAAATGCGCTTGAGGTCATGTGGAAAAACGGGTATGGGGCACTTTTGAGTGGCATCCAGATCTAGGATGTTTCAAAGTGGTATCATAGGTAGGTTATTTTTTGGTTTGCCTTACTGTTTGGTGACATTAGACAGGGATAGGAAGGAAATGGAGTTTGGTAATAAACTATGCCTGGGAGTAGCTACCCCATGTATAAGGAAAAGCCAAACTTCCTTGATTGAATTGTGATTTTTGGATTTCGAGATGTTATTGTTGATTTGATTTCATCATTGGGTGATGCACTTGTATTGTGCTGTTATGATTGATTTCATTGTGGTTCTATTTTTTTTCAAGTCGATGAGATGAGGGCATTTCATATTATGCATCATATCAACACTTACTAGAAATCACATGCCATGCATTCATGCCATTCCATTTAGAGAGCATTACTGATTACATGATATTGTGATAGATACCATTATAGATATGCCTTATATTGTGATAGGTGTATTGGTACATGTTATGGTTTAAATTGGATGGATTCTAAGATTTGGTTCCTGAGGTGTATGGGCCCTCTTGGATCAGAATTTTTTGTATCATGTTTTGTTCATGTTATGAATTATGTTTTGATGTGCTACGGATGGGGAACAGGATTTGATCCCTAAGGTGTATGGGCCCTATTAGATCAAAATTTGATGGATCATGTTGTTGTATTAAATTGTATTGTGCTACTATGTTATATACTTGGATGCCAATCTCTGATTCGTGGGGAGTATAGGCCCCCATAGATTGGAATTTATTTATAACATTTGGATACCCTTTGAGAAGTGAATGTTATAATTTGTGTTATGATGTGCTATATATGGATTCCAAACTTTGATTCACGGGGAGTATGGGACCCCATGAATCAGAATTGGGTATACCATTGGGTTATTTTTTAAAAATGGGATTTCTGAGGAAGTTTCAAAGGTTTACTATCCAAAAACCTAGACAACACAACATGTGGTTCTATGAACACACACCATGTGTTCTTATATTCAAGAAGAAAAACTTTTTTCAGTACACACCATGTGGTAAGTAACTGTGTGTCCAGTCATGTGAAGGAGAACATAGAATGATGGTTTTCAGCGAGTTCACATTATGTATTATAGGTACAAACTGTGTAGTGTTTCTCAGGAAGAACCTGTGTGGTTCTAGCCATGTAAACGCACATGGCTAGGATGGGAGACTCAATTACACGCCATGTATTAGTCAGACACACCATGTATCTTGGGTGGTTAGACACCTAGGATGGTTTAAGTACATGCCTGAGTTGGATCTTGAGGGTACATACTGTGTATAGTTTCTACATGGCTTGTACTCTTCTTTTTTGTAATATTTGAAGGGTTTATTCTCCTTTTTAGTTATTGAACTCTTGAACTGAAAACTTTGAAAATGAACTTGAACTAAGGTGATTGCTTAATCTTGTAGAGTCATGCCTCCATGATGACCTACAAAAGTATGCCAGGAGAGTGAAGATGATCATACCCCAGAGGTGGTCGGCCATGGTATACTAGTGGATCCTCCAGTTGTACTAGTTGAGGCACCGACTATTGTACTGGATGCAATCTTTGTCACATAGTTCCGTGAAGGTTTTATGTGATTCATAAAAAAATTATAGGGAGAAATTCATCCTACCATGTCAATGGAAGAATAGACATGAGTGTTTTAGTTGTAGAATACACCCATGTTTTCAGGGGATGGTAGGCCACAGGATGCGGAGTTATAGATGGACTCCATGCTTATGATCTTAGATCATCTAGAGATGCCTCCCGTGAGGAGGATAAAGCTCATGATGTATATGCTATGTGATTCCTCTAAGAGATGGTGGGATGTTATCACTCAGTAATAGAGTCATTGGAATATGGCATGGGTAGATTTGAAAACAGTCTTCTATGATTATTACTATCCCAAGGTGCTGAGGGACGAAAGAGCCTAAGAGTTCATGCATCTAGAGTAGGGTGAGTTATCAGTGATGGACTACACAACCTATTTTACTAATCTCTAGCGTTTTACAACTATTATTATGGGTGATGATGTATTTAAGGCTAAGTTATTTGAGGATGGTCTTAGGTTCAACATCTGATTGTAGGAGAATGTATTTATGTTTCCTTCTGTATTTTCAATTGTAAATTAGGTGCTGATTACTGAGCATAATCTGAAGGAATCTAGAGGTACGAGCCAAGGTAGTTCGACACTGTGATCTAGTACTATCTCAACTGGTATTAAGAACAATCATATGGAGATTTCTTGCAGTGACTATAGTAGTAAGAAAGTATCTTCAGCTATCCAAGTGAGGTGCTACCAGTGCGGTAGGCTGGGGAATATGAGGCCACAATGTCCATAGTGTCTAGTGAGATAGGGTCTTCAATGACTCCATATTCAGGAGTAGGGTCAGCAAATTCTCACCAATCAGGGAACTGGAATGCGTTAGGAAATTCTGGATGAGGTGGTGGTTGTAGACATGGTATCCAAACCCTAGGATCTCAGTGACAACAGGGTGGATCATATTAGGGTATCTAGGCAGTGTCACAGGGACACAATACATGTTAGACTTAAGTAGTGTAATAGAACCAGTAAGAGACGGATGCCAGACCCTCTACTTTCAGAGGTACTATTCTAGTCACCTATGTTTTAGCTTTTGCACTTTTTGATACAGGGGATTCACATAGTTTCACATCTATGCCCATTGTGGAGAGACTTGGTATCTATGTTTTTTTACATCTGACAAGGTTATGATTCTAAACACTCTGTTAGGGGTGAGAACGAAAAGTGTGTGTCAGTGCAAGGAGTGCCCCCTTGAGGTTGGTGGGTATCACATCTTATGGTACCTCTATGTCTTAGAGATGATAGGATTTGATGTAATTCTCGAAATGGATTGTTTGGTATCCTTTCAAGCCTTTATCAATTTCTATCACTTGAGGGTGAGTTTTACATCACTAGTGGGTGGATTGTTTCTACACAAGGGTGAATGGGATGTCCAGGCGAGCCAATATGGACCTGAGCATCATGGGCTGGGTGGGATGATAGCCTAGATTGCAAGTATATATATGGACGATCAGGTAATATGTTAGATGAAAATTCCCTCATGTAGTTGATCATTTCAGGGACATCTTCCCAGATGAATTTTCAGGCCTACCTCTGGTGAGATAGGTAGATTTCTCTATCGAGATAGTGCTAGGAGATGCACTGGAATCCATTCCTCCTTATAGGATGGATATGATGGAGTTGCAAGAGCTCAAGAGGCAGCTAGAGGATTTAGATTCTAAGGGTTTCATCCAAACCAGTGCTTCTCTATGGGGTTTGCTGATCCTTTTTGAGAAAAAAGTGGATGATGCCCTTAGGCTATGCGTTTATTACCAGAAATTGAACCTGTTGATGGTTAAGAACTGGTATCCTCTACCATTAATATATGATATCTTCAATAAGCTCTAAGGAGATTTGGTATTTTATGTGATCAATTTGAGATTCGGTTATCATCAGGTGCATGTTAGATCATCATACATACCTCACACAACCTTTTGGAGTACGTATATCCTGTATGTGTACTTGGTCATACCGTTCGGTCTTATGAATGTGCCGAATGTCTTTATGGAACTGATAAACCGAGTTTTATATCCTTATCTTGATTCATTTTTTGTGGTTTTGATGGATGATATCTTGATGTATTCTCACAATCAACATGACCATGCCACACATCTTGATATTGTATTGAGTACACTGAGAGAGCATCAGTTATACACTAAGCTGAAAAAGTGCCACTTTTGGATGGATCAGATTCATTTCCCAGGTCACATCATCTCGGAGATAGGAGTATCAGTGGACCCAGAGAAGGTGAGAGCAATATTTTCCTAGGAAAAAACTCATAACATCTTTGATATACAAAGTTTCTTGGGTCTCGCTATTTTATACAGATGTTTTATACAGGACTTATCATGCTTAGTAGCGTCGTTGAAATGCTTGAATAAAAAGGATGTGAAGTATGTTTGGATAGATTCCTACGAGATGACCTTTCAGGAGTTGAAAGGGAGATTGACTTTGGCACCGATGCTGATTTTTCCATATCTAGGAAGGATTTACACTGTGTACTATGATGTATCGGGTATTGGGTTAGGAGAAATTTTTATACAGTAGGAATAATTCATTGTGTATAGATCATGGTAGTTAAGACCTCCTGAGATTAATTACCTGATGCATGCACTCAAGTTAGCTGCGGTTGTTCATGCTTTATGCTGTTGAAGAAATTACTTAATGGGAGAACATTTTTTGGTGTAGACAGACCACCAAATAATCAAGTACATATTTACTTAGCATGATCTGAATCTGAGGTAGTGAAGGTGAGTAGAATAACTTCAGTCTTTTGACTTCAAGCTTTTCTACATGCCTATTAAAGGAAATGAAGTGGCTGATGCACTGAGCAGGAGAACTCAGATACAGGAAGTGCAATATACCTGTAGTGAGTGGTAGCTTATGGATTTTTTCTCTAAGATGCATTTGGAGGTGCAAGAAACTCAGGGACAAAAGTTGCTTTCTTCTTTAGTTGTTACCTCTGCCCAATTGAAAAAGTGAGGATAAGGCAACTATCTGATTCCAAAGGCCTAGTTCCATGGGAAGAGTGTTCTAGGTGAGGACCCTCCTCCTAGATAAACCATAGGAGATGATGAGATTATATGTTTACATGGTCGTGTATGGGTTTCAAAAGAAATTTGGGAGGAGATGATGCGATATTTTCATGCCACTATATGGGCAGTGCATCCTGGTATATCCATGATGTATCAGGATTTATATTGTCAGTATTGGTTGCCAGGTATGGAAAGGGATGCAGCTATTTTTTCATGAGATGTTCCACCTATCAATAGTTGAAGACAAAACATCAGCAACCAACTAGACTTTTACAGTAGCTACCCATTCTTGAGTGGAAATAGAATGGTGATGCAATGGATTTCTTGATGGGGTTATCGAGGTTTCCTTGTGGTAATGATGTCGTATGGGTTATTGTTGACATTCTCCTAAAGGTTTCAAATTTCCTGTCGATCAATGAAACCTTTATTATTGATGATCTCGATAGGTTTTACATCTAACATATTGTATTACTACAAGGGGTTCCACAATCTATCATTTCAGATAGGAATGTTTAGTTTACTTCTTGTTTTTGGAAAGGGCTATAGAGGGAACTGGGTACACAGATGCTTCTGAGCATATCTTACAACTCTCAGAAAGATGGTGCATGATTTAGGTGATGGAGGACAAGTTACAGGCATGCGTCCTCTATTTTGGGATTTCTTGGGAAAGGAACATGCTGTTGGTTGAGTTTTCCTATAACAATAGCTTTCAGGATACTATTCAGATGGAACCTTATGAGGGTTTGTACGATAGTTCATGTCGTTATCCTCTATTTTGGTTGGAGGTAGGGGAGGGAGCTTTACTGGTACTGTATCTCATGCAGGAGAATTCTAAGCTGGTCTAGATGGTTCATAAGCGGATGGCCACTATACAGTCTCATCATAAATATTATACTGATCACCATAGACAACCTCTAGATTTTGAGGTCAGAGATCGGGTTTTCTTGAATTTTAACCGAGGTTGGGACATAGGCAGATTGGGATATAGGGTAATCTTTCCCCAAGATAAGTCAGGCCATTTGAGATTATAGAGAGTCATGTCAGTTTACTATCCATTTCAGTTACTACAGAGGTACTAAGCCATGCATGATGTCTTCCACATATCTCAGCTGTACTTCTATCACTTAGACCCATCTCACATTTTTCAGACTAAGGAGGTTGAGCTTCAGGTTGATGTATCCTTTGAGGAGAATCCGATATGTATAGTTGACAAGAGCATGAATGTTCTCTGTGGTTGGTCTGTTACTTTAGTATGGGTTCTATAGAACCATGACCATGTATAGGATGAGACCTGGGAGAGGGAGGATGATGTACGATCACAATGTCCGGATTTGTTCTTAGAAATGTCTCCATCACTCTTAGAAGAAAAATTCAAGGATGAATTGCTTTAAGGGGGAAAGTTTTTAAGAACTCAGTTCTTCCTTTGAGGTACAAATATTTTCTTTTCAATTTTTATTTAAGAAAAATAGAGAAAAATAGGTTAAAGGTAAAATGCAGAACTATTTCACAACATGACTGAGGTTTACACACCATTTAATCCTAATACACGCCATGTATTGATGTTGTTAGGCCTTTTTATGACGTGTAAGGCTTGTCAGAAGGAAGGTAAAACTGGCATATACATGGCATGTATTCTCAAGTACATTTTGTGTACTTTTTTTTTGTTAAAATGGGTAGTGGCCTCATTTTCTCATTTCTGGATAGAGGCTCACCCACTAGTTCTCAAACTGCAGTACCAAGGGAAGATTTTGCTCCTTTTTTTCCATCTGAACTCTGATTTGAACACCGTCGAATGAATTAGAACCCAATTGGAAACCTCTCAATTCCATTTGAGTCATTATTTATGATTTTTTCTCTCGAAATAGTTATCAAAGGTTAAGTGTTTATGCTTATTTTTTAGATATACCCTATTCTAGGTTGAATTAGAGGCTGACACTAGATGAAGGGAGTCGTACAACTATGAGGTAAGTGGTCTTGGGCCTTTCATTAATTATCAAGTTGATTATATTTTCTGGAGTGCTGGGCACCCATTTTGGGGGTGTCTCCTTGAACGAGTTTTGAAAATTGATATTTCCTATCATTATTTAGGTAATTTATTATGTGATTTGAAGAATTTTCAAGTTATTTACCTTGAATTAGGGCCACCCCATGGGTGCGTTTTTCCTTGGATGATCGTTTATGGCCGTTTGGCCTAGGATGCATATGGGCATGCCTTTAATTTACCTACCTTGGGTTTTTTGAAATGTAATTGGTTATATAGATGTTTTCCCATGTGAGATATTTGATGGTTAATCCATGTGATAGTTTACATTTCATGATAGGATTGTTATATGAATTGTGCCCATGTGAGTTACTATTGTTTAAACCATGTAATAGTGAAATTTATATGCATTTCTTGTTATATGATTTTCCCACATGAGTTTGTTATTGTTAAAGCCCTATAATAGTTTAAATTAAATGTGTTTCCTGTTTTTGTGTTTTTCTCATGTGATTAATTGAAAGGCCAAGCATTAGGAGGTTAGTTAGGATATTATGTTCAATCTGTGAGTGATCCACCAGTGTAGCGGTCGAGCTCATGGAGGCTCTACTTATTTTTCCGAGTAAAACATGGATCATTGAGGGATGCCATGGATAGACTCTATTGGATTTGTTTACATGTATTGAGTGATACCTAGGGATTCCTTATAGGATCTACAGTAATGGGATTAGTTGAAATGGACTTATACGACACCTAGTGTGATACCAAGATCCTAGAGAGGTTTTTTAGGACATGCTTATAGGATGTTGGTAGGTTTTCACTTAGATTAATACCGGGTTTCCAAAGAGGTTCTTTGGGATGAGATTATAGGTTGTAGATATAATTTCACCTAGAGTGATACTTGAATTCCAAATTAGGAATGTCATGGAAGGACTCAAGTTATGAATTGAATATTTAAATGAAATGACTTATGACGCATCTTCCAAGACAAAGCACAAGCTAGAATTTGGTCTTCACTTACTTGTTTAGATAGACTGCAGAGGTATATGCTGTGATTTCTTTTACATTGGGGTTTCCATGCTTAGGATAGATCTCAAGACTTATATAATTCAATGTAATTGAATTATTTAATGAACATTAAATTAATTTAAATGAAAACCAATTCTTATTGAATTGTTTACTTTTGAGCACTTCCTAGCTTACTGCTTTCATTAATTTACACTACCTATTATATATATTCACTGACAGAATGGAATAGATCTTGGGTGGTTTCCTACTAGTATTTAGTCTCATACCCCATTTGGTTCATGTTTTTAGGCCCAAATAGATTATATTATTGTAGGTGTCGATAAGGGTAAGAACCCTTCTATAGGTACTTGATTTTCTTTTAAGAGAAGGAGATCATGGGACCAAGCCGAGTCTTACGATGATTTTGAATATCTTTTGTTACTTTTTTTACTTTTAGTTCTTGTATCATGTATTAGTATAGTGTATCCTGTTTTATATGTTTTCCTAGAACATGTGACATGCGACATCATCCTTTGAATGCTATGACATCTAGTTATTTATATTATCTATCTTCCTATGTCTACTTCTACTAGATGATACTACTACTTATGATATTATATTGTTATTATTTATAATATGTTACACTCTATAAATAAGGGAAAAGTTTCCCCACTATCACACCTAGTCCCTCATTGCTAGTTGAAAGTCTCTGGCATTTAGGTAAATGCGCTTGAGGCCATGTGGCCTACCAGGCATGGAGAACTTTTTAGTGGAATTCAGATATGGGACGTTACAAATATTGGAACTTGCTTCCCTAAATACTAGTAGTTGGGGTGGAAGGTGAGAAAATTATCCTACCATATCCTCCTCTCTAGGCCTCTATCATTAGGATAATTCCCTTGAATCAAGAGTAGTCCCCTCATCCTTGATAGGGTTTCCCATTGAACCATATCTTGGTGACTCTAGATTTGGTGCCTATTCCTTTTTCCTATATTAATTAATGTTATATATATCCCCATCAATAAAACCTTGTTTAAAAATGATGAAGGAAAATGGAAGATTAAGGATGAATACATCATCAACATTGATGAATTCATCCCATTTGTTGGTGGTTAGATCACCCACCCCCTCAACAACACCCCGATCCCTCATATTGGTTACCCTCTTTGTGATGGGAATCCATTCATCAATTGCATATATGAGAATCTCCATATCCCAAATATACTTACCTAACATAGTAGGGCTGGAATCGAAATGGAAACTGGAGGACAATCGAGTATCTCCAAGATTCAGAATATGCATGACATCTTGAAGAAATATCTACAAATCTTTTACATCAATAGGATTATATTTCCAAAATTACACTACCAAAAGCTTCATATAATCTAATACTACCATGGATGAAAACTAAGAGGAACTAACATCCCTTTAATTACCTATATTTACAAACCTCTTTCCCTGATGGTAGGTTGAATAACCAAAGTCTGAGTTTCCTCCCAATAATGATAGCTTGATTTTCTTGGCTCAACAGGTGAAACCTTTTCAATTCTAACATGTTATGTGGCCCATGTCCGAGATCATTTGGAATATTTTTAAGCTTCATCATCATCATCCTCTGGATGATCTTCCTTATCACTCTTTCCCCATATAACAATTTTCATGAATTCAATTTGGGGGACGATCTTTTTCAACACCCCTTGAGGGAATGAAGAGATCTAGGTATTTGAATACACGTAATGCAACCCAATGGATGTACTAGATAGAGGTATCTCGATTACCTCTTGAGATACCTCTAATCCATAATGACCCAGAACTGATAGTCAAATGTTGGGTGATTATACAACTGGACATGTGTTATAGGTGATACAATTGGTTATTGCAGGCTCTTTAAGTGTCATGAAAATATATATGGATTGTAAGATTAAAAAAAAATCCTCCTTCAATCCATTTTTACAGCAAAAAATATCTAAAAGCCATTATATATAACCTTATATCATCATCATTAAAGCCATTTTAAGTGAATTTTTTTGTGGGAGGATCCCTATATTGGAATATATAAAATTCTCCAAATAGGTTTAGTTTTTTAAAATCTTCACCATACTTCAAATATAATGGTTGTATTCCAAAAATGGATTGAACAAATGGTTAAAATTGATATCTAGTAATTTTGACCTCACTCAGTATGGAGTAGGAGATAAAATTCACCACAATCTACCCCTAAGAAACTTTTAATGGACCTAAAATTTGGAAGGGGGACTTCCCCATAGATACATACATAAATAACTGATACATATTTGTAAAAATAGGGTTTTAAAACCCTACATGCCCCCTTTTGATAATTTTATTTCCCTGAAAAACATCCCTGTCCTCACACCACCTTTGGATTTACGAAATGGTAGTATGTAGGTACTCAACCACATACCTAAAAATATGATGAGGCGAGTTTTCATAGGGATGTCAGATTTGATCTCATACCCCCACTGATTATATTATCCTTGCTCCAATACATGCCAATATTTACTAGGGATGCCCTAATTTTCCAATGAAGGATTTTTCATCTGGCACTGACTCCTAGGACCTTGTCCTTTTGGAACTAAGTAAACTTTAATCCATGAATTAGGATAAATATCACCCCCTGGGTGAGGGTATTCCTTTATGAAATCCTAGGTTATCTTTAAAAATTCATTAGTGAAATAAGGCATTCAATCAATATCCTCCCAAATTTCCTTCATGGGGATGAACTCATCATACATCTCCCCAAGAATGGGTTCTCCCAAGATATTATAAACATCCCATAAACTAATAACGTCTTCTCCATGCATCAAGTGTAAAGTATTTTTCTATTGGATCCATAAGTTTAGTAGCTCAGGAATGATATCCAGATGTTTTTATATATATATCTAGGTCATCCACATGGCCTTATAGTTGTCGAACACTTTTAGTATGAATTCAAATTTAACATAAGTCTTGAGAACCTAGTACGATCACATACACTATAGGTTGACACTGCCAACACAAAATTTCCAGTCTTTATTCCAAAACTTTGATTAGTCTATCCCGGAATTACAAATGATAGATGATTATCAGTGTGATTTTGATTCTAGAGTATGACACTTCAAATATTAGGAACATATTCTATGGTACATGAAACATATGGAGGGTGTCATCCCCTCATTGATGAATGAACCCTTGGATGATATTTTGGCAGTGATAAATTTCATGTACTACTTGAACCAAAAATAAAATAAGTAATTATTTGGACTTGGGATAAGTACATACTTTAAGATACCATGGTCATAGAGTGTAAATTTCTCACTCTCAGGGAAATCATAATGGTAATTCTTCAGATGCTTCACAAGATCCAAAAGGTTGGAGTCATACAATAGATAATAATCCTAACCAATGATGTTAAAAATATCCTTAATGTTTGCATTAGCTTGTTCATTGGAAAATTTAAGCATTTGACCGTCCATTGAAAATATACAGGGAGAACACATAGGTTTTCATTAGTGATAAAATAATATTTTAAGTACATTAGAGATTTTTTGGAAAATGAAAGACCTCATGGAGGTCACTCACCCATGTAACCTCACATGGGTCACACACCCAAGTGACCTTGTGTGGGTCACTCACCCAAGTGACCACACACAAGTCAGCCTCTGATGTAACCTTGCATTGTTCATCTTCCCAAGTGACTTGTGAGAATCATCTCATGGGAGACACATCATGGGAATAACTTTTCCAAGTGAATTCTTAAAGAGAGTAAGCATGAAGAGAATCATGGAAGACTTGCACGATGAGAGTAATGGGTGTGCGTAAAATTTGATTGAAGCAAGGATGGGGGGGGGGGGGGGGACACCAATGAGAAACTCTATTTATAGGCACAAAAAGGCTTTATGAGATACATGCATGGTTAAAATGAATGGAAAATCTACATGATAGACATTCATGATCGACCTATGTGGTGGAAAAGTGCACTCTATTTATACACATTCCCCATTTTGTGAGGAACCATAAGTAATGTTCACTAAATTAAATAATGAATGTTCATGAAAACATGGAGGTTGATGATTAAAGAATCCATCAACACCCATATTTCTCTGTACCTCAGGATCATATACTCCTCTTATTATTAGATCAAATCCCAAGGGGGTGGAGATTTCTTAACACTCCCTTTTTAAAATTATGATTCAAATAGTTTAAAGTAAAAAATAACTAAAGTATATATAAAAATAAAAGGAATGAATGGAGAACAACACCCTTTCTCCCAAACCCCCATGAGTTTTCCCAAATTGAGCTAACATGATGCACTAGCACAAATAACAGCTCGTGCAAGTCCTAGGACTACAAATCACTTGCACAACCAAGTAACCTATGAAAGTACTAACTATATGAGCCACTAGAATGAAGGAATTTCACAAAATTCCTCCTTATACTAGGGTCCTAATATTTCCTATAAATAGGACCCTTGGGATGCTTATTTTTCATGACTGGAAGACAAAGAGATAGCTCAAAACTCTTCTCACCCAAGTCTCTTTCTCAATTCCTCTAAACTCTTAGGTATATTTCAAATATTACAAAATAATATGGAATTATAAAGGGTGAAGGAATTAAATTTCCTCAAAGTTATAAAATATTAAAGGCCCTACACAACGAACCAACCCTCCCTAGTCCAAAAAAACTAGGGTGAAGGGACCTTCCTTGGATCAAAGCATAAGTTCTAATATTCCAAGATAACTTGTGGGGACCCTTGGATATTATACAAATTTCACACCCAAGTGTGGTTTACTAGGTTGTTCATCACTTAAGAAGCCATCCCCACTTCACCCTAGTATCACCTAAGTATGGTAGTTCACCTACTAGGTATCACCTAGGCGAGGTGCCTCCTAGTTTTCCTAGGTATTACCTGGGTGTGGTACTTCATAGATCATCCAAGTATAATTTGATAGAATCAACCTTCATCTCACCCAAGAATCACCTAAGAGAGGTCTAACCTAGATCATCCAAGTTTCACCTAGGTAAAGCACCCTATGGTCCCTCTCTCATATCACCAGTAATAAGGCACCCCTTTAAATGGGACTCCCATCCAAAAAAGACCAAATTAAAACCTCTACCAAGGCCCCTAGACATGTGTGGTCAAAAAATAGGATAGTCAAGTGATTCATCTTGATCATGAATTCCATTAGTAAAGGAAATCCTACATTTAACATCCCCAGTAAGTAGTTTCCTTATAATATTCCTAATCATTCATTCTTAGGTTAATGAGGACCTTATCTAAGGGGAGAATAATAGATACCTTGCCATTTTTCATAGTAAGGAGAACCAATTTCCTTTCCCTTTGATTAGGTCTAGTGTTTTATCCTTTTATCCTCTTCTCTAAAATTGAGAACAGGGTATACCTCTTGGAGTAAGCCCCTAGACTTTATTTTATGAAATATCATACCTTCCATTCCCTCATCATCATCCACTAGAATATGAAATAGATTGAATGAAGTTCTATATATTCCAATTCCTATTATTTCTTACATTGGTCATGACTCACATGAACTATGAGTTTAGTGGTGATTATATCACTTGCATGATAATATATCTTGGCATCCCTTATAGGTTTAAGACCCAAAACTTTCAGACTATGTGCTATTTTATTCCTATAATAATGGGATATGTAGGATACCTCTATGAGGTTCAAACCCAACACCTTTAGTCCACCATTATTCTCATTGAGTCGTATTCTAATTAGATCATGCCCCTACCTGGTAAGATATATTCCTCCCCCTTTTTACCTCATTCTCATCATACCAAATTCCGGATGTAGGATATCTCATTATAAGGATATATTCTTTCTAGATCAACCATAATTGGCTACTCATGCATAAGTCCCACACTATCCATTGTTAGGAATCTTCCGCCTAGATGTCCTTTCCACATGATACTAAACTGCATGGTCAGACCCTTGTCACATGAACCCAAAAGGTATGAAATGTCCTATTAAGTGTCATTGAACTATGTGGGTTATGATTACATTCACTAGGATATGTATAAATCACCTCTCATGAGACTAATCCTGACACCAATACTCTAACTGCCTTCCTGGAAAACAATAAACTCTAAAGAACCCAATCATGAGGATTTAAACCACGATCCTTTACAGAGTAAACAATGAAATGAGATAGAGAAACTCTTATATATACAGATGTATATGTTAATAGAGAACCTCAGAAATATACATATGGTTCAATTTATGGATAACCCTTGATACATATTGATGGTTACTCCCACATGTATATGTGATTGATTGCAAATGAAAAGGGTGACCAGTTTTATTTTAAGGTTTATAAAGGATTCACGAATATGACTTAAATATATAAGAGATTCTTGGATTAGGAATCAATTACCCCAAAATGGTATTATGAGCCTAATATCCCATATTATAGACCAATGTGAGTGCCTAAGAATCATTGGAAAAATATCCAATGATCGCCTGCCTTTGGAAAGATGGCCCACATCATGGATATGGGGACTGTTGGGTGGTTTCGGTTCCACAAATAAAAACCTTTGGGAAACCACCTAAAAGGGGATGAAAAATGAAAGTGGTGGACCAACATGAAATATTGTGTAACCATATTAATCCCTCCAAAATCAAGAATCGATCCCCGCAACCATCCATAAAAAACAAGTATATATTTAACTTTCAAATTAAAATGAATAAAAATTTGTGTAATAAATGATTATACAATTGGGAAATTTACCTACTGACTCAAACAATCCATTAATGCAATGTATCCATGTACACATCCAACCATATTATGATATAATTAAATTAATGCTTTCTAGAGAGAAATATGATTCACATCTTGTAGTTTTATATGAGTCCCATGTTACTGTATTGTGTTCTCCTATTGTTGAATTGTATTTTACATTGAAAGAAACTACCTATGGGTATCTATAGGTATGGAGTAAATACAACTTGGAATAGATTTTGTGGTAATACATAGTGAACTAAAAAATACCTCAGATGGTAATGGTCCTGAAACCACCCTGCACACACAACTGAGATTCTCCTTCTAAGGACCCGACCAACTAGATCGTCCTGGGAGACTGATAAGGAATCTGTGAGATTATAATCCCATAGTTATTTTATTTTTATATATAAATAATATATCATTCAAATTTAAAGTAATACATGTTAAAAAATTTACAAGTGAAAATAAGTTATTAAAATGAAAAATGAATTCATACCCTAACTTCTTTGGTATAATCATTCACATAACTACAATCGAATTTTGTAAGAATGTCCAAAAAAAGTTTCTTCCATGAGACTATGAGCCCTAAGTTATTTTTCTACATTAAACAGAGATAAATCAACAATTTAATACATTCAATAGATAAAATTATCATATAAATATTTTAATTGATGAAAATATTACCATATTTGACCTATTTATTAAAAAACTCTTTGAACTAGAAGTGTGGGCGTTGATTTTTTAGTCAACTTGATACATTTTTTCTTAAAAATTCTTAAAATAAATATCATGAAATTTAATAGTAATGTATGAAATGTTATCTCCTTATTATATATATATAATTATATTAATATAATAATATATTCTTTAGCACCATGTGCTTATTATTGAGATGGAAATCAACAAACACTTTCCGCTACTCACTAAGTACCCCTTTAGGTAACTTATCATACTAATTTTGAGTGGTCAATGATGTATCATTGAATTCACTCCACAATCATCATTTGAAATATTTCAAATTCCCACCAAAATTTTTCTATGTCTGCCTTCATGTGATAAAATTAACAATAGTAAAGTGGAATAACATCTATAAAAATTGATTAATTTTTAAAATATTATAATTTAATTAAATAATGACATTAAATTGAGCCATAATGTATAAAAATTACCTTTATTTGAGAATCAAATACTTCACTCTTCTAAGATTGAGGCATATGAATCCAATCATAATATGTAATCCGAAGGGTAACCAGATCAGTTACTAACTGACATAGAATCTGGAAAAATATTCCCACAATATCATCTATTAGGACACCATAACAATCAAAGGGGAAAACTATCTTTAATCCATTCAGATTTTCACATCTAAACTGTTAATATTTGTCTTGGTAGTAACATTGTTTATATACTTTATGAAAAAAGTATTTATTGGTATAAAAATTTCAATAAAATTCTTCTTTTTAAAATTTGTATTTATAACTGTCACCCTCCAATATCCTTGTGAAGAAATAGAAGTGAACACTTGTTCCCTCACTATAGTGTCATCACATGATGAACATGCTAAATTGGGAGGTATTTTTTTCAGATGATGATGGGAGGAGACTTAGAGTGTTCCATATGTTTATGGGAGGGATAAGAAGGATATGGAATACATTTATGGGAGGGAGAAAAATGGATTCCTAGATTCTATATGGAGGGATCCCGAGGGATCATTAGGTATCACTGATAATATTTATATGGTTGGGGAAACATCAACTGAGAGTTAACTTAGATCAATGAATAACTTCTTTCTTTGCATTCATACCATTTAAATAAGTAAAAATAAATTCAAAACATATATTTTGAAATAATCATGGAGAAAAATCAATTTATAAATGATAACAGATGAAAAATACTAGAAAAAATAATATAAATTGGTATGATAATGAATGACTTCACATAAAAAATATAAAATTTACTTTTTCAAAATTAATCAACTCATACATAAAAATAAATTTAAATATGATAAATGATCTATAGTACTAAAAATGAATAAAATATCACACATGTTGTTGATTAGTTAATGGATGAATACACATATAATAATTTTTTCCTTCAATAATGTCATTATCTTGCTCCATCATTATGTCTTCTACTTTATCCACCCTTAAAAGACTAATATTTTAAAAACTATGATAGAAAAATAAGCCAATTTATTACTGTTGATGGTATTGAATGTCATAGTTAAAATCTTCCACTTCATCACCCATATCATAAAAGTCTCTTTGTTTTTTTGAATAGCTACACTCCACCCTTCATCCATGAAATCTTCAAAATAATATACCATCTTCACTTATGATTAGAAGATATAATGATTAGGTAATTCAAGGTCATTGATATACATCAAGCGAGATATGTTCATAGAAGTAAATTTCAAGGAATATCATTTAATACTCTTGGTAATATCTTCCCACTTTCATTTGAATAAAATAACTAAAAAATGACCATGGTAGTTTATATTGATAATATCAGTCAACATTCCATAGTATCCCAATTCAAGAAACTTAAATATACCACTATTATATGATTTTAAAACCTCTTCCTTATCATCTAATCAAAATATGAAGCTATTCACACTATAAGCATAGAAAATTATAGCATTTTTAGAAGGACCCAATCTAGAAACTTAAAATCTTATGAAAACTCATCCTGAGTATCGGTATTCATGATATATAAAAAGTAATGTACATTATTAGTTTTAAAAGGCATATATTTCAACCTAATATCCCTGTTGATTATAGTATTTATGAGCTTACATGACTTGAAAACCATTCTAAAAACTATTCATTAACATATTTTTTTATATATTTCTCATTTTGTGTTTAGATTATTGTGTATCTATTTGTTTTTATCCTAATATCTTCAATAAATGAATATATAATTTCATTATTCAGAATCACATATCTATATTCTTGTAATAATTCAATTTTTGTCAGTGTAATATTTGAGATCATCCCAACTGATCGGTTAATCATAAGAAATTTTTTTTATTTCCCTTGTAGATGTGATTGAGTTGATGTTTCATCAACACATCCAACTCGATTGAATATTATCTCAATATCATCCAAGTATCTAGAAAAAAAGGTATGACACTCCTCTTATAAATAGCCTTCAAAAATAGAGCCTTCTTTTTAATATTAATTTTATATGTATGATTTTAAATGACCAATGCATCTATGAAATAAAATGAATAAAACATAGTTACATATTTAATTAAGTGTCTATAATGCTTTAATTTAGATGAAAAATAGATAAATAAAGTACCTCTCAATTTAATATATCTATTGATAATGCATGATACCTCCTAATTTAGTTTCCTTGACTGAATGCATAGTTAAATGCATCATGAAAGTAAAAAACAAGGAGTAAATTTCATCCCCATTTCACAAAGTGTTACTAAAAATATTTCTTGAAGCTTGTCAAGATCAGTTGGTTATAGAGTTTTCTCACATATTTGTTTGAAGAATGTATAGAATGAAGGTTTATGGTGCAATAAAAGTGCTAGATGGGGCATCCCCAACTCATATATTTTTTTCATAATTAATGATTAATTTGAAATTTACATGACGATAAATGATGTGATCAATAGAAATGAATCAAATAACAATTGATAAAATAACTCAAGAACCAAGATGTAGGATGCTCACCTATTATTTATAATTAATTTAAAAAATTAAAAAATCACCTTGCAATTAATTCTTTCTTCATTGATGGATTTGAAAATATATTTATGTCATACAATAATTGCATTATAGGAATAAAGATTAAATTCCCTACAATGGTGATCCACACATGTTCCATGAACCTTTGAACATTGTCGTAATAATCTCTATGTGTTGCATGGTAGATCATGATGCTTGCACCGTTCACCTTTGATCAACTTGAGAATTACTTGAAGATGTATTCTCTTTGATATCTCTAGAATCAAGGGTGGTGGTGGAGGAGGATCACTCTATTTTCCTAAGAGTATTATTTGAGAGGGAGATCTCTAGGGATTAAAGATAATTATATCAATATGTTTTTGTTCACAAAATAAAGAAATTTGAAACCCATAAAGAAAATAATTTAATTGGGTTTATATACTACTAGAGTTAGAAAATAATAATTATACATGCACCCTTATTGTTTTTTTAATTATTGAAAAACCCATGTGAATAATAATAATAATAATAATATTATTATTATTATCATTTCATGACATTAACAAAACTTATGAATTAAATTAAATTTTATTTATTCAAATTTTATTTAATATATTCACTAAATAGAAAATAACTATTTATTAAATATTCTGCTCACAAGATATTCTCTTGAAAAGATGGTGATAGAATATATGAGACTAATTAAACATTAATAGTTACTAATCCACATTAAATAATAACATTTATTCAACTTTTTAAATAATAAATAATAATATTTTTTAACTGAGGTTTTGGGTACACTTAGTGTGTGACCCTCTAGGCTTATTTCTCAATGCCATTTGGTGAAGCAGCCCAAAGTATAAGGTTAAAATATAGAAACACACAAAGGCACCCATAAATAAATAATTTATTCTTAAAATAATATGAAACCACATAAAAATACTTAATGTGTAATATAATCCCTTTTTCTTGACATCTCTATTCAAGAAGGTTGCATGACGGTTCCATCAACCCATGTGCTCAATGTATCATTATTTGACTTTATAGAAATTGAACCTAGATATATAAAGCAATGTAAATGGGTTTATTTAAGATATAAAATTTCCATAAAATTTCATGAGATATCAACTTTCGTTAAATAATAGAAGAGAAAAATATTTTCTCACCTTATTCATTAATGAAATATTACTCGTGATGCACCCAACGTATCTTACTTCACTTTGAATATATGTCATCAAGGTTTTTCATCAATACATAAAATTACATGACTCATAACATCCACTAATAATAATATTAAAGTATAATGACCAATACACACATCCACATATAGGAACATCTAATGACACATATAAATATGGATTTACTATCGGCGGATCCTATTCTTGTAATCCCTACATCTTTTTGAATAATTCTCATAATCCATACATTGGAAATTACTAAGGGAGTACACCATGAGAAGGTAACTCAAATTAATTTAAGTCTCCACCCCTGATAGCCTATATCATGTGTATCATTTAAATGTTTTCATCCAGCTATATAACATATACTTAAGAATACTGTCATGAAACTTATGGGTTCTCATAATAGCGGGGAACTACTATGACCTTTCAGTCTGGCAACTACTATTAGGACATTATCACATATTATATTATGAAAAAGAACAATAATGATGTGATAATTAGTTTATTAACATTCAAAACAATGAATACATGTTACCATAAAGTACAAAAAATTTGGTTCTTGGGAACCAAATACAACAAACCCACCTTATACTAGAGTCAACTGTTAACAACCTTAAGTCTAATAGATCTCACATGATACCCATGATTATACTAATATAGGAATTTAGTGAAGGGGTACACCACATTTTATTCTATGGAAACTCTATTTAATGAAACTTTATAACTATAATAAAAAACCTCAATAGGTGATACTTATAGAGTATACTCTTTGTCCATTGGTGTGCCTTGGGTCCCTTTAAAGATCCACCACTAAAGTATTATCACAGTACAACGAGATAGGGTATTTACCACTAGCTACCACATCAATATTTTGGGAAATATTTCATATACAAACAGTTTATTTATCCACATCATAAGATTCTATATATTCAGACTCCTATTATGAATCAATGAAAAATGGTTGTTTTTAAGTCTTACATATCATAGCTCCTCCATTTATATAAAAAACACATACTAACTATGACTTCAGATCATTATAAAGTATTTGAAAATTTTGATTGGTATAACCTATGATGACTAGATTTTTGTCTCTTCCATATAGTAGGAATATATCCTTAGATATTCTTAGATACTTAAGGAGAGCCTTAATAGTATACCAACACTGTTCTCATTGATCATCTTGATATCTCCTACCATGCTCAATGAATAGGAAACATCAATTCTAGTACATAAAATGGCATACATTATTTATCCTATTGCGGAAGTGTATGTGACCTTTATCACTATCTCTCTCTCCTATTTTGTATGGGGACACATTTTCATAGAAAGATATATACCATGTGATAATGGAACCAATACCCTATTGGATTGTTCTATACTAAATATCTTTAGTATTGGGTAAATTTATGCACCTTAACTTAGTCCAATTAACCTCTTAGATCTATCACAAACGATCTTGATCCATAGAATACATGCCATTTCACTTAATTACTTCATAGAGAAACACTTTTTTAACCAGTATTTAATAGACCGTAGTACTAATATGATATTTCCAATAAGAAATATTTCATCAATATATACTACTAGAATAATTACCACATTAACCCTAAAACTATTGTGAACACATGGATCACATTCATTATTAATGAAACTAAAATCTTTTATAGCTTTATCAAATCAGATTTCTATGACCTAGATAATTGATTTAATATATAAATGTATGTCTACAAATTTCATACCTTTTTGGAATCACCACAAGTAAAAAATTCTTTTTTTTGTTTAATATAGACATATTCCTAAAGGTTCCTATATATGAAACCTATCTGGAAATCCATATGTCAAATTTTATAGTCATGGTATGCTTATATAGTTAGTATAATTCAGATGGATTCAAACATTGAAACTAGTGAAAAGTTTTATCATAGTCAATTCCTTGATGTTTTTTTAAATCCTTTATCTGCTAACCTTCAACTTTCCATGCTCTATTTTCTCTTAAATACCCATTTTCACCCAATAGTATTTTCATCAACTAGATAATTGACCAGAACCCAAAATTTCTTTTTATACATTGAATATATTTCATAATTCATGCAATCAAACCATATTAAATCTCTTGAGATATCTTCTACCTATTTTTTGGAGAGAGGTTCATTATTTTCATCCAATAATTATTCACCATCTTTGGAGACTAGAAAACCAAATCTCTATGGTTATATTACCTATCTGGTTTCTCTACACAATACTTTTTGCTTTAAGAAAAAAATTCTTCCATGGGGACCTGTGTAATATGTTCTTATACCAACTCTTGTTTATCTTGAGCATCAAATTAATTGAAATCAATCTTGCACCCACTGTCCTTCTTGAGGATGTGATCCCTCTCAAGAAAGATATATTTTCTAGTAGAAATCACTTTTTTATAAGGGGTTTTATAGGTAGTATCTGTTTTATTCTTTATGATACCCTATAAAGAAACATTTTTTCCCCAAGGTGCTAGTTTTTTTCCTAAGAGGCCTTAAAAAATTCCTTAAAACACCATACACATGTATGTGACAGAATGAGTTTTTTCCACTCCAAAACTCGATGTAAATTCCATTTTCCACTTTATTTGGTACTTGGTTTAGTGTGTATGCAAAATTGTTTAATGTATATCCCCAAAAAGATAATAAAAGATCTGTATGAATCATCATCGACCATACCATTTAAATTAAGGTACAATTCATCCTTTCATTAACACCATTCCAATGTGGTTTGTAAGGTAGAGTGAGTTGATATTGAATCCCAAACTCCCATAGAAATTTGATAAACTATTGGTTATGATATTCACCACCTTGATCTGATCGAAACCTCTTTATCTTATTTCCAAGTTGATTGTCTAATTTATTCTTGAATTATTTAAATTTCTTAAAGGACTTTAACTTATACCTCAACTAATAGACATATCCATATCTTCTCAAGTCATCACTAAAATTTATAAAGTATGAATATGCACCACTAGCTTATACTGGAAATGCTCCACACATATCTATGTGTAACAATATTATAAGCTCTATGGACCTTTCAACATATCCATAAAATGTTGTTTTGGTCACTTTTATTTGTAAACAATAATGACATCTTTCGAGTGGTTTTAGCTCAAAATAGTCTAAATAACCATCTTAGAAGAGATATTTCAGATGCTTATCATTTACATGGAAAAAAGGTGATACCATAACTTGGAGTTATATGAGTCATTTGAATATTATTCATTATCAATTTACAATACTTTTTTTCATAATTTAATATATAAATATTGTTATTTAAATGTCCCATACCATAATATATGTCATATTTAGAAAATAAACAACTTTTATTTCCAAATTTGAAAATAATACCATATGTGTCTAGGAATGATACAAAAATTATGTTCTTAGTAATAATTGTTATATAATGAAAATATCTTACAAACAATATCATTATCATTGGAAATTAAAGGTGGTAATCTCCAATGGCTAGAGAAGCCATCTTCGCACCATTGGTAGCTCAAAAATCCACCTATCCTCTGGAAATCTTTCGAAATCGACTTGGTTCCTATATTTTGATCCAAATGTGATAACCAAAAGCTATATATAATAACCAATGTGTAGATATTTAAAGATTACACTTTCTAACGAACACACATTGACCTTATCCTTTCTTCTAGTTGTAGTTCCTCTTCTAGTGGACTTGATTTCCACATGAAAAACATACTACTTCTTTTTTCCTTTCCCTAATGTTAGATATTATGGTCTTTATAAGGATGGTGCTCAAGAACTTTATACTTGTTATGAGTCTTTGGCCTCTTTTCCTTATTCTTCCTTTTCTTATTCATTATAAGTACTACAGGTTTGTTAGGCCCTATCTCATTATCCACTTAGAGAATCCGAGAAAGAAGTTTTGAAAGACTCTTATCATTATTTATTATATTATAATTGACAATAAAACTAGACATGGTCTTGTGTAGTGAGGAAAATATGAGATCTATGCACAAATCATCTGTGAATTTAATCCCCAAGATGTCTAATCATTCACTGTAGCCAATAATCTTGACTACATAAGGCCCATATAAAATTATCTCTCTAAGTTTAATTGTAAACAAGGCATTGGAGATATCATATCTCTATTGTCTCTTCTTCTCTTGTTAGATATCCCCAAGGTGAGACATCCTGATATATGCATCCATGTGCTCATGTTTCTTTAGAATCTCATTGGTCATGGATAATATTATGAAACCCTAAACATTTATGGAATCATTAAAATGTTTCTCATAGAGGGATAACTATTCCTCACTAGACTATTTACCAAGATCTTCAGAAATAAGTTATTCAAGAACACACAATTTCTTATCATGGTATAGGATAACATATAAGCGCCTTTGACTCACTCTGGCTAGTCAATCAATTTAAAGGGTTTTAGGTAGGAATTTAAAATTCCAACTACATTAACTCACAGTTCCTTAATCTATTGAATGGAATCTCTAATCCTAAAATCCTTAAATTGGATTTCCTCAACCTTTTCCTCTTAGTTACATAAATTTTTAGGTTTGAAGTCAACCCTTGACGTGATCTAGTTATATTCAACCTAAAACATTAAGTCATAATTTCCTAATAATTGAAAGCACCCTGTCTTTGGTTGGTTAAGAATGTTAAAATATGGTGCGATTTTAACTTCAGTAGTGGAATGATGTACCAAATTAGTATATATAACTAAGGGATTCTATATTTTTTCATTAATCACCCATTTTATATTTAATACATTATTGTTAATATTTAGTTGATTTAATTAAGTGATTAAAAATGTATTAGATAAAATTTATGCATAATCTAATTTATTTTTGTTCCATTTTTCATGCTTGTTAATTCAATATTTCATGTGATCATGAAAAAACATCTATAATTAAATAATCAAGAATCTTGAAATAAATAAAATAATAAATTGGTATGATCATGAGATTTTAATAATGGTTGGTTTATCTAGTAGAAGATAAAATAATCACCAACCTAGGGGAAAAACACATTGAACCATTTTATGGTTCATGTTTCATCTTTCCACCTATCCAACCGTGTACCTTTGGATTGGTTTCACCTTGGCTCTAAAATTAAACCCCCTAAACTATCTAGGGAGATCCATCCATTATATATTATTTTACCCACTCTAAGGTGAGGGGAACCAAAGGATTAATTAAGGGGTTTACACAAAATAAACCATGGGCTGGTAGGCCCATATATAATGAGATAAGGGGTGAAATACATGCTAAAAATTTAATTTAATAATAAATTAAAGGAAAAAAATCACATACAATGGTCTAGTATATTCTCATGATTATACACATACATGCAACAAATTATTCATTTAATAAAATAACATTCTATTTTAATCATTCTCATGTAAGATAAATCTTGTTTGAATCGATTAATTATCTTTGTTAATTTATCAATTATTGTATCTTAATTATCATATAAATTTTCATGAGATTCCATCCATCATAATTATAAACAAATTAAATAAATTTATTTAAAATTAACTGTGTACAAAAATGTACCTTGGAAGTAACACGGTGAGTACCTATTCTAACTGCCCAATGTGTATCATATTTGTATACTATTTACTCCTGTGACATATGAAATAAACATCTTAGTAAGTAATTTAATAGTGTATAGTATAAAATTAATGACCACATGATAGAAATGGTATTTATGTAGAACATTTTTTTTCAATGCGCAGAGATTAATGATTATATTACGACTTATACATGATATATTGTTTCGAACATTACATGGAAATTAATTATACATTTAATATGTATATATATATAACATGTTACATGGAATGTACTATCAAATTAATGACCACACATAATACATGCTGATAAGTTTTAATCATTATAATAAATTAATTTTAATTATGTATAATTTGTTAATATACATGGAATGTACTATCCAGCTACACATAGTATATATTTCTCACCATCTATCTGCGACACATGTCTAGTCACTTAATGTGTAATAATTATATGAAAAATAATAGAGTACATGATGTGTACATAGGCTAATTGGCATGTGATATTTGAGTTACATGGCCAGCTTTCATGTAAGTTGTATAAGAGAATACATGGTCCATATTTGAATAATGGACTACATGTCATGTAAGGATGTTACACGTATTGAAATCTTGATGGTCGTGTTCCAGCATGGACTAGTCAACACGTTGTGTATTTAAATACACAACACATGTAATAATTGCAAAAAAATCAAATTAATTATGAATTAATACTTAGTGAATTGAAAATAGGTACACAACATGTAATAATGATTTACATGGTATTTACTATTGTGTTAGCTGACCAGAATCCTTAGCACCTCTAGATGAGTACTTTTAATGCATTTCATTCATAAAATTTATCAATTTGATTATATTTGTGAGAACGAAGAGGTAGAAGAGTATATCTATTGATTCAGATCAATAAACTGCTAAATTGTAATTGGAAACTAATGATAAATGAATAAGTTAATTAATAATATTTAAATAATTATAAATAATTATGTGTCTGATCTAATATAACTTGAAGGTTATGGGTGTAGTGAAAGTGCCAAATGGGGCATACCCAACTCAACTTTTTGTAATAATCAATAATTAATCTAAGATTTACAGGATGATAATGATGTGGTAAATAGAAATGAATTAAGGAATAATTGATGATTGGACATCATAACCCAGACACAGGATCATCACATATTATTTACAATTAATTTTAAAAAATTAAACAATTACCTTGAAATTTATTCTCTATTGTTTTATGGTTCTGAAAATATCTCTACATCATACTATATTTTCATTGTAGGAATCAAGAGTAGATTCCCTCAAGCAGTGATCCACATGTGTGACACAAACCTCTGAATGTCACTATAAGAATCTATGAGTTCTAGTGCAGTAGATCGATATGCTTGTGTCATTATTGATTGATCTCCATAGGAATTACTTAAAGAAGGATTTTCTTTGATCTCTCTAGACATGAGAGTGGGGGTGGAGGAGTATTTCTATTCATTATTTAGAGTGTTCTTGGGGAGGGATCTCTCTAGGGATTCGAGAGAATTCTCAACGGAAGTCATTGTGCACAACTAAAAGAAATTAGAAACCCTTAGAGAAAATAATATAATTGGGTTTATATACCCCATGGGTTATAAAATAATAATTGTGTATGCACCCTTATTATTTTTCTTAATTATCATGGAACCACATTTTAATAATAATAAAAATATTATTATTTATTGAAATGTTCTAAACTTTCAAATTAAATTAAATATTATTTATTAAAATAATATTCAATATATATTATTTCTCACCAGACCATTAATCTCAGTCCAAAATTCCTCTAAAATATTTATTCGACCTTTAACAATAAATATTTATTTAATAAATAAATACCACTTCATTATTTAAAAATAAATAAATAAATATTATATTCAATAAATATAAATTAACTATTTAATAAATATTCTTCTCATAAAATATTCTGTCTAATAACTTGTGATGGAATACATGTGATCAAGTAAAAATTAACAATTATTAAACCATGTGTGTGAATAATATTTATTTAACTTGGTAAATAATAAATAATAATATTATTTAATTGATATTTTTATAACACATAGTGTGTGACCCTCTAAGCCTCTTTCTCAGTCGCATTAGGAGAAGCATCCCAAATTCCAAGGTTATTATCTAGAATCACGGAAAGACATCCATCGATAAAGAATTTAATGTCTCAATGAAATAAAACCACACACATGCACTTACTATGTAATATAATCCCTTTGTCTTAATATCTGTAATCAATAAGGTTACATACTAGTGCCATTAACCTATGTTCTTGATGTCACTTTCTTTGAATTTCTAGAAATTGAGCTTTCCTACAAAACACCATAACCATGGGTTTATTTAGGCTATATCATTTCTATCAAAGGGCTTGAGATATCAACTTCAATTAAATAATAAAAGAGAAAAATCCTTTATTACATTATTAATTAATGAAATATTACTTGTGACACACCCAAAATATCCTTATTTTTTGTGAACATATATCATCATGGTTGTTATCAACACATCAAAGTATGTGACTCATAACATCCATTAATATTAACCTTAAAGTTTACACTGGAAATTTTCAAGGGAATACACCATGAGAAGGTGACTCAAAGTCCTATGAGTCCCCACCCCTGATATCCTATATAATTTGTGTACCTAAAATGATTTCATTTGGATAAATAACATTTATTTAAGAATATTATCATAGTAGTTTTGGGTTGTCATCATAGCGGGTAAATACTATGAAATTTTAATTTGACAACTAATATTAGAAAATTATCACATAACATGTTATAAAGAATAACAATAATGATGTTTAATGAGTTTATTAATATTAAAAATAACTGATACAGGTTATCCTAAAGTACATAGAATTTGGTTCTAGGGAACCAACTCCAACATAGAATTAGAAGACAACTACATTAACTGTTTTAGGTAAAAATATACTCAATGACAATAGTATTAAATAATATAATAAAATATGAATATCATGACTTTTAAATCCATGAAAACTATGATACTTTAAGTTTATACACCTTAATATGTTACTTAAATAACCATCATATACTTTCACTTATTTTAAAATTAAAAGGAATATATATTTATCCTTATTTTTTATTTCAAAAATTTCTAGAGAATACTTCTCATTATCATCTGTCCATAGATCATACTTTATATTCATTTTTCAAGTCCTTATGATAATTGAGATGGACCTTCAATTTTATATGCTCATTAAATAGTGTGAATATCAAATTGTCACAAACATTTTTTTGAATATGCATAACATCAACATGATGATTCCACAAATAAAATTATCAATACAGAAGTTTAAAGAATATACTTTTTCCATTGCTGCATTCTAATTTCAACCAATGATGCACTTCAAACTCATTTCCCACTATCATTCAAATGATACAACTTCCCAAATTATCTTTCAACATTTACTATCTTTGTTAATATTTTAGAAAATTTCAATAAATTTAGAGGTGTTATACTATAAATGGACCCATTGAATTTTTACTTGATGAAGCTAAATCTATGAGGTGCATCAATAAATTTGTGATGACACAATAAACCCAATTTTTTACTATAAGGCATCCATTTAGGATCAAAATAATAGTTACAAATTGGATAATCGAAACCCATGTATGTGTTTTCACTAGATAAGTTCTCATGTCCATGGAAGTCACTAATGGTCCACATTAGAGAATCATACATTTTGAACGTTATTCTAGAAGCTCAAAAATACATCTCAACATTGTTTCTCCCTAACTCATGTAATTATTCAATTACAGTCTACATGTATACATCAATATCATTTCCAATCCTTTGCTTTCTAGGAATAATCATTAAAATGATAAAGTAATTTTATTGCATACCCATACATATATGTAGATTGTAAGGGATCAAAACAACCCTCCAAATTCTATAACTATTATTTAAAGTACTAAATGTGTTGAATCCATTATAATACAAACCCAAATTTAAAATTACAAGGATAGGATGTGAAATATATAAGTAATGAATCAAATGTATTCCATGATTTTTGATCTCTTGGATGTCGCATTAACCTATCATTGTTATTATCTATAGAACACCATATAATTTGATCAATATTTTTTGATTACATGAATAATCTATTCAATTGAGGTTTAAAAGGGAAGTAATGAAAAACCTTTACAGGTGTGTTCTTTTCCTTATTATTTTTAGTAGTATATTGATTTATTCTTTCAACATTACCCATTGAATTCCATATAAAAGTAAAATCTTTATTTCAATTTTTTCTAATTGAATCTTATCCCCAATAAACCAAACAATCATTGGGAAAATAAGGTTATTTATATAATTCATACCAAGCTTGTTAATAATTTTTTTGTATCATTAAAAGATTTAGGGATCTTGGATTTAAGGAATGCATCATAGAAAAATTAAATTATCATAGATATCAAATTATTTGTAATTCAGAATAGCCATTTGATATGGTACAACTTCAGTAAAAAATAAAGTTTTTAATATTTCAGACATCCTCTACAAATATTGGTTTCCATCATTAACTAAATCATGAAACACATTTTTCATCTTAGTAAATTTCTCTCTCACATTAGTCTCTATAGCATCAAGAGGAGAATCTACTAATATGTTACAATCTCAATCTGGTTTTCCTATGGTCTCCAAAACATCATTTGTTAAGTTATTATTTTTGACACCCTCAACTGGTTGTAATGATATGTTTTGATACTGAAAATGTTGACCTGCAGTGTTGAAATCATCATTTTAAAGGTTCTAAATTTCATTAACCATTTTCATTAAAGTTGGGAGCTCATTATGTTAACTAACATTAGTGTTCAAACATACTGTAATGTTTGATTCCCCATTCCAAATACAACAAAAAACTTGAGAAGATAATTTCTTCAATATCAAGTGTTCATAAACTTCATGTCTCTTCAACCATCCTCTAAATTTACATTTAGTGCATGAACATCATATTGTCCCATAAACGAATCAATTGGAGATTAAAAAATCTAAAAATTTATCCACACCCTTAGCATACTGAGGTGTGTTATTATATAATGTGATCTAGATTTTATCCACATAACAAAAATTAACTACACTTTGTTAAATAAAATTAAAACACATAATAAATATTATTACATTTAAAGAAAAATTACTAATTTAATAGTAAATGAATATTTATTGACTCATCTTCCCTATCATATGACACCAAAACCATGATTTTTTTGGGAAGTTTCATCTAACATGTTATCTAAAGTAATATTTTGTAATTCATAAATTATATTTTTTGTTTGAAGTGGAAAAATCAAGGGGGAGGGGAATTGAGTTTCCAATCAAATTTCTATTTAAAAAAAATCACAAACAAAATCTACCAATTTAATAAAATCACTAAGTTAATCAAAACTATATAAATATATAAATTTGATCATTCAAATATTTTCTCAAAAGAAAGATCAAGGCATAGTTAAAATAGATTTTAAATACATTAACTTTTGAAACTAAGTTTTTTAATAAAACAATTTATATAAACAAAAATTAAGATTAAATATCAAAGTAACAATTTTTTATAGTTTAGAAAATAGAAAATAATTATAAAATTAAAACAAAACTAGAAAATCACACAGTGAAATTTTAAACAAGGGGTCTAGTATTAATAAGAGAAATAATCCCCTCCACTTTAAAATCACCCACTACCAAGTAGTTTATTAAAATATAGACTAATCAACAACCTGAATTGGGTTTTACAAACAATATTACATAAGAATATCTAGGCATAGAACCTCTTCTATAGTTATATATGGGATTAAAAAGATACCATAACATGAAATACCTCTTCTATAGTTGTTCATGGGAATAAAAATAAAAGGATTTGAGATAATATAAATTACTATCCAAATTATCACAAGAAACAATGTTTTTACAGATAAACAAAGTAATATAGAACACAACTAAAAAGTTTTGAAATAACAAAAAGAGAAAGAGAATAGAATAAGAGAAATTTGGTGTTGATCATTCTAATAAGATTTTGTGGGTCAGTAGTCCTTGAGTTTTTATTTGAATGGATTCAAATGACTTTTTCCAGAAGTGTCTAAAAAATAGAACATCTAAGAGTCTTCTTTGTAGTATAGGTATATGCATAAATGGTCCTCTATTATTATAAGTGTGAGAAAATGTTTATAGTAGCACAATTGTTTTCCACAAGATGAAATATTTCTCTTAAATATATATTTAGTATAATTACCCATTTTAAAATAATAATTCTTCCTTAATGTTCCAGATCCTCATTTAAGGATTCAAAACTAGTCATTGGAGAAATTATCCATGAGAACGACGTTTTTGATTTGTCATTTAGCCAAATACTTGTAGGAAATCGATATATAGGAATTTTAAAGAGGCATACCAAGTATCCAGTTCCTTCTTGTATCCAATTGGTATATAGATGATCTCATCGACATAGGTGATTTCCATGTAGTTGAATGCTCACATAGGTCTTTTTTACATAGCTTATTTTACTAATGGAATGGCATGACTAGTTCATTTTATTTAGCGATATACATTTATTCATGCGATCACTAAAAATTTAGACACACAAGGTTAGTATATTAATTTATGAAAAATTATGTATTCCTTGGAATGATAATTTTTTTCTTAATGTGGTAGGTAATTTCCTTCAGCCAGCTCAGTACATGGTAGGTATAACTTCATCTCACCATTCATTGATTATACATGTGATTAAGTGATTATCCACTTATGGTAATAAGTATTTTCAATGTGCGGTTAGTTCATGTATTAAGAATTTTTCTCATTTAACTCATGGTAAAGAGTTTGTTCATGTAGTAAGGTGACATGATCACTTGACCTTCACACGGTATGATGTCATGGTAAGCTTCAGACTTATCCTTTTTTTTCAAATATTTTATAGTAAAACATTTTATAATAGAAAATAAAAAAATCATTAATAACAAGATAAACATGATTTGGTATCATTAAAATAAGGATGTGCTAGTCTAAGACAATAATATTTGTTTAGAATTCAATAGAATTCTATTCCACCACATTTGATTACATTTTTGAACACTATAATTTTTCTTAGATTTTAATTTTATTGTATATAATTCATCAAAAAATTATAGTTTGTCTATAATAATGTTTAATGAATTGATAATGACAAATGAATGTGACAATATGATGTAAAAAACTATCAAATAATTCAATAACATTACAATCCAAACTCAAGTTTTTTTGTGGGACATTATTTGAATGTTTTAAGACTCTATTTTGTGTGGCATGTGTAATACCTAGGTTGATCAAAATGGGTTCATGTGTTTTTGAATATTCCTAGCCTATATTTTCTTTTATTAAAGTGAAAAATTTTCATATAAAATCATAATAATGACTATGAATTCCAATCATGATATTTTTGTAACAAGGAATTCAAATTAGACAATAAAGACAAACAATATGTATTTAAAGTAAACAAAATTTAAAATCAAGTGGAAAAATTATGAAAATCACCCCTAACTGGCATGAAGGCTGGGGGAAAGGGGGTTGATGGAGTTATTTGATTGAAATGGAAAAGGGTTTTAGAGGGGGAATATAGGATTCAAGAGTTTCTCTAAATCATTGAATGAAATTTAAAATAACATTAACTTTGGTAAAAAACCCATATTCATATTCATCTTCATTAATTTTAACATCCTCAAACTATTATCTACTAATTTGAATCTTAGCATCATTTAACTTATTATTTCCTTCATAAATGTTATAAAGTTTCTTCTGAATTAATTTGTTTGTTCTGTAACCCTTGAATTTTGTAACTTCCCTCTCAGATAAGAAATATAGTAAGACATTTCTTTCTTTTCCATCACGTTAAAAAAATGTATCTACATGTGACCATTCTTAAGTATCTCCTAAAACTATGAATCCTAGTTACATAAAATCAAAAATATCTATTCCTAGAGATATAAGGTAGGGTTCCATTCTTTCATTGTAAATGTATAATACCTTACCATTGAATGTTTTAATGAATTTTATATTATCAAAGTTGTGTTGATCCATAAAAATATTCAATATAGATTAACAAGAGAAATCTTGTACTCTTAATACCAATTATTATAATAACCTAGGATGATATTAACACTATGGGGGGGGGGAATTAGATTTATATTTATTATTTAAAATACCAACCACTCTCCTTTTTCTTTATCACCTCTCTACATTTACTCACAATAATGAAATAATAAAAGTCAAGAATAATAGATATATTAATGAGGTTTTCCTCCATGATAGATTACTACATCATCAGTGTGCTGTGGTTTTTATCCCATTCACACATAATTTTCATTTTATTATCAATAAATAACTCCACCAAGGGTTTGACCTTGAAGCTACAAAAATGTTGGAACCAACTAACCTTTCATGTAAGCACCAAACTGCTATTATAGTATCAATAATAATTTTTTAAAGAATTATATCTAATGAAATAACATTTCATAAGGACCAAGTGGATGTGATCTTCTTCCTTCTCAACTCAAAAACAATCTAAAACTATCCATTATTTTCCCTTATTCTTCTTCAATATAGTGGTTCTACATCTTTTCATTGTATAATAATTCAGTCATTAATTTGTATTCTTATTTTTTATTTCTAAGTGTTTTTTATTTGAAATTAAAGGGAAATAATTTATATATTTGAATATATAAACCTTCATTGAATTTTAGTCATTTTATATTTTGATGATTCTCTACTTCGAAAATAGTCAAAAGTTTTCTTAAAAGACTATAACTTTGATCATGATAATGAATTTCAAATATATCATTTGAAATTCTACCAAATTTCTCCCCATAATTTTATAATTTAATATTAATTCTATCCTTGGATAGAATCATGATTGAATCATAGAATTGTGATATTTTAATCTTTAATATCAATAAATTAACATTAGATTTTGTAAAAATATAATGTATTATGATATGGGAATATCTTATTATATTATTCCCACCTTCCCCACTTATTTAAGTATTTTTATTTTTTATATAATAACACGTTTTGTAAGAGTAAATGACTCCTCTGTTTTTTAATATTACTCTTACATGGAATATTATGAGTTCTATAAGACTTTGATAAATCTTATGTTTTGATATAGAATGAATCTTATGTTCTTAATAGAGTGTTTGGATGACTCTTACAAAATGAACAATTGACTATGACACTGGGTGTTGAATACACTTATGCATCCCGATGATGAACCTTACAAAATATCAGTGGTCTATAGAAGAACCTTATTAAATCTACATGACTCATACAAAATATTAGTGAATATTATGAAAATCTGTATCACTCTTACATGTCAAAATGATTTTTTACTTTGGAAAATATTAGTTATCAGTTTCATCATAAGGGTAACTGAACCTTATAGAATCTGTGATGATCCATATGAAAACCACATTCCTTTGTTAAATTATTTCCCCTTCTTTGAGAATACCCTTAAATACGATCCAAATAAATATTAAAATCATTAGTGAGTCTTCAATAATTTCCAAAAAACATGACTTTTGTTAACACTTATGAAATCAATACATTTTCACTTTCATCCTATATTCCCGAATTCCATAACTTTGATAAATAACTTCAAAACTTATTTAAATTCTCTAAGGGAATTTTTAATAGCACCAAAAACCTCTCAAAAAGCTTTAAATACCACATCAGCATGTATTTACACCAAATAAAAAATCATCCTCAAGTGGGTTTAATAATACTACGATGGGTGGCCACTCAGGCTTTATGTTACATTGACATGTGATCCAGAGTAAGAGATCATAGCTGTTGACGCTCCTTTCCATCACAGAGTCCAATGAATGGAAAAGGGGAATACCTTAAGCACAATGAGGGTCAACCTTTGAAGAACATAAAAAAGATTGACGAATGGATAGACTAGGATCCCATTTGGAGTAAGGCACACGAGTTACTTGCGGGCCACACAAGTCACTTGCGCACCACCTATGGGTCGCGCAAGTCACTTGCACACCACCTATGGGTCACGCAGCTCACTTGCACGCCCTATTTGGTTTTTTCCCATGGTTCAAGGTGGCCTATTAATAGCCCATGTGGGCCCCCATTTCAAGGATGGATTATTCCAAAAGTCAAATTCAAGCTCTGGTCACCCAAGTCTTCAACTCAACACTTCCTAAAGCTTATAAGGTAACTTTTTACCGAGAATGGAAGACTTGAAGGAGTAGGATAAGGCCTAAGTGTTTATAATTCATCAACACTTGCACACCTAAGTATCCATACCTCCTTAAAAATGGAAACACTTGCGCGCTGCCCTACCCTTTTAATGAAACTTGTCTGCCACCCTTTTGGAAACATCTTAGGATAATACTAAAGGATTGAGTTAAGTCTCACCCAAGTATTACCCTACAGATTCTTCATCGCCCAGGTGAACCCATACCTCTAGTACACTTGCATGACCAAGAATTGCATGCCAACTTAATTTGTGCGACTCTCTCCCATTCACCTCTCCCCTTCAAGATATTAGCCCTAAAAGCCATTTATGGTATGGTTCCTTTGTTGGATTCCTTATTTGAAAGGAATTCTGAGAGAACCTCTCCCAAAACCTCATGACTTACAAGATTTATGTCACTACGGTTAGAGTTTTTTCTCCATATAACCTCATCCTTTAATATGAGAAGATATTTTGATTTAGGGCCTCCTTCTCAGGAGTAAGTCCCAAGTTCCCTTAGTTTGGGACTCCTTCTCAAGAGTAATCCCCAGTCATAATTTTGTTTTGATTTAGGCCTCATTCTCAAGAATTAGGCCCCAATCATAAGTCCCTTTTAATTTGGTACTCCTTCTTAGGAGTAAGCCCCAATTTATAAGTCCCCTTTAATTTGGGCATCCTCCTTAGGAGTAAGCCCTGGGTTAAAACTATAAATCTCCATAATGTACAAATACCTGTATGGACCCTGCTCCTGGGATTATTTCCTGAAGTAAGTCCTGGTATTCATCTACTTGGGAATTTATACATACGTAAGCCCCACATCATTTCTTGTGACTATATCTTTCGTGGCACAATCTTCAAGTTTACTGATACCTCTTGTTTCTCACACCGAGCATGACTCACATGATCTTAGAGTGTAAAAGTAATCATGACATATCTTTTTGGGCTGTTAACCATGCATAAGCCCCATATTTCTTCACCCTAACTACATGGACTTTAATCTCTGCCTTAAAAGTAGAGTACGTAGGAAGCCTTTCTAAGGTTAAATCCCATAATTAATTAATTCTTTTCCATCCCATATGATGTCAAACTATATCCTTCTTATCAAACTACATGTGTTCTGGTTCCTTTTTTAACGAGGATACGTAGGTATCCCATCTGTGGGTACGATCCCAACTCTGAAATAATACCTATCTTTCTGAATGAAAATAAACTTTAAGTGCCCTAATGAGTGGATTTAAAACCAGTATGGTCATCATAATGACTAAGAGATTTCTATATAATGTGTTGAAGGATACCATTGACTAAGAGTCTATAATACATACGAATTATTCTCCATCAATGAATAACCTCAAATACATATAAAAGATTCTCTAAATCCCATACATATCAATCATTGATTGCCAAATCTAAAGGAAAACTCATTTTCGTGCTTGGTGAATTATTAAGGATTCGTGAACATAACATAAATCTATAAGAGAGTCCTGGAGTAGGAAATAATTCCCCCCAAAAAGGTATGATGAGCCTGACCTCCCATCCTCTTGACCAATGAAAATTCTTATACCTCATCGTTCGAAAACTAATGAGCACCTACCTTTGGAAAGTAGGTTGAAATGGATATAGAATCATTGGGTATTTCCTATTCTATGAATAAACCCATTAGAAACCGATTGGAAAGTTTGAACCTTAATCAAACATGGTCATCCCCATTTTCCAGAAGAAACAAAAATGGTGAACCCGATATGAATCCTTAACCAAGTTAAATGATGTTTTAATTATTTGTTAGGCCCCTATTAAACTCAATATGAGGGCCAACAAAGAAATCAATAACATATGTGATCATCCAAAAGATGTAGTCTGGCCGAAATTATCTTTCTTATGTTTGCTATATCAAACATGCACTATTTTCCAAGATCTCTCTGGAACACAAAATGCCTTATTTAAGGTTCACACTTGTGAATTCCTCGACCGCTACTCCTGTTGAATCCTTGTCCACTCTAAGGATGACATCACCTACTCAGTGTCTTAAACGTTGGGTCTAAAATGAATTGGTGAGGTAATACCATCAACACGGTACCATCCTGACTCTGGAGGTCGCTCGACAAGCCCTCCAAGTTAACAAGTCACAATGGTTGTCCGGACAGTGACGACCAGTGGTCAAGAAGCAGGTGGTGCCAACCACCGTATCCAACCATTTCGGGTCTTTATCCCCAAAATGCAATAACCAGTCCCTCCCATATTATATGGAGGTGGATCAAGAGGTCACTCAAGTCCTCATTTCAAGAAAATATAAGTCCTTACTGAGGACTCCCACCAACAATATCCGCAAGACTCATGTGGTAGTGCACCCTCAACATGATGGGGGTATCGTCTCTTGGTGTTTAGATCAGGTTCCTCAGACCCAAGCATGCAAGATGAACCGTCAGAGGAAAAATTTGGCCAATAGGGAGAAGGTTTTTACCTCTTCCCCCTATGGAGAAGTCCAACAACCTAACTTGATGGAAAACAACGAGCGGGCATATACATCAGTCCGTCCTAATTTCACTGCCCAGCAGACTCGTCTGACAGTAACACACCAATCCCGCCAGGAAATTCCGATGGAGTATTATAGGCAGGCAGATACACCTGTTTATAAATCATCATCCAGTCAGCAGTCCCGTCTGACTACATCCAAATAAGCCCACCAACCAAATGTGGTGACCACCTGTAAACAGACACATACACCTGCTTACACTCATCAATTCTGCCAGCATTCTTGTCTACTAGTATTGAAGGAAGTTCATCAATCATATTCAGTGGAGAACAATCAGTAGGCACATACACCTGGAATTCATCAAGATAACCAACAATATCATTTGGTATCACCCGAAGATGTCAATTGGAAAGCTCCAATGACAAACATGAGGTAGACACAACTTTCCCCCCCACACATGAGTACTATCAGAATTCCCTAACAGGAAAAGGAGGACAGGTGTAGGAAAACACACCTAATTCAAACATAGAATGGACATATATTCCTATTCTGGTAGCTGAAGTTCCCAAGAACTTTCTAAAAATGGTGAAAGAGCAGAAGAAAATACCTATCCATATTCTGGATACCTATCATAATTTTATAACAACATCAGCGACATCACAGGGAAAGAAACATAAATCTATCCTTATCGGTGGAGTGACTCATCAACATGTCACCCTCTAGCAGATACACACCTCTGTTCCAGTCCGGGAGGGTTGTGGGGCATACTCCCCCATGTCATACATACAATCAAGTTGAGCACATACACCCAATTTAATTGGAGATAGTTAGCCTAACCTTACCATTTCTCCTGAGAAGGCACATACACCTACCCATAATAACCACTTTCGTCAACAAGTGGTTTCCAAGGTGAGTAAGAAGGTGTCCAAGAAAAATACCCATCCAACACAGTTAAAAAATCAAGAGCCAATCTTCAATAAGGCCTTCCTCAATGATGGAGTTCTTGAAGCCCTCAGACAATTATCTATTGCAACTCAAGATTCTACTCTCTCATTTCCAAATTCTCTAAATAAAAATAATAATTCCAAAGGACTTCATCAAAAAATTCCTCATAAAGGCTTTCTTCATGACAATTTATTCAATCTTGAAGCATCATCTTTAGATGAGAGCCACAATAACCCTCCACGTGGCCAGAAGACCAAGGAGAAAAAGGTTTCATATTTTTCTATAACACACCATGGTGGTCCTCCCCATGATGATGAATTTAGCTGTGAAAGTAATCTCTGTAGTATTAATTTGAATTGCCTGGAAAACTATTCGATGGAAAATGTAGTAAAAAGAAAGCCCTATTATCTTGAGGCACTTGAAAATGTGAATCCAGTAATGTATGATACCTTACCTCTAGCATGTAATATACTTTCTCAATAACAAGAGAGACCGGGGTGTAGGTCATTCTCTAAACCACCCCTGGGTCATTCATCTTCTAATTTGAAAAATGAATTCTCTACCAATCTTTTTGAATCTGATGAAACAACGAAGAAGCACCAGCTTTGGTCCAATCAGGTAGAAGAATCTTCATCAAATGACAAATAGGAAGTGCTGAATATAAAAAAAATTGACAAAAGGTGAAATACCAATCATGTTTTAGCCTTTTACTGACTCTCAGTATGATATTCCAGAAACATTGAAATAAGATTGTATTCACGATATTCGTCTCAATATATGGAAAACTCTTTGTCACTTAAAAGAGAAAATATTACCTTATGATGAATATCAAAATCATGTTAAGGTAATATAAGGGTTGCAACACCAAATTGAATCGGCATCTCTCTTAGTTTCCCGACATCCAAAGGTTGAAAATTAGTAGAGAGCCCTTCAGCGTACATGCCTAGGCACATTAAAAAGGTTGCGCTAGTTAATTACCAATGCACCATCTAGTATTCATATCAGGGGATGAGGTGTTCATGGATAATTTCATTTCACTATGCTCTACAGTCAACAGAGCCTGCCAAAAGTGATCTCATGCAATGCTATTTCCCATGGCAGGCCACATCTAATTGGTTTTGTGTGTAATCAAAGGCTTGCTCAACAACATGCCTCAACTAGTTCTTTCCAAAGTCAGGAATATAAAGAACAAGTTGTCGAATTAATCTTGCATAAAGAAAATGAGAATATCGAACATGCTTCTTGTTTAGAGCATGTGCATCATTAGGTGATAGAGGTGTCAGAAATAACCCACCGGTCATCTGAGCCAGGTGATTTGAGTGGATGTCAGATGATGCATCCGACCAATTTCTGGACTAAAATCTGCAAAATTAGGAGAGATTTTAGGAAAGTTTCAGATGTAGTAGCTCAAGATCCACCTCAACTTTCCAGGATAGTGAATATTTTATTTCAACCCTTGGGATCAACAGACAGGATTTGAAAAGTTGAGCAGGAAAAACAGGAACAGCCCCAGTCCACCAGACTTGGGACTTTTTCAAATTCTCAATCTCTTCCTCAGTGAAAGTCAGTCTTCTCTTGATTAGGGAAGAATCCAAAATAGGAATGAAGAGCCAAATTATCAGGAAATTCCCTCCAAATTATGATTCATCAAGAATTTCCTGAGGGATCAACCAAACAAAAGGCAATGTCTCATAAAGGACATAGAAGAAGACAGTATCGCAGAAACACTGACAGAAGGGCTGCAATGCGTTATGAATTGATAAATGTCATCAATGCCGTTGTCACTGATCCCCAAAAACATGAGGCTCACTCAAAGGAATTAGATGAATAAGTTCCTATTCAAGAGGATGTATACAGAAAAAAAATGAAGAAGGTGTGTGTACCCGAAATCAAAGGCCTACCCATAATCTATGTATTCCTTCAAATAACTAACTCCCCCCCTCTCTGAAAGGCATCCAACAAGGGGAAAGGAAAAAAGTCAGGTTACATTCCACCCTACCTATGGATAAGTCCAATCACTCTCATTAGAGGAAAGGTTCGCACAACAAGAATAAGAAATGAAGGAGTTAAGGAGGTTAAATGCCGAACTACTTTAAGGTAGTCGTCCTCTTAAGATTGCTGGAGTTAATCAATCAAGGGAATTTGTTGCAGCTATTGGGATGGATCAATAATATCACCCTTTACAAGTACACCCTCACAGGTCCAATCCTATGGGTCATATGCGACAGAAACCGTCCATACTACCATCAGTGGTAGTACCAGTCACCACACCCGTCCAAATTCCAGTTATAGCACCTTCTTAGGTACAATATCAACCAGATGTTTCTCAAAAATTAATGACTAACATAGATTCATTAAAAGATCAGTTGGAAGATATGGAAGGATAACGTGCACTAGTTCAACCAAAAAGAGAGCTTACCCTGAATGGGTGGATGCAATTCCTCCCCTATCAAATTTTGCGAATACCACATTCCCAATTTTTAATGGTTCGGGAGATCCAGAACAACACTTAACACATTTTGTTTCTCGTTGTGATATTATGATGGAAAATCCTCAACAACAAGAAGTAGTTAATCTTAGGTGTTTTATGTAGTCATTACAAGGACATGCTTTTGTTTGGTATACAAGTTTGCAATCTCGGTCAATTACTGGGTGGGAAGATCTCCGTAAAAAATTCCTTCTTCAATTTAGCTCAACATTACCAATGATGACAGTTTTTGATCTTACAAATTGAAAACAAAGGGAAAATGAAAGAGTTTTATATTTTATTGCTTTCTGGAAGAGATTAACATATTCCTTAAGTTTAGCACTCCCTCAAGAAGAGTTTCTGCCAATATGTGTGGAAAATCTGCATGATGAATTACACACACCATTGATCCTTGTAAAATATACAGGAGGTTTTCTCAACCTTACTTTAATCGCTCAGTAGATAGAAGACTCTCTTATAAATACTAGGGCTAAAACTCATGTAATTCCATCAGCTCCGGGAAGGAGAATAGGGAAAATAGAGAATGCTACAGTTACACTTAAACAAGAACCTGTACCTGCTTCCATTTCAAAACCTTCATCATATTGAAGGGCACCACCTCCTGATCATCAACAACAATGGCCACCTCATCAATATGATCAAATAGATCAAAGGTAGAAATAGTTTAAGGATTTAAAGAACAAAGTTTATTCTTTCCGGAATGAAAAAGTTCCTGGTTACTTCATCTCGGCTCTGGAAAACAATCTGGTTCAGTTGCCAAGGCCCAAAAGGCCGAAAAAGGAAGGAGATGAAGACCTCCCAAACTATTTCCTGTTTCATTAGATGTTGGGACATCCCATTTAGGAGTGTTCTGTCTTCAAAGACCTCCTGCAAAAGATGGTGGACTCTGGAAAAATAAATCTGAAAGGTTCTTCAGCCCAGGTAGCATGTGTTACTACTACTGAACCAGAGGAAGAAGGCGAGTGGCACAAAGTCAAAAGTAAAAATGCGCAGAAATATGATGGTTTAATGGTCAGGAAAACAATCAACTGAACTCATACCATTTTACAAACATAATTTAATCAACCAATTGTGTCTTATTCTATTTCTGCCACAACAAAACCCTCATCATTAGAAGGAATATCCTCAAAGAATTGGAGTAATTTGAAGAAAGAAGAGAAGTCAAAAGAAGACGAGATCGTGTCAAAGCCTACGTTGTCTTTGAATCTGGTAGATTTTATGCCATCTGCTTCAAAAGCACGGGCACCGCCCCACCAAACGGCATAGCTTGAACTGGTTCATCATGAAGAATCTTCATCAAATGAAGAATTGATCTTTGGTTATGTTAACATGATTAATTTAATGGATCCCTATGACAATGAAAATTTCGATCATGATGAGCCTAAGTTCCCTATATCTAATAGAGGAATTAGAGGAAGAGAGAGAGGTCTAGGATATAGGGGAAGAAGTGGATATTATAGAAGCCCCTATTTCAATCCTACCACTGATAGAACTATATATGCTGCAGAAACCTGTGGCAAAGCCCTTCAGCGGGCTCAACAGGAACAAGAAAGTTCTTCCACACATGGAAGATTTAGTCATAACATAGTTATTTTGGAGGACCGGTTAGAGGTTACACCTTCTTCCTCTCAGTAAATATATAAACATAGTCAGTCTAATCTACCGAATCCAGGAGTGTTTCCAATTCCTGCCCCGATACGGGATGCATCTACTGCCAAAGCATTAACTTCCTATCACCTAAAAAACCACATTTTCATGTTGGGAAATGCAGACCTTTGGACCAAAAGTATGATTTATTGAAACATTTGTCCCAAGTACCGGCCAAGTTATCAATTCTGGATGCCTTGAATCTATCAAAAGATCTTCAGGAGGTGCTTATTGAGGCTTTGTCAAGTCCTCAAGAATTTGAAACTGAAATTGATGCGGCTGGGGTCTACCGTATAGAGAATGATCCTGTAGATTTCCATGCAATGATATCTTTTATAGATGAAGATGAAGATGATGTTATACATGGACATATCAAACCTTTGTATCTATCTAGAAATGTCAATGACATAGACATCCGACGAGCTTTTATCGATAATGGATCAGGAGTCAACCTCATTCCTATTCGTACACTTCATCGATTGGGCCTCACTAAATCTAATTTATCTCCTTCTAATTTGATGTTGCAAGGATATGATAAGAATGAACAAGAACCTCTGGGCGAGATAACTCTCAGAATTTAGTTTGGAGACCTTGTGTCTAATTCAGATTTCATGGTTGTTCGTCAAGACACAACCTTCAACATTTTTCTTGGAAGACCTTGGCTACATCAACATGTGGTTGTACCTTCGTCATACCATAAATGTGTCAAATATTGTTTCAATGGTCAAATTTGGACATTTTATGGTGACAAGGCCCCATTCAAAACGTTTGAATCTCAATAATTTGAGATAGAATTTTATCACATGGAGGGAAAGGAAAAATCCACGGCAAATAAGGTCACCAAAATTAATGATCCAAATGGTTTGGAAAAGATTCTAGTAAACCCATTCATATATGTGAGTACAAATTATGTGTTTCCTGTCAGTCAAATTGATAGGATAGACCTAAATCCAAACACTATTATGAAAACTTCCATAATGTCAATCACAACAACCAAGCCAAAAGCATGGGAGAAATTTTTGATTCTCTAAGCAGTGATGAAAGCTTAAATAGAGATATATTCATTTCATTCACTGAAATCTAGAAATTTTGTACTTCATCAACTTGGCCAGAAGAAGTTATAACAATACTAGAAGAAAACAATGATGTCGATTCTCAATCCATCATCTCATCTCTATCACCCAGGAAGACCCTTCATCATCAATAGGGTCAGAAATGGTAGCCTCTTCTTCAAGATGTTAAAATTTTAACTTCTCCCCTGACCATGTGAATTTTTCTTCGTCATCTACTATGCAAGTCGAAACATAAGAAGTAAAACATATTGAAGAAGATGAGGAAGAACTCAGGGATGCTCCTCCAGCATTTGAAGAGGGTATCTCTACCACTGTGGATGAACTCAGAGAAATAAATCTGGGAAAAAAAGATCCATGCCCCACTTTAATTAGTGCATCCATGACTCTTGAAGAGAAATAAATGTCTACTTCATTTCTAAAGAAAAATTGAGATGTATTTGCTTGGAATTATATAGAAATTCCAGGTCTTGATCCTGCTATTTCCACTCATCATTTGGGTTTTCCAGAAGAACATCAAGGATTCAAGCAACCAGCAAGAAGAACACACCCAACTTAGGCCTCCAAAACTGAAGCTGAATTTGATAAACTTATCAAGGATAAATTCATCATAGAAGTTAAATATCCCAAATGAATGTCTAATATTGTCCCTGAGAAAAAGAAGAATGGACAAATTAGATTTTTCATTGACTTCAGAGATCATAATCGGCATTGTACCAATGATGATTTTCCAGTTTCGGTCACAGAAATCTTAATTGATGCAACAACTGGATGTGAAGCTCTTTCTTTCATGAATGGTTACTCTGGGTACAATCAAATACGAATGGCCCCAGAAGATGAGGAGTCTATAGCCTTCATAGCTCCTCAAGGTGTGTTTTAATATTGGGTAATTCTTTTTGGCCTAAATAATTCATGTGTAACGTATCAACGTGCCATGCACCATATCTTCAAACCTTTTTTAGGGAAATTTGTTGAATGTTATGTGGATGATTTGGTGTTTAAATCCAGACAACGTTTTGATCACTTGGATGATCTAGAAATCATATTCAACAAAATTCGACAACACAATTTGAAGATGAACCCCTTGAAATGTACTTTCGGGGTAACCTCAGGAAAATTTCATGGCTTTGTTGTACGCCATCATGGTATCAAAGTTGATACTGAGAAGACAAAATCAATCCTTGACATTTCAACTCCTAGAAATTTTAAGTAATTAAGAGGAATTCAAGGACACTTGGCCTATATTTAGAATTTCATTGCCAATTTGGAAGGCAAGTGTTTACCCTTTATCAGATTAATGAAGAAGGGAGTCACCTACCAGTGGACTAAAGAATGTCAAGAATCATTCGATATCCTCAAGAAATATCTCTTGAGTCCATTGGTATTAATGCCACCTATTGAAGGAATACCACTTATTCTCTTTGTGACAACTTTAGAGTGATCATTGGGTGCCTTCCTTGCCCAAAAGAATGATGCTGGGAATGAAAACAACCTTTACTATATCAGTCGGACTATGCTTGAGGCAGAAACTCGATATTCAAGTATTGAAAAGTGCTACCTAGCATTAATCTTTGTAGTTCAGAAATTGAGACACTACCTGCAACATCATGAGGTCCAATTGGTATCTCGCAATAAATCGCTCAAATTTATCCTTAGTCGTCCAATGCTTACGGGACATCTAGAAAGGTGGGAAGTTATTTTTCAACAGTTTGGTATCCATTATGTGTCTCAAAAGGAAATAAAGGGCCAAGCTCTAGCTGATTTCCTTGCTGAACACCCATCTATAGAAGATACATCTTTAAATATTGAACTTCCTGATGATGAAGTCTTCTCTATTCAAGATAATCCTCAAACATGGTAAATATACTTTGATGGTGCCTCCAGAAGTCCAACAGGGAAGAAAATGGGAGATCCTAAAATCAACAATGTTGGGTTAGAAATCATGATTATTTACCCAGAAAAGGTAGTGCTACCCTATTCCTTCTTATTGTTGGAAGGTGGTACAAAAAATGAAGCAAAATATCAAGCTCTCATTGCAGGATTGGAATTGGCCCTTCAGGAAGAGGTGAATCACTTGAAGGTAAAAGGTTATTCAGATTTTCTAATCAAACAAATCAATGGGGATTATGTCATCAGAAAGGAAGAGTTAATCCCTTTGTGTGATTACATCAGAGAGTTAATGGTGGAATTTCCCTCGGAACTGGCATTTTCTTATGTCCCGTGATCACAAAATGCCCAAGATGATGCACTGGATAATATAGCCACAACCCTAGCAGATCTAAATTAGGACAAAAAAATCATCAGTATTGCCCACCATCATATAGTTTAACCTTTTGTTCAAATCAGAACAGAGGAAATCAATGAAATCAGTCCCATTTCTAAACCATATGGTCATACTACAGGATGGATGACACCTATCAGGGAATACCTTCAAAATAGAACACTCCCACCTGATAGAGCCAGGAAAGAACAAGTCTGGCGACGTGTGGTCAATTTTACTCTTTATGATAGCCCATATCACCAAAAAATTCTCTACAAGAAAGGTTTTGATTGAATTCTATTTATATGTATTGATGGAGAAGAGACAATGGATGTCATGAATGAAGTACATGCAGAAGTTTGCAGTGCCCACCAGTCTGGACATAGACTTTCTGGTCAAATTCTAAGGCTTGGATACTTTTGGGCTTCAATAATGCAAGATTGTGTTGATTTAACTAAGAAGTGTCATTCTTTCCAAGTATGTTCCAACTTCATTCATCAACCCCTGGAGTTTCTTCATATAGATAAATACTCCTGGCCATTTTCTACATGGGTAAAAGATGTAGTAGGACCTTATCTTTCAGCTACAGCTAAGAAATTTAAGTATATTCTTATCGCTACTGACTTATTTTCCAAATGGACAGAGGAAATACCTCTCAAAGAAGTCGGTGCTAAAATCATTTTTTTCTTTTTCAAGTCCAACATCATTACCAAATTTGGTGTTCCTCATACTATATTGATGGATAATGGAAACAACTTTTGTTCATTTGAGGTAAGAAAATTGTATCAAAAATACAATATCAGATCCAACCATTCATCTCGGTATCATGCATCGACCAATGTTCAAGTAGAGGATTTCAATAAGAATATTTCAAACATAATTCAAAAGATGGTGGATAGTGATAATAATTCATGGCCTGATAAACTTTTTCATGCTCTATGGGCTTATCAGATTACCACCCGCACTGCTACACGATCAACTCCATATTTATTGGTATATGGAATAGAAGCAGTTTTTCCTATTGAAGTCCAATTACCTTCTCTTAGAGTCACCATTTTTGATCATTTATCTATAGATGAACAATCTCAAAAGCGATTGGATGAATTAGAACAACTAGATGAAAAAGGATTGTGCACACTACACCATTTAGAAGTCTATCAGAATTGAATAACATCAGCTTTCAATAAAAAAGTTCGTCTTTGTTCATTCATTAAAGGAGAATTGGTATTGGTCCTCAGAACCCCAATGATACCAGGAAAGAATCCTCCAAAGCTTGAGCCAAAGTGGTAAGGAACTTACTCAATACATAGGGTCTACTCTAATGGAGGTTATTCTTTAATCTCAATGGATTGAGAACTCATTACAACTCCAACCAATGCAAGATTCTTGAAGAAGTATTTTGTGTAACAAAAACACACACATGATCCTTGTTTCAGGAAATTAAACTACATATCCTCCTCTATCATCCAACATGAAGTTAAACTATATCCCCTCTATCGTCCAACATGACGTTAAACTGTGTCCCCTTTATTGTCCAACATGAAGTTAAACTGTGCATCGTCTGAGATGCAGGACGTCAAACTGCCAAACACCCCATGTCTGTGACACATGACATTAAACTGTGATCACCTCATGTGAAATTGTCTTTTAAACTCCGTTTCCATATGTACCCCAGGCAGCTAACCATGCATAATCCCCACACCATCCTTCGTGGTCGCATCTTTCGCGACATGATCATCAGGTCTGTTGATGCATCTTATTTCTCACATTGAGCATGACTCACGTGAACTTAGAGTAAGATTCGACCATGAAATATTCTTTGGGCTGCTAACCACGCTTAAGTCCCAACATCATCTTTGGGTCATTGTCCTCAAGTACACCCTAATCGCCGAATCCATTTCAATTGAACTATGCGGACTTTGATCCTTGCCTCCTAGGCCGGGTACATAGGCAACCCCTAAGGTTCAAGCTCGAAACCAATTTCTTCACATCGATTCACCTCTATCCCATACGATGTTGATCCATGAAGCCCCCATCAACCATCTTATTAATATCAGTTCACTTTTGTCCTACATGACGTTAAACTATGTACGTCCCATCGTCTTAGCTATATGACGTTAAACTATATAGTCCCCCATTGTCCTTGCTATAAGACATTAAAATGTATAGCACTAGTCCATGCATATGACCTTAATCTATTTGCACTTTTGTCCTGTAATATAATAAACTACAACAATCTATGATACCCTCACTCGAGAGGAATCATCATTGACATGGTATCCAATCGTGTCATGTTTCAAGAACTACGTGTGTCTTGATTCTCATCCTTATGAGATATGTAGTGAAACCCAAGTCTTTAATCTTGGGTCCAACCATAATTGAAATAATGTCCTCTTTACCCCTCATATGTATGAACCAAATCTGTACAAAGGGTATTTCAATAACTACACGCAGCTTGATTCCCATCCTCATGGGATACATAGGAATGCTCGAGCATTCCTCAAGTCCAGCCCCGAGCCTTTAGGCCTAACCCCAAACTCCACTTTCGGTCCCTTGGCTGAAAAATCCCCCTGGGAGTACATGGTGTGATATGGAACACCCTGGTATTTATTCACATCAAGTTTATAACAAATGAATGATGTGTCTCCCTCACTATGTTCCAATCTCTACGACCCTAAACTAAGATCTTCCATGCTCTCGTCCTACATGACATTAAACTATATTTCAAGAACTGCGTGTGGATTGATTCTCATCCTAATGAGATACGTAGTGACATCCAGAATCTCAATTTAGGACCCAGCCACAACATTATACAAATAACATTCATGGTATCCAAAACCCTTTTCTTGACTTCTGGTCACAAAATGTCTGATACCTGAGAGTTCTTTTTCCTGACTATACAATACGTTCCCTTAGGTGGCCTTGCATAAGTTGTCTATATAACAGACCTGTCAGCCAAAAGATGGTACTATTTGACTATAAAGCTTATACCCCAGTTGGCCCTACATAATTCAACCTCTATAATGGGTTTGTAAAGTTATGGTAACTTTATTCTTAAGAGAAGCCTATTTTGTCCCTATTGGTCTTAATGACGATATGTAGGGATTTAAAAAAAAACTGTCATCCTTAAAATATTTGTTCCATACTCCTTTTCATGATATGAAAGTATTCAAGTCTATGGTTTACATTTTCCTCCTTCTCCATATGTTCAAAGCAATATGAAATAACCTTGGGCCACTTGACCATATGTCGTATAATGTTTCTATCTTCGGTTTTAGTCATATGATTTAAAACCACAGATACCTTTTTCCCTAAGTTTGGGTCAGACCTTCATAGAATTCACATTCCTCCAATTATTTGAAAATTATGATTGGAAATATCCTCTCCATATTCAAGTACCTTTCTCCATAAAGCAGACTCTTTGCTTTGGAAAATTTGAATCTCAATAAAACTTTCTTCAGCTTTTAGCAATAGAAAGTCAAATTTCTGAGAGTTCTTTTGCCTGACTATGCAGCACATGCTCTTAGGTGTCCTTGCATAGTTTGTCTATATAATAGACCTATCAGCAAAAAGATACTACTATTTTACTATGCAACATATTCCCTAGTTGGACCTGCATAATTTAGCCCCCATAACAGGTTTTTCAAGTAGTGGTAACTTCATTCTTAGAAAAGACATCATCTAATGCCTTTTAGCTCTTTTCCCATGTCATTCCTCAGATTCAAAATTTCTCAAGTCACACTTTATAATTTTCCCCCTCTATACTTGAATATGGGGATATGTTTCCAAACAAATTATCAAGAATTGAGTCAATATTATCCATTTGGTCAAAGCTATTTGACCTTAAATATTAGCCTTTTTATAGTCCAACATGCAAGACTTTAAACTTCCAATAACAAAAGACATGGTACTCATTAAATTAGGAACCTATAAAGGGTAATTTGAACAAAAGTCGAGTCCCAGCTCACTAAACGTATATTTTGTATGATTTAGGAAATATTTAGCAATTAAAAGATAAAGTTTGTGGGGTTGTTTATATAACCCTAGTAAAAATCAAACTATGTTTACTAGGCCCATTGTTTTAGGTAAAAATAATAGAAATTATCAAGAAAATGAAGGTACAGATGATTGAATATGAACTGTTTTTCATTGATGAATAAGATTAAAAGAACATCCACAGACTGGAGTCTCTTATATTTTTTAGAAATTACAGAATACTTTCAACATGATTTCTCATTTGTTTCACGACATTCTGAGCTTCATTAGTAGCCACTTGAAGTTCATTTACTTGACTATATTCAATCTCTTCAGCTCGGAAAAATGCTTATTTGGCATTTTTGATGGATTTTATACCATCCTCTTAGACTTATTCCAACGAATTATGAAGATGATCAAGCTCCCCAGTAATAACATCTAGCTCTTGATGAAGGTGAAACTACTGGATAATCTTCTCGTTGATCTTTTGCTTCATCTCCTTCAGCTGCGCAGCATAATCAGTCTCAGATCGGGACACTACAGCCTTAAATTCACTAATATTGGTCAACAATCTAGCTCTGATCAGGTCTTGATGACACCTTTGCTCTTGCTCCCTCCTTCGAATGACTTGTTTCACTACAGCATGGATTTCTTGATATCCAAAACCACCAAGTCCCAACATGATGAACATGTTTGAAAGTCTTGGAAATTTTAAAGGTATATTTTCAAGAGGAACCTTAGATATTATCTTCCATATAATTTTCCATGACTTACGACGTGAGAATTTGAGTGCCTTTTGCACCTCTGGGTCTGATTCGACATCGCTATCACAGGGAGGAACATAGTCTCGGATTAATGCACTTAAATAAGTGCCATGTTCTGCTCCTTCCCTAATTCTGGTTGCTTCACTTTCTGCTAATATTTGGGCTGAGGCTGAGGCTTCACCTCCAGATATAGCCATTGAAGTTGACAAACCTATTTGGTCACTTGAAATTATGGTTAGTTTCAAAGGACAATAAAAGTTGATCGATTTTCTTACAGGTTAAGTAAGCCAAAAATATCATCATCTTTTACCTAATAGTAGATCAACAACTTGTGAAGACACCTCCCCCTCTTTCCTAGCTTCAACAGGATTTTTAGGATGTGTTTTAGGAGGATCTTCCGTGTTAAGTTCCACTTGAGCCCGTGTTTCTGTAATAACAGGGTTGACATCAATGTCTACACCCCTTTCAAGAATTGTTGGTTCGGTATTTTTTTCAGATGGAACTATACATTTTTTTAACCAAACATGGTTAGAAGTGTAATCATGAGAAGATTAACAGGACAAATGATGAAACTCACATCCAGTTGATTCTATAACTAGATCTCCAAAATCTTATAAATCACATGGTAATTTAACATGTTCTTAAATTTATTCAAGGGACATGCCAAGATTAATTATTTATCTAGTGATGTCCCATATCCTAGGTTAGTCTCACCATTGGGAGCACTCGACATGTCTTCTTCGTGACTTTAATCTAGCAATCTATGACCCCGAATAGCTTCTTCAAAGACAGTTGTAGGGTCAGATTCAGTGGTTTCCAAATGTTCTGGTGCATGTGTTGAACCTAAAACATCATAGAATGGAAGTCAATTGTTGTCTCATTTGAGGTTCTATGAAGTATTGTTAATTTAACAGAAGTATTTTCTCTCCTAACATCAGAAATAAGAGCAGTGTTGGGAACAAACGCCGGCTCATCTACTGTCAATATTCCTTTAGGAACAACCGTTTCAGCAGGAATTTACGGCCATTATACAGCACCCTCCATTGTAATCTGAGGATGGTCAGTCATTTACCTTAAAGGGGAAACTGAAGAAGCCCCTGCAATCTCTAGAAGTTTGAGCACTTTTTCATAAGTTAAGATTCATGACTACCAGAATGATTTACCACTACCGATGAAACGTTTGACTGTGGTATTCTTTCTTCGATTCCTTTGATTCTTGTATTTTTTGGGTGGACTAACGTCATGATATCCGAAAATAGGTATCATAGAAAATAAAACCCTTTCTAACTCTTCATCCATGACTTGCTGGCCTAAAGATACTTCGCCCGACTCATGAAGAGATTCAGTGGCACCAAGAGTGGTGACACCAGGGCTATAATGTGGAGAAGGGATATCAGTGGTTCTTCCCTTTACAAGATGCAGGATAAAGAAGATTATTTCCTTGAATAACAAATCTTTGACTAAATTAAAATTTCAAAGAAAATAGAAATATAATAAAAAGGAAACTTACATCTTCAGGAGCCACGTAATCACACCACTCTTCATCTAATGAAGGACCAATCCCCTCATTAGTACCACGATCCATCATTTACTTCACCCTCTTGGTGATAGGAACTGAATCATCAGTGGAATATATGAGCATTTCCAGCACTTTGATGTAAGACCTCACTTCATTAGGGTTTTCCTCAAAAAAAATGTTTGAGGAAGCCCGAAGATTCCCTACTCCAAGGATATGCAACCCTTCACATAAGTCCATCCAGGCGGTTTCAACATCACAATATAAACTCCTCCATGTTCGGACAACATCTGGTTGTAAATATTCAGAATGTGCACCAGAAGGCCACGAGGAGGGTCCTAAAATCTGGAACTTCAACTTCTTCCTAGCTTCCTGCAACCACAGATAAAAGATAAGAAAATGAAACTTGTTGCTCTCTAAAATAATGGTGACTAAATTTCCTCAATGATATAACTCACCAGGTGTATATGGATTAGGTATCTTGACTCTGGCAGGTGGATTATATCTGGCATGAGGCCACTGTGACGCATTTCAAGCCTCATCATCCCTATCCTGGGAATATGGTGAATCAGCTCTGGGTGAGGAATTTGGTGAATCAGCTCTGGGTGAGGAAGAGTCATCTTCCAAATAAAAATATTCTTTTCTAATGGTTCTCTTCTTTATCCCCACCCGAGGGACCGACTGATTCAGTACCCCTTTAGGGTATGACGCTACCCAGCTCTCGACATACCATGTAGTCAATCGACTTGCCTCTTCAACAACTGGTAGATCAAATACCGCCCCAGTATTCTCCATAGATGTCAGCAACCATAGTTGACAAGAAACCATTAGATGCTTCTCTAACCTAACATGCACTAGAGAGGATATGGTAATTTGCTGCAGACATTTGAATTGATGTGCGAATCTGTATGGAGCATAGGCCTTGCATATAATTTCTTTGTCAATCCTCTTGGCTAGTGTACCATCTCTATATGCTATCATATATGACCTTAAATCTAGGATGGCTGTTCCATCATCAACAAATCACCCTGTTGGAGGATTTCTATAAGGAAATAAGTGAAACTCCTTGAACATGCTCAACCTTATTTTGATATCATAAGCATTGAGGGATAAGGGAGAAATTCCAAAAAAGGCCTAAACAGACGGCCATAAAGAACTTTCAGGAACCTGTACCCCACTTTGTACAACATATATCCTGAAGTGGGTGGTGATCCATCCCCATAAAACTTAGAATGGTCCCACTATTATTAGAGGGGACTTACCCATATAAACATGAATTAAGCTCCTACGAATTTTTGCGATAACTCAGGTGGCCAACCCAACCATCCTCCTTTCAGCCAGTTTGGCTGCAATGAAAAAGGTCCCCGACCTCACACCTCCTTTCGAATCCCGAATTGGTAAAAGGTAAACACTGATCCACAAGGACAAAAATCCTTCCAGACAGGTCTTCGCTGGAATTTTCTGGTTCACTTTATAGCCCCACCTATCAGACTCCCCAATTTCCAAAGTTGGCTAAAATGTGCCCAGAGCACCCCTCTTTGCTGCTCTAGGGAAACTAGTAGAATAAGTGCAGGAAGGTCCCTCCTATCTATTCTTAATCAGAAAGAAGTCCATCCACTCCTCTAGATGAATATTTTTTCTAGAGTGGGTTTTCATGGTGGTGGTATTCTTAAGATTGTAGAAAATTTTCATCAACTCTTGAGCCAAATCTAGAGTCTTCTCTGAATCATTCTAGGTCACCTTGGCAGGGATGAATTCATCATACATATCTCCCAAAATTGGAGCCCCTAAAATCTTGTAGACATCCCACAAACTGATGTCTACTTCTCTATGAGTCAGATATAAAGAATTCGTTCCCAGGCTCCAACGACTAATTAAATCTGGCACGAAATTATCATTCATGTAGATATATGTCTGCCCAAACTAGACAACTTCATATATTGTAGCTCCCTTCAGATCATCAACAAAATCGGCACAGGTTTGTCGCACCCAATATGCCTACATCCAAGTTGGCTTCACACCTCATCTAGGACGGAAATCCCAACTCTTCTTCCATACCTTAGATTGTTCCATATGAGAATTTCAAAAAATAGAGGGATGGTAATGTGGTTGTAGTTCAGGTGTGTGAGGCTTTAGATCTAGAGCACATGGGCTATGATGCATTATGTATGCCTTCTCCACTGTCCCAGCATTGATAAATGATCCTTCAACTGAGACATTTACTGAAGAGAAGTGGGTGTAGGTTTGAAACCAGAAATGAGGGATATAATTATTTTCCTTTGGAACATTGACTCCTTGCAGATGACCATAGCCATTCAAAGGCACATAGATTCTCTGTGGGAAATTGGAATGATATTTCTTCAAGTACTTATCCAAATCCGGGAGAGTGTTGTCGCAGATAACATAATAGTCATTTCTGACGACGTTCATCATGTCATCTATTCTCTTGCTATCCAAATCATCAACTGATCCAATTCTTCTGGGAGCCATTGAATCTACACAAAGATCAAATAGTCAACTTTTAATTAATTTTATTTGTGAAATTTTGATGAAGGAAATAAAAAAAATGGCATAGGTATTAAGGCGCGCATGTCCCAAGCTTGGCACGCAAGTCAAATTGGTCGCACAAGTTTTTCCACCCTAGTCATGGTGTGCAAGTCAAATACCTTCTGTAGAAGCGAGAAAAAATCCAGAAGGTCGATTTTCCAAAGAAAGAAGAACCTGAACGACAAGAGATCAAGTTGCTGTAAGCTGAGTGAGTTTGCGCAGGAATGAGCCTGTATATATAGGTGACCCAGACCACATGTGCACCATACTTGCATGCCCCAGAATCTGCACACCAAACTTGCGCGCCACAGACCCTTGATTACTCTAGCTTTACCTCATAGCCAGATCCTCTTTCCTTTTTGGATCCAAAATCTGAGGTGGGACTTTTGTTGACGCTCCTTTCCATCACACAGCCCAATGAATGGCAAAGTGGAATACCTTAAGCAAAATGAGGGTCACCCTTTAAAGAACATCAAAAATATTGATGAAGGCATAGATTAGGAGCCCATTTGGAGTAAGGCGCACAAGTCACTTGTGCGCCACCTATGGGTTGCACAGCTCACTTGCGCTCCCTATTTGGTTTTTCTCCCAAGAAGCAAGGTGGCCTATAAATAGCCCCTGTGGGCCCCCATTTCAAGGGTGGATTTTTCCAAAAGTCAAATTCATGCTCTGGTCGCCCAAGTCTTCAACTCAACTCTTCTGAAAGCATCTAAGGTAACTTTTTTCCTATAATAGAAGACTTGAAGGAGTAGGATAAGGCCTAAGTTTTTAGAATTCATCAACACTTTCACACTTATGTATCCAGACCTCTTTAAAAATGGAAACACTTGCACACCGCCCTACCCTTTCGATGAAACTTACATGCTTCCCTTTTGGAAACATCTTAGGATAATAATAAAGGCTTGAGTTAAGTCTCTTCCAAGTATTACCCTACATATTCTTCGTCGCCCAGGTGAACCCATGCCATGCAAGTACACTTGCGCAACCAAGACTTGCACACCAACTTCATTTGTGTGCCTCTCTCCCGTTCACCTCTCCCCTTCAAGATATTATCCCTCAAAACCATTTATGGCAAGGTTCCTTTATTAGATTCCTTATCTGAAAGGAATTCTGTGAGAACCTCTCCCAAAACCTCGTGACTTACAAGCTTTATGTCACTATGGTTAGAGGTTTTTCTCCATATAACCTCATCCTTTAAGATGAGAATATCTTTTGATTTAGGGCCTCCTTCTCAGGAGTAAGTCCCAAGTTCCCTTAGTTCGGGCCTGCTTCTCAGGAGTAAGCCCCAGTCATAATTTCCTTTTGATTTGGGCATCCTTCTCAGGAATAAGCCCCAATCATAAGTCCCTTTTAATTTGGGCCTCCTTTTTAGGAGTAAGACCCAAGTTATAAGTCTCCTTTAATTTGGGAATCCTCCTTAGGAGTAAGCCCCAGGTTAAAACTCCAAATCTCCATAAAGTACAAATACCTTTATAGACCCTGCTCCTGGGTTTCTTTCCTGAAGTAAGTCTTGGTCTTCATCTACTTGGGCAGTTATATATACATAATCCCCGCATCATTTTTTGTGACTGTATCTTTCATGGAACAATTGTCATGTTTACTGATACCTATTGTTTCTCACACTGAGCATGAATCACGTGAGCTTAGAGTGTAAAAGTAATCCCAACATCTCTTTTTAGGTTGTTAACCACGCATAAGCCCCATATTTCTTCACCCGAACTACGTGGAATTTGATCTCTACCTTAAAAGTAGAGTACGTAGGAAGCCTTTCTAAGGTTCAATCCCATCATTCATTAATTATTTTCCATCCCATATAAGGTTAAACTATATTCTTCTTATTGAACTACGTGGGTTCTTATTCCTTTTTTAATGAGGATACGTAGGTAGCCCATCTACACGTACGATCCCAAATCTGAAATAATCCCTTTCTTTCTGAATGACAATAAACATCAAGTTCCCCACTGAGTGGCTTTAAAACTAGTATGGTAATTGCAATGACCAAGACATTTCTATATAATATATTGAAGGATACTATTGACTAATAATCTCTAATACCTACGAATGATTCTCCATCGATGAATAACCTCAAATACATATAAAATATTCTCTAAATCCCATACATATCAATCATCGATTTCCAAATCTAAACGAAAACTCATTTTCATTCTTGGTGGATTAATAAGGATTCATGAAAATAACTTAAATCTATAAGAGAGTCCCGAAGTAGGAAATAATTCCCCCCCAAAAAGGTGTGATGAGCCTGACCTCCCATCCTCTCAACCAATGAAAATTATTAAGCCTCATTGGTCTACAACTAATGAGAACCTACCTTTGGAAAGTAGGTCCAAATGGATATAGAATCATTGGTTGTTTTTGGTTGTACGAATAAACCCGTTAGAAACTGATTGGAAAGTTTGAACCTTAAACAAAAAATGTCATCCCCATTTTCCAGAAGAAACAATAGCACTCATTGCATTATGTGGAGTTCATAAGCTAATTTAGGTGATGAGATCCCATTAGGTGGAGTTCAAATGATACTTGGGAGACTGAAATTGCATTGAGAGGATAAATATAACACTATAAAGGTAGAGGCTCATGGAGTTACTCCAATGTAAATAATCATCCACAAGTATTACTCATATGCAATGAATGTGACATACCACACAACTCCATTTTGTTTTTATAGTTACTGATATGTTTCCATGGGTTACACATACACAACCATTGGATTTCATGATTTATTATTTCATGTCCTATTGATAGCTTGAGTTATTCTTATACATCACCCTGATTATTCGTACATAGCCCTTGACTTTCTCTAGTTAATCTTACATAATAGACACATGAAGTGGAAATAGATCTTTAATTTGAATTTTCAAACATAGATGCGGAGTGAAGGAATTTATTTTTATATCATGGTTGAAATATTTATTTTACTCTTATACTACACTATACCCTTGCGATTGATTAAATTACTCTACCTAAAAACACAAAAAACAAAATTTTAATGTTTGGATATTGAATTAATTAAACTCAATGTATTATTTTTATCACTAAAATTCATGTCATAGGAATTTTTTTATTAATCTCAGTAGTTTCACTATAAAATAAAAATTATATCATTTAAAGTATTCTAATATAAAATATGTGTTAACTATACTAAAATATATGTTATAAGTATGGATAAATATGGATTAATCATATAGATCACCGATTAGGAAGCTTGGGGGATATCTGGAAAAGTTTGGGCTAGATACTTATCACTCCATGATTTTCCTTGTGGGGTTTATTAGTTTCATATGATTCTAAGAATTTACATGAAATGGTTTAATTTACCTTGTGGATGAGAAGAGATTACATATTTTTGAATATAGTTAACTTTTAATTTTGGAAAGTAACAAAATTTATGATTTGTTTATAGAGTTACATATCAATATTGTTTGAATATATTACTTAGTGGAAGGAATAGAGGTTCTAAACTAATCCATTAGAATCATGTACAAATTTAAAGGGAATATATGAGATAAGATGGTGAGATCAAAATCCAATTTAAAAATACTATGTGTCAGATTCCTTCTAATTTTTTTTTCAAGAACTCAATCATCAATTTGGGTAGGTCATGTAAAATTAGGGGCCTTTAGATTATCTTTTATAAGGTAAGAAAGTAATGGGTGACCATAACAAAGGTGATGTATTCTATAAAACCACAACCTATATATGATACATGCCTACAACGTGTGCATGAAATAACCATTCCATTATCTTCGACAAATTGGGAGGATAAACCCTTCCACATACTATACCATTTAAGGAGCCATTTTATAAGATAAAAAATAGAAGGAAGTTTCATTCATACATCCAATTCATGAACTAGAAGTGGAATTAACTCATGTGTTATTAATTCATGAGTTAATGTAGCATCATCGAGGAGTGTCCCCGGGTATATTTGAAGCCACGACCATATGATGACATGTATGTGTGTGGTTGTTCTTAGTGCAAGGCCAAAAACCCCATCACCTGAAGATCCCTTTATTCTTATCCTTTACATGTGAGGTAATAACATGTTGTGGAGATAAAATAGATCCTATTTGAATGTCAGATGATTCTTTCAACACATGGATACCTTTATAGGTGGGATATCTTTTGGATTCCACTGAGTGATCTTTATCAAAAACATTTTTAGGTGTTTGAAGGTGATGAAGATGATGAAGATTTTCTTTTTTGAATGGTACACATGTTGAAAAGTTCTTTATTTATAGTTTTATGCAGCTTTATATTTCTTCCACGATGATCCTATATTTTTGGTTTTTTTCCTTTTCTACTTGGATTAAGTATTAATCAACATTGAAGAAACCCAATAATGATATTAACCAAATCCATGATGTTGTTTTTATGAAATCATGTTTGAGAAATGAATAAAACTGAAGAATAGTGCATTATGTCAACCATCACCATGGCTTGGATAGTCCATTAATACGCTGTAGAGACAACCATTTCAAACCATGTGTTAAGTGTTAACTCATGAAAAATAGGCACTATAAATTCTCTATAGTGTGTGTGTGTGTGGGGGGGGGGGGGTATTTCAAACCATTCATTAAGAATCAGTTCTTAAAACAATCCACTCGACATTTGACACGCCATGATGAGAAATCCGTTTTTATACCAAATTTTAAGCATTAACGCATGAATAATATCCATATAGTCTTCACTAGGGAGTGGTGAGGAATATATTTTATATAGATGTTTTGGGTATTCAAAATGGATTCAGTAGGTGTACTATGGCCTACTAAAAGCTATGTAGCTAAGAAAAACAAAGTTTTTCATTTTTCAAATTTGAATTGAATTAATAATTTATAAATGGTTTATAAATTATAATAAAATATATTTTATGGATATATATTAATTAAGAAATCCTTAAATAATTTATTATTTATAAGTGATTGATAATTAAAAATAAGTGTTTATGAACCATTTATTATTAAATATTCCTTAAAAAATGAAAATTTAATATTTAAAATACCTTTGAACATATTTCTATGACATGTTTTATAGATTATAAATAAAGGGTTTTTTTATAATCATAAAAGGATTATTTTTAAAGTGTTTTAAATAAATGAGGATAGAATATAATGTTGTTCAAATTTAAAATTATGATTTGTTCATAATGAATTATTTTAAACTGTTCATGATTAATTAGGCCTTATTTTAAATTCTTGGTATATGATATTTAGATTATGTAAAATGTTTAGATATTTAAAATTGAATTTTTAAACTGTTTATAATAAATGATAATGTAATATATTTAAAATGAAATTTAAAATAATGGTGAATATGAAATGTTCATATTAAAGTGAATATAAATAGTTGTATAATTATGGAATATAGATAATAAATAAATATGAAATTATAAAAGTGTTTATAATAATATTTTATTATGAATTATTCATAAATTTTCATCTCATATTTAAATATTTTAATTTTTTTAAATGTTATTGTGATACTTGAGTTCGATTATAGTAAGTGAACTTTTCTTTCTAAATAAACAATAACATAATGCACACAAATTTATTGAAGAATGTTATTAACATATAAATATTAAAATTTTATAATTTCAATTTGAACAAATGAATTCAATTTTTTAATTTATCATGTCAAAATTATCTTTGTATGATTTTTTAGATTTTCGTAAATAGATGATTTTTAGGTAAATAGTGAAAAATACCGATTTGACAAAGCTGTCACTTTTATGACATTATAATGATATAATAAAATATTAATGATTAATGAATTTTTTTTTCTGGATAAAATATATATTAAATAGGTAATATAATTCATAAAAAAAAAATATAATTTTGAACGATAAATATATGCTTAACATTTTGAAAATATTAGTAATGTTTTTTTTTCAAAAAAGGTTTCTAGTTTTTCTCTTTTAATATAGTATTTATAAAGTTACTTTTGGTTTTGTTTTGGTCTTAAAGAAAATAAGTATAATTTTATTTAACATAATGAAATTAATTAAATTTTAACTATAATTATACTTTATTTTACTATAAAATCATTTTTTATACTTAAAAAGACATTTTATTCTTGAAAATCATTTTTCATTGCTTTTTATGGTTTCGTTTTTTAATTAATTTATTGAAATTATAGAAATTAAATTTTATAAAATGGAATACATATTTTGAATTTTAATTTCCAAATTTTATAATTATTCCAGTTTCATTTTTTGTCATTATGAATAGTAACTTTGGTAAAAAATTCAATTACCACGGTAAGAGTTGAAACTAGTTAAAAGTGTTAAAAATAAAATGATAATGGTTAAAATGAAATATAAATTTGTATAAATCATATTTTATGGTCATAAAATAACCCTATATCATCTAGTCGTTAATTATTAGTTACTTTTTATCCTTTTGGATTGAGAAAGTCATTAATATATTTAAATCTTTTTGAACAATTCCAAGTGCGTCCTCCCCCTCAATTTTTAAAGGACACTATATATCCTCTCTTATTCACACTTCAATAGACTATTATCTCGACAAAACCCTAAAAAATACATTACTAACATCCCTATCTAAATCCTAGAAGTTTTTGGTTGATTATAATACCATTATTTGAAGGATTTATGTATAAATATAATGATGTTGTCTAAAGAAGAGGTATAATTCTTAACTGAGTGTTTTCTTTTTTATTTTTTACTTTAACTCATTAAAAAATACCCTAAAAATTATGATATAATAAAATATTTATATGAAATTTAATAAAATTTTATTATGTTTATGGTATAACTCTTTTTCATGTACTTGTCCTTATAATGGAAATTGAAAACATCTTTTATGTGTTCGTGTGGACTACCAATTCCTTGAAGTGATGTGATTCATTTTTTCTGTATGCCTTTAAAGAATTATTATATATATTTATAATTAATATATATGATATCTATCTCATGATTAACATTATGAAGATTATGTAACCATGATCAATATACATGGATCAAAACTTCCAAATAAAAACTTACATGAAAAACAAAACAGTTAACACTCAGAAAAGAAAATTTTAAGAAATAATTATTAATAAATAGATGTTATAATATTATAATTGGATAATATATGATCTTATAAGTATTTATATGGTTATTTTATATATTTATAATAAATTTAAATTTATTATAAAACTGTTTAAAATAACTTATCAGGAAAGTCATACTTGAGGTAAGATATTTTTGTTACAATCTCATTTTATTTTGGGATTTTTTAAGTTCATATTTATTTTGGAAAAACTATATGATCATAAATTTTTTAATCCCCATATGTTTTATTCTTCTATAGTTATGTTTATTTATACTTGTTTTTTATTCATTTCTTCTCTTTTTGGATCAATAATCAAACATTAAGTATCATGTAATAAGTTTTATTTTTAAAAATATTGTTTACATGTTTACCTTCGAAATATTTTTCTTCTGTGTACATATTTTATTTAAATTGATTTCAAGAATTTTTTTAAAATTCTCAAAAGATTTATTAAATTTATTTTTTCATATTTTTTTTTTAATTTCTATAAAAAGGTTAATAAGTAGTCTTTTTTTCTGAATGAGGTACTTTTTACTAAAGGTGGGAATGAAATCTTTGTTTCAATGTACACCACACAAATGAATTTTCCCACTAGCTTGAATACTATTTTCATTGATGATTACATTACAAGTTTAAATGTTTATTTTAAAATAAAATATTGTTCTCAATATTTTTTGGAATTTTTTTAAAATCATATCCAAGGAAAAACGTGTTATTTTATTAAAAGAATAAAAATAATTTTGAAAAGTGATTTATCACTCTATTATTACATGAAGATACAAGGAAGTTATTTTTAGTGTATTGATTCTATTTTCTTTTATAAATTTTTTTTACTAAGATAATTTCATTTCCGATGAATTGATGGTATTAATTTACTAATAATGGATTATGCCTTATTTTGAGATCATTCACTCTTGTAATCATCTTCTCTGTCACTCTATATTATTAATTGGACATTATTTTTCTTTTTCATGTCAATATTTTTAATATCATGGATGAATTTATAACCATTTCTATTAATTTTATAATGTTTCAACTCTATAATTTATATATATATAGTATCAGTTGAATTAAGATTATTAAGTAAGTTATTTCATTTAATAGAGAAATATTTATGTTCTATATTCTTGATTCAATATAGATAATTGAGGAATTATAAGGAATTTTGGGAATGAATTGTATTGATCATTAAAAATTTGAATAATGTATAGTTTTTGTAAGTGAAAGGTGGGGGCTAGTTATAGATGCCCCGTTGGTGCATCAACAGGTCTTACGAGACAAAAAAAATAAGCATTCCATATTAAATGAGTATCGGGTTTACACATACCCATTTACTAAAAATAATGTCTTGGTTGAGAGGCCTTGATGATAAGATTCATGATATCTTAGTTTTTAGTCCTCAATTAAGAATTTACATAATTAAGTATTTCCTTTATTAATAATTCAGTTTTTATTATCCATGTGATTTCTATATTATCCAGGGATGTTCAGTAAACTCAAATTATTGATTTAATGACATGTGTTTTGATTATCCACCCTACTATATTGACTATTCCTTATTTACTAATGATATATTCCACTGTATATAAACCTTAACAATTATTTTAGTTCACCATTTATTTGTTTTCCATTTCCTAGGATATAAAGAATGATATTATGAATGATTTCAAGGACACAAGAATGTTTCTTATGAAATGTTTTTGTATTTTCATTATAATATGAGAATAATGTATGTATCTAGTTTTCCAATACTACTAAAATAATAAATCATGCATTATGAGATCCATTTTATTTTTTACCAATGAAATAAATTAAACACTGGCTCTAGGTTTTTAGAGTTGGGATGCAATAGTAGGTATTAGAGTAATTTTATTTGGAACCTTGGGAACTAGGTTTTAAATAAACATAGTTTATATGAGAATTATGATAATACCTTAGGGTATTTGGGAAATTTTACCATTATAGTTTTATTTTATGGATCAATATTCATAATGATTATGATCTAACTTAGTTTTTTCCATTATTTATTCATGTAACCTAGTGGAAGAAAGAGAATCAGCACTCGTAGTCAATGTAGGGATTTCCCTGCCTACCAAGACAATAAATCTGGTGTTGAGATTGAGCAGATCAGGGCTATACTAGAGATGTCGAATTATTTTATGATGAATAACCTTTATCGAATAGAGTAACCTATTGTTCTATAATAAAATTCACCTATATTGAATAACATCATGCAATATAATCACTTATCTTTTAATGGAAACACTAATCCATTGGTAGCTAAACAATGGATTAAGCCCCTCAAAAATATATTTATTTCCATTGGAAGTAATAAAAGGGAAAAGGTTATTCTGGTAGTGTATTTTCTATATGGATATTATGATTAATGGAATTCATTTATCTACATCACTAAAATGGTTAATGAAATAGAAAGTTTGGAATGGAGAAATTTTAAAGTGATATTCTTTGAGAAGTACTTTCCTTAAGAATAGTGAACTAAAATAGAGAGAAAGTTACTCACTTTAAATTAGAAGGAATAATAAAGTGTTGTTGAGCATGAGGCTAACTTTAAAATAATATCTAGGTATGCCGCAAACCACATTCATAATCTATAAATCAAGATTGAATATTTCTTTGATGATCTTAAGAAGATTCACATAATGGAAATGGTTTCTCAAAAAATTTCATAATAAGATGATATATTATTGAGTGTGTAATGAATTTAATATTAAATGTATTATTATTGTATATTATATGGTTTATTTTTTAGACAAGGTGCTGGGACATCATGCGATTCTGAGGCCCAATGTTCTTAGAATAAGTTTTTGAAATATATTAAATAGGGCACATTCATATTTTTCCTGAAAAAGTGGAATAAATTTTCAATGGGTGCATGAATAAATAATATAAGGGAACCATTACGTTTAGAACATGCCTTTTACCCTAGGCATGACATAACCTTTGTGAGTGTAGGGAGTTTTTAGAAAATTCATCATAGGTGTGGAATGAATAAAATAATAAAATAAATTGTTTTATTTTAATTTCACTAACGCAAAAACTGGGGAATCATTAATTAGATTATTATGAATAAATTCTAAGTTTACCTGAATATCCCTAGATCCATTGGAGAGAGTGTTGGATGATCTCTCTCAGATGAACAAACATCAGACTATAGATCAACAATCAACGTGAAACATAATTGAAGGATCTTGCCAACGACAATCACATTGCAACTTTATTCATTAGAAATCGATCCAAATAGAGGTAGGATGTTGGTTTTGATTTAATTCCTATCTTCAATATTAATTTCAATGAAAAACATAGATCAATCAACCAAAATATTGATCCACGGATTGGTCGTTTGTGGGATGAGATCTATTGTGGTGATTTCATTGGGAGAATTATCATTATGATCAAATTTTTACCACTTAATTATTAATTATAATGGAAATAAATATAGGTTAATAAAAACATCAATTTAAGTCAATTCCAAATGATTTTTGTTATGATTTTCTCCCCTGATTCTTCATTTAACATGTTCGTTCTTCATTTGGACGGTGGTTTGACATACCCTGAGGAATCAATCATTTCACACCCATTTCTTGGCACAAAAATCTGATATTTTAGATCTGGGATTAGCATAACATGAAGGTGGTGTAAAAAATGAATTAGTGGTGGATTTGAAGGTTTTGGATACCCAATTTCATTTTATTTGGTGTATAACGAAGAGCAATGAATGATCCTGTTTACCAAATGGATTTGTTGGTCGGAACATGTTAATTTGTTGATGATGTGGTTTGACCGACATGGATTCTTGATTTTTCAGAAAAAAAGTTGCCGTATCTAAGGATAGAGAATCACATGCTGTGCAGGCCCCTATCAACGACAGTTAGGGTTTTAGGAAGGAGATAAGTATCACATTTCATGTGACATAATCACATGGTCTATGACCTCTCCCCAGTTCCTCTATATCTTAGACAAGTTTAATTATGGTGCATTCCCCTTATCCATTCTTTGAGGGTTATCATGGAATCACCTCTGACTCCTAAGACAATGATCCCTTCGGTATGATTTCTTGGATGGAGTTGTTAGAATCCTTTTGTGGGGCCTGGAGTGAGATCGTCTATTCATCTTCATTCCCTTGGTGGAGTTCTTGGTATCATCCTGACCAAAACTACGTAGGCTCCGATCCTATACTTAGCGAGTTAATCCATATTGAGTTATTGGTATACCCCATAGCCTTGGGTGTGATCCTCATCTATGTATTTTATCTCTTTGTACTTTAAGTATGTACTACTAATGGTGAGACCTGACAAGTGTTACCTCTTAGACGAACATCATTGGTTATTTCAGACTCAGGAGTGTGTTCTCCTAGATGATCGCTATGAAGAACCTTTATGTTGAGATCTTAGTCTAGAATTATGGTTGTGACTTACCTTTAGACTATGTGTCTTTGTTTCATATATATAGATATTCTTATAATATGTCTTATAGACATATTCCTATATAGAGATTACTGTACTCTTTTTTCGTATGATTTGTGGTTTCAAGGTATTTTACTGGGCTTGTTTATACTCACCCTTTCATGGGATTTTCTCGTAGGTGTCATGTCTTGTACAAATGGTCAACTTTTTAGAAGATTTATAGACGGACCGAGACCAGATAATGATTAGTGAGACCTGACAGTCCAAGGTGTGTTCCTATAATATATTGATTGCAGTCCCCACTCTTACTTTTAGGTTGAGATTGTTTTGAGACTCTTTATAGTGATATTGTATTTGGGCCTATTTACTTTCCTCTACTTCTTATCATACTCTAGTTATGGTATTTAGATGTATGAATGTGTGGTTGTTCAATTGTTTTTACATTTCATTATATTATGAGCTTGGAGATGTGTTCTTGTATACCTGTACTTTGGATAAGGCCTCCCATATTAGTGATATGCCTACTCGGTGCTATTCACTAGCCCATGTCCCATTGGAGGCAGGTTGGGGAGTCATGAAATAGGCCCCATCAGGACAGGTCGTGACATAGTGGTATTGGAGGCAGTCAATTCTACCTTATGACTGGAGCCTGTGAGATCGTTTTGGGAAAAAATGTTAAATGTTTCAAGTTTATATTTCAGGGTAGGGACTCTGGTATTGGTGTGGTGGCTGATGTATCTATACACAAGGACTCTGATCATCTTCTTTTTGACTCAGTACACGAGAACACTAGTTTTAGGGAAAACAATGGTACATGCATCAAATAGGAATGGGTTGTGGTTTCCATGTATTTATTGAGTCATCTCTCTAGATATACTCATTGACCATGGTATTTCTTATTTACATTTGGGATGCATTCATGATGTATGCTAGCTAGGATTCAGCATCAGGATCACGAGGATCATTCCCTCTGTGATGAGGTATTAATACATGTACCAGTTCTAGAGACGTTACCTCCAGTTGGTGCACTGGCTATACCACCACATATAGAGAAGAACATGTTAACCGAAGTACTACTAGATGAGGTACGTAGGTTGAGAGAACTTTATGAGTTTTAGTGACAGAGGACCCTTAGTTTCTGAGGTTATCCCAACCCACATGCAGCTGAGGACTATCTTGACCTTGTTACCCATGTTTTCTATCTATTCAGGACAACAATAGATTAGATGGTAGTCCGAGCGGAAATCCTTTTCTATGGATCAGTTGGATGATGATAGGGGTTAGTGACCCAATATTACAACAAGGTGACTCTACCATGGATAGAGTTTGGTCACCTTTTTAGTGAGGTTTTCTCTCTAGCTATGCTGATGGATGTACATATTTAGGAGCATCTGGAGCTCCAACAGGGTAGCATGATAGATTATGAGTACTCATTGAGGTTTACTAACCTTTCTTGGAACTCGATGGGTATGGTTTGTGACCATTTCTTCAGGGATCATACATTTGAGTGAGTTATACATAAAGACATCCAAGATATTGTTATACCTATATTAATTCTTACTTATGCTGTGGTGATAGAGAGAGCTTTGATGGTTGAGAGTTTCTTTGCTGAGAAGATAGAGCCAGTAGTTTCCAGTGGTGGGAAAGTAGGAGCAGAGACCTTAGTAGTTGGGAGCTGATGTTAGTCTCAGGGACCTGGGCATACAAGATGTTTAAGGAGGAGTTCCCAATATAGTGGATCTACATTTTAGGTATCACAGGGTGGTTCCAGTCATCCTAGATAGAGGTGGTGATACTCATGTAATGACATGTGAAATCTTGCACAAGGTTGTAATAACCATTGTATGGATGATAGGGAAACTGTGGATGGGACGCCAAGGAAGAGGCAACAACATGAGAAGGTAGGTTCACGTGGTGGAGGATGTGACATTGGAGTTGGGAGAGAAGATGGATGTGGTAGTCTCTTTGACTTGTTACCACAACCACCCTAGGTGGTCCACACCAAATTTAGGCAGTTGGAGGATAGGGGCGGGAATAACTACAAGTAGTTAAAGATTATAACCTAGAGGCCTTGGAAATGATTCTAGGTATGATCTATGTATTTTATACCTTATCTATAGTACAAATAGAGATAGGTTCTAGTCATTCCTTTCTTTACACATATCTTATTCAAGACTTAGAGATTTTTGTTGATCCCTTGGATTGAATCTTGTGCTTGGATACTTCTACTGGAGATAACTCGATGATCACACCCTTATATCGATACTTTGAATCCATACTTGTAGGTGAGATTTTCTATTGGATTCTCTTTGTAGTAGTGATGAATCCTTTTGAAATCATCTTAGGTATGGACCGGTTATCCAAATTTCATGCTCAGATTGATTATTTCAAGAGAAGTATGCGGTGTGTCCGTAGTTATAGAACCAAGTTCTCCTTTTTTGGTGAAAAGAAAACCCAGACAATGTAGTATTGAATAATACATAGGAGGGTGAAGCTGATTACTCATCAGTTGGATAGACCGACCCTTGGTGTAGTGTATGTTATGAGTTTCTAGTTCCCTATAGTGGTGGCAGTGTATGAAAACACCTTCCCCAAGGATGTTCCCGGATTAAATCCCCACTGAGAGATTGGATTATGTATTTATCTATATCCCGATATGACACTGAATATGTACCATTATATTAGAAGGATCCCATAGTTCTTCTAGAGTTAAGGGTTTGGTTGGAGGATTTGTAGAGGAAGGGATTTGTTAGACTCAATGTTTCACCCTGGGCAGCCCTAGTGTTTTTTCCAAGAATGTGAACATGAGCTTGAGGTTATGTGTTGACTATCGGTTCTTGAACCATGTGACCATGAAGAATAAGTATCCAATACCGAGGATAGATGAACTCTATGATCAATTGATAGGGGAATTATGGTTCTTGAAGTTTGACCTCAGGTTAGCTTATCACCAGTTATGAGTTTGGGATGAGTTTATACTAAAGACGACATTAAGATGTCTCTACTATCACTATGAGTACTTGGTGTTTCCCTTTGGTTTGATGAATTCCCCATAAGTGTTCATGGGAAACATGAACTGGATATTTTATCCTTTCTTAGACTGGTTCATGGTAGTCTTCATCGATTATATCCTTGTGTACTTGGTGTTCAAGGAGGAGCATGTGAGAATCTTGAAGATGGTTCTAGACATACTCCGAGAGAACCAACATTATATGAAGCTATAAAATTTAAAGTTCTGGATTCAGGTGGTCCAATTTATAGGACTTGTTATCTCAGAAGATGGAGTGGTAGTGGACCATGCTGGGGTCAAGGTAGTGTCATCTTAGGATCCACTCAAGAGTGTAATAGAGGTGCATAACTTCCATGGGTTGGATGACTATTACCAGATATTCATCCTTGAATTATCCAGGATATCATCACCTATGACAGCTTTGACCTGAATGGGGGATCCTTTTGTGTGGACATAAATGCTCTAACAATATTTTTAGTAGTTGAGGTATCTATTGAAGAGCGCTCCCATTTTGAGATCACTATAGGAGGGTGTTTAATATATAGTGTTCTGTGATGCACTAGGATCCAGTCTTGGTTGTGTTCTGATGTAGAGGTAGGAAATGATTTATAATAGTTCGTGTCTGTTGAGAACACATGAGAAGAACTACATGACTCATAATCTTGAGTTCTGATGTAGATGCAGGAAGTGATTGCCTATGGTTCATGTTTGTTGGAACCACATGAGAAGAACTATACAACTAACGATATTGAGTTAGCAGTGGTGTTCTTCGCATGAGAAATGTGGTGAAACTACCTGATGGGCATGCAATTTATTATCTATTCTGATCAGATGAGTCTTAGTATATCTTCTCTCAGAAGGATCTTAACTTGAGATAGTGGAATTGGATATATTTCCTCTATGATTATGACATTGAAATTGTCTATACTCCTAGGAAGGGGAATGGGGTAGTAGATTCTCTTAGCAGGAGATCTTGTTGGTAGTTGCTGATTGATGAATTATGGTAGTTTTCCTCATTGTAGTTATAATTTTTGGACGGAGGTGGAGAACCTTACTTCTAGTTGATGTTACCCCTCCACTTTTACAGTGAGTCAGGGAATCACATATTAGGGTTGTTGACTGTGATACCGTACATACTTAGATATCCACTAGAAATTCTCCTGGTTGATTTTCTAAAGGTGAGGAGTATGTCCTTCTTTTCAAATGAATCATGATGGTATTAGTGAGGTTATAGGGGGAGGTTTTGAGAGAGTTTCATACATGTTCTTTGGCAGTACATCTAGGTGTGGTAAAGATGTACCGAGACCTCCCACATTAGTTTTGGTGTCCAAGGATGAAGAAAGAATTTATAGAGTTTGTCTCTCGATTCCTTACCTGTTCGTAAGCGAAGGATGAGTACCAAGTTACAGCGGGTTTATCTCAACCCCTTGAGGTTCCAAAGTGGAAGTGGGATGGAATATCCATGGAATTCATGACAGGATTACCATGTATGTCTATGGTACATGTTTCCATCTAGTTGGTCATAGGCCAACTCACCAAGTCGACCCACTTCTTAGCTATTCGAGATCAGAGTTCGGTAGAGACCTTGGGATGCCTCTACATGAAGGAGATAGTCCAAATCTATGGAGTTCCATCAATGAACATTTATGATCATGATGTATATTTCACATCATAGTTTTTTAAGGAATTACATGAGGAAGTTGGGACTCAATTATTATTGAGCATAGTGTTTCACCCTCAAACTGATGTCCAAACAGATCTGATCATTCAAGTCTTGGAGGACAAGTTGTAGGATTGCATGTTGGACTTTGGAAATAGTTGGGAGGATCACCTACCACTGGAGGATTTTGCGTAAAAAAACTACCATTACACCATTGGTATTACACCATTCTAGGATTTTTACAGGCGAACCTACATGTCACTACTTTTCTAGAATATCATAGGAGAGTCTGCACTCATGGGCCTAGATTTGGGGCGCACAACTACAGAGAAGGTACATATCATCTAAGAGTGGATGAATATTGTACAGATCCTTCAAATATCTTATAAAGATAGAAAAAATGCCTTTTTAGTTCGAGTAGGGAGATCATGTGTTCCTATAGGTTTCACCTTGATGTGAATACACAGATTTTCCTAGGGTGGAAAGCTATCTATGAGGTTCACTGGCCCTTTCCAGATACTATGTGGAGTTGGTGAGGTGTTGTACCTCTTAGGTCTACCTGTTAAGTTAGACCGGGTTCATGATCTATTCTACATGTCGCAGATAAGTAGGTACATGCATGAACCCTCACACATTATTGACTAGGGAGATATGGACATTGAGGATGGAGCTACCTTTGTTGAGTACCTGATGGAGATCAAGGATCAACAGGAGAGTATCCTTTTTGGCTGAGTGATTCATTTAGTACATGTCTGGTGGAAGATCATGGATCTTTAGAAGAGCACATGGGAGTGGGAGGCTCAAATTAATGCTCAGTACCCACATATTTTTTTGTAGCCTTTGTTTTGGATTTTTGGGACGTAAGTCCCCAATGTGGTGAGAATTTAATGACTCCTATTTTTCATGTATTATTTTTGGATATTGTATAGATCATTTTCAATACTATGAACTGGGAAGTCTTGTGATTTTGAGTCTTGGTATGACCAGAATAAATGTTTAAAATACAGTAAATATATTAAATGGAATGCATGCACAGTTTTACTGAAAAAGTGTAATAAATTATAAATGGGGGTATGAATTAGAAATACAAGGGAACCTTTAATTTCCGAATGTAGGTTTTACCCTAGGCACGAGTTGACATATGGAATTTATAGAAAAGTCATCGCATGTGTGGAGTGAATAAAATAATTGAATAAAATAATTTATTTTTATTTTGATGATGTTGAAACTACTGATTCTATTTTTAGACTATTATGATGAAATTATATGGTTATCCGCATAACCCTAGAGTCATTGAAGAGAGAATTGTAGGATCTCTCTTAGAATAACGACAACTGGATCGTAGATCAAAGATCGACGTGAAACAAAATCGGAAGATATCTCCAATGACAATGATGCCATTTCATTCATCGTCATCGATTGATCCAAATTGGTTTATGAATTTTTTTTTCTTAGATTCCATTCCCCATTTTTAATTTTTATGATGAACATGGATCAATCAACCAATATATTGATCCATGGATCAGTGGTTTGCAGGATGAGATCTATTGTAGGGATTTTATTTGGAGAATTATTGTTTTTATTAAATGGTTATATATTTTTTCACAATTCTAATAGAAATGAATTGATTTTGACATAAACATCGACTAAGGTCTATTCCTAATGATTGTTCTTGTGATTTTCTCCCCCGATTCCCCATTAATAATAAACATTCTTTGTTTGGACCATGGTTCAACATACTATGAGGAATCGATCACTGTGAACCTGTTTCTTGGTGCAACAATAATATATCATAGATCCAGGTTCAGCCCGACATGAAAGTGGTGCAGTGATGATAGTGGTGGTAGATCAGATGATCTTCGATACCCGATTTCGTGTTATTTGTCCTATAATGAATAATGAAGAATGATCCCATTTTCCGAAAATATTTGATGACAGAAACGTATTTATTCATCGATAGGGAGGTTCGACTAACATGGATCCTTGATTTTCCAATGAGACAGTTTCTTGATCAAATTTCAGAGGACTGGATGAGGATGGACAAACTAGATATAAGAATCTTGAAAATTTCATGATACACGATGTGTAACACGATGCCACACGTTGTGTGGGTCCATCTCAGCAGTAGATAGGGTTTCGAAAAAGAGATAAGTATCACAAGACATGTGACACTATCACATGGTGTTTGACCTATCCCTGGTGGCTTAGCATGTACTTCAAAGGGTACATAGACATGGGCTGGGGTACACAGGAATGGGCATGCCATGTACTCCCACACATACATGTCTAGACCAGGAATATATGGGAAAATCGATGTACGAAGACATGAGGTGTAGTAACTGGGAAGAATCAAGCTGTGTAATTTCACATGGACACAAACACAATCTGTTTAGACAAGTAGGACATAAGGTCAAATGGACACAATATGTAACTCTACTATACACAGATTACTCCATAAAAGTTTTCTTGGAGCCCTTTTCATATGTATATTAGACATGTTTTGATAGAGTTCCACTACTACAAAACCAACATTTAACAACACTGGTATTTATCAGTGATAGAAAAAAGCACTGATAAATGGAATCTTTACCAGCATTAAAGAAAGCACTGATAAATTTACAATATAGAAAAAACAGCCTATACCCACGGTTTAAAACTGTTGGTATAGCCCCCAAAACTGTGGGTATAGCCTATACCCACGGTTTTGGGAACCATGGTCGTTGGTGGCGTCGATATAGGTCCCCAGCCTATACCCACGGTTTTCTAAAACCATGTGTATAGTTATTCTACCACCATGTCAAAGCATCATACACAATTGCCATGCTGTCAAAGTCTTTCACCCATGGTTTTAAAACCGTGGGTATAAATCCTAAAAGAATGCGGGCAGCGGGTTTCGATCCCACAACGTCTTTGCTGCAAACACCGCATCTTACCACTTCCCTAACATCAACTATGTGTATATATTTATATATTTAGTTAAATATAGTTATATAAACCATGGGTATAGAGGGAAGAACCATGGGTATAGGACTATCGCCAAAAAAATTTCCTTCCCACGGGAAAAAAAATTTCCCACACACACTTGGGAAACCTATATCCACTGTTTTTTCATAACCATGGGTATACGTATTTGAGCCCAGACCTATCCCCATGGTTTTTGGGAAAACCGTGGGCATAGGGGTGCCTATCCCCATGGTTTTCCCCAAAACCGTGGGGATAGGTCCATTTTCCAGTAGTGTTAACCATTTATCAGCATTTTTTAGCAATGATAAAGAAGATCCTTTATCATTGCTTTATTTTTAGCACTCATAAAGGGTACACTTTATTATCTCTTTTTAGTTCTAATAAAGTTCCAAATAAATGAAATGAAATAATTAAATAAATAAAAAAAAATTATTAAAAATTATTAAAAAAATACTAATTAAATAATTATTGATAAAAATGAATAAATTTAATATAATATATATAAATTATAAATACTAATAAATAGTATGTATTAAATATATATATATATATATATATATATATATATAAAATAAAAATTAAACAAATTAAAATTGAAAATAAGTAAATTGAGAAAAATATTAAACATTTTAATAACTAAATTATTATTGATAATATTAATAAATAGTATATATTAAATATATAGATATATATTAATGTATATTAATATGATTTATATGTTACCAAATATTTAGGTGCTTTACATTAAATAGTCAGATATTTTGCAAATAATGGTTTATAATTAAAAATTAATATGAATTAAAAATACTGACTAATTGCACAAAATAATGGAAATATAATTGAATATTGTTTGATTTTTAAATTTAACAAAGATCAAATGTGCGTTATATTGATTTCACATATACATAATTAATTATTTTCTATATACAATGCAAACACACAAAACCTATCCATTTTTTCAATATTATTAAAGTGTACTTATTTTTAATTTATTTAATTTCACTCATTTTTAACATGCATGCACTTAATATTAGATATTCATTAATAATGTTAAAAAAATATTTGTAAAAAAATATTTTATTAAAAATATTTATAAAAAATATTTATAAATAAATATATTCATAAATAAATATATTTAAAAATTTACATAATATATTTATAAAATTATAAATTTATAATTATAAGTAAATAAATATTTTTGTAAATGTATTTATATAATTATAAATGAATAATTATATATATTTAAATATTTATTAAATTTATAATAAATTTACATAAATAATGAATATATTTACTATATTTATATTTATATATATTTTTATTAAATATATATATATATAATTACATAAATATATATAATGATATAAATATTATTTTTTTAAACTATTTATTTAATTATAAAAAATAATTTTATATTTAAATAATTATAAATTTATAATTAATATATTTAAATAAGGAATATATTTATTATATTGAAATTTATATATATTTATTAAGTTTATATATATTTATAATTTTTTTATTTATGATTATAATTATAAATCCTTTATCAGTGCTCAAGTAATAAATGCTAATAAAAGAAATATTTATCAGCGCTTTCTTTAGCACTGATAAAGATGATGATTTTTTAGTGCTAAAGAAGAGCCGATAATGTTCCTTCTTTATCTGTGCTTAAATAATAATTGATTATAAAAGGACTCTATTAGTGCTTTTAAAAAAAGAACTGATAAAAGTGTCCTGATATAATTAATAAAACCTAACCCGTTGTGATCCCATCACGATATCAGAATCTTTCCACAGAAAGTGCATTCTTCTTAGGGGAAATTGTGATGCCCGCACCTCCTCCGTGATGGCGGTGGCCACTGTGTAGGTCCCTCTCCCCCCTACGGGGGAGGGACCTTTGACGTCTAGCAAGGGTGTGGGATCTTCTTTCTACCCCTTTTCTAACCCTAAACTTTTCCCCCTTTTCCTCATGTTTACCTATGTCCAAAAGTTCTAGATTTGTTAAAAAGGGTTCCCTAATCTGCTTATCACACTTGTAGAGTTTAACGAATTATCTGTGCTATTGAATCTCACTTTGATTTCTCGATTCAAGCAGTGATGCCCCTCTATTGATTATTTTTATAGGCATTTCTTCACGACATGGGATTTATAGGATCGAGCGACTGTGGGTTTGATCGACAGTAGGCATATAATGATTCATTTTGCATCGAAATATGATTTAATAAAAGAATTGTCCAGCACTTCCCCTATCTTCAATGGATCCCGGTTCTACCTATTTTTTTATGGACAAACGACTTACATATGCAGCGTGATTCCCCTACAATGGAAACTTGGGTGACTTTCCCTAATATTCCTCTACCATTTCAAAATACCTCATTTATTATAATGCTAGGTAATCTAGTCGGTAGATACCTATGCTCAGATAGCCACACCGAGTCTTTATTCCATCCCGTTAACCCGTGTGTATGTGTGGAAGTTGATGCATCCAGAATACCTTTCGATTATGTTTGGATCACATGGGGTGATGAGTTTTGGGGCAAACAGTATGTGGTCTATGGATCATGGTCTGAGTTCTGTTCAGTCTGTAAATGTTTGGTCCATTCGATGGAAACCTGTCGACAGGGGGCTAAAATTATTTCTATGCAGATGGGTGTGAACGAGGATAAATAATAAAAGGATATAGCTGAGACAAGCCTGTCTAGTCAGATGTCGGAGGGTGAGGTCTTTGAGTTGAAATCTGCAACTAATGTGAAGGGTGGATCACTGGATATGAATCCGTTGGTGTATGTAGTTTTTAGTTTCTTGAGGAAAGATCTGGGAAAACCTCAACATACTCTTCCTACTACTTTGGACCAAGAGGGTTATGCTGTGGGTGAGGAGTGCTCTAGCAGTGGTCTCAACTTGGTGGATACACAAATGGTTGATGGTGGAGGCTCGAAGATACCAGAGTCTATATCTTACGTTGAGGCAGTGCACTTAGCTACTGGTACTAGTGTCAATGTTCAGGGAAAGTATTTTAACTTTAGATGGATGAGAAAGGAGATGGTTGAACCTTAGCCTCCTATGTATCCTTCGTGGGTGCATATGAGCTCTGATAAGTTGATATCTACTGGTTCTTTGGATCCCCATATTGAGGGTCCCTAGGGCATCAGTGAGAATTTCTATATTCTGGAATCGATGAAGATGGATGAGGGTTTTCCCAAGACTCCCTTGGATATATCATTTTAAACAGGTGGCAATGTTCCAGAACAATTTGAAGGGAGTAAGGCAATAGTCTAGAAGAGTTCTAAGGAGGTGGAAGGTATCGCGATGGGTAACCGTTTTGATCTCTTGACACAAGATGATCTAGTCTATAATTCTGAAAAATACATGGGAAAAACCTTTTTGTAGGAGAAGGTTCTTGTTAATGGGTCCAATGATGAATTTTCTAGCCACTTTTCCGATGATACAGAGGAAGAGGTTTAGGGAAGCAGGTATCTAAGTCCTTGGAGGAGTAAGATTAGGAGGGGAAACCAGAAATAGAAAAAGGATTACTCTTATTTACCTCTACCAATGGAGACCAGTGCAATGAGGAATTCAAAGGCCAAGAAGAAGGACTATGACCCTGACCTCTCCACTGTGGCCTATCAATAGCAGGAGATTCCCATAAATCCTTTGGACTTGCTTATGAGTTCAAAAGATGAAATGTTGGAAACTATTCTAAAAACTAATGCTCCTAATGAAGAGGCTGAAAGAATGATGGAAAGGGTTATAAAGGTGTCACCCAATGAATATCAGGTCACCTGGATTGATAAGTAGGACCTGATCCTTGTAAGGGGATTCAACAATGCAAAGATCAACATAGAGAAGTATATCCAGTTCTGGGACAATATGGCATTAAGGTTCGAAGATCTTTTGATGGAGGATCCTGACACTCTGGTAAAAAACATCTCATGGAAAATATTTAGATAGATCAAATCTAGTAGGCTACACTTTTACTTCATTGTCTCGGTAATATCCTTTTATGATTGAAATTAGTTTCTCACTTTTTTCCTTAAAAGTGATTGATAATAAAAATTTAATTTTGAGTGAGAATCTTTCCGCGGAAGCCACCCATTGTTATTTATCCCCCTTGGTGAATCGAAGATTGAATCACAGAAACCCACTCAAATCACAGAGACCCACTACATCCAATTTCTTGAAAATCATCAGACATTTGGTATTCAGTTACAGTTATATTTTAAAAAGAAATCATCAATATCTAGATCCTAGGGTCCCAAATTTTCTTCAACCTAGTGAGGTAGGCTTGTTTTTTCCCTTTTTAGGTTTAGATTTTCTTTTTGTATTTTTCATTTTGAGATCTGGATTTTAGGGTTTCCAAATTTTCATTATAGGTTTCAATTTTCTTTTTATATTTGTTCTCTGTTTGTTGTATTCATTTTTCTTTTGTTTATGATTCATTGTTTGCTGGAATACTATTTTGGATATCATTTTTTGTCTTTTTGAATTGTTGTTTTGAATCAATTTGCTTCACTATCTACATCTATACCCCAACTTTCTTCACTACTTTGAATCAATTTCCTTTGAAAGTTCTGAGAAAATTGATTTAGCAAACCAATTTTTAGTCTGATGATAATACAAAGAAGCAACAGAATCTTATTTTATGCAATTCTTGTAAGAAGATTTATCTATTTAAATTATGTTTTAAAATTTTGTTTTAAGGGGTTTTTCTTAAAAATTTATTTTCTCAGAATTGCGTTTTTTTTATTTTAAGAGAAATCTTAGTAAGGGTGATACCATATATATTTATTTTCAATGGATCTCTATTTTCAAAATTAGTATGGTGTTGTATTTATTTCACTATTTTTGATATTCTGCAGTAAGGGTTACATATATTTTTATCAATTCATGTTTATTATATATATATATATATATGTAAATATATATCTTTCTGTATATTTATATTCATTTTCAGAACTTATAATGTAATGGTGATTTTATAATTTTTTATTCAAAAATTATGGTTCTGGATTTCCAAATTAAGAATGGATTATGTTTATTTTAATTAAAAATTATGTTTAAATGTTCATTTTTTTTCAATTATGTGTATTATAAATTACAATATATATATATATATATATATATATATGTTTAAATGTGTATGAGATAGATTTTTCAATGGTTGGTGTGTTTTTCTCCTTTGTTTTTAATATATCTTATATATGTGTATTATTTCTTTATGACAACTTCTTTATGGACCTCCCTAGAATCGCAAGGATGGGTCAATGCGTATTAAATGGCCTCCCTAGAATCCCAAGGATGCTGCATCATTTGTTCCAAGAAATAAGAAGGAAGTTATCAAATTCTATATATTAAAAATTATTTTTAGATAATAATCCATTTTAGTCTATATATACATTTTAGGTCTATATATACATTTAATTACCAATAATATAATTTATACTTAAATAACCAATAAAATATTGTAAACTCATGTTACATTCAAAATAATTAAATTAGGTAACTATATATATATATATTTGAATAATTAAACTTTAAAAAATTTAAATAATTATATTCCATACACAATTACTCAAAATAATAATAATTTATAATTATAATAATTTAAAAATTATTATTAATAGTTTTTTTAGTTTCATTAGAAAAAATAGTATTATATATATACATAGAATATTATATTTTATATTTAAATAAATTTAAATATGATAAATAATATAGATATATATAATTATATTCAAATAATGTTTCTAATATAATACATATGTATATATTTAACATATATATAAAATATTTAGGTAGATTCCCTTTATTTATCTATGTATCGAAGGAGGATTGACCTCTATTTTATAGTTTTTGATGGTGGAAGACATGAACCTTGTTCATGTTTATTTCCTATCGAGATAAGTGTAAACAAAGTACACACCTCCGTAGACATCTTTTTACTATCATATAAAACCCTACCATTTTTAAGTAAAATAAAACCTTTTAAGAAATTCAAGTTTTATCGAAAAAAATATAATAAGATCTGCAACAAATTATTTTATTAAAGTTTTATTCGAATCCTTATGGATAAATTTGAGGATAAAAATGAAATTAATTCATCTTTAACTCTACCTCTATGTAAAAATAATATAAATTAATTTTAGTGACATACACTCATCAAATAAAATTTCACTATAGAAACCCAAGACCCCCGAGCTGCGTTGCACTGTAGCTGTGTATTCTGATTCTTCCATCTCCACCCTCTCCATTTCTTTCTCACCATTCACTCTATCATTTCTATGGTTGTGTGGATCTTTTCTCCGGAAGGAGTTGGTGGTAATGGAGGCGTCGAGTTAATAACTAGTTTCAATGGTGTAATTATCACAAATGAGAGGCATTTCCCCTTTTAGAGAACACAAAGAAGTAAATTGGAGGCATTTCCCCTTGTATTACATTGTGTTCTCTAAATGGGGAAATGCCTCCCATTTGTGAGAATTACACCATTGACACTAGATATTAACTTGATGCCTCCATTTACACAAAGTCCTTCAAGAGAGAGTCTCCACACAACCATATAAATAATAGAGTGAAGGGTAGGAAATAAATTGAGATGGTGGAGATGGAAGAATCATAATACACAACTACAGTGCTACGCAACCTAGGGGTCTTGGGTTGCTATAGTGTAATTTCTTCTGACGAGTGTATGTTAATGAAATTAGTTTATTTTATTTTACATGGAGGTAGAGTTAATAATGAATTACTTTTAATTTTATCCTCAAATTTATCCATAAGGATTTGAATATAACTTTAATAAAATAACTAGTTGAGGATTTTTTTATATTATTTTTTTATAAAACTTGGTTTTTTAATAGGTTTTATTTTATTAAAAACATTTACAGGGTGTTATATGATTGTAAAAAGATATTTATGGATGTTTTTACTTCATTCAAACTTATAGAAATGATCCAAAATTCATTTGAGACATGTAGGAATCAGCTGCACCTCAATTCGACGCATGATGTGACCGCTATGACTCAATGTGTCCGTTATCAGTTTAAAATTGATAATTTAGTTAAAAAATTTCCAATCACTAAAAACAAAGGAAACATGCTCAGATTTTTTTGATAATTTAGTACATCAATTTATAATTCCTTTGTGATGCGTAGGAATTGATCTCACATCAAATGAATACACAATGTGGTCATTGCTTGTTTCCAATTTAAAATGACATTTTAGTAATAAAAACAAAATAGGTACTCAAAACTATGAAAATGCATTCGAATTTATTTCATACTTTATAAAAATGATCCATAAGTCATTTCAGATATATAGGAATTAGTTGTACCTCAATTTGATGCACGTTGTGATCGGTATGACCCCAACTACATCTTTTTATTTAAAAATAACATCAATTTTATTAAAAAGGAAAACTGACCTACTTAAAACTGAGAAAAAACATTCATATTTTTTTGATACTTTAGGGAAATGATTTGTAAGTCATTTTTATATATAGGAATCATCAAAACCTCAATTAAATGCACAATGTTCCTGGTATAACTCAATGTTTTCGTCATCAGTTTAAAATTGAAAATTTAGTTCAAAAAATATCACTCACTAAAAATCAAGAATACGTGCTGGGATTATCTTTATAAATTAGGACATTGATTCATAAGTCATTTTAGATGTTTAGGAATCAGTATCATTCCAAACTAATAATCGATATGATCATTATGAGTCAAATTACTTGTTTCTAGTTTAAATTGACCTTTTAGTTAAAAACACAAGTGACGTACTCAAAAATGAGTAAACGCTTTCAGATTTTTTGGGTACATTATGAGAATGATCCATGAGATTTTTGGGATGTGTAATAATTATCTTCACCTCAATATGATTCCCAGTGTGACTGATATGACTCCAAGTGCGTCTTTTTATTTAAAATTGACATCAATTTTAGTAAAAAGGACATCTCACCTACTAAAAACTAAGAAAATACATTCATATTGTTTTGATACTTTAGGAAAATGATCCATAAGTCACTTTTGATGTCTAGGAATCAGTTGCAATTCAATCCAATTCACGGTGTGACCAATATGACTTTGAGTGTGTTTATTCAATATATAAGTATCATTTTAGTTTAAAACGCGCATCACATCGCCAAAACCGAGCAAACAAGACTAGATTGGTTTATCTTCATTTAAATTTTGCAATCAATCAAGGATGACCCTTTCATTGGGACATCACAATTAGTTTATTCTGGTACCAATATAGACAATATCCTTTATGTTAGAGGGGACCACAAAGGGGGGATTTTGATTCTCGATAGAGGAACCAAATCCTTGAAACCTTTAAAAAAAGGGAGTTCAATGATAAGGTAAAAATATTTTTTAATATATTATATTTTTCCTCATAATATTATATGTTATCTACTACATTAACATAGTCTAAATTAAATGTTTGAATACTCATGTAGATAATATCTTCTACACATGATGATGTTACCAATCCTTCGGAAGAAGAAACTATAATGAAGGAAACCCTTTAGAAAGATGTAAAAGTAAAGTTATGATATAATTTCCCTATTTAACTGAAAAATTATATAATGAAACATTGATGTAATTTTAATTATTCCATACAAGGTTCTTTTATTTTAGAATATTTCGGTTTATGTTTCATTCCTTTTCAAGAATTACAATGAAACTTTCTTTGCTCAATCACAGAGATAATCTTGTATTTTCACAGTAAAATCATTATCTATATAATTAATATATTATTTAATATTTATGTTTAATTTATTTATTTTTAGTATTACTCACATAATGATTGTTTTTTATACAGGTGTATTTTTTGGTTCAAGTTGGGATGGTCTGTCTATATTTTATGCTTTTTTGTACCCAAACATCCACATACTTCTTCTCCCTCAAAACCTTTTCACCCCTATAGTGGTGCATTTATCACTTTCTTTCATGTTACCTCCACTACCTTTGTAGGAAAAACAATGACGCAACCTCTGCTCAATTAAATATGTAATCTTGATGTTTTTACAGTAAAATCATTATCCATAGAATTAATTTGTTGTTTTGATCCTCGACGATAACAGAAGTTCTCGGTTCTCATGTTCCTACTCGATGACGTCCGCTCCTTCTCTTCTTTTTCTCCAGATTACAACACTCTTCTCCATGCCAGATTTTTGTCATGGTGTTCTAGGTGTCTTGTGAGGTGAGTTCAAGTAGCAGTCGACATTTCTAGAGGTCGCAGTGCTCGGTGGTTATGTTTTTTCTTATTGCTAGTTATTTTTGTGGTTATTGTTTTGTTTTCAATCTACTATGGTTATTGGAGATGGTGAAGATGGTGGTTTTTTGGTTTTTTGGTTGAAATTATCTCATAATAGTTTTGAAGAATCTTCACCTGTGGCTTTAATTTTTTTGCAGTGTTCTGTTTGAATTTTCTTTGGCAGTGACGTTGGATTCCGATGGGTGGATCTTGCTGGCACTCTGGTGTGGCTGTGATGTATGATTGAGTTTAGAGTGCGAGACGCGAGGAGACTCATCAACCGAGGCAGTGATGATGGTTTATGTTTGTAATTTGAAATTTGAAACTTTTAATTGTTCTCAATGGGTGGAGCAACGATGTGGATGTGATGATATTTTGAGTAGACGACTGAGACGTGGCTTTGACCAGTATGTCTCTGTCCTCAGTGATTTACATCCCATCCTTTCACCCGTTTCTTATTTTAAGTTTGAATTTTCCACTGTGTATGTTTTACATTTTGAAATATCTGGTAATATGTGAGGTTACCACTAACCTAAAAGTGGCTTTCATTGGTGCATTATCACTTTCTTTCAAGTTACCACCACCACCTTTTTAGGAAGAGAAATAGTGAGATCTCTGCTCAAGTATAGAGGTAATCTTTATGTTTTCACAGGGAAATCATTTTCTATAAAATTAATGTATTTTTTCACATTTTTGATTAATTTTTTTTTATTTTTATTATTACTCACATAATAATTGTTTTCATATACTATTGGATTATTTTATTCAAGTTGGGGTGCTCTATCCATCTTTCATGACTTTCAACACAAACACTTCCAGAGACTTCTTCTCCTTCGAAACCTTTCACCCCGATAGTTTTTAAATTTATCATTTTACTTCAAGTTCCCTCCACTTCTGAATCATAGAGGTAATATTGCTATTTTCACAATAAAATCATTTTCCATAGAATTAATGTATTATTTCATATTTACGTAAAATTAATTTCTTTTTAGTATTAATAATAATAACTATTTTCTTATACAGGTGGATTCTTTTTTCTGAGTTTATGTGGTTTGTTCGAAGAAACTCATGTAGTGTTGGTAGTTCGACAAAGAAAGTCAATGGAAATCATGGTAACATTGACAGTTAGTATTTTTTGAGACTTTGAGACATGTTGAAATTAGACACACCTCAATTTGAAACTTCATGTGACAGGTATAACTCCAATTACTTCTTTCTATTTAAAAGTAACATTAATTTTAGTAAAAAATACAATTGAATCAATGTGTCTGTTATCAGTTTAAAACCGAATTTTTTGTTCAAAAAGCATCACTCACTAAAAACCAATCAAACACACTCAAATATTCCTGATAGTTTAGGGAAACATTTTATAAGTCATTTGTGACATGTAGAAATCTGTTTCACCTCAAACCGGTATACTATGTTAGTAGAATGAATCAAAAGTGTGTGTTTCATGTTTAAAATGACATTTTAGTAAAAAAGACATGTGGTGTACTCAAAACCAAGGAAAAAAATTCATATTTTTTAGATACTTTATGAAAAAAATCCCTAAGTGATTTGTAACATATATGAATTAGCCATACCTCAATCCGATGCATGGTGTAACTAGCATGACTCTAAGTGCATATTTTTTTTTTAAAATTGACTTCAATTTTAGTAAACAAACAAAGTAACCTACTCAAAAATGAAGAAAAACATTAATATTATTTTGATAGTTTAGGAAAATTATCCGTAAGTGATTTTAGATGTGAATGAATCAGTCACACCTCAATCCAATGCACGGTGTGACTGGTATGACTCCATGTGCATGTTTTTTTTTAAAATTGACATCAATTTTAGTAAAAAGACAAACCGACCTACTAAAAATTGAGAAAAATCATTGAAATTGTTTAAATATTTTAGGAAAATGATCCATAAGTCATTTTTGATTTGTAGGAATCAACCACACCTCAATCTGATACACAATGTGATCAGTATGAGTCAAAGTAGATGTTTCAATTTGAAAATGACATTTTAGTAAAAAAGACAAGTGAAAAACTCAAAACTAAGAAAACACATTTAGATTGTTTTGATACTATAGGAAAACGTTTCATAAGTTATTTGGGACATTTAGTAATGAACCAAACCTCAACCTAATGTGAAGTGTGACCAGTATGACTCAAATCATGTGTTTTTATTTAAAATTGTCATCATTGTTTTGTAAAATTGACAACAGCCCTACTCAAAACTGAGAATACACATTTGGATTATTTTGAAACTTTACAAAAACGATCCATAATTCATTTGTGATGTGTAGGAATTCGCCGCACCTCTATCCAATACATGATATTCCTGATATGACTCAAAGTGTCTATTATCAGTTTAAAATTGACATTTTAGTTCAAAAAGTGTCACTCATTGAAAACTGAACAAACATGATCATATTTTTTTGATAATTTAGTACAATGACTCATAAGTCATTTGTGATGTGTAGGAATCTATTTCTTGTCAAATTAATTCATGATTTGATTGAAATGTGTCATAAGTGCATGTTTCTAGTTTAAAATGACATTTTAGTAAAAAAGACAACTGAATTACTCAATATCAAGTAAAAAAATTCAAATTGTTCTGATACTTTATGAAAAAAATCCACATGTCATTTGAGATATGTTGGAATCAGCTATATCTCAATCCATTGCATGGTGTGATCTATATGTCTCAAAGTGTGTTTTTTTTAAATTGACTTCAATTTTAGTAAAATTAAAGCTATCTATTAATTTATTTTTTTATATTATTACTAACATAAATATTGTTTTCTTATACATGTGCGTTATTTTGTTCGAGTAGGGGTGGTTTGTTCAGAAATATCACAAGTCTGGTTAGTATTAAAAGACAAAGTAACATTGATGTTTTTGAATGTATGTAATAGTTTGTATTTATGTAATTGTATAACCAATGTTTGAAATGTATATAATATTGTGTTTTTATGGTGTTTGTGTTGTAAATTTAATTTCATTTAAATCCTGTATCGAGACTTATTTTTGTTGATATCTGGCACGCTTTTGGTGCTGCGGTGTGTTATTACAGCACACTACAGTGTGGCACTTTATCAATGATTTTAAAAGCACTGATAAAAGGTCCTTTATCAATGATTTTATAAACATGAATAAAGTCACACTTTATCATAAATTCTATAAGTGTTGATAAAAGTCCCTTAATGTAATTGTATAACCAAATATCAAGAGTTGGGTTAGTATTAAAAGACAAAGTAACATTGATGTTTTTGAATATATGTAATAGTTTGTATTTATATAATTGTATAACCAATGTTTTAATTGTATATAATATTGTATTTTTTCTGGTGTTTGTATTGTAAATTTCATTTCATTTCATTTAAATCCTATATTGGGACTTATGTTTGTTGATATCTCTCACATTTTTGGTATTGCAGTGTGTTGTTACAGCACGTTGCTGTGTGGCCCTTTATTAATGATTTTAAAAGTGATAATAAAAGGTCCTTCATCAATAATTTTATAAACATGAATAAAGGTTCACTTTATTAGAGCTTCTATATATCAGTGTTTCTTCAGTGCTGATAAAAGATTGAGGCTTTTAACTTTGCTCTTGTATTCAGTGCTTTTTGTGTGTTGATATAAGCCATTTCCAGCACTATTAAAGTCCTATTTTGTAATAGTTCGTGTTCCCCTTATCCATTCCAGGAGGGTTAGTATAGAATCACCTCCCAATCTCACTATTACGATCTCTTCCACATGAGATGGATTTGTTGGAATCCTTCCATGATGCTTGGAGTGAGATTCTCTATTCATCTTTGTGCCCTATGTGGAGTTCTTAGTATCGTCATGATCAACACTACATAAGCAATGATCCTCTACTTAGTGGGTTAATTCAGATTGAGTTATTGGTATACCCCATGGACTTGGGTGTGATCCTCATCTATGTATCACTTCTCTTTGGGCTTTCTGTGTGTACTTCTAATGGAGACACCTAATGATCATTACCTCTTAGATGATTGTCATTAGTGTTTTTAGACTCGGGAGTGTGTTCTTCCATAATGAGTGCTATGTGGGACCTTAGATATGAGATCCTATGTAGGAATTATGGTTGCGACTTACCTTTAGACTATTTTTATTTGTTGATTATATCTAGATATTCTTGTTATATGTTCTATAAAAATATACCCATGTAAATCTAACTATATTCTTTTGTTGTATTCTTTGAGGTTTTAGGGTGTCCTACTGGGTACTATTATACTCACCCCTGCACGGGCTTTAACCACACGTGTTGTGTCTTTTTTAGATGATCAACCTTTTGCAATAATCCTAGATGGACATGGACCAGATGGTTTTTAGTGAGACCAGATAGACTGATGTGTGTTCCCGTGATATCTTAATAGTAGTCCCTAGTATTATGTTCAGGTTGGGATTGTTTTTAGATTCTTTGTGGTAGGATTATATTTGGACATGATTACTTTCCTTTTCTTCTTCTAGTACTCTGGTTGTGGTATTTAAATGTTTTCATGCATTGTTGTTCAGTTGTTTTTAAATTTTAGAATTTTATGGGCATATAGATGTGTGCGTGTGTATAGGTAATTAGTCAAAGGCCTCCCATGTTAGTGATATGCCTACTTGGTTCTTGTCACCTACCTATGACCTATTGGAGGTGGACTCAGGGAGTTGTGACATGATCCCCTTTTGGATGAGTCATTATAGAGTGTCATCAAGATAGAGACAGAATTTTATAGATCTTGTATCTTCATGGGAAATCAAGAAAATAAGAGTATGACTATGAGCTAATAAAAAAGAAACATTTCAAAGAATAATAAAGGGAGGATGAGATTTCCAAAATGTGATAATTGTTGAAAAACAAACCCAGTTACTTTATTAGTGGGAACATGAGTCTATTTTAAGTACATATAAAGGGGTTATAAGGCTCTTGAATGAAAATAAAATCATTAAACCGCTTCTATCTAGTGATTCAACTATAAAGAAAATTTTCATTATTCAAACCAATATTCCAAGCATCAAGGGAGCCTCCCACAAAAGAGTCCAAGGGAGAAGGCCTAGCTAATGCGATTACTACAACTGAGGCTAAAGTTAACAAAGATTTGGTGGTAGGTACTTTGATTCTAACCTCAAATTTAGTCAATGCTTAATTTTTATATGGACTTAACACTCTTTTATATCTTCTATGTTTGTAAACAAAATTTGATATTTCCTTAGTACCTTAAGAATGTATTTGTCAATCAAGACTCATAGTGGAAATCTTATTACAAAAAAGATGCGTTAGTCAGTTTTTATCTTGACACATATACACAGCCTATTGAAAAACTTGATTACAATTCCTAAATATTAATTTTATATAATACTTAGTATGGATTGGATTCCAAATTATAATGCAAAAATTTATTTCCAAGATAAGGAGATTATGATGCACGAGGGTGATATAGAATCCCTTCTCTTCAAAGGGGATGCTACATCATCTAAATCATGTATGGATCCACCTAAAATAGATCTCCTTAAAACAATTCTTAGTGAAAAAGATATGATGCAATCAATGAATGGGTAATCTATCCATATAATATAGGATGTACCTATTACGAAGGAATTTATAGGCATGTTTCCAAAATAACTACCTGTACATTAACCTCAGCTTGATGTTGAGTTTAATATTGATTTCATCCCTGATGAAAATCCATTATCTAGGACTTCAGACATGATTGTCATAGTTGAATTAGTCTAACTGAAGAAACAAATGCATTATTTTCATGATAAGGTATTTATACGCCTTAGTATTTTACCATGTGGAGAACCTACTCTTTTTTTGAGAAAAAACATGGGACTATGAGGTTGTGCATTAATTATTGTGAAATCAAAGCTATTACCTTGAAGAAAAATCATTCTCTTCTCCACATTGATGAGTTGTTCAATCAACAATAAAGACAGAAATATTTTTCAAAGACTGGTATTTTTTCTAGGTATCATCAGCAATGAGTAAAAAGAAGGGATCTTCTAATGATGAAATTTCATAAGCAGTATGTACATTATGAATTGACATTAATGACCACTGGATAACTAATTCACCCTTTATTGACGAATAAAGTATTTATGTAATGACCCAATGTTTTATCAATGGATTTCCCTTATAATTATGTCTTATAGTATAATCACATTATATTACATATATAACAAAATAAAAACTTTATAAATGAATAATTAGTGAAATAAAAGGTATCTATAGAAGTTAACCAACACATACCGATGGAATAGTAACTTGACCTTTGGAATAGTAATGTGACCCTTATGAATAGTAAACCAGACAATGTATTAGTAACCTCACCAATGAAGGTATAAATAATTTTTTTTCCATTTTATAAGTGTCAATATGTTATAATGATATCATAGTATAAGTAAATAAATATTTTAAAAATTAATAATTAAGTGTTAGTATTTTTGTATGTCATGTATATTTAATTACAATTTTATGATTAATTTTATAAATTAAAATAACATTTATTTTCATAAAATATATTCATAAAATAATATTTGGATGTATTATGATTATGATAATATTTTATAAGACCTTAATTAATTTTTTAAAGTGTAAGAAAAGAATTTTTAATTTTAAAATTTGTATTTTTCAAGTAAATTATGACTTTAATTAAAAATTAAATGTATCATATTTATAAAATTGTTTTCATAAATTAGGTTTTTTTATATTCTATACATTTAAAAATGGTTAGGGTGAATGTTTTGGATTTTTCTAAAATACTTGATTTTTTTGTGAATAGTGAAATACTGTAATTTATGGCATATATACATTATAAATTAAATACACTATTTATTGAGTAATTTCTGATGTAATCACCATTTTTTCAAACTCACCTAATCTAAGTAATGTATTTAGTCTCAATAATCAACACTATCTCTTTTCTTGAGCAAAATAATAAACTAATGAATTAAATATTGAGAAAACTCTCCTTTCCTCCTCTATAAATATCACCCCACCCCACCTCTTCTCCTCACATCTCTCAGGGATTGTTACTTGTCAAATTTCTTATCAAATATCTCTATATTCCCCTCTACCACTTCCAGGAGATCTTGGTCTCATCAAAATACCAAAACCTCTACCCTAAGGAGGTTCTCAAGAAGAAGGAATCAAGAGGTAAAACCCTCTTCTGTCTTCTTTCAATTCCTTTTCAAGTTCCTTTGTATTCTATTCTATCATAACTTATCCTCAGAAAAATTGTGTGATAACTCTAATAAATTACATGTACTAGAATTTTTTATTCGAATAGAATAATTCATCATAATCTCTCATTTCCACTCCTTTTATACTAGAAATGGAAACACCATCTGAGATGTGTTAATTTATCACATTCAAGGACAATGGCTTATCAATTTCTATTTCCATATTCAATTAAGGTCATGAAACAATTTTTATGGTTTAACAATATTATTATGTATGTGATATATTCTATGTAATGTTTTGGAATCATTTTGTAAAAATGGTATTAATTTATAAAACAAAATGAGTTCGTTGTGATAAAAAAACTTCCAATTAACCCAAATAGTTATCATTAAAGTTTTATATAATGATTAATCATCACTCAAAATTACCAAATGAAATTTATAACCATTTAATATTCTATATGTTTTATAATAACATAAAAATTCAATTCTAGACAACCATATTCATCTTACATGATTATCCATACATGTATATAAGTAAACTGACCATGAAAACCAAGGAAACAAACGCTCCCAACCAATGAAATTGAACCTATTAACCCATTAAAAAGTCCATTAATGAACTTAATAAGGTTATAATAAATCAATTACATGTATAATATGTTATGAAATTATTAATTAATTAATATAATTTTATTATTCAGGATATTAAGATCAAGTGAAGAACACCATCGGACTTGAGGTAAAGGATTCTACCCGAACCTCTGTTATTATTTCAGGTTGCTCTATCTTTCTTTTTATCCAAATAAATTTATTTTTATTTTTATTTAAATCTTATAAATTATGTGTATATGTTAAAAAATCCTGTATAAATATCCAATTATTATTATCTTTCTGAGATATACATATTTTTAAGTGGTTCCCTTCTAAATTTTACCCAATAATCCCATTTTAAGAGAAATTCCCGAATTCTTACCCAATTTCAAGTGAAATATATAATCTATTTTAATCCACCATTGTTTTCATAAAATATATTTTTTTATTATGAAAACTTTCTTGGATAAACTCTGGTTTTATATAAAATAATATTCCCATTTCTATTTTAAATTCTCCTTAGTATTTTCCTTTAAATCACACTAAAATGTTTTATTGCTAAAATTTATTAACTAATCATTTTACATGTTATCAATTATTTTTTAATTAAATTACCATGATATACACATATTTTTCTTATGAAATTCCATTTTTTTTTAAATTCCTTTCTTTCATGGACACCTGTATGACACACCCATTTATTATGCTTTAAGACATGACTATGATACCAATTTCTTTCAATAGGTAACCTTATGTTTATGTATGATTGATTATGTACGATTATATATGTGGAAAACATATTCATGAATATGTTATTATGGGTGCACATAGATAGAACTCTAGATAATTGGGTGAAGATTAGTTTCATGAGACATTATGTGCAACAGACTTGGCGTTAGCCTTGACTCATGCTCCATGTGCAACGGTCTTGGTGGTTAGCCTTGACTCATGTTACTCTATGTGAAATGATCCCTAACTTGTGATAAATTCATCTTTTTATGTTTCTACCACATCACTATGATTCCATGATTATATGATCAAATGTTCTATATTTTATGATGTTTAATCATGTTCTATGCCTTTTTAAATCATTATGTCATGCCTTCTAACCCATGTACTAATATTTATTCTTATGTTTATTCCCAAACTAGGATTTTAGATCATCCCTTTGTTCATGTTATCCCCAGGTTATCCTATGTCGATGTAAGGGAGAAAAGGAAGTTAGGAGCTCTTTATGAAGATTAAATAAGGAGATTTTTATTTTAGTTCCATGTTTTTAGTTTTATGTACCTAGTTTTCCAAGACACTATATCCTATGATCCTCGTCTTGTAATTTGATATATAATTATGATTAAAATCATGTAATGATTGTGTAAAAGTCTAGGGTCTCTATAGTTAGTATCAGAGGATGTTATATTTATATTTAGAGATTAGGAATAAAGAACTTTAGTAAGAACCTTATGGATAACACTAAGTCTAAGAAAAAATTCCTAAATTTTGGTAAGCATAGAGTAAGTGGTTTATCAAGAAAATACATCCCTGTCTGGATAATAAAAGTGTATGTGGTTCTAGAACAAATGTATCTTGGAGTGAAAACACTGAAAAGGTGTTTCGGGCCTAACTCGAGATAACCTGGTACATGAAAACAAGCCTTATTGTGCACCTGGCTTGACACTCCAGTGGGATATGCTTTGGTAAATTCAAAAGCTCATTACGAAGCATTATTAAGGGAACAAAAAACAATCCCCTAAGAATATATGCTAAGAAACAGATCAAGGATAACCTAGATTTAAACCTAGGGAATCACAAGTTAAGATATACTTCTCCTTTAAGAGTTTATCCATTTATGTTTAAAGTTTCATTTTTATGCTTATTATCTATGTATTCAAATACCCTAATTGCACTTTCTTTTTCTTAGTTAGTGGCTGGAAATAGAAGAACACGTTACAACAATACTGAAAAACAGGGAAATGGAAGCACCTCATTTTATCAGTGCTAAGCAGAAAGCGCTGATAAAGGGGTGACCTTTATCAGCGCTAGCTAAAAGTGCTTATCAGTGCTAAGAAAAGAACTGATAAAGATGTACCTTTTATCAACGCTTTTCTTAGCACTGATAACGGGGTCATTTATCATCGCAATTTATAGCACTGATAAAAGTTTTTAATAAATAATATTATTAATTTATATAAAATTATTATATTTATATACAGAAATAATTTTAATTTGTATAAATTAAATAAAAATGCATGTTTATAATTAATATATGTTTTTTAATAATTCAATATATATATATATATATATAATGTTTAAAAAAAGTATTTATAAGATTATTACATATATATATTTAAATAATTACAAGATTATATTAAATTTAATTAAATAATAAATATATTTATCAGATTTATTAGATTTATTAGATTTATTATAGATTTATTAGATTTATATTTATTAGATTTATTATAATTTTTTTAGATTTATTAGAATTATTTGATTTATTAGATTTATTAGATTCATTAGATTCATTATATTTACTATATTTTTTATATTTAATATATTTATTTTGTTTATAATTAATATATATAAATACTTTTTTAATATATTTATATATTTATAATTATTATTATTAAATATATATGTGTTTCTAATAAATTTGGTCAATAAATATATTGACCATACATGCATATATGCTATGGGTTATCACGAATGTTCATTTATACATTATACTATTCTTATTATTTATATTTTCTATATATGTAACAACTCGGTTCTTATATTTGAGGTATGAGTTTCTTCTTTTCTCTTTTCCTTAAGTGTTTTTGAGATAATAAGGAAAATGAGGAAAAATCCCAAATTTTTTGGGTACATGACATGTACTTTTCCACATGCTGTGTACTTTGGTCATGTGGGATGAGTACACATGGCGTGTAGGCCTGTCAGCGATAAAGGGTGTAAAAACTGACTATAATCCGTGTACTTAGTAATTACACGCCGTGTAATCAGTCGACAGGTGAATAGTAAGGTGGTGGAAGCAGCCACCTGTGGAGCGACAGTACACACTGTGTAATTAGGAATACACATCGTGTACTCATGTCGACGGATGAACATTGTCGTAGTGGAAGGTAGCCACTAGAGGAATAGTTAAATGATGAAAAGTTCACACCGTGTACTTGAGAGTACACACCGTGTAGTCTGTTTTTTTCGCTTAATATGGGCAGTAGCCTCCTCATTCAGTAGAGGAGGATTTGAGTTTGTTTTGGAGCCAAGAGATGAGGTCGGAGCTTCGGAGATCTCCCAACCGCACACCAGGAATCTGAATCCTTCTCTGACGGTCTCGATTGAACCGCACAAGTGAGTTATTACTTCTCCTTGAGTAGTTCTTACCAATTATTTCCTGAGGTAATGTTATTTGAGGTTGAATGTGTGAATGTTATCCCAAATCTACGTCGTTCACCAGCGTTTCGGGAGGTGTCATTCACCTATATCGATCAGGAGCGATCGACGTAGGTGGTCTGATGTATATTTTCAACTGTTGTGTTGAAATTGTGTATCCTTGTGTTACACGCCCGTGGTTGGGGTGTCGTATGGATGAGGCCTTTGTTAAAAAGATATCTAGAATTTTATAGATAATCTAATTATAAGTTTAAACTGCTGTTTGGGATCACTTCTTGGATCCAGGACCACCCCAGGGGTGCATTCCTCTATTTAATCATTTGGCCAGGAAACCTGAGGGTATGCCATGATTATATTGTGTATTAAATTTTCTTGAGAGAAAATTTATATAAATTTCTTATTTATCCTTTGGGCTCGGCCTGGTTCCTTGCGCCCGAGGGCAGTGTTCTATTTAGCCTTAGGGCAGTGTTTTATTATCCTGTGGGTAGTGTTTGGTTAGCCTAAGGGTAACCTTTGTTTATGCCTATGGGTAGTAGTTTCTATGATTGAGGGAAATATCAGATATTCTTGAGGGAAACGATCGTTACGCCTAAGGGAAATCACCTGCGAGTATTTGATTCTGTTACCTGAGGGTAAGGATAGTATGTCTGAGGACACGACTATTTAGAATATTCTCTACGGTGATTTTCTATGTTGTACCTGCCAATCTAAAGAATAAGCATGGAGGTGATAAGTAATAATTAAAATGGCAATGAAATTTGTAGTGATAGTTACTTTTGAGTACTCACTAGTTTACTACATTTACTTTTGCACACTAATGTTGCACATTTTCAGAGAGAGTTGGGCACGGGCCTTTGGTGGGTGCCTACTAGGATTTATTTCTCACACCCTGTTTGGGTCATGTCTTTGGCCCAAACAGACTATATTACTGCAGGTGTTGATATGGGAAATGGTCCCTATACAAGTACATGATTGTAGCAGAGGAGTAGGAGAGCATGAGACCGAGCTTAGGCTCGCGATGCTGCTGCATTCTGTTCACTCTGTTTTGTTCTGTTTTGTTGTACCTTATACCTTGAGTTGTATTGTATTGTATTGCAGTGTATCCTGTTTTGGATGCTTTCATAGAAATAGTGACATGCAGTATTTTTATATATAACTGTTGGTTATCTTTTACTATAGTTGTTTATTTTTATTTCATATTGTTTACTGCTTCCACTGTTGAATGTTATATTTCTTTTCCGCTGCGCTACACTTTGAAAAATGAGGGCATAGCTTCCCCACTATCAAACCTGGGCCCTCGCAACTAGTAGGCAGCCTCTGGCGTATGGAAAAATGTGCTTGAGGTTATGTGACCAATCGGGTTCTGGGCACCTGTTGTGTGGCTTCCGGATCTGAGACGTTACAATATATGCGATGACTTGTTTTTTATTATGTATGTATATGAGTAATTCATTTTACCCATATGAATATTATATTCTAAAAAATACTTATAAAAATACTTTAAATATATTTAAATAATAAATATATATAATATATTTATAATTATTAAATTTTCATTATATATAAATACTTATAAAATATATGTATTTGTAATTATAATTATAATTATATATATATATATTTAAATAATTATAAAATTACAATAAATACATATAAAATAATTATATATATATATATATATTTATAATTATATACAAATATTTACAAATATATTTATTTATAGTTAATTATGATTATAAATAAATAAATAAATAAATAAATTATAAAATTATAATAAATATATTTATTATACTACTTATAAAGTTATAAATATATTTATAAAATTATTCAAATTTTTATAAATAAATACAAATAGTTAAAATTATATTTCCTAAATAAATATATAGATATATTTAAATATTTAAATCATTATAATAAATATATTAATTGTATATATTTATAAATTTATACAAATATTTATAAATAAATATATTTGGTTATAATTATAATCTAAATATATGTAGATATATTCAAATAATTAAAAAATTATAATAAATATATTAATTATATATATTTATAAAATTGAAAATTTACTTTTTATAATTTTATAATTTTTTAAATAAATAAATAAATAAATAAATAAATAAATAAATAAATAAATAAATAAATATATATAATTACAACTATAAATAAATATTTATTTATTATAATTTTTATTTATAAATAAATAAGTATTTATTTATTAGTTATAAATATAAATAAATAAATATTTATTTATTATCTATGAATATGAATAAATATATATATTTAAATAATTATTAATTTATAAAAAAATATATTTATTATTTTCATATATAATGTTATATATTATTAAATAAAAATATATATAACTCTATATGAATATTGATAAATAAATTCAAATATTTATATTTATAGATATAAAAAAATAAAGATATATATTTATAATAAATATTAGAAATATATATAATTAAAAATATAAAAAATATATTTATTTTAAATTTATAATTATAAATAAATATATAAATATAAATAAATATATAATTATTAATAGTTATTATTAAAAATAAATAAATAAATAAATATATATATATATTTATTATACATGTAATTTGATAAATATATATAAAAATATAAATAATTTATTATCATTATAGTTTTATCAATGATTTTTTAGCACCGAAAATGATAGACCTTTATCAGTGATAAAAAAGTAATGATAAAAGGTGTCTTTATGAGTGCTAAGATTTTCACGCTAATAAAGACACCTTTTTTCAATGCTGATAAACTCCTATCTCTATCAGTGCAAAAAAAACACTCATAAAAGTATGATTTATTAGCGTTTTATAATTTAGCGCTAATAAAACATACCTTTATCATCACTTTTTAACAAGCACTGATAAATGATTCTGCCGGTTTACTACTCCCTTCTTCACACCAATCAAGCTCTTGTGGAAGCCTTACCCTACCACAGTCTCATCCTCCTCCTCCTCAGTCACCTCCTCCTCATCCTCCTCCGCCGCCATGAAGTCTTCCTCCTTTGCCGCAGAGATCCCCTCCACTACTTCTGCCGCGTCCTTGTTCTCCTTGGCTGCTGACTCCTCCTTCTACTCCGCCTCCACCACAAAGCCCTCCTCCACCTCTACGAACCCTCCTACTCCTCCTCTTCCACTGAATCCTTACATAGTGAATCCATCCAAAGGTGTACATTGTAACTCGATTCTTTATTCACACAAAAATAAATATATTACGTGGATCATTTATGTTTTGTTTCAGTTTTTATTCCACATGTATGATGGGATCATTTTGGATATTTCAATCCTAGAGTTTTGGAACTTTAGGGATTGTAATGGAGGTCTTATTTCTTATTTAGTTGGTCTCCATTGAGGGTGGAATGTTTCATCTTGGTTTGTTCTTCTTCAAAGTAGATTTTTCAATGCAATTGTTTCATTTTGTATTTAAAAGTGTTACAATTATTTATAAATTATTTTTTCTAAAATTATGAATATATTTAATATCCATGTGATTATTTAAACTATTTTATTATGTTTTGATCTTAGAATAAATGGGTTCTCTTTTAAATTTCATTTTTCCATGTTTGATGTGGAATGTTTTCATGTATTATGATTTTGGTGAAATGACCGTGAAGATTTTTGAAATGGTTCAAATGGTGTATGTTGTATTATAATATAGTTTTTTTTCAATGAAAAAAAAAATTGATGTGTATTTTTTTAGAGTGAGGTTTTGATGTTAAAATGAATTTAATGGGGGTTGTTTTATAAATTTCAAATGTTTATTTGAATTGAGCATTTGGTTTACCCCTTGTGATAAATTTCTTAATGGATTATTTAAAATGTTTTTGATGGAAATGGTTTGATTTTGTCTTTGTTTATGATTTTAATGCATGAGACCCATGTTTTTAAGGATATCTTCAAAATGTTTTTATAATATATGAGATTATCATACAAAAGGTCAACATAATTCATGTTTGAATACACCACTGCATATCACGTAGAGACCATCACATAAAGGCCTTCACATATTCTTGATTTGGGAAAATTTTAACTATATTATATTGGGATTTTGATGGTTATATAAATTGGGTTGATTTTCTTTTGTAATTTCTTATACATGGGTAAAAATGGGTTGTTTTAGTGAAGGGTGTTTATAGGTGAGATGAATAGTTTTATTATGTCATTTAGATTTTATGTGATTGACTTCATGATTGGTTTTGATCTCCTCCATTTAATTTATCATGATAACCCCAGTTACTTAGGCTAGACCTAGAACATGTACTTTCTAGACATTGATCCTCTCTCCCTAGTATAGTATTACATCCCCACACTAACTAGGAATCGATATGATCTCCCTAGATATGGATCAAAATGCTTCACTTTCTAGTCATTGATACATTCCCACTGAGAACCACTATTGCACCAAATTATGAGTGACATAAGAAATATTGAAATGATGATTCTTAGGTTCAAGAATTTCCACTAGGGAATCCATATAATAATGAAGTTAATTAGATAGGAAATCCAACTTATCCTAAGATCCTAAGTCTCGTTCATTCAAGATGACAAGGGAGATAATTGAGGATGAGGATGTCTGGATTTGGACCTCAACATCAAAGAGCACCTAGTTTGGATAGAGTAAGAAACTTTAACACATTTAACATGTTCTCTAGCATGAACACCACAATAGTGTGTAACGAATTTGTAATCCTCCAAACCTAAGTTGTTTGTAGCATGAAATAATTGACAGTATCTTTTGGATAAATGGAGGGGTGAGAGACTTGAGGGATAGGGGTCTCTAGGATAGAGATATGGTTCTGGAGAAGAGAGAATAGAGACCAACTATCCATGATGAAATACATTATCTGGATCTACTGAGAGCATCTTCATGGAACTAAGAGAGAGGCGGGGGACCTGTCATGTCATATAAAGCACCAAGTCTAAACAAGTACCCCCTTGACAATGGATACATGATTCTCCTTTGAGGCTACCTATAATTGTGGATCAATTATTGGTAAGGGAAAAGGATCCATGAGAATAGGGGGAGGAATCGAAATCTTGGAATTAGCCCTAATAATGGGGGAAGGCCTAGGATTCCCCAAAGTAAAATCATCATTCACTAGGGGAGGAGGCAAGCTGGTATCCAAAGATACCATGAGGAAAATATAGAGGAAACCAAAGAGAATCTTCCAATATTCTGTAATGTAGTACCCCTATAGATTAAAACTCGAGAAAAACCATTATGGAGAGTAGTATACCAAATGTTTCCACCGTGAAATGGAGTCACCTTCCCAAAGGAGAATGCACGATATAAGCGTATGAGCGAGATCCATTTCCACACACTGTTAGGCCTTTACTACTTGTTGAAGATGGAGAGTTCATACATCCTCATTGAGGAAAGACCCTATCACATCACATTTACCACGAATAAATGAGATGTTGGATAAAGGAAGGAGAATAACTTGGTGGTTAACCCACACTACTGCTTTAGAAGATTCATTCCTATAGTGATCTTTCATCAATCACTGAAAAATATTGAAGCACCAACAATCCATCTCTATGGAGTCTTTCAATGTGTTTATTGTTTTAATTTCCAACGATAATGATAAATGTGGATGGAATTAGAATAAAACCTCTTCTTATTATTGTAAATTTTATGATTATTATTATCCATATTTAGAATATACAATCCATTCATTATATTCCCAACACCATAGAATAATTTCATTGTTATATATAGAGCAAGTATTGTTAATGATAATGAATAATAATATCATATTGTCAAAAAACGATACAAAAATAAAATTACTAATTATAGCGGGTAAATAATAATAAATTTTCAATTATAGGACTAATCTACCAAGTATACTTACATCACAAGTTTCGATTTCTAATGAAACAAAATTTTCACCACTATCGACATAAAGATTTATTTTACCCTTCATCAACTCCCTCTTCTCTATGATTATGTCTTTATTAGCACAAATGTGTAATGAAAACATGGTATTATTGGATCCTAGGTGTTTTTTGGTTGTATATGGATGTAAATAGTTGATATATGTTTGGAGTTTAGAAAAGGAGAAGTTTCTGGTTTCTAGATCTAAGAAATCATATTCAGGAATTGGGAAATCGTATTGAGGAATTGGGATTATCCCATTGGTGTAAGTCATTGAATACGATTTATCGTATTTTGATTTACCTTAGGTTACTAGATTACTGAGAGGATTTTCATTATAATTGATGTAAGTAAAATATCCAACAGTTTTATCCTTTCCCCGAATGATAGAAAGAAGATATTCTAGTTGGAAATGTTCCCATTAATATTAATAATTACCCATTCAAATAAAACCATCCTTACTTTTCCATTTTAAATGGATTTCATGATATACTCTATTGTAAGGTTTATCCATCGACTTCCAAGCATATCTTTTATGGGTATATAATTCTTTCTTGGTAAATTTTTTTACATGTAAACAATTATGTTCCCTTGATTTATTCATTGTATGATCTAGTTTTTGTAGTATTCCATAATCATATTGAAATCAAGAGATCAATCGATGGTGATCCATGACAAGTTTCTCTTCTTTTATCATTGGTTTCCTCTATGTTCATCATATGAAGGAGGTATAGGTAATGAAATTGGTTTGTTCAAGGAATATTCGGATGAGTGGTTGATTAAAAATTTTGGGTTCTTGGTTGTTGAGGATTCTCTTACATGATCTTGGATTGGTGATTATCTATTTCATTGTACATGCACAATGGTTTATAAAATATTCTATTGAGTTAGGGTCTTAGATAATTTTATTTATTTTGTGTAAATTGTGTAAGTTCATGATTTTTCTTGATTTTTTTGGATATTACGGATTATGTTACCCATAACGCCTCAACTAAAACCATCATGTTCGATCCGAAGAGCCATAAGGCCTCATGTTCACCTCTCCATCAATGGATTAATGTTATATAATCAATAGATTAAGGTTATTCATCAATCCTCCAATCTTAAAAGTTTTATTAAGATGATTCAATAACACTTACCAATTGGATGCTCGTTGTTAATAGTAGATCCCTATTTGATCAAGAAATTATGACAACATGCCAGATTCTCCATTGATCTATAAAAAAAGAGGAATTAATCATCATATCAATAAGGAAAACATATATCTAATATATATCTATACTCATTTAACAAACAAGTATAGAGAAATGACATGGATCTAAGAAGAACCTAGCACTCAAATTCTACCAGATCAGTCAAAGGTTAATGGATCAAGGGGAGATGGATGAGAGAGATTTAGAGACCATGAGGGAGAAAAATAATTTAAAATTGGCACATGGGGGGGGGGTCAGATTTGGGTGTAGGAGGTGAAAAAACATGTACAATTAAAACCCATAAGGATTATTAATTTCACCCATGGTAAGGGCGCACTAACCAGTCTGCAATAGGAGAATTTGATTGAAAAACAAGAACAAGGAACTAATTCTAGTGATGAGTGACATAGGGAAATTATATCAATATTTTGTATATTTATTTTGTTAAATAATAATATCATCGAATCAAATAGGATGGATATGAATAAATAAAATATGGATGCTAATATTTTGACAAGAAAGTATGAAGATGGAGTGAAAGAGTTCATCAAGTTTGTAAAAGATCATGCATATGAACCTTCTCAGTTCCTTTTTCCATGTTTATACTGTTGTTATTCAATACAATTTTGTCCAGAGGAGTTGGAATAACACTTTACCTATCACAGAATAGATCAAAGCTATAAATTATGGAATAAAAACGGGGAAAAAGAGAATGTACCTAGTGGCTGGGATAATAGTGCATTTTATGGATCGTCTAATATGATTAAAAGTGTGGAAAATGTAGAAGACCTTATCGAGGATGTGATTACATATGTGAATTGTGATGAAGATCGTATTGAGGAAATGACAAGAACTATTGAAGATGAACTTCGTGATTCCCCAAAATTGTCTGAGTAGTTAAAGAGTTGTGAAAAGAAACCTTAGTATGGTGGTTGCACTAAATATACAACATTTTATGCCATACTGAAGTTGTATAATTTAAAATCAAGAAATGGATGGAGTGAATATAGTTTTACAAAATTACTTTCTATTTTGAATGATAATATCCCAGAAGATAATGAGCTCCTGAGCCGAACATATGACACAAAAAATGCTACGTCCGATAGGTATGATCTCTGAACGAATACACGCATTCCCGAATAGACTATATTGCTGAAGGTGTCGATAGAGGAAAGGGTCCCTATACAGGTACATGATTGTAGAAGAGGAGTAGGAGAGCATGGTACCAAGCTTAGGCTCATGATGCTGCTGTGTTCTATTCACTCTGTTTTGTTCTATTTTGTTGTACCTTGTACCTTGAGTTGTATTGAATTGTATTTCAGTGTTTCCTGTTTTGGCTGCTTTCATAAAAATAGTTACATGATTTATTTTTATATATAACTTTTGGTTATCTTTTAATCCAGTTGTTCATTTCTAGTTCATATTGTTTACTGCTACCATTATTGAATGTTATATTTCTTTTCCAGTATGCTAAACTTTAAAAAATGAAGGCATATTTTCCCCACTATCAGACCTAGGCCCTCGCTGCTAGTTGGTAGCCTCTGGAATTTGGGGAAACGAGCTTGAGGTCATGTTACCAACCGGGTTCTCGACACCCATTGTGTGGCTTTCGGATCTGGGACATTACAAAGTGGTATCAAAGGGGTTCTTTTCTTTGACATACTATTTAGAGCCTATAGTCAGGGATATGATGGAAAATGGTAGTTGGTAATAATCTATGCCTGGGAGTAGCTAACCCATGTACAGGGAAAAGCCAGTCTACCTCGTTTATTGAATTTTTTTTTTCTGATTTTGCAAATTTGATAGTTGAATTGATTTTCACCATTGGGTGATGCACTTGTAGTGTACTGTTTATATTTTATAAATGGGTTCTATTTAGTTGCAACTCGATGAGATAATGGTATTCCATCTCAGGCATCATTTAGGCACATACTAGAAATCACATGTCATGCATTATTTCCATGCCATGTAGGTGAATTATAAATTGCATGTTGTTGTGATAGTTGTTGTTCTAGAAACGCATGCTGTTGTGATTGCTGCTTTGATAAATACCTATGATTTGATAGGGTATTTTTTGTGTGAGGTTGTTGACAGAATGAATTCCAAACTTTGGTTTTTTGGGAGTATGGGCCCTCAATGACCATAATTTAGTGGATCATTGATGAGTTTACTTTGTTATAACAAGTATAATATGCCAAGATTTGATTCGCAGGGAGTATGGGCCCTCACAAATCAGAATTTGACACTTAGGTGTTTGTTTAGTGTTTTTCTAGGTTCTAGAGTAGTTTCTGAGGTTTACTGTCTGGAAAACCCAGGATACACACCATGTAGTTCTTTGGACACATGTCGTGTGTTCTTCTGTTTGGAAAGAAATGGAAAATTTTTCAGTACACACTGTGTACCCTAAGTACATGCCGTGTAGTCTCTTACCATGTCATAGGCCGTGTGGGCAGAGACACGAGATAGGGATGTTTTGGGGGAACACGCCGTGTACCGGTTGTACATGCCTTGTAGTGTCGACCTGGTGTTCACCCATGTAACTAACAACACAAACGATAGAACATTAATAAATGCATGCCGTGTTGACCTTGAACACACTGCGTAGTCTGAACCAGGTACCCTGTTGTGTCACGAACAACATAGGTCGGTGTTATCTTTCTTAGAACACACCGTGTAGTGACAGTCATGTAGCCGGCCATGTAGTGAGCAACACAAGTTGGTCTGGGGCTTCTTTGTACACACCATGTATTATGGTAACACGCCGTGTAGTGTGACCTGGGTACACAAGGTGTGTGACTAACAACACGGGCCGGTGAATGCTTGTAGAGTACATGTCGTGTACCTGTGGGACACGCCATGTAGTTTTGTCTTGGGTGATCCGTGTAGATTAGCTATGTAGAAGAACTCAGGTAGGTAAGGAGGATTCAAGTACACACCATGTATTCAGAATACACGTCATGTGTTTTGGGCGTTACACGACCTGTTTTAGCAGGAGTACACACCCATGTGGATGGCCTGTGAGAACACACCGTGTAGTATATATACACGCCGTGTAGTCAAGTTTTGTAAATCTTTAATGCTTTATTTCTCCTATTAACTTCTTGGTATACTCGTTTTCAGTCTTGATAATCATGATCTAAGGTGTGTGTTTGACTTCGTAGAGTCATGTCACCGAGATGACCACCAGTTGTTCGCCAAGAGAGCAGCGATGATTTTACTCTAGAGGTGGTAGGCCATGGGCTACCAGTGGATCCTACAGTAGTGCCAGATGCGGCACTAGCCGTTATACTGGACAGAGGTGCATATGTGGAGTTCTGTGAAGGATTCATGCGGTTTACGTAGACCTTCCATGGAGCACCAAAGGCCACCACATCTATGGAAGAGCTGACGCATATCTTCGAGCAGCAGCATCCACCTACATTTCCAGGGGATGGTAGACCACATGCTATGGAGTCACGACTGGACTCGATGAAGATGATATTTGAGCATCTGGAGACGCCTCCTGAGAGGAGGGTCAAGTTCCCAACATACATACTACATGATTCTACCAAGAGGTGGCGGGATGTTACCACCCAATATGAGAATCACCAAGACATGGTGTGTGAAGATTTTTAGGAAGTTTTCTATGACTTATTCTTCCTACAGACAATGAGGGCAGATCAAGATCGAGAGTTATTGAATCTACAGCAGGGATCCATGTCAGTGATAGATTATTCTGCTCACTTCAATGAGCTTCAGTGTTTTGCACCCATTTTGGTGGGTGATGAGGCGTTGAGGTCCAGACACTTTGAGGATGGTCTTCAGTGTGACATCCGAGCACTGATGAACATTTTCAGGTTGCCTACCATTCATGCTATTGTGAACTAGGAACTGATTACAGAGTGGAACCTACAGGAAGCTAGTGGTGTAGTCCAGGGCGGTTCAACACCAGTTTCGGGTACTATTTCTACCGGTAAGAGGAAGTGGAAAATGGACTTCTCTCATGGTGGTAATACTATCCAGAAGAATACATCAGGTGGCCAGGTCATTTGCTATTTGTGTGGTAGAGAGGGGCACAAGCGACCTTAGTGTCTGTGTGACCCAGTAGAGTGCCGAGCTTACAACAAGATGGGTCATCTCCTGTGTTTTAAAGGGAATTTCCACCATTAGATAGTGAGAGGGGTTCTGTGCAGAATCTGTGTGCGGGAGCAGGACCAGCAACTTCTTTCTAGTCGGGAAACTGGAATACATCAAGGCATGTAGGCCGAGATGGTGGTCGTGGCCGTGGTTGCTAGATACCAAGATCTCAGAGGCAGCAGGGCGGTTCAGCTCAGGGTAGCCAGGGTGTGTTTCAGGGCCGCGACACTAGGCAGGCATATGCGGTGCAACATAACCAACATGAGCAAGATCCTAGACCTTCCACTGTCAGAGGTACTATTCTAGTTACTTCTGTCTTATCTTCTACACTTTTTTGATACTGGTTCTACACATAGTTTTATATCTGTAGCCATTGTGGATAGACTTGGGCTTTGTGTTTCTTCTTCTTCCGATATCATGACACTAGACACACCTTTTGGAGTGAGGAAGACAAGTGTGAATCAGTGTAAGGAGTTTCCCCTTATGGTTTGTGGGTTTCAATTTATATGGGACCTCTATGTCTTGGATATGATAGCTTATGATTTCATTCTCCGGATAGACTAGTTGGTTCACTTTTGAGCCTTTGTGGATTGGTATCATCGTAGGGTGAGTTTCATGTCACCAGAGGGCAGAGAGTTTCTATACAAGGGTGAATGGGATGTCCAGGCAAGCCAAGCTGGACTAGAGCATCGTGGGAGAGGTAGAGTAATAACCCAGATTGAGAGTTTATATCTGGATGATCAGGGAACTTGTCAGAAGGATTTTTCTCCTGTGGTTGATCATTTCAGGGATGTCTTCCCTGACAACTTTTCAGGTCTACCTCTAGAGCGTGAGGTGGATTTCTCTATTGATCTTGTGCCAATAGTGGCACCGGTGTCTATTCCTCCTTATTGGATGGCCACACCTATGTTGCAGGAGCTAAAGAGGCAGTTAGAGGAGTTGCAAGAAAAAGGATTTATCTGACCCACTACTTATCCTTAGGGTTTGCTAGTCCTTTTTGTGAAGAATGCAGACGTTATCCTCAGACTCTGTGTGGACTATCAAAAAACGAACCAACTGACGGTTAAGAAATGATATCTCTTTCCAAGGATTGATGATCTTTTTGATCAACTTCAAGGTGCACGAGTGTTCTCAAAGATTTACTTGATATCTGAATATCATGAGTTGCACGTGAGACCATCAGACATACCGATTACAGCCTTTCGGAACATATATGGTCCTTATGAGTACTTAGTCATGTTATTTGGACTCACAAACACGCCAGCAGTTTTCATGGATCTGATGAATCAGGTGTTCCACCCCTATCTGAATTCTTTTGTGGTGGTCTTCATGAACAACATCTTAGTGTACTATCACACCCGACACAACCATGCCACCCATCTTGAGATTGTACTGAGTACACTAAGAGAGCATCATCTATATGCTAAGCACTCAAAGTTCCACTTTTATATGGACTTGATTCACTTCCTGGGTCATATTATCTTAGAGGCAGGAGTTGAAGTAGACCTAGAGAAGGTGAGAGCAGTAGTTTTCTGGGAGCATCCTATGAATGTGTTCGAGATACGGAGTTTCTTAGGGTTGGATGGTTACTACAAGCACTTCATCCAAGACTTATCCCACTTAGAAGTGCCGTTGACGGGTTTGACTAAGAAGGGTGTGAAGTTCGTTTGGACAGAAGCTTGTGAGACAGCCTTTCAGAAGCTGAAGGGAAGGTTGACATCATCACCAATCTTAATAATTCCTGAGAAAGGGAAGAGCTATATAGTTTACTGTGATGCATCAGGTTTTGGGTTGGGAGTAGTGATGATTCAGGGCTATCAAGTTGTTGCGTACGGGTCTCGACAGTTGAGACCACATGAGAGGAATTACCCGACACATGACCTTGAGTTGGCTGCAGTTGTTCATGCATTACGCTGTTGGAGACATTATCTATTGGGAGAGATTTTTGTGGTTTTCACCAACCAAAAAAGTCTCAAATACATCTTTAATTAGCATGAATTGAACCTGAGACAATGAAGGTTGGTCGAATACCTTTAGTCCTTTGACTTTGAGCTTGCCTACACACCTGGTAAGGGTAATGCAGTGGCAGATGCATTGAGTGGGAAGACTCAGACACAGGCAGTACAGGAGGCTAGTGGTGAGTGGAAGCTTATGGATTTTTTCTCTGAGATGCATTTGGAGGTGAACGATATTCATGGGTAAACCTATCTTTCATCCTTAGCTGTGACTTCTACCCTCATGAATAGAGTGAGTATGAGAAAACTATCTAATTCAGAAGGCCTAGTTCTACAAGAGTCAGTGGTAAGTGAGGACCCTCCTCCTGGTTGGACGATAGGCGATGATGAGGTGTTGAGTTTCCATGTATGAATGTGGGTTATAGGGGATATACACGAGGAGTTGATGCGGGAGTTTCATGCTTCAGCTTGGGTAGTTCATCCCTGAGCTACCAAAATGTACAGTGACTTGAGACGTTAGAATTAGTGGCTGGGTATGATGAGAGAGATACCTGGTTTTGTTACGAGATGTTCCACCTGTCGACAGGTGAAGGAAGACCATCAGAGGCTAGCCAGACTATTACAATAGTTACAAATTCTGGAGTGGAAATGGGATGATGTCGCGTTGGACTTCATGACCGGGTTGCTGAGGTCACCTCGAGACAATGATGCCGCGTGGGTTTTTGTGGAAAGACTTACGAAGGTTGATCACTTTTTGCCGATCAAGGAGACCTTCGGTGTTGATGATCTCAGGAAGTTGTATATCTGAGAAGTAGTACGTCTTCATGGGGTCCCTCATTCTATCATTTCTGATAGGGACGCCCGTTTTACGTCTCGTTTCTGGAAGAGTTTTCAGAGGGAACTGGGTACATAGGTGCTTCTAAGTACAACTTACCACCCTTATACTGATGTCCAGTCAGAACATATGGTACAGGTGCTTGAGGACATGCAGCGTGCATGCGTCCTAAACTTTGGGGGCTCTTGGGAGAAGCATATACCCCTGGTCAAGTTTTCCTACAATAATAGTTTTCAGGAAACTATTGAGATGACACCTTAAGAGGCTTTATATGGTAGGCCATGCTGATCACCTTTGTGCTGGTTGGAGGCAGGTGAGATAGCTTTACTGGGACCACGTCTCGTGGAGGAGACTTCAGAGCAGGTCCAGTTGATACAGAAGTAGATGGCTACTGCACAGTCTTGTTAGAAATCTTATGTTGATCGCCGCAGAGGACCCTTGGAGTTCGTGGTCGGGGATTAGGTTTTGTTGCGTGTTTCACCAAGGTTGGGATAGAGGATAATTAGAAGACCAGGTAAACTTTCACTGAGGCATGTGAGGCTGGTTGAGATTATGGAGAGAGTCGGGTCAGTTTCCTACCATTTGCAGTTACCACATAGGTACCAGGCCATGCATGGAATCTTCCATGTATCTCAGCTGCGCCGCTATCATTCGGACCCGTCTCACATTTTTCTGCCTGAGGAGGTTGAGCTTATGGTCGATGAATCCTTTGAGGAGCATCCAATTTGTATTGTTGATAGGAGCATGAAGGTTCTCCGAGGCCGGTTATTTCTTGTTGTACGGGTGTTGTGGCAGCATGGATAAGTGTAGGATGAAACCTGGGTACGGGAGACTGAAGTACGTGCTCAGTGGACAGAGTTTTTTGGATCCTATCTTCTCCACCCTTGGAAGGGAAATTCAGGGAAAAATTTCTTTAAGGGGGGAAGTTTGTAATAACCTGGTTCTTATATTTGAGGTACAAGTTTATTTTTTTCTCTTTTTCTTAATTGTTTTTGAGAAAATAAGGAAAATGGGGAAAATACCAAATTTTTTGGGTATACGCTGTGTACTTTTATACACGCCAAGTACTTTGGCCGTGTGGGATGAGTAAAAATGGCATGTAGGTCTGTCAGTGATAAAGGGTGTAAAAACTGACTACATGCTGTGTACTTAGTAATTACACGCCGTGTAATCAGTCGGCAGGTGGATATTATGGTGGTGGAAGCAGTTGCCAGCAGAGTGACAGTACACGCTGTGTAATTGGGAATACACGCCGTGTACTCATGTTGACAGATGAACAATGCCACGGTAGAAAGCATCCGCCAGATGAATAGTTAAATGATGAAAAGTACATGCTGTCTACATTAGAGTACACGTTGTATAGTCTATTGTTTTCACTTAAGATGGTCAGTAGCCTCCTCATTCAGAAGAGGAGGCTTTGAGTTCGTTTTGGAGTCGAGAGAGGAGGCCAGAGCTGTGGAGATCTCCCGACCGCACACCAGGAATCCAAATCCTTCTCTGACAATATCGATTGAACTGTGCGGGTGAGTTCTTTCTTCTCCTTGAGTAGTTATTACCAATTCTTTCCTGAGGGAAAGTTATTTGAGGTTGAATTTTTGAATGTTACCCTAGATCTACATCGTTCACTGGGGTTTTGGGAGGCGTCGTTCGCATATATCGATTAGGGGCGATCAAGGTAGGTGGTTCGATGTTTATTTTCAACTGTTGTGTTGAAATTGTGTAACATTGTGCTATGATCCCATGTTTGGGGTGTCGTATGGATGAGGCCTTTGCTGAAAAGATATCTAGAATTGTATAGATAATCTAATGATAAGTTTAAACTGCTGTTTGGGATCACTGCTTGGATCCAGGACCACCCCGGGGTTGCGTTCCTCTGTTTATCTATTTGGCCTAGATACCCGAGGGTATGCCATAATTATATTGTGTACTGCATTTTCTTGAGATAAAATTTATATAAATTGCTGGTTTTTTCTTTGGGCTTGGCCTGGTTCCTTGCGCCCGAGGGCAATGTTTTATTTAGCATGAGGGCAATGTTTTCTTAGCCTGTGGGCAGTGTTTGGTTAGCCTGAGGGTAACCTTTGTTTATTCCTATGGGCAGTAGTTTCTGTGCCTGAGGGAAATATCACGTATGCCTGAGGGAAATGATCATTACTCCTGGGGGAAATCACCTGTAGGTATTTGATTATGTTACCTGAGGGTAAGGATAGTATGGCTGAGGGCACGACTATTTAGAATATTCACTGTGGTGATTTTCTATGTTATACCTGCCAAGATAAAGCACAATCTTGGAGGTGATAAGTAATAATTAAAATGGAAATGAAACTGGTAGTGATAGTTACTTTTGAGTACTCACTAGTTTACTGGATTTAATTTTGCACACTATTGTTTCACATTTTCACAGACAGTTGGGCACGGGCCTTTGGTGGGTGCCTACTGGTATTTATTTCTCACACCATGTTTGGGTCATGTCTTTGGATAAAACAGACTATATTGCTGTAGGTGTCGACAGGAGAAAGGGTCCCTATACAGGTACATGATTGTATCAGAGGAGTAGGAGATCATGGGATCGAGCTTAATCTCACGGTGCTGCTGCGTTCTGTTCACTCTGTTTTTTTCTGTTTTGTTGTACCTTGTACCTTGAGTTATATTGTATTGTATTGCAGTGTATCCTAATTTGGCTGCTTTCATAGAAATAGTGACATGCTGTATTTTTTATATATAACTGTTGGATATCTTTTACTGCAGTTGTTCATTTCTAGTTCATATTGTTTACTGCTTCCACTGTTGAATGTTATATTTCTTTTCCACTGCGCTACACTTTGACAAATGAGGGCATAGTTTCACCACTATCAGACTTGGTCCCCTGTAACTAGTCAACAGCCTCTGGCGTTTGGAGAAATGCATTTGAGGTTATGTGACCAATCGGGTTCTGGGCACCCGTTGTGTTGCTACTGGATTCGGGACGTTACAATATTTGTGATGACTTGTTTTTTATTATGTATGTTTATGAGTAATTCATTTTACACACATGAATATTATATTCTAAAAAATACTTATAAAATTACATTAAATATATTAAAATAACAAATATATATAATATATTTATAATTATTAAATTTTAATTATATATAAATACTTTTAAAATATATGTATTTGTAATTATAATTATAACTATATATATATATAAATAATTATTAAATTACAATAAATACATATAAAATAATTATATATATATATATATTTGTTTATAATTATATACAAATATTTATAAATATATTTATTTATAGTTAATTATGATTATAAATAAATAAATAAATTATAAAATTATAATAAATATATTTATTATACTACTTATAAAGTTATAAATATATTATTAAATAAATATATTTATAAATTTATACAAATATTTATAAATAAATAAAAATAGTTAAAATTATATTTCCTAAATAAATATATAGATATATTTAAATAATTAAATAATTATAATAAATATATTAATTGTATATATTTAAAAATTTATACAAATATTTATAAATAAATACAATTGGTTATAATTATAATCTAAATAAATGTAGATATATTCAAATAATTAAAAAATTATAATCAATATATTAATTATATATATTTATAAAATTAAAAATTTACTTTTTTATAATTTTATAATTATTTAAATAAATAAATAAATAAATAAATATATATATATAATTACAACTATAAATAAATATTTTTTTATTATAATTTTTATTTATAAATAAATAAATAATTATTTATTATTTATAAATATAAATAAATAAATATTTATATTTTATCTATGAATATAAATAAATATATATTTAATAATTATTAATTTTTAAAAAATATTTTTATTATTTTCATATATAATGTTATATATTATTAAATAAAAATATTTATAACCGTATATGAATATTGATAAATAAATTAAAATATTTATAATTATAGATATAAAAAAATAAATATATATATTTATAGTAAATATTAGAAATATATAAAATTAGAAATGTAATAAATATATTTATTGTAAATTTATAATTATAAATAAATATATAAATATAAAGAAATATATATATTTATTTATAGTTATTATAAAAAATAAATAATATATATATATATTTATTATACATGTAATTTTATAAATATATATAAAAATATAAATAATTTATTATTATTATAGTTTTATCAATGATATTTTGGCATAAAAAATGATAGACCTTTATCAGTGATAAAAAAGCACAGATAAAAGGTGTCTTTATAAGCGCTAAGATTTTCACGCTAATAAAGACACCTTTTTTCAATGCTGATAAAGTCTTATCTCTATCAGTGCTAAAAAAACATTGATAAAAGTATGATTTATCAGCGTTTTATAATTTAGCATTAATAAAACATACCTTTATCATCACTTTTTAACAAGCACTGATAAATACTTCTGCCAGTTTACTACTCCTTTCGTCACACCACTCAAGCTCTTGGGGAAGCCTTACCCTACTGCTATCTCATCATCCTCCTCCTCCTCCTCAGCCGCCTCCTCCTCATCCTCCTCCGCCGCCATGAAGTCTTCCTCCTCTATCGTGAAGCTCTCCTCCACTACTTCTGCCACGTCCTTGTTCTCCTTGGCTGCTGACTCCTCCTCCCACTCCACTTCCACTGCGAACCCCTCCTCCACCTCTATGAACCCTCATACTCCTCCTCTTCCACTGAATCCTTACATCACAAATCCATCCAAAGGTGTACATTGTAACACGATTCTTTATTCACACAAAAATTAATATGTTACATGGATCATTTGGGTTTTGTTTCAGTTTTTATTCCTCATGTATGATGGGATCATTTGGGATATTTCAATCCTAGAGTTTTGAAACTTTAGGGATTGTAATGGAGTTCTTCTTTCTTATTTAGTTGGTCTCCATTGAGGGTGGAATGTTTCAGCTTGGTTTTTTCTTCTTCAAATTAGATTTTTCAATGCAATTGTTTCATTTTGTATTTAAAAGTGCTACAATTCTTTATAAATTCTTTTTTCTGAAATTATGAATATATTTGATATCCATGTGATTATTTAAACTATTTTATTATGTTTTGATATTAGAATAAATGGGTTCTCTTTTAAATTTCATTTTTCCATGTTTGAAATGGAATTTTTTCATGTATTATGATTTGGTGAAATGACCATGAAGATTTTTGAAATGGTTCAAATGGTGTATGTTGTATTATAATCTAGTTTTTTTTCAATGAAATATTTTTTTTGATGTGGATTTTTTTATATAGAGGTTTTGATGTTAAAATGACTTTAAATGGGGTTGTTTTATAAATTTCAAATGTTTATTTGAAATGAGCATTTGGTTTACCCCTTGTGATAAATTTCTTAATGGATTATTTAAAATGTTTTTGATGGAAATGGTTTGATTTTGTCTTTGATTATGATTTTAATGCATGAGACCCATGTTTTTAAGGATATCTAGAAAATGTTTTTATAAAATATGATATTCTCATACAACAGGTCCACATACTTTATGTTTGAATACACCACTGCATATCACGTAGAGCCCATCACATAAATGCCTTTATATATTCTTGATTTGGGAACATTTTAACTATATTATATTGGGATTTTGATGGTTATATAAAGTGGGTTGATTTTCTTTTGGAGTTTCTTATACATGGGTAAAAATGGGTTGTTTCAGTGAAGGGTGTTTAGAGGTGATATGAATAGTTTTTTATGTCATTTAGATTTTATGTGATTGACTTCTTGATTGGTTTTGATCTCCTCCATTTAATTTTTCATGATAACCCCAGTTACTTAGGCTAGACCTAGAATATATACTTTCTAGACATTGATCCGCTCTCCCTAGTATAAGATTACATCCCCACACTTACTAGGAATCAATATGATCTCCCTAGATATGGATCAAAATGCTTCACTTTCTAGTCATTGATACATTCCCACTGAGAACCACTATTGCCCCAAATTATGAGTGATGTAAGAAATCTTGAAATGATGATTCTTAGATTCAGGAATTTCTACTATGGAATCCGTATAATGATGAAGTTAAGTAGATAGAAAATCCAACTTATCCTAAGATCCTATGTCTCATTCATTCAAGATTATGAGTGAGATAATTGAGGATGAGGATGCCTGGATTTGGACGTCAACATCAAAGATCACCTAGTTTGGATAGAATAAGAAACTTGAACACATTTACCATGTTCTCTAGTGTTAACACCACAATAGTGTGTAACAAATTTGTAATCCTCCAAACCCAAGCTATTTGTAGGATGCAATAATTGACAGTATCTTTTGGATAGATGGATGGGTGAGAGACTTGAGGGATAGGGGTATCTAGGATATAGATATGGGTCTGGAGAAGAGATAATAGAGACCAACTTTCCATGATGAAATACATTATCTGGATCTACTGAGAGCATCATCATGGAACTAAGAGAGAGGTGGGGGACCTGTCATGTCATATAAAGAACCAAGTCTAAACAAGGACCCCCTTGACCATAGATATGGGATTCTCCTTTATAGCTACCTATAATTGAGGATCAATTACCCGTAAGGGAAAAGGATCCATGAGAATAGGGGGAGGAATAGAAATCTTTGAATCATCCCTAATGAGAGAGGATGGCCTAGGATTCCCCAAAGTTAAATCATCATTCACTAGGGGAGGAGGCAAGCTGATATCTAAAGATACCATGTGGAAAATATAGAGGAAACCAAAGAGAATCTTCCTATACTCTATAATGTAGTACCCCTATAGATTAAAACTCGAGTAGAACCATTATGAAGAGGAGTATACCAAATGTTTTCACCATGAAATGAAGTCACCTTCCCAAAGGAGAAGGCACGATATAAGCGGATGAGTGAGATCCATTTCCACACACTATTAGGCCTTCACTACTTATTGAAGATGGAGAGTTCATACATCCTCATTGAGGAAATACCCTATCACATCACATTTACCATGAAGAAATGAGAAAGGAAGGAGAATAACTAGGAGGTTAACCCACACTACTAATTTAGAAGAGTCATTCCGGCAGTGATCTTTCATCAACCACCGAAAAATATTGAAGCACCAAAAATACATCTCTATGGAATCTTTGAATGTGTTTATTGTTTTAATTTCAAATGACAATGAAAAATGTGGATAGAATTAGAATAAAACCTCTTCTTATTATTGTGAATTTTATGATTATTATCATCCATATTTTGAATATACAATCCATTCATTATATTCCCAACACCATAGAATAACTTCATTCTTATATATAGAACAATTCTTGTTAATGATAATGAATAATAATATCATCTTTTCAAAAAAAGATACAAAAATAAAATTACTATTTATAGAGGGTAAATAATAATAAATTATCAATTATAGGACTAATATACCTAGTATACTTACATCATAAGTGTCGATTTCTAATGAAACAAAATTTTCACCACTACCGACATAAAGATTTATTTTACCCTTCATCAACTCCCTCTTCTCTATGATTATGTGTTTATTAGCCCAAATGTGTAATTAAAACATGGTATTGTTGGATCCTAGGTGTTTTTTGGTTATATATGGCTGTAAATAGTTGATATATGTTTGGAGTTTAGAAAAAGAGAAGTTTCTGGTTTTCATATCTAAGAAATCATATTCAGGAATTGGGAAATTGTATGGAGGAATAGGGATTATCCCATTGGTGTGAGTCATTGAATACGATTTATCATATTTTGATTTACCTTAGGTTACAAGATTACTAAGAGGATTTTTATTATAATTGATGTAAGTAAAATATCCAATAGTTTTATCCTTCCCCCGAATGATAGAAAGAAGATATTCTAGTTGGAAATGTTCCCCTTAATATTAATAATGACCCATTCAAATAAAACCATCCTTACTTTTCCATTTTAAATGGATTTCATGATATACTCTATTGGAAGGTTTACCCATTGACTTCCAAGCATATCTTTTATGGGTATATAATTCTTTCTTGGTAAAATGTTTTACATGTAGACAATTATTTTCCCTTCATTTATTCATCGCATGATCTTGTTTTTGTAGGATACCATAATCATATTGATATCAAGAGATCAATCGATGGTGATCCATGACAAGTTTCTCTTCTTTTATCGTTGGTTTCATCTATGTTAATCATCTGAAGGAGGTAAAGGCAATGACATTGGTTTGTTCAAGGAATATTGGGATGAGTGGTTGATTGAAATTTTCGGGTTCTAGGTTGTTGTGGATTCTCTTACATGATCTTGGATTGGTGATTATCTATTTCGTTGTACATGAAAAATGGTTTATAAAATATTCTATTTAGTTAGGGGATTAGAAAATTTTATTTATTTTGTGTAAATTGTGTAAGTTTCATGATTTTTCTTGATTTGTTTGGATATTAAGGATTATGTTACCTATGACGCCTCAACACAAACCATCGGGTTCGATCCAAAGAGACATAAGACATCATGTGCACCTCTCCATCAATGGATTAAAGTTATATAATCAATGGATTAAGGTTATTCATCAATCCTCCAATCTTAAAAGTTTTATTAAGATGATTCAATAACACTTACCAATTGGATGCTCATTGTTAATAGTATATCCCTATTTGATCAAGAAATTATGAAAACATGATAGATTCTCCATTGATCTATAAAGAAAAGAGGAATTAATCATCAGATAAACAAAGAAAACATAGATCTAATATATATCTATACTTATTTAAAAAAGAAGAAGAGAGAAATGACATGGATATAAGAAGAACTTAGCACTAAGATTCCACCAGATCAGTCAAAGGTTAATGGATCAAGGGGAGATAGATGAGAGATATTTAGAGATCATGAGGGAGATAAATAATTTAAAATAGGCACATGGGGGGGGTCAGATTTGGGTGTAGGAGGTGAAAAAACACATACGATTAAAACCCATAAGGAGTATTAATTGCACCCATTGGAAGGACACACTAACCAGTCTGTAATAGGGGGCTTCGATTGAAAAACAAGAACAAGGCACTTCTTCTAGTGATGAGTGACATAGGTAAATTATATCAATATTTTTTATATTTATTTTGTAAAATAATAATATCACTGAATCAAATAGGATGGATATGAATAAATAAAAGATGGACACCAATATTTTGAAATGAAAGTATGAAGATGGAGTTAAAGAGTTCATCAAGTTTGAAAAAGATCATGCATATGAACCTTCCCAGTTCATTTTTCCATGTTGACACTGTTGTTATTCAAGACAATTTATTCTAGAGGAGTTGGAATAACACTTGATCTGTCACAGAATATATTAAAGTTATAAATGATGGAATAAAAACGGGTAAAAAGATAATATATCCAGTGGATGGGATAATAGTGCTTTTTATGGATAATCTGATATGATTAAAAGTATGGAAAATGAGGATGACCTTATCGATGGCGTGATTACAAATTTGAATGGTGATGAAGATTTTATTGAGGAAATGACGAGAACTATTGAAGTTGAACTTCGTGATTACCCAAAATTGTCTGAGTAGTTAAAGAGTTGTGAAAAGAAACCTTAGTATGGTGGTTGCGATAAATATACAACATTGTAAGCCATACTGAAGTTGTATAATTTGAAATCAGGAAATGGATGGAGTGATTATAGTTTTACAGAATTACTTTCTATTTTGAATGACAAGATCCCAGAAGATAATGAGCTCCCAATCCGAACATATGACACCAAAAAAATGCTATGTTTGATAGGTATGATCTCTGAATTAATACACGCATTGACGACTGACTGTATACTATTTCACAAGGACTACAAATCACTTTGATAATTCTCAAATATTGGTGCTTATTGATATAAGAAAGATGAAACTAGTCCTACGAAATTTGTACGGTACTTTACAATAATTACAATGTTTAGGAACCTATATGGAAGTGAGGAGACCATAGGTAAATTGATGTGGCAGTGTAACACCCCAAGATTTCATAGTAAGTTATCTCATTAAAGTAATTCAATATCTTGTGCTACACACAACACCGAGTTCGAGTGCAACATAACTTACCAAACTAGCCGTTCAAAAAGTAGTTATGAATAGTACTAACTTCATTTTGAATCTTATATACTCTATATAATTTTAAAATCCATATAATGTGTTTCTTAGACATAATATAAGAACAAATTATTTTTTTTCAGATAAAATAAGTATTTTTTCAAAAAATGCAGTTTTACCGACTTTTAGCGGAGAAACCTTTTTAAAACCAATATTTGAAACTTTTATATATTAGATTTAACGAAATTAAATTCTTCTTTAGAATAGGGAAATAATAATTTTGTTTGGATGAATTTTTGGTACTTTTCTGATAACTTTCATATTTTGACAAAAAACGAAAAATACTTTGTTTTAATTGAAAACAACTTTTTTAATAGAAGTAATTTATAGTGTTAAATTATTCATTTGAAGGGTTTTTAAGTATAATTAGATTATATTTTTATCATTTAATACAATTTAGGTCATTATAAGTAATTTCACATTTAGATTTGATATAAACACATGTGAATCTTTTTATAGTTTTTACTTTTTAAAAACCTGATTTTTTGGTTTTGAGAACGGGAATTAATTTTAAATTAATAAATTCTACTTCTATGTTTTGAATTTGGTAAAATAGACTTCATTTTTTAATTCTTAATTTCAAAATTATCTTAGTTTAATTTTTTTTTCTAAAAACTTTCAATTTTTAATGAATAGTGAAAAACACTGCGTTATTGGTTGAAACCGAATTTTTAATTTAAATAATTATTTATTTTTTTTAAATTTATTTTAGGTAAAAATAGATACATAATACCTATATAAGTTTAATTTAATTCATTAGATTCATTTTATAATAAGTTTAGATATATAAAAATTTTATTGAACTTTTTACTCTCTTTTACTCACCTCCTATGGACATTTGCAAATTTTCATAAAACTTAATTTTACCACTTCTACGAATTGAATTTCAAAAAATATAAGAGGCACAGTTGATATCAGTATGTAAAATGTTGTTCAATAATATGAAAATAATTTTTGGTGAATAGTAACTTTTGACTTTTATTTACTACGGTTAAAAGTAAATAGGGTAATAAAGGATTAAAATGATATCATAATTACCCTAATGCATGTTATAATTCTAATGGATAAGAGTAAACTGATAAAAAAAAACCTTAGAAATAAAATATGATCCACTTTTTCCCATTTGGATTAGATTTGGACATTTATTATTATTTTATTTAAAGAAGAGTTATAAGAGTTGAATTCAAAGTTCAATAACTAAAGAATTTTTAATATAGGGTTACACACAATATAAATTTGACTATAAATAATCATTAGAAAGATAAAATTATTTACTATGTAATGGAATTTTATTTATAATTTTTATACATTAAATAATTTAATTTATTTATGACGCAATGATGATGCAGTAATTACCTTATTAATGAAATATTAAAATAATTGATACTATAAATATCCAAATAAATGTAAATTGAGACTTAAGATGAATTAAAATAATTTTATAGGTTAATATGACATGTTAGGGTTGGTTAAATAAATTTTATTCGAAGTGATAAAGTTTTTATGGCTGTCAAAAAAATCAAATACTAAATAGTGTCAAAATTGACATAATTGAGTATTTTAAAAAAATATTATATTATTAATTGATATAATATTTCTAAAAATCTAAATTTCAGGAAAAGAACTTATAAAAGGTTATATATATTAATAATGAACCACATGGGGTTATATTGTCTTGTTATTGTATGTTTATTAACCATAAAACATAAAAATACAAAGAGACATGGTAAATGTCAAACTATTTAACTAAGAGTTAAATATAAAAGATAAGGTTAATATGATGACCTAAACCTGTATAAGACCTATTGGTTGAGAAGTTTTCAACCCATACCCACTTATACTTTAAATTATTAATTTTAGATCCATTAGAAACCGAAAATGATTTTATTATAAAATAATATTTTAATCTTTTCCTAAAGTGACCCTCACCTTGGTTATAAAAGGGAACTTCCTATTCTCTTAATTTCAGAACTCTAAAGCCATTTGGATCGGAAAAAACCTGCCCAAATATCCTCCCAACTTTCATCTATTCATCCTAGAGGCCTTCTTTTTGTCTTAAACCCAACCTAAGGATCTCTTTTGATCAAATCAAAAGGAAGAACTCGAAGAAGAGGTAAATATTTTATCACCTCTTTCAAGTTCTTTTCTTCTTCCACTTCTTATTTTTTTGTTGTTTCCATTATAAAATAATAACTCTAGTATCTTCTATATACTTTCATGTTATTATAAAAATTTTAAAACCATATTCATTATTCTATCCATCATATGAAGGACAAAGTCACCATACGTGCGTATGTACGGGTTACCATCTCCACGTCATGGTGTAGTTTGTTAATCCAAAACTTCATTATTTGGATGCATATAATAGTGAGTATAAATGATGTAAATAAGAAATATAACATGTTTATTATTCATTATATATTATTTACCATCCAATTACACACTATTTCACCATCAATATAATTACATTATCGCTCGTGCGTACTTACGGATTACCGTCTCCATGACGCGATGAGATTCATTCCCATGTTCACTATTCAACGATGATTATAAAAAAATATTTTATTAATAAGTATGTAATATATGATATAATAATGCTACTAGATATATATATATATATATATGTTTGTATGTATGTATGTATGTATTTACTTACATATATCTTATTCACTTACTTCTGTTCAATACGATATGAAAATAGAAATAACATTTATGCGTACGTACTACCTACCGTCTCCATAAACTATGACTTACATTTCATATATCTATCTATAAATCAAGGATTATATTCTAGAAGTATTTAAATCATGATCTAAATGATACTATCAAGAATAACAAGTTAAAACACATACGATAAAGGAAGCGATTATTACCCAAAATGTTAATTTAACATGGAAATCATTTTTAAATGGGTTGAATAAAGTCATAAATGAATCCTGTATGATATAATAAATATGAATATTGTTCTGGTATAATTTAATAACATACTATGGTCATTATACATGAGTTTAAACGTACCCTTGACCAAAATAAAGTACAAGGTAAGGGTTAATTCTTCAATCTCATTATTATTTGAGATTGTTTATGGGTAAATTGTTTTGGGACATATTTATTATCCATGTCCATGTTACATAAAATAGTTTTAAAATGGATTATTTTAAAGGTAATATTTTAATAAAACATCATTTTAAATGTTTTAAAGATTTATTTTTCTAAACCTTTCTCATTAATGTCTATGTGCTCAAAATGGTTTTAAGGATTTATTTATATGGACATGAATGTTATAAAATGATAATTACTTTCAAAAGTTTCAAAGTGGTATAAGACTCTTTGATTCAAAAATTTCTTTAAATGTATTCCTTTATAAATTGTGTGACTTTTAAATGTTTTAATGAAAAAGGGATATTTCTCTCAAAGAGTTTTAAAAATCATTTTCATCTATGTCAAGATCCTATGACAGATTTTAAACTTGTTTGAAGTTGCATTATTATGATTCAAATCTTCCATATTGTATTGGTTTTTTTGCTATATGTTTGACTGTGGATGTGTTATTTTTGTACCATTAATGGTTTATGGATAAAGTATTGACATTTTGTATGATAGTTTTAATACGAATGTTTATGTTATGTTTCAACCTTTTCAAATGAGAAATGTATTGGACATAGTAAGTGACAGGTGGAGCCCACTATAGCTCCTCGATGCATTGGTAGGTCTCATGAGACAATTATACGTGGAATTAGATAAGGCCTTTCCCAATTTGATATATGGTTTTGGCCGAGGCCTTAATCATTTTTAGGCGTCTTGGCCGAGGCCTTGAGAAAATGATTCAGAATTTCTGGCATTATAAATTCTCTCATTATGAAAATAATATTGATGGTTATATGGTTATTCGACTAGTAGAATACCCATGACTATGTTTTATTATGGTATTATTTACTTAGATCATATTTCTGCCATAAATTTTTCATGTTTATTATTTGAAAAGGCATGTGTTTTCAATTATTCACCATGCCTATTGTTTATGTTATCTTCCACTAAATTGTTTACCCTTACTGAGAATCTGATCTCACCCCTTTCTTATGTTTTATTTTCCCAGGATTTCCAAGAAGTGTATTATGACTGACCTGTAGGGATAGTCTAAGGGATATGAATGTGGTTAATGGAGATAATGTTGTTGTTGTTTTTCATTTTATAATGTAATGTAACGTTATTGTATGTAATATATTTCCAAGACTTCTAAACTGATCTGTCTTTCAGGACATGATTTCCTCATATCATGCCAATGTTATATAATAAATCACTGACTCTGGGTAACTGGGGTCAGGGCATTATATTTGGTATAAAATGAAGTTTAGCAATAATCTTGAAAACTTTATTTAGATAAACTATAACAAGGAAACCTTACCCTAAGATAGACTTTGAGGATTAATATAGAAAAAATTCCTAGAATTTTGGTTCTGTAGATATTTTTTGAGTTTTCCAAGCAATACATCCCTATTTGGATACGAGCTGGTAGAGGCGACTCTGCCATAGATGTAACTAGGGGTAAAACCTGAAAAACACCACTTTGAGATAGATTCGATTAGGAACTGGTGCACAAAAATAGGGCTTGCTGCACTCTTGGTTACGACACTCCCAGGGTATATGATTAGGATAATTCACAATTTATTTACAAACCATTATGATGAATATATGAGTAAATATTCCATTAAAGATTCCATTTTTATGATTTTGAGACTAGATGTGTGAAAATATTCAATTAATATTGAGAATTTTTCTAGTTTTTGGATTATATAGTATGATATGATCTAACCTAGTGTGTGTAATAATATAGAAATGGCACCCAATATAAGGAATGGGAACTCCCACAATATGCATGATCCAAAGGGTGATAAGGATCATATGTTTCATAGTCTTAAGACATCTTTTAGAAGGGAAATATTCTCCCACATATTCTCATCATATGAAGAAATAATATGATGTGTTAATAAGATAAGTGAATAATTCTCTATGTCCTATGGATTTGAAGGGAAGTAGGAGAAGAAAAGGATGGTATAGAAAAAGATGGATAAAGGGAAGAGGGGAAAGAAGGATTTTCCCATATGTGATAACTATGGAAAGAATCACCTTGGTAATTTTTTTGAAGGGAATGAGAGTTTTTTATAAGTGTAGAGAAAAATGAAACAAAGTACGTGATTTCAAGGGTAAGAAAAAGGTTTCAAATGTATAATGCTTCAACTGTAAGGATTTTGGAAACTACGTGAATCAATGCACAAATAATCAGAGTATTCCCCAAATGATGCTATTAGATAATAATCAAGTTATGATAATAGCATAGATGAAGAGGAATGACTTGTGTTATTATGTTGTTATTAAATAGTTATTTCATTTGAGTTTTGTATCAATGATGTACTGGTTATATTAATTATAGAAATAAATAAGGATTATACTACAATACTATTTCATTACAGATTTGAGATTGTATGGTACCAAGTAAAGTGACACAGTTTCAGGTTAAATTTTTTGTAAAATACATGGTTAAAGGAAAGGTAAACCATAATATGGTCCTGATACTGAGGTAGTGATTTTGGAATAATATATGATTGATTTGGATAAATTTTATTGGATATTCTTGACTACCTTGAAACTGATTAATGATTTTTTTATTCCATCATTGTTGGAATATGAAAATTTTTTGGATATAAGGAATATATCTAGTATTATATAAGGAATAAGGGAGCATGAATGTAATAAATAAGGTTTTATGTTAATTCATGGTGTTATAGTGTTTTAAAAGAATACATGATTAAGGTATTCACATGTTATTACGTGTAAAAAAGGATCTTCATTGTGTTTACCTTCCTTATAAATTTTGGATTGTGAGTTTGGAAAGAAGTATTTTGGATAAGCCTAAAGGTTGGAATCGATTAAGTTTGACATTGGATACTATTGTTAAGGTTAAATTGTTTCTTGAGATTATTTTTGGATTGTCATAAAAAGGACAACCCGGAGGTCGGGCGACAACCCGTCGCATCTGGTAAGGCCGCAAGACTTGAACCCACAACCGAAGGGCGACAAGGGTGGATCACCTACCATTGGAATAAATGATGTCTTGGTTTGTATAATGTAGTTCTTTTTAAATAGTCTGAAAAATTAATTATAAATTCACTATTTTTTTAAACCCTATATGATTAGGATAAATAGAATATTTTTGAATTCTATTATCTTTTGGTATGAAAGATGAGTCTGTGGTAGGAATTAGTTGAAGGATGAAACTCTACTTGTCAAGTATATTTTTCTCTTATTCTATGAATAAATTAATACATAAAATTTAAGGAAGGGATCTTAAAACCAAAATTGTGTTATCCTGATAACTTATATTGAACTAATGATATTTTAAATTATCATAGATTGATGGCTTTGAGGCCCTCAATTTCAAACTTGTTTGTGATTGATGACCTCAATCACTCCCTATAAATATTTACATTTTTCCTCCAATTACATGTTTCTAATTTCCACTAATGTTCTAATAATTGAGATCATAATTTTGTGGTAAATTTTTCATTCCCTTTCCCTCTTATTAATACTAAATTTTATCTACCCAATTTTTGATGTGGGTTTTCCACAAATGTATTTTTATATTTTTAACCTTTTATTTTTGAAGAACTATTTGAAATTGCAAGGAATCAATTTGTTAAAGGAGGGGAGATTGTAACACTCCAAGATTTCATAGTACGTTATCTCATTAAAGTAATTCAATAGCTTGCACTACACACCACACCGAGTTCGAGTACACCACAACTTACCGAACTAGCCCTTCAATAATCGGTTATGAATAGTACTAACTGCATTTTAAATCTTATATACTCTATATAATTTTAAAATCCTATTATTTTTTTCTTTGACATAATATAAGAACAAATTCATTTTTTCAAATAAAAGAATTATTTTTCAAAAAATGCATTTTTACCGCCTTTTAAGGGCGAACCCTTTTTAAAACCAATATTTGACACTTTTATATATTAAATTTAATGAAATTAAATTCTTCTTTATAATAAGGACATAAAAAGTTAGTTTGGATAATTTTTTGGTACTTTTCTGATAACTTTCATATTTTGATGAAAAGTGAAAAATACTATGTTTTAATTGAAAACACATTTTTTAATCGAAATAATTTATAATATTAAATTATTAATTTGAATGGTTTTAAAGTATAATTAGATTTTATTTTTATCATTTAATAAAATTTAGGTCATTATAAGTAATTTCACATTTAAATTTGACATAAACACATGTCAATCTTTTGATAGTTTTTACTTTTTAAAAACTTGCCTTCTGGTTTTGAGAACATGAATTAATTTTAAATTAATAAATACTACTTATATGTTTTTAAATTGTAAAATAGACTTCATTTTTGAATTAATAATATCAAAATTATCTTAGGGTAAAGTTTTGGTATTTTTCTGAAAACTTTCAATTTTTAATGAATAGTGAAAACCACTGTGTTATTGGTTAAAAAAAACTTTTTATTTAAATAATTATTTATTTTATTTAAAATTATTTTATGTTAAAATAGATACATAATACCTATAAAAGTTCAATTTAATTCATTGGAGTCATTTTATAATAAGTTTAGATATATAAAAATTTTACTGAACTTTTTACTGTCATTTACCCACCTCCGAGGAGTATTCACAAATTTGCATAAAACATAATTTTACCGCTTCTGTGAGTTGAATTTCAAAAATCCGAGAGACACAGTTAATATTATTAAGTAAAATGTGGTTCAATAAGATGAAAATAGTTTTTGGTGAATAGTAACTTTTGACTTTTATTTACTACGGTTAAAAGTAAATAGGGTAATTAAGGGTAAAAATGATATCATAATTATCCTAACACATGTCCTAATTCTATTGGATAAGTTTTATTCGACCAAAAAAACCTTAGGAATAAAATATGACCCACTTTTTTACACTTGTATTAGATTAGGACATTTATTATTATTTTATTTAAAGAAGAGTTAAAAGAGTTGAATTCAATGTTTAATAACTAAAGCATTTTTAATATAGGGTTACATACAATATAAATTCGACTATAAATATTCATTGGTAATATAAAAATATTTCCTACATAATTGTATTTTATTTATAATTTTTAGACATTAAATAATTTAATATATTTATGGCACAATGATGATGTCATAATTGCCTTATTAATGAAATATTAAAATAATTGATATTATAAATTCCTAAATAAATGTAAATTGAGACTTTTGATGAATTAAACTAATTTTATAGGTTAATATGACATGTTAGGGTTGGTTAAATAAATTTTATTCGAAGTGATGAAGTTTCTATGGATGTCAAAAAAAAAATACTAAATAGTGTCAAAATTGACAAAATTGAGTTTTTAAAACAAATATAATATTATTAATTGATAAAATATTCATAAAAATCTACGTTTTGGCCAGAGGACTTAGATAAGGTTATATATATTAATAATGAACCACATGGGGTTCTATTGGCTTGTTATAGTAAGTTTATTAACCATATAACATAAAAATACAGAGAGACATTGTAAATGTAAAACTATTTAACTAAGAGTTAAATCTAAAAGATAATGTTAATATGATGACCTAAACCTATATAAAACCTATTTGTTGAAATGTTTTCGAGCCATACCCACCTTATCCATAAAATAATTCATTGTTTAGCCATTATAAACCAAAAATTATTTTATTATAAAATAATATTTCAAGCTTTTCTTAAAGTGACCCTCACCTCTCTTATAAAAGGTCACTTCCCCTTCTCTTAATTTCACACCTCCAAAACAATTTGGCTCATCCAAACCATGACCAAATATCCTTCCAAATTTTCTACCTTCATTCTAGAGGCCTTCCTTTGGTCATAAATACAACATAAAGAGCCATTTTGATCAAATAAAAAGGAAGAACCCAAAGAAGATGTAAATATTTCATCACATCTTTCAAGTTATTTTCTTCTTCCACTTCCTCTTTCTTTATTGTTTCCATTCTAAAATAATATCTCAAGTATATTCTATATAATTTGATGTTATTATAAAAACTGTACAACCATATTCATTATTATATCCATCATATTAATGACGAAGTCACCATACGTCCGTACGTACGGCTTACCATCTCCACGTCATGGTGTAGTTTGTTATTCCCAAACTTCATTATTTGGATGAGTATAATAATGAGTATAACTGATGTAAATAATAAATATAACATGTTAATGATTCCGTATATATTATATAACATCCAATTAGATATTATTTCACTATAAATATAATGATATTGTCACTCGTGCGTATGTAAGGATTACCGTCTCCATGACGTGATGAGATTCATTCCCACGTTCACCCTTCAACGATGATTATAAAATTATATTTTTTAATAAGTATCTAATATATGACATAATAATTCTAATGGATATATATATATATATATATATGTATGTATGTACTTACATATATATTATTCACTTTATTTCGTTCAATATGATATGAAAATAGAAACAACGTTTATGCGTATGTACAACCTATTGTCTCTATAAACGGTGCCTTCCATTTCATATATCAATCTATTATAAATATTTATATTCTAAATATATATGATATATAAATCAAGGTTTATATTATGTAAGTATTTAAATCATTATCTAAATGATATGATCAAGACTAACAAGTTAAAAGACGTACAATAAAGAAATTGATTATTACCCAAAATGTTAATTTAACATGGAAATAATTATTAAATGGGTTGTATAAAGTCATAAATGAATCATGTATGATATAATAAATTTGAATATGGTTTTGGTATAATTTAATAATATACTATGGTCATTATATAGTATTTTAAACGTACCATCAACCAAAGGAAAGTGCAAGGTAAGGGTTGATTCCTCAATCTCATTATTTTTAGAGATTTTTTATGGGTAAGTTTTTATTGGGACATATTTATTATCCATGTCCATGTTTCATAAAAGAGTTTTCAAAGGGATTCTTTTTAGGGTACTCTTTTATTAAAACATCATTTTAAATTTTTTAAAGATTTATTCTTCTCAACCTTTATCATTAGTGTCCATGTGTTCAAAATGGTTTTAAGGATTTATTTATATGTACATGAATGTTTTAAAATGTTAATTCCTTTAAAAAGTTTCAAAGTGGTATGGAACACTTTGATTCAAAAATGTATTTAAATGTATTCCTTTCTAAATTGTGTGACTTTTAACTGTTTTCATGAAAAATGGATATTTCTCTCAAAGAGTTTTACAAATCATTTTCATCTATATCAACATCCTTTTATGGATTTTAAACATGTTAGAAGTTGATTTGTTATGATACCAATATTCCATATTATATTGAAGGTTTTGTGATATGTTTGAATTTGAATGTGTTATTTTGTACCATTCATGGTTTATGGATAAAGTATTGACATTTCATATGCTAGTTTTAATATGAATGTTTATGTTATGTTTCAACATTTTCATATGAGGAATGTATTGGACATAGAAAGTGACGGGTGGAGCCCACTATAGCTCCTCGATGCATCGATAGGTCTCATGAGACAATTAGACGTAGAATTGGCTGAGGCCTTTCCCAATTTGATATATGGTTTTGGCCGAGGCCTTAATCATTTTTAGATGACCTGTCTGTGGCCTTGACAAAATGTTCCAGAATGTCTGGCATTATACATTCTCTCATTATGAAAATAATATTAATGGTTCATGTGATTATTAGACTAGTAGAATACCCATGACTATGTTTTATTATGGAATTATTAACTCAGCTAATATTTCTACCATAAAGTTTCCATTTTTATTATTTGTAAAGGCATGTGTATTCAATTATTCACCATGCCTATTGTTTATGTTGTCTTTCACTAAATTTTTTACCCTTACTGGGCATCTGAGCTCACACCTTTCTTATGTTTTATTTTCCTAGGATTTAGAAGAAGTGTATTATGAATGACCTACAGGGATAGTCTAAGGGATATGAATATGGTCAGTGGAGACAATGTTGTTGTTTTTTTTTCATTTTATAATTTAATGTAACGTTCATATATGTAATCTATTTCCAAGACTGCTACACTTATCGGTCTTTCGAGACATGATTTCCTTATATCATGCCAATGTTATGTAATAAAGCACCAACTTTAGGTAACTAGGGTCAGGGTGTTATAGGCACACAGATAGAAGAAATAAAGATGGGAAACTATATTACCCGGTAGACTATCCTTAGTGGAAGAGAATCGATCATGAGTATCCTGATTTTGTAAATGAGATGAGAAACCTTTATCATGAATTATCTACAGATAGAGTGAATCCTTTTGGTTTTCAAATCAGCACTCATAGTACATGACCAGTTATGTTGGTAAATTATAACTTTCCACCATGGTTACGCATGAAGATAAAACACATTATTCTATCTCTACTTATATCAGGACCGAAACAACTGCGGAATGATATTGATGTTTATTTGGCTCTATTGAGTGAGGATTTGAAATTATTGTGGGATTCACATGTTATGTTGTATGATACTTATAGAAATAAAGATTTCACGTTGAGGTTCATGTTGTATTGGATGATAAATGAATTTCTTGCTTAAGAAAATATATTAGGATATAGAATTAAAGGAAGTAATGGTTGTAACGTCTGCAAACAAGGTACATAGTCAATTAGATTGAAACATTTATTAAAAACCGTGTTTCTAGGACATAAAAGATTTCTAACCTGATGAAATAAGTACCAATATTTGATGACCTCATTATATGGATTTTCAGAAGAACGTACATCACTGTCACCACTAATAGGTGATCAACTATTTGAGAAAGTAATATTTGTGTACACTGATTTTGGAAGAATATTTTCGAAAAACCTTACGAATACCAGTTGGAATAAGAGATCAATTTTTTTGAATTACCATACTGGAATTTTCTATACACCATACACTTTCTTGATGTTATTTATATTGAAAAAATGTATGTGACAATGTCATATACATGTTGCTAAATGCACCTGAAAAAACAATAGATGAAATTAAGGCTAGGTTGGACATGATTGAAATGGGAATACAAGAAGAGTTGGTGCTAGTGAAGGGTGAAAAATGAACTTTTATTCCTCTAGCTGCTTACACTATTTCTAGGTAGAAGAGATATTAGTGTTGAAACTTCTTGAATGATGTAAAGGTTCTAAAGGGGTATTCATCTAATATCAAGAACATCTTGTCAATGACTGATTTAAAGGTAAATGGTCTGAAGTCACATGACTGCCATGTTTTGATGAAAGATCTAATTCCTATAGATTTATAATGTATTTTTACAAATAATGTAGGTTATAAATTAACAGATCTCTATTTATTATTTGAATCTATATGTAAAAAGGTTATAAACCCAATGAAATTACTAAGTATGGAAAGAGAAATTTCCATCATATTATGTAAATTGGAAATGTTCTTCCCACCGATATTCATTAATAAAATGGTTCATTTGATGGTTAAATTGGTAAGAGATATTTGACTATGTGGCCCTATAAAATATAAATAGATGTACCCCATTGAAAAATATATGAATATTTTGAAAGGTTATGTCAAAAATCAAAGTCGTCCATAGGGTTGTATTACAGAGTGATATATTATTGAGAAATCTGTTGAATTCTATACCAAATACTTTTCTGGTGTGGAAAGAATTGGTCTACTGAAATCTCATCACATTGGAAATCTTACGGGTGAACGATTTTCTAGAAGATAGGTTTTTAAAATCAATATTATAGATTAGGAGCATTCCCACTGTTACATTTTGCATAACAGTTTCTAGGTTGACCCATATGTCAAAACCCATAAATAAATTTTTAGGCATTTGAATCCATAAAGGGATGAAAAATGGATATCAAATATACATAATCATCCATTTATTGGATGGATTTGGAACCATATATTTAAGGAGTCTGATGAAAATATAGACTCAATTTCTGAATGAATTTGATGGCTAGGTGAGGGACCAAGTGTGTATGTATTATCTTATAATTCTTATGTAATTAATGGTTATATATTCTATAATAATGAAAATGAAGAAGAAAATACCATGGATAATAGTAGAGTTACACTTTTGGCTGAAGTGATGCATGTTTTTGTTGCTAAGGACAGAAATCCAATTTATGAGAATATGTCATATTTTGGCATCATAAAACAAATATGGGAGTAAAATTATATGAACTTCAAAGTGCCTATTTTTCAATGCAAGTGTTTTGATAATAAGAGTGTATTTAAAATAGATAAGTTGGTAATTTTGAAAGTTGATTTCAATAAATAAGGGTACAAATATGAATCATTTATAATGGAAATGATAGGTAGTACAAGTATTTTAGGTTCTAGATCCCACAAACCGAAACTGGTCAATTGTTCTATTATCAACCAAAACCACTGAAGGGTCAGATAAAGATTCAAAAGAGGATGAAAATTTCATTGGGATGTCTAAATAATTTCATAGTGTTACCAATGTATATGATGTTTTTTATGTCATAAGAGACCATAATGAAAATATTTGGATAATCGATAGAGGGGTCAAATCCCTTCATCCTTAAAAAAAGAGTTCAATAATAAGGTTATATTTTTTTGTAAGATATGTCATGTTACCTTATGTTATTATCTGTTTGTTGTTACTTTTATATAATATAAGTTAAATCTTAAACCACTTATATAGATAATGACTTCTTCATGTGATGATGCTACCAATTCCAAGGAAAAAATGTCTTTCAACATCTTATTGCTCGCAATGCATAAGACCAATAGGTCTCTCAACTTGTTACTGCGGATTCTCCCAGTGAAGAGGTACAAACACCATATGCAAATGCCGATACTAGTGAAATGTAGTAATATATTGATGATGTTGAAACTTAGGAAATGGTAGGCAATTAAACACTGGTGGTGTAGAAAAAATAGGATCACTATAGTTTGATGGTGTTAAGAAAAGTCCATAAGTCAAAAGTGAAAGGAATAAAATATAAGGCTAGATAGAATAAGTAGGGATAGTATATTAACACCAACAAGGCCATTTTAATTGGTTATATTGAAATCATTACTCGATAATACTTTCTGATTGATATACAGTTGTGGAACTATGTTTTCACTAGGCTTAAGACACTGATGTGGGGAGATATTAGGGTAACATTATGATATCATTTATTCAATTTATTTAAAAATAAAATAATAAAACATATACTTACTCTTTATCATCCCTTGTAGAGTGCATTTATAGTGGATTACTTTTACAAGGACTATGTATTAAGGGTTGTTGGAATCATTCACAAAGGCTTTCACACAATTTTAAAAAAATGATATCTTAAAGATGCTGAAGGGAAAATAAACCCACACACACCTCTTATTTATGCACACTAGATAACCCAAGGAGCGTGGGATGCATTTACTAGCCATTATATGAAGAAGTCCTTTCTGGTATTTTGTGTTTAGTAATATGTTGTTTGATGATATGTGTATTCCCCACTTTTATTGACAATTTTTTATTTATGAAACAACAACTGAGTGATGAAAAGAAGGAATGAGAAGAAAAACTAGCATACCCCTACCATAAATCAAGAATTAGGTATGCTTCACTTGAAGAAAATTGGCACGTATTTTAAATGTACCGTAATACTTTTATGTGACATAAAAAACACCACAACTTTGTTCCTCTGTTTATATGCAGATTGATGAATCCAAATCCAAAGTCACTTCCATCACACGACATGTACTATGGAAGGAGGAACATGTAAATAAATATGGGATATTAATAGATGAAAACAAACAAAAAGTATGGGAAACATGTGTAAGTATGTCATAATAAATATTTGTTTTGATTTAAATCTATATTACATAACAAAAATTACTTATTTTCCTATATTTTCTATCTGAAATAGTCCTTGGAATCAGCAACACCCAAACTAGATATATACCTACTTTCGGTGGCCTTGAACCAGATAAAAAAGTATGGCTACATTAGAGGTGTGAGTTTTGGGGTGACAGACCGAACATTTTTTGAGAAAAAAAAGAGGATGATCAAAGTGAAGAAATCAAAATGATAAGATAAAGAATAGATATCCTTGAAGAACATATAAAATTTCAGAGAGAGTTCATAGAAAATATGATGGCGGGGGGGGGGGGGGGGGAATAGAGAAGAAAAACCTCAATAACAACCATCACACGAAGATCATACTGCACCCTACACTAGCTTTGAGGCAATCCTTTCCCATAAAAAACTTATCTTAAATAAGGTATTAAATTTTCTAATAATTGTTTCTATGAATTTTGAATTATATAGACATTGATACCTTTCCTATACTGATATTTTATAGGGTGAAAATGACTTTGATTTATATCTACCAACACCCACCCATCACCTTTTAGTGAAGGCTACGATGTTCAATATTTAGAACACCATGCTACACAATATACCACTTCCAACAGGTCATGTTAAAGTGTTGATTAACTTAGGCCATGATTTGAGTGCCGAGATATATGTTCCAATTGATGATGAATATATTCATAAGTTATAACAAGCTCTTGGAACATTCATCGCATGGACATCACAACTTGTAAAAAAACATTTCAATAAAGAGGTATTCATTTCCAATTTATTTTTTAAGATAAACATTTAAAATTTAATGAAAAAAGTTCTGAACTGATGAATGTTATTATAGACAGACACAAGGAAGGTGTTAAAAAGAAATAATGGCTCAAAAACATTTCAAGGATCAACCAAATGATTGAAACGATCTACCGAAAGCACCTTAAACCTGCCCTTTCTATATCCACATTTATTATCATTATAAGATTAGGTGAATACAGAGTTGAAAGATGGTGGGGTTCGCCCAATTATTTTTGATGAAAATATATATAGCAAGGAAGATCCATATTTCATTAGTGATAACAATGTAAGTTAAATATAGGAGCATGATTGGCTAGGAGGATCAGTTTTAAATATATACTTGAGGTACGTTTTCATGATTTGATTTTCCAAAAGCTGATATACTATGATAATTATAACGAAATACATTTCATATTTTTCACTGGAATATATATGAAAAATAATTGAAGGGATTTCCAAATGAATTATTTTTTGGACTCGTTAGTCCTCACATCACATCTACAGAACAAAAAGAAATAGAATCTGAGAAAGAGGGTGAAATAGTGGCAGGCCTGCTCAAATCATTTAACAAAAAAATTATGGATGACGAACTCTTATTAATACCAATGATGTAAGGGTAAAACTATATAATTTAATCATATCAAATGTATTTTAATTTCTTTCATTACTTATTATTTTTTGTTTTATTTTTAAGAATCATTGGATATTCATTTCAGTCAATTTGGATACTCCAAATATTTTTTTCTTGAATTCAATGAATGGATATCCAACAAACTGACCTCAAATGGCGGTTTTTGTCAATTTTTAATACACTAAATCTAGAATTTTAGAACTAAACATCTAGTTATATAATTTATATTATCTTTTAATGAGGATTATGTTATGATAGGGAAGTGAGGGAATATCATCTACATCATAGAATGAGGCCAAGGGAAAATGACAAGATACCTCACAAGTACTACAACTAGATACAAATTAGGGAATATATAATAAGATTTTGCTATCCAAATAAATATAAAAAATTACTTATTTTTCTCAATGTTTCTGTAGTGTCTGAAACCAACAAACGATAAAGACTGTGGTTATTTTGTTTGTAAATTTATGAAACAAATCGAATTCCATGAACAAAATAGAATCCATGAAGATGTATTTTCTAAGATAATTACTAATTAGTTTAAAATATTTATTAATCCTCTTTGTATTTATATATTTACAGTATTACCATGATTTTTGAAAATAATCCTATTCAAAATATGAGACAAATTTTTTTAGAAATGAATGGGAAACATACCTGGTGGTAGAATGTATAGAAATTGCATGAATATGTGACCATTAAAAATAAAATGTCTATTTTTATTTAAAATTGTGGGTACTTTTAGTGAAAAGAACATGTTCCATATTAAAAAAATAAGAAAAATCATTAGGATTTTTTTGATACTTTAATAAAAAGATTCATAAGTCATTTTTTACAAGTAGGAATCAACCTCACCTAAATCTAACACATGGTGTGACCATTATGACTTTAAGTGTGTATTTTTATAACAAATTAATAATAAATTTGGCAAAAAGAACAGGTGACATATTGAAAACTGACCAAAAACATTCATATTGTTTTGATACTTTAGGAAAATGATCCATAAGTCATTTGTGATGTGTAGGAACCAACCACACCTCAATCCAACAAACGGTGTAACCGATAAGACTAAAAGTATCCATTATCAGTTTTAAATTTATATTTTATCTCAAAACATGTTAGTCAATGAGAACCAATAAAACTTTATCCGATTGTCTTCATAATTTATGAAAATGATTCATAAGTTCTTTGTGACATGTATTAATTAGTCTCATGTTAAACCGACACACGATGAGACCGATATGACTCAAAATACATGTTTCTAGTTTGAAATGATATTTTAGTAAAAAAGCAAAACTGGCATACTAAAAACTAAGAAAACCAATTTATATTGTTTTAATAATTTAGGAAAATAATCTATAATTCATTTTTAATGTGTAGGAATCTACTGAACCTCAATCCAATGCACGGTGCGACTGGTATGACTCAAAGTGACTCTTTTTATTTATAATTGACATTAATTTTAGTAAAAAAACATAACTAGAAAATTGAAAACTGAGAAAAAACATTTTTATTATTTTAAAAATTTATTAAAATGATCTACGAGTCATTTTTTACATGTAATAATCATCCCCACATTAATAAAACTCACGATGTGACTGGTATAAATCCAAATATGTCTTTATTTAAAATTGAAATTAATTTAAGTAAAAAGAACAAATGACATACTAAAAACCATGAAAATGAATTCGTATTGTTTTGATACTTTAGGAAAATGATACACGAGTCATCTGTGACATATAGGAATCAACCTCACCTCAATCCGATGCATGGTGTGACTAGTATGACTAAAAGTGTCTGTTATTAGTTTAAAATTTACATTTTAGCTCAAAATCTGTCACTCCCTAAAAACCAAGAAAACACATTCCGATTATCTTTATAATTTATTATAGTGATTATTAAGTCCTTTTTGAAGTGTATTAAGTATTATCCCATCAAATTGATGCACAATGTGACCAATATGACTCCAAAATCTTGTTTCCAGTTTGAAATGATATTTTAGTAAAAAAACACAACTGATATACTGAAAACTGAGAAAACACATTTGGATTATTTTGATACCTTATAAAAATGATCCACGAGTCATTTGTGATATGTAGGAATCAACCACACCTCAATAATATGAAGGATGAGACCAGTATAAATCCAAACGTGTTTTTATTTAAAATTGATATTAATTTAAGTAAAAAGAACATGTGACATATTGAAAAACAAGAAAACACATTTCTATTGTTTTGATACCTTAAAAAAACGATCCATGAGTCATTTTGTGATGTTTATAAATCAACCGCAAATCAATCTGATGCATGGTGTGACCGGTATGACTAAAAGAGTCTGTTATTTTTTTTAAATTGACATTTTAGCTAAAAAAATGTCACTCCCCTAAAATAAATAAAATGCCATCTGATTGTCTTCATAATTTATGATAGTGATTCAAACCAGTTCATGATGTGATCAGTATGAATCAAAATGGGTGTTTCCAGTTTGAAATGATATTTTATTAAAAATACACAATTGATATACTGAAAAACGAGAAAAGACATTTGGATTGTTTTAATACCTTAGAACAATGATCCACGATCATTTGTGACATGTATTAATCAACCACATCATAATTCTATGAATGATGTGACCGGTATGAATCAAAACATTTCATTTAAATATGATATTAATTTTACTAAAAAAAGGGACATATTCAAAACCAAAAAAACCCATTCGTATTGTTTTGATATTTTTAGCCAAGATGTATAACTCCAAATGTGTCTTTTTATGAAAAATTGACATTTTATTAATGTATTATTTCACTTTAATGTTTAATTTATTTCATTATAGTATTAATAACATAATTTTTTTTATATAGGTGGAACATTTTCTTGTGTTGGAATGATTTTTTCGGCAATGAATACCTTGGGAAGACATTTTTCGGATGGGATCATGAATGTAAAAGGATGAAACATTAATGTTTTTAACTGTTTGTTGGATATTTGTAAATTTCATTATATAAAACCTTATTTTAAATTTATATAGAACTATTTTCAAAACCCTTTTGTGCGCTGATTTGTTCTTGTGTGTGTTGTTGTGTGTGGTGCTTTGTTCTTCTGTGTGCTTTATAGGTGGTGTGTGTGTGTTGTGCATGTGCTATTTGGGTGTGCTGTTTATATGTATAGGTTCTTCTAGTGGGTGTGCTATTATATTAACAACACATCATAAGCAGCAAGGCCTTTATTAGTGCTATTTCTAGTGCTGATAAAGGAACACTTTATTAGCGCTATTTTGAGTGCTGATAAAGGCACCCTTTATCAGCGTTAATTAAAGCACTGATAAATTGGCCTTTTATCAGTACTAAAAATAGCACTGATAAAAAGTGTCCTTTATCCACGCTAAAATATAATAGATAAAGGGGGACTTTATTAGTGCTTTTTTTTCATGGATAAAGGACACCCTTTATAAGAACTTTTTTAGCACTGGTAAAGGGGAACCCCCTTTATCTTGGCTGAGATTAAAAACACTTTTCTAGTACTGTTAAAATCATTTTCTAGACCTGATAAAAGAACTATCTGTAGTAGTGCCACAATCAGTGTGATAGACAATGTGATGATTTCCCAAATGATATTCCAGATATGATGGGAAGCAGAGTTCAAAATTTCATGATTGTACTTGCTCAATAGGCTCAAGTTAAGAATAATAACTTGAATCATGTGGGACTCCATCCTCCATGGAAAGAAAAAGTTGATATCAAATAATTCATGTGGAAAATAACTCCCATGTTTAGTGGATCTTCTAATTCCCTCATTGTATAAGAGTTTATTAACTCAATTTGAAAAATATTATATATTCTCCAGTGCTCAAAACAAGAGAAATTTGTTCTGGAGGACTATCGTTTCGATGGGTAAGCTAATCAGTGGTGGAAACTAATCAAGAATATGAAGTCCAAGGATGAAATTGATTCCATTGATTGGAAGGAATTCTAGAAAAATGTTTTTCAATAAATATTTTCTCCAAACCCTCCATCTCAAGATGAAAATATTCTTCCTTGTACTTAAGTAGAAGGAGACGAGTCTATCAGAATGTATGAAGAAAAATTTACAAGGCTTTCAAGGTATACCTCCAGATTTTTCATGAACAATGAAACCAAGTTGGATTTCTTATTTAGCATAATAAAGTTTAATCTACAAAAAGCATTGGAAATTCAAGACTTCGAAAGTTATGAGTATATTTTCCATTTTCCCCTTATGTTGGAAATGGATATTGGAGGCTCTCAGTATTCTCGTGGTCTTGGTGAAAAAATCTAGAAAATGGATTCTAATATGGGTAGATTAGCAAATAAATCACTTGATAAAAAGAAGAACGAACATCCCATGTGTCAAAATTATGGGAAGATGCATCCTGGGAACTGTCAAATGGGAACCATGAATTTCTTCAAATGTGGAAGATTGAGATATATAGCTAAGAACAACTAAAGGGTTATAAAGAATTCCACTAACATGGAAGAAGAAAGGACGATTTAGATCAAAACTCATCCTGTAGTGTAGTTTTACGACTAAAAGGAACATGATAATTATGTGAACAATTTCCCTAAGCTAAGGGTTGTTAGAGTAAATCAAGAACAATCTCTAAGGAAACAAGGAAGGGTTTATGCTATCACTATTGCTGAGGTGGTGTCGAAAAACAGTGTGGTGATATGTACATTGGTTATTCATTAAAGAATATAGAACTTACTATTTGATTTTGGTTCTACGCATTCTTTCATATACTTCAAGTTTATTAGAACTATTTAATCACCACCTCAAAATTTGGATGTTGAGTTATTTGTAAGAATAAAAAATAGGGAAATTATTGAATCCAAAGTATATAAATTATCCCTAATTAATGTTTATAGACTAAACCTCCAAAAAAATCTCATCATACATCCTTTGGTATAGTTTGATGCTATTTTGAGCATGGATTGGATATCTTTAAATAAATACAATATCAACTTTTAGGAACGGGAGATCACTCTCCACATCTCAGAGCATCGTGAAATATTTTACAAGTGTAAGTTGGAAGATGAATCTCTTTTAGAATCACTCTATCAAGTGTGGATATTATTTCCTTATGAGAAATCATATCTTACTCAAATGATTGAGACAAAGGAGATAATCATGCTTGAAGACATGCCCATCATGCGGGATTACACTGATGTGTTTCCTAAAGAGTTTCCTAGTCTTCCACCTAACCGAGAGGTTAAGTTATCAATTGAAATTATTCATATATCTCTACCTAAATCAAAGACACCTTATAGAATGGCCACCGTTGAGTTGGAAGAGCTAAAGAACCAGTTACAGGATAATCTGGAGAAGGGTTTTATATGCCCGAGTGCTTCACCATGGGTTGCACTAGTCCTGAATAAGGATAGATCAATGAGCCTATACATTGATTATTGTGAGCTTAATAAAATCACAATAAAGAAAAAGTGTCCCCTTCCTCAGATAAATGACTTGTTCGATCAGCTATGTGAGACTAGTTATTTCTCTAAGGTAGATATTCGGTCGGGATATCACCAATTAAAGGTGAGGAAAGAAGATATTTCCAATACTGATTTTTGAACAGGGTATGGACATTATGAGTTCATAGTGATGCCCTTAGGTCTCACTAATGCCCCAAAAATTTCATGTATTTAATTAATATAGTCTTTAGAGACTACATTAAAAAAACTGTGGTTGTCTTTATCGATAATATTCTCATATAATTCATAAGAAAGGAGAAACATGAGGATAATTTTAATAATATTTTGAATACTTTATGAAGGGAGAAAATTTATATAAATTACATTAAATGTGAGTTTTAGATAGAATAAGTATCATTCTTGGGACATTTTACCACCAACAAAGGGATATGCGTTGACCCTTCAAAGACAAAGGAAATCAAAGAGTTGCCCATACCATTATCTGTAATGGAGATCTGTAGCTTTCTTGTTCTATCTGGGTATTACCAACTATTTTTAAAGAACTTATCATGATTTTAAAACCTGATAACTAATATGACACAGAAGGTAGTGATTTATTTATGGACCTACGAATATGGGGAAATCTCTAAGGAGCTCAAAAAGAGGTTATTCACTATTCTAATACTTACCCTCCTGACAAGTGGATGCTATTTATGGTGTACAATGATTCTTTAAATGAGGGATTAGGTTGTGTACTAATAAAAAATGACAAAGTGATAGCCTATGACTCAAGGCAGTTGAAAATTCTTGAGAAAAAAAATATCCGACTCATGATCTAGAGTTGGAAACTGGGATCTTTGTGTTGAAAATATAGCGACATTATCTTTATGGGGAGAAGTGTGAGATATATACTGATCACAAGATCTTGAAATAAATATTAACATAGAAGGAGTTTAATATGCGCTAGTGTAGATGGTTAGAGCTCATCATGGATTATGACTACTCAATCCACTACCATCCTAGTAAGGAAAATAAGGTAGAAGATGCTCTGAGTAGAAAAGATCCTATATCTTTATTAATGATGAGAAATGAGAAGGATAAAATCTTCTTAGATATGTAGAGGATGGATCGTGGAATCATTAATAGACTAATATCATCAATCCTTTCTCAAATATTTTCCCAATCATCCCTCATATAGTGAAAATAAAGGATGATTAAAAAAAGATGTAGAAATTCTAAAAAGGGTGGAAGCTATTAGAAATGGGAAATTCTATAAGTTCAATATTGATGCAGAAGGAGTTGTAATATTTGGGTTACAAATATGTGTACAACATGATCCATATATAAAGAAGGATATTATGAATGACACACATAGCTCAACCCTCTTTATTCACCTAGGGATCACAAAGATGTATCGAGATCTTCGAGAGAACTATTAGTGGGGCAATATGAAGAAGAATATTTCTTAATATACATCAAAGTGCCTCGTATGTCAACAAGTGAAGGGTGAAGGATAAAAGTCTAAGGGGATGATTCTACCACTACACATACCAACATGGAGGTGGGAGAACATTACCATGGACTTTGTCACTAGACTTCTAAGAAAATCTAGAGGAAATAATGCTATATGGGTCATTATGAATCATCTTAAAAAGACAACTTTTTTATCACAATTATAGTGGAATTCACATTAGATCAAATTTCACGGATATATATCAAAGATCTGGTAAGGTTACATAGAGTACCACAATTGGTTGTATCTAATCGAGATCCAAGGTTCACCTTAAAGTTCTAGAAAATTCTCCAATAAGATGTACGCACTGAGCTGAACTTCAGTACGACCTATAATCCTCAAAATGATGGCCAATCTGAGCGAACTATTTAGACACTAGAATACACATTTAAAGTCTACTCTAAAAATTTCAAAGGAGGATGGGACCAACATATTCCACTAGTCAAATTATCCTACAACAACAATTCCCACTCTTGTATCTAAATGGCTCTATATGTAGCCCTTTATATGGAAATGTGTACAACACATGCTTTCTTGGATAAAGTTAGCGAGAATAAGGTTCTAGGACCTAAAATGGTGGAGAAGGTGAAAACCATTCAGCAACACTTCAAGATATCCCTATGATGACATAAGAGTTATGCAAACAATCATCGAAGAGACCTTGAGTTTAATGTTAAAGACATGGTATTCCTCCACATATCTCCATGGAAGTTGTTCACGAGATTTGGGAATAAAGGAAATATAAGTCTTAGGTACATCAAACCCTTTGAGATTCTTGATCATGTCGAAGCTATGGCCTATCGATCAGCACTTCCATCTACATTGTCTATAGTAAACAATGTATTTCACATATCCCTATTAAGAAAGTACATACCAGATCCTTCACATGTTCTATCTTCAGAGGTGGTACAGTTGGAGAATGATATTTCTCTCAAGGTGTTTCCAGTGACGATCTTGGATTATAGAGATAAAGTTATACACAACAAGACTACTCACCTCGTCAAAGTACTATGGGAGAACCATAATTATGTATAGGAAACATGGGAACCAGAGATAGCAATGAAGGAGAATTACCCACACCTATTTTCATTCTAGAATGTAAAACAAAATTTAAAGGGATAAATTTCATAAGGGGGGAAGAATGTAATGAACCAATGTTTTATCAATGGATTTACCATCTTATAATTATGTATTATAGTATAATCCCATAAGATTACAAAATAACAAAATAATAACTTTATAAAACAGGAACGAGTGAAATAAAAGGTATCTCTAGAAGTTAATGTACATATACCGATGAAATAGTAACTTGACCTTTGGAACAGTAAAGTGACCCTTATGAATAGTAAATAGAGAAATTTAATAGTAATGTCACTAATAAAGGTATAAATAATTTTTTCCATCTTTTAAGTGTCAATAAAATATAATTATATCATAGTATAAGTAAATAAATATTTTATAAATTATTAATTAAGTGTTTGTTATTTTTGTAAGTCATGTATATTTAATTACAATTTTATGATTAATTTAATAAACTAAAAGAAAATTTATTTTTATAAAATGTATTTATATAAAAATATTTTTATGTCTCATGATTATAATATAATTTTATGAGACCTTAATTAATTTTTCAAAGTGTTAGAAAAGTAGTTTTAATTTTATTTTTTTTATTTTTCAAGTAAGTTTTGGTTTTAATTTAAAATTAAATTTCGTATATTTAGAGAGTTATTTTAATAAAATGAAGTTAATTTTTGGATTCTACATGTCAAAAAATGGTTAGGGTGAATTTTTTAGATTTCTCTAAAATATTTGAATTTTTGGTGAATAGTGAAATACGACAATTTATGGTATATATACATTATAAGTTAAATACACTATTTATTGAGTCATGCTTGATATAAACGTAATTGTTTAGAACTCACCTGATATAATTACTATATTTAGTCTGAATAATCTGCACTATTTCTTTTCTTGAGAAAAATAATAAACTAATGAATTAAATATTGAGAAAACTACACGCTCCTCCACCATATATACCAGCCCTCACCACCTATTCACCTAAAAACCTATAAAGTCTTGTTTATTATATATGTGATATATCCTATGTAAAGTTATGGAATCATTTTTTTACAAATGGTTTTAATTTATAAATCAAAATGAGTTCATTGTGATAAAAAAACTACAAATTAACCCAAACAGTTATCATTAAAGTTTTATATAATGATTCATCCTCACTCCAAATAGCCACAAGAATTTTATAACCATTTAATTTTATGTATGTTATCTAATAACATATAAAATAAACTCTAAAAATCCATACTCATCTTACATGATTATCCATACATATATATAAGTAAACTGATCAAGAAAACCAAGGAAACAAACGCTCCCAAACAATGAAATTAAACCTCTTAAACCATAAAAAAGGCCATGAATGAACTCAATAAGATTATAATAAATAAATTAAATGTATAATAGGTACTATAATTATTAATTAATGAATCTAATTTTATTATCTAGGTTATTAATATCAAGTGAATAACACCTTTGGACTTAAGGTAAGGGATTCTACCTGAACCTCAATTATTCATTCGGGTTGCTCTATATTTCTTTTTATCCAAATGAAGTTATCTTTATTTTTTATTTACATATTATAAATTATTTTTATATGTTCCAAAATAATTTAACAATATCCATTCATTACTAACTTTCTGGGATATACATATTTTTAATCGGATCCCTTCTCAATTCTTCTCGATATACAAGCCCATTTTAAGGGAACTTTCCAAATTATTTCCCAATTTCAAGTGCACTCTATCATATTTTTTAAGACACCATTTTTTTATATCAGTATTTTTATTATGAAAAAAATTCTTGGTTCAATTCTGATTTTATATAAAAAATTATTATCTTTTCTATTTTAAATGGACTTTATTATTTTCTTTAAAACCGCACTAAAATGTTTTAATGCTAAAATTTCTTAAATACTCTTTTCATATGTTATCACTTATGTTTGACATCAACTACCATGATATAATCCTATTTTCACTTATTAATTTCCATGTATGTTATAATTCATTTATTTCATCGACACTTGTATGATACACCCATTTATTATGCTTTATGTCTCTATAGAGACATCTGTTAAAATTAGAGTGATACAGAGTAGATTAGCATGGCCCCTGCGCAGGGATGACACACACAAATCGAGAAATGGTCCATTTTTTTTGAACATATTGATGAACATGTTATGATGGGTACTCCCAGATATCACTCTAATGCATTGGGAAAATTTTAGTCTCATGAGGTGTTATGTGCAATGGTCTTGGTGATTAGCCTTGACTCTTGCTCCATGTGCAATGGTCTTGATAGTTAGACTTGACTCATGCTACTCTATGTGAAATGATCCTTGAATAATTCTAAATTCATATTTTTTCCACATTACTATGATTCTATGATTATATTATCCCATTTTCTATATGTTATTATGACTAATCATGTTCTATTCCTTTTTATATCATTATGTCATGCCTTCTAACCCACATGCTAAGATTTATTCTTATGTTTATTCCCTTATTGGGCTATTATCTCATCCCTTTGTTCATGTTATCCCTATGTTATCCAATGATGATGTAAGGGCTCAAAGGGACTTAGGATCTCTTTATTAATATGAAATAACGAAATGTTTTATTTAGTTCCTTTTTTTCAGTTTTATGTACCCAGTCTTCCAAGACACTAGACCTTACGATCCTTGTCTTGTAATTTGATGTATAATTATTCTTAAAACCATGTAATGATATTCATAAAATGATCGGGTCTCTATAATTTAGATATCATCTTGATATTTTTTTGTGGTATTTATTGTGGACATCTTTATATAATCATAAAGCTTGGATGATCATACGAGTGATATACGAATCATTCGTAAGACTTTTTCAAAAAATGAAAATTTTGGCTTCAAGAAGTTTCTTTTATTGGATATATTTTCTTTAAGGATGGAATATCAGTTATTCCTTTAAATATAATGGTAGTGATGGAATGGTCAATTCCAATTAATATAACTAAGGTATGTAGCTTTCGTAGATTAGCAGGTTACTATTAAAAATTTGTTTAAAAACTTTTATTGATTAGCTAAGCCATAAACCATGTTGAAACATAAAGGGTTTATGTTTATATAGTTAAAATGATGTATAGATTTTTTTGGTATTTATTGAGTATATCTTGACATAATATACAAGATATGGTAAGTATAAGATTTATTTATGAACCATTCTTAAGAATATTAGAGAAAAGGAGTTATATGGATAATTTTAAAAATGAAAATTTTTGCTTCAAGAAGTTTATTTCCTTGAAAATATTGTCTCTAAGGATGGAATATTAGTTGATCCTTCAAAGATAAAGGTGGAAATTGAATGAAAAATTCTAATAAATATAACTGAGGTATGTAGTTTCCTTGGATCATTTCATTTCTATCAAAAATCTGTTCAAAACATTTTCTCGATTAGCTAACTCGTTAACCAAGTTGACTCATAAAGGGGTTAACTTTATATAGTGAGAATTATGTAAATAAAATTTTGATGAATTAAAGTGGTGATTGGTCAATTCACCTATATTAACTTTACCATAAATAAGGTATGAATTTTTTATATATAGTAATGCATCAAAGAAGGGAATTGGTTGTTTTTTGTATAGAATGATAGACGTATTTCCTATACATCAAGGTAGTCATTGATCCATGAACCAAATTATCTTACCCATGATTTAGAGTTGGTAAAAGTAATATTTTCATTTATAATATATAGAAATTATATTTTTGTTGAGAAATGTGAAATTTATAAGGATAATTTTTTTAATACAAATTATCATCAAAATAACTTTACATGAGGGATAGGTAATGGCCAGAACTATTCAAGGATTATGATTTCTCAATATACTACAACTTGAGGAAGGACCATAAAGAGGCTGATTCATTGGGTAGAAAAAAACATAGATTTTTTACTACAATGAGGATCGAAATAGATCCTATATTAATGGATTTAGTAAAGTTAGATATGGGAATAATTAAGTAAGGGTAAATAATACATCTATTCCAAATGAATTTCAAACCATCCTTATTAGATAAAATATAATGTTCCCATCTTGATGATAATAATTTTCAATAAAATCAAATACATGAATGATGGGAATTTTTTAGATTTATACTATGATGATGATATTTTGAAATTTTTAAAGAGGCTATGTGTTCCATCCATATCTAATTTCAAAGGATAATCATTTGATCATGCTTATAGCCCAAATTTATCCACACTCCTTGGTAGCACCCAAAAATATCAGGACTAAAAGAACATTTTTATAGGATAATATGAAATATGAAATTGAAGAATACAGTTCAGGATTATTGGTTTTCTAGTGTATAAAGGATGAGATAAAACATCCAAAAGGATTCATGTAATATCTATATATTATTTTATAGAAATGGGATGATATTACTATGGACTTTTCCACTAGGTTTCCAAAGACTCAAAGAAAGAATAATCCCATATGTGTTATTATTGGTTGCCTTACCAATTCCACTCATTTATTCTCTATCATGGAGGATCTACCTCTTGAATTCCTTTCAGAACTCTGTATTAATGAAGTTTTTAGGTTTCGTGGTCCACCTCATTAAATTGTATCTCATCATGATCCACTATTTAAAATGAAATTATGGAAAATTATTCAAAATTATGTCGACATGAAGATATATTTTAGTACTACTTATCGTCCTTGTACATATGGAAAGTCTAAAATAACTATTCAGACATTAAAATACATGTTCAGGTCATGTTCACTTGACTTTTAAGGTATGTGTAATCAATATTTATCTTTGGTGTAATTTATATATAATAATAGCTTCCATTCGATAATTAAAATGACATAGTATGAAGCATTGTGCAAGAAAATATTGAAGGACCCCCAAACACTCCGAGAGGGGAGGGCTGAATTAGGGTGTCAAATATTTCTTTTAATCTAATGGATCTTATTGACACATTTGTATAAACCTGTTAAATATGTTTAATGAGAAAGTGTAGAACATAAAAAATCACATGAAAAATGAAGACACAATAATTTTACTTGGTTCACCACTGGGGGCCACGTCAAATGAGAATATTCTGAAAGTGTGTCAGTCATACCAAAATCCACTAACATTTACTATTTATAGAGTATAAAAGTTTAGAACTATCACTCTATGCCCGATGCACTACCTTTACAAAGTTTTAGGAAAAACACACAATACCCCTTGGATTACTTCTGTTGACTCCCCCTTACTCACTACATTAGAAAGAATATGAACATATTTTATTAACTTGAAGGTCACTTCAATGTATTGATATTAATTAATACACCCTCAGTTATAAATAAATGATTTGTTGAAGTCCCACTTTTTCCCATAGATGTAATTAACTTTTCCACACATTGGTAGTTCATGAACTATTCCTCCACATACTACTACTCTTCCTCCACATACTACTCAGCTCCACCATGTACTATCCTGCTCCACGTATTGCTTGATTCCTCCATGAGCTTCTCTTCTTCTCATAATGCAAGAGATTCCTCTACATATTTCTTAGCTCTGCAAACTGCCTTCAGCATTCCGTTTCTTTTTATGAATCGTCTTCACTCTATGGACTGTCTCTGCTTAATCTCCATGTACTATAGGAGTTCTACGGACTGAGTTCTTTATTCATGTACTATCTATCCTACACAAACATGTCTTCCTGGAAAAAACTTCACACTTCACCAACTATCTTTGAATTTCTAATCAGAACCTCCTTCACGAGGTTATATTCCCGCAAACCACTCTAGACTCCACCAAAATCCTCTCATATTTTTAATCTCAATCCCATGTACTAGTGAAGGGATTAATTCTCCTTATATAGGAAAATAGATCCAAAAAAATCAGGTAAATCTATATTTACCAAATTTTCATTATGGAACTACCTTCACCACATACCACACATCTCCCATGAACCATTTTCCATATGTGGTCCAAATACAACCATTCTCCCTTCGTGTTGAAAAAAAGTTCCACCTCATTTATGCAAATGACACCCATTACGGTTTCTCAAAACTCCACATTGTTTTAATGAATGACACACTATCCTATGAACCATCATGCCTTCTACATACTATGAGATTTCCCACAAAATGTTCACCTCCCATGAACTATAACACTCGATACGAACCACAAACCTTCACTGTGAACCATTTTTCATTTTGCAAACCATTTTTATTCGGTCCTCGTAGTGCCCTTCGTTGTCCGTGAACCATTCCTGGTATATGGTACACGGTTCTTGTCCCATGCTACATGGTTTCCTTCCTTTGCTAATTTACTTCTCCATTTTTCATCTTGTTTACTCCTATGAATAAATCCTTATTTTTCCAAAAACAAACTTCTGATTTTAAGACCCAAAAATTTGGAAAACACAAGGAAATTATAGCACCTTTAATACTGCTTTTAGCCACAAATTCAAGACCACCTTCAATGAAAACTCCTTGATCAACTCAATGAGGATTGAAAACAAACACAAACCATAATCCATTTATAGAAAATAACAGCCTTGGTTCCCTGAAATATGTCATACCCCAACTTTTTGGGATAATTTTGGTGAAAGGAAACTTTATGGCATAGAACTTTTTGTGGAGACTGTGGTGAAAGTGAAAACTATTCCGATCCATACCAAGGAATCTCAAAAATGGAAGATGATTTTTGTGGATAATTGAAGTAAGGATTTGGAATTAAAAGTAGGAGACCACGTTTTCTTAAAATTATCCTCAAATAAATGTTTTAAAAGGTTTACAAAGACAGTTAAACTAAGTCACATGTACATGGGTCCTTTGGAAATCATGGAAAGAATTGGAGTTGTGGCTTACCATTTAAAAATTCCACATAGACTCTATAAGGCTCATGATATATTATATATCTATTTGTTGAGAAATTAAATGAAATTACCAATTAATGTGATCACATATAAGGAAATAGAATTGGAAACTGATTTATCATACTGTGAAGGGAATATCTATATTTTTGACACTAGAGATCAATTGTTAAAAAACAAAATGACTTGATTATTGAACGTACTTGCATAAATCATAAAAATAAGAGGAAAATGGGGAACTGAATAACTTATGATGAATAAATACCCACATATTTTGATGAGATGGAATTTTGTAAATTTCAAGGATGATTTTTTTTGAAAGAGGGAAGAATATAACCCCTGAGATTCGATTATAGTAATTTTTTCTTTCAAAAGAAATAATAACATAATGCTCATTATTTTATTCAAGAACGTGATTAAAACCTAAATTATCAAATTTCATAAATGTAATTTCATGAAATTTATTCCATTTATTTAATTCATAATGTAAAAATTATTTTTGGATGAATTTTTTTGATTTTTTAAAAATAGTTTATTTTTAGGTGAATAGTGAAAAAATATAAATTTTATAAAATTGTCACTTTTATGAAATTATAATTATATAAGAATAACTTTATGTTTTATTAAACCTTATTTATAGAAAAAATATTTATTAAATAAGTAATATAATTTATATAAAAATATAATTTTGAACTTATTAATATATTCTTAACATTTTAGAAATATGAGTAATGTTCTTGTTAAAATAAAAAAAATATTTTTTAGTTATTCTATTTTAATATAGTATTTATTGGTTTTAAAGAAAAATAAATATTATTTTATTTAACATTATTCAATTAATTTCCTTGGTATCGATATTTTTCTTTATTTCTAATAAAATAATTTTTATACAGAAAAATAAAAATTCTATTTTTCATCGCATTTTATGAGTTTTTTAAATTAATTTCTAAAACTTAAATAAATTAAATTTATTAAAGTTAAATCCATATCTGAAATCATAATTTATAATTTTTTTAATGATTCCACTTTCATTTTTTGTTCATTATGAATTGTAACCCTGGTAGAAAATTCAGTAACCACGATAAGAGTTAATATGATTTTAAAGGGTTAAAACTAAAATTACAAGGGTTAAAATGATCTAATAACTTATATAAATACCATTTTATGGTCATATATATAACCTATATAATATTATATTTAAAAAAGAGTCATTTTGGATCTATTTTTATTGAGTTATACAATAATATATATTAATCCTTTGAAAATTTCAAAGTGTTTCCTCTCCCTTACATATAAAAGGAAAACACCACTTCTATCTTATAAAAAATTAAAGAGACTATAATATCATCAAATACCTACCTAAATCCTTTTCTAAAATCCCTCACCATCTCTCAAAGGTCCTTTTTTATCATAATTCAATCCTAATAAGGCTTCAGGTATAAACATATGGATGTTGTCTGAAGAAAAGGTATAATTCTTAATCAAGTGTTTTATTTATTACTTATTCTTTTACCTCCTTAAAAACTATCCTAAACATTTTGATATAATAAAATCAGTATATTCCATATAAAAAAGTGTATTATGTTTATGTTATGACCCTTTTTCATATAATAAAAACATCTTTCGTGTGTATGTGTGAACAACCACCTCTACAAAGTGATGCCATTCATTTTTCATGTATGAATTTAAATAATGATTATAAATATGTATATAATGAATATATTTGATATTTATTTCATTATTAAAATACTATAGATTATGGAATCATAGTAAATGTGTATGTATCAAAACTTGGAATTGAAACTTACATTTGGAAACAATGATTCTAATATAGAATTATTAATTAATGGGCGTTGGAATGATATCAGTGGATCATATATGATATTATAAATATTTATATTGTTATGGTATAGAAATATAATAAATTTAAATTTACTGTACATGAGTTTGAAATCACTTATAAAGAAAGTCAAATGTGATGTAAGAGATTTATGTTACAATCTAATTTTATTTTGTGTTTGCTACTGCTCATATTTTCTTTGTGAAAATTATTTGATCCCAATAATTTGGAACCCCATATATTTTATTTTCCTATAGTTATGTTTAATTTTATTTTTTTCTTTTCAATTTATTATGTTTTTTTTATCAAGAATCAATAAATAAGTTATATTTAAGGGTCTTTATTTTAAAAATATTGTATTGTAGTTTTCCTTCCAACTCTTTTTCTTCCATGTAAATATTGTCTTTCAAATGTTTTTAAGAATGTTTTTAAAATTATCTAAGGATTTATTAAATTTATTTTTACCCATGTTTGAATTTACATAAAAATGATTAAAAGGAATATTCATATCATTTTATGAATGTGTAAATTTTTACCAAAGGTGTGAACCTAATCTTTATTTTAATGTACACTGCATGAGTGAATTTTCCCAGAGTCATGAATAATATTTTCCTTGAATATTAATTTAAAATTTACCATGGTTATTTAAAAAGAAAATATTTTTCTCAATATTTTTGGAATTTTTATTTAAATTGACATCAAAATAAAAGAGTGGTAAGTTTTTAAGGAAATGAAAAGAACTTTGAAAAGTGATTTATCACCACATTAATACACATAGTTAAAAACAGGTTATTTTTAATGCATTGATTATATTTTCTTTTGTAAACTCTTGGTTTTACAAAAAAACCTTAATTTATGATGAATCAATGGAATTCTTTTATTGATAATGGATTATACCTTATTTTGAGATGATTCACTTTCTAGTGATCAAATTCTCTACCACTCCCCTTTATTCATTGGACATTTTTTTTCTCATTCTTATCAATATTTTTAATATCAGGGGTAGATTAAAAATCATTTTAATTACATTGATGATGTTTCAAACATATACCATTTCTATATATGACTGCAGTTGAAGGAATCTTATTAAATAATTTATTTCATTTATAGTGGAAATTTTAATGTTTCATATTCTTGATTAAATATGAATAATTATTTACTTATAAGGAATTTTGGGAATGAATTGTATTTATCATTAAAAATATAAATAATGAATAGGACATGAAATTTATGAGTGGTGCTAGGTTATAGATAACCCCTCAATGCATCATCTGGTCTTATGAGACAAAACAACATGAATTCCATATTAGATGGTTATCTAATTTACCCCTAACCATTTATTAAAAATTATATCTTGGCTGAGTGGCCTTGATGGTAAGATTAATGATATCTTAGTTGATATGTGTTGATTATGAATGTCCATAATTATGCATTTTATTTATTAAGAATTTATTTTCCATTATACATGTGATTTTTTTGATATTGTCCCTTTATTTTCATTAAAATAATTTTATTAATTAAATTTCATGGGTTTTGATTATCTACTTTGAAAAATTGATTATTTATTTTTTACTCATGGCAACTCTTTCTATACGTAACCCTTAATAAGAATTCGATCCAACCATTATTTTCCTTCATTAAAAAAGATATGAATAAGAGTATTATGAATGATTTTAAGGGTGAATGAATTTTTCTTATGATATGTTTTTATATTTCCAATATAATATATTAATAAAGTATGTATCTAGTTTTCCAAAGGGAAAAATTGATTGATCCTAAATTATGAGATCCATTGTATTTTTAACCAATGTAATAAATTAAACACTAGATATGGTTTTTTAGAGACATATTTTTACAATTATTCCTATATTATTTCATAGGTATAAATTTTTATATGATGAATATTTTTACATTCCAAAATTTATCTAATAAATTGATTCTAGGGTAGAGCCTTGAATTATCATGCTAAGAATGACTCTATAATGAATTTATTTTTTCATCTACCTTGAACTCAGTTTATAATTGATGTTATAAACTAGAATTTTGTTATTATGTATAGTTTATGAATATTTGGTTTTAGAGTTCTGATGAATTTAATTCTCCCTTCATTATAGTATCCCTAGGTAGAGGGACTTTGTTACAAAAAACCTGCTGACCTGGAGGCTTATGCCTTATCTAGAAAAGAAAAATGGGGTTGTGTATCTGTCCTTATGTATAATTACCTCAACCTTTTTCAAATATCATTACATGATTTTAAGCATATGTAAACATCAAATTACAAGCAAAGGGTCGTAAAGTCTACTGTCTTGGATTCCTAGGTACATTATTAAACGTCATAAAAGTAACTTTTATTAAATCTCCATATTGAGCTCGTAACTTCCATTTTTCTCATACATCTGCATAGGGTAACCTTGGGATACCATTAAAAAAGGGATGATCTAAAAATACTAGTAAGGGAACACACATAAGAATAAAGCTTTATCACATGGGTTATAAGGCTTGACATAATTATATAAAAAGGAATAAAACAAGATTGATCATATGAAATAATAAAATATATTACATGGAATCATATAAAAATGTCATAATAGTAATGAGGAAGATACATTAAAAAATACTTTATCATGACCCAAACTCATTGCACATAGAGGAGCACAGGTCATTGTTAACCACCAAGACCATTCCACATGAAGCATGAGTCAAGGCTAACCTCCAAGACTGTTACACATAACGCTACATGAGACAAAAACTTACCAAATAAATTGGAGCAATATCTCAGTTCAACCATCATAAAATGTTCACGAATATGTTTTCCACATAAACTGTCATACATAATCAATCATACATAAATATGAGGGTACCCATGGAAATAAATGGGTATTATAATCATGTCATAAAGCATAATAAATGGGCGTATCCTACAAGTGTCTATGAAATAAATTAATTAAAACATACATGAATATTCATAATGGAAAATATGAATATATCATGAAAAGTGATGTCAAATAGAATTGAAAACTTAAAAAAATAATATTTAATAAATTTTAGCATTAAAACATTTTAGTGTAGTTTTAAGGAAAATACTAAAGATAATTTAAAATAGAAAAGAGAATAATATTTTACATAAACCCAGAGTTGAAATAATGAGGTTTTAGTAATAAAAATACTATTTTTATAAAAATAATGGTGGCTTAAATCATATGATATAGTTCACTTGAAATTGGGTAAAAATCCATGAAGTTCCCTTAAAATAGGCTTGCTTATCGGGAAGAATTAAGATGGGAATCACTTAAAAATATGTATATCTCTAAAATAGAATGATGAATGGATATCGATACATGATTTTGGAACATATAAATAGAATTTATAATATTTAAATAAAAAGGAAATATAACTTCATTTGGGTAAAAATAAAGATAGAGCAACCCGAAGGTATAATGGAGGTTCAGGTAGAATCCCTTACAATAAGTCCATAGGTGTTCTTCACTTTATATTAATGTCCTCGATAATAAAATTATATTAATTAAGTAACAATTCCAAAAAATATTCTACATTTTTTTTATTATAACCTTATTATGTTCATTCATGGATTTTTTTATGGGTTAAGAGGTTTAATTTCATTGTTTGGGTGCGTTTGTTTCCTTGGTTTTCATGATCACTTTACTTATATACGTATATGAATAATCATGTAAGATGAAAATGGTTGTCCAAAATTGAAGTTATATATTATTATAGAACATAAATAATATTAAATGGTTATTAATTCATTTGGTTATTCAGAATGGGGATGAATTATTATATAAAACTTTAATGATAACCATTTGGGTTAATTGGAATTTTTTTCTCACAATGAACTCATTTTGTTTTATAAATTAATACCAATTGTACAAAATGATTCCAAAACATTACATAGATTATATTACATACATAATAATATATTTCAAATACAAAAATGGTTTCATGACTTGAATTAAAGACAGTAATATAAATCGAAAGCTCTCCATCTTTGAATGTGATAAATTAACACATCTCTGATGGTGTTTCCATTTCTAGTATAAAAGAAGGGGAAAAGAGTTACGATGATGAATAGTTACATTAGAATAATAAAATTACATTAAATCTAATGTATTGGTGTTATAAACCCATTTTATGAGGATATTTGAGGATATAAATGAATAAAAATGAAGTTGAAACAAAATTGAAAGAAAATGGAAGTGGATTTTACCTGTTGATTCCTTCCACTTGAGAACCTCCTTAGGGAAGTGGTTTTGGTATTATAATGAAACCAAGAGCTCCTAAACGTTGGATATAGGCTTAGGGAGGTATTTGATCAGAATTTAGACAAGTCACAAGGCTTGATAGTTGTGAGGAGAAGAGGTGGTGAGGGGTGGTTTTTATAGTGTAGGAGAGGGGAGTTTTCTCAATATTTAATTCATTAGTTTATTATTTTTATCACAATAAGAAATATTGTTGATTATTGAGACTAAAAATATAAATTAGATAATTTTAATTTGAAATTTTTTTTCTAACATCATAAATTATTTAATTAATCATGTTTTTAACTCATAATGTATTTATACTGTAATTTACCATATTTTACTATTCATACAAAAATTGAAGTATTCCAGAAAAATACCAAACATTCACCCTAATTTTTTTTCAAAGTGTAGAATAAAAAAATTAAATCCATTTTATTAAAATAATTTTATACATATGAGAATTTTAATTTTTAATTAAAACTATAATTTAGTGTAAAAATACAAATTTCATAATTAAAACTGCTTTTCTAGAACTTTGAAAAATTAATTAAGGTCTCATAAAATTATCTTATAATCATAAGACTTAAGAATATTATTTTATTAATAAATTTTATGAAAACAAACTTTCTTTTAATTTATTAAATAAATTATAAAATTGTAAATAAATATATATGACTTACAAAAAAAATACCAACAATTATACTATGATCATATTGTCACTTATAAGATACCAAAATTTTATTTATACATTCATCAATAAGGTTACTATTCACTTGGATAATTTAATATTCATAAGGGTCATATTAATATTCATAAGGGTCACCTTACTATTTATAATGTTTTGTTATTATTCACAAAATATATTATGTTTTCCCCATCGAACTCCAAAGATCTTACTGATCGCAACCGTGTATGTATGATTTTTGAAATTCAAACCAAAGAGGTGAAACATTTATATTTAAATGTCACATAGAATTTACTAGTTTATTTATGCATGATGTGGTATTGTGTTATGATTTTATGTGATTATACAGTATGACATAATAATAAGAATGTAATTTCCTTTTATTAAACATTGGGTCGTTATATTTATCCCCCCTTATGAAATTTCACCCTCGAAATTTCATTTTACATTCTAAGATGTAAATAGGTGTGGGTATGTTTCCTTATTATCTTCCTCATGTTCCCATGTTGCTTCTTCGTACTTATGGTTCTACCCTAGTACATTTAACTGGTGAGTAGTCTTGTTTTGTAGAACTTTATTCCTACGATCCAAGATCTTCACAGGATGAAATTTGTAAGAAAGATCATTCTCCAACTGTATCACCTCTGAAGATAGTACATGTGAAGGATCTGGTATGTACTTCCTTAAGAGGGATACTTGGAATACATCATGTACTTTGGACATGATAAATGGTAATTCTAGTCAATAATCCACAATTTTACATGATCAAGAATATTGAAGGGGTTGATGTGCCTAGGATTTAGATTTCCTTTCTTCCAAAATATCATGATCTTATTCCAAAAAGATATGCGGAGGAATACCATGTTTCCAACTTTAAACTAAAGGTTTCATTGATTATTGTCTATATAAATATTTTTTCAACTTTGGGTTTCATTGATGTGATGATGAATTGTTTTCACCTTCTCTACCATTTCTTCAAACATTTTAGGTCCTAGTAGCTTACACTCACTGACTTCATCCCAATACACTGGTGTCTTTAACCTTTTCCCATAAATGGATTTGCATGGTTCCATTCAGATGCTCAAGTGGAAACTGTGGTTGTAAGATAATTTGACCAGTAAAAGATATTGGTACCATACTCCTTTAAAGTCTATAGAACACTATCTCAACATGTATTCTAGTGTCTGAATAGTTTTCTAAGATTGACGATCAGTTTGGGGATGATAGGCCGTACTGAAGTTCAGTTCAATTCTTAGAGTATGTGGGATACTTTTCTAGAACTACAAGGTAAATATAATATCTCTATCAAATACAATATATGGTAATCTATACAGCCTTACCACATATTTGATATATATATGTTCAAGTTGATCCAATTTTAATTTCTCTCGAATTGTGATAAAGTGAGATGTCTTTGTAAGATGATCCAAAATTACTGAAATATCATTGTTTCTCCTCTAGATGTCCTTAAAAGTCTAGTGAAAAAGTCCAAGGTGATGTTCACCAACTTCCATGTTGGTATGGGTAGTGGTTTCATCATCCACATAGACTTTTTCCTTTCATCATTCACTTGGTGACATAAAAGGAACTTAGATGTATACTCAGCAATCTCTATCTTCATATGATACCACCAATAATTCTCCTAGACATCTCAATACATTTTGTGATCCCTGGGTGAATAGAGAAGTTTGAGTTATGTGTGTCATTTAGAGGATACATATTTATCTATGGATCAAAAGGTACACATAATCGTGAACCAAATATTATGACTCAATCCTTGTCAATATTTAACTTAGAGGATTTCCCATTTCTGATAAGTTCCACCCTTTTCAGAATTTCCACTTCATTTCTTTGAGGATCCTTTATTTTATCCATGAGGGTTAGTTGAGATATCATTTGATAAATTATTGATTATGTTCATACCTTAATGATTCTCATGTCCATCCTCTAAAATTCTAATAGGATTGGATCATTTTTAATACTCATCATTGATAAAGATGCATGATCCTGTCTACTTAGAGAATATTCCACCTTATTTGTCTTACCGGGATGGTAGTAGATTGAGTAGTCATAATCTTTGATGATCTATGACCATATTCACTAGATCATATTAAGCTATTTATGTGTGAATATATATTTGAGACTCTTGTGATCAGTATATATCTCACAATTCTCCCCATAAAGACAATTCCAACAAATTTTCAATGAAAAGATCACAGCCGCCCTCTCCAGATCATGCATGAGATAGTTTTTCTCATGAATTTTCAGCTGCCTTGAGGTGTATGCTACCACTTTATCATTTTGCATTATCATAAAGCCTCAGAACTTCTTAAAGAATCACTTTACACCAAAAATAGTTATCCACTTATTGGGAGTGTGAGTACAAAGACAATGATAAGTCGATTTTTGATCTCCTTAAAGGTTTCCTCACATTCTAGAGTCTAGATGAACTCCACTCCCTTCCATTTCAGCTTCGTCATTGGGTTTGAAAATCATGAGGATTTCTGCACAAAATATTGATAATACCCGACTAGAACCAGAAAGTGATGGATATCCATTTTAGATATTGTCCTAGGCTACTCATCGATTGAATTTGTCTTGGAAGGGTTCACAGATTTTCCATTGCTAGTGATAACATGCACCAAGAACGATACTTACTCCATCTAAAACTCACATTTACTATAATTTGCATAATGTTTCTCCCATTCAAAATTATTTGACATATTTTTCAAATTATCATCATGTAATTACTTTCTCTTAGAGTATATCAAAATATCATCGATAAAGAGTGCCGATTTTTTTCGAGGTAATCTCTAAAGAATCGATTCATTAAATCTATGAAAATTGTTGGAGCATTAGTGAGTCCAAAGGGAATCACTATGAACTCATAGTGTCTATACCTATTTTGAAAGGCAGTCTTGGGAATATCTTCCTTCCTCACCTTTAATTAGTGATATCCTGACTAGAGGTCCACCTTAGAGAAATAACTAGCCCCACAAAGGTAATCGAACAAGTCATCTATCAGTTGAGGGGATATTTTATATTTATCATGATTTTATTAAGATCATGATAATCGATTCAGAGGCACATTTATCCATCCTTCTACTTAATGAAGAAGACTGGAACACCCCTTAATATACCACTCGGGTATATAAAAATCTTCTCTATATTCTTCTGTAACTGCTTCTTCAGCTCTTCCAGCTCTACGGTGGCCATTATATAAGGCATCTTTGATATAGGTAGGGATTCAGGAATAAGTTCAATTGAGAACTCAAACTCTCGATCAGGAGATAGACTAGAAAATTATTCAAAGAATATATCAATGTAATCCCTAAAGATGAGAATATCTTCGATAAGTATCATCTCCTTTGTCTCAATCATTTGAGCATGGCATGATTTCTCAATAGGAAACATTATCCATACTTGAGATGATGATTATGAATGAGATGAATCATAATCCTTAAACTTGTATAGGATTAGAGGATACTCTGGGATGTGAAGAGTGATCTAAATTTCTTGATAGTTAATGTTGGATTTGTTTAAAGATATAAAATCCATGCCCAAAATAGCATCGAACTCCACCAGAGAAAGTATGACAAGATTTACTAGGAGGTTTAGTCCGAAAAAATTTTCTAGGTATGAGTTATAAAAATTGGATGAAATAATTTCCCCATTCACTATTCTCACAGATAACCCAACCTCAAAATTTTGAGTTGATGTTCTAATAGTTCTACTAAACTTACAAGATATGAAAGAATGCATAAAACAAGAATCAAATAGTACATTCTCTAATCTTGAATGAATAAGTAGCATACCTATCACCACATCATTGTATGGATCCACCCTAGTAGTAGTGATAGAATAAGCCCTTCCTTGTTGCCTTGAATATTATTGTCAATTGCGTTCAACAACCCTAGGATTTGGGAAATTGTTTGCATAATTCCTCTGTTCCTTGTGGTTGTAACACTGCACTACAGGCTAATTGTTGACCTGAACCTTCTTTTATTCTTCTAAATTAGTGGAATTATTCATATCCATTTGATTGTTCTTCACTATATTTCTCATTCTTATACATTTGAAGAAATTCCTAATTCCCTTTACATAGTTCCCAGGACAATTCTTCCCAAAATTTTTACATGTGGGATGTTCAATCTTCTTTCCATCATGGGAATTATTTAATCATTGAACCGTACTGAACTCCATTTTTCAATTTTTTTACTAGGCCCATGAGACCATTGAGAGTCTCCAATCTTCATTTGAACCTCGAGGGAACAACAAACAGTCTCCTTAAAACTTTTAGAGACTCAAATAAACAATACTTTTCATAGACTCGGTTTTAGTTCGCAACAGAAGAGATCCACATTTCTTTCAGTGTTCATGACAAATCTGGAAGCGTATCTTGAAAGCCTTGTAAAATTTTCCTCATACTCACCAATATACTCATCTTCCTTCTTCTTAAGTCAAAGGAACGTTCTTTCCATCTTGAGACGGAGGGTTTGGGAAAATATTTATTAATTTTTTTTTAAATTATTCCCAATCCATAGAATCATCTTCCTCATGGGACATCATATTGTTGATAATTTTCCATCACTGATCAGCTTCCCCATCAAAATGATAAACTAATGGCATGAATTTCTCTTATTTTGAATAGTGGAGGACAAAGAATATATTTTTAATGGAGTTAATCCACCATTCTATAAGGTGGGGATTATAAGATCCATTAAACAAGGGAGGCCTTGCCACATGAATGATTTGTTGAAAACTTTCTCTTTTCTTGGAGGAGGAGGTAATTCCACATGATTCAAGTTATTTTTCATAACTTGATCCAGATTAGCATGTATTGTCATGAATTTTTGAGCACCCATTCCCATCATATTGGGAATATCATTAGATAAATCTTCACATTCCCTATCACATTGATTTTTTAGAACATGTTCTTCTATTTCCCACCATTAAATAAGTAAATAAAGTGAAATTAGGGGGCTTGAATACTTGGATAATAATCATAAAAGAAAACTTTGAACATTAAAGGATAAACTTGTAATGGATAAGTTAATCCTAACTTGTGATTACCCAGGTTTAATTGTTGGTTATCCTTGATCTTTTTCTTAACTTATATTCTTATGGTCTCTTTTTATTCCCTTAATAATGGTGCATAATGATATTATGAATTTACGAATTCATATCCCCTGGGAGTGTCGAAACAGGTGTGCAGTAAGGCCTAATGTCGTTTACCAGGTTACCCTGAGTCAAACCCGAAACACCCTGTTGGACTTTTCACTACTAGGAACATCTGTTCCAGGACAACATCCACTTGTAGTATCTAGAAATGGATGTAGTTTATCAATTGACCAATTACTCTATAATTAATAAAAATTTAGGGATGTTTTCTTATATTAAGTCTTATCCATAAGGTTGTTACTAAAGTGATCTATTATTAATCTCCAAAAATTTATAGACCATACTCTAATACCAACTATAGTGAACCTAGCCTTTTTCACATATCATTAAATGATTTTAAGCATAAGGAAACATAAAATTACAAGTGAGGGATCATTAAGTCTAGTGTCTTTGAAGAATAGGTACATAATTAAAGATCATAAAGGTAACTTTTATTAAATCTCCATATTCAGATCTTATCATCCATTATTCTCATACATCTAAATAGGATAACCTGGGGATAACATAAACCAATTTATGAGCTAAAAATCCCAGAAAGGTAATAAATATAAGAATAAAGCTTTAGCACATGGGTTAGAAGGCATGACATAATGATATAAAAAGGCATGGAACAAGATTTATTATATGGAATTATAACATATAAAACATTGGATCACATAAACATGGAATCATATTAATGTTCTGGAAACATAAAACCTGACTTTAGTAGGAGCAAAACTCATTGCACAATGAGGAGCACAAGTCAAGGTTAACCATCAAGACTGTAACACTTGGAGCATGAGTCAAGACTAACCTCCAAGACCGTTGCACATAACCCCTAATGAGACTAAACTATACCCAATTAATTAGATAACTATTTGGGTGCACCCATCATAACAATTTCTTGAATTTTTTCCCCCGTAAATAATCATACATAATCAATCATACATAAACATAAGGGTACCCATGGAAAGAAATGGGTTCCATAATCATGTCATAAAGTATAATAAATGGGTGCATCATACAAGTGACCATAAAAGAAATAAATTAGAACATAAATTGAAATTAATAAGGGAAAAAAGGAATATATCATGGAAAGGGATGTCAAATAGAAGTGATAACATGTAAAAATAGTATTTAATAAATTTTATCATTAAAAAATTTTTGTGCGTTTTTAAGGAAAATACTAAAGATCATTTAAAATAGAAAAAGGAATAATATTTTATATAAAATGATAATTGAAACAAAAATGTTTTAATAATAAAAATACTGATTTTATAAAAACAAATTTTTCATAAAATATATGATATAGGTAACTTCAAATTGGGTAAGAATTGTGGAAGTTCCCTTAAATCATGCTTGCTTATCGGGAATAATTGAGAATGGAACCACTTAAAAATATGTATATCCCTGAAAGATAATGATTAATGGATCTTGAAACATGTGTTTGGAACATATTAACCAAATTTAAAATGTTTACAAAAAAATAAAATATAACTTCATTTGGGTAAAAATAAATATAGAGCAACCCGAGGGAATAATGGAGGTTCTAGTGGAACCCCTTACCTTAAGTCCATAGGTGTTCTTCACTTGATCTTAATGTCATAGATAATCAAATTATATTCATTAATTAATAATTATAGAACCTATTATACATTTAATTTATTTATTATAACATTATTAAGTTCATTCATTTCCTTTTTTATAGGTTATGAGGTTTAATTTCATTGTTTGGGAGCGTTTGTTTCCTTGGTTTTCATGATCAGTTTACTTATATACATGTATGAATAATCATGTAATATGAGGATGGTTTTAGAGAATTGAATTTATATTTTATTATAGAACATTAATAATGCTAAAAGGTTATAAAATTCATTTGTTTATTCAGTGTGATTATAAATCATTATATAAAACTTTAATGATAACCGTTTGGGTTAATTGGTGATTTTTTGATCACAACGAACTCATTTTGTTTTATAAATTAAAACCAATTGTAAAAATTGATTATAGAACATTAAATAAGAAAATTTATATACATAATACTCTGGTTAAAACATAAAAATGGTTTCATTACCATAATTGAAGATGGTAATAGAAATTGAAAACCCGTCATCCATGAATGTGATAAACTAACACATCTTGGATGATGTTTCCATTTATAGTATAAAAGGACAGGAACATAGAGATTATGATGAATTATTCCATTATAATAAAACAATTATCATAAATTTAAGGTACTGTATTTATCACACCATTTGAATGAGGAAATGTGGGGATAGAAAATAATACAAAGGAACTTGAAAAGAAATTGACAGAAAATGGTAGAGGGTTTTACCTCTTGATTACTTCCTTTTGAGAACCTCCTTAGGGAATAGGTTTTGGTTTTTAGATGACAAAAATATATCTTGGATGTGGTATATAGGATTAGGTAGGTATTTGAGAAGAATATTTATAAGATATAAGGCTAGATAGTGTGAGGAGAAGAGGTGTTGAGGGGTTGTTTTTATAGTAGAGGAGAGGGTGTTTTCTCAATATTTAATTTATTAGTTTTTTATTTTTACCAAGACAAGAAATAGTGATGATTATTGAGACTAAAAAAATTAATTAGATCTTGTGGTTTTGAACCATTGGGTATTATATTATCCATGACTCAATGAGTAGTGTATTTAATTCATAATATGTATATATATCGTGAATTACCGTATTTTACTATTCATAAAAAATTCAAGTATTTCTAGAAAATTCCCAAAAATTATCCCTAACCATTTTTTGACATGTAGAATAAAAAAATAATCTCAATTTGATGAAAATAATTTTCTAAATATGATAATTTTAGTTTTTAATTAAAAACCTAATTTAGCTAAAAAATAAAAATTTTGAAATGAAAACTATTTTTCTTGCACTTTGAAAAATTAACTAAGGTCTCATAAAATTATCTTATAATCATAAGAAATCAAAATATTATTTTAGGAATAAATTTTATGAAAATAAATTTTATTTTAATTTGTTAAATTAATCATAAAATTGTAATTAAATATATATGACTTACAAAAAGTACCAACACTTTTACTCTGATCATATTATCACTTATAAGATGCCTAAATTTTATTTATATGTTAATTGTTATGGTTAGTATTAACTTGGAAGATTTAATATTCATAAGGTTCATATTAATATTCATAAGGGTAATATTACAATTCACAATGGTATGTTACTATTCACAAAAAAGTATGTTTTCCCTATCAGACTCCAAACATCTTATTGATCATAATCGTGTATTTTAGATTTTCGAAATCAAAATCACAGAAGTTGAAAAATTACGTTTAAAGGTCACATAGAATTTCATAATTCGTTTAATAATGATGTGGAATTGTGGTGTGATCTTATGTGATTATAAGATATGACATAATTATTATAAGGTAATTTCCATTAATTAAACTTTAGGTTGTTACTTTATGAGAATTCTCAGGTGAATATTTTGAATATCATATAACTCTATACCTTTTAATGAAAATTTCTTGTAACTTATGCATATGATTCATTTGGATATGTATGAATACCATTTAATTCTATTTTTGGGAGAGTGAAATAAACTTGTTCATTTTGTAAAGGGTTATACATCAATATGGTTTGAATATATTAATTTGGTGGGTAGGGGGGATATGATTCTAAACTTAATTAATAAAATTATTAATACAAAGATAATAACATGAGATAATATGGTTAAATTAAAAAAACTTTCAAATAATAAGCATGAGATTACATTCAATGAAAAAATTTCTAAGACATTGATCACTCAACGAAGTATTTTTAAGATAAAAAAGTGTGCCATTGTATTATCTTTTATAAGTCAAGAAAGCTATAAGTAACTCTAGGTTATCTTTTTGGGTAGGTTGGTCTTAGAATGAGTATCCCTTTATTATCATTTGTTATGTAATTATTGGTGTTTTATTTAGGTTACACTATCCAAGAAATCCTAAATGTTAGGATACTAGAGGAATAGAGTTAAGTTTATCCATATAATGGATTGGATAAAAAGGTATCCACTCAACTATCAAAGATTTACAACAGTTGTAATTGGGATGATTCCCTACATAAATAATAATGGCTTATTTATGTGAATAAATTGGAGTATGTTGAGAAATATGGATATTGTCCCACTAATGGATATGATGTTTTATAAACAAGTAATCATTTTTGTGGGATCCCATTTAATAAAAGTCCTTATTAAATTATTATGAAACATGATACTCATCTAATACAAGAATATGTTGTAGATAATAGAATCATCATCATAAAACTAAATTTTTAGATTAATCCTTTGAAGGGGAAGCTTAATGTAAGCTACACCTAATAATATGAAATTAAAAAAGTTCTTGAGATAGATGGGTAAATTTAAAAGTCCTTAAAGAACAAGAAATATTCTATATGTTAGAGAAATAACTATTATCAAGTAATCAAGAGTATAAGTTCTTCAACATATGAATATAGATTCTTATAGAATAATAAAAATATTTACTTTAGGTTTCCAAGGAATTATAAGTATATTTAACAAATACATTAATATCATATACTCCATATGATTGGGTATTTCAATTATATTCAATTTGATTGAACATGTTAATGAATTAGGGAGACTAAAGGTTTCCTTTATGGTTTATTGGTTATAGAATTAAATTCTATTTCTATTATAGATGTATGATATCAACTGTATTATTTACAAGTGTCGTAAATATATATAAGATCAAAATGAAAAAATTATTGAAGAATGAATGTTTAATTAATGGAGAAAGGGATCTACTAAATTGATGAATTGGATTATTTTATATTATTTGAACTCTTTACAAGTTTTAGATTAATTATCTATTTTTTTCCTTAAGAAGAACATGTAAACAATTATTGTTTGAATGAAATTATATTGGTGTTTTGGTACACATAGTTTATGATTTTTGAAATTCTATAATATGATTTAAATGGGGACTAAAATGTCTTGTTATGGTTAAGGTATTCATCTTATATTCATTTATGTAAATGTTTTGATAATGTGAATGAATTAAAGAAAAAATTAACTGATATTATTAAAGTGTTAAGAATAAATGAAATGGGAAAATGATGTCTAGGTTCTAAGTGATATATGGTAAGTACTAGTGTATAAAATTTCAAATATGAAGAAGAAAAGTTTTTTTAAAAGGTCAACAATGATTATCCATGAAGCTAGTCAAGGTTATTGAGACCAATTGTTTTTATAAAATATGAGTAAAAATTATATATTATGGGATTATTCTAAATACCATAAGAAGTTTGGGAAACTACATGGAGTTTCCGTGTCTGGTATAGGGGTTATAGAAATAAATTATTTAATTTTTATGGGTATGTGATAAAAAATATATATTTTACAAGTGTTTTCAATATACAGGAGTTAAAAATCCAAAGAAGAATTTATAGATCTTGTAGGTTTCCTTAAAATGACAAAGAAAAAAGTTGCCATATCTATGATTTTATTATAAGGAATGAATCAAGATCAGATGAATCTAATTAAGTGGTGTGTACATTCATCTCATTTCTATTATATAGTAAGAGAAGTTATTTGTTAAAAAAATAGTTTTTGTTAACATCATGAGATGATAAATTGTATACACACGGTGTAAGAATCGTCATATTTTATAACATACATGAAATGAAGATAAGGATAAATGTGTTTATCCAGGATAAAATGTTTATCAAAAAGTTTGTTTAATTATGATAGAGTGCATTCATGCTACCCATCAATGGTATATTTTAATATAGTATTATTTTCAAATTAAAACACTCCAAACACAAAGAATACCATATTTGAAATATATAAAATAGTTTGTTTATTAAATATTCATATTAAGAGTAAATAAGTGTTATTCACTAGAAAAAAGTATTTTCATATATTTGTAAGATATTATAACAGAATATAGTATCTAAGAAGCTAATGGGAGTTTTTTTGGGCTTAAAGAAGTTTTAATTTAACAAAAAAGGATTATACTAGTGGATATCATAGATAGTTTAGGACATGTCACAATAAATAGAAATATAAAGAGTTACCTTTAGTTACCATGAATAAGTGAAAATAACTTATCTCTAAAGTATTATTCTAGTTGAGGAACAATTTGTTTCTCACTTAATATCCTAAATGAGTTTTAAGATTTTTGATAATAAAGATAAATTTAGTGACTTACTCTTAGTTACCGAATATCACTATCTCCATAATTTTTATGCCAATAAATATTATTTATTTCATCACACTTAATCCTAAAATAGTTTAAGGTATGAATGTAAATAAAATAAATGTAAATAGTTACATTAGTTACCATAACTAAGAACAGGTAACTTTATCCCAAAAGGATTTAATGCCATGAAGCAACTGGGATAGCCTACTAAACTGGAACATGAATCATTCTCGACATGACTTGAAGGGAATTCACAATCACCCATGGTTGGAAAGTAGTGTCTGTGAATCAATAATGATCGAAGGGGAATGATGTATCCATAATATAAAAAACACACACAAAGATAATAGATAGAAATCAAAAAAATAGTTGATATTCCAATTCAATCAACAGTTGAAAAGTACTAAAACATACATACATACTTAATCTGAAATGGATCAATCGATTAATATATCACATAAACATGTGATTAAATCACCATCCATATCTCCTCATAAGAGTGGATCTCATACTCTACCTGTCACCCCCAATTCCCAAGGTTTCACTATCAAGAACACCCACTACTACCAGGTAGTGTTTTTCCTTTACCTAAACTTGGAAAAAAATATACATAGTCCCAAAAGGCATATATAGAGTGTGAGAAACACTATCCCAGTAGGATCCCACCAATTATTCCATAATAAGTCCATATAATATAAAACAAATGTATTCAATTTTAGATAAAATATATCTAGGTAATCATTTTCAAAATCTATAAAAAAATATGATTTTCAAATCATTTCAATGGAAAGAATAAAATAGGAACAAACTAGTATTTCAATTGAAAATGCATTAATAAAACTTTTCATAAAAATTGATATGTATAAATCATTTCTCATTGGTTCAATTTCAAACCTAGATCCATGTTTAGGAGAGCGCTAGGGTTAGTTAGATCAAGGCATAAAGATCCTCACACCTTTAGTGAAATAAGGCTCATGGTACACACAATTACATTTATCTCAGGCCTAGGGGAAATAAGAATCCACCCCAATGAATGAATTTAAAACCCTCATCATTGTTTAGTTATAATTTTCATCTTCAATCCATTACTAGTTAGATCTAATACATTCATAGCATTATTTTCCTAGACTATCCAACAAACTACCTAGGCCCTCATGTGCTTCAAATAAATCATTCAAGGGTAAAATCATAAATCTAAAATTATTTTCATAAATCATTATTCAAGTAGCCCAAAATCATAGTTTTTAACATTCCATTTAATTTCAAAAACCAACATTCAAAAATATTTATCAAAATTCATGCCTTTAAGAAAATCATTTCATTTAAAATTCATAGAACATTTCATGCCTTAATTTTATAAGAATCATCATCAAATTATTTCTTCTAATAATCTATTTCTATTGAAAATAATTTTACAAGAATCAAAACTTTATTTCAAAAGTCACTACCAAAGAGGATTTCATCATACACCATGCCTTTTGAAAATGTTTACCAATAATCACAAATCATGACTTGAAAATCAATTTAGGAATCCCTTATAAAATAGAGAATCTAAAAAACTTCCAATTGATAGTAATAACTTATGAAACCACCTACTACAACTCAAGTAATCATCAACCACCCAACAAGGGATCCAAAATCAGAGAGATGAAGGGATAAAATCAATTAACAATATATCCTAGCAACACAAATCCAAAATAAATATTTGTATCAATCAACAACACCAAAAATAGATAACCCACAAAGGATTAAATACTTTATTAAAGGGGAATTAATGATTAGATACAGGAAAAATAGACCAAAAGAGATTCATGGATTTAATTTACACTTTAATCTGTGAAGATATGAGGTTGGAAGTGTCAAAATCACCTCAAGAGAGACTCCAAAGTTATAGGGGTCAAATAGAGGTTAGGGGAAGATATATTATAATTAAAATGGGGGTTTTGGGAATTAAAAAAATTATTTTAGATTTATTAATTCATGTTTCATGTTTTTTCCAAATGGTTTATCAAAATTTTCACCAACTGTGTGCCCCTTTCTGGGTTACTGTAGGGGTTACACAATTTAGCTACATAGTTAGACATACCATGAACCAATTTTCTATAAATCGTCTATCATAAGTCACATTGTTTAAGGGGTAAAAATGAATATGTTTTACTAATTATGTGACTAACTATGAAACCTCCACTAGGAATCCAACATAAATTCTATGGTTTCTTTGGAAGACCCACATGGTTTACCCTAACAGTGTTATAACTGTGAATATGACTTGAAACCTAAAAAACTTCCAATAATCACTCAAAATTTTATCTTCTGGGCATAGTATAAGAGTGTTTTGGTGGGAGATAAATTAAAATTTATTTTAATATTTTTTCCCTAAAACCCAGAGTGAGGTTCTTCCATGTTAAATTTATAATTATCATTTTATTAGATCTAAAGAAAATAAATTCCCTGTCTTAGGATCCTTGCTTTGATGATGTTTTTGATCTTCAAAAAGACCCATTTTCAGATTTCCTTCATTACGATGTGAGGATTCAAGGGTAGAATCCCTCTAGGTTTTATCCACACATGCTCCTTAGATCTTCAAGTAATGCCAATATATTTTTAGATGCTAGCGTGGTGAATCAATTGTCATTTATTTTTTATATTGATCGTACATCATTTGATCTTGAAGGAATCTCTCTTTCATTTCTAATTCTTGAGAGAGAGAGAAAAAGGAATTTGAGAGAGAATTAATTTTGTGATTTTTTTTTCTATATCTTGATTATCCCAATATAATAGACATAATCATCTATTAATAGATTTAAGGTTTAGGTTAAAGTAGCATTTAAATGAATACATGACCTTAAATAATGTAATAACCATTATAAAACCCCATTCCAAAATATAATAAAAACCTTATTATTATTTTATGGTGTGTTCTAATATGATGTCTTGATGAATATTATTTACGGGCTTGCAAATAAATATTCATCATCAGATGTGGTCTTTGACCATTCAAACTCCTCAACATTTATTGAATACCTGAATACAATATTTTATTCTATTAAATAAATATTCAATCACAAATAAGTAAATAAATATTAATTAAATATTAAATATAGTAAATAAAATTATTTTATTTATAATCTAAGGAAAAAATATTTATTTAATTTATGTGATCAATAAAACATGAATAAAAATATTACTTGATATTGATAATGATATTTATTACATTAACTAAATTCAAATAGAATTTTATTGAGATAAATGGAAACACCTAGTGTGTGACCCTCTAGGAGTCTTTATCATTGGAATTTGGAGGGATTTACTAAAGTTCCATATTACTATCTAGAAATGGGTCTATTCTCCCAAGAGAAATAACTTAACACCACAACTATGATAACCACATACAAATTATCATTGTGTAATATAATAACATTGTCACAATATCTGATCTAGTAGGTTTCATATCCATGTCATCAACATATGTGATTGATATATCTTTCATTTACTATCTGAAAGAAACACATAATTACACCATGAACATATAATTTAATGTGATTTTTATATTCCCTTGAAATGGAAAATATATCAACTTCCATAAAGATAGAGGGGAAAAATCTTTCCTAGGGTTATATATTGATATCATGTCATTCATGACACACCCAATGTACCCTACCCCACCATGAACATATGTTATCACAATTTTCATCAGAAAATAAATGTAGATGAGTCATGACATGCATTAATTATAATCTTGAAGTCTAAGGACTATAAAAATTACTCGCAGATAGGAATATTCAATGAAAGCAAAACATGCAGAATTACTAATGGTGGGTCTGTTCTCATAATCTCCCATATTGGAGATTACCAAGTGTGAATTTTATAAGAATAAGACTTATACACTTATGATAAATCACACTTAATGATATATACACCCTATCATAGTACATTATCCAATCATTAAAACTATGTTAATAATATCATCATGGAAATGAAAGGTTCTCATCATAGAGGATAACTACCATAACCCAATAAATGTGACTTATACTCTAGGAAATTTTAAAATTATTGTTGTATAGAATAATATTCAACACGTGATTATATATTTATATTAATATTATCTTCTTTGAATATTCATGAAATCCAAACAACAAAGTAGTTGGTTCTAGGTCACCAACTCCAAAAAACTTCCACTAGATCCAAATACTAATAACTAGTTAGTCCTCACATGTTAAAGATGATTTTTTTGAGTATGACTAAATCTTCTAGGAATACCATGTTTCCAGGTCTATGATTAGAAAAACATCTTGTATGTATGAAGAATCTATTTACCGTAACATTCCTATCCTGAGTAAATACCTCTGTTAGTGAAATAACTAAGTATCAACCTCTTGTTCCCACGTCAGAATCCTAACATATTGACTAAATACATAGTTATATCTTATCATAAAACAATAATTATCTTCATTTTGGTATAATCCCAAATAATAATAGGACGTTTCTAAACTACTTCTTAAGCTGCATTAGATGCCACAAAATACTCATATATTTATAGGTACAGAAACCACTGGCTATAATAAGTTTTTATTACATATTACCTTAGAATCTTATATGATATTAGTTCAAATTGAACTAAATATATAATAGAGTTCAATTACAAGTGATCACTAGTATTCTATGTTAACCAGACACCTGGAACACATCCAATTCTACCTTTCGATGTACTATCAGATAGTTCTAACTAAAAGTCTTTGTATTTATGTTGGATATCATTTAATATTCACCTATTATGATCTTTGGATTATTAATATCAAATGTTGGTACATTACATGGCACAAGATAATAATTCCTTGAACTTAAGTTTCAAATATTCTATTTATCTCCATAATCCCTTCCAACACCCATCCATGTTTTACTGTAAAGATTATACACCAACAAAAATTCATTGTTGAATTGGTTTAACTTGTATTTCATATAATTTATTAATATATGTACTATGACTAGATTTAAAAATCCTATGAATCTATTCAGTAGATATTATTCTCTAGAACGCGATTACTACTTTAAGTCATACTTGGAGAAATTTCATTACTTAGTCTTAACTAACTGGTAAGACACAAAAAATGTTTCCCATATGTTTTCAACATATCTATCATGAAAACTTATAGTTCTCCCCCTAATTGGTTACAGAAACATGTCATTTAATAATTTAAAAATGAATATTCTATAATCACTATGCATGTTTTTTCATAAATTAATTAATGTAATTTTTATATCTTATTGGAAATTATTGATCTCACTATACATTTTTTAGTTATTCCTTGTAGAAATAAACCATAGGGTATCCTTTTTGTTTCATCATGTAGAAATATTCTATAAAGAATACTCTAAATGAGGTGGCCTTGACAATCAATAACCCAATATGATGATAATAGAAGTATGCTTTGAAAAGAATAATTCAAGAAGGATTTTAGTCTTGATTAGTGGTAATATTTTTTTCATAGAATAAACCTTTCAATAACATATAATTCTATATTGGTACCATCTTATACCATAAATGTATATCTTCTCTTGAATACTTACTAGTAATATGAATTCTTAGTAACATTAAAAATTTAGAGTCCCCAAATCTTGATACATCGAGTTCATTACATGAATTTATACATACTTATCAACCTTAACATATTACCATTTTCTTCTTATTTGTAGGAATTATTATTATAAAATAATAATAAATGTATTATCAACCATTATGAAAATAGACCACCTCTTTGGATACAAATTCTTATGCAGTATGTATATCTGGAATTACTCCCCCCACTAAGCTCAGTGGTGTCCAATAGTCCTAAGCCAAATCATGTGTATCCAGAGCTTGAACCCATAGAAGTTAAGTCTACTCCCACTATATTTAAATAGATCGGTTTCTTTTATGAAAATATAGCCAATCTTGACTATACTTTAATATCATGAGTGGATTTAGGATCATTTACTTAGATAAACCTTAGTATTTTGATGTTCATTTGTAGCTAAGGTTTGATTTTAAAAAATAGTTTTCAACAAACACTTATGGTAGTGTTGTAATTTATTCCTATCATATCACATTTTAATATGATATCCATTAGAAAATATAATTGTAATATTTTTATTTTTGCACTAATATTTATAAAATATGTCTTGAAAGGGAAAATGGAAGTTTTTCAATATATATAAGACTCATTATTGATCTTCATTTTACTACAATCATTACATTGATGTATATAAGGAAATGTGATTTAGGGATAACATTTACTCAACATATATGATCAATGATTACTTATCTAAGATATACTCTCACAAGCTATCTTGGAGATTTGTTTTACAAAGTTCACTCACTTACTTCACATAGCATCTCTAAAAAATTTCTTAAAGTATATAAAGTTACCATTAACTTTAGAATAGTTTACATAGATATGTTAAACTAATTCGAAATTTTTTTATGATGTAACTTTATTTAAAAAGGTTTATTTATATCTAAACATTATAGGTCATTTTTTTGTATATCCATTATCTTAGATCAATTGATACTAAAATACTTTAATAGAAACAAAAAAGTCACCTACTTTCAGTTTATTTAAAAAAGAATTATCTTTCTCTAATCAGGTTAGAGTATTATATTTTATATTCATCAATAATTATAATGGATATTTGTGATTCAAGAGTTTATAAACAATTAATTTAATAATAAAGTACCAAAACACCATTTATTACAAAAAATAATATATCATTGTTTCTATCCATAAAAAGACTTAAATGTATTGGTAACAATTATTAAAAAAATTGAATTAATCCAATATAGAAATGAGAAATTTTTATCTCACCTTGGATGAAATTGGAATCACCCTTTATCGGCTCCTTTTGAGTTCACTCTATAACCTTTATATTATTGCAAGTTTACTATATGTAAATACATGTGTGTTTTAAGAATATTTTATTTAATACACAAGTGGTGAATACAAACTTGATGAATATACGTAAAGTGGGTAGAACTACTAACTTCTCAATAACATTTCAATTTCTTTTCTAGTGTCCATTATTTCCATATAAGAGGTAAAAACTCCTTTGTTCATTTTTATTCCTTTGAATGTTTTATCTTTTTAAAGGATTCCATGATGGATATTTTAGATTTATATTTTCTATGGGATCTTTAACGTTGTATTTTGAACTTTTTACCAAAAGGGGTGAAGGAATAGGTTTCAACGAATCCCTATCCTCTATTTAAAGATTGTAAAACATTTCCTAAGTGACTTATCTATTCCATTTATCCGAGATTGGAAAAATAAGGATAATATTGGTGGTAAGGAGAATAAGATATATTAATGGATAATTTTTTATCTAACTGGAAGCATATTTTTTCTAACTAATCAACATACATAATTATTTTGAAAGCATGATCAATAACTAGATTTCCTTCTTCCATGTTACAATGATATATTGCATTGATGATCTTATTCATTTCAACCCTTTAATTCTATTTCTTTATAGATTAGAGACTATATATATGGTGTAAGAATCCATGTCTTTATATTTAATAATCAACTCTTTATAAATATTTGATAGTATAATACAATGGACATAAAAAGAATCCTCAACATATGTATAGTAGGAATCCTTATCACCTTTTCCCACCCACCGAGGTGTAAGAACATGAATATTGGATTCTAACACATAATATAATTTTTCTGATAATAATGCATTATATAATTTTTTTTACCCTATCTAGAAATTTTCTTTTGTAAGAACATTCCATTAATTAAGGAATGATGACACTGATTTCATGGTTTTTATTTCTATTTTCTATAATAATTAAAACTAATGGTTAGTACTTTACATGACTAAAAATTATGTGAGAAATAAATATAATTAATTTTATTAATTCTCCCACTATTTTACCAAGTCTCAAAATAACTTACCATTAAACTCAAAATGTCTAGTTTCCAAGAAATTATAGTGTCAAGGATTCATATTTCCTTTATCAATGATCTAAACTGAGGCCATAAAAATAATAAAATTGTATTTAGGTCGGTGGTCTGTACAACTATGGGATTCATGATCCTATATCCGTTGAGTGGATTCCCCAATCCTGAAATCATAACTTGTATTTACTCAGCACTTGTCTCCATTTTTTTTAAAGACTTTGGCTGTTAAATTTAATTCAATGTTAGTTATGCCAACCCAAAAACCTCATGAAAACTCCCTCATCAAACTAGGAGTCTAAATTTTGGTAATGTGAAAACTTTTTTCTATGGTTTCATTCTAAATAAAGTAATGGATGGTGTAGTCTGACTTAGTATTAAGTTGAGGGATTTTAATTTATTATGCAAAAGTTTTTTCTTGTTTTATCCTTTACATGTATTTTTTATATTAATTAGAGTTTTCTTAATTAATTAATCATGTTGGATAAAACATTTACATATAATCCATTTATTTAAATTCCATATGTGCACATTAATTAATGTAATTTAATATTTCTATTTAATGTGAGACTATACGACATGTATTATCCATCTAAATGTCATGTACCTCAGTTGACATGTATCTGGGTTACATCTTGGGGAATTAGCATGTTAACTTGGCCATACTACATAGTGTGTACATGCCAGTTACACACCCTATGTTCCGATTGCAATGTTCCTTGGATAAATTATCAAGCTTAGAAACATATCTTATCTGGAATACACGATGTGTAGAAGCTAGTTACATACCCTATGGTCCAAATTTCATGTGACTATGAAACTCACCGAAGAGATCAACGTGTTCATTGGTTACAACTAAACGACGTGTATAGGTTAGTTACATGTCTTGTACTGATCATGTCGAGTAGCTGCATGACTCGCTGAATTGCTTGGAGTGTATTTTGAATGTAAGAAATGATAAAATACATGTTGTGTACACTACATACATGTCATGTATATCATAAATTCTCTAGGTTTCTAGTCTCTGATATTTTTACCATGTATAATGAACACACAGATTGCACTATTTACACCGCTAACCCATATATAATACATGGTGTGTAAGCCTGCTGCACACCATGTAATCTGACATAACATATTCTAGGTTATCATATTCTACACATATTATGAAATAAATAAACCATGTGTAATTAAGTTATTGGAGTCTTTTGTACCCTAAGAAATATACATGTTCAGTACACATGGGTACACGATGTGTACTCTTTCTATACTCTATGTAAGTCAGTTTTACTAGAAATATTTTGTCACTTCTTGATGGAATATCAAATCATTATTCATCTATTCTTATATCTTTATGAAAATGAAACACTGAGTGAACATGATTAATATTTAGATAACATGTTAATTAAAATATAATTAAATAATTAATAATATGAAACGATAGATTGAAACACTATTGCATATAGATAAAAAATCTAATAAATAAATATAAATTTAAAACATGACCACTCTAATACAACTTTTAGGTTTTAGGTATAAATATAAGTGTTCATTTGTGTATGATATATTAAAATTTCATTCAATATTTGGTTTCCCAAATATCTGAGTGAGTATATTTTACATTAAATTGATAATTAATTTATTCTAATCACAAGAAAATAGATACCTTATCTTTCGATCCTTTCTTCGATGATGTTTTTGATCTTATGAAAGGCCATTTTGGATTGAATTTGTTGTGATGTGAGGATCCTAGAGTAGAATCGATTTGGTGTTGATCCAAACATGCTCCTTTGATCTCCAAGTAATGCTAATTTATTTTTGGGTCTTAGCACAGTGAATCACCCATCTTGTTTTATTTGTATTGATTTCACATCTATATATCTCAAAGGAATATATCTTACGTTACCCTCTCTTGAGAGGGAGAGAGAAAAATAAATTTAAGAGAGAATTTGTTATGTGAAAAAATCTCTATATCTCGATTAATACTACACAATTGACTATCTAAAATAAACGCATCATTACACCATGAAAAAATAATTTATTGACATGGTTATATTCTTATTAAAGGCACATGATATAAACTTTGATAAATATGGAAGGGAAAAATCCTTCCATGAATGATCCATTAATAACATGTCATTCATGATGCACCCAACCTACCCCACCTTACCGTGAACATATGTAATCATAGTTTTCATAAAAACATATAAGTTCATGAGTCATGACATGCATTAATGAAAAGCTTAAAGTCTAAGGACTAATTCACATGCTTGTAGATAAAAATATTTGATGACACCAATACTTACAGAATTCAAACTGGTGGGTCTATTATCATAATCTCTTGTCTTTAAGATTAGAAAGTGTGAAATTCATGTAAAAAATACTCATCAACTTATGAGTACTCACATATGATGATATATATACTATGTTCCCTATCATAGTATGTTATTTGACCGTAGAACTATGTTAAGAATATTATCATGGAATTTCAAGGTTTTTATCATAGTAGAGAAATGCTATAACCTTATTAATATGACATATACTCTAAGAAATTATAAAATTAATGTTACATAGAATAATAATAAATTTGCGATAAGATATTTATATTAATATACACTCCTTTGAATATTCATGTAATATGATGTACAAAGTAGTTGGTTCTAGGGAACCAACTCCAACAAAAATGACCCCAGAAAAGGCCCAAATAAAATATGGTCAAAATTAAAGAATGTATGTACCAAAAAAGAAGAGTTGGGATGTTACAATTCTCCCCAACATAATTCTTTATTTCCATAGAAAGCCTCATCAAAAATACTAGTTCATAAAGAGATGAGGACAATACTCCATCATCAAATACTCCCACTCCCAATCCTCTTGTAAATTAGAACCATGCTATCATATAACTTAAACCAAGGGAACATAATTTTTTTGAAGCACCTTTACTTGGGAATCAACAATCCAAATTGATGGCTCATTCACAGTCATATCAATTTCTACATCAAGGTTTTCCCAATTCTTAATACAAGATAAGTCTGAAAGATATTTCTTAAGATATGATATGTAAAACAAATTATGGATTAATTTAATTTTTACTGGAAAGAGAAAATGGTATAACAACTTTCCAATCCAATCAACATCTTCAAAGGGTCCCAAAAATCTCAATGGTATCTTTTTTTGATCTCTAAGCCCTTAGTGACCGAGCTCATGTAAGATTCTCTAGAACACATGGTCATTAACTAATAACTCTACATGATATCTATGATGATACATATAAGATTTATTTTATTTCTTATCTATAACCATATGTTGATGAATCATTTGGATCTTTACCATTATCTACTTGAATAATATAGGTCCCACTAGGGAAGATTCACCAATATCCATCCAATTAAGAGCATACTTATAAGTCTAATGATAAAAGGCCTCAAATGGTGTCATTTTAATGGAATAATGTTCGCTATTATTATATGAAAACTCAAGAATACCTAATTGGAAATACCATGTTCCTCTAAAGTCATAGATGAAATCAGAATTCACGACTTCAAGAATTAATATAGCCTATTCTTTCTGACCATCCAAATGATGATGGTATGATGTGCTCAACTTGACCTGGTATCCCATAAACTCTTTGAGGACTATCCAAAACTAAGATGTAAACCATGATTTCTTATAAAAAATTACAGTAGAAGGAACTCCATGAAACCTGAAAATTTTCTGCATATATATATTTCCAAGGTCCTTAACTTTAGTGGTGTCACAAATGAGAGTAAAGTGAACCAATTTGGTTAATCTGTTAATTATCACCCAAATCACATTATTTCCATGAGGTGCATATGAAAACACAAATAAAAATTCCATTGATATCTCATACAACTTCCCAGTAATCCTTGCATGGGGATGAAGAAAACTCAAAGTCTTTTTATTCTCGTCCTTGATATATTGATAAGTATAGTAATGGGAGAAAAAATCAGTGATGTCCTATTTCATACCTAGACACAAAAAATGATCCCTCAAATCATACAACATATTAGACATACTTCGGTGAACCACTCAATGGGAATGATAAGAATACCCCACCATAACCATTCTTCTAGGTGATGGAATGACATAACATTTCTTGATAAAAAATATTCTCTCTAGAGATATAAATCATTCACTGATGCTCTCCCCAACAAATAAATAATTCATAATACATTATAACTCCTCATCAAGATAATATTCTTAGATAATCAACTCAATAAAGGGGATATTAAATAATATATTTCTAAAACGAACTTGATCTTATCCACTTCGACTCTTTAATACATATGAGAAAAATATTTCCATGATATTCTACTCCTATGATGACTCCTTCACATCCTGGGAAAAAAAATTTATTTTATGATCATCGGTAAAAACCTTCCCCTTTCTAGTTATATAGGAAATTACAAAGACAAAAGATTATAGGTAATCTACCCAATACCCATGATGGAGATTAAAATATTTCTTGAAAATACATAACTAAATCTCTTATGATCAGAGTAAATGGAATACTATTCCCAAAAAGGTAGTGCCACAAAATATTAAGGGTGTGAATTATAACTGTGAGTTCTAGAATGTGTTAGATAATTTTTTTCATGTGGCCATAGTTTATGAGAACCATAAGCCACCACATGACCACCCTATATGAGAATGTATCCCAAACCCAAACATGAATCATAAAAAAATACCACATTTCTATTCGCAATATCTAGAATATTCAACAATGGAGTTCATGTCAAACAAAACTAAAAATCATTGAAGGAGGTCAAATATTTTGAATCCCAAATGAACTTCACTCCTTAAAGAGTGAGATCCATCAATAGAGAATATATCTTGGAGAAATATTTCATGAAACCATGATAATAACCTACTAAACCCAAGAAGCTCCAAATCTCAAATACATTTAATTGTTCCTCACCTGACATGAAATCTTTCTCCTTTTAATGACTAAATGATATACCATGTTCTAAGACCACATGATCTAATAAATTAACCTCCCGAGTCAATAATCAAAACTTTGAGATCTTGAAATAATGTGGGTGATTACTCAAGATGTACAAAACTTCTCTCAAATAAAGTACATTATCCTCCTAATATTTTGAATAAACTAAGATTTCATCTTTGAATACCAAAATAAAAAAGTTGAGATACTGAGGGAAACTCTTTTTCATCATTTCCATAAGCACCGTTGGATAATTTTATAGTATGTATGGAATAATAAGATACTTAAAGTGGCCATAAATTCTCCTGAATATAGTAATTAAAATATTAGACTCCTTGATCATGAGCTGGTGGTAACTAGACCACAAATTAGTCTAAAAGAATCACTTTTCCCATTATAGCTGATCAAACAAATAAACAATGTAGGGATATGAATACTTGTTCTTGAGTGTATCCAGATTAAAATTCTTTTAATAAATGAAAAATTGACAGGTTCCATCAGCCTCCATGGAAAAAATAATAGGTGCTTCCCAAGGAAACACAGGAGGTTAGATGAAGCTTTTAGATATCAAGTCATCAAAATTATTATTTAGATCCTTTAGTTTATGTGCTATATAATATGAGGGAATAAATAATGGTTGTGTAATAGGAACCAAGTTGATAAATAAACCCACCCCCCTTACTAGTGGTAAATTATAAAATCCCTAATAGAATTTTTTTTTGAGATTCAACAGATGATAGAGGAAGATCAATATAAGAAGCTTTATGTTCCAGTTAAAAGAAGGATATCATCCTTCCCAAATCCATAAGAAGATTTTTGACTAAGATAGACCTTAGGTCCCATTCTCTCTAAAAAAATAGAATTCCCCATTATGGAAATTAATGGAAACCCAACAATGATAATATAAAATTCAAGCATTAGTTGCAACTAACAAGTCAATTCGAAGGATAAAATTGAGGTGATTCATTTAAAGAACCAAAATTTTCTAGATGAGATCAATCTTTGATAAAGAGAAAGAAAAATATGGACATTAGAGACCTTTCTCCCTCTTCATCATGAGAGGTGTTTCTATTTCCATCACATATGGAATGTGATCTGTTGGAATATTTAAAAGATCCATAGTGGTGGTTGATATAATATAATTAAAGTCACCAGTATAAAAAAAGTATTCACTAAATATAGAGAAATCATAATGGTGCCTCTCACTTTCATAACACCCACAACAATCCCACTAGAGGCTCATCTACTACAATAATTAGATTTTCTTCTCATGCCTATTACTAGAACCCTATTATTCTTGAAGCATATAACTACACATTAGATCCTATTAGTACGAAAGAGTCTCTTCCACTACAAGGGGTAGTAAAAACATAAAAAAACATATATAAGTGGTCTTAATGTCTGGATGAGATTAAAATTTTCAATTCCTATTTGAAAGCACACTTCGTGTTCCCAACCTTGACACATTGGAAACGAGTTAGTATGACTTTACTAGACACTGCAAATGATCTAGAGGAAGTTTTTTATCGAGGACCACCAATGATATTTCCACCACAAGGCTCATTTCACTTTCTCTATACCATAAAAAAACTGCTAAATTTTCCACTAAGAGTTGGAGGATCTCTAGTAAAACTCAACATACAAGTCATGTTAATTTCATTAATCAGAGCCTTATCTAGAACATCAACTTATGAGGTAATATTTTTTATAAATCCCCTAGATTGAATATGTGATCAAAGTCCCAACTAAAACATTTGGGACTTCCAATTCTCATTTGATTCCACCTCATAAGAAAACTAAGAAATTTCATCAAAATAATTGTCATATCGAGTTGTTGTCCAATCACAATAGTGAATGTTGAGAAAGTCCTTGTACTTAGAAAAGACCATAAAATCTAGATATATTTTTTCTATAAATAGAGTATTGAAGTATTTCCACTCCAAGCCCTCATTTCCAATTGATAAAACTATAGTTTCACACCATGTCATTCTAGGATTATAAAGACGAAACAATTCACCTTAATGGAATATAACATCTCTAATAAATTTAAGAACCATTAAATCTTTCCCAAACAATCCAATTACTCCTAAGGATTATCTATTTTTTATAAATATGGTGAATTATTTTGAAGAAACTTCTAAGCCTGACCTCTACTGTTATCCCTTAAAGGTTCCACCTATGTAGCCTAAACGAGGGTTGATTCAACCCCTTGTACCAAAGATTAGACCATAAACACTACTACCTCTATGAGGTTTAGATTGACTGGGGGTTCACTTACTATGGTTTATTATAATCTACCTCCATAAGACTAATCATAAATTTTGTTGGGGAAACGGTAGCACACAACATCAATAGGAAACAGGGAACCAGTATTGAAGATATACAGGGATGTCAACTCTATTAGTTAAAACTCAAATAGGGAACACAAATATCTATATAGAGTTCAGGAAAATTCTATAATTAGTTCAGTAAAATTCCTCAAAGAAACTTTTTCCAACCACCCTAGATACTAAAGGCCCACTATGATTTGATTGGCTCGACACTTGCTCAAAACATACCCCTTAAATGTTGAAAATTCTATCTCTTATCTACTAAGAAAAACCAAAATATATACTGACATCCAAGAAGGGAAATAACTAATTTTGATACCAGTTTTTCACAAATTGACTAAAATAACCCACTAAACTAGATCCTGAATTATCTCAGATGTATCCCAAAAAGAATTCCAAATCCCCAAGGTTGGTGACTAGTGCATGGGAGTCAAGAAAAACCAAGGGGGGATTATTTCACCACAATATAACAAAACAAAACAAAAGGCACTGAATAAGAAACAAAAAATAGTCAGTAATATAATACATCTAACAAGATAATGTACCACAAAACAGATAAGTACATAAGACAGAATTGAATAACAATAAAATGGATCTCATAAACCCACATTTACATCACCATTAAGATCTACTCATAATCTTGAATCACATATTCCACCTATCACTACTAAATCCCCATTTTTTGCTATCTTGAATTCCAACCACCATTAAGTAGTTATTTCTTTTTTATTGTAAGTATAAAAATAAATTCTGCACATTCCAAAAGGCATAAGTAGGGTGTGAATAACACTAGAAGAGTGGGATCCCACCGGGCATTCCATAAGCAGTCAATTTCAAAAAAACCAAGTGTCCTAAATTTTAAATAAAACATGGTGCGATGATTATTTTCACAATCTATAACATACTATGATTTAGAAATTATTTAAATGGAAAGTATGAAACATGAATAAATACTAATTTCAATTGAATAGGCATGAATAAAACATTTTATAACAACATGAATGTATAAATATTTTCTTAGAATTTTTTTTCAATCCTGGAATTATGGTTATGTGCACCAGGGGTAGTTAGATCAAGGATAAATGATCCTCACAAATTCAATGAAATATGGATCCTATTGTGCACACTTCCCTAGATCATAGGCCTTTGGGTTATGGGATTTAACCATAACAAATAAACTCTATGCCCTTATCATTGCTTAGTTAGCATTTCCATGATCAATCCATTACAATATAGAGTTAATACATGCATTGAATGATTTTTTTCTTGACTTCCAACCTAAATAGCCAAGACCCCATGTTCTTTACAGAAATCATCCAAGGGGAAAATAATTTATATCAAATAAGTTTCACAAATCTTCATTCAAATCAAAATTTTTAGCATTCTATTTCATTTCAAAAACCAATTTCAACTGGTTATTATTAAAATTCAAGACTATCAATAAAATTCATTCCATTAAAAATCCATAAATTATTTCATGCCTTAATTTATTAGAAATTATCTTAAAATTCATTATTTAGATTATCTATTTTAATTTAACATCATTTTACATGAATCAACTCTTTATTTTAAAATACATTTCTAAATAGGATTTCATCACAAACCATTAATTTTGAAAACGTTTACTGAGAATCTAAAATCATTCCTTGAAAATAAATTTATGAATCCATTCAAAATAGAATTAGAAAAATGGTTTTAATTTATAAGGGGAATGTATTGAAACTTCTAACTCAACTAATAGAATCATCAAACACCTAATAAGGATATAAAATTAGAGAGACAAAGGGAAAAAATCAATCGACAAGACATCTAAGAAGTAAAAATAAAAAATAAATATATGGATGCAACAATAACATGAGGATCCATAACCCTCAAACTAGGATAGAAATTAATAAAGGGTAATTTTTATTAGATATAGATTAAACTTATTGAAATAGATTCAATGCTTCAGTAAACACTTCGATTCCTAATGATTTAAGGTTTTATTTGAAAAAATTACCTCAAGAGAGTCTCCAAATTAATACAGATAAAATTAATATCAATAGAGGAGAGATTAAAATTAAAATTTTGGTTTAAATAATTCAAACAATATTTTAAAATTAACTAATTCATGTCTCATGGTTTGTCCCCATGGTTTGTAAATTCATGTACCCCTTTCTAGGATACCAGAGGAGTTGGATGGTTTAGCTGCATGGATTGAAAATCCATGCATTAATATTGTGTAACCCCTATATCCCTAGTATCATAGTGTGTGGTAAGGCCACATAGTTTTTAGTAATTTTTTTTTCCTAAAAATGCACCCTCTTATGGGAATCCAACACAAGATGTACAATTTCTTATGAAGACCCACACAATTTTCCCTAACTATGTTCCAACTATGAATAGTCCTAGAAACCGCTAACAATTTCAAAAAGTCACCCAAAATAACCTAATAGAATAAATAAATTAAATATGTAAAAAAATGAATGTAAATACCTAAAATTATGATTAAGTATGTTACATTTATGATACACTACTAAAGTAAGAGTGTTATATTATTTAAAAAAATTCAAGGTAAATTGTTTTGGAACGATTTTATAGGTTAAAGATGAAACACTTAGGAAGAGATCTATATAGAAAACAATATTGGGCTTCATAATATTTTATGTGATAAAGTTATGAAGTTTAAATATGTTCAAATCTTGGAATATTAGGAATATGATTCCTATATATCCCCATAATTCAAACTATCTTCCTTTAGAGATATTTCTCACTAAAGAGTTAATGGAAGGGTTTTATTAGATAGTCACTTATTGATGTGAAAGAAATTATATATGGATGTGCTGAGTTAACAAAACCCATAAAGTGTAGTGATCATAAGGTTTATCTAGTAGTTTATTATGATATTATAAACTTGTGATTATGTTGGGTTTGTTAAATATTCTAAAAGAGTTTCAAGAATATGAAAATTTTCCTAATAGATGAAATAGAATCTCTAATTTATCATTATTTCACATGGGATGCATATATTTATATATTGAAATAAATTTCTTGAGGTTTAATGTGAATTTTCCTCTCAATGTATGAATTATAGTTATCCCTAACTAATGTTCATCATGGAGTATTATAGGTTATGATGAAATGATAAGGTTAATGTGAGTATGATTCTTGTGTAGAGATATAGAATATTCTCACGAGGCACTAAAATGATTTTTTATGCATTGGATGGGCTGTTAATTATTCTAGATGGAATGTTATACAGATTTCGTTGGTATAATGGGGGTACATGGATCATATTTGAGTCCTAATACCTAAGGTTAATGAGATACCCAACAAGGGGACCTTCATAATTTTATACCCTACTTATGAAAGTCTATATATTGACTTAGTTAATCAAGGGGATGTTGGGTATTTTTTTGAACATATCATTGTTTGGAGATTCAATAAGATGGGATTTGACCACTTGTATGATGAGTATGACATTGGGGACCTCGATAGATGTAGAATGCAGAGTGTGAGAATTCACCTAGAAAGTACATATAGTGTTCTTATCAGTTTAGATGAGTGACATATTATTAGATGATCCATTCAAATGAATTGCATGTGATGTACTCATTGACCAGGATATACTATACTCTGAGAGTCAAGAAAATACGAATATGATATATGGTATTAACCAACTTCATGTCATATGGAAACTTGATGTCATGGATAAAGGTAAAATATGATAATACACATTTATATATGATATAGACAGGTGGATAGAGGTGTAAAGATACATGTTTTGGATAGAGATCATGTTAGATCCCTTCATATCATGATTAGAATTCAAACTTTTCTATTTTCCACTCTTTTCATATATATATGGATATGCATATTTATATTTTTTTCAATTTTATAAAGGCTCATGGGGTCACACTTTGTGGTTAACAGAATGTGGATTGAGTTTCACTCAGAGATACATTCTAAAATTATTCTAGATTTAAATTTAAAATGGTTTTAGATGGTAATATAAAAAGTATTACATTTCATGTAATACAAGGAGAAGTTAATTATAGCTTTCCAAAAGTTTTTTTGAAGATATAATAGGGGTTTTTGATATGATTTGACATGTTATTGTATATGATACAATATAAGATGAAATAACATAATGTTTGTGAGGCAGTAGTACAAGTGTGAGATTTAAGGAGATATTTTCCCTAAATTTACAACCTACATATGATGCATAACTATATCATGTGCATGGAATACCCATGATATTGGATTTTATGACTTGTATAGATAAAAACTTCGATGGAAAATATCATTTAAGTAACCGTTTCATAATATGAAATATACAATGGAGTTTCATTCATGCATGTGATGCATGAACTGTCACTAGAATTAACACCACTATTATGAATGCATGAATTATTCTAGCATCATCGAGGAGAATATGTGGGTGTATTTAAATCCAATTCCATGTGATATATGGTCTGTGTGTGTTTGTTCTTAATTCTAGACTGAAACTCCCATAACTTAAATCAATCTTTATTTTTCTTCTTTCTATGTTAGGAACTAGAATTCCATAGAGATAAAATGGGTCCCATCCAAACATCAGATAATTAGGTTAGCCTATGGATAACTCCAATGGTGGTACATATTTTGGACACCACTCAGTGGTCTTTATAAAACACATTTTAAGGTTTTCAAGTCAATAAATATGATTTAGATGCACTTTAGTGAACATTACACATAATCAATAGTTCTACATTACCAGTTTTTATACGATTTAATATTTTTTACATGGTGATATTGGATTTTTGATTTTATTTTTTTCTACTATTTTGATTAAGTTTTAATCAAACATAAAGAAACCCAACACCTAATGGGATTAGGAGCTCATTTTGTTTTTAAATTTTATTTGGGTTACACTTAACTAGGAATCCCTTTAGAAGGATACCAAAACAATAGTGTTAAATTTTTCTATATGAAGGCTTGGGAAAGTAGTTTTATAATAAATCATACAAGAGTCATATATGATATTATTGATATGATTTCCAACCTTAATAACTAAGTAGCTAGAGACACACTATAGTGAACTCATTACTTAGTCAAGTATGGTTCTTTTTTTACTAATGGATATGATGTAATTAAATAGGTTCATCATTTTAGTGGAACCATATTTAATAAAATTAATTACTTAATTAATAAAAATATGATACTCCACAAATAAAATTTTCTTTTATAGATAAGTTGTATAATACTAATTATCAAACATATCTTTGAGACCAATCCTACTGAAAGATAAAATTAATGGAAGTAACTTTTTATATTTTTATAGGAACTTGATAATCATACCCAAGAAAGAAAATAATATATTTAAAGAAAACTCTTCCTAAGTAATCAAATTTTGAAGTTGTATAATAATTTGATCTAGATTCTTATAATAAGCATAAATTAATAAAACTAAGGTTTAAATGGAATTGTTAAAATGAATAATTACATAAAGAACTTCAATCAATGCTTGTGCAATCAATATGATTGGGTATGTTAATGACTTGGGGAGGATGCTGGTTTCCTGGAAGTCTTGTTATATATTTGGAATTAATTATATAATATTCATTAGAATTATTGTGACAATGTGAATGGGTTAAATAAAACCTTTATTGTATTTTCTCATAGTGTTGATGAAACTTGAACTGTGCATGGGATGACTAGATTTTTTGGGGTACATTGATATAAAAAATTAGTAAACATTGAAACTAGAAGAAGAATAGTTTATTATAAAGTTAAAACATGTATCTTTAAGTATCTAGTCTCAAGTTATTAAAACCTAAAATAATTCTAGGAATAAATATTTGTTTTTTGGGTTTAATTGTCTACGATACTTGATTCGAGTTTCAAAAACCCCATAGAGGGTCTATGTTATGTATCACTGGCATATAATAATGTTTTTGATTTTAAAGGGTATATTACACCAAATGTATATTTTAAAAATGTTCTAAATATATATAATATTTCAAAATCAAGTTAGGAACTCATGGATCATATATTTTTCATTTAGTAATATTAGTAAAGGTTAAAACTTTGGATATTTAGAATGTGAAATAGTATTTAATGTGTGACAACTAGGTCCTGGTGACGACAAAACCACCTCGCCTTAACATGGCCATTGGGTCCTACCCACCAGGTACCACCAGTTTCCCTAGAGACACATGGTCCCCACCCAAGGGTCCACCCACATGCCTAAACGTGTCATCTGACTAATGATAGTCCCCACAGGTGAACTCATGTCCTTTCCATTGTGCTTTTTCCTCACTCACACACACCCTAGGAAACTTCCTAGAAGGTCCCCCATCCTAATCACTACTCCAGGACAAGCACGTTTAACTATGGAGTTCGAATCAGACGGGCTCCCGAAAAGGAAGGTGCACCTTGTTGACATGAGTCATATCATTTAGTCATTTAAGACTTTATCATTTCGGGGTGTTACAATCACCCCCTTTAGAGAAAAACATCCTCATTGTTAGCCCTACATCTCAACCTAGGCAGTGCACTACCACATCTGATACCAAATGTGACAACTGGGTCCCGGTGATGGCACAACCACCCCGCCTTAACATGGCCGTTGGGTCCTGGCCCGCCAGGTACCACCAGTTTCCCTGTAGACACGTGATACCCTCCCAAGGGTCCACCCACATGCCTAAACGGACCATATAACTAATGACAGTCCCGACACACCAACACATGTCATTTCTAGTATGCTTTGTCCTCACTCACACACACCCTGAGAAACTTCTCATAAGGTCACCCATCCTGATCACTACTCCAGGATAAGCAGGCTTAACTGTGGAGTTCTAATCAGACAGGCTCTTGAAAAGGAAGGTGCACCTTGTTGAAAAGAGTTATATCATTTAGTCATTTAACCCTTTATCATTCTGGGGTGTACCATTGATGGATGGAAACTTGATGTAGGTTTAGTTTTGTGTTTTAGAGATCAGATGGTTGTACCTTTGGTTTTTCAGGAACAACTACTTCATGCTTACCACCATTCAAGATGGGCTGTACATCCAGGTACAAAGAAGATGTATAAGGCATTGAAGGCATAGTTTTGGTGGAGCGGTATGAAAAGGAAGGTGGCCGAGTTCGTCTCAAGGTGCCTAAATTGTTTGAAAGTTAAAGCAGAGGATCAGAGACCAGATGGTATGTTACAATCTTTGCCTATCCTAGTGTAGAAATGGGATCACATATCAATGGATTTTGTTATAGGTCTTCCAAGAATGGTCTGGAAACACGATTCCATTTGGGTGATAGTGGATCATCTAACCAAGTTTACCTATTTAATCCTGATTCATGAAAGTCAAATGGTGGAGGATCTTTCAAAAGCGCATATCCGAGAAGTGGTAAAGAGGCATGGTGTACCAGTTTCAATAGTCTCAGATAGAGATCTGAGGTTGACATCTCGTTTCTGGAAATCATTTTAGCAAGCCCTTGGAACTCAGTTGACTGTGAGCACTGCGTAACATCCTCAAACAAATGGGAAATCTGAGCGGACAATACAAACATTGGAAGACATGTTGCAGTCTTGTGTAATGGATTTTGGTGGCTCATGGGAGGATCATATATCCTCAGTGTAGTTATCATACAATAACAACTATCAAGCCTAAAAACGCATGGCTCCGTTTGAAGCATTGTATGTGCATCGCTTTTATGATCTCTCCATGGCTTGGAGAGAGGTCAGAGTCACCAGAAATCTTATGAATATCACCTTCGAAGACCATTGTTGTTCATTGTGGGTGATCATGTCTTGTTTATGATCTCTCCATGGCTTGGACATCATCATTTCGGTAAGTAGGACAAGTTATCTCCTAGATACATTGGCCATTTTTAGATACTAGAACGGGTTGGAGAGGTGGCATATCGGTTGGCATTAGCACCACGGTTTAGTTCAGTCTATAATGTGTTCCATGTATCCCGGTTAAAAATATATCACCCTGATCCTGACTATATGATCATATAGGATCACGTTGATCTAGAACCAAATGCATCACTGGTATATATTCTTGTGCGGATCGTGGATAGAGAAGAGAAATTATTGCGTGGGAAAAGCATCGGCCTATTGCAGGTTTTATGGAAACATGGTTAGATTCAGAAAGAGACTTGGGAACGTGAGAAGGAAATGAAAGATCAGTGGTCAAAACTCTTTTTGGATAGCAGGGGTTTTCTACTTTCTGAGGATGGAAAGACCAATGGTGGGGAGAATGTAGTATCCCCAGTTTCGGGTACATAACCCCTTTCCTCACATTTTTTTAATTTGATGTGTATTAAAATAGAGAGTTTCCATAAAATAGAGAGTTTCCATAAAATAGAGAGTTTCCACAAAAGAGAGTGTTTCCATAATGTTGTTAGTTTCCATAAATTTAGATGTTTCTATAATGTTGGTTGTTTCCATAAATTTGGATATCTCCATAATGTTGGTTGTTTCTATAAATTTAGGTGTTTCTATAATGTTGGGTGTTTCCGTAAAAAATTTGTTTCCATAAAGACAGTAAAGTTGAAGGATGGGGGAGTTTGTGGGTTTTATAAGGAGTGTTGGTACAATAAGTAAGGTTTCATGATCCATACATGGTTGGCACAAACCATATGGTCAAATCTTGCGCATAGGTCAAATCTAGATCCTATTTTCTAGGAGCTTGCTTGTTTTTTCTCTATTTATTTAGTTTTGGCTTAAAAACTCCCCTAATTAAAGATTACTCTCCCTAGAAGGCTGGATAAATCTTCCCACATGAGTTGAAGCCATTCTGAAGCCTTCCCTTGGTGATTTTGAGTCCGATTCTTGAGGTATGTCACCATTCTTTACGAATTTGTCATGATTTCTTAGATTTTATTTGATCTACTTCTCCAATATCCATTCTTTCTCAGATATGAACCTATAGTGGGTAGATCTACGTTTCTTCATGCCAAATATTTCAATTTTTGGATCGTGATCTTTCTAGGATAAAAGATATAAGTCCACTCTTGGAGAATCGACCCACTTTCTTGTGCGTTCTTTGTCTGTTGTTAAAGTTTCTTCAAGACCTTCGAGGTAGGTGGATTATCTCTCTACTCCTCTTGATAGAATTTGTTTTCTTAGATTCAAATTGGTTTTTTTATTATAAAATTCATGGAAAAATATTTATTTGTGATGATTTATGGTTTTTGTGAAATTGTGTGATCTTAGTGAATAGTTGTGAAAAAGGGGGTTTAATTTAAAATTATGATTTAAAATTATGGATTTTATGGAATTACTAAATGTTTGATGAAAAAGTGGTTTTCAATAGAAATTATTTTCAATAAAAAAGGAGTTTTATTGAAATTATTTGGATTTGAAATGGTTTGGCATTGAAATGGTTTTGACGGAAATAGTTTTCAATAAAAAGGTGTTTTTATTGAATTTTTTATTTTGGATTGATCGTTGGGCATATGTGTTGTGTGTTCATATTGCATATATGAGGCTTGGTTGAAATATGACCTTGTGCTTGGTGCCAAAGGTTTAATGGCACATGTTAATTACATATTTGGGGCCTAGTTGAAATATGACCTTGTGGTCGGTGCCAAAGGATTGATGGCACATTGGAAATGATTACCTTGTGACGACTTGGTAGATTGAATAGAAACCACTCATGAGTATTGTACTATCATAAAATAGCATGTATGGTTATTTTCATGGGTTTTTGGAATGGTTGGGTATGACAAAAAAGAATATTGTGAAGTGGTTCTAATGCTTGTTTAGTTATTTTTCTGGAAAAGTAACTTGCTGGAAAATTGGTTTCAATTGCACTTGTGTCCTTTTGGTTGGAAATGGTTTTGTGAAACTTATTGATATTTAGTTATAAACTGTTTTTAATAAATTGTTTTATATAAATTGTTTTATATAAATTTTTCTAACTCTTCAATCCTAGTGGCGTGAGTAGGAAAGTCATTGGGGGAAAACCTACTGAGTTTTATACTCACCCATGCTTTGGCACATTGGTGCTTTTGCAGATGTCATATTCCAAGTCACATGTAAAGGTAAGTAATCTCATTGCTAGTGGTTCATGGTTATGTATGGGTGGTGTTGTGGTGCTTGGAGCATGGTGCTTTGTGTGGATCCATGGAGTGAGTCTTGGTGTCTTTTGAGAGTCTTGAGTTGTTTATCTGCTATTGTGTACTTTGATGTGTTTGAATTAAATGAAGTTGCTTAGATGTCTTTCAATTGTTCGTGCATTATATAGTAAATGTCTGGTTATAGTTGGTTGGTTCATTGGGATATTCCTTAAAGGGTAAATCATCCCCACTTGTATTTGAAACCCTTCGACATTTATTGCCAGCCTTTGACATCTTGGGGATATCACTTAAGGCCTAGTAATGACTCGTTGTGCTCTTAAGCCAATGAGAATTGGTGGGTCATTACATAAAGCATAGGTTGATCTTAATAAAGGATATGTATAATTATCTCTTTTTTCTTATATATTACCAGAATTTATTTTTTAATAAACAGTTATTATGAATAAATTTGTTGATACACATGGTTTATGATTCATAAAACTATGAAACATAATTAAAAAGAAGATAAGGATAAAAGAGTTTTATCTAAGATATTTTCTAAAATATGAGTGAAAGAGTTCCCACCACCTTCAGTAACATATTTTAAAGAACAAAATATTCCTTTTAAAATAATGATCCAAACAAAAAAAACATCCATATAGAATATGAGTGCTAATAGTTTATTTGTTAAATATTATCATTATTAGGATGTAAGTGTTATTTCAAAAACTCAATTTAGTTTGTTTATTTTAGAATAAAATTTTGAAAATAATATATTTTTTAAGACTCTTGTGGGTGTAAAATTTAGTTACCATAACAATGTGAATGTAACTTTATAGGATAAATGGGTTTATTATGTGTTGGTAAGGAATAATGTAAAGAGTTACATTAGTTACTAAGTGATCTCAATGAAATATTTGAATGCAAAATGTTCTATTATGATGATTATAAACATATAAAGAGTTATAAGTAGAATATATAAGTTGTTGACATATACAATTTTTTGTGATGTAAATAAATTTTTGTACTACGTTCAAAAGGTTAAACATTAGGAATATGATTCCTTACTCTTTCTATTATTTTAAAAAATTATCTTCATATATATTACTAATAAATGTTTTATTGGGGGTGTTTTTATCACATGGTCACATAGAGATGTGAAAGGAATTACCTATAAGTGAAATAAGATTAACAAAAACCCTAAAAGTGTTTCAAACATAATCTATCTCTAGTGGTCTATCATATGAGATATAATATGATAGATATTTTGGTATGGGTTTTGTTAGTATTTTTAAAATATTTTAATAATATAAAATGTATCTTGTTAAACCAAATTTAATATCCACTTTATTATTATTTCACATTGGCTTTATCTATTGCATGAAGTGAAATTATAATTGACCTATCAAAGAATTAATTTGAGTTATCTATATCTGATATTAATCTTAGAGTATTATATGTTTTGATGAAATGGTATGGTTAGTATGGGTAAGATTTTTTTATAAATATATGAAATATTAACATGAGAATTGAAAAGTGTTTTGTGATATAGATGACCCATCATGTATACCATAGAGAGTGAAAAGAACTATGTCATTAGTTTTATAGGGGTCCATATTTCATCTTGAATACCTAAAAATATTTTAGTGAATGTTTGGTTATATGATTCATATATAAGTGGATTTGATTCTGTGAAAATGTTTTGAAGGTGTGAGACTCTTTCCATGAATTATTACTCATCAGACTGAGACTATTCAACACCATTCATTATCTCTTATTTTTAAACATGTTTTTACAAAACTTTTGTAAGGATAGAGATCCTTGTTGAACATCATGATTCATACAGACAATGTAAACCCTAATATGAAATATTTTTTGGCTATTTCCTAGTATTCATTATCATACTTATAAAATTGAGATTAATTAACATGGAATAGGGTACGCTATTCTAATTTTATTCATTCCGAACATATAGATAGATTGTATGTTTTGTGGAATTTGGATTTGTTTTCTACTACACTTTATATTATATTTATCCCTTTAAAATCCTTCAATTAGAATAATATTGGTTTAACTGTAGTCTGTATCACATCTATGCATAATAAACTCATTGTAACACTATATCTTATTCTTAATTAATCAAGAAAATTTAACTTCATTCTATTTTCATTGTGTATTAGTTCATCATTGTACCTTCAACTTTTTTTAAAACTATATTAAAATAGTGTTATATATCAATTCTATATATATTTCACTATTTGTCTTTCACTTTGAAATTCACTACAACACACAATACTTAGCCAAAAAAAAATCTATTTAAATTAAACATTACAAGGTAGTTACATAATGAAATAATAGTAATACATTAATAATGACATGATAATAATAATATGAATAAATCATATAAATGATAAAGTGGGCACCATGATTTGTAGAGTGTTTTATTTCAATGATATCTTGCACTATTCATTCTGAAATATGTTTTAAAAAAACTTTGTTAGATTTAATAATTTTTTTGAATATCTAAATGATTGATTTATATTTTCATCGAGTTGAATAATATTTAGATAATTATATTTGATTTTTTAATCCACAAAATCACTTAAATATGACATCCATATCTTATGTTATCTATAATTGTAGTGTCAAATTGATTCTGAAAGATATAGTGACTTTTGGATGATTTCTGAACATTAAAACAATAGATTCATCATTCATAATTTTTGAAGTAATTGGATATAAACTTATTTTTTTTCAAAGTAATAACAATCTATTAATTCAAATATATGTACCATGAGATATGATTGGAATATAGAAGGATTTTTACTTTAGAAAACTGGAAGAGAACTCAAGAAAACTAATGAATGTACTTCATGTTAGAACGTATGGAAATGATGGAAAATACCATTATATCTATGTTATAACCTAAAAAAATCTTAGTTTTAGTTCATTATCCATTTTGAACCCTCAAAAAATACGATAAATAATGTTTTGGGTGCTCAAATGAAATTATTATATTAGTGTACCTTTAAAGAACTTGTAAAATGTGATATAAGAAATATAAACACAAATTTTAAAGTTAAACTGAGAAATGAATAATAAAATATCATCACAATTAATAAATATTTAAATAATACATAAATTTAACCTAAATTCATATACAATATAATTCCTAATGTAGGTATTTTTTAAATTATTAAATCCAAAACACTATAGGGGAAATAAGACAATAAAAATTACCCCGTTTTTGATAATTACAAAAGACTTCTACCCCTTTTGGAATTAATAAAAAAGTTTAAAATCAAAATATAAATAAAAATATAAATGTATCCATTAAAAAAATTATAAGGGTTAAAATAATTGAAATTTCATCCTTATATCAAAAAATTAATCATAATTAAAAAACAAAGCATGTACTGAGGAGTAAACAATAGAGAAACAATGAATAAACATGAAAAAAAACAAGATCATGATGTACATAATGAAATTGAATAACACACCCATAACATGTAATTCACCCACAATAAAATAATATAAAATTTAAATCACTTCATAACAAATATTAAAATTATAGTAGAAGCGTGAAATAAAAACTACTCATAATAGTGTAGCGACTTATTCCCATGATCTCCCCCTGAATGAAAACAATCCATGACTATTAGATGATTTTCAATGAATTTATAATGGTATGAAATGAAATAAATAGTAACAAAAAAGAAATTTTAATATGCTAAAAGTTCATAATATATAACTATTATTAATATTCTCACTAACAAAAAATACACACATTTTAGTATGTACTATCATACCAGTAGATAAAACAATTAATATATGCATACTAGTCATCCCAAATCACATTAACTATGCATTTATACTAGATGAGACTAATTAGTTTTGGAATTTATCTTTTGATAACTCAAACCTACAAAGTGTAATGCACATTAACATTAAAAGAAAATGTACATACGAAATATTTCTTATGATTAAGTAAACATGTAAATATCATAGTGAAATTAGATGCATGGTGACCATATATTCCACATATGAGGAAATTAACAATACAAATACGCATTGTAGTACCTTTTATAATTTAATTATTATAAATTTTAAGATCGTTCTCAATATATACAATAGGCCATGGAGAGAGCGTACCCCACTAGAGAGGGAGTAAATCAGTGGGGACAAAAAACGACAAATCCCACATTCTCATAATGCGATTCTCATCACCAGTTAATAAAAAATAATGTTGATACTAATTATGTGATAATGGGAGATTTATAGAAAAAGAACACACATAAACACATGGTTTTATTATATTATTTACCAACCCTTATTATCAAGTCTCTAATCCTTGGTGTGAAGTGGTTATGATTCCACTACCCACATTCCAATTTATTATAAAATAAATAGGGAAATGAGAAAGTGGATTAACATTAACTCAAATTATATGATAAAAAACAAGTTTCCACAAGTTTAACAATCTCAACTTTCCTTACCTCAAATACTTATATAATTTAAAATTGGTGTGAACCATTGTTCTTATGTTTAAACAAATACTTAATCCTATATAAAATTATACTAGAATGGGTAGATACATATTTTTTTTCATAGAACACACACATTCTAGGTGGTCACCCATATATTTATAAAAATTACTCGTATTACAGTGTTAATACCCTACTCACAAAATGATCCTTAGACATGAAATATATAGAAGACCAAATTCTAAATATCTCATAGTATTATGTAATATCATTGACTGAATTTATATTATAAATAATTGATTATAGCATAGTAGATGAAAATTATCTAGAACCAAAAATCCACTGATCTCCTCTAATTAGACACATTGTGGTATGTTTAATTAATTTCTGTGTGTAACGCCACAAATATCTTAAATCAATGTAATGTAAGACCTTTGTTTCACAAGTGTTTGGGTCATGGTTCATGATTTAATGTCATGATATTATTCAGTTCACCATATATTGCAACATGGACTACTATATGATGACATAAGGCCACATAGAACCCCAAAATAATGTTATACTTAACTTTCCTTGGGTTCCTTTGTTGTGCAATCAGCTTCTTATTAATTCCTAAAATGCAACAATGTGATGGAATTGTTTAACCCTTAGTGGGAGTATTATCATATAAAATCCATTAATTTTTCATATCAAATTAACTCTATGTAATAGCCTCTCAAGTTAGATTAACTCATTCCTCAGTTTTCATCATCATGACCAAACACAAGTGATCATGGTGCGAGTTCCCTTATGTGAGATTAAACTATTTCAATATAGGAATAAATAAGGAATATTTCCCTCTAACATCAATTTAATACTTTCATACTTGAGGTTAACAGTAACTCACTAAAACATAATCATTTCCATCACACTATGATTTGGAATTTTTATTATAACTCCACTCTACACATTTATAGTTAATAATAAAGTGATTCCAAATATTTAATGAGAATGTTACTTTGGAATAAAACCTGAAAACATCATAAAATCATGGTTAAATTTCGTCATGAAACAATTCATAACATGACTATGATATGAAATTCATCTAAATAACTCACTATAGGATATAATGGTGATTTTGAGAGTACTAAATGCCTCATTGTAAGATCAATTTCATATTGATCATTTTTAATTGAGATAATTCTGCCTCTCTTTGTTAATTCAAATTCACGAGTGTTATTCAAACATTAACACCTCTAATCGTTCTTTAATCTACTCAAATACCTTTTATCAATTAAATTTTATGACTATGTTTAAACATTGACATCTAAGAAGTCTCTTTAATACCACTCTGTATTTTTTGGAAACATGAAAATTAGAACTTGATCACTTCCCTAAACATCATCCACTAGTACCACAAGTTATTATTTACAATCACCCTTGATGATCACTTAAAAAATAAAATAGATTATCTATATATTTTAAATAAGATATCCTTTTGAATTATCCATATTTTCCAAAAAATGACAAGGAATTAAAGTGGGATAAAAATGAAATACATACAAGGATTTTTGGGAATAATATATTCACAATAACACTCTCAAGTGTTGAAATGCATCATTAGTTAAGGGATTCTTCAAAAAATTCATAATTTTCTCCTTGGTTGAAACCTATTTTAATGAAAAAATCTATTTATCTACCATTTCCTTAACAAAGTGGTAATTTATGTCAATATGTTTAAACCTTGAATTTCTTCCCATATTCTTTGAAAAGTTGATTGTATTTTGATTGTCACACCCACTCAACAGTAGATATGAAACATTAACCCTAATTTCATTAAGCTGTGGATTTTTCTATATCATTTTATTTATGGATTGTGATACTAAAATTTAATCAGTTTAAATTGAGATAAGAGTGACATAAGGTTTCTTCCACAAGTGCCATGAGAAACACCAGCTATCAATAAATATTACACCTCTATAAGTATAATTTTGGTCACTAATATATCCATCCCAAACTACATCAGTATAGAAACAAATATATAATGCCTAGTTATTTTAAAACATTTTGAAATAATTTTTTTTTCTTTTATTTAACAAAATATCCATTTTAATTCTATGAAATATGAACCTTTTAGGATTATTTGGAAATATGCATAAATTATAAATATAGACACATTGTACGGTCTTGATGTTTTAAAATAGAGAAGTCTACCTATAAGACTTTAGTATTCCATTTTATTTAAAATACATCCTTCTTCATACAAGGATATTTTAGTCCCATGTTATATAAGAGTTGAAGAATCTATCGATTAATCCATTCCAAATTTTTGATTAACTCATATGGATAATTTTCTTTTGAGAGAATGATTAAATCTTTTTCATTTTTGACTGTGAGTCCTAAAAATAATTCCATATCACCAATCATTAACATATCAAAGAATATTTTCATTTGGGTAAAAAATTACTCAAAATTTTCTTCTATTTTATATAAAAATATTAACATGAAAAATCACAATAAGTGATTTTATGTTGTATCCCTTGATATATATAATTAAATATACTTTACCATTCGTAAATTTAATGCCCTTTAATATTATGTCCAATTTTTAATACCATTATTATAGTAGTTTTCTTGAGTATATATAATGAATTATTAATATTACACACCTAATAACCATCACCATCAATGATTAAAACTTATAGTTTTTCAATATATACCTCATCCTCAAGTTCCTCATCCTAGAATGCTAACTTCATGTCAATTTAAAGAACCATATAGTTCCTTTGAACTTAAATATCAAGAAATATTCTACTTATTTTTAACCTTGTGACTAGAGAAAAATTTATCATCAAAATAAATACCCAAAATTTTAGAATATTCTTAAAAAAAGACAAGTTTTGTTCCATGATACTTTACCTTTCTAATTGATATTTTTCTCAAAAACATATTTTTCCCTAACAGTGTTACTGTATTTAGAAAACAACATAAATTTTCAAGTGTTAGTATTCTTATTTTGGTTCATATCTTATTCTAGTGTTTGAATTAAATACTCATGTTATAAGGACTCATCCAACCACCTTGGTTCAAAATATAAAAGAAAGATGATTTTATTAGAAATTTTGAAGCTTGTTATGTTTTTACCCCTTGATGATATGTCCAAGAATTTATTTTTTGGCTCAGTATGTTTTCTAAATATTTGGAATATAGAACCACCTAGACACAAGCCTTCCTCACTGGTGTAATTTTATAACTCATCTCAATAATTATGAAAATATTCTTGAATATCCATAATTTACTCATGCTATATAGTTCCTTGTTGAATGTCTTGATCTATTTTATCCTCGATATAAAATGAATTTTTTAAAGGACTTTTATTTTTATAGAAATTCACATTAAATTTGTTAAAAATATTTCTCATATTCTTATTGTATAACTAGTAACTTCTTCTATCATGTGTATAGCCAATAAATATTCCTTATTCTTCCCTCTCATAAAACATTCCCAAATTTTCCCCTTAATTTCAATAAAGCATGGGTTTCCTGATTGATTTAATTCCTTAAAACATGAATTATTTTAAACATTAAAAGTTGTGGTGTTTTAACCAAATTTGGATTGAGTAATCACATATTGAGAATATAGAAATCCATGATAGTGGATTATTTCCAAAACAATTAATGTACCTTTCTCTAATATCATTAATATTCCATTTTTTTGGGTTTTTATGGAGTGATATATTAATGTTTTATCTCTTTATTATGAAAATATTCATTTAAAATTTTATTATTGTATTTAGATGAATTATAAAATCAAATATGTTTGATAACATACCCTGTTTGATTCTCAATAATCCTCCCAAATTGATAAAATATTTCAATTTCTTGATATTTACTTGAAGAAAAACTAACATAATTCATGTGAGTAAAAAAATAAACTAAATTAATGAAATAATTACCTCCATTGGTTTTTTTCAAGCTAATCAGTCCACACATATCCAAGTGTACTAACACAATAGGCTTCTTGGTTTCAATTTCCAATAACTTTTTACTATTTCCCACCATTTTCTATTATGACATATAGAACATGTGTTAAGTCTTTCACATTTTTTTAGATTTCTCAAAAAATAATATTTGAAAATTCCACCTTATTATTTTTCCCCAAATGGATAATTATTCAATTCTAGAGTTGGATTTCATCCATTATTCCCATGTAACTTGAATTTTAATCATCATAAATTTAAAACAATTATCCATTTGGTGGAAAACGAATAAGGTGAAAATTTTTAAATATTATGTTGTGAGAAAGATAAAAAAATTAATGTGAAAGACTCAATACATGTTTCACATGTCAAAATAGAAAATGATGTGAAAGATTCAAAAGTTATTTGAAAATTGAAACCAAGAATCCTATGGTGTTAGTACACTTGGATATGTATAGACTGATGATCTTAAAGAAAAATAATGGAGAACATCATTAAATGACATTATATCTATCATAAAATTTCTTGATACCAATCTTGGTGTATCCAACACCATCCACGTCAAGTGATCCATCATTTTTTAAAGTCTAATTATATCTATCATGATATTGGATATTTTTCAAGAGATTTTTGTTAACATTCTTGTGTGATGATCAAATTATATCAAGGACCCCTGAATTTTCTTATTTTGAAGATTTTTATTACACCCTAGACACTAATTTATGCTCTTGATTATTCTAATTATTAGAATATTTATATATTTTCTTTTGTTTTAGTTATTTTAGAAGATTGGTGAGACATTTTTATGGTTATGTGTTTGAGTTAATCACACCTCCCATAAGACTCCTCAATAGAATCAAAAGTAAATTTTAAATTTATATTCTATTTTGTATATTTTCTTGAATTTAATTCTAAAATTTCAGTTTTAATTACACATAATTCAAAACAACTCTTCAATTGATATCGTGATATATTAGAACATTACATTTTTGAAATATTTCTATAGAGTCTATAATCCCAATATATTACTTTAATGTGAATCATCCTTATACTAAAAACTAGTTATTTTCTTATTATTTTTATTCCATATTTGATGTACTATATTATTTTTCAACCTTCTAAAAATTATAATTATTATCCCTTACTTTGAATATTCCCTTTGTATTATCCTAAAAATTATTCTCTTTCAGACTTATTTTCCTTTATAATTTTCAATATCACCACGAATATGGTTCCAGTTTTATCTTATTTTTTGGTGATTAAATCACCTTATTCCTTTCATCATCACTATTTCCACCTATGGGATTTAAAGTCCAGGTGTATGATGAATTTTTTCTTAGAACTACAGAGAAATCACCAGGCTTCTTAATCTTATTATCAAACTTTTCCATTGTTTTATAGCTTCCTTGACTTTATTCACATATTTTTTTGAACTCCATAGATATAATGTTTCTCCAATAATTTATAGATTATAATATCTTTTACTAAATATCTTTTGTCTCCCCATTAGTAGAAATTATATTTTACGTGATAATATCATATATTTTTTTCACTTTCTTCAAGAATTTCATAGAGATATTAAATGTTTTTTTCAAAATAAATTTCTATCTCTGCAATGTATTTACCTATTGACATAGCAAGGTATTTACTTAAAAAATAATTATCAATATTTAATTATTTATTTACACATTAAATTATCCTATTTTTCTTTTAAAAACACAATGATATTCACTTTTATTTTAAACCCTTTTAGAGTTTCCTCCTTGCTACTTTCTTCAATACTTCTCCCATATTCTTCTTCCCAAATCAAAGAATATTTGTGATGTTTTTATTTTTATATAAGGTAATTTTCACATCATTACTCAAGTCATATTATTCTACTTGACTTTATTCATTATAATATAAGGCTCCATGATGTGAGAAAATATTTTTATTATTTTATGTTTATAATTTTCCTTTGAATTTTAAGAATATTCCTCAACTACATCTTCTAGCCATTACTTTTCTGTGAGATGATATTTTGGATTTTTCATCCTAATAAAATTCATTTTATTTATCTGGGAAAACTACTAAAAAGTGGATAATTTTTCTTAAATTAAATGATTTAAATTATATCTTTCCACTATATTTACATTTTTCTTATCGCATAAATATTGAGAATAATGAGAAATTCTTAGAAGTATATGTAATTATATTTGGAATTAGTTTCTTCCCCATGAAACTTCTTTAAATCAATATGACATGATCATTTTCGAGCCATTAATGTAATTTTCTTTTTATTTTTTGGTTGTTCACCTTAAGTCTGACCTTCTTCTCATCTTGTAGGTGATCAATACATTATTGGATTTTTTGATAGTCTATTCATATAAGTCTTTATATGTAGTGGTTGTGAAGATATTACATATATTCCAAATTATAATCAAATTCATAAGGAAAATATTAAGATGATTTCATTCAACACTGATAATTAGATAATAAAAATCTATAATAAGTTGAAATATCTTTGTTTCCCATTATTCAAGTGCCTTTTTAAATTTATAATTAATGTTCACCCTTGTTTTTATCCTCAAAATTATGCTTATCCTTCCTTAGAATTTTAATATAATAGGTTTATGTCTCTTTGTTTCATCACACACGCACAAACCCTCTATGTGGGTATCCAATTTATTTATAGACAATACATGCTTTACTGTGTGACTCCCCTCCTAATGGGTCTATTATTATATCAAAAATATTTAGAAGACTAAATAGAAACGATTATAAATCATATCATGATATATTTTACTAGATTTTTTGTGTGACCTATTAATTGTGGTGTGGTGTCTTCAAATTCTATAGAAAAAAATCTGTGTATCTCTCCTAGTTAGACCCATTATGGCGTGGCTCATTAACTATGGCATGACTTGCCTTAAATCTCCAGAATCAATAATAAAATAAACCATTAATTCCTAAGTGGTAGTGTTATAGTTACTCCTTCCATGACATGGTCTTTTTAATTGCACCTCACATATAGAGTGATTCATTATATCAGGGAAAAAGGACTCTTGGATCCCCAAAATAAAACGACGCTAAAATTTCCTAGGGCTCCTTCATGTTGCAGTTGAATCTTTATTAATACCTATGAATCATTATTGTAGTACAATTAGTTCAAAAATTGTATGAGTCTTCTCACATCAAATTCATTATTTTCCCACAATAGATTAACTTTGAATTATAACCCATCGAATAATATCAACTCATTATCCAATCTACATCATCAGGACCTAACCTAAGTACTTGCATTGTTATTTCTCTTATGTGACATTAAACTATTTCTATGTAGGAATAACTCATGGATGCTAAGATATCATGTTAGTTAATTTTTTTCTTATATGATATTAACTTGAATATGATATGTGATTTTCTCCTATATTACGTGATTTAGAATCTATAGTAGAACTTCAACCCTTTTGTTCCTATGCATCTCCATTGAACTCCAAAGTAATGAAAACTTGTTCATTTCTATGTTCTCAATGAATACAACATGAAAACATCTCAAAATCAAGAATTAATTTTCATAAGAAACCACTCATAGATACCTACAATATGAAGGCCATCTAAACACCTCACTATAAGAGAAAATAATGATGGTGAGAGAAAATTATACATTGATGTTAAATAAATTACGTATTTATATAATCCTTGAAAAAATATAGGTAAACATAAAATAATTTGTTTTCATTTTTTAATTAAATAGTTAAATTCATTATAAATGCATAATGAAATAAGTGTCATTTATAGAGATTAGGGGATCTATAAAAATAGAATATTAACCTCAAATGTGAAAGTTTAAATGAAATTTATATATACTAAAAGTGAAAATATAATATATTTATATCATGGAATAAGTAAATAAATGTTTTGAAAATAATAAATGAAGTGTTGGTTTTTTTGTAACACACAAATTTTTATTTATAATTTTAAAATTAATATAATGATTTAAAACAAAATTTATTGTCATAAAATAGATTCATAAATTAATATTTTATTTTCTTATTATCATAGGATACATTTATGAGGATTTAATTAGTTTTTCAAAGTGTTATACAAATAATTATAATTTTAAAATTGGTATTTTTAAAATAAATAATTATTTTAATTGAAAATTAAATTTCTCATATTTAAAAAATTACTTTTATAAAATGGAATTTATTTTTGAATTTTAGATTTCAAAAAATGGTTATGGTAAATTTTCGTGATTTTTCTGAAATAATTGGATTTTTTATGAATAGTTATATACGACAATTTACAATATGCATACATTATAAGTTGAATACACCATTCCTCAAGTCATAAATGTTGTAAGAGTAAGAATATATAATCCTACTTCATTATTTTAATATATTTAGAGATAATGATCAAACTATTCATATTCTTGGGCCAAAATAGTAAACTAATGAATAAAACAATGAGAAACACCCCTCTCATCCAATATAAATAACACCCCTCGCCACCTATTCTCCCCACAACATAAAATCCTTTTAGCGTGTTTAATTTCTACCCAAATTACTTTCAAATAATATTGCACACATCCAAGACCTACTAGTCTCACCAGAATCCCAAAACCAAGTTCCTTAAGGAGGTTCTCAAGGAGGAGAAGTCAAGAGGAAAAATCATCTTTCTTTTTATTTTATTTTATTTGAAATTTCATTACTTTTATTATTACTTCATCACAACCCATTTATAAAGTGACATGATAACTAGATTATATTACATATAAAATAATAATATTATGTTAATTGAATAACCATAATTAAACCTCTCTTATTCTCCTCTTATTCTAGAAAAATGAAAATTTTGTCTATGATGGGTCAATTTACCATCATCATGGATGATGTGTTTTTATTTTCTTTTTCCACCTTCAAGGATAGTCATAAAACCATTATTATTTTCTAATAAGGTTTAGTTATACATATTATAAGTTATATAATGTCGTGGAACCAATATATAAATATGATAGTAAGAAAAATGAAATTATTTCATGATGGTCGTAAAAACCACCAAAATAAATTAAATAATTTTCATTATCATTTTATCTAATAAATCATCCTCATATTAGAAAAAAAATTATATATGGTATCATTTAAAATTATGGAAAAAAATTAACAACATTTCATTCTACTTTTGGAGTTTTTATTCCATTTTATAAGAAAATCCATAATGGTCTAACCATAGAAACAATGAAATAAATGTACTTGAAGCAATGAAAATAAAAAAATATGACAAGTAAATGGTAGGAAAGATGTTATAAAAAATAATATAAGGTATTATAAATATTAATATAGTTCTTTAATATATTAATAAAACTCTTAAAAGAATTATATAGGATGTTTGAATATGTTTTAAGTAAGACCGAACCGAGGTAAGATACTTTCTTTTTAAAATCCTCTTTAATGTCTCTTTTTAAAAAATTCAAAAAGAATATTTTTATGATTCTATTTTTCTTGTTCTATGATTATTTTTTGGTTCCTGGGCATTTTTTATGATCAAGGGGGTGACCTATACTTCCTCTAATTCATTGGGTATGTTTATATTGGAAGTTGAATGTAAGGGTTATTTCAAGTGTAACTGTGGTGGATACACTATAAGGTAGAAATGAGGGTTAAATTATATAGTATCCATGTGGATTAAAAATCATATGATAGCTGATAGTGTAAAAATATTAAGTAATAAATTACCCAAGTTACCTATATGGTTTTATTTATGTTTTCTATGTTTTATGGAAGTCTATTTTTTTCACTAGTTAACTATATAATGCTTTAAGTGTTAGAAGTATGTTTTTTGAATATGATTTCATATGTTTATAAGTATTTATGGACTAAAACATTCTTTTATTTTATGTAACATAATGTGATTTTTGTTCTCATCCCATGGTTTATTTTTTTAAAGGGTTTAAGGATGGGTAATATAAAATGAAATATCCAAGATGAATGTTGTAATGATTTTTCATGAAAATATTTCGAGTTTTATTAAAAACCTTTGTATTATGGAAGAAATGGATATTGTATTAGTACTACCCAATTTTTATTCTTTTCGGTTGATATGTAAAATTATGTAATATTCACTATAACTATGAACTAAAATGATCTTTTGGAATGTGAGAAAGTGAATTTTAAAATAATTTACTAGATTATGTATTGTTTAAGTCCAAGTCTTTATAGTTAGTATCAGAGCACAATTTAGATTAATTTATGGATTAGGATGATGTTAATATAATACCATTAATGATTTTTTACATTGTGGTTAATTTGAAATGATATAGAATTTAATTATTATTATGTTTCTACTTCTAATATATGTCTGTTCAGAATGGTTTTTTTTCCAAAAAAACAGGGAAGCTGAAGTAAAAAGGAACTGAGAGGATGATATCATTCTGAATCTACAACCTAGAATGGCGGTAAATTAGAATTTTTTTTTTGATATTAATGGATTAGTTGACACAGACTATAAATTGTAGTTTCATCCATAAAAGAGAAAAAGCTAAGCTGCCACAGAGTAACATGAAAATATTTAAACATTTTATAAGGAAACACCCTAAAACATTCAGGGGGTCTTCTGACCCAATGGTAGATGAAGGATGGATTAAATCCCTTGAAAAGATATTCAAAGTCATAGAGTTTTTATATAATCAATTGGTTAGTCTTTCTATTTACCTTTTAGAAGGTGAATCTAACTAGTGGTGGTAAATGGTGAATAACATCAGGGATATCAATAGGATTGATGCCTTGTAATAGGATGAATTTAAGAGTCATTTCCTTGAAAAATATTTTCCTAAGGTGGTTCGACTTAGGATGGAAAAGTAATTCCTTTAATTGAAACAAAATTAAGAAGATTCATTGTTTGTGTATGAATAAAACTTTACCCAATTGGCAAGGATTCCTCCAAATATTATTTGAGATCTTGATTGTCAAATCAATAATTTTTACTCAGGATTGAATCTAAGATATTAGAGGTTATTGCATTCTTGTGAATTAAAAAGTTACATGAAAATTTAATGATTTGTTAAGAGGGTAGAAATTAATTTTTTCAAAGATCATGTGTAATTTGAAAACAAGCAAAAGAAAAGGTACACATAGAAAGTAAAGGGTAAGAATCAATAAAATAAATTTGTAGGTAAGAAAATATAGTTTTTAGTTTGTGAAAAGATTGGTAAAAAGAACCCTAAGGAATACCTTAAAAAATCTGGGAAGTTTTTTTGATATGATAAGTTTGGACATATTTCCCAAGGTTTCAATGAAAATGATCTTAAGTTTAATTCTGATAAGAAAACTGTGAAGTATTCTAAATATAGTGAGATGGGTCATTATGAAAAAAGCTTCACAAAAAAAGATATGAATGATGGAAAGATTCCAAATTATAAGTAGAAAGGTGTAGTGAAATCCTTTGTGACAACATCATTAGATGTTTGGAAATCCAATGGAGTGGTATCAGGTACTTTGTTTATTTACTTAGATTTTGAAAATGTTTTGTTTGACATGGGGTCAACACAGTCCTTTATTTCTCAAGGTTTTTCTTGTAAATTAGAAATTTCACATCGATAAATAAAATCAGAAATTAAGGTAAAACCCCAATGGGAAAATTTTAAGGAAAAAGGTACTATAAGAGTCTTCCTGTTGTATTATGTGGAAACAAATTACCTAAAAAACTTTTTATTTTTTACTTACTGATGTTTGATGTTATTTTGGGTATGGATTGAATTTCTTTTTATAATGCAAAGAATGATTTCAGATATAAAGAAGTTATTTTAAGCAAGTGTTTCAATTTTTATACAAAAATGAACCCATACTATTGATAACAGATTAGGAATCTAAGAAACTATTAAAATATAGAAATGAAAGTTACATCTCAAATATTATAAAAAATTAGGGAGCTAATCAGATAAATGATGTGCCAGTGGTGAAAAAATATTTTTATGTTTTTTAAAATGAGTTTTCTGGTGTTATACCTGATTGAGAAGTTTAATTGACTATTGAATTAGTTCTTAATACTAATCCAATTTCAATCCCCCTATCTAATGGTTCATGTGAAACTTCTAGAATTGAAAAACTAGTTGTAGGATTTACTTGATAAAGGTTTCATTAGTCTTTTCACATCACAATGGAGTTCTAATTTTTTTTAATAATAAATATGGTTCTATGAGACTTTGCGTTGATTGTATAGATTTTAATAACATATCTATTAAGAATAAGAATCCACTACCTCATATTGATGAATTTGACATATCAGATTCAGGGAGCTCAGTATTTTTCTAAGAATAATTTGAGATTTGGGTACCATTATCTGAAGGGGAAGGAGGATGACATTCCAAAAATAGCATTCTGAACTAGATATGGGGAATATGATTTTTTTGTTATACCCTTTGGTTTTAAAAATTACCCTACTATATTTATGGATCGTATTAATATAATATTCCATAAATACTTGGATAAGTTTGTTTTTTTATTGATGATATTTTGTTTCTTTATTAATATTATGAAGATCATGAAAAAAATTTAAGGATTGTATTATAAACTCTCAAAGAAAATAAGTTATAATTTTTTTTTTGGAAAATGTGATTTTTTGGTTGCAATAAATTTATTTTCTTGGGAACATTGTAAATAAGGATGGTATAATGGTTTATACCGCCAAAACAAAGGTGGTTGATAAATGTACAATACCAAAAAATGTTATAGAAATTCATAGTTTTCTTGGATTAATAGGCTATTACTGACTTTTTTTAAAAACTTTTCATGGTTATCTAGCCCGCTAACTAAGTAAAGATGAAAATGGGTAAAATTTATTTTTATAAAGTAATGTGATGTTTTTTTCAAGAACAAGTGATGAGATAAGTAAATGATTTAGTGTTGGACCTGCCTTCTAGAAATGGAGAGTTTTTCATCTATAATGATGCTTATTTGAAAGGAATTGGTTGTGTTCTAAAGCAGAATGATCTGGTAATTGATTATGTGTAAAAATATAGATCTTATTTTCAGGTATGGATCTTGTTTTCGAGTGGTTTTGAGGAAAAAGGAAGAACAGGGGATTTTATAAGTACACTCTGTGTACTTATGAGTACACGCTGTATACCTATCTTGCCATGTATAGTTGCATTTTGAACATGTAATGAATGAATATATGGCTGTGTGGTGACCTAGCAAACCCGCTTAAGTCGGGGGCCAGTTAAGGCTACTAAATGGCATGTAGTTTTAAAGAACACAACATGTAGTTTTAGTTTTATTTGATATATTAGAGTGGGGTCACGTCTCATGTTAGGAAATACCTTCTTCTCCCCATTTTTCATATAGGAGCACTCCAAAATGATGAAAGAAATTTGAACTCCCTATTCTCCATCCGAGTTATGATTGTGACACTGTCAGGTTTGTTTGAATCCCACCGGTGAGTTCTCAAACTCTCAATCTATTCTTTTTGATTCATACTTTTCTTTGAGTTATTTGGGGTTGTATGTGTTTCACTGTTTTGTAGATCTGCGCCAATCTAGGCTGATTCAAGGGCCACGGTTCAAGTATATCGATTATACGACATCGAGGTAGGTGGTTTGTGCCTTTTTTTGTTTGTCTCTGGATTACATATGCCAAATATACCGCATGCCCATGTTTTGTCTATTTCTTGATTAGGAATTTAACTTTGTTATTACCTTCTATGGTTTGATTATTTGATAAATGGTTGTTTCTTTTACATAAGGTTAGATACATTATCTAAGGGACACCCCAAAGATTCATTTTCCTTAATTGATTATTTATTGATGATTGGTCTAGGATTCCTTATAGTCTTTCCATGTTTTCCATGCCTTGTTTTTTTGGATGGAGTTGTTGATTATATGAATGCATGTGATATGCATTGAGAATGTTTGACCCAAGGGTTATATCATGATATTTTCCCTGGTGGTCATTTATAATTAATTTTAGGAATGTTTTACGAAGGGGGATTGGACCGTGAGAGCTTCCCAAAGGGGTCACTTATGTATGTTTTACTGGTATATTTGACCTAATTGTATTGATCGTGAGAGCTACCCAGGTGGTCATTAATGCTTAATTAAATGAATGATTCACCCATGGGTTTAGACCATGAGAGATTTCCCAGATGGTATTTTATAATTAATTGATACTATGTTGGACCAAAGGGGTTATAATATGAGAGATTCCCAAAGGGTTGTTTTTGGATAATTGAACAATTGTGATGAGTCTACCAAGCCAAAGCACAAGCTTGGATTCCGTGTTACTTGATTATTTAGATTGTCTTATGAGACATCTATTTTGGTTACTTTACATGGGGATACAAAGCTTAGGCTAGATTATATGGTTATATGATTTGATGAATTAATAATAAATGTTAAATGAATGTAATTAAAAAATGTAGGATTAGTAACATTTGAGTACTCCCTAGGTTTTTGTTTCACTTTTAAATATTACCTTCTATATATATATATTCACTAATAGTTAGGCACATTCCTTTGGTAGTTGACTACTAGGATTCATCTCACACCATATTTGGTTTATTCTTATAGACCCAAATAGATAATTTGATTACAGGTATAGATAAGGGAAAGCACCCTTCTTCATCAGGTACTTGATTACTATTGGAGTTGGAGAGAATGGGACCAAGCTGAGGGTTGAGTTTACTTGTTTCTTTTTTACTTTGGTTTCTATAATTATTTCAAACATTGTGACTTGTTTGGATGTTTTCTTAGATATATATGCCATGAAATATATATATATATTGGATTCTATTGGATTTACTTTCAGTCATCTGCTGTTTATTTATGTTTGGTATTATGCTTTCACTATTGTCTAAAATATATATTTTTCTATGTATACTCTTCCATTGATGGCATAGTTTCCCCAATATCACACCTTTTCCCTCCCAGCTAGTCAGAAACCTAGGATTTTGGGGAAATGCACTTGAGGTTATGTGACCAACCAGGTTCAGGGGCACATTTGGACCGCACCTAGATCCGGGATGTTACAATATGCTTCAAGATAACTGAAACCTCATGAGTTTCATTGTCCCTCACTTCATTTGGAATTAGCAGCTGTTGATTTTACTTTAACAATTTTGAGAAATCATTTATATGGAACAAATTGTGAAATATATTCATACCATAAAAGTTTGAAGTAAATATTTACTCAGAAAGAATTTAACATGAGGCATAGAAGATGGATGGAACTGATAAAATATTATGATTGCTCAATCAGTCACCATCCAAGAAAAGTGAACAAAGTGGTGAAAGATTTGAGTTGAAAAAAACATTCTACATTAACCATGTTACATTTGGAACATGACTCGGTTTATGATTTGATGAATTTCGGCTTGATATTTGTCAATGAATAAAATTCCTTTGTTTTGTTTTAGGTTTCAGTGCAATCGTCTCTCTCAGATATAATTAAGAAAGTGCAGAAGGAAGACCGTCAGTTACAAAAAAAGGTAGAATTGATTATGAAAGTTAAATTTCCCAAATTTAATGTTGATAAAGTTTATTTCTTGATATTTGGAAAGATATTATGTTTTCTTTGTGATTCCCATATGAAAAAAGAACTATTAAGTGAATCTCATAGTTCTCCATTTTCAGTTCTTCCAGGCATCACAAAGATGTACAAAGACCTTCAGAAGTATTACTAGTGGGATGGAATGAAAAGATATATTGCAGATTTTAGAATGAAAATTTTGACTTGTCAAGAGATTAAAGCAGAGTGGAAACTATAAAAGGGGATAATTCAGCCTTTTCTAGTGCCCGATTTGAAATGAGAGAATATATCCATGGAATTCATGGTGGGACTAACAATGAATTATCCAGATAATAATGTGGTTTGAGTTATTGTTGACTGACTAGCTAAATCTTTACATTTTCTTCCTATTAAAGATACTATGTTTTTTGATCATCATTATCAATAATACCACAAAGTGATAGTTTGGTTTCATGAAGTTCCTATCTATATTGTTTTTGAACATGATCCCAAATCCACTTCTAACTTTTGGAAAGTCCTTTAGAAGTTGTTAGTGTTTGAATTAAATTTCACAAAATCCTTTCATACCCAATCTGATGGATAGACCGAGATAATAATTCCAACTTTTAAAGACATGATATATGTTTTTTCAGTGGATTATCAGGGAAGTTGGGATCAATATCATTCTTTAATTGTGTTTTCTTATAACAACAGTTTTAATTATAGTATACAGATGGTACCTTTTGAGACATTATATAGAAAGCAGTTTCGAACTCCATCATTTTGGAATTAAGTATAGGAAAGAAATTTGATGGGGCCAGAATTAATAGAGGAAGTAGATAAGAAAGAGAAGATGATCTGGAAACACATACCAAGAACATAGATAAGGCCGAAAAGTTATGCTGATAATACATGGAAAGAATTTTATTTCTAGTTAGGTGATCATGCTTGCCTTAAAATCTATCCTTGGAAAATTGTTATGCATTGTTTTAACAAATGAAAGCTAAGTCCATAGTTTGTTGGGCCTTATGAAATCCTATAGAAAGTTCAACTAGTTTTCTACTAAGTAGATTTTCCTCTCAGTTTATCTCGGGTACACAGTGTTTTTCTTGTTTTGATGTTCAGAAAGTATGTTCCAAATTTAAATCATGTTTTGATCAGAAAAGTAGTTTATCTGGAATAAAACATTTCTTATGAGGAAAATCCTGTTCATTTTCTTGATTTTAGAGAGAAATGGTCGAAGAAGTAACATGGGAATCTAAAAATTCTATGAGGGAAATGTATCCTTGATTGTTTAATAAGTAAATAAAAATTATTATAATGCAATTTCTAAAAGGTGGGGAGAATTTAATGACCCAGGTACTTATAAAATATTTTTTTTCCATTCTGGAATTAACTAGTGAATTTCATTATAAAAGAAAAATAAAATAAGTTATATTTATAGAATTTAAGGAATCTATACAAATAGAATAGTACCCTCACCAATAAAAGTATAAATAAAATTTGTGTATCTTAAAGTGATAATATGATATATTTTTATCATGGAATAAGTAAATAAATGTTTTGAAAGTGATAAATTTAGTGTTGGTATTTTTCATACACATTTTTTTAAATATTATAATTAATATAATTATTTAAAAGAAAATTTATCTTTATAAAATAGATTCACAAATTAATATTTTTTTTATGATTATAATATAATTTTTGAGACCTTAATTAAATTTTAAAAGTTTTATAAAATGAGTTATAATTTTAAAATTGGTATTTTTTAAATAAAAGATGATTTTAATTAAAAATTAATTTTCTCATATTTATAAAATTATTTTCATAAAATGGTGTTCATTTTTTAATCATAAATTTTAAAAAAGGGTTAGGGTGAACTTTTTGGATTTTTCTGAAATAGTTAATTTTTTTATGAATAGTTAAATATGGCAATTTACGATATATATACATTATAAGTTAGATACACTATTACTAAAGTTTTTGCTGATGTAATCACTAAAATATCCAATAATACTTCACTATTTTAATATATCCAGTTATAATGCTCAAACTATTCAAAGTATTAATCCAAAACAATAAACTAATGAATAAAATATTGAGAAAAAGCCCTCTCCTTACCTATAAATACCACTCCTCACACATAAAATCCATATAGCTTGTTTAATTTCTTTATAATTCATTTACCAAACCTCTTCCCATTTTCCAAGACCTACTGGTCCTCCCAGAATGCCAAAACCATGTGCCTTAAAGAGGTTCTCAAGGAGGAAAATTCAAGAGGTAAAATCCCCTTTCTTTTTCTTTTTTTTTCAATTTCTTTTATTTTATTATTATCTACTCACATACCCTTTACAAAGTGAAATGAAAATTATAGTCTATTTCATATACTAGAATTCTATTGTGTAAATTGAATATCCATCATTATAAATCTTCTCCTGTTATTCTAAAAAATGAAAACATTGTTCGTGATGTGTCTATTTACCATTATCATGGACGATGTGTTTTTATTTTATTTTACTGCATTCAAGTCTAGCCATACAACCATTATTGTGTTTAAATAATAATTTATTATACATATTATAATTTATATAATGTTCAGGAATCAATATATAAACATTATATTAAATAAAATGATATGAGTTTGTGATGGTAAAAAAAACTGCCAAAAATAAATTAAATCATTCTCATTATCATTTTATCCAATGAATCATCCTCATATCAGAATAAAATGATACCTAGTATCATTTATAATTATGGAAACATATTAACACCATTTAATTCCACTTTTTTATTATTTATTCCTTGTTAAAAGAAAATACACAATGATCCAACCATGTAAACCATGAAATAAATACACCTGAAACAATGAAAAGAAGAAACTTTTATTGATAAATGTGTGGTAATATGTCATAAAAAGATCATATAAGGTATTATAAATATTAATATAGTTATATAATATATTAATAACTCTATTTAAACTATTATATAGAAAGTTTGAACACATTTTAAGTATGACAAACCTGAGGTAATAAACTTTCCTTTTAAAATAATATTTAATGTATCTTTTTACAAAATTCAAAAGGAATGTTTTTATGATGAAAGTGTTCATGTTTTATGATTGTGTTTTGATTTTTTAGAATTTTTTATGATTAAGAGTTATAACTATATCTCCCCCAATATATTGTGTATGTCTATGTTGTAAGTTGACCGTAATGGTTATTCCAAGTGTAATTGTGATGGTTACACCCTAAAGTAGCCATGAGGGTTACATTGTAAGGTAGTATTAAGGGTTATAAATAATATGTAATCAATTAGGGTTGCAGTATTAAGCAATTAATTCTCTAAGTTACCTATATGGTTTTATTTACGTTTTATATATTCTCTGGAAATCACTTGTTTTCAAAAGTTAAGTATATAATGCTTTATGGGTCAGAAGTATGTCTTTTAGAAAATGATTTCATATTTTTATAAGTATTCAGGGACTAACACCTTCCTTCTTTTATATCCCTTACTAATATTTTTGTCATCATATTAAGTTTTAAATTTTTTTTCATAGGGTTTAATTAGTGGTTAGAGAAAGTGGGAATCCAAAAATAATTTTTTGAATATTCATCATGAAAACATTTTAAGTTTTATTAAAAAATTATGTATTATAGAAGATATGGAAACTATTTTAGTAGTACTCACTTTGTATGCTTGTGTATTGATATGTTTGAATTATTCCCAAATTCAATAAAACTATAAATTGAAAAGATCTTTAGGAATGATATAAATTGAATTCAGAAATAATTTACAAGATTATGTAATGTTTAAGGCTGAGTACTTATAAGTATACCATTTTACTACATGCATCATTTCAAGCTAAATGAAATAGAAATAATGAAATCCATAATTATAAGGATTGATATTTCGGGAAAAATATTTTCAAATATCTTGAAGACATAATAAATTGAAACATTATTTAATTCCTTATTCATTATCATCTTAAAATATCTCATATTCTCCTTAGTACATGTAATCAATTGAGAATATATATTAAAAAAAGGGGTGATCTGAAAGTACTCTTAAGGGTAGGAATAACATGGATGGAATAAGATACATGAATTACTATTACATGGGTGATCATAATCAATCATCCTAATTTCATAGGAAAAGAATCATCATCACAATCCTAAGGGAATCATTTTAAAGAGACATGGAATATGAAATATTCATAATAATGAAATAACATAACATTGTGATTAAATTCTATACATAATTTGTGAATAAATCTAATATCATATTCACATATAATATTTGGTTACAAATCATCACTTCATAGATTATGAAAAATGTTATCATCATGTTTGTAAATAATACATATAATCTCATGAGATAAGTCACATTAACCATTTAATTTGAGGGATATATAATTCCAGGTCCACTCATCACATTATAATATACTTATACTCATGCGTTCCACATGAAATGGGAAATGCACATAAATGATAATGTAGATATAAACCCAAGAGAAAAATAATAGGTTTCATAGTAATTTTATAAATCATATATAAAATAATAAACCTGGAGTTTCCCAAAATATGATTGAAAGGCATTATTTTGGTCATTAAATGGAAGTATTAGTAAAACAATCGATCATATTTTTTTATAGAATAATAATTAATATAAGAAGAGTTGAAGAGAGTTTTTTGAGAAATGACTTAAATAAAAATTCATGAATATGGATTATTTTTCATTTTAATGATGTAAAAACATGTATATCCTTATAAAAATAAAATTAAAAATAATAAAAATGAATTTAGAATATATTTAGAGGAATCATTTTTAAAATAAAGTGAAATAGGTGTCAAAACCAATAGGAAAGAGTTTGGTTTGAGATTCCCCTTACCTTAAGTACCATTTTGTTTTCCCACTGATACTCCCCCTATATGATAAAAATATATTGGTTAAAACATGAGAAAAAGTTAATTGTGTTCGTTGTTTTCACTATTTATCAATTATAATCATTATATTCTATTTTTAACCTTCTTTGTTGAGGTTAAAATGTTTCGATGTTTTGTTCACCTTAAAAAATCATCTTGTTTCGATTTATATATTTTGATTCATTGATATATTTAAATTAGTAGAATTAATTATAATGGAAAAAAGATACATGAATTTATATATTATATATAATTCTTACTAACCAGACGTGTTGGAAATGATGAGTAAGTTATTGACAATGTCCTCATAGGCGGATGAAACCAACCATTGATCAGATGTGTCAAAGGAAGAGGTGTGATATAAAATATATATAAATATTTTAAATAACATATTTAAACGAGAAAAATATCTTTAATTAAATTTTAATAGAATAATTATATGGATTTATAATAGTTTTTTTGGAGTTAAGTGGAAGAATTAATAAATATAAGGGGAAAAGTGAGATATAAGAACTGGAAAAAAGGCTACTTTGTTTATGAAGTCACTCCTTTTGGTAAGACCTTAAGACCATGAGGGATTAGGTTTGAGTGACTCCAAAAAATACCTAAGGTTTCTATGTGGAATATTAAATGGTAATTTAACTGATATTTATCTTTTATGAGTATAATAGATGTGGTTTTCCAAGGGAAGGTTGATGGGATTTTTATACTTGGTGAGAAGGGTATTTTTGGGACAAAATAATTAATTAATTATCATTTCCAAATCAAAGAATTGAATAGTGTTTTGTGAAATTATGAATAATATTTAAACTAAAATATACATTTTTTAGACTTTAAAACCATTTATATACAGAATTTATTATTTTATACAAAAGGATATAAGAAAAAACCAAAACTTTTATAATGGAATACATTATGTTTTTAGACTTTGGAAACCACTTTTTAGGTTTAGAAATTAATTTTTTAATTTTCAAATGAATAATTTATATTATTAAATTATTTTTCAATGTTGATAATCAATTTATGGTTTATTAGGTCATTAATATATCTCGACCATTTCATAAAACATGCCATATTTTAAAAATATTTTTTTTACTATTCACTAAATAGTTAAAGTTTTTCAAAAAATTGCTTAAATTCTGCTTAAAAGTTTTTCACATATTGATTCCATAAATGAAATTAATTTTATGGACGTAATTTTCCAAAATTGGTAATTTGGAATTTTAATATAAAATATCATGGTTTTTATGAAATTTGTTAAAATACATACAATAAAAAATGTTACTATAATTACCATGAGATTCCAATTTCAATACATATTTCATGGTATTATAATTTTTATATTGTCTAAATTTTATTTATATACATTATTATTTACATTTTATTTAATATTTTATTAGTTATGTTATAATTCTAATGGTCAAATTAAAATTCCAAATGATCAGGTTACTGTTCCTAACAATTAAGTTAATATTCCTAATAGTAAGGTTGTTATTCCAACAATTATATTGGTTTTATAATTCTAATAAATAACTTATAATTCCTTATTTATTAATTTAATTCAATTATTCTCAAGGTTATATGTTATTTACTTTCAAAATTTTGATTTCATTATTAATGTTCTGTTTCTTTTCTACAGGATTGTTTGTGTGTGTCGTAACTCTTGGATTTCTAAATGATCCAAACTTTTCTATTCAAGTTATTTTGTTTTTTTATATTTATTATCCCATTGAAGCTATCAATTTTATTAGGTTTGTTTCTTCACTAAATGTAATGTTATCATTTTATAAAATAGTAATTTTTTGTTTTTTATAATATGTTACATTTTTTTATAAAATACTATATAACTAAATATTACACACATGTTTATTCAAAATGAAAATTCCATATATAAAAGTTCAAGGCCATTAAATATTCCTCCCCTTTAGAAATTCCATCCCTAAAATAACAACCCATATCCTGAATTGAGAATAGATTAGGGTAATTTTGTTTCATTGTATACTCAGGTTCCCATGTTTCCTCTTTACACTTTTGGTTTTTTAAAATAACTTATAGTATCCCCACTTTTTATTACATAAACTTTTAATTACATGGTATAAAACAAAGGATCTTTTAAAGTTTAGCTTCTTGGAAAAGAGGTATATAATACATGAAAACATAAAATATTATTATAAAAAAATTAAAGGATTCTTAATTGGTTAATTCAAATTAATTTTACTACATCTCATATCCTGATGACATACATCAAATAAAATAGTGAGCATAAGGTGCAGTAAGGGAAAACAAGGGGAAAAATTTACATGTGGTATTGAAGAATATCGAAAAGAATATGAGAAATATAATTATGGAATGAGAAATATAATATGTGGAATATCATTAAAAAAATAACATGAATAATAACTTTTAAAGTTGGGTACAATATTTAATTTAGATATTCAAAATCAAATCACCTTGGTTAATCACCATGGTGTCGTAAAAATTACCATGGTTATTCACCAATATGTCATATAACAAGTCATCTCTAGAGATTAAATTATTTAACAAATCTATTAGAGGACTATAAGGGGACACATTTCACATGTATTAATTTTAATGTCATCCACATAGATCATAATAAATAATTTCATAAATAACCTTTGGAGAATAAAAGGAAATGGGTTCATATCAAAATCATGGTGTTTCAATAGTGCTTAAAAACATAAACATTAAATCATTTTCTTCCCATAGAAATGGAATGCGGGTTTCATTTATGTTAATACAAGAATAAAATAAACCTTTTTTAAATATTTTTTAATACCAATATAAAATAAATAGGTTTGGGTATTCAGAAAAAGAAATTAAAAGATAATTTCTCGAGGAGAAGAGAGAAATTTTGATAAGTAAATTCAACAGTATAACATGCATAAAATGTGGTTTTAGAAAAGGGTAAAAATATTGGGGACATGGGTCTCCCATTCATAAAATAATCTTAATATGTTAAATTTATGAAATAAATTGGATAGAAGAACATAGTTTGTGAATTTGAAAGATATACCACAAAAAGAGAAAACATGAATGGAAAAGAGAAGTGGAGATTTCTCTTACCTTGAAGAGTAGTTCCTAAAAATTGTTGATAAAGAACTTGTGGGACTGAGGAAACCTTAGGGGGGGGATCATTTGGTGGTAAAAATATTAGATATTTATGGAGGAATAACTGGTTGTGAAAGGAAATGGAGAAATGGGTGAGTATTTTTAGCAAAAGTGAAAGATTTGTTTATTAATTTCTAAATTTAGGCCTTGGACACCTAAGTAGTTGTAAATGAAACGCCACAGGCTTTCCCATAGTATTTTAACATGGTATTGGACACTTGGGACATATTTTATGTTATTTTAATCCATAATAGTCTACCATAATTAATGTTTTTACAAAATGACATTTTTAAAGTTAAGGTTTCTATTTTTGAATTTTGGAAAGTAAATTGTATATTTTAAAATTGATTAAAATATATTAAATACTTGATATAAATAAAATCAAATATTTTAAATCATGGATTATAGTTAATTATTTATTAATTTATTGTGAAATATTCAGGATGTCATTAAATATATCGAAAAACTCAAAATATATTTTTACTATTCACAAAAATAAAGTACTTTAGAAAATTATCATGAATTCACCCTATCCTAATTATGATGTGTAGATTTATAAAATGGTATTTTTTTATTATTATAATAATTCTCTAAATATGATATTTTAACTATTTTATATAAAAATCCTCATTTATTAAAAATAATAGTTAATTTAAAATACATAGTAAAATTTAAGACACTTTAAAAAAATGAAATTATTTTGTCGTTTAATTAAAAATAATATTGTTTTAATAAAACTATTTCCTAAAAATAAAAATTATTCCAAATAACTTAGCTTGTTATAATATTTATATATTTTCTAAAAAGTACAATCTCTATTCGAAAAAACCAATATATCAAATTCCATCTCAATTTTATTAAGAAAAACTAATATTTAAACAGAAATAATGGAGTAAAAATTTTATTTTCACAATAGAATTAAATATTAAATAAATAGGGTCTTGACACATAACCCCATATTAAAACTTCATATAACCTAGGAGTAAGGTGTGTAGTGGTGGTAGTTTCATGGGGTTCCTCAGCTAACATCGACTGAGTGGTAATCTCTACTAACTTGAACTTCTCTCGTGGGTGATTTTGTTCAAGCTTCATTTATTGAAGATCAGATTGGGCTCGATCAATGTCAAAGTCGAGTAATGATACCTACTACCCAAACTCTAAAATATGGGCTTCCAATAACATGACTCTACTGGTTGAGTCCATCGACTCTTCTTTCTGTATCAATTATCCTTTGTCAAATTTTACTTATAAACACTAATTATAACATTAAAATTATTATCATGAGTATAGTTCCCAAGGATCATGTTGACCAATGAGTATAATTGACCAACAATTATATAACAATCAAATCTAGAGGGTCCCATTTCCCTTTATATTTACTTCATTATTAAATAGAAACAAATTTTTTGTGTACAATAAAATTTAACACACATTTTCTCAAGAAAAAATGTTATTAAAAAAGTTTGGATCTTTACATTCTTCCCAATTTAAGAATTTCAACCTTGAAATTTCAACTTGTTCTCTCAATTAAGATAGATGTGGGTACTTCTTCCTCATTTTACTCCTTTGGTTCCCAAGTTGCTTCTTTATATTTATAGTTCCTCCACAACACTTTTACAAGGTTGGTAGTCTTTGTGCGTAAGACTTTGCATCTATAGTCCAAGATCTCCACTGGAAGCTCCTCATAAGAGAGGTAATGTTCTAGTTGTACCAACTCCAGATTATGTATATGTGAAGGTTCGAGTATGTACTTCTTCAAGAGAGATACATGGAATACATCATGAACATGAGAAAGATTTGGTGGAAGTGAAAGCCAATTGTCCACTGCTCATATGCGATCAAGGATTTCATAGGGGCCAATGTGCCTGGGTCTAAGCTTTCCCTTCTTACCAAACCATTTGACTCTCTTCCATGGAAATATTCAAAGGAACATGTTTTCGCTAACACCAAACTCTAAGTCCATTAGATGGTTGTTTGCGTAGCTCTTATGTCAAATGAAAGTAGCATTTATGTTTTATTGGATGTCATGAACCTTTTCTATCATCCCTTGCTCAAGATTATGCCCAAGAAACATTCTCTCACTAACATCATCCCAAAATGTATGAGTTTTACATCGATTTAATTTAGAGCTTCATAGAGTTCCATTTGAATACTCTAACGAAAATGTTTGTTTTATTAGAACTCAACTAATGGGAGATTTTGATCCCATTCACATTTAAATTCTATTAAGCATATTCTCAGCATGTCCTTGAGTGTATGAATAGTCCTTTCATATTGGACATCGGTTTAGGGGTGATAGGTCATACTGAAATTTAATTTAGTACTCAAATTTTATTGAATACTTTTCTAGATTTTTATTTTTACCTTGTATAATGATCAAATATAATAGAGAGTGGAACGCCTTAAAACCTCACCACTTCCTTTGCATAAATCTTGTCAAGTTGCTCAAGAGATAAATCTTCCCAAATAGCGATAAAATGGGCAGTCTTGGTGAGATGATCCACTATAACCCATACCATTTTTTTTTCCTTTAGATGTTCTCATGAGATCAAGGACAAATTACATAGTAATATTTTCCCACATCCATGTTTTTATGGGTAGTGGTTGTAATACCCCTTTTGGAAGTTTTGTCTCTACCTTCATTTATTTACTTACCAAACACATTGTAGTGTAGTATGAAATATCCCTTTTCATGTTATCCCACCAATAATGATCATTAACATCCCTATAAATTTTCTTCCTTCCAAGATGCGTAGATAAATTATAGGTATGAGCTTCATCCATCAGCTCCTTTTTTCTAGAATAGATGGAACAGATAGACTTGTATGAAATCTTAGTACATATTCTTGATCAATATTCAACAAAAGAAACATTATATTATTCATAGCCTCTATATTCTCCTGTAATAAAGTATCTTATCTTTTATATTTCTTGATCTTATCTAGTAATGATGGTTGAAAAATCATTTGGGATAGGTTAGATGATTTCTCTTCCCTTATGATTCCCATGTACAATGTTAATATTTCTTTGATCAAAGGATATCCTTGAATACTCATCATTTCCATCAAAACAACATCTTTCCTAATTAATGCATCAATGACTTTGTTTGCTCTTTCAGGGTGATAATGAATTAAAGAATCATTATATTTAAGAAGTTACAAACATCTCCTATGTGTAATGTTCAATTCCTTTTATGGGAAAATATAATTAAATTTTTTTGGTATGTGTATATATCACATTTTCCCATTAAATATAATTCTTCCATATCTTTAGAGAAAAAAAACTATAACCAACTCTTGGTCAGGTGTTGGATAATTCTTCTAATGAGTCTTTAACTATAGAGATAAATAAGCAATCACCTTGTAACTTTTTATGAGTATACAAACAATCCCTTTTAGATAAGAATTTCTAAAAATAATTAATCCTTCTTCGATAGCGGGTATAGTTAACACAAGTGTGATAAATAATATCTTTTTTTTCTCATGAAAGCTTTCTTCACACTACTTTGTCTAGATGAACTTGGCACCTTTTCTAGTTAACTTTTTTGGTGGATTGGAAATTCATGAAAAGTTTTTCATAATACTCTTATAATATCCTTCTAAATAAATGAAACTAAGAATATTGGTTACTGTTTTAGGATGATGCCACTACCCCACAGCCTCTGTCTTGGAAGGGTCAACTGAGATTCCTTAATTGGTTACAATATTCCCCAAGAAAAAAACTTATTATATCCAAAATTCACATTTGTTAAAATTTTCAAATATACTATCCTTTATTAGAGTTTTAAATATAAATCTTATATGATCCACATTCTCCCCGTGACTTTTAGAATACATAAGAATATCATTAATAAAAAATACGACCAATTTATGAAGGTAGTCCTTAAAGACTCTTTTCATAAAATCCATAAATATAGAAGGTGAATTATTCAAGATGAAGGGAATAACAAAAAACTCATAATTCCCAAATGATGATTAGAATACAGTATTTAGAATATCTTCTTTCTTCACCCTCAATTGATGATAACCAGATCAAAGATCTATCTTTGATAAGATTTGATCCCTACAAATATGGTAAATAAATCATCAATCTTTGGGTGAGGGTATATATTCTTCACTTTGATCCCATTAAGTTCTCTATAATCTATTCATAATGAGATTTATTCATCATTATTCTTCACAAATTGAATATGTGCTCTCTAAGGAGACACACTTGGCCAGATAAACCCCTTCTTAAAATGATCTTGGAGTCTTTTCTTTAATTCCTACAGCTTCACATTTACTAATCTTAATGGGTACATTGATAACTTCTTGGATCTAGGTATGTGTTCAATGGATAACTCTACCTATATTTATTAGGTAGGTACAAGTGACTCCTCAGAAAATATGTCAATGTATTCTTGAATGATGGGGAAAATTTTCAATTTGAATACTTCTATTTCCTTATTCACTGATCATTTCCATAAATAAGGATGTGGGAGGTACTTCTAGACAAATTTAATTTCAATATATCTCTCCTTCAAAAAAACTACAGGTTTTCCATTCAAGACTACTTAAATTTACTTTCTTCTATATTTGATCTTTGCTTTATACTTTGAGAGACATTCCATCCCTAATAAAAAGTTGAATTCTAGAATGGAAATGAATACTATATTTTCAATGATATTGTGCTTTCCAATTTCAATACTATAATTTATATACACTTTTGATTCATTGATAATCCCCCCAAGAGTCTTTATAAATAACTATACTTCTAGTTGTTCAGGGATTGATTTTATATCCTTTTCAAACTTGGAGGAAATAAAGGAATTCATGGAACCAAAATTAAAATAAATTACTTACTAGATTTGAGAAAATAATGAGAGTACCTGCCTCCATATCATTTGGAGCCTCTACTTCATCCATTGTGATATAAAATTCCTAACCTTTCTCCCTTGGCATAAGATACAGTTGATGGTGATTCACTTCTATTAACTTATGATTTGAACTTTGTTTGGAAAATTTCCCAAGCTATCCACACATTAAGTATTGGACTTCATGCTAGAAATTCACTATATTACCTTTATTGTTAGTGTTTATGAGTTGAGGTTTCATCACACTATGATAGTTCCAAGATATATAGAAATCTCTTCGACACAGGTAAAATTTCCCACTCACTAGAAAACAGCTCCTCGAATGTTTCTTTCCACGGTTTCATGTGGGAAGATATACTTGATTTCCCCTATTTCATGATCAAAGTTACTCCCTAAACATGGATCTATTGAAATTTTATTTTCATTTTATCTATGGGACCACTTTATCTCTCTGAACTCCAGTTCAACCTTCATAGAATTTTTCACTATCTTCTCACAGCTTTCATCTATCGATTGGAAAGATTCTTTCATAGATGTGGGATTAGTCAACCGAAGAATCTATTAATATTTCTATTAAGATCCTTTAAAAAGATAGTGGTGTAATGATAATGACTTGTAAAGTTAATCTTATAGCTTCCCATAGATTTTTTTTTTCATTTCCCTTCAACTCTAGGAATTTATTCTTCATTTTTGTTCACACTGAATAAGGGAAATATTTATTAAAAAAGGATACCCTAAACTCTGAACACTCTATAGAATAAATCTACATTCTTGGAATCTTGTTTTTAACCAGTGTCCACCCCTGATTAACTTCTCCCTATAAACAGTACACAACCATGGGGACTTTATCTTATTCCGAACAATGGATCATAGAAAAGATCTTTTCTATAGATCTAATCTATTTTTCAAAAATCAATGGGTCATTAGATCCACTGAAAGAAGGTAGTCATTGATTTAGAAAGGAATCAATTTAAAGTTGTTCCCTTTAAGGTGGATCTAGTCTCACGACTTGATTCTACTTATTATTAATAACTCGAATTAGTTGATTCATTATTCTCATGAATTTTTCCATTCTAGTTTCCATTGGAGGGCCAACGGCACATGGTCTGTTGAGCTCACCATTTAGCCAGTTCGTCCTATTTCCCAATATTTTCCTAAAGAAGAAAACCTTAGTGATAAAAATGTTTCTTTTAATAATGTTATAATTTTTTAAGGAATTTTATGTCTTAAAACATCATTCTTAAATATGTTATTCGTTAAAAAAATCATTTTCTATATATCCTTCGTAATGGTTCATAAAAAATGTGATTATCCAAACACATCCCCCAAGAGTGTTAAAATAAGTGTGCATCGAGGATCATTTTCATTAACCAATTCCTATTATAGTATAGCTCAAAGCACTATTTTTCAGGTTTTACCCCAAAATATATATGTGTGGGAGCCACATCCACTTATCCATATCCAAATAAATATTTATTTTATTGAAAACCAACTAATTATTACCTCACCAAAATACCATGAAATTTTATTATATTTAAACTTGTACCTAGGGTATATACTAATATTTTAAAATCCTAATTTCCTTAAATATATAAACCATCCTTTGATACCAACTATATAATCCTACCATTTATTACATAAAGTTTTCTTTACATAGTATAAAACAGAGTATCTTTTAAAGTTTAGTTTCTTAGAAAAAGGGTACATAATACATAAATACATAAAAAATTATTCTAAACAACTTAAAAAGACTCTTCATTGGTTAATAATAAGTACTTTTACTACATCTCATAACCTGGGGACATACATCAAAAGAAAAGGTGATCATAATGCTGAGTAAGGGAAAGCAAGGGGAACAATTTACATGTGATATTGAGGAATATAAAAAAGAACATGAGGAATATAATTTTGGAATGATCATTATAACATGAGTCATATAATAATAAAAATAACATGAATCATAACTTGTAAATGTAGATAAAAATTTTAATTAATACATTCTCAATCATATCACCTTGGTTAACCACCAAGGTTTTGTAAAAATTACTAAGATAATTCACCAAGGTATCGTATAACATATCATCTCGAGAGATTAAATTTATTACCCAATTAATTGGAGTGATAAAAGGGTGTACCCTTCATATTTATTAGTTTTCAAGTGATACACATAGATTATAATAAATTATTTCATAAATAACCCATGGAGAATAAAAGAAAATGGGTTCATATCAAAGTCATAACATTTCAAAAGTTCTAAAAAGCTTGACCATTAGGTCATTTTCAGACCATGGAAATGGAATGTGGGTTTCATGTTTGTTAATACCATAAAAAATTAATCATTTCTAAAACTTGGTGAATACCCATATAAAAGTAGCAGGTTTGGGTATTTACAAAAAGAAAATAAAATAGAATTTCTTGAGAAGTAGAGAGAAATTCTGAGATGTAAATTTGGCAACATAATGGGCGTAAAATATGATTTTAGAAAAGGGTAAAAAGAGAGGGGACATTGGTTTACCATTCATAAAAGAATCTAAATATAGTAAAATAATAAAATAAATTTTACGGAAGAACTTATAATGAAAATTTAAAAGATATACCACATAAATAGGAAACTTGAATTAAAAAGAGACATGAAGACTCCCCTTACCTTGAAGAGTAGTTCCTAAAACTTATGGATTGGGACCTTGTGGGGTTAATGAAACCTATGGAGAACTCCTTGGGAGGGAAAATGTAATATCTTTATGGGGGAATAATTGGTAGTGGAAGGAAATGTAGAAATTGGTAGTTATTTATAGCATAAGTGGGGGGGGGGGGGTTAATTTCTAAATTTAGGCCTTGGACACCTAGGTAGTGGTAAATGAAAACCAAGGTATTCCCATGGTATTTTTCATATTTTATGCTATTTTAATACATAATATTTGAACATAATTTTATATTACTTATTCCTTCAAGAAAAATTAATGTTTTCACAAAATAACATTTTTAAAGTTCAAGTTTCCTTTATAGAAATTGGAAAGTAAAGTATATATTAGAAAATTGATTAAAATCTATTAAAATAATTTATATTAATAAAATTACTTATTTTAATACTTGTACCATATTTCATCATTTATTACATCATTATTACATAATTATTATGTCATTAAACATACCGAAAAACTCATACTATATTTTTACTATTCTTGGAAAAAATAAGTTATTTTATAAAGTTATCATAAATTCACCCTAACCTAACTATGATGTGATGAATTAAAAAATGATGTTTATTTTATTATAATAATTTTCTAAATATGATAATTTTAACTTTTAAATTTAAATATCATTATTTATGAAAAAAATAGTGGATTGAAAATGCATAGTAAAATATATGACACCTGAAAAAAATAAAATTATTTAATCATTTATTTTTAAATAAGAGTTTTTTAATCATAATATTTCATTAAAATAAACAAAATTCATAATACCTTAGATTATTATAATAATTGTAATTTTTTTGAAAATTAAAATCTCTATCTAAAAAAATCAATTTATCAAATTACTTCTCAATTTAATTAAGAAAAAGTATTCTTAAAAGAAAAATGATGGAATAAAAATTTAATTTATAAATGGAATTACACTTTAAGTAAGTAGGTTATTGACACATAACCCATTATTAAACCCGTATACGCTGTAAGAGTAAGGTGTGAAAAGGTTGTAGTTTTGTGGGGTGCCTCAGCTAACATCGACCGAGTGGTAATCTCCACTGACTTGAACTTCCACAATATGCGATTTCTTTCAAGATTCACTAGTTGAAGCTCGGCTTGGGATTGGTTATGGGTGAACCCCAATTATGATATTTCCCTCCCAATCTCTGACAAATAGTCTTCAAAAGATATAAATTTACTGGTTGGGGCCATCAAATCTTCTTTCGGTATCAATTTTTGTTTTTCCAATTTTCCTTATAAACACTAATTATATTGTTAAAATTATTATCAAGAGTATAGTTCCCAATGACCATATTGACCAAAGATTATAATTGAACAACAATTATATGAATATCGAATCCATAGGGTCACATTTCCCTTTATATTTACATTATATTTACTTCATTATTAAAAAGATATGATTTTGTTGTGTATAATATAATATAACAGACGTTTTCTCCAAAAACAAATATTATTCAAAATGTTTGCGTAATTACATTACTTTAACAAGGTGAGTTTTATTTTTTATATAAATTTGATTCTATGGTTCACGATCTTCACCAGTTACTCTTGATAATAGAGTTCATGAAATATCTATACCAATTCACGATCTAGTAAATACAAGGGGTCTAGTATTTACTTCCCAGAGAGAGATATACAGAACACATCATGCACCTAATCAAGATTTAATGGAATTGAATGCTGATAGGACATGGAATTTATGTGATTGTGGATATCAAAGTGTATAATATACCTAAGGAAAAGTTTTCCCTTCTTTCGAAACCTCATGACTTTTTTATATGGTGATATTTAAAGGAACACTTTATCTTTAAATTTAGACTCCCTATAACATTAATTTTTTTTTCTTATTTCTTCTATCAAATATGAAAATATTTAATGTTTTAATAAATGGATTGAACATAATATATCATATATTTCTTCTATCAAATATGAAAATATTTTTTTGTGGACTCTTGGGGTCTTTCTCAACCGGCAGTGGTTTCAGAGTTTTCCTGGGTGGCGTTCTGTATCCATTTTGCTTCCAGGGAGGACTTCGTAAGGGATTGGTCCAGACATGATAGACGATGTGGCTCCTGGAGGTTTTCTCTCTCGAGGTGGTCTTGGGACTACCACTTCGGTCGGAAATCATCTATGGATGCTGTTTGGATCTCTCTTCCTGGGTTACCCCTTCCTTTTCTTAACCCGGTGATTCTCAAGGAGGTTGGCAATGCGCTCGGGTCCTTTCTCTGTGCTGATGATAAAACCTACTCGTTTCAGGCTGCTGCGAATCCACGCATTTGCGTGGAGTTAGATCTTTCTGCGCCTCGTCCGCCCTTCGTGGTCTTGGAATCCGATGATGGTTTTTCTGGAAACAAAGGTTGTTTTACCTTCAGGGCCCTCGGTTTTGCGTCTCCTGTGGATTGCATAGATACCTTGAGGCTTCTTGCCGGCGGCAGACTGGCCATCCTCGTCAGCGGTCAGAGTTGAATACGGGCCCTGACCCGCCTTCCTTGGGCGGTGTGAGAAACGATGAAGTTACCCTTACTCCTGCCCCAGATTCAAATTCAAAATTTTCTGGGGAACATAGTACGCCACTTTTGGTGTGTGCGGACTCCCCGGCTGACACGGTCCCCATGCAGTCGGCCCCTTCTCCGGTTTGTAAGGACCTGCTTTCCTGGTCTCCTCTGTCGGATGCTCAGATTGAGGTCGGATCATGGGAAGAGAGGTGTACTCCTCAGAAGGCTCCAGAGGATAGTTTGGTGGTTTCCTTGGGGGGTGCGTTGCAGGTACTGGCATCCCCTTCATCTCCATTGTTGGTCTCTTCCCAACTGTCGCTGGCTTTTCTTCAGAAGTCTTTGGTGAGTAAGCTGTCGTTCCATTCTGTTGAGGAAAAGGCTCCTAACGGAATGGCCCTTGGTGTGACTAAAGAGTTGGAGAGGTCTCGTATCTCTCCCCAAAGGAGGTTTTTGCTTTCATTAGTTCATGAAGACGTGGACTCAGAGGCTTCGGGCTTCTGGGCTGCTGGAAGACCGTCGCTCCTGGAGGATGACGATGCGGCTTTTAAGAAAGTGATTATTTCTCCTATCAGGAACTTTACAGCTTTGGATGAGTCAGGGCCTCTTACCCTCTCCAAGACCAAGGGGAAGGGCATGCTGACCCTTCCTTCCTCTCAGTCCTCCCGTTCGTCTGCTTCAAAGGCCCGCAGGGGCAGGTTTTAATGCTATCAGTTATTATTTGGAACGCGCGCGGTTTTGGTGCTCAGGCCAAACGTGCGTTTTTGGTTTCGGAATGCATGAAAGAAAATGTTTCTTTGGTGGTTGTGATGGAACCAAATCTCTCTGCAAACAAGTTATCTGGAGTTGCTCGGAAGTTGGGGTTTCCTAACTCAGTACATGGGGGTGATACTAATTCTCAAATCTGGATTGGATGGAAGGATAAAATTTCTCTTGAAGTGGTGAATATCTTACCTCAATGTATCGATACGAAGATTACTATTGGTGGTGCTCAGATCCTCTTCTCATTTGTGTACGCTAGTACTTTGGCTATTGGGAGAAGAGAATTATGGTCTCACTTAAAAGGCACCCACACTGGCTCCCTTCCATGGTTTGTGGGAGGCGACTTCAACACCATTGTCGATCCTTCAGAAAAGAAACGAGGCTCGAGGGTTCTGTAGGATAATATTTTGGAGTTCCAGGAGTGCACGACCCATGCAGGAATCATGGACCTGGGGTTCTCGGGTGCTAAGTTTATGTGGTGTAATAACCGTAGAGGTTCGGACCACATTTGGAGTAGATTGGACCGCTGCCTTATCAACATGTAGGGTCTGGATTCATTTTCAAAATCTGCGGTCACAAATCTCTCCCGTATTCTTTCAGATCATGCCCCTATTCTTGTGGACATAAGACGTGAAGTGGTGGTGAGCAGAACCTTCAGCTACTCTGGGGAGTGGCACCGTGACCCGAGATTTTTATCAGTTCTGGAAATGTCATGGCACAGGGATGAGAGAGAGTGTTCATGGGCTGGGTTGGTGAACCGCCTCAAGCGGTTGAAACTGGACATCAGAAACTGGCTGAACATCCAGGAAGTCGATTCTAATCGGGTTATCAGTATGCAGGCGGATATTGAGAGGTTAGAAGAAGTTCTCCAGGTGGCATGGGATGATAACATCTTTATTGATCTTTGCGCCAAGAAAGTTGCGCTTGCGAAAAAGCTTCTCGAGTTAGAAAGAATTGTCAAGGAAAGGTCTCAGGTGAGATGGCTCAGAGAAGGAGATTGAAATACTGTCTTCTTTCAAGATTGTATTAAGGAAAGGAGAAGCATGAAGATCAATATTAAAATGGAAAATGGTTCTTTCACATCCGATGTGAATGTGGCTGGCGAGTTAGCGTTGAAGCATTTCGAGAGCCTTCTGGCGGGAGATCCTTCATCCAGTTATGTGAGAGATGATACGAATGTCTCTGGGTTCTTCGGTGGACTTCCCGTTTTGTTGGATGTGAATGATAATGAATGTCTAACCTCTCTTCCTCGGGAAAAGGAGATTAGAGAGGCCCTGATGAGCATGCCCACAGGAAGCGCCCCGGGTCCAGACGGGTTTCCGGCGTCCTTTTATATTTTTGCATGGAATATTATTGGTATCACCATTGTGCATGCTATACAAGACTTTTTCAGGGGGGGTTCCTTAAACAGGGGTGTAACGGTATCAAGGGTGGTGCTTGTTCCCAAGGTGAAAGATCCACATATTATCAGTCAATTCCGACCCATTTGCCTCTGTAATGTGTCTTATAAGATATTAGCCACGATGATTGGGAGGAGGCTCACAAAAATCTTACCCAAAGTGGTCTCGGCTGAGAAACACGGGTTTATTCATGGCTGCAATATTCAGGGGGTGGTGGGTATTGCAAGTGAGCTGGTTCAGGACGTCAACAGGCGGATGGTTGGTTCTAATATCATCATTCAAGTCGACATGAACAAAGATTATGATCAGTTGGAATGGAGCTTCATTATCAGGGTAATGAGGGGTTTCGGGTTCCAGGACCGTTTCTGTGATTTATGTTTCAGGTGCTACTCCTCACCATGGCTCTCAGTGGAAATGATGGAGAGGAGGTTTGGTTTCTTCAAAACTGTCCGGGGCGTGAGACAAGGTGACCCTTTTTCCCCATCCTTGTTTGTCATTGCACATGATGATCTTTCTAGGAATCTGAAGAAGAGTCTATTAGAAGGAAAACTAAAACCATATGTGGGCAAGGGGAACTCAGGGAATATCACTCATTTGATGTTTGCTGATGATATTATGTTTTTCATGAATGGTCGGAGAAGGTCCTTAAATCATTTTAGAGGCTTAATGGCTAGTTATAATCATCTCAGTGGCCAATCTATCAATTTTGCGAAGAGTAATGTGTTTATCTCTTCGAAGTGCTCGAGACCACGCTGTAGAGTTATTCAGAGGATTACTGGGTGCAATCAGAAGCATTTTCCTATTCTCTAACTTGGGGTTCCACTGTCATATGGACGGGTCAGGAAGCAACTCTTTTCTGGAATTATGGATCGTTTATTGGGAAGGATCATGAACTGGAAGAACCAACTCCTGTCATTTGGAGGTCGGATCATTCTGATCAATAGTGTACTCCTCTCTATACCCCTGCATGTGTTCTCTGTTGTGAAACTACCGAAGGGCACAATTCAGAAAATGGAAAGTATACTGACTGCGTTTCTCTGGGATGCCAAGACAGAAGGGCGTTTTCATTGGGCCTCATGGATAAGGATGGCACGACCAGTTGACGAAGGAGGTGTTGGTCTACATGATATCCGAGACACTATTCTCGGGTTAGGTTATTGTGGGAGAGTCACTGTGGGAAACATTTTTCAAGGGGAGATACGGCTGGGGCGAGGAATGCAACTTGCAGGGGGCAACGAGGCTGGCCAAATGTATGTTCAATCATATGGGAGTGCTTCGGGGCTGTTCAAGGTGGATTATAGGCAACGAGGATATCAGTTTCTGGCAGGATAATTGGGCGGGTGAGATTCTGGCATTTGAAGGCTGTCCGCTTCCGGAAGTGTCCTTCAGGGAAGCTGGTATTCAGTCTGATGTTATACAGGCGGCGTTGAGTCCCACTCAGTGGGACATGTTCACGAATATCGTCTTGAGTAGAGAACCGGATACATGCTGTTTTACGGAGGCCATTTCGGGCAGATTCAACTCCCGCGACTACAGGAAGATTCTACAGAGAGAGAGATCCTCAGTGGAAGGGGGACAGTTCTTTTGGTGTAAGCAGATTCCGACAAGGATGAATTTTTTGGTGTGGAGAGTTATCAACATTGCATTACCAACAGAGGAGAATATACAGAGGAAAGGAATATGTTTGGCATCGCGGTGTTTCTGCTGTGATTTTCCAAGGACTGAATCGGCGGTACATCTTTTCTTCCAGGGAAAATGGGCCTCTACTCTTTGGTCCTCTTTCTCAAACTCACCAGTTAACGATGGAATGCTTGGGACCTGTTCGGAGTTTGTGGCTGCATGGTTCTTGGGAACCCAAGACAGGACTATGGAAAGGTCCATCAGGGCCGTTGTCTTGGTGGCTGTTTGTTGGGTCCTGTGGGAGGCGCGCATAAAGAAGGTTCTTGATATATCCTCAAGTTTTAAGATACTCTATTTAGATTGACCACCATTCTAGGGGTGATAATCCATACTAAAGTTGAAATTTGTGTTCAAGGAATATTGAATACTTTTATAAAACACTGAGGTTGGCCACATATATAAATTAGGCACAATTTATAGTGGTATTACATATAGCCTCACAAATTTTCCAATGTATATATATTAAATTTGGTTGAGTAAGAAGTCATCTCGAATGAAAATTAAGTGAGTAGTCTTTTTTATATGGAAAACTAAATTTTATGTTTCATTATCTCCTTTATATCTTTGGAAGACCCATGAAAAAATCTATGACAATTATCTCCCATTTCCATATAGGTATATGTAATGTTGTATTATCCCCATGTAATTTTGTCTTTTTGTATTCAATTTTTTAAAATCTAGGTGCTTTGATATATATTTAGAAATCCCCTGATTCATATTGTTCCACCAATAGTGTCATCACATATCACTAAACATGTTTGTGCTCCCTAGGTAGCTAGAGAATATAGAGAGATGAGCATCATTAAATTGCTCCTTGTTAATCTCAAGATCAAATGGTACACATAGTCATGCTTTAAATATCACAAGTCCTTCCTTTTTAATGTTTAATTATAACAATTTCCCCCTTTTTATACCATCCACCTTATTTTACATCTTAGTTTTTCCCTTTGAGCTTTCTTTATCTTCTTCATAATGGATGGTTGAGAAATCCTTTGAGTAAGGCATGATGTGAACCCTTAATTTATGATTGCCATGTCAATACTATACATGTTTAAGAAAATTGGATCCTTATCAATCCTAATCACGTGTTATGTCATAGGATATTTTATAATTATTTCATATACCACTTTATTAGACCTTTTTGTATGGTAATGTATTGAGTAGTCTAGTCCTTGATCAACTCTAAACATCTTCTTGGGAACATATTGAGATATTTTTATATAAATATAAACATTAAGTGATTATGATATATATATATATATATATATGTAAAGAATCTCCCTATAGAGATAATGAAACTAAATCGCCAATGTAGAGATTATTATAGACAACTTCCAATCATGTATCAGGTCGTTCTAATCTTGGATTATCCATTTTAATGAGGCATATTCTACCACTTTATCATTTTTCTTGACCAAATAATCTAGTAAATTACTTAAATTATCACTATAAATCACAAACCAATCCTTTATTCAAGTAATACATTTGTATATTACCTATAAATTGGAATGTAAATCTGGTTGATGATTTTCATTGACTTAACCATTTGATGAACAAATACTCATTCCTTGGGCATTAATACCCACACCATTGTGGAAATTTATAAATGAGATTCATGATATTCCTCGCATTTATACAAAATATTAGGATATTTTGAGATGTGGAATGAAATTTAATTTCCCCCGGAGTTGATGCGAGATCTATATAATGAGATCCAATACATTCCCAATATAATATCAAATTCCCTAAAAGGAAATATTAAAATATTTTCTTGAAGAATCTTCCCACAAATGCTAACTGGGGAAGAGTGGAATTCTTGGTTTTTAGTGATTTAACCAATAGTATTTTTCATAGATTTTTCTACTTCAAGTTATCAAGGAGTTGATTCAGTCGTTATAAAAAACTTACATGATATAAAGAAATTCTTCAAATTTGAATAAAATAAAAATTTCACCATTATTGTGAATAGTAAGTTTACCTTTATGAATTAATTTTCTTGATCCACCTTAGCAGTGGTGATGGTTTAATATTTCCATTTATCCATTATATAATGTGGTTACTAACATTTATTTCTCTTGAATTCTATTGATTTGGTGTTCTGGATTTCATAGTTCCATTTTACTTTATAATTGAAGGATTGAACCATGGGTGGTGCATTTGGTAGTTCTGTAATTTCATCTACAATATTGCCTATATTTTTCATGTATATTTTATCTTTATAATATTAATTTCCTTATCTATTGTAGTTAAGAATTTTCTCATTTATTTAAGGAAATTCCCATGTTGTTTCGTTCCATATATTTGGTATGCGGGTGGTTTTATCTTCTTTCACCCTCTATAATTTAATCCACTAACTTTTAAATCCATCCTTCTTTTCTTATATCCATATTCATGTGAACATTCTCTGAACTCCATCACTATGTTTAGTACACATCATATGAATTCCACATAACTCCCAAAGTCTTAGATAACTATAACTTTCAAGATATGTTTTTTAAACCCAATAATGAACCTATCTATTTGTTTTTCATTATAGATAAAAAAAGTAAGTGTACATTGAAGTAATTGTGAAATTATTCTCCTAATATGTGACAAATCCACTCTCCTTTTTTAATCCCATAGAGGTTCCTCTCTATTTTGGAATGAATATTTTTATGGGAATACTTATTAAGAAGTATATTCTTAAATTCTTCCCACTATATTGCTTCAATTTAATCATTTTTATATATATTCTACATATATATACAAAATTGATCGAATTCTCCTTTTAAATGGTAATTGAACGTAGTAACATTCTAATTCTCAGAATAATAACGCATAAAAAAGACTTTTTCCATCGAGTTGACCATTTTTTTGAAAACAAGTTGATTAAAATATCCTCTATATGTTTATTGTCCCTCGGGATATATTGGAATCAATTTTTAATTCCTCCTTCTTGTGGGAAGGTAGATGTTGAACATGGTTCATGTTATTGTTCAAAACTTGAGAAAACTGAGTATGTATTTCCATAAGGTTTTGAAATCCACACCCATTACATTGGTAATGTAATTCTAAAAATCATTTAATTTTCCACCACATGGGTTTTTGGCATAATTTTTATGGTTCCCACCATTTTCCAAAAATAAAAAAGGTTATAACAAAACAAAAGTCAATGAATCTTGAATAAATAATTTATTCACTTGTGAAAATAAATTCTAAATTATCTTTTATGGGATCTATAAGCTTATCCTTGGTTATCCTTTACTAAGATAATCAAAAAATTAAGTGAACCTTAATATGATTCCAATTATAGATACCCACTTTTTATAGATTATTCTAACATTATTTCAAAATAAACAACACATAAATAATAAAATCCAAAATCAGATGGTTTAATTTCATGGAAAAAATAGATTCACACAACATGAGTATATAATAAATTTAAAAATTATTTAATTCATTCATTTTACTAATAAAATATCTCAAATTAATCTTAGTAAATTTAATCACATAAGGATATACATAAAAAATAATGGGTGAAATAAACATCCTAGTAATGGTAGTAGTAACATGGAAGGAATAAGAGAGATGAATCAGTAGTACATGGGTGAGTATAAAAATTATCGTCATATCATAATAAATTTATGATCATAATAATAATTGGGGAATCATTTAAAAGATACATGGAATATAGAATATAAATAAAAATTACATAACAAAAAATTGTATTCAATTCATAAACATAAGTTATGTACAATGATAGATTCATCTTCATGCCTGAAATATGTGTACAAATCATTACTTCATAAAATGTGAGAAAATATTGCATCATATTAATGTATAATATATATAATCTCATGATATGTATCACATTAACCAATGAATTTAAGGGATATATAATTATTGGAATATCGAACACATTTTAGGATTCCCATAATCATACATTCCACATGCAATAGAAAATGTACAATAATTACAATCAAGATTTAAACCCTTGATAAGATAATGGTCTATAATAACGTAATGAATCATATGTAGAAGAATAAATATATAGGTTCCAAAAAGACTAATGTAAAACATTATTTGGTTCATGAAATGATAATATTATCAAATAAGATATTATACTTCTCAGATAGAATAAGAATAAACATAAGAAGAGTTAAAGATAGTTTTTATAGAAATGTATTTTATAAAAATTCATGAGGGTATCATAACATTGATCTTAATAATTTAAGAACATTTCTATACCAAGAAAAAAAAATAAATTAAAAATAAATTTAGTAGATATTTATAAAATATTTTTGAAAATAAATGGAATTAGATGATAAACCCTGAATTAAAGTGTTGGGTTTGAGACGCCCCTTACCATAGAGACCATTTTATTTCATCACCCATAACCCTCCTATATAATAAAATTATGTTTATTAAAAAATGAAACCATAGTGAATTATGATAATTTTTTTGAATCTCAATTAATTATAATCATTAGATTTTATTTTTCAATATTCTTTGTTGACGGTGAAATGTTTTGATATTTGGTTTTCTATAATACATATTGTCAACTTTCGATTTCATGATTTTGATTCAATTATATTTATAAATTAGAAAAAATAATTACAAGAAACCAAATATAAATGGAATAAAATATTTATATATTATAAATATTTTATAATAACCAGACATGTAGGAGGGGATAAGTAAAGCATTGAAAACATCCTCCCAGGAAAGGTAAATTGGCTATTGATGGAACAGGTTAAAAGAGGAACAGTGAGAGAAAAAATATATATACATATTTTAAATAAAATATTTATGAGAGATTAATATAATTAATATAAAGTTAACATAATAATTACATGTATTTTTATGATTTTGTGTGGAGTTGAGTGGAATAATTAAAAAATAGAAGCGGAAAAGTAAGAAAAAATGGGACGAGGTTACATTGTTTCTAAAGTTATTCATTCTTATAATACATTAACACATTGAGAGCTTGGGGTTGGGTGACTCTAGAATGTTAATAAGGGTACTAAGGGTATTATTAGATGAGAATTGGTTATATATTTGTATTTAATAAGTGTAAGAGAAGTGGTTTTCTAAGGGAAGGGAGAGGGGGTATTTATACATGAGGAGAGGGGTATTTTTGGTTAAAATAATAAAGAATTTTTTTTACAGAGTAAAACTATTAATAGTTATATTTTGGACATTATGAATTATATTTCATTAAAAATATATGATTTTTATTATTTAAAAACAATTATACATTGAATTTATTAGTTTATATAAAAGGTAAGAAGAAGAAAATGAAAATTATTTTTTTGTGGAATACTTTATATTTTTAGAATTTTTATACTACATTTTTGGTTTATAATTGAAGATTATTGTTTTTGAAATATTACTTTAACGAAATAAATTAATTTTGGGTCTAGGTAGTTAAATTATTATTTATTAGGTTATTATCACATCATTACTATGTTGTAAAAATGCAGTATTTTAAAAACTTTATTTTTTACTATTCACTAAAAATCGATATTTTTTAGAAAATTACAATAAATTAACCCATATAAAATTTAGTTGTGAAAATTAAAATAAATGATAATCATTTTACCTTAATATTTTTTCTAAATTTGGTAATTTTAATTAGGATCATAAAAAATATGAGTTTTAAAAACTATTAAAAATTAAACTTTATAAAAAATGTACATATATTTTCCTTTAGATTCTAATTTTAAGAATTGTTTTATGGGATTATAATATATATTTCCCTGATTTTATTTATGTAAAATATTACATAAATTTTATTTGCTAATTTATTAAAAAACTTACTATCCTAATGGTCAAAATACTATTTCTAATTGTTAAGTTACTATTCCTAGTGGTTTAGTTACTATTACAACTTCCATATTATTTTTATACTTCCTATAAATACCACCTAATTCCTTCATTAATTATTCACTTAAATTCCACCCAATTTTCTATTTTTTTTATAAATTTATATTACTTAACTAATGTTTTATTTCTTATCTAAATTATTATTCATGAGTGTGACAAATTTAGAAGATGAAAATAATCTAAATTTTACTGTGATGGTTATATTATATTATTTTAGTTTAGTTTTTTTGTTGTCCCATTTTAATATTTTCAATTATATTAGGTTTTTTTTAATTATATGAAATGTTCTCAATTAAATAAATAAATCATTGTAGGCTTTTATTATGTGATGTTTTTTTGATACGATACTATATTACTAAATATGACACACATGTTTATTCAAAATTAAAATTAAAAATATAAAATGTGTGTGTGATTACAATATTGACCGTATATCAAATAAGAAAACTCATCCCCCCATTTAGGAATTAAACTTCTTGAGTGATATTCAATATTTAACCACATATAGGGATCTTCATTAGCCAATATAACTCATATTTATTAAGTCTCTTTTCCATTTCATAAAATTATCCAAAATATCTCTTTTATATGGGTGAATTTAACAAGTTACTCAATTATCCTTTTAAAATTGACTGGGATTTTTTCATTCTCCTTCTTTAAAACCTCAAAATAAAAATAACTTATCCTTACAAAATGAAGATATATTATTCAAATTTTCAACATTTTCTCTCATATTTGACACATCCTCTAAAGAAAATTTAAGAGTCTTCTTAAGTGTCTCATGTTTTTTATTGAGTTTAAAAAACTATAAATTTAACTCATTGCACATAAATTTCAATTTATTTTTTATATTAATTTTATTTGATGATTCAATACATATGGATGAAGATGAATATTCCCCAATATATTTGGTCATCATGCATAGGTTACAATTTTTAATCTTTCTCCTATATCTATATGCTTATAATGACTCATACCACGAACAATACCATTAAAACATATATCCTTATTTTTTATAACTATTTTAAATATTTTTTCCTATGTTCATTATAAATTTAATTTCTTTAGTTTATTTCATCCATATAAAATAGGATTAAAATTTTAATTCTTTTTTTACTTTTATAATGCTTGTTGATCCTCCTACTCCTACCCTTTTCTTCATATATTTTTTGAATAATTTAACAAAATTAGATATCTATTCATGATCATAATCTATAAAACCTATATCAACTGAATAACTAGTTGGGGTAACCTTAGTTATAAAATATAGTTTTATTCCTATAATTATTCTCATTATCAATATTTTTCAATTTTAGCTTATACAATAAAAGTTAACCAATAAGGTCATCAATGGGAAACTCAATAAAATCCCAAATCTATTCAATTTCAACTTCATTGGAATAAAACTTCTTGGAAAGTTCTATCAAAAAACTTTCAACCATAAATTATTTTATCATGGTTCCTCCAAGTATTGTATTACTATTTACAATATTTATGAATTTTGGTAACCTCTAATGTACCATTTCTTTCTCAAATATTATTACTTATTTATATAATACCCTATATATTCCATGATTTTGTCTTTATTAATATTTAATAATTTTATGAGGGACTTGTAAGATCATCCAAATTTTCGAAGTCATTTTATAGGAAGATATATAACTATAATGAGGATTAGTTATAGAATGATCGAGATAATTTATAACTTTTTAATTTGAAATATACTTAGAAGAACCATTACTAACTAAAGTATTGGGATACAATTCAGGTAACTTATATATTATTAATAATATGTTATATGTTTTTATATGTTTTATTCCACTATTGGTTTTTGGTATACACTCTTTCCAAAATTGGTAAATCATTTGGATAACCCAATTATGATTTGAATTTCAACTAAAATTAATAGGATGGGATGTGTATTCATCCCAAGAAGGTTGGTATTATCTAATTTAGGAATCTATTATATATTTAAAACATTATTATGAAATCATTCATAGTAATAATAGTAGTTACCATTTTCATGAATGTGATTTATTGATATCATTAATTCTTTTGAAATAAAAAATAGGGGTCCTCCATTTGTATGTATGAGTGGTTCATCATATTCTCCCTCATTGATTGGTTATGTTTTCATTTAAATATATATAGCTAGGAATCCTAGAGTTTATCCCCATCCAGGGGTAGTAGGGGTTATAGAGTTTGGATAGGTCCAATGATAATGGCTTCTTAAATATCCCCATGAAGGGACTTATAACCCATATAGTTCATTAATTTTTAATGGTAAATTCCAAACCTTTTAATGTTATGAGGCAAGGAACATTATAATGCCTTTTGGGGTCATGTATCCATGTATGAAGAAGTTCCTATTAAGGTCTTGTGTCCAGTACCATTAAAGTTACCATTAGGGTTGTAAGTTTAGGACCCTTAATGTTCCTTTTAATGTTGTCTATTCAAGACATTTATATCTTAAATTTTAAGGTTATATGATAAGGATTGGTTCTTATTAGTTTAAATTTGTGGGGAATGGAAAAGTATGTGTGAGTAACCAGAAATAGTTTGTCTTAGGAATTATACATGAGAAAACCTTTCTAGTTTGACATAAAAAATGGGTCAGGTAAAGGTAGGTTGGTGGTTACCCTTGGTTTAAGGCCCTTTGTATTTTTCTCTAATACATTTATATCTTGATAAAGAAGGTTGAATGGACATATGAGTGATGTGATCCAATGAGAATGTTTTGGGACTTCCACTAGATCATTAACCCATATATGTGCCCGTGGTCCATCGATTATACTTGGAGACTGGTGAGTAAAAAAAATTCACACCTTTGGGAAATGTTTTTAGTTCTTATATTGATCAAATACTACCTTATTTATAGGGTTTTCAATGATTTTATATCCACTGGTTGGTTTAAATAGAATTTATGGATTTTAGATAGTTTTTATAGAAAATACGTAACACATTACAACAAATCCACTGGACCACGACATGATTGAAGATGGTAGATATATAAAAAGTTGAATGGGAAGAGAAAATATAGGTAATAATATTATTCAATGACACAACCTTCAATTATTGATGTGATTTGGGAAAACAAATGCATGATCTGAACCAATATAAAACATCTATGATGCAACCCAAGGACACATATGAGTAAAGGAAAAAGACATTTTTCTATTCTAAAAAGATCCAATAGAGAATGAAACCATCTTGAAGAAGTGTTTAAGATTAAAATATGGTGTATATGGTAACAATTGAAGAATTATAGCCAGTGTGAGGTGCTCTTATTAAGAGAGAAGCATGGTCTTGGTGTGGATCAATGTAAGGAAAAAGTGAGGATAAGTGTTCATCGTGTAAGAAATCACTAAATGACTCCAATTACATGTTGCATCACATTTAAACTTATAATTAACCTATATTTATGAAGGATAAAACTAAAATGGTATGGGTGATGCATATATGATTTATATGAGATAAAGCACACATGAAGCATGGATGATTCAACATCACACCACTCACTGGGAATTTCAGATGAAGGTTGTTCCTTAACTAATACCCTTATGTCATGGTATTATGTAATTTTATTTATATTTATTACATTAGTAAATTTTCATATTCCATTTTAAGAGGTGATATCTGATTTACACCATAACTGAATGCACACAACATAGACGGTTGTAGAATGGTAGAGCCATGAGATTCGACCTACTAACCTATACACCACAGCAAAAATATATTTTGTAAACTAATCAAAGATACTTTAATTATTGTCAAATTATGGTTATAAATATTATAAGGTTTTATTCATGATTTCAAAAATGTTCTACATTTGAATGAAGAAATGTCCTCTTCATGTTGTAGTAAGTCACCTATATTGTGGATCTGGTCAAACATTCTACGGGAAAACCATGTTTTTATTTTTCTATACTGACGTCACTTTATCTATATCATGGTGATGATTGGACTACTTATTATAAATATTATTAACTTTTAAGATAATTTAGGATTCTATACTCAAGGATTGATAAAGGTGACCATAGTACTAAGGGATAAAGAGAATTTGTTTTTGAAGTGTGATTCAAACATTATTTTGTAACTTTAATGTATTAATTCAGTTTTTGAATATATTATGAAGATTATTATCAGATTTTACCTATTTAATTCATATCCCCTAGTTACCAAGTGATAGTGATGGTGATTAGGGAATGAATCTTAATCTGATATAGAGGATTATGGAAGTGAGAGATGACCTTAAATCCACCATTTTCTTCTAAGATTGAGCATAATACACCTTAGTATTATTACGTTACCTTTAAAAAAGGAATCAAATAAAACCAATTTTTTCTATTTATCATCAACCAATAATATTATTTATTCTAATAATTCTCTCAATTATTCACCCTTTTTATTCACAAGCTAGATTATCCACCACCCTTTATAAAATATCCATTGAAATTGACCCATATTCTTTATTTTCAAATTGAAGTTTAGCCAAACTAATTTTTATATCTATTACACTACCATTTTTACTTCATAATTTTTCTCAAATATTTTTTTCTTCCAAATATTTATTATCAATACAAGTTTTTGAACCAACAATTGAGAATGTTTCACTATGCGAGGATCTAATTTATTCCTCATGGTTTAATCTCAGGACTCCAAACTCCAATACTAAACTTTTTTAGGTTTAATTAATAGGGTTATCTATTTTAAATTATAAAAATTGGTCAATTATCCTAATATTTGATGACACCTGGGGATGAATCGTGTTTTTGGCCCCACTTATTTAGACTACAATAACAAAACTAGCCTGAGAATCATATACCAATTGATTGTTTTATTCTTCCCATTTCTATATCTATTTTATATTTTTTATTATATAATTTCATGGGTGTTGTTTTATCTAGATAAATATTAAAGGTTCATGATAAAAACTCAAAAAATGTGATAACGAGTTTTCATTTTGATGCCCCCCAGAATTTAACTTGGAGAAGGAGTAGTGTTTGGCATATGATCGAAGGCCAATAATGAAACAATAGAGATACCAAGAAAAATTGTAGAATTTTTCCATCATAATTGGTGGATGATATAATAAATCACCCCAAATCTCTACTTCTATGTCCAATGTTAAAAACATATACTTTACACGTAGGCTTTCATACCAAGTGAGATGACCTAAAATAAATAAAGACATATTTTACATCATTTCCATAAGTTAAACATTACATCTCACCATAATCATAGAATCCCAATAACAAAAGGTTTAAAATATTTAAGTAATATCTATATAAAAAACCTATTTTATAATAAATTTGAACCTTTATATATAATCAAACCACACTTGACCCCCTTTTAGACTCCTCATAGGATGTAATCATCTTCAAAACCTGGGGAATGAAAATATAAGAAAGGGTGAGCTTAAATTATTTTTTATGGGAAAAAATATGAATATTTCATCAAGGGTTATATTATAAAAATATGATGAAACATGATCATGGGAGAAATATAATATTAAAAGAGCATGTAATAATATGTTTTTTCTATAATTCATGATAACAAGACATCTAATCTCAAATAAAAAACATATAATCTATAATAAGAGTGTGATATAATTAAAAATATCCATGGAGTACAATCATAGGTATATGACATAAAAATATGATATATAATTGAAACGTATCACAATGAGTAATTATTATACAAACATAAGCATAAGGAATAATCATATTGTGAAAACAATTCAATTATGTCCACCCTTCAATTTTTGAAAAGACCCAAGTAAGCTTAGCCTTTATTTTATGAACAAATCCAAGTATTTCCACCATTTATAGTGTGGAAAAATCTAATAATATCAAACCTTTAAGTTTAAAACAAATTAAACCATGAATACTATTTATGCTATTTAAATATCCCACTATATCCACCCTTTAAGTTGTGAAAAAATCCATTCATGTCCACCATTTATGTTGTCAAAAAATACAAGAATGTCCCTGGTTTATATTGTAAGAAAATACAAGAATATATATGATTCATTATATAATGGGGTATAAATCCTTAACTAATTAATTTTAGGGTGATATAGGACCCCACCAGCCATTATCCATACATATTTGTGCCATAAGATATCAATCATTTATCATATCATGAAAACCCATGTAAATAAAATGATATTCATATATTTTCCAAATGGTATATCATAAAGTTTTATAAAAAGTATTTTTTTTGATGCAAAAAAATCTATATTTCTAAAGGCGTATTACATAAAATAATTTATATGGACATTCATAAAACATAACTCCATAGGAGTTAGATCTTTTGGAGTCAATATTGAAAATGGAAGTGAAAAAAGAGTCTTTGAAAAAAAAGATAACATTGTTGTAAAAAGAACAAGTTGTGAGTAACCTTTTAAAACAATTTTACTGAAATTAAAATGTAAAATATTTTTAAAATATCTATTTAAAGGAAATAAAATTAATGGAACCATGAAAATATATAAAGGGTTCCCTAAAAAAGACATGGATTGGAAGATTAAATTTTTGATCGTGAAAATAAAACAACTTTAGTATTGTAAAATACCTTTATTGAAACCCTTATTTTAAAAAGAGTGAATCATATAACATTTTAAAATAGTTAAAGATAAATTTAAATATCCTGATAAAACATTTATTTTTATTTCAAAATAATAAAGGAGAACATCAGTGGGAATGGTGAAATACATATAGATGAAAAATATCTCATTTGAAGGTGATGATAGTTATACTTATATCAGTATTTTTTTTGAAGAAAAAAATTAATAAATTAAATTACATATAAAATAAAGAGTAAATTCATTATAATTTAATAATAGAACAAAATAAAACCATCTTTTAAAATCATATTAAAAAAATAATCATTATGATACAAGAAGTTATTTTGAAATAAAACCTCTTACCTTTTATTATAGACTTCTATGAATGCTCTTTAACCTCATATAGAATAAAAATAACCATATTAATATCATATTTAATAATATAATTCATATCTACTACTTTTATATACTCTTCATTTTTTAATCATTAATTAAATATTTATTATATATTTATAGTTTATTTTCATCATTAGATGTCAGCGAATTTAATTGTTTCGTGCATGTTTCAAAGTGTATATGTTGATCATCGTTCATTGATACCATGTTATTAATTAATAAACTATACCTGGAAATATATTATATTTTTTATAAATAAAAAATTTATTCATCTAATACCATTATATAACCATCTATGTAAGGTTGCTAAGAAAAAATGAAATAAGTTGGTTCGTGGAGGTGGTAGTTCGCACAAACGCATTAATAACATTTTCATTTTTACTAAGGGTGAGTTTTAGAATTAACCTAATTATTTTTCATTATATTGATAATAATTAAATTATTATATTATAAAGTAAAAATTTATTTTTTAGGGGAAATAAGGATATGAAAATGATTAATATGTGATTAGTACACATAGTGAGAGTTTAAACCTTCTCTTAGAGTACCTCTTATGAATTTAGGATTTGGGGAATTTCCCTGAATGAAGGGGACAAAAAAATTGGGAGAGGTATCTAAGGGAAGTAAAAGGGTATAATTTAATCAAAAATTTAATTTAATAGTTTATGTAAATGAGTGGGGGAAGTACCATTTTATAAGTTAGGAGAGTGATGTTTTTGTAATAATATAAAATGATAAGTCACTATTCAAGGAAAGTGGATTTAAAAGTTGAAAATAATATAGATGGGATGATTTTGGTTTAATACACCTCTCAATAACTCATTTAGAGATAAATTTTTGAGTGATTTTAGTTTTTTTAACTTAATTTTAACTTTTTATCAAAATTAACTTTTACTAGAGTAACCTTTTTTCACCTTAATAACTTAGTTTTAACCTAAAAATAAAGATAATTTTTTTATATAGTTAATATATTGTGGTAAAAAATATGATAAAAATAATAATATTAAAATTATACAGTAATAATAATTAATTTTAAAATATTAAGTGTTTAATGCCTAATTTGTTTTTTGAAATATATAATTTTATTTTCTAAAGTATCAAATATAGTTTTCTAGAGTTAGATTATTTTTTGATAAATATATAATTTTACTAATTAAATACATATTTTATTAGGAATATTGAATCATAAATTTTAACTCATTTTTATATCCAAATTAAATTATAAATGTCACGATATTTGTGAAAACGATATTTTTTACTATTGACTTAAAAACGTGTCTTTTGAAAAAAATACCAAAATTTAATCCTAATATAATGTTTTTATTATAAATAAAATAATTAAGTTCATTTTATCAAGTTTAAATCCTAAAATTTAAGAATTAAACTTTTTAATTGAATCATAAAATATAGTGAAAGCTATTTTTATAGAAAAAATTACTATTTCAAATATTAACTGTTTTAATCTTATTTCCTTTCATTATTTCTAATAAAAAAAGTGGTAAGATATTATCATACCAATAAGATATTTTATCATCATCTAACCCTAATATAATTTATTCTTTAAAATAAAAATGCATAATACATAGAAAGATAATTTTAGAAAAAATATATATTTTAGATTAAAATTATTTTATTAGTTGTTTAGGTATTATAAAATAATTTTATCAATGAATTGTTTTTAAAAGTGACCATTATATATATATATATATTTGATAATGTGGTCACCTATATTTATACCTTCTAAATTAATGACTGCATTATAATGGCCAAAATTTAATTATTATAATTTCCTCTTAAAATGTATTACAGTCTCGTTTTAGATCAATGATGCATGTAAATAAATCTATCCAACATAGTATTTTATTATAGTAAAATATATACTAAAATATTGATGAGTTACATTTTATCTTATTAAATAAATTATATCCACACAATTTTAATTTCTCCGATTGGTGAAAATAGTTGACAATATTCTTAAAATGGTATTGACTTGAGATATACTTTTTAATGAAATATCATCCTCACTAACTTGTCTAAGATTTAGAAACACATATATTTCCTCATGATAAGAAAACCTGATACACTCATATTTGACGCATATTTTCAACAATCTTCATTAAATTTAAGTTTTTTTTAATCCAAAGGCCTATGGATTTCATAGTTTTGTTATGTTGTTAGAATTTAGTGATAATGAATAAAAGTGGATTTAAATTATGGTTTTTGATAAAAAAATTATTTTATGAAATTCTATGTTCGTTAACCCAATAATGGAATGCCATATAACTAGATCTAGAGTAGGTCATCCATGCATAGCCAAAGGGGATTGTCACCCGATCACTAGAGGGAGCCCGCATGAGCCTAGTGCACGGGGGCATCAGGCCCATCTGCATGGTCTATGGGAGACCAATCCCATGGGTAAGGAGCATTGTGGCCCAAAGTATTGTGTGTGCTGTGTGTACATAGTCTGTGGTGTGTGTTTGTGAGAACCAGAACCCATACCCATTTTAAGATTCTAAGATGAGTATGGTTGGCCTTTTCTTATAAACAGTCATCCCTCCTGAGTTTCATTTCGATGTGGGATAAAGAAAGTCCTGGTTACTGCCCACTTTTTAAAAAATACCCTTGTCAATTATTAGAATTAAGCATCCATCGTGCACTTCCATGCTTCCACCCTTCACCTTTACTGACCAATATATGTGATACTGCTACATCAATAGAAAACACCATTTCTACGACAGAGAAGGTTGTCTCAATCTCTACTCCCACTTCCAACACCTTCCGCCACCTCAAATCCTCTCTAAAACCTTGTTTGAAACCCATGAAAACTATTTTGAGCTCCCTCTATCCACATCAAATATCAAATGGAATGAGGAAGAGGATACCCTCTACCACTACTGAAAAACCACTGTCACATCCACAAGCATGCACTGTGAAATCCTTTTATCGATATAGGGGACCAATACTGCTAAGGGAGTTCAATCCACACTACTGAGGATCTTCTTATATGTTTGGAAGATATTGAAATATCTATTTTCAAATTTTAAATATTAAATGAAAATAATGTGGGTCTCATAGTTCTAAAGGGTGTGATCCTTGAAGGAAGATTTGTGGAGATTTGGTAAAGATGCACAGACAAGGATCCTCCTTTTCCTATAAAATGAGAGTTTAACAACCACTCCCAAAGAGCTGAGGGAGAATCATTTCTCGATGCTACCATTTTTGTTTTCTCTTTTATATTTATTCATATTCATTTTAATTTAGTTTAATTTTAATATAATTTTAAATCATTTTAATTTAAGTAATTCATGTATTTTTTTTAAATTGTGTTACCATCCACACCCACTTTTTATTCTTCTCCTTCACATCTTCTTCTTCCTATAATTTTAACATTCATATTTTTATTTAATTTTTTAATTTTTTATTTTATTTTCTTCACTCACTCTCTCTTCTATTATTTTTATTTTATTTTATCTTATTCTTATATCATATTATTATTTATTTCCACAGTATTCACTTACCCTAAAAATAAGGGGCTAAACCGGGGCTTGGACTAGGGGAGGTTAGTGGTGTTTCCATTTCGTTCTGCGCTTTAATTATTATGTTTAATTAAGTTTGTGGTGACCAAGAGTGAAGTGTACGAGTGTGTACATTTTCCGTTATGGGATTAAACTCAAAATCAAATAAATTATTTTTTTAAATCTTTTACCTCACTTATATAGGATACAATATATTTATTTGATAGAGTTGAGACATTTTGTGGATGAAATAACATACAATGGAGCCATGTCCTAGAAGTTGTCACACTCTCGATTGAGGTCAGACATCAACTTTGATTACAAGATAATATGGAATTAATATTTCTAATGTTATTCAATAATTGACACCACTAAATAAAAAAATATTAGTTTACGAGTGAAATTTCATGATTAAAATATAAAACTAAATTTAAACACCAATATGGAGAGTGATATAACCCATAAACTAAACAAAAAATGCCAATTTATTTCTTTACTAATCACATTATGTCATTTCATGTTAGTTATATTTTTATAATTTTCTTTATCTTCTCAATTACATTGTTTTCATAAAAAAATGAAGTAATTTAGTTGAATTAGGTTATGTTAGTGAACATTTGAGAAAAATATTTATGTGTGATGACTCTGATTAGCATCTGTACTGCATTTGGAAAATAAATTTTATTTTTCCATACACAACGATAGGGGTGCATCAAAACTGGCACCATTTTTGGAGATCCAATCATTAGTTTTTGTACCTTTTAAATTTTCACATTTTAGATACTTTTCATTATAAAAACCTTCCTATCAAGAAACCACTTATTATAAAAAAAATTAACATGTATAATTGAGAACATTGGGGTTTTTTCCATGATACGCTTCCTCTTCGTGATGCACTAAATGGATGTCCTTGACTCTGCATTCCCCTAATCTTCCTCTAGAGAAAGGGCTAATACTACCTATTTATCCTCCCAAATTACTCCTTTTATCAACTTCTATAAACTGAATTTCCTTCCATCATTCCCCACTATCACATTCAGACTAAAGGATCCATATCTATATAACAGCTCACTGCAGCTTGTGCTCTTTGCTTCAGAGTTTATGGGGGATTATGGTGTACTTAATATTATCTTAGTGTATTGATTAAGTATGAACATGCCATTGGTCGACTCCTTTGATAGCTTCTTATTTAGATAGTCAGGTCTTAAGGATTATGAAATGGTGGTACTTCTAAAAAACTATCATATGATGGTTCACTTTTCTTTGGAATAAGATTTGATTCTTTCCTAGTCTAGATCCTTGAGAGTTTACAATGGGTGTCCTTTATCTATTTCTATGGTTGTATGATGTAAATATGTATCTATATACTTCTATGATAGTGATGTGGGTAAGGTTCCCATATATTTTACTTCCCTTTCAAGACACATCCATTTAATGCATGATTGGTAACATGGTACAATTCTCTTTATGCTCCAATAGTTCAAAAGATGTTGTTTGAGACCTAATTTCACCATGAATTTTTGTTTAAGTTGATATTTCCCGACCACAAGTAGAGTGGATTTGGATCACTTATGGGGAATACTTTATATATAAACATGATGTATTTTTTGAGTTTTGGACTAAGTTTTTCTCAGTCTTTAGTCACTTGGGGGATTCTTTCTACTCTTGTCATCAGGCTCATAGGGACCAACATAGAGTGAACGATGATGGGCAACCTGTTAGGTTGAAAACCTTGGGTTCCCTCTCAGTATACCACTTGAACGACAAGGATTCTTCATGTGTTTTTCCAATATAGAAGGATGCAAGACTAGAAAATTATAATTCAATGGGGGTGGAAATTTTCAATAGGTTTAGAAATGATTTTTATGAGCATAATCCGACTACACAGGTTCTGCTATGATAAGGGGATACTGGTGTAGCTGATTTACTATAACCTAAGGCCATTTGATCTAAGATTACTTGTTAAAAATATGTATCTCAGATTTGCAATGGATCCTTACTTCAGGAAGTGGAAACAGGGCCAATAAATTTCAAATACATGAATTTCTAGATGAGTTGTGGAGATTGGTGAATGTTGGGTGAAGAAAACACTAGAGAACGATCATATCTTTGATTACCATTAGTAATTATTTTTATGGTTTGGGAGATGATACTCTTAACTAAGAGAATAATGGTTTAGGCAGATACTCAGGGCCAGAGTTAGGGGGAGTTATAGCCAACTCATGGAAGACTGTGCATGGGGAGGATCCATTAGAGTTCTTCACAGTCCAAAGAGGAAGAAGGGACAGAAAGAAAATAGGGACCCGGGTAGTTTCATAGTGAGAAATAGGAGGAAATAAAAAGGATTAAAGGATTACTCACACCTTCTTATACAAATGGAGAAAATATTTGGTAAAACTTACTCGGCCAAGGTAATGGATGGTAAGTCATCTAAAAACGAACAGATGAAGGAGGTTAGTATGAATTTGGTGAGTGGAAGAGAAATGGTTAAAGGTCATATATTTAAGGATCAAGGTCATGAAAAGAATGGTTATTTGGAGGAAGAACAGTCTATTATTTAGGGATACTTAGTGGTTTTTTATGATCCCCTATATATTCCTCAGGTACTGTTAGAAAATGAGGGAAAAATTGGTGAAGTTTCATTGGTGAAGATGGTTGGATCGTAACGGGGAGCAGATCCAGAGGCCATGGAGAAATCATGGGGCCTTATTATGCACTCTAAGTAAGAGATTATAGAGAAGGACATGATTATTCATGATTCTAATGAGGATTCAAAAAGGATGAATGAGAGAAAAATTCAAGTAGACAAAAACAAGAAGCAGGGTGATTGTTTTTTCAAGCTATATTTAATTCTAATGAGGGGCTTGAAGAAAAACAAGATAATAGTGGACGAGTTCATGAAAGAATGGGAAATATTAGCCTATGATTTCAAATATATTATCAAAGATGAACTAGATAAAAAGGTAATAGATATTTACTATAAATTATATAGGGAGTTCATGTCTAATTGGTTTAATTTAGCCTTTAATAAATTTTTTATCTACAACAATGTTTGATGTTCTTGGTTGAAATTGAAGGTTTGGCACTTTTTCCATAAAAATGTTTTATAATAAAAATCTAACTTTAGGGTCAGATATTTTTAATTAATTTAAGATAAACATATTTTTTTTCATGATGTATCCAAAATACTATTATTCTATATGGTAATATTGCTCACAGGTAAACTGTTAAGAACATGAATTTGGTTATATTAATCTAAAAAATTTGGTTAAAAGGATGAATGATACTCTTGATGAATTGTGGAGAATAAATGATAATTTGACTATGTTCATGCATTGATGAAGCAACTTGAACCTGAGCTACATATGAGAGATCAACAAGATTTGGATAACTTCTAGAATGAGTGTAAATAGTAACATCATCTCCCTGAAGAAGAAGATACAACAAAATTAAAGTAAGAAACTACCAATATTTTGGAATTTGAATAAAAAAATGGAGGATTTTGACTATATACCTATATCTAGTGAAGATGAACCCAACGGGTGCTTTCCACTGAAAACAATATTCAATCCAAACTGATTTAGGGAGATGATACATTCTTGAACCCAAAATTTTGTAATTTTATTTAAACTAATTTGTGTATCACTCAGAATTGTTTTTAATTTTTAGATTTGGAAAACTTGTATTATGCCATGGAGGAAGATGATGAAAATCAAAATTCCCTTACTCAGGAACACATGGAGATCCCAAAATTTATCAAACATGAATTTGAGGAATCCCATGAAGAATTCTATGTCTCTGAGGTTGAAGAAATTAAAAAACAGGCTTCTCACACTGAAAGGGGGAATTCTGATTTAAAATAATCATGTTTAAATTATATTGAATTAAAAATAAATTATAATCCTACTGTTGAAATTCTAATTCATAAAACCATTGCTAAGATAACACTGGAAAATTAAGAGAAGGTCACAGAAGTAGCAACCAAGGAAGATGAGGACCCATACTTTATCCTACATTGACATGAAATCTATACCTAATTGTGAAGGTAATGGATCTGTTATACTCTATCTATGGATCATTAATCACCAACAATGAAAAGTTGGAAGATGGGAAAAACCACATATAGTGGTTTAAGTCAAAGAATCTCTACCCACCCTTAGCCTTTGGATAACAACTGGTACTACCCGCTGGAGGTAGTAAAAGGAGATATCACACTTGGGGGATCATACCAAGACTTATCCTTTTACTTTAATTCTAGGAATTTAAATTTTATTTCTATGTAAAAGTCTAGAATACATCCCAACTCCCTCATATGTTTTTGAGCTTAAATGACATGATCCTTATGCTTAATTGAGTAATTATCTTTTTTTAGACCATGATAAAACAAGGATGCCCAAAATAGTGGAATAAAAGGACTAAGATTCATGGGAAAGGGGGTTAACTTTTAGGTTTATGTTCAGAATACCTAATTTGTTTCAAAAAACTATTTGAGCTTTAAACTGGAAAAGTACATTCCCATACTTGCATTTATCCTTTAATTAACTTATCTAGAAGACATGATTTTCTTAGGAATCCTATGATGAATTATTTTATATTTCAATGTTAATAATATTGAATGAGTAAAATAGAGAATTAGATTGTTAATGTGAATCATGGATACTAAAATGAGGACTCATTCTTTGAGATAATGAATTTATTCATGTAAATGAAATTTACCTATGATTTTTTATGCTTTGAATTTCTGAATTTTTTTAAAATTAATTTTTTATTTTTATTAATGAATTGAGTTATTTTATAAAATAATATTTATATTGTTTATATTATTTCTCAACCAAGTGCATCCTAGTTTATTCTAGATCATATTTATTGAGTGATCTTGGGACATTCCATGAGTTATAAATTACATTTGAACTGATCAAAGCTACGACTATAAAAAACCTCATTTAAAATGATTGATGCATATATTTAAAGGACATTATCCTCAAAATACCACCTTAACTTATTTTCTTGTTTATACTATAATAACCATTAATGAAATTTTTAGCGATGCTCCATGATTTAATCGATTTTTATCCATTACCACCCTTCTCTTATTATTTTCATGATATTTTAAAGTTTAAGTGTGGGGGTGAATGGAGTCATGGTAATAGGTATGAGATTCATTTTAAGGAAAAATTTTGGGGTTTCTACCTATGGGGATTGATAATGGTTTAAATTCATTATACACCTTATTTTCCCCCTCTTAAAAACAATGAAAATGACAAAAATAACAAAAAAAATGAAAAAAAGTAGTTTTGATTTTGGAAAACCAAAAAATCACCATTACCGGACTAATGTTTTTATCATATGTGGTCAGTTGGTGTATGTGAGATTTATTACAAACATAACTTCAGAAAATTAAAAGAAATAAAAAATACTTAGAAAAAAGTATAAAAGTAGAGAAAAATTTATGAGGTTGCAAAAATCATTCATTGAATTTTACTTTGATCATGACCGTACTTTGAGTTTGTGGAATTTGTATTTTTTACAATTTGAAAAGGATAATTCCACTGAGTTTTTTATTTTTTTTATGGTGTACTTTATTTTAGAGATTAACATCCTCCTAGAACTTTAATTTTTAATTCTTATTAACCATAATACTTAGATTAATTTAAACCATTAATTAATTCCCTCATGATTTTATGTGACTTTTATCATTACAAAGTGAGGAAAGTAGGTACTTCATAATCCAATAGTTAAGGATAATGTATTCATGAAATTAGAATAACTATACCTGAATTAATATCATGACTGATGAGTGAAAAGATTCAAAATAGAGGTAAGTCATGATTTTATATGTTTAATAATAATGAATTAAAGAACTTTAATGAATGATATGAGAAGTTCCATAATTTTAAAAATTAGAAAAGTAAAATACTTGAGGTTTTTTTTTCTTTAGAAAATGAGGAATTAAATTGATATTTTATCTGACATTTGAAAATTTTTTTTGACATTGAAAATTGTTTTATTTTATTTTGTTTGAATTTTAATATTAGTGACATTGGTGCCCTCTGAATCTGTTATTGAGATTTTATGCTTAAGGAAATTCATGGTTTAAGTGTAGGGGTATTTGAAACACTAATATTTGGTTCATATTTTTAAATAATTATCATTGATTTTAAGTGGATTTATAATCCAAATTCCCATTGTTTTCAAAGTTTTATTAATTTGTGGGAATTTGCTGATAAAGAATGAAAGTGTACTTAAATGATGGTTATCATTTAAAAAATATTTAATGAAATTATAATTTAATTAGTTTAAGTGTTATAAATAAGTGTTATTATTTTCCAGGATACCAAAAAAATTATTCTTTCCAAGAAAGCCCTCAAGACAATCCTGGAACACTATAGAGCCATCTCATGATCTAACCGTCCATGTATAGCCACAGGGGAAGGCCACCAGACTGCAAGAGGGATCCATCATGAGTGCAATGCACATGGGGAATCAGGCTCTTCCTTGTGTCCTACATGGGATCAATCCCATATGTAAAGAGCAAACTAGGACTAGAGGACCATTATGGGTCTTATATGTGCGACCCATGGTGTGTGTTTATGAGTATGGGATACCATACCCATTGTGAGATTCTAATATAGGGATAAGATACCTTTTCATATTAACACTTGGCCCTCCTGAGAGTCATTTTGATATAGAGGAAGGATAGTCCTAGTTACTATTCATTATTTAAAAACTCTGATTGCTCGCAATTGGAAAGAATCCTCTACCATGCTCCACTGCGCTACAACCCCTCATCTTCACCAGCCACCATCTTTAAGGCCACTACATCACTAAAAAACACCATTTCAACTATATAGGATCACAACTCGATCTATACTCCCACTACCAATGCTTAAATATACCTTGGATCATCTCATGAACCTTAGATGATACCCATGAACACCCATTCAAGCTCCGTTCAACCACTTAGAAGGTTATAGGTATTAAGGGAGAGGATTACCTCTAACACTGCTCAAAAACTGCTACCACATCCCCATGCTCGTGCATGAAATCCATGACTGGATTGAGGGGGTCAATGCTGCTAAGGAAGCTTGGCCTACACTGTTGAGGATATCCCTTGATCTGTTGGAGATATTGAAATATCTATTTTCAAATTTTAAATGTTAAAATAAGATCCTATGAGTCTCACAGGTGTGATCCTTGAAGATAGATTTAGGGAGATATGATGAAGAGGCATGACCTAGGCTCTTCTTTTTCCTATAAAATGTGAGGCACACACACTTCCTTAAAGAGTTCCACTGGTGTAGGAGAATCCCCATGGATGAAGGTTATTTCTGCCTCCATTAATTTTTATTCATTTTTTTCTATTATTTTTAGTTTATTTTTTATTTTTAAATTTAATTTTAGTTTTTTTAATAAATACAATTCATGCATGTTTCTCAACAAGTTTTCTTCCACCTAATTTCTTCTACCAATTTTCTTCTTCTTCTTATTCTAATTTATTCATTCAATATATTTTATATTTATTTTCATTATTTTATTATATTTAATTCTTCTTCTTCTTCTTCTTCTAATCTCCTTTCTCTCTTTCTTGTCCTCTTTGTTTATTTGTTCTTCTTTTATTTTAATTTTCTACTTTCTTCTCCATCTCTCTATTTTATTATTTTAATTATTTTATATTATTATTCTGTTCTATTCTTAACATTATCTCCTTTTATCCTAAAACATTATGGGCTAACCCGAGTCTTGGCTCGAGGGAGTTAAATGTTGTTTCTATTTCATTTTCACCTAAATTCTTATAATTGATTAAGTTTATGATGATAAAGAGTGATGTTCATGTGTAACACCCCAGGTAAATAAAGAATATGACATTTTTATATTTATCCATATTTGTGAATAAAATATTAATATTACTTTAAAGGGAATTCTATGCTCGATGGCGTACCCAATACGCGACAACAAGTTCCTTTGAAATCTTACGTTGCACTGTAATAATATAATAATATTATTTTAAATGGTAGTTAACGCCTAGCCATTTTAATGGTGGGAAAGAATAGAACTAACTAAAAAATGATTATATATGTTTTTCAAATTTTTTTACTTTCATCCAATAAATGTTATAGGTGTAAAAGGAAAATGAATCCAATTTTAAGCGTAAACACTCTAATATTATTTAAAGGTTGATTAACAGCCTTTTGATGGAGAACCTCTTTTAAATCCACCTTTTTACAATTTTATGTGTTATATTTGAAAAAATAAAATTCTTCTTTAGAATCAGGATATCCAAATTTACTTTGTGTAATTTTTTGGTATTTTTCCGATAAAGCTCATTTTTTAATGAATAGGGAAAAATGTTGTATTTTAATTCAAAACCTCCTTTTAATATAATTTATTTATATGATTAGATTATATTTTGAATGGGTTTTAAAGTGAAATTAGAATATATTTTTACCATTTAATCCAATGGTGGTTGTTGGAATTAATTTCACTTTGAAATTGGATTTAAACTAGTGTCAATCTTTTGATATATATTGTTTCATAAAAACACGCTATTTGTTCTGACAGCGGGAATTAATTATTAAATTAATTATTGTAACTTATATGTTTTGAATTTTTTAAAATAGACATCATTTTTGAATTCGGAATATCAAATATATCTTAGGGTGAAGTTTTGGTATTTTTCTGAAAAACTTCAATTTTAATGAATAGTGAAACCACTAAGTGGTACTTAAAAAACTGATTTTTCATTTAAATGAAATTTTACCACCTCTGTGTTTTGAATTTAAAAAATCTGACATACATGGTTGTAATTAGGAAGTAAAATATCTTTCAATGGGATTAAAATAATTTTTTGGTGAATAGTAGCTTTTAAGTTTTTAATCGCGATTAGAGGTAATTTGTGTAATTTAAGGTAAAAATAATGTTTTAATAATATGAAATGACCTAGACACATGTAATAAACTCATTGGATATGTCATGGACGAAAACTAAAATCCATGGGTCAACTTGGGGACCCCATGGAGCCACTTTGGTAGGAAAATGACATAAATAACTTTTTATTTAAAGTTAAAATAAAAATGTTACAAACATGAGTTGTTTTACTAAAACAATTTTTACATGGGGCTATACAAGTTATATTTTTAACTATAAATATTCATTGGAAAGATAAAAATATTTCCTACATCATAGTATTTTATTTATAATTTTTATACATTAAATAAATTAAATTATTTCTGACATCATGATGATGCAGTGATTACCTCATTATTTAACGATTTAAATAAACTGAAAAGATAATGTAAAATCTAAGACCTAAACATGTACAAAACCTATTGTATGGGTGGATTTAGAACCCTTATCACCTTATACTCGAAATATATCAATGTGGGACCTTTAAAATCCGAAACGCATTTGAAAATAATGTAACTTTGTCTGACTTTCCAAGAGTGCCCCTCCTCTCCTCTTATAAAAGGCCCCCACCTCTACCACCTTACCCACACCTCTCAAGCATTTTGCTCGGCCAAACCCTGCTAATTTTGTCTCTCCAAATCCCTCTATTACTCCTAGAAGCCTCACTTTGGATAGAAGTCTTCCCAAGGAATCCTTTGAGCTCAAATCAAAGAGAGTTACCCGATTTTAAGGTAATGTCTTCCCTTGTGTTCTTTTTTTTTTTGCTTCTCCAACCCCCTAAACTCTTTTTATTCATTTATTTTGGAAACACTACTGTATATTAAATATACTAGGATGTTGTTATAAGAAGTATTTGAGCTACACTTACACACACCAACATCTAATGGTTAAAGAACATACCGTTTCTGTGGATGATGAATTTCTACCTCACGAAACGATGATTGTTCAATATTATTTTAGCACCTTCAAAGGTGGCCAGTAGGATACCAATACATTTATATATGATATATAATATTTTTATGTTTTACTTAAGCTTCTGTATTTTTCATTTATGGCATACCTTTATGGTTTCCATTATGGTTAAGCGCGATATCTTCATTTTAGGAAGTGCGGACTACCACCTCCTCAAAGTGATTTGATTCGTTAATACCATATGTGGTACATATATAGGATATATTTAATGATATTATATATGATACCAAACTGTAATTATAATACTATTATGTATCATTATATTTTAATTCCATTAAATAAGAAATAGAAATGGAAGTAGCGTTCATGCGTACGTACAGCTTACCGTCTCCATGAACGGTGCATTTCATTTCTTACCTCTAAATGTTATGTAATATTATAAATTCATGTATATAATGGATATATATGATATATATGATATCTAAATAATGAATATAATTCTTGATATAATATATATTTTACCACATGAACAACTTGTAATTATAAAGAGTATATTTTTCACTCAAGTAGCAATGATCTACAAAACGACCATTATTAACTTAAAAAATTACATAGTGTTCATAGCATGGTAATAAGTGATATAAAAAGAAATAATGAACTTGAAAAAGGATCATAAGAAAGTATAAATTAACTCAAGTTTATTATTCATGAGGTTAAAGAACGATCGAGTCGAGTCGGACCCGAGGTAAGGGATCCTACCACTCTCTTCCTTTTTACGTACTCTCTTTTATGTCATTTCTTTTAAGCTCATATTTCTTATGATTGGGGATGTTATTTTATATTCATAATTCTGTAATTTTTATGTTCATATTATTAGAGACCCTATTTGATCTCATAAATCCATTTTGGATGTTTTAATTGGCACCGTTAGGCTGCCGAAATTTCGTAAGGGGCTTTTTATCTCACTTTGTGTTTTCGTGAGATTCATGCTAAATTTTCCAATATTTACTTTTGAGTGGTGTATGTAATGTCCATTATTATACACTTTGTGTAACATACTTTCGTTTATGAGTATTTACATCAATGTTTTATAGTCCTTCTTTCATGGGGTGTATGTTTCGAAAGTTACCCAAATCGGTAAGGGGACCTTTCACCCTCCTCTTTTTAAAAGACTTCTTTTGTTATGTCTTTTAATTTTCATCTTATTATGTGAGGATATGTTCTGATATATCCTTATTTCCATAAATTTTATGTCCAAGTGATGAGATACCCTTTATCTCTCTCATCAACTCTTTTTCTAAAATTTTATGTGACGCCGTTAGGCTGTCAAGGGAAATTCTTAACCCAATTTCGATTTCTTTGGGTTCAACATGTTGTTATTGAATATGTCATCCTTTGAATATGTGTGAATGACCTTTGATTATTTTACACTTAATATACACATATATTGTGTGTATTTATATTTTCCACACATAATTATGAGATTGATTTATCCTTAATTTAATGATACCTTCTTTATAATGGATTTCATCTCATTTTACATTTCTATTGAGACTTCATTGTTGTTATGCACCATTTCACTCTTATATGATGTATATACTGTCCTTTGGAATATTATATCATGAATCCCTTTATTATCATGATATTATAATGTTTTGATTAAATTTTATCCCTCAATTATTGTATTCAAGTGTCTCTCATTTTGTTAAAAACCCTTTAACTAAAATATCATTTTAAACGTTTTAATGATTTATTCTTATAAATATTTCTCATTAATATACATGTTTTCAAAATGGTTTTAAGGATTTATTTATATGTATATTAATGGTTTAAAATGTTAAAAGCTTCAATGTGGTATGGGACACTTTGATTTAAAAATCTCTTTATTAAATGTTTTAAATGGTTTTGAAAATGGTTTTTAGAATGGATTCATTATTTCAATATCTTAAAATGTTATATTGTTATTGCAATGTGAGAATGTTATCTTTCCTTTATGCTTAAGTTATGTGCTATTATTATGTTATGGTTCTTGGGCATTGTTATGAAGACAGGTGGTTCCGTGATAAACGAAGGGCGGGTGAGCCCGATATAGCTCTCCAATGAATTGGGTAACGCGAAGGAGTTAAACGTTAATGTTTCTCCAAAGAGATTTAGGTAATATACTATGATGGGTATTCCAAACGTAACCAAGAGGGTTACTACCTACGTAAGAATGTTATGAATGCCTCAAGTTACCTTTATGTCTTATGATTTATATGATTTATTCATGATTTTATGAGTTATGTTAAAGTGCTTATGATTTATGGGTAAAGTATGATTTCATTCTTATGTATATATGTACTCATGGTTCTTTTCCACACTTTTTAGAACCCTTACGGAGATTTTTATTCTCATCCCAAGTTTTTGAAACGTTTTCACAGGATATAAAGTTGAATAGGGTCAAGGATGGGATCAAGGAAATGTCAGGCTGTCTAAACAAGGAACTAGACAAGACTCTTTTGTTCAAGAGTTTTTATTTTGGGAAAAAGATGGAAGCTGTGTAGATGTGTCTACTTTGTAATATTTGAGATGTAATAGTTATGTCCTAATTCTCTAAAACTCTAAACCTGAAAAGATCCTCAATGTGAACTATTCAATGTAATTCAATATTAAGGAATGTTATAAGGTCGGGACCTTATATCATGAGTGTGATGATTTCCCACTATGAAAATAAACTCAAAATCACTTATATTCTTTGTTAAAATATTTTCCTTCCCTTCCACTAAAAATAAATTATTCATGAGATTAAGTAGTTTCGTTTAGTGGATGAAACAACATAAAATGTATTCAAGTCTTGGAAGGTTTCAAACTCTCGATTAAGGTGTGCCATCAACCTTGATTATAGGAGGAGGTGAAATTAAAATTCCTAAAGGAATTCAATATTTCACACCACTAAATAAAATAATAGAAGTTTAAGGATAATATTTCATGATTTAACTATCATACTAAATATAAACACCAACAAGGAGAATTATTTAACCCATTAACCAAACTATAAAGGACAAGTTCTTTCTTACTAATCACATTATTTCATTTCATGTTAGTATGATTTTTTTTCATTTCATTTATCTTGTTTTATGCCATTACTTTAATATAAATAATAAAAACAATAAAAGGAAGTAGTTTATATGAATTATATTGAGTAAGTGAAAAACTGAGAATGCTCTTCAAATGAGAAAACCTGAGTACACCTCTATGCTATATTAGAAAAATAAATTTTCTTTTTTTCAATTCCTCATGAAAAACGTGTAGCTAGTACCCCAAATATTGAGTTGTTATCAAAACATTTATTCAACTATCCTATTTTTATTCAATATCATGATTCACATTATATAATTTTATTCTAAATGGAGTTCATAATCATCCATGAATGAATAGATTATAATAGGTTGACATCAAATCTGGTTTCCTTATTCCAAAATATAAAATTTCCTCTGTGTAGAGAGAAACAATTAATTTCCAAAATCTCATTAAATTCAGTTAAAGGAAGGATACTGATATTTTCTTAAGTCACAATTCCATAAATATCAAATATGGATGAAATAATAATACAACTAGAAGTTTTATTTGATAATCCAATATCAAATAAAAGGGTGGTGATTTAATTCTCTTTAAGAAATTTACAGATATACTGGAGTGAATAAAATCAAACACTGAAAAGGAATCCATAACAATGATATAGAGGATAAGTGTGACTTAATTATTAGGATACACCTCATTTATTTTTATAGCATATTCCATTTTTTGTTCCATTAGGTTATTGACACTTGTCACTCTTTTTAACATATGGATTATGGAATTGACTTGGATAATTCCCAACTTTCCAAAATATCATTCATTGAATTGTTAATGGTATCTTATTAGGAACTCCATTTCTTTATTTCTTGTTAGTCCAATTCTTTTTTGGAATTAGTAATTTGTTATTATATTTTATCATTTTCTATACATGAAACATATTCTAGTTCCTTTGATATATTTCTCGAGAAGGTTCGTCCCACAATATTAACATGTTATATGTTGAATCTATTTTCCTCCATGGCCTTTATCCCCAAAACATCCATGAAACTATATCATTCTCTTCTTTGGAGAGTTTTTTATTCAACAAGGTTAAATGATTAATCATAATTCACAATAATTAGTGAGGTATAACTATATAATTCCTCATGCAATCCCCTATCTTGTTTGGTTTTTCATTGGGATATTCACTACTTTCCCCATGGCATTAATTGTTAACTCAGTTTCCCAATGATCCATCATTACATAAATAAAGGAAATTTTAGATATGAGAAAATTAATAAAGTAAAAAATTCAACTCTAAAGAAAGATTAAGTAACCCATAAATGACATCCATACCCTAACTTACAATTCCTTAGGTTTCAATATATGTTATCCATGTTCATTTCGTATTAGGTTCTATAACCAAAATATATTCAAATCCCTCATAATTACTCATAAAAACAATGAGAATTATCAAAATAATATCCCTTAGTAGTTTCAAACTAGGTGTACCATTAGGAATATTTTCATTAAACCTAGTGGAGATCGAGTTAAAACCCAACCAACCATTTCAAGTTTATTACCCCTAGGTTCATCAATGCTAGAACCTACATACACTTTTTTGTATCTAATATGGATAGCAATTATAGGAAACCACACACTATATACTTTATCAAAATTTTAGAATATTTCCCGTGGTTAGAATTATCCATAGTGTTCATATTAATTTTTTGTAATCCTAACCCCTAATTAAAACTAAAATAACCCACAAAAATAACTAAAACGTTCCCTGACACCAAATGAAGTGCCCCATATCCACACCCCTAGGACTAGTGTAAAAATATTTACTTTACAATAATAATTTATTGGAAAGTGATATGGCCTTAGATAAGCATATCTTTATTTTATACCGTTCATAAGTAAAACATTACATTTCACAATAATAAAACAATTCCAAGAGATTATGGTTTAGAATTTTCAAGGACTTTCTACATAAGAAACCAATTTTACAATACATGTGAATATTTATCCATAATAAAACCACACTAGATCTCATTATATAATCCTCATCAGTTATACTCATTTTCATAGCATGGGTAATTAAAACATAATAAATTAGTGAGTTAAAATGGTCAATTAGGGAAAACATATCAACATTCCATAAAATATTAGATTATAAAAATTTGATAAAATATGACCATTAGAGAAATATATTGTTAAAATATAATAGAATAATAAGAGTTGTCTATAAGTCATGATATATAAACATGTAATCTAAAATAAACACACATGTATCCTTATATAAGATTGTGAGACAATAAACCTGATCCATATATCATAATCATAGGAATATGACATAAAATATAGTGTGAAATTGAAACATAGTGTAATGTGGAATTATATAACAATCAAAATCATATGGAATAATCATATTGTGAACAAAACAAAGAATTTTTCCCTTTAACTTGTGAATAATTATAATCATGTCCACCCTTTTAGTTGTAAAAAATACTAGCAAATATATGATTTATATTGTGAAAAAATTCAAGTATTTCTACACTTCATTATCTCATGAGATAAAAAAACCTTAAAGAAAAAATTGGGGATGATATAGGGCCCCACCCAACATTATCTATAAATCTGTGTGCCAAAAAAGATCAATTACTCATCATATCATGAAAACACATGGAAATAAAATTCATTTATTGTATTTTAAAAATGGCATAACATAACATGGAATCCAAAGTAGATCAGTTGATACAAAAAAAAACCACCAAAAAAGAATATTTCATAAATAAATTTATAAGGTCATTCATAAAACATTACTCCATAGGAGTTAGGTTTTTTGGATTCTAATAGAAAAATGGAGGGGAAATGTAAAAGAATCTTTAGAAATCATTTATTAAACTTATTGTAAAATGAAAAATGTGTGAGTCACCTTTGAAAATATATTTCAAGAAAGTAACATGAATAACCATTATAAAGTAAGTATTTATTTAAATTCTAGTAATGGTTATATGAAAATGGAATAATGGTTTTCTCAAGGAGCTGTGGAGTGGAAGATAAAATATTCAATCTGGAAAAGAAAACCACTTTTTTATTGTAAATTACCTTTATTAAAACCCATATCATGAAAAGAGTGATATATATTTAATTATAAAAGATCTAAATATAAATATTAGGAAAAAATAATTTATTTCAGAATAAGATAGGAGAACATTCCGTGAATATTGAATATATATATTGAATAAAAAGAGATCATTTGGAGTGAATAAGAATTATTCTAAACATTTTAATATTTTATGAAGTAATAAATACCTCAATGTAATTTCTCAAATAATAAGGATTAAAGCAATTATAATATGATCATATAATATAAAAAAACTATCTTGATAAACTATTGTCAAAAGGGAATCATCATGACTTAAGAAAAGAAGTTGAGTCAAGAAAACCTCTTAAATTTTAATCTCAAATTCCATGAAATATATGTAACTTCCTTTATAATAAACATCACCATCTTAATAACCTATTTACTAAACTTATAAATATATATCAACCTATATACTCTTCCATTATAATCATTTATTATACATTTATTAGTTAGTTATGTTTTATTTTCATTTTCAAATGTCAGTGGTTTTTATTGTTCCACACATGTTTTAAAGTGATGATGGTAATCCACATTCATTGATACCAAGTTAAAACTTTAAATATTATCCAATGTACAATAATATATTATTTATAATTATTTATAAATCTATCATTTCATTCTATCATAATTTTATTCATACCTCTTGAAAACATACTTGTTGATTAGATTATTTCAGAAATCCTTGATGAAAAAAGTTAGAATATTAATAATTCATTGAATATTAAGATAACCCTTCAATAGGCCTAATAATTTCGAACACATTATTTCAATTAATTATATAAATTCTTATAATCATTAAATCTTTGTGGTGATGAAAAATAAATATGTCATTCCATGGAGGCTGTAGTCCACAAGTACATATAGATGATGACTTCATTTTAAATTGAATGAGAGAAAGATATAACATGGTTTATATTCTCAAAAAGTTATAAATGTTTTAAATTTAATATTTATTCATAAAATAACCATTCATAACCCTATATTAAAGTTGGTTATGAGAAAAATGAAATATGTTTCTCTGTGGAGGCAGTAGTACGCAAATCCACACAAATGAAGTTCTCATTTTTTCTAATGGGGAAGGGTAGATATTTGTAATAACATTAAAATAAAAAACAATTAAACACATTAATAAGACTTATTTAATTATACTATATTGGGAAACTATATTTTTTTACTAGAGATATAGATAATAAAAACATTAAGAAGTGACTAAAACTTACGTTGAGTGTTGAACATTCACTTGGAGTTTCACTTAGAAATAGAGGATTTAAGGACTTTACAAAGATAAAGGGGTTGAAGAAATCTGTATATAGATATAGGGGAAGTAAAAATGGTACAGGTTCAAGAAGAATTATAATTTTTTAGTTTATCTAATGGGGTGGTGGAATTTCCCTTTTATAAGTGAGGAGAGTGGCATTTTTATAATAATATAAAAGGCCAAGTCACTATTTAAGGAAAGTGGATGAAAAAGTTGAAAACAATGGATAAATGATTTGTTTGGGTTGATCCCCCTCTTAATAAATCATTTAGATATAATATTTTTGTGATTTTAGGTATTTTATCCTTTGCTTTATCTTTTTACCAAAATTAACTTTTACCACGATAACTTTGTTAACATTGATAATTTATTTTTAACCTAAAAATAAAATTTCCCTTATTAGATAATTTGTATTTTATAAATCAATATATTAAAAAAAAATCATAACAGAAAATTTCTAAAATTTATAAAAATTACTTTCAAAATAATTTGTGTTTAATGCATAAAAGTAATTTTAGAACAAATATAACGTTAAGTTTTGAAATATAAAACAAAGGTATTTAAATTAAAATTATTTTTTTAAAATGTGTAATTTTACTTATTAAATAAATATTTTATTAGTAAAAATGTTTCATAAATTTTTTAGACCTGGTTAAATACTAATTATATTTTAAAATTCACAATATTTGTGAAACTAATATATTATAATATTCAAATAAAAATATATATTTTTATAAAAAACCAAAAATTAATCCTATGATAATATTGTTAGGATAAATCCATAAATTAATTTCATTTCTTAAAATTCAAATATTAAAATATAAGAATTTAATTTTTAAATTGAAACATAAAATATGATGAAAAATATTTTTATATGAAAAATGTTTTTATATAAAAAACAAGTTTTCCAAATATTAAAGTCTTTTAATATTATTTATTACCATTTTTTAATTGAAATAGTTTTAATATATTATCAAATCAATAATATATTTTATCATCATTTAACCATATTATTCTTTGTAACTTAAAATTAAAGTACATAGTGCATAAAAATCTAATTAAAACACAATTTAGGCACAAAATGATATTATTATTTTTTAACTATACTAATTGAAATTAACTAGGAAATTAGTGTTAAAACTGAATTTGTTTTTATTTATACATATATTTATTAATTTATTAACCTCTATTTATACCAACCAATTTAATAACTTGATCATAATGAATTTACTTTAATAATTGTAATTTTCTCTTAAAATGTATCATGGTTTATTTTTTGTTCGGTGTTGCATGTGGATGAATATTTCCAAAATAGTATTTTATTAAAGTAATAAATATGTAAAACATATCAAGGTATTATGAAATATCCTTGATAGATGACCCTCATGGACTATTGGCTTTCATTTGTAGATAGAGTTACTTCAGGCATCATTCACCCACCCATTAAGGAAATTATGTTTGAGATTAAGACAAGAATACATCATATGGTCTAAAACATAAGGGAATTAATAATAATGAATAATATTGACTTCCATAGTATTATTTTTAGTTTTCTAAATATCCTTGATAATTTTGATATACTCAGAGGGTGTTGTTAACTCTTACTGGGTGGACTAATTTAGAAATTTATAAAAACTCAAACTACCTACTAACTAACATGTGTCACATGTGGTACGTTCAAAATAAAACCCACTGTGATGGTTTAATAAACTATTAAATAATTAATAAAAAATATCATAATGAAGGTAAATATACTTGATAAGAAATGTTTTTTGAGAAGACATGTCAAGTTCAACAATTCTGGGTTTTTTTCTCTAGTGGTGTAAAGAAATGAATTTATTATCCATGTTTGTAGTTAGATTTGGGTATATGAGAGTATTTGGTCTTGGTACCCTCTCTCTAGATAAATAATTTCCCTTTATATATAGTTAATTAATTTGGTTCCTTAAAGATTTAGGTGATTCAATACCATATTTAAACATAATCATCTCAAATAATGCAATGGTCATCTGTAATTCATTATGATTAGATGGTGCATTTAATTGTACTTCCTAATTTATATAAAAAAGATCTTGTAATGCCAATGAGAAATATCGTGTGAAATAATTATGGATTCATCAACCTATGAAAGGACTAAAAATTGAAAAAAAAAACTATTCACTAATACCCCCTTATTACATTACTTGGAATAAGTAAAGCACATACCCCTCAAAATATTTATGAGGGAGTTAAAAATAAAAATAACCCAAGTAACTGTAGCAACACCACCCAGTCGATCAAGAACCCTCTAGTATAAAATATCCAAACTTTGGCCTCCACCTCTAGTCATCCCCTCTCGACATTGTCCAAAATCATTACTTTAAGGGTAATGAAACCCTCAAGGTCAAGCCATCCATTTGAAAAATATAACCTTAAAAATTTAGATGACTCTCTGGGAAAATAAAGTATTAATCCCTCCTAAATTCATGGGAGATCAAACCTATTTTGAAACCATTTAACTCTACTCTTTCATCATGATCACCAACCCATGGAATGAATATATCTCATATTTTCATGCCTATGTATCGATTGTGACATGATAGCTTCAACTCAAGGAATAAAATATTCCATTATAACTTCAAAACTTAGTGTATCCACCATTTCATTACATCCATTGTCTTCATGATGTGAAACAAACCTAAAACTTGTAGTATTTATACATAGACTACACACAACACAAATTGGTTTTTTCGATGATACGAACCAGACTGAAAAGAGGTCTTTGCTTTAAATTTTAAATTGAGGCTTCAGCCCCAAACTTTAAAAAAGTATCTAACCATTCATGACACATGTGGTATTCATGAATACTTATAGCAATATTTCCCCGAACCATCCACCCACCTCATAGTGTGGCATGTTATTACCCAAAAAGACCATTTAAATCATTTTAAAAAAAATATTCCATTCCAATTAACTAAGGAAAATTATTATTTTGGTATGAACCAGGCTAGCATGGAATAAACTTGTGAAGTATCAATTCTCAATCATAAACATTGATTGTTTGGATTTCTCTATTGTTTGACTTAGGCATTTATGGATTCCACATACTCTTAAGTGTCTATACAAAGGGTTTCTAGAGATTATTGTATGATTCCATTATAGTATCAAGATTTTGTGTGGCTTTATATAGGGGATATCATGATTTTTTATGTAAAAATTTTTATAATTCTGGTGGAAAATGAGGTGGCTATTGGTGAGATACAGTGAAGGATATGAGGTTCTCTTGTACAATGTCGAAGATGCATATGTGGTGTCAGAATTATGGTGTTTTGGTTAATGAAGAATAGTTTCTAGCTATTCAAATATCACACATTGATTCTTCTCTCAGGGTGGAATTTTTTTTTATATGTGGGAATATATATCTAGATTTTAAGCCTCTTACTACCCCATCCAGACTCTACCACCTAGTGTTGACATGAGACAAAACGTCCTCTAATTCACATGCCCACTACATAGAAAAAAACCACGCTGGGCATACACTACACTCTTCACTCACTTACCGCCTTGAAATGCCCATATCTACTTTGGATGGCTGGTTAATTTTTACTTACTAAACACTGATGCGCTAGCACGGCTGACACCTATTTTTAAGACAAAAAAATATTTCACTTTACCCTTTACAATTTCTATCATATAAAAATAACTACTAAAATTGATTTTATTTATTATTTTTGTTCCAAAATTCCACATTGAATTCTATACTCCAAAAGTATGGAAATTGTAGTTAAATATAGATGAAAATAATTATTTTTTTGAATAAAGTTACTGAAATTGATATAAAAAATTATTCATGATACATTAGCTATAAAATACACCACTTAGTATCTTCCTTTATTAAGTATATAATCTCCACATAAATTACCAAGGAAATCCCCTTCTATGATTATTCAAACATCAATTTCAACAAAACAAAATGATTATCAATGTTGAACACATTTTCAAGTATCATATAGAAAAGTATTAACAACTTATCACTTTTCAAGGAAACAAAGTCAATTATATATTTTAATTTCCTATTTTTGAAATAAAATTTATTCTCCCAACCTATATTCACATATTTCAATTTATTATTACCATGAATGGAAATTGTGATATACCTGACTTTTTTATTTTTTTTTCTATCATCACTCAAGGTAGAAATATTAAATAAATTTATTCCCATAACTCCAATATAAAATCTGTAGTCATAATATTTCATTTCATCACAAATATCAACACTATGAATACAAATAACACAAATAATCATGAGATATTAATATTAAAGAGATAAAATATATAAGGATTAGCGAATTTAGGTAACAACTTTAAAAAATATAAATCTCAAAAGAGGGTTTGACTTTAATAACTTTGAATGATATACCAGAGTAAATATTTAAGACAATTCGACTCTTCTAAGTGACATAATCCCACTTCTCAAACTCAAATCAAGGACTCATAAAGGAATAAATACAATAAATGATACACCATCATACATTTCCCTCATTTTTGTATTTTATTTCTGTAATTATACTAGTAAAAAATATAACATCATTACCAAAACCTTGTTTTATCACCGTAATATATTAATCATAATTTTTTTAATAATATAAATGTTGAGTTAAGTGTGGTCTATCTTCCCAAGACTCAACCTATATTTTTCATTTTCTCTTAATTAGTTTTCTTCATGAGAGGTAAAAATGAAGCATAATGAATAAAATATATGAACCATCCCTCAACACTCATGAAAACCCCTCAAATATTCTCCTTAATTAATAACAACCTTTTCTATTATGGACTACCTCTCCCCCACACATGTTCAACTGAATATCATGGAAAACACTAATATTAAGACTTGAAGGAAATAATAGGATCATAATGTTTCTCTTACTTAACAAGGTAAATCATGGATTATATGAGATAAATTAATGATACATAAGTTAATTATAGTTTTCAAGGATATTGGATTAAATATATAAAAACACATCAATCGTTTTAAATGTAACTTTTTTAATTCCATGGTTTTTACAAGTTATCAATGCATGTTCTAGAAGGAAAACATTCCCTATGTTTCCATTAAGAAATTTATTATAAATAATGTAAAAATAGGTTGGTAGTCCTCTCAAAATAGTTAAAATATAGAATCAAAATAAAATGATCAACCAAAATTTAAGAAATTTAACGCCAATAAAATCTAAAATAAATTTAGTTTATAATAATAAAATAATCCCCTTAAATCATTATTCTTTGATTCTATTCCATATTATTATCTGTACTAATTCATTCCCCATATTTCTCATCTAATATCCATAGCAATGATTTTTAAAACATAAAATAATGGTTATCCAATGTGGCTATTTTATTTTATAATAAATTAAACGACAAGTTTAATGTGGGGAATGATTTTTTAGTTAAAATTACAGTATTGAAAGAATATAGGGGATTTATAACAAAATTTGGAACAGAAAATACGACACACTTTTTCATTAAATAACTTTCTCTTCTCTATTTGTTATTCCTTTCTCTTTATGGACCTAAAAAATAAAAAAAACCAAGAGAGAGAAAAATTCCCAGGTATTAAAGCTAAAATAATAGGGGAAGTGATTTTATATCCTAATATAGAAAATTAAATTCCTAATAAAAACATAAAAACTTGGGTTGCCTCTTAAATGTTATTTGATATGGTAATTTATATCAACCTCACCTATTGTAAACTCAAGTGATAGAAGGTTTGAAATAAATTACTCGATTTGAATCTATAAATGGACATAACATGGGATTCATTAAAAAGGTGGGACATTTCCCTTTATCTAAGATCAAATTCACTATCTTTATAGAAAACACTTTTCCACCTCTATATGACTAATTCATCAGGTTTTGGTTAATCCAAAAAATTTAGTAGTTAGATCATGCACTGACCAAACCCACTGGCCCTCTTCAAATATTCATAGAACAAATTTTTCTTCTATATATTCAATTTCATCACACATATTTTTAACTTTCCTTTTCTCTATTTCACTATTATTTTAATTCTCGATAAAATATACTTCGTCAATTATAGAAATATTTTTTGACTCTAGTTTGTTGTCTTCCTCAAGTTCATCCTCTTGTAAAAATAATTTTTTAGGGCTTATTGAATGTTGAATCGAACATGACCACTTCCAACTCTAAAGAACAACTATCCACATTGTATATCAATTTAATCTCTACTCATGGCCAACAAGGGTATTCTTAGGATGAGAGGTGTTATTTCTTCATTCATGTTCAACATTGTTAAATTCCATAAAGAGATGGTGTTTTCCACTTTCACCCACTATAAAAATATCAATTAGTGTTTTTTTTGCATTAGCGACACTTGATTTTCCAATATTTCTTAAAGATTGAGGTAAATAGAACCTCATTTCCCTACATTTCTAAAAAATGTGGATATTTTTTTTAATTTCATATGTATTTTTAAAATCAATAATTTCTTAACATAATTTTATTTATTTAATCCCCCCTTGCTGGTCCGACCAACTCCCTCCCTCATCATACGCCCTCCCCAACCAACTACCTTTCTCACTCCTACCTTGATCATACGCCCTCCCTCATCATACGCCCTCCCTCAGCCACCAACCCTTCTCACTCCCCCACTGGACCACCCTCATAATGTGTTCGCCTCCTCCACTCCTCCATCCCTCATCAGTTTTCACTCCCCAAGCTCACTGGCCACCCTCCTCACCCTGCCCCCACCCTCGTCGGCTCCCCTTACCTACCCCACGCTGCCACCCATCTCCTCACATGCACACACCCCATTTCCCCCTTTCTGAAAAAATGAAACCAATTAGATTTGAACCATTTCCTTGGACACTATTAGTAAAGAACCAGACCAGTCATTTACACCAATTTAAATTTATTATTGAATATTACGGTATTTATATAAAAATAGATTTCAGTATTAAAAAATTAATATTATATATATATATATATATATTCGTATATTAATATACATATATTAATATATATGTGTTAATATATATGATTACATTTTTTATATGTGTGTGTATATATGTTTATATATATGTGTTTATATATATGTGTGTTTATATATAAATATATGTGTTTATATACATGTGTGTGTGAGTGTTTATATATATTTAAACATATGTCAATGTATTTGTATATAAATATAAATTTATATATATAAATATAATTATAAAATTATATATTTATGTTCATATTAATATATATATGTACATATATCTATCTTTATATTAATATATATGTTTATATGTAATTTTATATATATATGTTTATATTATATATATATAAGTTTATATATATATATATATTAATTTAATTATATATGTATATGTGTGTGTGTGTATTTATATATATATATATATATTAATAGAATTATAAATGTTTATATTAATATATTTATATATGTTTATATTATATATATGTGTGTTTATGTGTGTGTGTGTGTATTTATATATATAATTATAATTATAAAATTTTCATTTTTAAATATATGTAAATTATTAGAATTATAATTATATATATACTTAGAATTTTTTTAAAATACTAATAAAAATATCACAAAAACAGCAACATTTTCTTTAAAAAATGGATAAATCTAAAATATATGTGTGCTTTTATATAAAAATATATGTATATATATATATATTTATATATTTACATGTGTTATATATATATATATGTTAATATATATGTGTGCGTGTTTATATATATATATATATGAAAATTTATATTCACATTGATGTTGGGAAATGAGCTATATTACCAACAAAAACTTGAAATACACAGATACAGGAGAGAACTCGATGTGGGTTGAACTCAAGACCCCATCGAGAACCACATGGTCTATTACTTTTGAGCTTCACCCCGAGTTCTATATATATAAGTGTGTGTTTATATATATATATATTATGATATTTAATTATATGTTAAAGTATTTGTATATAAATATAAATATAAAATTCTATATATATATATATAAATTAATATAATTATACTTATATATTCTTAAAAATGTTTTAAAAAGTGGTAAAAAAATGTCACAAATTATTCCACATTAAAAAAATTGGATATTTTTAAATTTCCTATTGCTTTTGAAAAAACACCGCTAAATACCTATTTGTTTGTAGTGAATAATATATATTCAATCATTCATCATGGGTACTTCATTTTTGAATCCACCAGCTGAAGAGTAACTCTCAAATTATTTAAGCCTTCAAATCCTAGGATTTTAAAAGTATTGTAAGACATGATATTCACACTTTCACCTAAATCACACAAGGCCCATCCAGAATTATTAGACACAATATTTATTAGAATGGAAAAAATAACTAGATCTTGTTTATTCTAAAGTAAATATCTTGACACCAGAGAAAAATATTCCTTTATTAGTGGGATCGTTCATATTTGCACTAACTTACACTTATTTGATGCAAGATCTTTCATGAATTTTGTGTAGGTAGGTATGTGTGCAAGATATTCAACAAAATGGATATTAATATATAATTTTTTGAAGTGTTCAAGGACCATATCTATTTTTTCGGATTTACCAAGCTCGATTCTTACAAAAAATGGTATGGGTGTCTTTTTTGGTTTTAAGGATTTCTCTCTTACTTTGAATTCATTTTTTTCGTTTCCTATTTTTATTTCATCATTTTTATTTTCTTTTCTAGTTTTTTTCCTCTTGTTTATTATTGTTGTCATTTTGGGTATCCTTCAGTATTTTGGAACTTTTCAAGATTATGGACATCAATAATACTCATGGGGTGACTTTTGTGTCCCCTAGAAACATCCATCAAGGACAATACTTGTGTTGGTTGTTAATTTTTGTAAAATAAAATTATAATTTTTTTGTGTGACTTTTTGAGCATTGGATTCATCCATATAATTCTAATGGAATTCATGGTTATTTTCATGATGGTTTCCATATTATCCTACAATATACTAATTTTGATTTGGGGAGAGCGAATTTGAGTTGTATGATATCTTGGTGATCTTTTTTGGTACCCTTGACCTTGTTGTTGTTGTTGATGATTCCACCCATGAAAGTTATTTTTTGGTCAAAATTATCATAATTTACTTCTTAATTATTCAAAACATATGGTTAGTACATTGATATAATAGAATCCATTATCTTCTTCAAGGTTTCTAGTTTAGAATCCATCTATCCATTTTTTAAATCATTTGTACACTTCTACTTTGAGATCTATCAGATAACCATTGAAATATATTAATTTCCATATCATTTAGATGCGCATAACATTCATTGGGTGACTACTTCATGAGTGATAATCCATCAACGAAATAAATAATTTAATTTTTCCCTATGATAAACCCTTATAAAAAGACTGGATTAAAAACCATGTAATTTCATGAATATTTCAATCCAATATTTTGTGGGGATTTAAGTGATGGAGGAATTAAGAGGAATCTTGTGGAAAAGTATAAGTAGTTGGAGGATATATTTTATATAGGAAGAATATTATAGTGTGGAGGTATTCATTGTACTATGGGATCCATTTGGAAATCATTGATTCATCATAGTACTAGTGGTTGTGGCATAGGGCCATGGGAGTTTAGATTCAATAAACCAATTCTTTTTTGTCATTTCTACAATGTAGCATTAGATTTTAGTGTTTTTCCTTGAGGGATAGGTTTTATTTAATTTTCTATTTTATGGACCCCTAAAACATATAATTGGGTGTCATCAGAGCCTTGGTTTGGGACATGGGATTGCAGTGTGATTTTTATGGTCATAGCGTGGAGCTTAAAGTGGTTGGTTTCAATATCCTTGTTGACTCTTGGGTTTCTATGGCATGGTTATGGGTTGCATCACAAACTTCTACTAGGATTATATGATATAAGAGATATTTAATAAAAGATATTCAAAATAAATTTCACCAGAGGGTATTGTAGTGTAGCCTCTATCCTTACATCTAAGTTTTGGTTGGAAAACCTATTCATTATGGTGTAGCCTACAGTGTTGTGGTATGGTAATTTAAAAATATATTAGGTATAATTTCTAAAAATATTTTGAATCCATTCATTACTTTATTTTCCCTCTCAATTATTGGGTGAACTAAGGTAATTATGGGAGGTTTTTATCCCCTCATCTATAGCTCTAACCCTCATTATTGGGAGATTGATTCATGGTAGAATGAGGTAATTCCTTCCAATTTTTTCCATCTTGAAATTTTCCTTTACTTAATAAAAATAATTTTAAGGTCTTGGGAATAGTTTTTTTGGGTGATTTTATCATTATGATTGATGGGAAAACACCATTATTTTGGTTTCTGAAGTTTTCATCATGAGATATTGGTTAGGTGGACATATGTTATTCATATTTTATTTATCCAGTAATTCAAAAAGCTTCTAATTGAGGCAGGGGATCTCAAATCTCCCCTTATTTATGTAAATCTATGAAATCAATTTAAAGTTTTCTCCATGGGTGGATGGTAATAACTAATTAAATAAGATAAAAAATGAAATTGAAGCATAAAGGATGAATTAATATGTGTCTACTAGTTTCCTTATTATTGTCACTTGATCTCTCATTGAATTTTGAAAGATTTTGTGATGTTTTTTTTGTGGTTTTTATGAATTATGTTCTATAGATAGGATTTATGGTTCAAAATCAACTTCCAAAAAATGTTAATCACATAAATTTTTAAAATAACTTGCTCTGTATAAATCTAGAAATTATTTGAAAGTAGTTATGAATGTGATGATGAAATAATACGGAATCCCACTTTAAGTTGAAATTGAAAATGTGGTTGAAGTAGAAATATTTTGTTATGTATTTGTGATGTTCTTTCTATAATACTTGTGTTTATATGGAATTTTTAGGGATTCAATGGTGATGGTTTTGGATGGTTTATAAGTGGAGTGTATTGGTATGTAGTGATGCATTTGGTTGGCATGATATATGTAATGGGTTGGTTTACAGTGATTGGTTTATAGTTGTTTTGGTGTGATTGTTGTGCTATTATGTTTGATTTTTCATGGGGTGTGATTTTTTTATTATGAGTTGGTTGGTTTTTTCTATTGTGGGACATTTTTGAAGAATCTTAATGGCTATGAAATAAGTTTTATAATGATGAACAAGTAGTGTCATGAGGTGTAATTGAATGTGAATTTTTGTTAATGATATAAACTACTAAAATAAGTGGATAAGGAATGAGAATAGATACAAGATGTGTCCAAAAATGGGTTTTCATTATATGTGGAAGTGAATGGATTAATTAATATAACATGGTTGATTATTATTAAATCTTGAGATGGTTGAATATATGAATAAGTAATGGTAATTTGGGTTTTATTGAGGCTGTTTTGTGCAGCAGATATCATTATAGAGATGGAAATATTTAGTGGTGATTTTCAATTGGTGATATGGTAACATGGTGAGATGTGATAGGTATTTTTTAGGTGAAAAAATATATTGGGATTTCATGTGACTACTATCCTTGAATTTTTCATATAATTTCTATATGCACCCCACATTAGTCGAATATTTAGCTATGAATCCCAATGCTTTTGGGTTCAAGGTTTTTTTTCCAAATAACCTGGTTGGTGAGGGAGGATGGATGACTACCCCCTATCCCTCAATTTCTCTTTAAATATGGTTTATAGTGAGGATTCTTAGTTGGTGGCGATTCTTAGTGATGATGGATTAATTAGTGGTGAGGCCTAGTGATGATGGCTCAGTTGGTGTACATTCCTAGTGGTGATTATTCTAAGTTGGTGGAAATGTATACTGATGTTGGATCACTACAAAGAAATAGAGTGATTATGAGGGGTTTATTTTTCATTTAGAGAAGGTTATAGCTCCCTCTAAACACTTTAGTGGTGGTTACTGATAACCATCGCTTAAGTGACCACCTACTCTGATTAGGGGTGGTTGTATGTAAGCACGAGTAATATGGGATTGTTTTTAGTGGTAGTTAAATTAGAAGAGATTTTAACTCCCTTTACTTTTCCCCTAAATTCACCATAAATAGGCGGATTGGGGGTAGTTTGAACCGCCCCTAATCCATTCATCAGTTTAAGGGTGGTTAGAACCACCCCTAATTGACTTTTATAGCCCATTTTAGGGGATATTATATTATAACCACCCCGAAATACCATGTTATATATATATATATATATTACACCACCATGTCCCCAGACAACCACCCAGACGCCCCCGAGGAATGCCAGACACACCCCCCTAAAACCCCCAGGCACCCCAGACACACACCCAACACCCCTAGACAACCCCATAAAACCCCCAGGAACCCACCTCACGACCACCAGACAACCCCCTTGACTCTACCAAGAACCCGATACACACATGCCACACCCCCCAGACACCGAAGACACCATAGACACACACCCACACCCCTAGACACCCTACCCAAGAACCCTGGACAAACACCCAAACACTGCGAACAAACCCTAGGCCCAACAGTTTATCCACGAGCCCAACACCCTCAGCACTAATGACACCCCAAACAACTGAACCTCACATGTACGCAACACACCCTCTCACCCACGCCCTGAGTTAAGCAGAAAAAAACCCCATTGGGATTCAAACATGAGATTTCTTGGAAGGGACTACATGCATGAACCACTTTTGTGAATTTGCTTTCATTTATTATATAAGATAATTTATATTTATTTAGATAAAAATATATTAGATTATATATATATATATATATATTTGTGTATAGAAATACAAATAATATAATATATTTGTGCATTTATAATATATTTGTGTATCATATTTATATATAATATATTTAAATATTTATATTTACATATATAAATATATATTTATACATATATTTATAAATACATTTATATTTTATTTTGTGTGTATTTATGTATTTATATAATATTTATAGATATAATATAATAATAATATTTATATTTATATTATTATTTATATATACTTTTATATATGTGTGTGCATATAATGATGATATTATTAATTATTAATATTATTATTACACCACTTTTTTGAAATATAAAAATTATATGTTGGTTTCTAAAATGTAATACATTTATACATTTTATGATTTATATTATACATATATTATATTATATATATTTATATTATATATTTATGTATGTAATTATGTACACTTATATTATATCACGTATATACGCATATATACACACACAAAATTAAATACATGCATATACTTGGAAATATATAATATAATTAAATTATTTATATATATCTGTAAAATTAATTTTTAATTAATATGATATACTAATATATATATATAATAATTATATAATATATATAAATTTATATATAATATATATTTAATATATATATATAATAATATATATAATATATTTATATTTATAATTAATTTTTTTTATATTATATATATTTTTATACATAATATAAAATAAATTTACTTATACATAAATATATAATGAAAATTTATTTAATATAATATATGCATAATATATATCATTATATAAATGTATAGTATTTATATATATATATATATTTTAATTAATGTATTTATAATTACATTTATATTGTGTATACCGATATTTATATATGTATACTTTTTTGTTTATATGTATAAGTTTTTATTTAAAGTATTTATAATATATATATATATATATTTATAAAGAACTTAAATACATTTATATAATGTGTTTATGTAATACACACAGACACACATATTATAAAATTTGCATTTATATGAGATTAATTTTAAAAAATAAATATAATTTTATAGGGGGTTGAAATCCCCTCTAATCAAATGGATTAGAAGCGGTTCATGAACCCCCTCCAATCTCATAAATTTCAGGGGGTTCAAAATGAACTCTAATTTCATAAATTAGAGGGGCTAGACTTCCTATAATTTATTAAATTAGTGGGGGTACAAACCCCCCTCCAACTTCTTAAATTATAAGGGTTTAAAAACCCCCAATAATATAAGGGATTTGAGAATTTTCTTGAACCTCCACTCTTTACTTTTAAAAAAAATCTATTATATATATATTTATCCTCTAATATCCAAAAATTATTATATATATAACCTATAAAATCTAACTGCATATATTTCACCACTAATTATTAATTTTTTTTTGTTTTTACATAACCACCTCTAAAATCCAACCAAATAAAAAGAAAAATGTTAAAATAATTAAAGGGGTTTTGAACCCCCTATAAATTTGATTATTAGTGGGGGATGTTTATACCCCCTCTAAAATTATTTAATATAGTCTTGTTCATAACCCCCCCCCCCCAAACTGCTACTAAATCTACTAATTTTTTTTGTAGTGGATTAGTTTATAGTGATGCCTAGTGGTGATATATTTATGGTTGGTGGTGGTATTTGATGTGTTGTGTGATGGGGGTCATGCATGGTAGGAAGATGGAATGGGGTTGATTTAAATCATATTTTGGATTCCCTAATACCCTTAATATTTTATTTGGTATATATTTAAGGTATGGAAGTGTGTGAAATTTGACGTTGGTGCATGAATAGACAAACAAGTGGGGAAGTAGTTGTGGATAACCTTATTTATATTCCATGATATCAGTTTACTAATTTGGACGAATAACTTGTCATTGAGCCTTCTTTTATCAATTTTAGGTGCATCATTGTTCTATTATTTATTCACTGGATCATTAGCATAGTCTTCTCACATTTACATGAGAGACCATGGGTATGACCCTACCAAGAATACATGTTATGCTCACCCCTATTATATACGCTATAATTCAGGTTTCCAAGAGTGTATGAGAGACCTATATGGAAATCACTACCATAAAGGATGGAGCTACTATAGAGTTTCTATATTAGGATTTCCTTTGATATTTTATTTTGGAATTTTTAATTGTTTCTCTTAATATTAATTATGGATGATGATTGTTTTATATTTATGGAATGGTGTTAATTGGTGGTTTTATATCATGTTCATAGGATTATTGAGGGTAATGCCTCCCAATTTTTCAATAACCTATGTTATAGTTGTCAACCTGGAGTTTATTATAGGTGGGATTCTGGTCACACCCCTTCATTACTATCCCAGGATGGGTATAGTGGGGTGGTCTTGAAATAGTGGTATTAAAGCTTATGGTTGAGGGATAAGATGGGGATTAGGATAAGGAACTTGTGAGGTCTGCATGGGTCGATAGGGAAACAATGTTGGTTGAGTATAGCTCATGATGAAATCCATGGATAATTTCTATGAAGCATTATTTTAGGTCCCTGGATGATCCAACCAATAGACTATAAGTTTTTTAACATACTAAGAGAAGTGACGATGATTGTGTAGGTTTCGAGCATAGAGGAAGCATCTGAATAGTATGTACGACTCAACATTTAGTCATAATTTATCGAAAATCATTACTTCACATGAAAAGTAATATCATATACCATGATAACCATAGATTAATTGACTAGATAAAATGCTAAAACCATAAAAATGAGGATCTTCACATGTAATTTATAATTAATTTATAAATAGATATAGAATTTATTCAATTAATAATTCTGCTTTTTTTGATGATCTGGTAGACTAGATCTCATTATAACAACATTGTGATACAATATCAATGTATATAATCCTTCTATAGGTTACCCACACATTCAACACAATCTCTGAAAGTTTTTTATAATCATTAAAAGATAGCAGGGATGATCTTGACCGCTTGCATTGTTCGTAGTTCATCATTGTAGAATTCCACTTAAAGGAGGAAGAACTCATGATGTTCTTTTGATGGATAAAGAGAGGTGGAAGATAGATCAATTTATAGATCTATAGATCTATTTATATGGATTGATAGAGTATATCTCTATCCATTGTTCACAATAAGGTTGATTATAGAAAGTGTTATAAATAAATATTTTTTATGGATGGTTTAGGGTTGAAAAATTCCACACAATCCATTTCCGACATTGTAATTATTAATTTACGTCATGTCCAACAATAAAAATAACATTATTATTAGTTTTAAATGCTCAAAAAATTAAAAATATAAATAAAAAACCATTTATACCAATTCCGATTGGATCGTTAAGCTTGATCCACTTTCCCTCATCAACATTTACTAATAATTGAATGATTAATATTTATTTAATAAATAAATATCACATCATTATTCCTTGATAAATATAATAAATATTATATTTAAAAAACCATGAAAATAAATATTTATTATTTTTTAACTCATATATCCTTTCAAATAACTTTTGATTAAATCATGGTGATCAACCAAACCTGAATAAATAAAATTTATTTTATCTTCTTAAATTCAATAGTTGAATTTAAATGAGATTGAAGATACCCTTATTGTGTGACCCTCTAGGCACATTTCTTAGAGGCCTTAGGCGTATCTAACTAAAGTCCAAGGTTAGTTTCTATAAACTCAGAAAGGAATACATAGAGAAATAAGTCAATGTTGCAAAAATATCAAAACTTATATGAACTATTAATAAGTAATATAATCCCTTTATCATGATATATGATATCTCAAATCAAGCAGGTTATATCTTGGCTTCATCAACAAATGTGTTCGATGTCTGTTTCATTTCATTTTAGGAAATGAAATCGCCCACTGAAAACTATGGCCATTATTCATCCAAAAAATCCCATTCCATTAAATGGTATAAGATATCAGCTTCCATCAAGGTAAAAAGGGAAACAAAATCATTTCTCTAATTATCCATTAATGGAGTATCACTCGTGGAATACACAATGAATCCTACTTAACCACAAGCATATGTCATCAAGGTTTTTTTGATACATAAAATTGTATGATTCATGATAACAATTAATGATAATAAAAAACAATAAGGTTGAATTCATATATCCTCAAATAGGAATATCCATTAAAACATGGAAATATGGATTTCATATTGATGGGAAAGTTCTCATAGACTTTTATATTAGAGATTACTAACGGAGAACGCCATGATAAGGTGTATTAATACCTACTAATCCTAATACCTCTAATAGAATGTATCTTCAGCATCCCATTATAAAATATCATCTGACTATAGAACAGTGTTTAAGAATACGGTTGTAGAGCCTCTAGGTTCTCATCATAGCTAGGATCTGCCATGGAATTTTAGTATGAAACATATCATTAGGTCATTATCACATAAAACTTTCAGTAAAAGGAACAATCATGATGTTATAAGAAACTCCATTAACAATGAAAACATATAATCTAGTACTATATAAGTTATTTCTAGGGGACCAACTATAAAAGAGAGTGGTATAGAGACCCGATATAGTTATATGCATCATAATCTTTTTACATAGTTTTTTAACAGGGTGATGTAGGGAAATAAAAATGAACGTAATAAAATTAATCTTAATAAATTCCGTGATACTGAGCGTAAGGTTTACTTTTTGTTTCCATAGACATATTATACTCATTAACCATTTTCAATTCAAGTAGGAAAGGTTCAACAAGATAATCTAGTTGATTATCATAGGATGGATATAACAGGGGGAAAGGGATGTGGAAAAATTCATTTCATGATTTCTAATATCAGATTCTGGGGAATTGTGAGGGGAGAATCTATAATTTGGAGTTAGTGAGCGGGTTGGAGAAGCTCAAGATGTCTTTCAACTTGATTTTAAATCAATATTAGTATTTGTTCCTATTGTAATTTATTTATATACAAGGGGAAACATATTTTTGTTAGATTTTGTATCTCAGAGAAGAGAAGGAGGAAAATTATTCATGGAATGATTTACAAAATGAGTTTCATTTGGATTTCTTATCATCAATAATAAAGGCAATGAGAAGGAGGGATATTGTCTCCCTTTAGGAAGGGAGGCTAAGTAAATTAGAGCCCAAGATATTGTTTAAGAACATTCTTTTCTTCACTCCTGATCATTTTACATATGAGGAGTCCCAAGAATAATGTTTTTTGGTGGCACTACATATTGTAGTTTGGTATAAAAGTTCACTATTTACATTTCCAAAATACATGACTTTGTAAAAGAAGGAAAAATTATTCAAGATGATGCATTAATAAAGAATATTTCCTCAAGAAGAATGTATAATTGTTTCTCATGGAGAAGAGTTCTAGATAGGGGATCACAAATTTTAGGGTATTTAATGTTCTAACCAGCTGAGAGACAACCTCAATAGTCTATTTCATAATATTATGGGGCCAAAAATTCATGATAATCTACTCAGGCATCCCTATTAATGTATTATTCCTATAGATTTATTGTTTAGTGTTATTCAAAATTCTTGACTACTCAAGGGGATCACTATGAAATTTATTTTTAAGCCCCTTTTTGCAGTATCATTAGAAGATTCTCCTAAGGCGGTACCAGTATCATGAACTGCAACATCTCAAACTCTAGAAACCCATAGTAGGTTGTTTTATGAAACTATTAGTATAAATTAAAATACTTCCTGAAGGATCAAATATTTTTGTAGTATTATAAGAAAAAAATAAATATATACAATACATTTTAAAATATAATGTACTACATGAACATATTATAAGAACATGAATAACCCTTTCATTATATCCTTTAAAATTACACATAGTCCTCCTATGGGTTTCCAATATAAAGAAAAAAATAAGGGTGAGTTTATATTCTTATTAACGAGTAACAAACAATTTAATATTAAATAACATAAAAATAGAATTATTGATAAGGAAAGATTCAATGAAAAATATGAATCCATAATCAACTAAAATTGAGGGCATGATATATCTTTAAAAATAAAAGAAAAATGGATAAGAATAATCATTGATCTCATACTGATGTAAATAATAATTTCATACATAAAAAACAAGTTGTAAAGACCTTGTTTCAAGATAATTATACTGTTAGAAGAAGTGGTATATACCAAAACCCAACCTATTTTGTCTCATGATACCTATCAATTCATTAAGGGGATATATAATTTAAGATCCAAACATCACTATATCAAGTCCAATTCATTCACCAAAATAGTTATCAAGACGATTTATATCATTCCCTAATGAAAACCATGAATGATAAAACTTAGATATCCATATATTTTGAAATAAGGATATCAAATACTTCCCCATTCAATAAAATAATATTGATGCATAGGTGAACACCCCTTAATAAACTTAGAAGCTGTGGGATATGATCTATATAAAATATAATACCCTTATCAAAAAAAGACATGAGTGAGGGTACCTTTATTGTGATTAGTTATCTATAAAAGATGGTAATTAGGTTTAATAGTTTTCATTTATTGGATTCCATGTAAATGGTAGGAAAAATCCTCCATCATGGTTCATTAAGAGAATGTGGATATTCTAAAGCATATCCCCTGAGACCATCTCTCCACATTTTTAGTATTAGGATAACTCATCTTCCATTGGGGTGAATATTGATTCAATGATAAACAAATAGTTTTCAAGGTGATTACCACTAGGTGAATCTATGATCCAGAGAAATATACAAGGAAGTATCCAAACATGGACGTATTTTCTATGAAATTACACACACTTTTTCTTTACCAAACCATAGGATGGGGTTTCCATGATGGAAAACGTAACTCTATAATAAAAAGAAAACGAGAAAGGGATAAGAAATATTTTATTAAATCCACTAAATTTCATGAATGAGAGGGTAAAAAGTCTCTGATGGAAATAAATTTTCCACAAGGATGTTGGTGATTATAACATGAGTCCCAAAGAATGAAAATTGAGATGAAGAAACCTCACTTATGGACTGGGTAAAATTCAATCATTATCATTTGTAAGAGATGTATTATACTTGATCTTAAATTACCATTAATAAATTTATTTCATGATATAACATCTAAAATGGGTAGTATGTACACCGAAAAAAGGAAACTAGGTTCATAATACAAAACTTGTCTCGAGGAGAGAAATTTGAGATAGAAAACCCTTAACTATTATCATGAATTCCAAGGCCATACATTAACTACTATATTATAAACATTGATATCTTAATAACTTAATTAAAAACCTTAATAATTACTATGTTTATTCACAATGTTCATAAATATTCATTCTCTATATGAATTCTTTCGATTTTCCACATTATTGTTTATAGTTTTGATCATTTTTAGTAGTTCATAAGAGTAGTGTTTATATTCATTACTGTCCCATGTTCCATTATTAATAGGGAATTAAAGTTTCGGTTAGGGGTTATTTCTAATAATTTATGATTCTTTAAATTCCTTTCAATAGTGTTTTAGACCTTATCCTTAAAGACGAAGTCAATAATAAGCATGTTTTGGTGATTTTTGATGTGCATAGGGGGTTTCCTCAATTTATGAATTAGATATTGATATAATATCCCCAAAAACAAAATAAATTAGTATTATATTCTATTATACTATTAAATATGTTTTTATAGTCATCCATAATATAAATGTATAGTATTTTTCAAGTTGGTGCTTAAACATCCCCAGACATGAATATACCCAAATTTAATGAATGATTATGAGGTGTTTTTCTTGTTTTTTCATTATAAAAGAAGCATACTGATCTTATTTATTTTTTATTAGTGTGATATATTATATTTGGAATGACATATAAGATGAATCAATTGATATGAAAAATTTACATGATTTTAATAAAATATTATCTACTTAAAACACTTATTTTAGATGATTAAATTGAATTCGATCATTTATTAATCATATCATTAATAGGTTCTATAATTTTCCATACCATAACCTTAATGATATAATAAAAATCATGTAAATACTTTAGTACTATCCTTATATCAAGCTTTTAAGCCAGTAATAGAAAATGAAACATCTTACATCATGGAGGCTATATTTCGCACAACACATGAACAAAGGTTTCATTTTTATTAATGGATGGGGTATATGAACAAATAATGATAAAAAATTAATATGAATAAACTATAGTTTAAAAATGACAATAATATCATTATACTATTTTTCAATTACATATTTTAATGAAGGTAATTAATAGGAAATCTAAGTTGTTGCTAATACTTACATTGGGGACTTGAATTTTCCATTGAAGTCTCATTCAATTTGAAGGGATAATAAAAAATATGGGTGGCCAATGACTTATTATAATTGGATAGGGTTTTAGGGATAGTAAAATGGTATTTCTTAAAGGATAAATTATAATGATATTTGAGAGTTGAAGTGGTAGGGAATTTATAACTTTATAAGTGAAGAGAAGGGTAGTTTTGGGAGTAAGCCTTAAATTTCCAAAAATATAAGCTTACTATTCAAATGTAAAAGGAAAAATTTGGACAAAATAGAAGAGGAAAATGATTTTTCGTTTAAAATGACCTCAAACACTCATTTTTTAAAGAAATTTGAATGTTTTAAGGTTATTTATTTTAATATTTTTTCTTTTACCCCAATTAACTATTACCTTGGTAATTAATTTCTAACATTGGTAATTAATTTAAATGAAAAGAGTAACATTGATATTTTTAACAAAATTGATAACTATAATTTTAAATTTAAAAATTATATTATCAAATAACGTTTTTAAACATGTGAAAAGTAACTTTTAAATTTAATAAACATAATCATATAAAAACTGTTTTAAAGGAATAATATTTTTAATCTTTAAATCTATATATAAGATAAAATTATATTTGACGATGAATTTATTTACATAAATTTATTTATTATAAAATCTAAATATTTTGAGGATCTCAAGGCAATCCAAAACTATATATTCTTTAAAATTTTCTATTCAAAGAAAAGACCTAAATTAGTTTTTTTTATTTAAGAAAATTTTTATTTATTACTAAAAATGTTGGACATAAAATTTATAAATTTAATGAATATTTTACAATACATATTTTTTTCCGTAAATTAATATTTCATTACATAAATAGTTTTATGAACTTATAATTCATTTTTATATAATGATATAGTTATACAAATTGTCAGTTTTGTGAAAACTGTATTTTTCGACTAAAAACATACCTCTTTAGAAAAATATCATAAATTAATAATAAGATAATTTTGATAAGCTGAATTAAAAAATGAAGTTAATTTGATCAGTATAAAATAATTAATTTAATCTATTAAATAAATTCATGAATACAATCTCTTTAAAGGGTTCATTGTATGATATTTTAGGATATGGTGTATACCTCCTACTACAGAGTCTCGAGTGTTACATCCCCCCCCCAGAATAATTTCATCTTCAAAATTTGGGTATATATTAGTTATTGAAAAAATATTGATTCTCCCTCCTTACTCATTCTTCATGATCCCAAGTTTCCTTTTATATTTTATGATTACTTCAAAGGACATTCACCAAATGAGTTGTCCAATTCCTCCATACCAACTCTTTGGTGTCAAGAATCTAAGATGGGTCCTTATTATAAAATAAGTCAGGATTTAACTCTGTTATCTCTTATTTGAGAACATTCATTTTATATAAGATATGTTTCCTTTGTATGAAACATGGAAAATATCATGTACTTTAGAAATTTTGGGTGGAATAGACAACTACTAAGCTATAACCTCAATTCTTTCTTGTATTTCAAAAGTACTAATATACATAGGGATTAACTTCCCTTTTAAACCAAATCTTATAACTAACTTCCCTGGTAAAACCTTCAAGAATACAAGATCCAAAACATGAAATTCATAGTCTTTCCATATCATCATAGATTTTTTCTACTTTGAGATACTTTAACATAATCCTAAATAGTTAGTACTTTAATAGTTGGATCCTATATAGGATCTGGGACAACTAACTTTCTTTCTAAAACTTCTTCATTATAGGTTAAATTATGAAACCTATTCAAATATAATTCTTTGTATAGTTCCATATGGATGCTCTAATAGAAGCTATTATTGTATAAAAAATCCCCCAAAGATAGATACTAATATCTTATACATTAGAATAAAATTGAAAATGATTGAAATTTGAATTAGAAAGTTTGGATAGTCCTTTCAGTCTACCCATCAGTTTTGGGATGATAGGTGGTGCTTTAATGTATCTTAGTTTCAAGATTCATTTGAAGGCTCTTCTGGAATTTTTCAGTGAAATGAGGTCCATGACCAGATATAATTGATATAGGTTTCCTAGGAATCCTTATGATCTCATTGATTTTGATTTGGGAAAGTAACTCAAAGGGTAGATATTCTCTTATCACTAAGAAATGGTAAGACATAGAAAGACAATCAATGATGACCCATATAGAATCATTCTACCTTGGAGTCCCTGGGATTATAGTGAAAATTTCCATTATAACATTGTCTCACTTCCATATAGGTATAGGCATTGGTTTTTTGACCCCCTTAGGATGTTGTCTTTCAGCCTTCAATTGCTGGTATACTAAGTATATAAACACATAGTCGAAAATTTCCAACATCATACCATACTACTAGAAATGTTATCTTAAATTAATTTACGTATTTTCACTATGAATGTTCATAGATAAATTTAAGTTATTTGTTTCATCTAGCAGTTCCCTTTTCAACAATGGTACTGATGGACCATGTAACCTCTTCCTAAACTTAAACACTCCAACTCTATGGATGAATTTTATCAATTTCCTATCATTAACTACTTTAATATTCCTTTATAATTTCCCATCATCTTTATTGGTCTTCCCTATCCTTTATAGTAAGGGGTTATTATCAATTTCATGGAAAATTAATAATAGATCCCCTTATTTAGAAATCAACATACCCATATCTACTTTATCTCTATATATAAGATCTTTTTTAATACTTATCATAGTTAGAAATCTATGGTCTCTTATTATCAATGAATCATACACCATGTTTACCTTTCCATGGTATTAGTGTATTGAGAAATCACAACCATTGGGTATTTAAAACCATCATATTTGCCTCATGTTGATCTCATTCTAAGAGAAGATATACTTCAGAATCTTGTGGTCCACATATATATTGTATCTTTCACCATAGAGGTAGTGTATCCATATTTTTAAAATAAGGATTATGGTTGTTAGATCAAGTTCATGAGTTGGATTATATTGATCATTTATTTTAAATTTCCTTGATTTATAGGAAATAAATCTATTATTTTGCATAAGGGAATGACCTTGAATTTTCTTCTATGCATAACTATAAATTCCAAATCCTTCCTTACCTAATATTAGAGAAATAACTAGTGCATTAATCAGTATCATATTCATCTCTTAAACAATCTCCTCACATTCCCCTGACCATGTGAATATAACCTCTTTATGTGTTAACATGGTCAATGGGTTGTCCAACTATGTGAAATATTAGATGAACTTCCAATAGTAACAAACTAAACCCAGGAAACTTTGAATCTTGATTACCTTCATTGGGGTCTGAAATTCATTTACTACCTTTTCCTTTGAAAGCTCAATATATATTTCATTCTTAAAGATAATATGAACTAGAAAATAAACATCATTGGACCATATTTTAAAAATACTATACATCTGATATAATTCCTTCTTTCTAAGGGTCTCTAGAATTATTTTTAGATGAATATCATTCTCTTTATAGTTCATAGAGTATATCAATATGTCATCAATGAATACCAACAAAACATTATCAAGATAATCCTTGATTACTTTATTATTTAGATCTATAAATATAGAAGTTTCATTATTTAATAAAAAAGGCAATAGAATAAAATCATAATGTCCATACGTTTTTCAGAATATCATTTTTTGTATATCATCCTTATTCACCCTTATTTTATGATAACTAGAGTGAAGATAAATCATTGAAAAATATTGGTCTCCCTTAAGTTGATCAAATAAGTAATAATTGCATAAAAAAGGATATTAATTTTTTATATAAATGGAATTTATCTCTCTATAATCAATTCATAATCTCATTGACTCGTCCTTATTTTTCATGATTAAAATAGGGTATCCTTATGATGAAACACTAGGGTATATGAATTTCTTATAACTCAACTCTTGAAGATATTTATTTAACTCATCCAACTACATTAGTTCCATTATATAAGTATTTTTAGATATAGGTCTTGTATTAGGAATGAGTTTAATAGTGAACTCAACATCATGCTTCAATGGGTGACCAGGTAATTCTGATAGAAAAACATCAATGAATTTTTCTTCCATTTTCAGATACTCTATTCTTGAGGTTTCTCTCTTATCCATAGATCATTAGTTATTTTAAAATCTAGTTTTTTTTAAATAGATACCACCATTTGTTCACATATTCATTCTAATAATATACCAACATTATGACTTTTTCATTTTTATTACTTCTCAAAGTAATAAATATCTTCTCTAGGGACACGATCCATTGTTCTGATACAATTGGATTATCAGTTTCACAAAATTTTGGAGGTTTTTTTTTACATGAAATGGTTTAACATTGTTACAATATGTTGTGGATCACTAGGTCACTTTATGTGGGTGAGATTATTTATCATAACCTGGGTGAAATTCCCTAATAGTTTTATGAATGTATTAGCCTTAACTCTAGACTCATTAACTTGATTTGGTGGAAAATTACTAAATTGAATATGGGTGTTGATATTTTTCCAATTCCAAAGCATATACCTTGGGAGAACCACACTAGGTATGAATCCATAATCAATTCAATTGAGGTAATTCTATATCAATTAAAATAATTGAATACATGGATAAAAATAATCATTGACCTCATACTGATAGAATAAAAATTACTTAACATAATAAAATCATATAAATGAAATCTTCCAGGACACTTATCATATTATGGGAGGAGGTATACACGAAAACCCAACCTTTTTTGTCTCATGGTAGATATCGATGCATTTAGGGTCTAAATAATTATGATCCCCACACAATATCTGATTTAGTCAAATGCATTCACCATAACTTTCATCAATACTTTTCATAAAATTCCTTGAGGAACCACTTACTGAAGATAACTTGGTTATACATATCTTGAGAAAATTAAAATTAAATACTTCCCCATTCAACAAAATATTGTTGATGTCCATGATAATATTCCTTAATTAACATGGAATCCAAGGGGTGTCATCAAAGTAATAGGTATTAATTTTATCAAATAAATATATGAGAGTGGGTACCTTTAATGTGATAGGTTATCCATGAAATATAGTAATTGAGTTCAATAGTTTTCATAGTTAATATATGAAGTAAATGGTAGAAAAAATCCTTTATCATGGTTCATTAAGAGCATGCAAATATTCCAAATCATATCCCTTGGGAACATCACACCATGTCTGAAGTCTTTGGCCTAATCATCACGAATTGGGGTGATTAATGATTCATTTATCAACTAATCATTTTTTTAATGATTAATCCTAGGTGTATAACTTACACATCCAAATCAACTTTCTTGTATCTAGACAGGGATGTATATTCTAGGAAATTACACATATTTACTTTACCAAAACTTTGGCTTGTTTTTCTACTATAGAAAAGGTAACTCAAGAATGAAAAGAAAATGAGAGAGGGATAATTAAAAAAATTTCATAAACAAATGTACATTAAACTCCTATAGAATAAATAAAATATATCTTATTAAATTAATTAATTACATTTATCATATCTATTTTCATTCATACTCTTCATAAATTTTCATTCTCCACATGAATTCATTGTATTTCCATCATATATGTTTATTATTTTGATTGTTTGTACTAATTTCATAATAATGGTGTTAATATTCATTATTCTAAAAAAATACACTATTAACAGGTCATTAAAGTAACTTTTAGTGAATATTTATAATAACTAATGATGTTTCAAATTACTTTCAAGACTGTTTTAGACCTTATACTATATGATGAGGTCAATAATAAGTATTTTTGGGATTTTTGATGAACAAAGGTTGTTTCCATAATTGATGAATTTGGAATAGATACAAATTTTAAGAACTAAAAAATATAATAATTTATATATTTATAACATATTATAACAGTAAATAACTTTCCATATTCATCCATGATATAAATTCTTAATATTATTCAAGTTAGAGGTTAAACAAACCAAAATATGAACATATTGTAATGTAATGAATGATTATGATATGGTTTTGTTGTAATATCATTATAACATAAGCATAATGATATTATTTAGTTTTTATTAGTGTGATATATTATAATTTAATGAAATTATAAGAATAACTAATGTATATCTAAAACTTATATGATTTGAATAAAAGATCATCTTCTTAGCACACTTATTTTAAATGAAAAAATTAAAGATGACAATTTCTCAGTTATATAATTAATTGGATCTATAATTATTAATACCATAACATTAATGATATCCTAAAAATCATTTTTATTATTTAATACCATCCTTATATATAACCTTGTAATGAAATGAAGGAAAATGAAACATGTTACATCATAGAGGTGGTAGTCCGCACAACACATGGACACTATTATTTTTCTTAATGGATGGGGTATATGAATAAATAATGATAATAAAATTAAAATAGTAACATTATAGTATATATATTATAATAAAATCATTATATTAGTTTGTATATAATAAATTTGAATGAATATAATTAAGAACAAAACTAAGTATGTGATAACACTCATGCTAGGGACTTGAATTTTCCTTAGAAGTATCCTTAAATTTGAAGTGATTAAGATAAATATAAGTGACCATGAGATTATGTTTGTGAGATAGGGTTATATGGATATTAAAATGGTATATTTTCATGAAGTAATTTGAATGATTGGTGAGTCCTGAAGTGGTAAAGGTGTTACCCTTTTATAAGTTATGGTAAAGGTAGTTTAGGGAGTAACCCTTAGAAGTTCAAAAATTTAAGGTTAGTATTGAAATTTCAAAGGACAAAAAATGAAAACATGATGAGGGTAAAATGAGTATGGGTCTAAACTCACCTCAAACACACCTTTTTAGAGAAATTTTATTGTTATAAGTCTTTTTTAAACCATTTTTTCTTTTACCCTAATTTTGTTTTACCATGGTATTTATTTTCTAACCTTAGAAATTAATTTTAATGAGAAAGATTAAGATTGATTTTTTTTTTCTAATTTGATATTTTCAATTTAAAATTTGAAAATAATTTTATCAAATAATATTTTTAAATGTTTAAAAATTTAATTTCAAAATAAATACACTTAATCATATAAAAAATCTTTTTAGAGAAATAATATTTTTAAGATTTAAATATTTATATAAGATAATGTTATCTTGGATAATTATTTTAATAAAATAAATTGTTTTATTATAAAAAATAAATTTAATTATGTTATTAAGGTTATAAAAAAACTAATTTCACTTGAAAATACATTATTTAATAAAAATACTAAAAGTTATTGTTTATTGAAGTAATACTTTAATTAGTTCAAAAAACATTGGACATAAGATTTATAATTTTGAAGAATATTTTAAAATTAAAATTTTTATTATTTAAATTTATATATTATTAGTTAATAGGTTTTATAAAATTCTAGTTAATTACTTTATAGTGATAAATTCAAAAAAAATACACGTTCGATTAAAACTTTATTTTTCAACTAAAAACCGACCTCTTTAAAAAAAGATCAATAGTTCATATAAAGAAAATTTCATTCTGATGAATTCGTTAATGAAATTAATTTGGTTAGTATAAAATTATTAAATTAATATATTAAAAAAATTCATGAAAAAAAGTCTCTTTAAATGTCACATTACGTGATGAATTAGTATACGGTGTTCACCCGCTATAGTAAATTATCATGTGTTATAGGGACAACCATAATTTGTTTAGAAGTCAATGTCAGCCAGATTATTCCACACAAATTAAATATGGAGTTGGTATAGGTTATCCCCATAATGGTCCTCATCCTCTGGGACCAGAACTAGAGTGTGGTTATAGAGGCTGTCAGCAATGGGCTGGAGGTGTTGGATTTAGACAAATGTATGCTATGGAGGCACCATCCCTTGAGTGGAAAGTGTTTATTTGATGTCTGATAAGTATATTTTATACATTATTAGTGACCTTGTTTTATTATGGATATTCTCAATCCTTTTTTACACCCGACATGATCAACACATTGGGACTGAAGATGGAGAGACTTCCCATGCCCATGGTGTCGTTCGCACTATTCATAGGTTTGGATAGGATTTTTATGTGTGTTGAAGGTGTAAATTTTTAATTGGGTAGAATTATTTGAGATATTATTTATTCTTACTATACATATTGACACATGATGTCATCTTTTTCATGGATTGGTTGTATTTTATGTGCATGGTTATTGATTTCTTTTAGAGGAGAGTCACATTTTCTGAAGTGGAGGGCCAGTGAGTGTGTTCATTAGAAAACAATATTATTGGATAGGTTTCACGAGTGTAGAGTCTATTTTATCTCATTTTGTTGAAGTATCATTATAATATTTTGTAATTGAGGTTTGTATAGTTATCATTTAGTTTTGAGATATCTTCCATAATTAGTTTGTGGCACTACACCCAAACACAATGTCGAGTTTGAGATATAATTATAGTTGGGTGCATATCTAATTTTGATGGCCCCTTATTATATGACACCCATGGAGCTGCATGAATCTAGAATCCAAATTGATAATTTTATATAGAACTCCATCATTTGACCTATTGTATCTCCTTATGTTATAAAAAATTAATCTTAATTATTTTTGGGTTGTGTTTATTGAGAAAGATGTTAAAGGATTCTTGATGAGAAGTTAAATGAATTAGGTTTCCATTTTTGATAAATTATAACTTTAACATTTTGAAGGACACACTCTTGTTTGGGGAAATTTTTATGTGAAGATGGATAATATTTAAAAACTATGAGGGGTTACACACGTGGTTGCTTCCTATTACACCTACATGAAATAGGAAATATAGAGGAGCTACACCCATAGTGATAAATCCATGGTCGATAGGTGGAGGTCTAATCAAACAAGGTTAGAAAATATGGGTTTAATCCATGTCACATGATTTTTTGAAGGAAAAACTACGAATTTTTCTGCACCAAGACATTGAGAGGAAGTCACAGTCGAAGAATGTTCTTGAAATATGTACACATGGGAAATATCATGTCATTTCACTTGGCTTAGTGTAGGTTAGTATACCATGTGATTTATGAGTATTTCCCCGTAGAAATGGGGTAAGACATGGTGGTCATGATGTTTTATTGTGATCCATGGTCATGGAGATTAGTGTGTTGATGAAAAAATAGCCAATGATGGCACAACTCACCATGGTGAATGCCATTTTAAAATTCAGGTTTTCAGATCTTGAAAAAAAATCTTCTTCATTGAGAGATTATCGAATTTGTAACAAAAAGTTAATTTATGGGTTCAAGTTAGTTTTTAAGGACTTTAAGAAATGAATTCAAGGCTTGGAGGTAATTCCCATGATTTGTTGTTTGTTAAGTCTCAAAGAACCATGTTGAGATTTAAATCTGCTACACGTCTTGAAGAATTTAAAGGGAAGAATAATAGAGGTATATTCTATATTTCCTCAGAAAGTTTGACGGTTGAGGAATGTTTTATTCTAGGAGAATCATTCCATTTATAGAAATTCAATAATTCCCATTCTAAAGAGAAACGACATTCTTAGAGAAAATTTATGTTTTATTTTCATGAAGAAGAACGATATCATCACGTGAGGTTGCAAGTTCTCTGATACGAGAGAGCATTGAGTTCTCGATTTGTTTATGGTAGTGAACGAGAAGGTTTAGTGTGTCTGCTCCAAATTGTACTTGAAAATCAATGAACATTTTAATAAATTCATTTCATAGTTACATTATCATGAATGATCCTTAGTTTTACCCTAGTGTGGGTGAACAAAGTAAATTCCCTGATGTCATTTTCTACATTCATCACTCATTGAGTGGAGAAAGATATAAGTTTCAATGTGTTCCTTATTATAAGTGAACAAGATCTATAATTGAGGAAGAATCCATTTTTCTTCTTTTCCCTAAATAACCCCTACCTATTATGTTTTATTCCTCCCTAAATATCTAACATGTGGTATCAAATGGGTGTATATTCCTTCTCTCTATTATAATCATGGTTATGGTTGTTAACCAAAAATGTATTCCCATATTTTAAAATAGTAATTTCTCGTTGTGAAAAATTTGGATGAGACATAACTTCAGGTATTTGGGAAAGGAAATATATATTAAAAAAATTTATGGAATAATTTTTAATATAAATATTCGATCCTTGATGGAGAGTGACTGTCAATAATAAGATGCAGATGCCAAAACCATAAATTACTTGTAAGGTGCTCTATCCATTCTTAGTTTCACAAAGCTAATATCTTTCAAAACTACTCATGTTATGTGGGAAAAGATTATGAATATTTATGAAGGAGGATAAAATGATTGAGATTCAATGATATGGGTTAAATAGAACAAATATGAATATTTTATAATTAATTAAAATGAGATGGTTGATGCTTTTTTTCAATTTTCTAAATGTTATTGTATAAGATATGTGAGGCCTTAGTCAATATCTCTACGATGAAAAAATTATATTGAGGATCACGAGAAAAATATCTCTTAATTTCAATGAAAAGCATCAATTCCTGAATAAAATGATCAAAAATATATTTCACTTGATAGATTTCATAATAATATTGTCACTTATGAGATGAGAAACAAAGACAATGAGTTAGGAATTAAAGAGAGTACCCATGATGTGTCCTTTAATTCCATGAATAATATCACAATAAAGGAAGATATTGAAGTTAATGATTTTGAGGTTGTTATTTCATTCCTATTTTATCTTCACAAGAGGGGAAGATAATGGTTTAATGGAAAGATTCCTCTTCCTTTATTTAAATGTAGAAAGGCGAGACATCTTGTAGTTAAATGTCCAAAGAACTATCAAGATGATGATTATGAAAATATGAAGTCCAAGATAGTTTCAAAAAAGTAAAAGGCATATAGAATTATCCTTCCAGGTCCTTTAAAAAATTCCTTTTTAAATAATAAGATAAATTTGGAGAAATTGAAGTAGAAGAAGTTGAAGATTTCAAGGATGAAGGTGTGTTGATGGCTCCTGTAAATAAGCCAGGTGATGATGAGAATGATGGAGTTGTGTAATGGGTCTATGTATAGGTAAAACATGAGGTATGCCTTAAATGATATTATGTATGAACATACAATACTAAGAAGTGAAATACATTGATGCAAGATTCCAAGATCTACACACTACAACATGAAGAATACAAGTTATAGTTGAATTCTAATATTGAAAAAATGAAATCGTTAATTTCTAGAAATTTAGTAAAGGATATTTAATTGAAACATTATGTTGAAGAAAAAATAAATATCATTGATTGTTTGGAAAAAACTATCAAATTATTAAAAGAATTTAGGATCTTTAAGAATAATTTATGAATTGGAATTGTAAGTGTGAAGGTCAGGATATATTGTTGACACTCATAACGATGATAGTGAATTCAAAGAAATCATAACCAAGTCAGGATAAAGGAATTTTTAAAGAAGTAAAATACCTATTATTCATGTTAAGTGGTTCAAATATAAAGTAAAATCCAAGGTGAAACATGTAAAAGATAAGAACAAATCTATGGTCATTTCAAAATGTCAGGAACTAATTCTCCAAATAAAGGTAGATCTTTACAAAACCAAAAAGAAACAACTAATGTGGCCTAGATAAATTCAAATGCATTAATAGTAATATGATTTTTATATAAAAATATGGGTCACACATACAATGTGTACTCTATTTCCTGGAGTAATTTATGATAGAAAAAACAACCCAAATGGGTAGGAAGAATTTAAAATCGTCATTTTGATTTTATTGTATATTATTTTTTTTGTGAAGGAATCAGACAAAAGGCAATAAACATAACATCAAGGAAGCGACAAAGGTCATCTAAAATTCCTCAAAGAGGAAGAAAGAAAAATATATAATATTCATCCAATAATATATAAACTCAAAATATATTTTTGTTATTATAAAAAAGAATAATATTTCATAGATCTATAAATTTTGGAGGCACATTCATCACCAACATGGGTGAAGAAAGGAAGTCTAGAGAAGGATAATGTTTCTAAAATTTCCTTATGGGTAACAGACAAGTCAAGTCTATAGATATTGGAAAGAAGCTAAAAATTATACATGTGTGGAAATAAATACCTCACTAAAAATATCAAGTAAAAAAGATGGTGTATTTCATTTTTGAAATTATTTGGGTCTTAAGAATGTTGGTTCTTGAAAGGCCAAAAATAGTGGAAAATATATAAATTTGGATAAAGTTCTCATGGTTGGTTATCTAGTTGTAATATTCTCTGTGTTATCTAAATCACATGACTCCAGAAATGCAGTGGAGTTCATTAAAAAAGTATTAACTATTAAAGATAAACATGTTTCACTCATTATATAGGTTATAAGAACTGAGGGAAATATATACTTTATTGTAGAAGAAAATTTAGGTGTTTTTTCTAAAGAGGATGATAGTAGGTTATGGAATCGAAATGTTTTCCATTTGAGACAAACATATTTTTGGATTGCAAAAGAGTGGTGGGGAATATGATATACCCCATATCACTTATGATCACATTCACATATGTGACTCATGTAAAAAATGGAAGATTATCCAAAAATCTCACATACCAAATAATGTGAAGGAATAAATATGTCTTGAGTTAGTGAATGTAGATGTTTTTGGGATTATCTCACCCAAATTAATGGATGAAAAAAGGTATTACCTTTTTTTTATTATTTTAGTAGGATGGAATAGATTATGCCTACCACACACAAGGAAAATATATAAATAAGTATCACTCGATATCAGAAGAAAGATAAAAAGATTATTGGTGTGGAGATTATTAAATTCTAAACTGAGAATAAGACTAAATTTAAAAATCATCAAGTTGAGTAATATTTACAAAATCATGGAATTCGACACCAAGTTATTATTGTTATAACACCCCTTAAAAATGGGGTAGTTGAAAGAAGAAATATTATTATCAAAAATATTGATCAGAAAATTCTTATAGATTAGTATATTCCAAAAATATATTGTTAAGAAGTATTTATTATAGTAGTATACATATCTATTTGAGAAATTCTATAATCAAATAAATGGAGAAACTCTTATGAAATCTAACATGTAAATAAGTATTCAATAAAATACTTCTAAGATCTTGGAAGTAAGTGTTTTATCCTCTATAATGGTAAGAGTATATAGTTTAAAATTTATGGTGATAAAGGAATATTTCTTGTTTATTAATCAAAGAGAAAATCATACAACTTCTATAATAAGTAATTTGAAACAATGATCAAGGGAAATGATTTTGTGGTAGTTAGAAGTAAGAAATTGACAGCAATACATGATTAGATTGTTCATGATGATCAACCAATTTTTGAACCTAAAAGTGATGAATAAGTTAATAGAAAAGGTGGAGTTTCATGTAATAAATAGAAATATGATAGAGACATAGATGTAGAATAAGATAAAGAAATTTTTGTAGGTTCAAGAATATGAATGATAAGGGTTGAAATCCTTAATGGAAATATTATTAGAGACTAGAAAAACCTTGGTGAAAACAAGAAGAATTAAGGGAAAGAAGGTGTATTTTTTATATTTAGTTGAACCAAAATAATTTATATAATCTACAAACAAATATTGTTTGGTCAATTATATGAATTAAGAGTTTTATAAAACTAATAAAATATGGCATGGGTATTTATTCAAAGGATAAATGAAAATAATGTTATCAGAACCAAGTGGGTGTTATGAAATATGCATAATAAAGATAGAAATGTGATTCAAAAAAATAATGACTTTTGTGATAGGGGTATTTCAAAATTGAAGGAATTGATGTTTATGTGACATTTTCACCAGTAGAATGACTTTAAACCATTAAATTATTCTTTTCCAAGGTGATTCAAAATGGTTTCAAAATTTATTAAATAGATATCAAATATTATTTCTTGAATAGAGTACTTGAATTGGAAGTGTACATTAAACAATCAGATGGGTTTTTATTGAAAAAAGAAGAAGGAAAAGTGTTCAATTTAAAGAAATATTTGTATGACCTTAATCAATCGCCCAGAATATGGTATTCTAAGTTAGATCAATTTCTAAAGAAATTAGTTTTAATGAAGGTGGGGTTGGTCATATCCTCTACACCAAGAAGTAGAATGAGTAGTGATTGATGGTGCTTATATATGTCTATGAAATATTTTTTAGAGGATTAAATGATAACTAGTGAAATTATTTTTTACATATCGTGAGGTATAATTTTAAGATGTCTCTAATTTGTGAATTTTCATTTTTCCTAAGATTGTATGTAATCTAAATAATTAATTGGATATTTATCTCCCAAACAAAATATTTTAAGGAAGTTATAAGAATATTTTAGAAGTAATATTCAAGGCCTATGAAAACTATGATAAATTCAAGATTCAAATTGAAAAATGATTAACAGGTTTGCAAGATCGATCTGACTTTTTATTGAAAAATCATTGGGAATTTACATTATTTGACAGCCACTCGAATATGCATTTTATTTTCGAATTTTCAAGAGACTCATTTTTATAGATATACTAGGTAAATCCACATAAAATATTTGAAATTAATTCTTCAATATATCTATCACATGATAAATAATGAATAGTTTTATCAGAATTATTTACATTATAATTTATTAGGATTTACGTAACACATCGAGATTTTATGAAGAATATATTTTTTTTAATTTCATTGATGTCTTATGTTATATGAAACACCAAAGGGAGATTGGACTACGTGCAACCCTGATCTGGCTTTCATTACACGCAATCGCGACCTTCCTCGATAGCGTGTGTTGTACGCAATACCGGGTTTCACTAAACAACGATATATGGTTATAATATTAACACGAACTAGCCGTTATGAATAGTATTAAATACATTTTGAATTTTATAACATTATTATTCATCTTACTCATTTTCTAGAACATGATATGAGAATAAAATAAATTTTTCGGGGTAAATAAGTATTTTTCAAAAAATGCTGTTTTGTCACCTTTTGATGGCGCAACCACATTAAATCTAGTTTTTGAAATGTTTTTAAGGTAAATTTTACAAAATAAAATTATTATTTGGAATCATGATATAAAATTTTATCTTGGATAAATTTTTCATATTATTCTGATAACTTTCATATTTTAATGAATAGTAAAAACACGCTATATTTTAATTAAAAACAACTTTTTTCATCGTAATAATTTATGTGGTTAACTTATAATATTGAATGGTTTTTAAGTATAAATAGAATATATTTTTTCCATTTAATATAATTTATTCCATTAGCATTGAATTTACATTGAATTCATAGGTTAAATCAATTCAATCTTTTGCAATGTTTTAAATAAAAACACGTTTAATTTCGACAACGAGATTAATTTTAATTTAATTTCTGATACTTCTGTGTATTGAATTTGGAAAAATGGATTCCATATTTGGAATTAGTGGGTCCAAATTATATTAATAGACTACTTTTTATTTTTGGGCATTATGAATAGTAACTACGGTAAATTTTATTTACCATAGTAAAAGGTAAATCGGGTAATTAAGGGTAAATATAATATTATAAAATTACCCTAACACTTGTATTAATACAATTGGATGATTATATTTCGTCCTAAGTCATATTTGGGTCTAAATGGAATCCATTAGAACCCACTTGGAGGTGATTAAGACCTTTAGTTTATTTTATTTAAAGGAAAGTGAAATATGTCTCACTCAAACTTTAATAATTAAAGTATTTTGAATATAAGGTTATACAGAATATAAATTCGGTTATAAATACTCATTTGAAATATAAAATGATTTTATTTATCATGGTAATTTATTTGTAATTTTTAAGAGTTATTTAATTACCTTGTTATCTTATACATTAATGATGCAGAAATTATTTATTTAGTAAAAAATCAATAATATTGTTTTTATTGAAGTAGTAATACATATTAAAGGGCTCCCAAACCTGACCAAAAATTATTGGTAGTGTATATATACACCATAATCATCCAATGACCTAATATATTACTGTTTAGAGTCTTATAAAAGTTATTATGACACTTATATTACGTTATTTTATATGATGTCAAAGTTGTCACATTCATAATTTAATAAATATAACATTTTAAAATTTGGGTGTTTTAGAAGATACATCCAAATAAATGTATTATTATGAAATATATAATATTTATCTTCATCCTAGTATTTTATTTTTAATTTTTATGCAAACAATAAGTATATTTAATAATTATATAAAAATGTTGTAGTAATTATTTTATAAAGAGAAATATCAAATAAATGGTTTTAAAAATAGTAAAATAAATATTATATGAACTATTTAATATTCTCCACTAATTTTCTTGATTAATATGACATGTTAGAAACCTATTAAATATTTTAGTTCGAATATATCCTCTGTGTGGATTTTATTTAAATTCCAATAAATTAATAGTGTCAAACTTGACACTATTGTTATTTTATAAAAATAAAATATTATTAAATTGTTTAAAAATCAAAAAAATATTTAAAAATTATAAATTGAAATTTATATAGTCTAAAATGTCATAAATTATCTAATTATGGGTAATTCACAGCACATATGTAATTATTTATAACAATTTAAAATTTAGAATCTTATTACCACAAATAAAAGTTAATAGATTAAATAAGGATAAATCAAGTTGATAATGTTTACAATAAATTCCCTACATGTCTAAATTTTATTGGTTGATTATATTACAACCCTATATCATATAATATTTGAATATGAGTCATTTTTTGAGGTTTTAAGTGGGGTTAGATTTATTATAAATTAATATTTTTAAGATTTCCAAAGGTGCCCCTCTCCTCCCTTATAAAAGGGCACCTCCTCCCTCTCATTTTTACACAACTTTGAGCCTTCAAGATCGGCCAAACCCTACCCATTTTCCTTCTCAAATTCCCTAGAAATATTCTATATGTCCTGTTCTTCTTAAAAGTCCAATCTTAGTGCCCTAAGAATAGGTTTCCAAGAGGCGCGTCGAAGAAGAGGTAATACCCGTTACCGATTCGTTCAAATTTATTTCTTCTTCTTATTCCTCTTCTTTAGTTGTTTAATTATGAATTAATAACATAAGTATCACTAATATACTGATATGTTATTATATATATTAAACAACTCTATTTCACCTTCTATCCATCCTACAGAAAAAGAAATCACCGCGCGTGCGTACGTACGGACTACCGTCTCCACGACGCGATGGGATTCATTTTCCATGTTAACAATTCAAGAATGATTATAAAGTATATATTATAAATAATCATGAAATATTTGAAATAATAATTCTATTGTATTTATGTATATATATATATATGTATGTCATCTACTTAATTCCATTCAATTTAATAAGGAAACGAAAACAGCGTTCATGAGTACGTACGGCCTACCGTCCCCATGAACGGTGTATTTCGTTCCATTTATCGATCTATTATATATATGTATATTCTTAATATATATTATATATAAATCATGTTTTATATTCTGGAATTAAGTAATCATGATCTAAGTAATCATATGAATAATTACAATTCAAAACACGGACGACAAATGAAACGATTTTAACCAAAATGCTATTTAACATGGAATTTATAAATGAACGGGTAATATAAAGTCATAAGTGAACCATATATGATATCATAACAATGAATATGATTCTGTAATAAGTCAATGAAAGTATTTAAATCATTATACAGGAGGTTCAGATACGTACGAAGCATATCAGACCTAAGGTAATGGATAAATTTTCAATCTCATTTTTTATCCAAGATTGCTTATACGTAAGTATTTACTGGGGTTACGTTTATCATCCATGACCATGTTTTCTAGGAATGTTTTCATAAAGTTATTAATATTATTCCATGAATATTTGAAGTCATTTTTACCCTTTATTTACTTTTTACCACGTTGTATGAATGGAATCTTTCCTTTAGTTACCATATAAGGTACTTTTTGACTTTACCGACAAAAGTACGAGGAGAATGTTGTTTTTAACTTATATGGCGTGGAAGGATTTTTAAGATTTCATATCTCCTAATTTTCAAAAAGATTCCTCTACAATATTTCATGGTTATTTTCAATAAAATCCTTTTCTTTTAAAATTCTGTGGTATTTTTTGAAAAAAATTGATTTTTAAGGAGAAAGGATATTTTCCTCAAGAATTTATTTCAAGTGTTTTATCAAAACCATTTTCCATATAAGATGAAATTATTTATTATGTGTTTCTTTAAAGTATAATGTCTCTATGATTTACATGGTTTCACTTTTCTTATGATGAAATATCCATTTGTTACATATGGATTATGTGATGATTGGATGATGTTTATGAAACCCATTTTATACTTTGGGTTATGATGAATGTTTTAAGTTTATTTTGTGGCATAAGTAAGAATGATTTAATTATGAGATGGGTGGGACCTATATCTCCCTCAAATTCATTGGGTAAATATTTATATCTCATGAGATAGACATGGTTGGAATGGTAAGTTAATCCGGTTCAGTGTTACAGGACTGAAACGAGTAGTGAACTTGATTCAGAAAAGGACTTTGTCCACTAAGATGGTCTTGACAGCAATGTCTTGGCTACTATGGAAATCATAATATGTGATTAATGGTTTACACAATTACATGTTTTATTCCCATGGTATTTTATCATTTTTAATGCTTCTTTATGATCCAATCCTTACGTACTTCCATGTTTTATGTCATTGCTCAAGAATTTGATGTTTAAATATTATGTTCATGTTTTGAAGTTCAAATGTATATGGTTTGTTTTATTTTCTCTATACTTACCCTTACTGAGCATTTAAGCTCACCCTTTATATGTTTTATTCTCCCCAAGATATAAAGAAAGGTTTTACGTAAGAAAAAAAGGGAAGATCTTTATAGGAGATGTTGAAGATCTTTCATCAAGATTAGAAGATTATGTTCCAAGATTCCAAAGACACTAAACTATTATGGTCCTTGTGTGTCTATTTTTGATATGTATTAAGTATTCCACAAAAGTAATGTAATTTCCATGTAATTAAAGCTTTGGGTCTATATAGTTGGTATCAGAGGAAAGTTTTAGTTAACCTTTTGAAACTAGGATGCGAAAACTTTAGTGAGATCCCTAGAGATATTTATATGGTATGTATAGGGATGTCCCAAAGGTTAAGTATAAGTATAGGTTATAGTCCTAGAATTATGGTAACGATCTTATAATTTAACCTAAGATGTTAGATATTGAAGGTAATCCCCCTTGATTATGATTTTGGCCTCTCACACTATTCTTTTTTGGTTTTAGAAAATGGCTGGAAATAGGAAGAGTCACAATAATGGAGGATATGATGGAAAATGGAATGATATTATTTCTGAGCAACCAAATGAAATTGGATCTGGAGGTCCACATGTCGTTATTATGACTAATCAGAAATCTCATAATATGATCAATAATATAAACTTTGGTAAGTTTCCCGACTCAGCTAATAAGAGAAAGATGGAGTTTCATGATGATCATAGAGGAAATAAAGTTCAATTTCTCTCATGTAAATCATGTGGGCAGAGGCATTAAGGAGAATGTTTCAAAGGAACTGGAAGATGCTTTGGGTGCGGAAAAGAAAGACACAAATCCAGTAAGTGCAAAGGAAAAGTTTCAGTTAACAACATGAAGAAGGATAACGGTATTACTACGACATCATCAATGATTAGATGTTTTAAATGTGGAATGTATGGGAATTATGCAAACCAATTCCCTAAGGGAAAATCTAATGAAGAGAATCAGCATGGTCACATGGGTAGTATTTATGTGGATGATGATGAGGAGACTACAAATGATATATGTGATGAAAGAAGTGTTTATGCTTGGTCAATGGTTTAAGAAGGTAGTGGAATGATTTATGTTTATCAAGAGTTATGTTGTATAGGTAATGGTACTATGGAATAAAGACACAACTAAGGATTGTTACATTATTGTTTTTTTCTAAAGTATTTGAAAGTATATGTTGAATGGTACTGGTAACCATGAAAGTTTATTCAGATATTTTTTGAAAGAAGATGATATGTACATAATGAAAGGATAAAGAGGAAATGAAATTTTGATAGTATTCGTGAGCTCATGACTGATATAAGGACAAAGTTATATCATGGTTTGATTTTATAGAATTTTTGGGTTTTGGTATGTGGAAAGAGTTAACTTTTGATAGAATTCATGTTTTTGTTAAGGTTCTATGGTAATTCATGTTTCAAAAGAATACATGATTAAGGTATTCACATGATTGGAGTGTGACCAACAAGATATATGAGGGATAAATAATGGTATTCACATGCTTGTTATATGACCTTTTTAGTAATCATTCTCTTTATACTATGAGTTTGGAAAGAAGTATTTTGGATAAGCCTAAAGATTGGAATGGATTATGTTGAACATAAGTTAGTATTGTTTAAGGCTATAACTTTTTGATGTTTTTTTTGAAATGTTATAATAGTATAGTTTTAGAAAAAGGACAACCCGTAGGATGGGCGACAACCCGTCGTGTCGGACAAGGCTGTGGGAATCGAACCCACAATTGAAGTGTGACAAGCCTTCATCTCCTACCACTGTCCTATAGGAAGTCCCTGTTCAGTAGAAACTATTTTTATTTCATTAAGAGGTATGATATATGAAGTATAAGTCCATTTTAGGAACCGTATACGATTAATCTCACCATAGATGGACTTATGTATATAACTTTTGATAACCTTATGTTTTAGACAGATGGAATGACCTACCATTCTATCGCATGACCTGCTAACACTTCACAGAAGAAAAATTCAACTTTATTTCTTTAAGAGATGAATTGGAAATTGTTCACGACATAAACAACAGTGAGATTGTACCAATATCAAGTAATTATTTCTTGTAATTCAAAATTTTCAACTTCAGGGAAATGATTTTAAAAACAAAAAAAATGTTTTCCTAGTGAACTTATATTTTATAAATCCGATGGTACCTTAGATCATCACAAATTTATGGCTTTGTTATTGTCGATTTTTTCATATCCATGTTCTCTACCACTCTCCATCAGAACTTGATGGTTAGATTTCTCTTCCATATCCATATTTCCACCTATGTTATCCTATATGGAAACCCAATGATTAGTTAATTTGGGTAACCGTTACGTTTCATAATTTAGTTTTTAAAGAAAATTTTTGGTATTCCTTTTTACGATGTGGGTTTCTATGAAGGAAACTATCATGTAATAAACCATTTATAACCCCAACGAATTTCGAGGGCGAAATTCATTTTAAGGGGGGTATAATGTAACACCCCGAGATTTTATGAAGAATATTTTTTTTAAATTTTTTGATGTATTATGTTATACGCAACACTAAAGGGAGATTTCATTACACTCAACCGTGACCTGGATTACATTACACGCAATCACGACCTTCCTCGATAGCGTGTGTTGAACGGAATAACAGGTTTCACTAAACAACAATATATGGTTATAATATTATCACGAACTAGGCGTTATGAATAGTATTAACTACATTTTTAATTTTATAACATTATTATTCATCTTACTCATTTTCTAGAACATGGTCTGAGAATAAATTAAAATTTTCGGGTAAAATAAGTATTTTTAAAAAAATGTAGTTTTGGCCCCTTTTGATGGCGCACCCACATTAAATCTATTTTTTTACATGTTTATAAGTTTAATTTTACAAAATAAAATTATTCTTTGGAATCAGGATATAAAATTTTACCTTGGATAAAATTTTCATATTATTTTGATAACTTTCATATTTTAATGAATAGTAAAAACACGCTATATTTTAATTAAATACAACTTTTTTCATCGTAATAATTTATGTGTTTAAATTATAATATTTAATGGTTTTAAGGTATAAATAGAATATATTTTTACCATTTAATATAATGTATGTCATTATCATTGATTTTACATTGAATTCGTAGGTTAAATCAATTCAATCTTTTGCAATGTTTTAAACAAAAAGCCATTTTCTTTCGACAACGAGATTAATTTTAATTTAATTTCTGAAAATTTTGTGTATTGAATTTGGAAAAATGGATTCCATATTTGGAATCAGTGGGTTCAAATTATACTAATAGACTACTTTTTTATTTTTGGGCATTATGAATAGTAACTACGGTAAATTTTATTTACCATAGTAAAAGGTAAATCGGGTAATTAAGGGTAAATATAATATTATAAAATTACCCTAACACTTGTCTTAATACAATTGAATGATTATATTTCGTCCTAAGTCATATTTGGGTCTAAATGGAATCCATTAGAACCCACTTGGAGGTGATTAAGACCTTTAGCTTATTTTATTTAAAGGAAAGTGAAATATGTCTCACTCAAACTTTAATAAATAATGTATTTTTAATATAAGGTTATACATAATTTAAATTCAATTATAAATACTCATTTGAAATATAAAATTTTTGTATTTATCATGGTAATTTATTTGTAATTTTTTAGAGTTATTTAATTACCTTATTATCTTATACATTAATGATGCAAAAATTATTTATTTAGTAAAAAATCAATAATATTATTTTTATTGAAACAGTAATACATATTAAAGGGCTTACAAACCTGACCAAAACTTATCGGTAGTGTATATATACACCATAAGCATCCAATGACCGAATATATGACCGTTTGGAGTCTTATAAAAGTGATTATGACACTTATATTATATTATTTTATATGATGTCAAAGTTGTCACCTAAATAATTTAATTAATATAACATTTTAAAAATTGGGTGTTTTAGAATATAAATCTGACAAAATTTATTATTATGAAATATATAAGATTTATATTCATCCTAGTTGTTTATTTTTTATTTTTATGCAACAAATAAGTATATTTAAAAATTATACAAAAATTTTGTAGTAATTATTTTATTAAGAGAAATATAAAATAAATAGTTTTACCAATAGTAAAATAAATATTATAAGAACTATTTAATGTGATCCAATAATTTTATAGATTACTATAAAATTTTAGGAACCTATTAAATATTTTAGTTCAAATATATCCTCTGTGTGTATTTTATTTAAATTCAAATAAATGAATAGTGTCAAAATTGAAACTATTGTTATTTTATAAAAATAACATATTATTAAATTGTTTAAAAATCACAAATATATTTTAAAAAATATAAATTGGAATTTATAGTCGAAAATGTCATAAATTATCTAATTATGGATAATTCACAGCACATAAGTAATTATTTATAACAATTTAAAATTTAGAATCTTATTACCACAAATAAAATTTAATAGATTAAATAAGGATAAACCAAGTTCATAATGTTTAAAATAAATTCCCTACACGTCTAATTTTTTTTTTGATGATATTACAACCCTATCTCATATAATATTTGAATATGAGTCATTTTTTGAGGTTTTTATGTGGGGTTAGATTTATTATAAATTAATATTTATAATATTTCCAAAGGTTCCCCTCTCCTCCCTTATAAAAGGGCACCTCCTCCCTCTCATTTTTACACAACTTTGAGCCTTAAAGATCTGCCAACCCCTGCCCATTTCCCTTCTCAACTTCCCTATAAATATTATAGAGGTTTTGGTCCTCTTCAGTGACCAATATTAGTGCCCTAAGAGGAGGTTTCAAAGAGGCGTGTCGAAGAAGAGGTAATACCCATTATCGATTCTTTCAAATTTATTTCTTCTTCTTCATCCTCTTCTTTTGTTGTTTAATTATGAAGTAATAACATAAGTATCACTCTTATACTGATATGTTATTATATATATGAAACCAACCTATTTAATTTTCTATCCATCCTATGGAAAACAAAATCACCGCGCGTGCATACGTACGGACTACCGTCTCCACGACATGATGAGATTCATTTTCCATGTTAACAATTCAAGAATGATTATAAAGTATATATAATAATTAATCATGAAATATATTACATAATAATTCTATAGTATTTATGTATATATATATATGTATGTCATATACTTAATTCCATTCAATTCAATAAGGAAACCAAAACAGCATTCATGTGTAGGTACGACCTACCGTCTCCATGAACGATGTATTTCTTTCCATTTACTGATCTATTATATATATGTATATTCTGAATATTTATTATATATAAATCATGTTTTATATTCTGGAATTAGGTAATCATGATCTAAGTAATCATATGAATAATTACAAGTCAAAACACGAACGACAAATGAAACGATTTTACCCAAAACACAATTTAACATGGAATTTACAAAAGAACGGGTAATATAAAGTCATAAGTGAACCATATATGATATCATAACAATGAATATGATTCTGTATTAAGTCTATGAAATTATTTAAATCATTATACAGGAGGTTCGGATACGTATGAAGCATATCGGACCTAAGGTAAGGGATAAATTTTCAATCTCATTTTTTTATCTGAGATTACTTATACGTAAGTATTTACTGGGGTTACGTTTGTCATCCATGACCATGTTTTCTCAGAATTTTTTCATAAAATGTTTACTATTCTTCCATGAATGTTTAGAGTCATTTTTACCCTTTATTGAATTTTTACCACATTGTATGAATGTAATCTTTCCTTTAGTTACCATATAAGGTACTTTTTGACTTTTCCGAAAAAAGTATGAGGAGAATGTTATTTTTAACTTTTACGGTGTGAACGGATTTTTACGGTTTCATATCGCCTAATTTTCAAGAAGCTACCTCTATAGGTTTTCATGGTTATTTTCAATAAAATCCTTTTCTTTTAAAATTGTGTGGCATTTTGTGAAAAGAAAATGATTTTTAAGGAGAAAGGATATTTTCCTCAAGAATTTATTTCAAGTGTTTTATCAAAACCATTTTCCATCTAAGATGACATTATTTCTTATGTGTATATTTCAAGTATAATGTCTCTCTTATTTACATGGTTTCACTTTTCTTATGATGAAATATCTATTTTTTTATATGGATTATGTGATGATGGGATGATGTTTATGAAACCCATTTTATTTGTTGGGTTATGATGAATGTTTTAAGTTTATTTTATGGCACAAGTAAGAATGATTTTATTTTGAGATGGGTGGGACCTATATATCCCTCCAATTCATTGGGTAATGATTTATATCTCATGAGATAGACATGGCTGGAACGGTAAGTTAATCTGGTTCAGTGTTATAGGATTGAAACGGGGAGTGAACTCGATTCAGAAAGGGACTTTGTCCACTAAGATAGTCTTGGCTGCAATGCCTTGGATACAATGGAAATCATAATATGTGCTTAATGGTTTCCAAAATTACATGTTTTATTCCCATGCTTTTTTATCATTATTAATGATTCTTTATGATCTAATCCTTACGTAATGTCATGTTTTATGTCATTTCTCAAGAATTTGATGTTTAAATATTAAGTTAATGTTTTGAAGTTCTAATGTATATAGTTTGTTTTATTTTCTCTATACTTACCCTTACTGAGCATTTAAGCTCACCATTTATATGTTTTATTTTCCCCAATATATAAAGAAAGGTTTTAGGTAAGAAAAAAAGGGAAGATCATTATGGGAGATGTTGAAGATCTTTCACCAAGATTAGAAGATTATGTTCCAAGTTTCCAAAGGCACTAAAATATTATGGTACTTGTGTGTTTGTTTTTGTTATGTATTAATTATTCCACAAAAGTAATGTAATGTCCATTTAATTCAAGATTTGGGTCTCTACAATTTACTGATGCGGATTAGTCTTGTTTAGTAAATATTGAAAAATCTACTTTAGGGGGTGCATTCTACCTTAGGAGATCATGTATATCGTTGAAAATAAATAAATGTGATTTTATATCATTGAGTACATTTCTACCACTCAATCATGTACCTAATTTCTTTGGATGAAGCAACAACTTGACGATGCATGAGTTCGAGTGATTTATTTTATTCTAATTGTGTGTGACAATTTGACTATGATCAATATTATAAAGAATCATATCCATCATTAGAATAAAAATCATGATTTGATTAAATAAAATTGAATTAATCAGTAGGTGTATTAAGGAATTGTGTTTTTGGATAATGTTCCAACTCAAAATCAAGTATTAGATGTCTTAATAAGATCCACTACCCAAAGGGGAATTTCAGAAGCATCAGTTGAATCTTGTATTCCAACCACTTATATCTACTTAATTGATTTTTGGATGTAAATACCACCCCATGGTTTTTATCATGATTAATGTATGTTTCCTCACCTCCAAATTTTTGATTCCTAACCCTCTCTTGGGGACTTTTCAAAGAAGTGATCTCTTTGGGTTCATTGAAAAAGGGGGAGAAATATCCAAGTGTGCTTCAATGTGGGAGAAGTAAAAGGGGGGGGGGCGGAAATATGACCATGAAAAATCTAGGAGAGTGTTGTCTGTTTATTGATAGAATTAAACTTATGTGGTCATAAAAAAATTCATTCAATTATTATTTCTCACACTTATCTTGGATCACATGAACTTAAAATTGGATATTGGTAGATCATTGATACATCTTAAAAGCGGTGATTTATATTGTTGAGGAATAAATTCTAGGTTTTTTTGTAGTTCTTTCAACAATCCCAAAGGGAGATAATGTTAAAAAAAACCCTCCTAAGAATTTTTTTTTGTTTATTGAAAAAGATGCTGGAGGATTATTGTTGGGGAGTTAAATTAAGTAGGTTTCTATGTTTGTTGAAATAGAACTTTAACACTATAAATTTCATTCCCATATTAATGTATAAATTGACATGATGACCAAAATGAAAAAAATAGGATGGGAATTCACCCGTAGTGGTGTCCTAGTGAACCTTTGTGAAATGGGAAATATAAAGGGACCACTCTTGTAGTGATAAAGTCATGTTTGATAGGTGGAGGAAAAATTCAACATGGCCAGTAGATCAGGGTGTAATCCAATTTACATTCTATTTTGAAGTTAAAACAACCAATTTTTCTACGATAGGATATGAATAGGAAGTTATGGTAAATGAATACAGTTGAAGTATGTTTTCATGGGAGAGACCATGCTATTTCACATGTGATGGTGGATATTGGATTTATGAGAGAGTCACTAGAAGTCCCCTATAAACATGGAGTAAGGTGTGGAGGTATTTTTGTTTACCTTTGATCTACGGAGAGACACAATATTTTTGGTTCAGAGGATGTGGTTTCAATAAATTGTGCCTATGTGAAATGGATTATGGATGAAGTCCATGGGTATGGAGGTAAATGTGTTAATTGAAAAATGGCCAAGGAGTGTAATCCATGCTATGGAGCATACTGTTTCAGTATTCAGATATACATAACTATAAAAATGTGGTTCTTCTTTAATGGGACTTTATAGAATTTTTAACTGCCACTTAATGGATGTTTTAAAGTTGGTTTTGAGGCCTTTATTCCATACATTCAATGCTTGGAGAGAATACACATGAAGAAGAGATTTTTAAGAGGACAAGAACCTAGGAAATATTTTTATCTGTTTCACATAATGAAAAATATAAAAGTAAAAATAATATGAGGATATTATATATTTCATTGGGAAGGATGAAGGTAGTGGAAGTTTTTATTCTAGGAGAATCATTCCCTCATTTAAAATTCAACAATTCAAGTGTTGAGGGGAAACACTATTCTTGGTGAAGATTTATATTATCTTTAGGTGAAGAAGAAAGATTTCATCAAGTAAAGTAGTGAGTTATTTGATGAAGGAGAGCAGGGAGTTCTCCATATATTTGTGGTAGTGAACCAAAAGGGTCAGTGAGGCTACTACAATTTGTAATTGTAAATATTTAATATTTTATTAAATTCAGTACATAGTCACACTATCGTGCATGATCGATGGGAAAATCCTTGTATGGGTGAACCAAGTCAAATTACTCCTTTTATTAACTACTTTGATTACTCATTAGGTGGATAAAGATAGATAATTTTTTGTTTTCCTCAAGGCGAAAGGATAAGATCCATAATTGTTGAAGAATCGTGTTTATCTTCTCTTACATGATTCACACTCCCTCCATCTTAGAGTATAACCCTCAATAAAGATATAACACCTTGGGGTGCTCCAATTTTATTCACCAAAAAGGTGGATAATGGTCTGAGGGTATCTATCTAATACTAGAGGTTGAAACAGGTGATAAACAAGAACTATTTCCCCATTTCAAGGATATATGATCTATTCAACAAGTAAAAGGAAGATAACTGATTTTTAAAGATATATATACTGCCATCATGTCATCAAAAGAGTTTGAATGTGGAGTATATACTAAAGGATACATTTTGATAAAGTTACAGTAACTTTGATTTCATTATCATGTTATTTTATCTTAGGAATACACCATCTATGTTCATGGGGCTCGTGAACTCCATGTTCAATGAGTTCCTAGAATAGTTTGTAGTAATGTTAATCAAAGAGATCCTCATACTTGATGTTGGAGGAGGTGTATGCTGATAAATTTAAGGCTAACCTATAGGTTCTTTGACACCATCAAATATATGGGAAGTGATACAAGTTCATATTTTGGATTTTAGAGGTACACTTCCTTTGACATATGGTATCTCAATAGGGTGTATCAATGGATCCATCAAAGATTGATGTAGTTTTTTTATTGGGAATCACATAACAATGTGTTTTAGGATCACATCTTCTATAGACCTTCATGATATTTTTAGAGGTTCATGACCAATTTCTCTTGGATTGAAACCTCATTAATTTATTTGTACATGAAGGACCAGAACTTCATTTTTACTGATCATTGTAATACAACCTCTGACTACTTTAAGGATAATTTTACAAGTTATCTAGTTCTTTGGTTTCCTATAGAAGGTATGTTGTTTGAGGAAATTTGTAATTCTTCTTATATGGTACTATGATGTCTCTTGATGTAACAAAGGGTGGTTATCACTTATGTGTATAAATATTTCTGTCTATGTAAGCATAAAAATCCCACCCATGAACTAGTGTTGGTGATAATGGTGTTTTCCGTGAAGCTATGGTGACATTACATCATAGGGGAACACTTATTAGTCTTCAAAGACCACAAAATATTAAGGTACTTTTTCTATTAGTAGGTTTTAAACCTATATCAGTAGTTGTAGATAGATTTTAACTATGACAATGAATTCAAGATCTCTTATGCACTAGGAAAAAAGGAATGTTATTACTAGTACAACAAGTAAAAAATTGTGAGGATGCATTCTAGATCCCAAGGATGCTTGAAAGGAGATAGAAGAGTTTTCGGATATGAATTATGGGGTTGATGAGACCAATGATAGAGGATCTCTACATTATAAGGTTATTGAATCTTCTTTGTTATGGTTATTATAGGAGTATCTGTTTGGAGACTCATAGTAGAGGCAATATAGGTCCGTTTTGATCATGGGAATCCTCTTAAAGGGTGGTTAGATGATGGAAAACATCAAATACTATTTTAGAGGAGGTTATATATTCTATTGGCCACATTTTAGGGAGTTCTCTATGATTTTCACATATAAACCTTAGTAGTTCATCTATTTGTGTCTAAGATTTACCTATTGGAATGGTTTATCCTGATCAATTAGATGAATTTGGGACAACTACTACTAGTACATGTTGTAATCCTAATTGGAGACACCGTTAGAGAACAATATAAATGAATAATTAAATCTAAAATTTGGAATCTTAGAAGTGTGTAATTCAACATGGTACAATTATTGTAAGTGACTAGAGACATGTTACTATAGCTCAGTGTAATTATTTCCACTAGTACTATAACACAATTTATCAACTATATTGATTTAAACATTGTAGAAATGTGGGCCACTAGAGCACTAAAGTTCTTTATGAGATCATTTAGAGACAGGGATTCAAAATTTGAGATTCTACTTGTAATATTTCTCATGAAATAGGGAAAATATTCCACCTCTCTATAAATATAGGGATTATTCATAAACCATATAAATCTTATGTTTTCTTAATACTATTCTTATTATTTTTTTCTACCAATTAATCTTCTTTTAAAAATTTAATTTTTATTTTTTTATTCCTAAAGATTTCATAACAGCACCATGGATCGAGGAGCTAGCATTTGTGTTCTAGAATGAAGTGGTATTTGAAAAATTTTATAGGATAATGTTTAGTTTTTCAATAGGTGAAATATAAGACACCTTTCCCTAAAGGGTTATTTTATCCTGTTTATTTACCTAAGTGAAAGCATAATGAAATATCAATGGATTTTATCAACTGGTTACCCCTTTATCAGTGATAATATAATGGTTTTTGGGTAATAATTGATTGAATAAAAATTTTATATCATTTTATAGTGATTCCTATGTTGAGTTTCATGGATGTTCTAGTGACGTGGTATAGAGCTGATGTGGTAAGTGTACATGGTGTACTAAGGACCATCATATTTTATTGGGATCCTCAATTAACCTTATGAGTTTCGAAAGGATTGTAGTATGATTTTTTTATCCCACTAATTAATTAACACTACTTTTCATCTATAGTTAAGATAGTAGACAGAATAGAGAATCGAAGCATTAGAGGACAAGTTTTGAGATTGCGTATTTGATTTTAGTGGATTTTGGATGTGAAACCTATCCTTGGTTGAGTTTTATACCAAAATAGATATCACTCATCTATTAGAATGGATATTTTCAAGGATTTGACAAGGTGTAAGTTTCAATCTCCATTGTGATGGACCATGGTTTGGGAGTTAGAGGTCATTGATCCATATATGGTTCACAATATACCATAGAAGATAAAAAAATTATAAAATAATTAAGGTGTCTTAGGATTTTCAAAAGGATTATTTTTAAACTAGGAAGAGGCCTTTGGAATTTTTGGTTACAGACCATTTGTTCTTGAGGGTTCCACTACGCTAGGGGAAGTGGAGTGTTGGTTAGGGGAGTAATCTATATCCATGGGTTTTAGACCTTTTTAGTTATTAGATCATGTAAGAAAGGTAACATATTAGTTAAAGGTTCCTCTACAGTTGGATAAAATCTAAAACATCTTCAATAGATCTTAAATTCTTCAGTATCTTCATAATGACACCCTATCATTAACTAGGGAGATTAAGAAATTCAGGGTTATGCTATATTCATTGAGCGATCGATTCAGATTCACTACTATCAAAATTAGGTGTTATCTAGGTGCTTCATTCCCTTGGTTTATGTGTTATGAAGACATGGTGGTTTATAAGAGAGTACTTAGTTGTGTGTCACATAGATGAATGCTCAGTATTCTAAGTGTTTTTGAATGTTTTTGGTCTTAGTGATGTTATTCTTAAATTATTTATATTTTAAGAAATATATTTATTCCTTTTTTTCAATATATTTAATTGATGACCTAATTGATGTTCCTTGATAGAGAAATTTTGGATTCCAGTATCACATGTTTCTAACAGCCCAGTCTTGATATGTGGTGGTTGTGTTTTGGTTATAATAGGGTTTCTAAGAGGTGTCTCATAGAGTGGTTGTTCAATATTTTCCCATATTCCCTTATTTATATTATTTTTTATTCACATGAATGAGAATAACTAGAAAAGAACCAAATGAAATGAGCAAGATATTTTGACCTTTTAATTTGTGTGTGTTAGGATGATAGAGTTGTCAGGAGGAGTCTTGAGGAAGGAAATAGATTTTTAAAGTTGAAATTTTATTTGGGAAGTATATTATGGTGTGGTGGTATGGATTACTCAATGGGATCAAGTATGAAGGCATGGGTGCATCATAATATTGGTGGTTGTGGTGTAGTGCTATGAGAGATTAGATTTAGTGGCACTATTTTTTTGATATGGCTATGATATAACCTTGGATTGTGATATAGAGTCATGGGGGATGAATATTGGGGGGGGGTGTTTGTTTTGGGGACCCTTATGTTATAGTGTTTTGTTGTTCCGTAGCATTTATATGGGCTATAGGATTGTGTCATCGTCCTTATGGTCATAGTTTGGAAATTAGAGTGACCAATTTTGATATCCATATTGATTTGTGTGTAGCTACAGAGTGGTTTATAGGTTTTATTGTATCTTTACCTTAATATTATTGTATTTAAAAGAGATTTTTGGAATGATATTTAAAGGATAGCTTACCTGAGGCTATTATGGAATATCCTCTTTCCATATGTAATAGTTTTGGGTAGAAACAAAATTCATTATCAAGATTCCTATGGTGTTGTACCCTGATTCTTTAAAAGTATATTGGGTATAAATTTAGAAAGAAATTCAAAACTCGCCATTATTATGCTTTCCCTAATAATTATTGAGATACATAGTGGATAATTTACTAGGATTTCAGCTCCTCTTTTTTTACTCTAAACCCTCTCCTTGGTTGATTTATTCATAGATGTTCTAGGTGATTAATTTCTTGTTTTCCTTTTGTAATTCATCCTATACTACATCTGGAGAAGGTATTGGTCAGGGGACGGTCTAGTTTGGGTGATGTTGTGATAAAGGAATGACGAGGAGATGTTACGGTTTAGGTTGCTGAACTTTCTTTGCATGATATCACTCTACTAGACATATATTCATTACTTTTTATTTAAATAATAATTTAAAAATCTCATGATTGAGGTATTTTATGGATGATTGATGTAATATAATAGATTATTGACTAGCTAGTTACCTAATTTAGATTAAACTCTGGCTGGGGGGGGGGGGGGGTTCTAGCCTACAGATGATGACTGCCCTTAAGATGGATTTTGTGCCTGACGATTGAGAATTTTTTTAATGGATTTCCTGATTTTCTATATCCCATTTATTTATTTGACCGTTAGCCACCATTTATATAATAATTTTCGAACTATAATTTATGGAAAATATTATGAAAGGAATTAGACAGACCGTTGGTGGAAATCCTTCTAGGCATGGTTGGATCACGCCATGTATATACATTAGTGTATGTGTCTATATGTGGATCTTATTTTTTCTCTTTGGTTTCCATTATTTTATCATGTTCATTAATCTTTTATTGGACCCATCATTTGGATGTCGTGGTATATAGTTAGTAATCATAGGTCACAAGAAGGATTTTTGGAGGTGTTTAAGTTTCATTTCATTTTACTTAGGATGTTGTAATGGCTAATTCAAGCTAGTGTATTTTATGTTTTTACCTTCCTCTATTATATTTTATTTCACTATCCAATTAAATGTTTTTTATATATGTTAATTTTAATATAATATATTTGCTCGGTATATTTATTTAGAACTAGATATCTAACATACATTAGTTTATAACACCATAATGGTTATGAAAAATTCATAGCATAGTTTCTGCTACTTTTTTATATTTTTATTTGAGGGAGAAATTATTCCCAAGTGCATATTCCAGAAATCTAAATAATATTTTCTAACATATGGGGATTTGAAACTCCCTTTGAACCTTTACGAAGATTATTTTATGTTCCATTTTGGTGGTATCCTATGATGGTTCATTAAACTTATCATTATTAATGTTGGTTCTTGACAAGAAGTGGTTGAATTCATTACCATATGGATCTATAATGACATGGGAAGGTCTTGCCTAGAGATTTATGGAAAAATAATTCTACCATTAAAGATGAATATTCTTATAATTGACTTAAAATTTTAACAAATAAATGTAGTGAATCAACCAATGATGCTTGGGAGAGTTTAAGAAAGAGCTATAGAGGTGCCCCATCTTCAAGTCACCTTGTTGATATAGCTACAAAACTTATAATTTGGACAATAAAATATATAGTGGGTCATATTTAATTCACCAATTTGAGGAGGATTAGTGAATAAGGTACCCACTGAAGGTTTATCCATATTGGATAACCTTGTGGAATTTTTTTTCAAAAAGTAATGAGGGAGAGGACTGACTATGAGGGGTGTGCACCAGCCTGACAAGATGATCAATCAAGCTTATCAACTTAAGGCCATGTCCAAGAATATGGGAATATTGTTGGAAGTTCTAAATGAAGGATAACCCTTAGATATACATTAAGTACTTTGATATGATATTTTTTTTGTTCATCATCTATTTCACAACTATTAAGTTGGAGTAGAAGCTGCATTGATGGAAAAGATTGACTTTGTAAACATCCAATATCCTCAACCATGCTACCAAAAGCAATACAAATATGGGGTGTGTTCAGTCTAGTAAAATCAAGTATAAAAAGTCAATGGACGTAATTATTCTATTTTAAATCCAATTCATATGGTGTTTTAATAGTGAAAAAAGAACCCAGTCTCTTCGAAACATAATTCTAACCCACCCAAACATAATTTTAGCTGCAGAGGTAGTACTAGCAGCCACTGTAATAAGCCAAGTCCACTTTTGAGGATCTATTATCTAAATACATCAATAAAAATGGATAAAACTTTAGTCAAGTTAAGATAACCCTTTAAACAATAAAACATTCTTAGCGAATCACCAAGGGTTTCGATAAAACATTGATACATAGCTTAGATAGATTCCTCAAAACCTAAATGACCATCCACTTAGAGTCTTATTGGGAAACACAGAAGTACCAAGGGAAGAGATAAATTCCATTAACATATAGAGTGGAAGACATTTGTAGTAAAATTATGTAAGTAAATTCAAAGGAGTATTATAAGGAAAAGAAAAAACATACCGAACACAGGATTATGAAAAAAGAAGAAGAGAATGTTGGAAACTAAATCAAGAAACATGTAGAATTAAACCGGTGTAATAATAAATGAGGAATAAAAAAATGTGAATATGCATTTTACACCTTTACCTTTTCTAGGGAGTATGATCCCCATTAATTTGGTGTAAAAGTATAAAAATTTATTAGATATATTTAATAAATTTCACAAGAATATTCAATTCATGTAGGTGATCTCTCAAATTTCACCATACGATGAGTTCATATTGGAACTACTATCAATCAAATAGTTATTAGAGGAGTGGAGAGGAATTTATTAAGTGATTAATCTTAAGAAGTAATACAATAGAAACTCTCTCTAAAAACTAATATCCTATTAGTTTTTCTATTCCTCAAATGATCAGATCATACTTATTCAAGAAATACCTTTGGGATTTTGGATTGAATATAAATTTGATACAAGTAAATGTATTCAAGAAGCTATGATTATGAAATATGAAACCCAATTGAGTCATTTTGTAGTTAGTGAACTGATCTATAAATACCATACTAAAATCCTTGAATACATAATGGTGATGGTGGGAAAATTAATCTATCCGAACAACTTTCTCATTCTATAAATTGAAGAAGGAGTGGTTCTGATCATTACTATTAATAATTTACATTACACATAGAATGATATCATTGAAATCAAAAGGACTTTTTGATTTTCCAGCTCAGAGATGAGAATATGAAATTTGATCTGACCATTGAAGTGAAATATGGATATGGATTAAAATAATTTCATATCATCAGAAACACTAAATAAAGATATAAATTTTTAGAGACCAATTCTAAGGATGATGTCGTGTTTGATATGAAAAATGTTGGGTAATTAGTAGATATTAGTGGAGGGATGAAAGTATAATATTTCTTTAATGTTTTTAGAATAATTCACCATAGAGACTTCTCTAGAATGAACATGCTAGGTTTTAAAGGAACTAAATATAAAACTATAGAAAGTCCCTAAAAACCTTTGGTATGTATTTTTGGGATAAGTTGAATTTAATAAATGATTTTAAATGAAAATCTCTTAAAATAATAATAGATTTAGTTGTTTAAAGTATTAAAATGAAGGAAGAAGGATATTTCATGGAGTGTTTCAGATATAAAATACATTAACGCATTTTTTGTGCACACACAAAGTTAAACTCAAGGAAATCATAAGGATAATGGGAAATTAGTAAAGGATTTCATACCTAATGATAAAAGAGGTTGTGAAATATGAATTTTTGAAACTGATATATAATGGGATAATTTATGTCATTTAAGACAATGAATGTGTGATCCCAGTTCAGGTTGTCCTAAAGAAAGGAGGCAAGATAGTAGTAAATAAAGGTGGAGATATTATCTCCACCCATATGGTGATGAGATATAGGGTTTGTGTTTATTATATAATTTTGAATGAGTTAATGAGAAAATATCATTTTCGCATCCCATTTATCAACCAGATGTTGGAGATATTGAATGGTAATGGATATTATATTTCCTAGATTCCTATTATGGGTACAATTAAATCATAATGGAATCCATAGAGCTAGTGGATTATATATTAACATAACTTTATAGAACATTCAACTACCAACACATGAATTTTGGTTTGTGTAATGTTATAACCACATTTCAGTAGTGCATGGTGCATATATTTCATAGGATAGTGGAGGAGATCATTGAGGTTTTCAGGGATAACATTTCTATATATGGATTTACCTTCTATGTTTTCATTAAGAACCTATAATTGGTGAACGATAGGTATTTGGAGACATGCACTATGATCAATTGAAAAAATACCATTTCATGGTAAGGTTTTTTTTTATTCTTGGCCACCTAATCTCAAAATATGGGATTGAATTTGACCTCATCAAAATTAAGTTGATAATGAAATTATGTGAAATAATAACTATATAAGAGATTATAAGTTTTATTATCCACAAAAACTTCTACAAATGATTTATCAATCAATTTTTATAGATTTTATGGACCTTAAATCAACTTATTTTCAAGGATATGAACTTTCTATTTGATAAAAAGTACAAAGAATCTATTAGTGACTTGATGATAAGGATGGTCACATCCCCCATAATGCCACCACTGAACTTGGGAGAGAATTTTTATTTGATGTCTGATACAATTTATTATGTGGTGTGGTATTCTTAGGAAGATGAGGAATAATATTTTCAACCGATATACTATGTAAGTGGACATTGATAGAGTAAAAACATTATTACATCACTATAAATAAGGAATTTCACCATTGGTCTTTGCTTTTGACAAGTTATAACCATACCTCATACTATCTAAATAGGTAGTTCATAGTAATCACACTATGTTGAAACGCATGTTGACAAAGGATTATTCCAAACCTTTCTTGACCAGTTGTATTATATTATTTCATGTTTATGACACTAAAGTTTTTTATAAGAAATTGAAAGATAATATAGTTGTCGACAATCATTCAAGAATGACATTACGTAGTATTTCAAGGGAATAAGAAGTGAATATCTAGGAGGAGTTCTTAGAAGAGTTCTTATTTTTAGTGGACCCTAATGTAATTCCCTATTTCTCTGACATCGAGAACTACTTGGCCACCATAACTATTTATCCATAGTTCTCATAATAGAAAAAATAATTGATTTTCTATAGATGTTCATCATTACTTATGGGATAATCCACTAATATTTAATTTGTGTGGTGATGGGTTGATCTGTAGATACATTAATAAAAGTGAAATCATTAGTATTTTATAGTTATTCCACTCCTAACTAAGTGGGTGACACAACCAAATGGAGAATACTATGGCTAAGGTTTTACAAAGAGTATTTTTTGGGCATCACTATGACGATATGAAAGATATTTTATGGTATAATGATATAATTTTAAATATAACATGAACAAAAAAAAGAGAAAATAAATGCCACAATAACCCAACATTGAGGTAGAGGGTTTAGATAATTGGGGGATCTACTTTATTGACCCCTTCTGATATTCCTTAGGAATGGGTTAACCATTGATGGGGGGGTGAATTAATGGTGATTTTATTTTACAATTTCATTCAAATAAAATAAACTTTTGTAATATGTTAGGTTATAGTAACCTCAATATTAAACATATCGTCAACTGAATAAATCAATAAATTAAAAAAGTACAAGGTAAACACACTTTTTATAGGGTTTCAATATAGTGGGAGTACCTACACCTTGTTGTGATTGAGGTGTATGAGTCATTTGTTTTCAAATAATAATAAATCACAAATTACTGGTGATTAGGTAGGTATCATCCTCTTCTAGTGTGTTTCCAAACACTACAGATATTCTAATTTGAAATAAAATTACTTCCTCATATGTAAAAAATCTTTAAAACTGGGTGAGTAATGTTACAAGCTAATCTAGGGTTCCTAAAAAACTAATGTTGATCTTCTTCTCCATATCTCAATATAATCTGATCAAAGTATGCTCAAAATTATTATTAAATTTTACCTATGATATTTACAATTGAAGTTAGATAATAGTTGATATTAAGTATGTCATGCTTGACCACCTTATACAAAATTAGTTGATGATCAACTTGTAAATATCAATTCATTTAATACTTCGATGCTAATGACTTTTTTATCTCTACTATTCACCTAGATTCTAACAATATTTTTTATTATTCTATTAAAACATACGATTTTTTTCATCAGGGATGCGATAATTTTTTAACTACTCCCAATAATAATGAATTTATCAATATACTAGAATTAATAAAATTATAAAATTCAATTCTATCTTAAATTATAGAGTAATCTCAAAAATTAATTTTATGAAATAATTATTATACCATTTCCCCAATCAACTTATCAAATGGACATACTCCCATGATCACATTTTATTATTTTATAATTTAATTCTTCAATCTAGTAAAATTAGAGTAATACACACCTTCTCATTTTAGCTGATAAATAAAAATATTTAGGTAATTATTTATCATTAATCACAATTTTAAATATTCTCAAATGTAAGAATTTGATAATTATAAAGAGTTCTATTAGTGATCTTTATTCATTTCACTAAAATATATTTGTTTAGTATCTTCCTAAGATATATTTTAGGTGTGACACATCTCAATATGGAATTACAAATTAATTTTCCAAAAATCCATCTTGAATTGATTCCCCCTCATCATTGTGTTTTTATAGAATGATCTTATTCTTTATTGTATATAGATCACACCCTTTACACCCAAATTGAATCAGAAACTACTTTGTGATATTTGAATCAACATAGATCAACTTGTGTATCATCAAATTTGATTTCTTTAGAAATATCAACAATTCAGAAAACTCATACTTTTTTATAAGGAAATTATCTTATATATTATTTTCTTTATAGATATATCTAGCTTAGACTCAATATAATATTTAAATTAGAACCATAATATTTTATATATAATATTCCACTTGGAAAATATGTTATTTATCCAAAAGATATGGTACATATCAGTTGATATTCCATAATTATCCAATTTATCAATCTATTGAAAAACTTATCTTGATTTAGGGTGGATAATTATGTTACATATCACGAAAACATGTTACAAATCATGTACATTTTCAAAAAATATTCAAGTCTCTAGAGTATCATATCTTATGAAAAACAAAAACTTATCATGCATAGATTCCTTTTGTAACGTCCCAGTTCTAGAAGCTACCTAGAGGCTCCCCGTACCTGGTTGGTCACATGTTCTCAAGAACATTTCCCCAAATGCTAGAGGCTGCCGAATAGCAGCAAGGGTCCTGGGTGTGATAGTGGAGAGACTATACCCTCATTGGCAGAGTACATAGAATAAGAAGAATAAACATACAATAGCGGAAGCAGAAATAACCAACAATATAACAATGAAAGACAAAATCAATAAACTGGAGCACATATGTATATAAGAAATGATTCATGATACATAACTAGGGAAAGAATCCAAACAAGTCACAATGCTGGAAAACACTACAGTACCAAAACAAGTACAAAAAAAGTAAACAGCTCCTCAGCATCTCGATCCAAAGCTCGGTCCCATGCTCTCCTACTCCAAGCAATCAAGTTCCAGATGTCGAAGGGAGCTCTCCCTTGTCTACACATGCAACAACATAGTCTTCTTGGGCCCAAAAGCATGGCCCAAATAGGGTGTGAGATAAATTACCAGTAGGCATTCACTCGAAGATTTGTGCCTAACATTCAGTGAGTATATGGAAGGTAAAACTACAAAAAGCAGTAAACAATAACAACAAGCAGTAGACAGTAAACAGTAAGCAGTAAAACAGGATGATACATAGCAGAAAACAATCCACAACCAATCAACAATAGTGAGACAAGAAACTAACAAGCCGGAAACCATCAGGCAAGTACTCAATACCACCCCTCTGGTCCTATCCAAGAAGTACCACAACCCTCTGGGCAGTGCACTCAGCTTAACCCCTCTGGCTCGGTCATACGAATTTATGAGACTCTCTGGGGAAGCACACTCGGTCAATTCCCATTATAGTATAGGGTAGATAGGGACTCTCTTGATGAAGATCATGCGGTCTAACCATCTTATCCCCATGGTCTAAAGACTCTCTGAGGAAGCTATCTCGGTCAATTCCTCCTATAGCCTTAGGTATACCAAAGACTCTCTGAGGAAGCTCACTCGGTCAATTCCTCCTCTAGCCTGGGAAAGTTCATAAAGAGATTAAAACAAGGTATGAATCTCTGAGAAAGCTCACTCGGTCTACCCTCCTGTAGTCTATAAAATCCAAGACTCTCTAGGAGCTCACTCGGTCAATCCCCTATATAGTCTGTAATGTCTAAGACTCTCTGGGAAGCTCGCTCAGTCTATCCCTTTTGGTCTATAGCACAAGGTTCTCTTAGCCCCATGCCAGTCAGTGCATAAAAATTCTATAAGGCCAAAGTAAACCTATAGAGTTACTTGGATAAGCAAAGTACAACTATAGAGATACTTGGATAAACAGTCTATAAGGCAACAAGCATGTTATGAATTTCACTTCAACCTATAACTGCAAGGCATGAAAACAGGTGTAGCAGCCAAGGGAAAATGAGACCCAAAGGTTGTAAATAGAACAAAGTAAGGGAAAAAATCCCAGAACAACAAATTATCCTCTAACATGGTCAAATTTATCTCTACACAAGCATATAAGAAAGGCAAGAAAACAACAAGGGAAAAAAGGTAAACATGCAATACCCCATTCACGGGTATTGGTGGAATTTGCACATAAAACTCATAGACTTTGAACGGTAAGGCACAAACCACCTACCTAGATCCTAGGAGATCGATATACTTGAACCACGATGGCTAATTCCCCCTAGAACGTCGTAGATATGAGAAAACGCACAAAACGTTCAACCTTAGATAACTTGAGAAGAATGAAGAATTGGAAAACAAGGCTCAAGTAGAAAGGAGAACTCATAGCTGCACTTCCAACGCAATCGATTGTGCTTGAATTGGAGAACGGATGGAGATGTGGGATCTCGGGGAAGATCCGGCCATACGGGTCACTCCCAGATGAACGAGACCTAGAGGAAGAGGTTTATGATGATGAGGCGCGACCCCGGTCCGTTTAGTGAAAAGAAGGAAAAGTACATGGTGTGTATTTTTAATGTACATGATGTGTAGTGGGTTTTTCCATACTCCGCCAAAATCATCCTCCACGTCACCCCTACACACCGTGTGTGTTGCCAGGGCACGGCCAATACACGGCTTCGAGCTGGAGAAGAGTACATGGCATGCACTCAGAAAGTACATGACGTGTACATCAAAAATTTCGAGAAACTCCAAAAATTCTCAAAAACTCCAGGAAAGGAAAGACACACATGAAATGAAGATCTGAGTTCTTACAAACTTCTCCCCTTAAATAAATTCATCCATGAATTTTCCTAGAGGGGCATAGAAGAAAAAACCTCAAACAGCTCCGGCCACTGCGATCAAATCTCGGCCTCCCTCTCGCAAGTCTCATCCTGTACTCGCCCGTGCTGCCATAGCACTCATACCAAAGGAACAGAACGACCTCAGAGAACCTTTGTGATGCGATCGAAAATCCAAATGGGATGCTCCTCAAATGATGCATCTGCTTTGAGCTCAACCTCCTCGGGTTGAAAGACATGAGACAGGTCTGAAAAGTAACGTTGGAGGTGAGAGACATGGAAGACGTCGTGCATGTCCCGATACCTCTGAGGTAGCTGCAACTGATAGGCAACCGGCCCAACTCTCTCCAACACCTCAAACGGCCCGACGTACCACGGAGAATGATTATCCTGTATCTGAATCCTATTGTGTCCCAACCTTGATGTGACACGCAGGAAAACCTGATCTCTGACCTCGAACTACAGAGGTCATCTCCACTGATCAGCATAAGACTTCAGTCAAGACTGTGTTGTAGCCATCCTCTTTCGAATCAACTCTATCTACTATGAGGTCTCCTGAATAAGACGAGGTCCTAGAAAAGCTACCACTCCTTCCTCAAGCCAGCATAAGGGTGACCAGCATGGCCTACCTTACAGAGCCTCGTATGGTTCCATCTGAATGGTCGCCTGAAAACTATTGTTGTAGGCGAACTCTACAAGAGGTATATGCTTTTCCCAAGAACTGTCGAAGTCTAGAATGCAAGCTCGGAGCATTTCCTCGAGCACCTAGATCGTGTGCTCGGACTGGCCATCAGTCTGGGGATGGTATGTTGAAATCAAAAGTACTTGTGCACCTAAGGCCTTTTGAAGTCACTGCCAGAACCGAGAGTTAAAGCGCGCATCCCTGTCTGAAATAATAGAATGTGGAACACCATGTAGACGTACAATCTATAGGATGTACAGTCATCCCAGATCATCAGCACTGAAGGTTTCCTTGATCGGAAAGAAGTGTGCTACCTTCGTAAGCCTATCGACGATGACCCAAACAACATCACTTCCCCAAGGTGACCTCGGTAACCTGGTCACTAAGTCCATCATGACATAGTTCCACTTCCACTTTGGAATGGGTAACTATTGTAAAAGCCCTGCTGGTCGCTGATGCTCTGCTTTCACCTACTGACAAGTAGAACATCTCATGACAAAACTAGAAACATATCTCTTCATACCTGGCCACTAATACTGGCGATGAAGATCCTGATACATCTTGGTGACGCCAGGATGAACTGCCAAAACTGCGAAATGGGAATCCCGCATCAGCTCCTCGCGTATGTCTGCTGGCACCCATACATGTCCTTGGAAACACAAGATCACATCCTCGCCCACTTTACATCCAGGAAGAGGGTACCATCATGACACACTCTCCCATAGGAACAAGGCCTCTGAGTCTGATAGTTGCCTCATTTGTACCCGATCAAGAAGTGTAGAGGTCACAGCCACAGATGAAAGGAATGTCTGTCCCTACCTGTCATGCACCTCCAGATGCATCTAAGAGAACAGAGCCATAAGCTACCACTCACTGCTAGCCTCTTGAACTTCCTGAATCTGAGTTCTCCTGCTCAAAGAATCTGCTACTGCATTTCCATTTCCTGGCGTATAGGTGAGTTTGAAGTCAAAGGACTGAAGATACTCGACCGACCTCCGCTGTCTCAGATTCAGATCATGCTGAGTTAGGATATACATGAGACTCTTGTGGTCATTAAAAACCAAAAAGTTCTCTCCTAGAAGATAGTTTATCCAACAGAGTAAGGCATGAACAACAGCTGCCAACTCCAGATCGTGCGTAGCATAATGCCTTTCGTGTGGCCTCAACTGCCGAGACCCGTACACAATGACTCCATCTCCCTGCATAAGCACAGCTCCCAGCCCAATACCTGAAGCATCACAGTAAATAGTGTAGCCCTTACCCGGATCTGGAAAGACTAGTATCGGTGCTGAAGTCAACCTACCTTTAAGCTCCTGAAAGTCGGACTCGCAAGAATCTGACCATAAGAACTTTGCCCCCTTCTTGGCCAGACCTGTCAATTGTGATGCTAGGCACGAGAATTCTGGAATGAAGCATCTGTAGTATGTGACCATCCCTAGGAAACTCCACACCTAAAAGAATTTCTTCGGCTGCTCCCAGGAAACTACAACTCTCACCTTCTCTGGGTCCACTGACACTCCTGTCTCCGAGATAACATGACCCAGGAAGTGAATCTGATCCATCCAAAAGTGAAACGTCGAGAGTTTAGCATACAAAAGATGCTCTCTCAGTGTACTCAGAATGATCTCAAGATGTGTGCCATGGTTGTGTCGAGTGTGAGACTACACCAAGATATCCTCCATGAATACCATGACAAAGAAGTCCATGTAGGGATGGAACACACGGTTAATCAGTTCCATGAAGACTGCAGGTGCATTAGTAAGGCTGAACGACATGACTGTATACTCGTAAAGACCATACCTGCTCCTGAAAGCTGTCAGAGGTATATTTGTTGGTCTAACATGAAACTGATGATAACCGGACCTCAAGTCGATCTTCGAGAACACTTGGGCTCCTCGAAGCTGATCAAAGAGGTCATCGATCCTCGTCAAGGGAAATCAGTTCTTGACCGTCAACTGGTTCAGCTTCCGATAATACACACAAAGCTGAAGGGTACTGTCTGCCTTCTTCAAAAACAGGACAGGCGAACCCCAAGGATAAGTATTGGGTTGGATGAAACCCTTTTCCAGCAACTCCTCCAACTTCTTCTTGAGCTCCTGAAACTCAGGTGTAGCCATCTTATAAGGAGGAATGGACACCGGTGCCGCTCATGGCATAAGCTCAATCGAGAAGTCTACCTCACGCTCTGGAGGTAAACCTAAAAAGTCCTCTGGAAAGACATCCCTGAAATAATCCACCACTGGAGGAAAGTCTAACTGTGAAGTCCCCTGGTCATCCAGATAAATACTGGAAATATGGGTTTTAACTTCCCCTAGCCCATGATGCTAGGGTCAAGCTCTACCCGCCTGGACATCCCACTTGCCTCTATGAAGAAAGGATCCACCCTCTGGGGATACAAAACTCACCCTATGGCGATAGAAATCGATGACTGCCTGGAAAGGATCTAACCAGTCCATCCCGAGAATGACATCATAGCCCATCATCTCTAGGACATAGAGGTCCCATAAGAAATGACACCCTGCAACCTCAAGGGGGCACTCTCTGCACTAACGTACGCTATATGTCCTTGTTCCAAAAGGTGTTTCAAGAGAAACAAGTTGGTAGAGGAAAAGATACAGAGCCCAAGGCTCTCCACGACAGAAATAGAGATAAAGCTATGGGAAGAACCAGTATCGAAAAGGTTCTGAAGATAAAACTGAGGCTACTAAGATTGTACCTCAAACTGTAGAAGGGCCGGGACCCTGCTCTTGATAGGTCTGCTCCACGGCGAAATACTGGCCTGCACCACGGCCCTGCGTCCCTGGCTGACCACTCTTAGCTGATACACTCTGATGTCACTAATGACCTGGTGACTGACCACCACAGCCGTAACCTCCACCTCGGCCTGAACGGCCGGAAGAACTCCAGTTCCCCGACTGGTGGACAACAGGTGAAGCATCTCCAGAACGCGGGGTCATAGAGGAAACCCTACCACCAGCTGAAGGTGAGAAGATGTGACAGAAACGTTGAAGATGGCCCATCTTGCCACAAGACCGGCACTCCATCGGATCTCTCTGGAATTGGGGCCTAGTATACCCACTCCTACCGCATTGGTAGCATACAACTTGGCTGCCATAAGACTCATCACGCGAACCTCAATCTCCTGAAGAAGACTCACTGTGATTCTTCCTACTGTTCGTAGGAGGAACACCAGCTCTGGATGATGAACCGTCCTTTCTCACTACTCCAAAATCCCTCAGATTGCGCTCAGTGATCAATTCCTGGTTGATGATGGAGGATATCAAAGTGAACTGGAAGATATTCACCTGGGAACGGATCTCTTGCCTGAGACCGTCCTCGAACTTCCTAGTAAGGAACAACTCATCACCTATTGGGATCAGTGTGAAACACTGCAGCTCAGTGAAGCGAGATGAGTACTCCATAACAGAGAGAGTACCCTACTACAGACTCATAAACTCCTGGGATTGATCAGCCCTCAAGGTCTCTGGATAGAATTTGTCATAGAAGGTGTGTCGAAACTCATCCCAAGACATATCCTGCTGACGCCCTGACCGTGAGATCACCTCCCACCACCTCTTGGCGGTGTCCCAGAGCATATAAGTAGCCATATTTACCCTTTTCTCCGAAGGGATCTTTAGGTGCTCAAAGATGGTCAGTGTGGCCTCTATCCACGACTCTTCATCATGAGATCCTCCATCCCTTGAGAAATTAGTAGGATGCTACTGCTGGAAAACCCGCGTCAACTCAGCCATCGGCGGGGCAGGAGGTGGCACTCCCTGGAAGGTTTGCATCATCCTCAGGAATTCCTCCCTGAACTGTGTCTCAGCTCCTGCAATGGGTATAACATCCAGTGCCAAGGCTGGCTCGACTGGAGGATCGGCAGGAAGTCCCTGATCAGCCATATCTGGCATCTGATCACTACCTGACGACAGACGTACAAATGTAGGACTTCTCGGAGGCATATTTCTGAAAGATAAAAAGTATACCTTAGATCAGAAAAAAAAGGATAGATAACACAAGAGTAAAAAACAGGAACAGGGGAAAAAACACACAAGTTTACAAAACATGACTACACGGCGTGTATAAAAACTACACGGCGCGTCTTCTTAAGCCACTGACATGAGCATGTACCCCTGCCCTATAGGTCATGTAACACCTCAAACTACACAGAGTGTTGACCAAACACACGACGTGTACTTGAAGACTACTCCCCTGCCCGAGTCTCTTTACACGGCTAACTCACATGGTTCAAACTAACCTCAGTCTAGACAACATGTTCCCTAGGGACACGGTGTGTACTAGAAACTGACTCAGCGGCCCGTTTTGTTAGTCACACGGCTGTTTACATGGATAGCCCTTACACGGAATGTTCCGAACAAACACGGCGTGTATAGGAGAAGGTGACACCATCTCGTGTTGTTCCTGACACTGTCATGTACCTAGGAAAGACTACACGGCGTGTTCCAAAAGCAACACGACGTGTCTAAGAGAAGGTCACGCCGACCCGTGTTATTTGTGACATAGCCAGGTACCTGGATAGGACTACATGGTGTGTTCCTTTACAACACGGTGTGTTCTACTCGAGATTCCCCGAGCAGTGTGTTTAGTGACACGGCTGGGTACAAGGCTCTACACTACACGACGTGTATATACCGTACATGGCTTTCTCCATAAGTTATTTTCACAACACCATGTTCCTGCACACACAGTTAGTGACACGACCTAAAAACTACATGGTGTGTAACCATAAAGTACACACCGTGTATTCTAGGTTTTTTTGGGCAGTAGCTCGTAAACTGCACAGAAATCCAAAAACATGGAAAACAAGGAAAAGAGGTGCCAAATTCCAATCCGTGAGGGACCATACTCCCCGCGAATCAAAGCTTGGCATCCCCTACAGTCATGTACAAAATAAATCAGGATCATGATTCAGCAATTTACAATTCAAGAGTGCCTATAATACCCCAAGAATCAAAAATTTTCGTTCATTTAAACAAAGTACATTACAAAAAATTCTCTAACAAGAAGCAGAGATTCTATCAAGCATCTATCACAACAGCATGAATAATCTACACAACGTCAATCACAACAACATGCAATCGCTAATGCATCCTAAATGGCATGGCATGAATGCATGGCATGTGATTTCTACAAGGGCCTATATGATGCATGAGATGGCATACCCTCATCTCATCAGGTTGTGACAGAAATAGAACCATAATATCAAAACAATAAAAGTAAAATCATGTGAATCACTCTAGGTGAAATCGTATCAACCGTAAAATCTAAAAACTAGAAAACTGAAATAAATGAGGTAGTATGGCTTTTCCCTATACACGGGTTAGCTACTCCCGGGCACAGCTCATTACCAAGTACTGAATCTATCATATCCCTGGCTAAAGTCTCCAAATAGTAATGCAAGAGAAAATAAATCTTCTAATACCACTTTGTAACATCCCGGTTCCGGAAGCCACCCAGAGGCGCCCCGTACCTGGTTGGTCACATGGCCTCAAGCGCATTTCTCCAAACTCCATAGGCTTCTGACTAGCAGCGAGGGCCTTGGGTGTGATAGTGGGGAAACTATGCCCTCATTGGCAGAGTACACAATGGAAGAAGAATAAACATACAATAGTAGAAGTAGTAATAACCAAAAATATAACAGCGGAAGACAAAATCAACAAACTAGAGCACATATGTATTTAATAAATGATGCATGATACATAACTAGGGAAAGCATCCAAACAAGTCACAATGCTGGAAAACACTACAACACCAAATAAATTACAAAAAAAAAGTAAACAGCTCCTCAGTATCATGAGCCAAAGCTCGGTCCCACGCTCTCCTACTCCAAGCAATCATGTTTCAGAAGTTGAAGGGAGCTTGCCCTTGTCTACACCTACAACAACATAGTCTTCTTGGGCCCAAAATCATGGCCCAAATAGGGTGTGAGATAAAATCCCAGTAAGCATTCACCCAAAGATCTGTGCCTAACAGTCAGTGAGTATATGGTAGGTAAAAGTACAATAAGCAGTAAACAGAAATAGAAAGCAGTAGGCAGTAAATAGTAAGCAGTAAAACAGGGTGATACATAGCAGAAAACAATCCACAACTAATCAACAGCAGTGAGACAAACAGCTAACAAGCCGGAAACCCTCTGGTAAGTACTCACATCCATCCCCTCTGGTCCTATCCAAGAATTACCACAACCCTATGGGCAGTGCACTCAACCTAACCCCTCTGGCTTGGTCATTCAAATTTATGAGACTCTCTGGGGAAGATCACTCGGTCAATTCCCCTTATATTGTAGGGAAGTTAGGGACTCTCTTATGGAAGATCACACAGTCTAACCCTCTTAGCCCCAAGTTCTACAGACTCTCCGAGGAAGCTATCTCGGTCAATTCCTCCTATAGCCTCAGTACCACAGACTCTCTGAGGAAGCTCACTCGGTCAATTCCTCCTCTAGTCTGGGAAGGTTCTTAAAGAGATTCAAACAAGGTAAGGCTCTGAGGAAGCTCACTCAATCTACCCTCCTATAGTATATAAAATCCAAGACTCTCTGGGAGCTCACTCGGTCCATCCACTCGGTAGTCTGTAATGTCTAAGACTCTCTGGGAAGCTCACTCGATCTATCCATTATAGTATATAGCACCAGGTTCTCTCTGACCCGGGCCAGTCAGTGCATAATAATGCTATAAAGACAAAGTAACCCTATAGAGATACTTGGCTAACCAAAGTAAACCTATAGAGCTACTTAGCTAAATAGTCTAAAAGGAAACAAGCATGTCACGAATTTCACTTCAACCTATAACTGCAAGGCATGAAAATAGGTGTAGCAGCCAAAGGCAAACGAGACCCAAAGGTTGTAAATAGAAAAAAGCAAGGGCCAAACATCCCAACACAACAAATTATCCTCTAACATGGTCAAATTTACCTCTACACAAGCATAAGAGAAAGGCAAGAAAACAACAAGGGAAAAAAGGTAAACACACAATACCCCGTTCACGGGTATTGGTGGAATTTGCACATAAAACTTGGAGACTTTGAACGATAAGGCACAAGCCACCTACCTCGATCCTAGGAGATCGATATACTTGAACCACGATTGCTAATTACCCATAGAACATTGTAGATTTGAGAAAACACACAAAACGTTCAACCTTAGATAACTTGAGAAGGAGGAAAGACTGGAAAATAAGGCTCAAGCAGAAAGGAGAACTCACCACTGTGCTTCCAATGCAATCGATCGTGCTCGAATCGGAGAAAGGACGGAGAGGCAGGAGCTCAGGGAAGATCTGGCTGTACGGGTCTCTCTTGGATGAACCAAACCTAGAAGAAGAGGTTTATGACGATGAGGCATGACCCTGGTCCATTGAGTGAAAAAAAGTTCACAACGTGTATTTTTAAAGTACATGGCGTGTAGTGGGTTTTTCCGTACTCCGCCAAAATCGGCCTCCACGACACCCCTACACACCGTGTGTGTGGTCCGGGCATGACCAGTCCACGGCTTCGAGCCGGAGAAGAGTACACGGCGTGTACTCAGAAAGTACACATCATGTACTTCAAAAATTTCTAGAAACTCCAAAAATTATCAAAAACTCGAGAAAAGGAAAGACATACAAGAAACGAAGATTCGGGTTCTTACACCTTTGAAAATTTTCTACCTCATATCATAAGGATATATTTCACATTCCATACTTAAATAGATTTTCAACGTCCGATAAAACCAAATTATAGAACTTCTATTAAATTTCATAAAACATATTTCAACCTTTTCATGGATTCTCAAATCATCTCCCAAACATTCAAAACACATCAAAATAATTTATAAAAAAATTATAATGATTCTTAATCAATTTTGAAAAAAGACAATGTAGAACTCTTATTTTGAGGTATTTTCTTATTTTTTTGTATATTTATATGTATTGAAGGGATTAGAGTTGGGTTTTTGAGTTTTTAGATGGATTAAATAAGGTTTTGAGGGGTTTTAGAAGATGCACAGTTGGTATATGGTTAAGATAAATCATGCAGAGTCCCTCGGTAACTGTTCAAGATTAAAATGGGCCCTTAAGTGAGGTGCATGATTAGCGCACAGTTTTGGTAAACTATGTTGTAACCATGAAAATTTAGAATTTTTGGAATAGTTTTGATTCAAATATTTGAATTATTGTTTTCCTAACCATGCGGCCCAATAATGAAATGTAATTAATTGAGTTTGAAGACTTTTTTTAAACCCGATTTATTCCCCAAAACCATCATTCTTCCTCTAATGGATATAGATCTCAAATAAAAAGGATCCTCTTAATGATTTTTGTGATTCATTTCCATACGATGAACAATATTTTATAATTTAGCAGTATTAGACCTTTGAATCAAAGTTATTATCTTATTTTCTCCACCTCTTCATTATGATTCTTACATTACCTCGATAGAAATCTTGATGAGGTATGTCATTACTATGTAATTAGTGGATGATGGGTTTTGGTTACCTTGATAGAAACTCTATATGAGGTATGTCATTCCAAATGGTTTACATGAAATAAAAAATTTCAAATTGTATAGGAAATTTTCAAGCTATTCTAGAAAAGTTTTAAAAGGTAACAATTAATCACCTTGTCTAAAATCCATGAGATAAAGAATGCCTGCACGATTGGATTTTATTTCATGGTATACTTAAAGTGGTATGACAACTTATCCTAGATATTGATATATTCCTCTATATTTATTTTCCCCATGTTTATTCCATGAGCTAATATTCAATCTTGTTTGTTGATCCAATCAATTGTCTCATCATTTAGAACAACCCAAATCTATCTATCATACATTATATCATTATCTTCCTTTGAAACATTAATATATAAATATTCCTCAATTATCGCATCCTTAGAATGTATAAGGATATTCAAGTCATCCTTCTATGCTTCTTTAGTCTCCACTTCCTTATCACTTGGACCTACAACGTCCGCACAAGGAGTTGTTGCTTCTTATGAGCTCACTCATTCTTTTCATAGTGGAATGTGTGGAAATTCTATTGGATTTCTTATTGGGATGCGTACTCAACCATGAATATTCACCTTGGTTCATATATAGAAATTATTTACCATGATATAGGTGCGGGAAATAATTAATACTTTTTTAGCAGAGCATCCTGATGTTGTCATTATGTCCTATGGGAGTTGGAGTTAGAGATTTTATGTAGTGTGGTTGGTCACACTTCTACAATACTGGGTTTATCCAACACTAGGATTTATCAGCACTAGCTAAAATAACTGATAAAGGGGTCTTTGTCAATGCTAGAAAAGTGATGATAAAGGGGGGCCTTTATCAATTCTTGTAAAAAAAGAGCTCATAAAGACTCCATTTATCAGAACTATTAAAAAATCACTGATAGGGGGATTTATTAGCACAAGAAAAAAAGTGATTATAAAGGGTGGTCATTATCAGTGCTAGTTAAAAAGTGCTGATAGGGGGGGTTTATTAGTGCTCTTTTACAATTGCTGATAAAGGTAACCCTTTATCAGTACTTTATTTCTAGTGGAGATAAAGGGTATATTTCATAAACAATTATATTTCATTAAAAATAAAATATTAATATATAAATATAAATATATTGATATAAATATAAATATATTGATATAAATATAAATATATATTTTTTTAATTTTTTTATATACAGCTAAATATGATTTTACACTTAATATATAATATATTTACTGGAAAAGGATTATAAAATAATTATAAAATATTATTAATTAATAATTTTCTAATAATTATCGAGTAATAGACATTTAATAATAGCGATCTAACATAAAAATAATTGAACAGTCTAAGATAAGTTGAAAATAAGAATTGAACTTCAAACAGTCATAAATTTTGATCTAGGTTTATATTTTAGCTCTACTATATATCAAATTGATTCCTACAATGATCTCTAAATACTAGTGATCTTTTGAGGAAAAATATTTCCTAGATATCCTCCAAAATAGAGTTTTTAGTCTGGGTATACTAATTTTTTTAACATTAATTGGAATTTCAACCACTTTTATGGGAGTTCTTTTTATCTGTTTTCAATGGGGTCTGAATTTATTCTCAAGGGTTATATTCATATTGATATTTTGGTTTTTAAATGTTGTTGTTTTTATAATGTAGTTTTATTTATAATTAAATATATGCATATTTTATTATATTTACTTATAATAAAACACATTTATAAATACATATATCAATATATTTAAGATAAAATATATTTTTATATATATAAAATAAATATTTATTATTCATTTTATTTAATGTAAAAAATATATACTTTATTTACCTTATAAAAATGCATTAATATGTATATATATACATATATAAGTAATTATTATATATAAACATGTGTATGTCAATAAACAAAATATATTTATATGTATATTCTAATATGTGTAAATAAATACATATTCTAAAAATGCATGTAAAACGACATCTAACCATTTTTAATGTTATAAAAATATATGAATATATATATATATACTTATATAGATATATATATTATGTTTATATATACATATATGTATGTATTAATAAACAGATATATATTTATATTATATTTTAGTATATTTAAATGAACATAGTATATAGTACATAGTACATAATATATATTATATAACATGAATCATGTTTATTTATAAAGTTATAGTTATTTTGTTACAAGTTTCATCACGTTTGAAAGGGAAAACCATCCCTGATGATTGTGTAATGGCTTTGGAGTTTATTTGTAGTCTTTGGTATCTAGGGTATTCCACCTAATGTTAGTGATATATCAATCCTACCCAAGATTTTTAAATAATTTTCATTTGGTTATTCACCTTCCTCAACTTATTCATCCACACCTACATCTTATTGTGTGTCGATTATGTCTCAAATGTTAAATCTGAGGCCTCAAAAACCATCATTGTAAATGGGTTACTAAGCTCTTAAAGAAGAACATATTCTCTTAATTTAGGTTTTCAAAAATTATTATTAGTGATAGGGGAACCAAATTTGAAAATAATATCTTGAAGGAAGTATTGAGAAAGTATGAATTCACTATAATATAGATTACCTTTATCTAATACAAACCAGCAGATCTGTACAAATGTCAAATATAGAGATGAAATAGATTCTAGAGAAGATATTGAGTGGAAGTTGAAAGTATTAGTCATGAAAACATGAATATTATATGTGGTATTAGAAAAAATCCTGAAAAACACTATTGAGTATGTTACCATTTTTTTTGGTGTATGGTAAACAATTCCACCTTCCAATGGACCTCACTCGCCAATAATTTTAGGTGATCAGGGCTGTAAATTGGAGTGAAGAGATAGAATAAAGGAAGTGATTATAGTAATTGGATGATATTGAAGTCACAAATAGGGGTTGTTATTCTAACACTGGGATTCATAAAAAAAATATGACAAACATATTTAAGGAAAAAATACACATGGATGACAAGGTACAATTATTTGATTGAATTTCATTATTATTTCCATGAGAGTTATATTCAAGATGATTTAGAATATTTCTATTTATAAAAGTGTTCCATCAAGGAGCAGTATAGATTCAGAAAAACAAAAAACTACCTTTTAAGTTAAAAGATCATCATATTAAGTTATGCATAAAAACACTCAAGTAGGGAGTGTCCTCTCATTGGAATTTGAATAGTGAAAAAGGTACATTGATCTTTAGACATTAAATAAATTAGTGACTCAGTGGAAAAACATAAAAGTTTTCTATTTTCAATTATGTATCATTAATTTCTAAATCATGTAGTAGTTATGTTTAATGATATAAAGTCAGTATTGAGGATTCAAATTGTTCTATAATGAATCCACATTGGGTGTATAAAACATCCATAAAGGAGTAGGATGGTTTATTGAATCCAAGGAAGTGGATTTTCTAGGGGTTGGGTTAGAAGATAATTCAAAGGGCTAGGTTAACCATGCCATGATAGGCATGTCATGCTGTAAAGTATGGTCTCTAAGGGAGGAATTATAATGTAGGCTATAAATTTTGAGGTGACCATGGAACAAACCCCCTAATTATTTTATATATCCCCGCTAATCATAATAATATAATAATAAAACATGCTATATTTTTTTACACCTCTACGCCACAGACTATAGTCCACAGAACAAACTTTTGATCAATTGAAAAATAGAAAAGTTGTATCCATTTACCATGGAATAGTGCCCTTGGTTATGTCAATCATAATTAATGAAACAATTGAAACATTTTGGGCATAATGGTGAATTTTTTTCCTCTATGTCACACTCATTGGGTTATGTCAAATGTTGAGTTTCAGAATGGGTAGATAATGATAAGGATAAATCGTAAGAGGGGCTCATATGGAATAGGGAACATAGTAGTTTGGATGATATAATTCCAAGGTAGGAAAAAATTAAAAAATTAATCAGTCAAAGATTCAATGAGTTACAAGCTTATAAAATTTGTGTGAAACCCTATGTTCACACTACAACCTTCACCTCCCCTTCTCCCATTCCATTAACACTCAATCATGTATAGAATCATTCCAACCATGATCTGAACTAGGTAAGGTGAATTTCAATATTTCTTGTAAACATTTTTTCACATTAACAAGAGTTTCACACCTTAATCCCTCTCCATTTATCTAAATTATTTCCATTTTCTATATTTTCTCAACTATCACCCCTTCTCAAATGACTACCACATCACCTTTATAAACATATTTCCCTAACCACTTTAACCCATTGTTTTCTTAAACTACTGTATGTGTCAAACATGTAACCTCCCAGTCCACTTATATAACCACAATCTATTCATACTCAACCTTAGTCTATCATATTCTAAAAATAAAAACTTCCAAATCAAAATCAAAAACCAAAATCATTTTTTGACAAACCCCTAAAGAAATCCCCATCATCCAAGAGACCCACTTCCGGAAAATGGAATAATCATACCTCATACCATGCACCTATTCCAAAAAATAAACCCATATCATCCCCATATTAATTTTATGGACATTCATAACCCCATCAAATAACTCCTAGCCAAATCCACCCCTGTATTATGCAACAATTCCATAAACACCTCTATCAATGCCTGATTTTCAATGATATTTAAAATTTATAGATGCTGAATAAAGTATAAAAAATTTTAATGAAATAATACCTTGGATTTGAAGGAAATTAATCTATTGGAATGGAGGCCAAAGAAAATACGTGTTTACATAAATGATACTTTAGTACGTCAATAAATTTATGAATGAATCTTTTCATGAGTAAATAGTTTATTTTTTTATTACCCATAATATTAGGATAGAGTTTATCAAACTTCAATTTTGGGGGAAAATATTTAAACACAAGAATCATATAGTTTGGGTTCAGTATAGGTATTTATAGTTCTGAGTTTTAGGTACCCCATCTATTGAATCATTGGATAATGATCTAAATTAGGATCACACACATGAATGTGGTAGTTTTTTAACTGCTCCCTCTATTCAGAAAGATGACACCAAGACCAAGAATACTTAGTTAAAGATGGTTATTCTATTGTTCATTCATAGGTCCATCACCTTATCTTTTTTGGTAGAGGGTATCTCCCAAGGGTTAGTTATCTAGTTGGATTTACTTATTTTATTCCAGAAGAAGTTAAAAAAATATTCAAAATTGGATTTATATTTTGATGTCCTTTAGAAGAAAGATAAGTGGAAATTCATGGGTGATAATTTCTTTACTCATTTTTTAAACTATTAAATGTTTTTAGATCCTTTCTCATTACCACCCTTGTTAAAATTGAATTGATTAATCTATGTTTACAGGCGCATATGGTATTTTTTTGAATGTATAGGGATCATTATTTAAGGGTGTATGTGTCCATCAATGATTCCTTTTCTAATGAGGGGGTGGGAAATGTTTTCATAAACCACATGTCACCCTAGAGTTCCTTATATACACTTAGTTCATGATATAATTCCACCACCATCTAGATACATTCCATAGGAGGAGTGGAAAAAATTTTGTGGGACTTCTTTTTAGTTCATATTCACTACCCATGGCCACATTTTTGAAATGATGGGAATTTTTTCGATAATCCACCAGTTCCAACAATGACCTCATGATCATATACAACTCGATATCTACTCACTTAGTCCCCTACATATTCTTTTATTCCAACCTATTACTATGAAACCAGTCATACCTTGACACTTTATACATAAAGGATTCTCTCATCCATCTTCATTGAGTATACTTTTTGTTGACCCCTAATTAGTATCCGCCTCTTTTTTCCCCAAATTCCAAACTTGGTCTCACAACATAAAATATATTTTACATTGAGTCCTAGGAGATGGTAAATGGAAATTTTTTTGACGCCCCCCAATGGTCCCATTCATCAAATTTACAGCTTAAATAATGACCTCTCTCTCAATCATGGTGTAACCACAATATGTAGAGAGTTTCAATATTATTGGGATCAAGGATACTATTTCAAATAATGATCATTGTCATTGAACTACACTAGAAATTTCCCTAGTACACCTAAGTTGGCCACTTCCACTACACCTCATGTTGCATATATTTTGGATCATATTGATTTGGAGGCTAGGGATCCCACTAAAGAGCCTTGGTACTTTTTAATCACTCATATATAATTTACCTTTACAGTTCATCATTTTTTATTTTTTATCATGTGTTTTTATGTCCATTTAGGGTGTAACCTTATTTTATATCTATCATATAATTCACTGACTTATATACTTGTAAATTTTATTGGTTAGTAATCTCATTCTTCTACTGTATTTTGAAATATCACTTTTTTTATTACAATTATTTGAGTAAATAGTTTTATTATTTTCTTTATCCGACTAAATAATTCAAGAATATAATTCCACAATTACATTTCGAAAATTAAGGAATAATGGATACATTTTTAAGGAAAATTTTATTATCATCAGTGACAATGTTATTATCTCGATGCTGAAGGATCCCTGGTTCTCACCAGTTTTGATGTTGTGAAGTGTGATGATGGAGGTGTCGAGGTAAAGAGATGTTGGTGGTGATGGTGACAGGTGTCTGTGTGATTATTATTCCTGGGGATGGTGATAGGTCAGAAATGTGATGATGATGGTTTCTCAGTTTCATAGATTTTTTTGAAATTTGAATTTTGAAAACATTGTTCCGACATGGTTTTTGTTTGAATGTTGAATTTCTGGTTTTAATGTGGTGTGTGTGATTTAAGGGGATGTGGGATATGCGTGTACTAGTAACTCTTGTATGGTTCACAGTTACCCAAAAAGTGGCTTTAAATAATAATAAAAATGAATTGTGGAGGATGACATCATTAATTAGAAGAAATATCTTGACATGGGTAAGATTAAGATTAATCATTATCATAAATAATAAAGACATGGGTGGAACATTTGGATGTTGCATTCCCACTCTAGTTTTAATGTTTTATTGAAATTATTACTGGTATGATTCATATTGTTTATTCAAATTTCTAGAAATTGAAATTTATTATATTTATTATTAGTGATTATTCCATGCCTTAACTGCAAAATTCTATGATTTATGTTCTCGAGAGGGTGCTATTAATTTCTTTCATATCCTTTATTTTACCCTATTTCTTTAGAGGGCCCAAGATATACATAACTACCAGATTACTCTTTTTTATCATATCAAAACATGATAGTTTTAAACCCTAAAAAAATGATCGAGGATATTAATTGAGTGTGATTTGGACACATTGATCTTGATACCTACAATTACATTTGATCCTTTGAAAATCCTTAAATACCATGAAATTCATTTATAAGAAGCCACATTAGAATCTAATTTTTCCATTTTACCTTATTTTTTTAGTTTAAATGATTACTATAAATTGATATTTAGATGGGACCAAGGTTAACTACATGGGATTTTTGAATCCTTATATTGAAGTAAGGAATGTAGGTTTTCTCTCAGGATAATGTAGGAAACTGATTCACAACTGATGTCTAATTTGGATCAATTGAATCCTCTACATTTAAAAAAATTAATATAGTTGAAAATGTGAGAAAATGGGATACCTTGTGTTAATATTAGACTACTAATGATTTCCCTCTTCTTTTACAAACAATGAAAAATAGTGTCGTTCAGATAATGGTGGTGGGGATTGAGTTGATAGTTTCAAATTCCATAGAAAAAGAAAGAATAAAAATACTCATGGAAAATGAGTATAGTTATGCACTGTGATAGATTTTCATATTGTCATCTATTGTAGAAGAAGAAGTGGAAGTAGTGTCACTTAAAGGGAGATTAGAGGAAGAAGTTTCAGTTATTTAACTGAATTTAACATCTTGAAATTTACTTTAACATTGAAGCCTTTATTTTAATCCTTAAATTTAATTCTTAAATCAATTCCCACCAACCATTATAAATATATTCATTATAACTTCAATGTAAATTTCTCTTGATTTTTATGGTTTAATTTATAAATGGAGATGAATATAGCTTCTAATACTATGGATAGAGTGTGTATAAAATATATTGATCAAAATTATGATTAAAAATGATATTAAGGGATGAGTAAAATGAATTTATGATAAGATAAGTTATAAAATGCATTGAAATTATTGAAAATTTGAATAATGTGAATGAAGTAAGAAATGAATCTTGAATCGAAATTATTCTTAAGGAATGAATGATTTTTTTTTAACCTGGATGAGTTTTATGATTTTATAATTCTTAATTACGACCTTGTGTTTATGAGTATACTATATTAAATGCTTCCCATATCAGAGTGTGGATTCTTTTCTATTTAATGGTTAGAGTTTTTAGGGAAAATCAAGTATTTAAGTGTGGGGGAATTTGATGTGTCAAAATTAGGAATACCTTCTGGCCACAATTTGAGTTCTTTTACTGATAAAATACTACATTATTTATTTTGTTTCAATGTTTTTTAGCCAAATCAATATTTGAAGAGACTTTTTGGATATCAAATAGTTTTAAAGAAATAGGGACTCAATTTCTCTACAGCCTTTGAACCATGATGTGATTAATGATAAGATATATCTAAAGATTATAGGTGAAGGAGGAACCAAAATGAAAATAATTGATCCATTTCATAGCCTTACCTCTTGGGGGATTGTTGGGAAAACTGATTCAAGAACAATTCTTAGATAAAATCTATTTACTAAACCCCATGGTCATATAAGAGTGAAATAAAGGGATTGGTTCTAGCCTTATCCAAAACCACTTGATCATCCAGTTACCATGAGGTAGTGGTCATGATTAATAAAAGGATGATAGAGATATATTTATAGAATTATATCTAGAATTCATAGGTATGAGCCATAGAGGAGTAATGGATAGACATAGGTTGGAGAAAGGTGAGAGTGGGTATAAGGGGAAAGGCGAGAGTGGGTATAAGTGGTTGTAGTGAAGGGTGAAACAACAATAATTCAATGGTGGGTTGTTACTCCTTTATAATTTTTTATTACTCAGAATTATGAAGTAAAAACAAATGTGGGATTTTTTATGTGGGAAAGATTTAAGTGGTATGAAGAACAGATAGACCAAGGATGATACAACATTGCTCATCATGATTGGATGTTCATAAGAAACTTGTTCCACAACTCGACCCCTTCTATTATGGTGATTGATGACTTTATTTCTAGACCATATATTATTTATATACCTTTTCTATTTGAATAGGTTATCATAGTGTTGTTTCACGGCTTACTGACCAAAGGGTGGAGGTTCATAAAATGGAAAATTTATAGGTTTCATGCTACCTAATATCCAGTTCAAAGTACTATTATGTTATATCACCTACTAGAGTATTCTTTAATCCAAGTCAAATCATGGAAAATAATATCATAAGGGATGCATCGTTATATTTATAGGTTCAAGAGATGAAGGAAGATATGTCTTATCCATGCAGTATAAATTTGGTTTAATGGTGCATTAGATCAATCATTTATAAAGAAAACTGAGTTCTTATTTCTCCACACCACAATTAATTTGGTTGTATCATGGTGATTATTGATCTATTTATTAAAAATATTATTGAATTTGAAGGGTATTCAAGATTTGAAACTCATGGTTGGAGAAAGGATACTACATGACTAAGGCATCAAGAGAGAATATTTTTTTGAATAATTCAATTTTTTTGGGAACATGATGGGTTGATTTATGTTTATAGATTACAATTGAAGAGTTTACAGAGGTAACGCTTCAGTAATTAATTTCTATGCTTTCTTTTAATTTTATTCCATCATGTATGTTTCTTACATCCCTCGATTTAATTATTTGACCTATTATGGATGAAAATTTAACAATGAGTGAGTATTTGTTTAGGGATGGAGGATAAAGAGTACAAGGACTATACTTTGATTTAAATGATTAATATGATTTTTAAATCACTCAGATAGATTAATATCTCATTTTTTATACTTTCAGTCATATCCATGAGTCTCTTAGAGAGAGTAGTTTTGAATTTTGGAGGAACCCCACAATGATGGAGGGGAGTGGTGAAGTGAGATTTTTCCTTAAGTAAGCCTCTTGATTCTCAAATTGAATATAATGCATCTATTTCTTATTAGGTTACCTAAACATAAGGAATTAAACACAACTAGTAACTTTTATTTATCAATTATCAAGTTTATTATATATTCTAATTAGTCTCACTATGGGTCACCCATAATAATTCACAAGACGAATTAATAATCACATATATAAAAATATCATTTGACATTGAACCATCATCAATGTTTCCCAACTAAAGTTTTACCTATCCATATTGGATCTAAGTTCTTATAATCTTGTACTATAACACTATTTCTTAACCCTTTGTGTTACAATTAGTTCTTATCCTTTCAATTTTATTAACCAATAATAAATAATGTTTCAGAAGTCTAGTTTCCTTTTTGTTTCATGTGGTTTGACCTTAGGCCACTGAATTTTGATACTACACTTTTGTAGTTCTAGTTATTAGGCTTCTATATTTTCAACTATAAACTCTAATGAACACCTCAAAAATTTGATGATTCCAAATGAAATGAAAAATACCAAATGAAGAAGCCAATTAGTAAATTGGTGGATATGAAAATGGTAAAAAAAATAGACAATGGAGAGTACTTGTGTAGGCTGGATCAAGAAAGGATCTACAGCAGCTCATTAAGTTGACATATAGAGGAAATACAAACTCTGGATAATCATAATACCTAATATCATGTGACTGGGATGAGTTTCTTGATCAAGGTAAGGTTTCACTATTATCTTAATGATAAAGGTATCCATTATTAAAGTAATATATGATTGATTATATTTTAAGGAGCCTACTAGTCTGGGATGACGACCAGGGGGGAACTATTAAAAGATTACCAATTACTATTATCAAAGGAATACATAATTGACGGTACCATATAAAAGTGGATAAAAACCTAGTTTGGAAAACCAAGTGTCTTTGGTGGACTAATTGATTTAACAGGCTTCATGAGATTATGACCGGTACATAAGGGTGTCAATATAGTCTTATGGGCCATTGAAGAGGCTTTAATATACATATGAGGGATATTTCACATATTGGATGATCTTAGGTTGAATATTATGTGAATATTCACCATTAGAAAGAGGGAAAATGAATTTTAAGAGGCAAAAATTTTGTATAATATTTGAGTTTTATGTGAATTAATGGGGTCCAAAATGGGTTTGTATTTTTAAGGATGGGAGCTATATAAGTTTTATTCAATGGGTAGCCCAACCTAAACATGTTTTTATATGAGGCCCTTTATGAAGGGTTTTATGTAAACAATACCTCTAAAATTTTATTCAAAGGAGACATGGACCCAAAATTTTTGTCGGGGGTTGTCCACTCCTTACAAACTTTGATATAGAGTATACTTGAGGGAATTCTTCCTCAAATTCAAACAAGATATGGAATTTATTTCAAATGATATGATCTTTCTTGAACATTATTGTATGAAATTTAACATATTTTTTTGAAATCCATACTAGATTTATACTTAAATGTATAAGTTTGTGGTTACAATTTCATTAAATGTGGCACTTCAAGGCACATAATATTTTCATGGGTGTATAACAATCTTGCCTCCACTTAATAAACAATAGGATGACTGCATAAGATTCTGGTAGTTATAAAAGATCACAAACATTATGAAAAAATTAACTTCAAGGACATATAAAATTCATGTGGTCCCATAGGATGCTTTTTTTATAATAAAAAATGTCTTAAGAACTATATAAAATTCAAATAACCACATAGGAAATCCATTCCATGAATGACTACCTAAACAATGTAATTTTTTTACAACATGTAATTTTTAAATGGTTGGAAATCTATATTTATGCTAAAAAGTACCCCAACTTAAAATGTATGTAATATTTGATATGTAAGTTAATTTCATATATAATAGTTTTAAATTTTCATCACATAGAATGATTTATCCCTAGCCACTGTGTATAAAAAAACCTGTGTTCTTTATGATTAAAAACATCTCGAAAGCCCTTAATTGTTTTAATGATTTGGATAGAATTCCCAGTACATTTTTTATAACTATTTCCATCTATCATGCCACCATATTGGGATTTTTTTAATAATATATATCCCATGATGTATAATAAACCAAGAAACACATGTTTATCCCATTTACATCTTCTTTATACACTAATATATCTTTTGGACTTAATAAGATTGTATCAAATAGAAGAAAATTGGATCAAGACTTCTATGGAAAAGTGAGAGACCCACATTTCTTTGGGTTAATATTCCATTACTCAATACAAATATTTTTTTAAAAACCCTAAATCCCATATTTTTATTAGTTATAATCACTTTTATTGATCATTAGTGGTATCAACAGATTTCTTCCTTCAATAAATTATCAATTATCCCTTATAAAATATAAATTTACATTTGAATTTTTATATTTTATTTCATATAGTTATTGAATATATATATATATATATAAATATATATATATATTACAAAATAAAAAATTTGTAAAAATGTCAAATATATCTTAATAAGTTCATTCCTTGATGCCAAAATTTAGGTCCCACCTAGGAAGATGGAAAATTACTAGAGGGTTGGCGGTGAAATTTCAATCTTAAAGACAAATGAAATGATTACTTATTTTGTGATTTTAGAAGTTAAAATAGAATTTGGAGGATAAAATGGTATAACTATTAGTGTAATGAATATATTAATGTGTAATGTCAGAAGTATAAATAAAAGTTCAAGTAAATAGGTTTTACATTAGTTCGTGTAAATCACTACTCTATTATTGAAACCTAGCAAACCCTAGTCTTAAAGGTAGTGAAAAATGTTTAAAATACACCCTCTTCCCACATAGAGGAATAACCCACAACTTATTTTTTAAAATGTGAATCTTAAACCACACTCTATATCTTAATTTTAATGATTCATAAAAAATTTGTTGATGATTTTTTATAGTTAAAACCTAACAAAGATTACTATATTTTTATTGTTATATACAGTGTATGAGTTTAGTAAATTCAACTGAATCACATTAATTATAATTCTTAAATAATAAATAAAATTGGAATAAACTATAAGAATAGAGAATATATGTTGATGAATATGTTGAATATAGAAAACTTAATTATTCGCCTTTGAATGTTAACATGAATTCTAAAACTATAAGAAAATATAAAGTACCTTTAAATATTTTAGAATAAAAAATTGAATAAAAAACATAGTTCTCTATTTTAATTTTTTTATTTATATCCTATTTTAAAAATTTACATAAATAATTCACAATGATTATAATTCCATGAAAAGACTATGATGATCATCATGTGGATATACCCTTCCCATTTTAGAATATTTAATCTAATGATCATGAGTTGATAAGTTCATGGATTACAACCCATAAAACTCCATAAAAATATTTTTTCCTTAAAATGAATGATGGATATAATAAAAATGGGGGTGAAAATTAGATTTTAAAACTATTAAAAAAATTACACTCTTGTAAAGGAAAATAAAAGGAATCACAAGATTAGAGACTTTAAGAAAAACATTCTTCTGATAATTTTAGAAAATAATAAGAATTTTACTCTTTTAATAATTGTAAAATAGGTTAAATAAGTAATTTAATATAAAAAAATAACAATGAAATTTTATTTAAAATTAGAAACTTATTCAAATTGGAACAAAAACATAAAAAAAATTAATTTTCTATGTTATTTTCTTTAACCTAAAGTGGAAAACAAATTGGTATACCCAAAATTATGTATCCCTAATTATAAAATAATAGGGAGGAATATATTTAAAAACACTAAAATCCCACAATAAACCTAATTAGAATGAATTTATATATTCCTTTTGAAATCCCTCATCTCATCTGACCAGAATAACTTATATCTCCTTAGCCTCAAAAGCCCTCAGTATCACTGACTATAATAACTACAATTACAATGAAAGTGATTATGATAACTTGCAATAAATAATTTAATATGGATTATATTAAATAGAAAATCATATAAAAATATATCAAATAGAAGAACTCAAGTAAATGAGAAGTTTCATTCATAAAAATGTAAGAAACATCCAGACAACCTTTCATCATTGTACATTCTTCTTCTCATCAAGGATATAGTGTTATTTATAAAAGAAGGTTATAAAAACTCCAAAATTTTGATCTGTGATTATAAAGTTCATTTAAAACTCTAATGAAAACATCAATTATCTGTATGACTGATTCACAGTTTTTGTTCTTCTATAAAATAATTTATTCAATGACTCTATAATAATCCCTTCAAAAAACAACACCACAAAGAAAATTGATTACAAAATCATTATAAGAAGTTAATAAACAAAACTCCCATATACCTTTCTTTATAATAAATTTACCCTTGAAAAAGTTCTTACAATTAAGTTAAAGTATATCACAATGATTGTTTTAGGAGAACTTTAAAACACATCAAAACATTAACTTGGAAAATATTATAAGATAAAACAAAAGTAATAAATATGTATATTGTGATTTTCAAAAATAATGTATTAATAATTCTTTAGACCAAATAACAACAATATGTGGATTATACAAATATGTAATATAGAAATAATAACATAAAAATCATTATCTTGAGGTTTCATCAAAATCACATTTCCCTACATTATTTCCTTAGTTGGAAAAGTTATATTGTGTAATAACCGGATGTTTTATAAATGAAACTCCCTTTTTGAATGAATGAATACATTTATTATTAAGAAATGAAGTTAAGGAAATCACATAAACTAATTTTTTTATTTTAGATTGTTATATGGTCAATCAAATTTAAAAAACAATTAAGAATCCTAACAAATTATAATATATCTATTGTAAAGTGACCATTAATATTATCATATTAAGGGTTATGATAAAGTCCATTTGACAAATATTGAAGAAGTTATAGTCATGACCTGTAGGATCGTATCCTATAATGTCTATTTATCAGAGCTTCCTATGGAGATATAATCATTGGTATTTTCCCTTCACCAACCCCAATATGAGTTTTAACAACTAATTCAAGATGCAAATCATTTATAGGAGAAGTTAAATTTCATTAAGATCACAACCCAAACTATGTTTATCGAACCACCCCAATAAAATCTCACCATCACATACCTTATCCTTAAGGCATTCATTGGTGTAATAAAAGGGTTATGTATTAAAACCTTAAAAGAATTAAGTTTTATATTTTCTTTTTAATAAAAAAGATATTATTTATCCCATTTTAAAGATACTTTTTAAATGAATAAATAATGATTTTGTTAAAAAAAAAAATTTGATACATGGAAACAAAAATTGTATTTTTAGAGAATATATAGTTTCAATTAAGAGAATATTTTGGATGAGTTGCATAAATTTTGAAATAAATTATATTTTTTATAAAATATTATTATTAAATATTATTTATTAAATATAAATTATAATATAATAATATGAAGTAAAATGTAATTTTTTAAGGTTGAGAAAAAAGTTATTGTTAAAAACCCAATATTATTCAATAATTAATTATTTTTTATTTAAAATTTAAAATTATTATTTTTAGATAATTATTTTGATAAATTAAATATTATTTTTGAAATCATTACATCAAAATTATCCCATGGTGAATTTTTTATAGTTTTATGAGACAAAAATTTTTTTAGGTAAACATTAAATATGGTATAATTACACGACATGTGTTATAACCTCCTAAAATCACACAGTGATGTAATAAATAATATAAAGAGTTTACAAAACGAAAATTATGTTTATAATTTAAATTGATGTGTTTTTATGTTATTTAATTAATTCTATAAATCCTTAATCAATATTGAAAAACCTATATTATATTTTACAGTTTTAAAATCAATTATTGATAAACATGAATCACTTACACATTCAAAAGGGAATTATTTTATTGTTTTCAGTTCTTTTCCTTATAAAATAATTAAAACCACTCCTCTTGGGTATAAACCATGGGAAAAACTACCTGAAGGATTGTGGTCATGATTACTTTGTCATATAGAGTCCAAAACCAATGTTTGGAAATTAATAATGAATTGTCTTCTCTATTGTTATATAAACATATCCAAACTATGATTTATCTTCCTTAAAAACTCTTATATCATAAATTTACACTAAACTTCAATCTTTATATGCCTCCCATGTTTCCCTCGATCTCATAAAAAGCTCCTACAAATATTTTAAAAGTGCCCTCTCAAATTAAGGGATCATCTCTTTCTCCTCTTTATTCAAGAACCTTCTTTTTGTTATGCCGTTTTATTTCAAATATTTCAAGTAGGGATATATTTTTAAATATCCCTATTACTATAATTATTATTAAAAACTAATGATACAAACCTTTTACTCTCATTATCCACTTCAATAAACCGTTATATACACCCATTGTGCAGCTGAAATATCCAGGGATTTTGTAGACCAAACATTTGTGTAGTGAATATCCTTATACATTTTCACTCCAGGGTGTTCCCCAAGTTGTACCTATCCTTCATTTATTTGGTATTAACATTATATAACCCTTAATCCTTAATAATGCTGCTATATTGGCTAAAATACAACCTCATGTTGTATGTTTTATGATGTACACTTATTCATGGGCCTGATATGAAAGTAATGGGTGGGCCCAAAATTATATATCCCTCCAATATATTAGGAAATGTTTTTATCTCATGATATTCCATGTATGGTGCATGATAGATTATTCTAAGAACAATATGTTATGATTTATTATTGGTAATCCTTGACTTATGTTTATAATGTCATGCTTTATGTTGTTTCCATATTCTTATATTGCCTTTAGGTTATCATGTCATATCATGCTTCATTGTTAAAGATTGTCATTATCACTCCTCTTATGTTACCATGATATACCTCTTGGATCACATGTACTAAATTACCTTATTCTCTATTTTTTATTCCCTAACTAGGCTTTATACCTCACCCCTTTCTTATGTACATTCCCCAGTTATCTCATGTAGTTTTAGAAGATTCAAGGAATATAAGGGGATGTTTTAGAGTTTTTAAATAATGAAGTTATACCCATTTCTCAATTTTATGTTCTTTATACATAATTTCAAAAAAATCCCCATGATCGTTTGGGGTTCTATTAAGTGTATATTTATGTAATAAATCAATAATTAAGGTGTAATAAAATATGGGTTGTCATAGTCGGTATCAAAGAAAAGTCTATTTATTTTGGGGGATTATGACAAGAAAAATCTAGTGAAAGCCTAATGTTTAAGACTAAACATATAAAAACATCCCCAAAATTTGTTAATGTATAGAGTATGTTTTTTCGAATAAAATACATCGATGTATGGATATTACGATTGAATATGTCTCTGGAACAGTTGTACCTAGTGGTAATAACTCTAAAAAGGGGGCATTGAGCTAGAATAAATCATCACCCAGTGGATGATAATGAGACTTTATAAAAAACTGGACTGAACTTTCAAATGGATATGTGTTGGTAAATTAAAAAACTCCCTATAAACCCTTATTAAGGGAATAAAAATTCCCATAATATTTTGTATTAGGAAATAGATCATGGATAAATTAGATTTAAACCTAGAAATTAATTTCTTAAATAATATATGTTATTTATGAGTTGTCCCTTAAATTATCATGGTTTCCCTTTTATGCCTTTAATAATTAAAAAAAATTCTCACCCCTAATTTTCCCTTTCTTTCTAGATTATGGCCATAAATAAGAGGAACCTAGTCAACAACCAATATAAGGTGTAATGTGATAACTTCCTAAATAAGATACCCAACCCAATGGGAGAGGTATTAAAAAAATTTATGATAATATTTCCCAATTGAATCAAGTTTTGAATAGAAACCTAAATCAGGAGGAATTCCCAAATCTCGCAAACAAAGAGAAAGTTTCAATTGAGACATTTATGCAACAAAGTCCTCTAAATTTAAATGGATATTTTGATCCCTTAATGGTGGAGTAAATGATCAAATCCATTGAAAAGATCTTATCTATCCTTAAATGGTCTAAGAAATATAAGGTCATTATGGTGGTTTACTATATGGATAGAAAACGTGATAAATAGTTTATGTTGGTAAAAAATTTGATTCTCAAAGAAGAGATCAAGGTGATAGAGTGAATTAAATTATAGGAAAAAATTCAATAAATATTTTCCTCACACTCTATGACATAAAATAGATATGGATTTCCTTATCTTCCAGAAAAATAATGATGAATCTAATGGGGTGTATGAGAAAGAAAACACAAGACGTGCACTTTACACCACCACCTTTTCCATTACCCCTAAAAGTAAAGTTGATCACTTTTTTATGGAAAAAAAACAAAATAACATTGTTTATTCAAGACTTTGAAAATTTGATTAAATTTATTGATTTTCCCCCAAAGTTGAAATGGATATCAAAGAATCTAAGGGGTCTCTATGGACTAGAGATAAAAAACAAAAAATATATTTTTATTATGACGGTGTAATGTAAAAATCTCATGATGGTAACAAATTCCATCATCTAACTTTTAAAAATTGTGTGAATAAGTATACAAAAATTTTTCTAAATGAGACAAGTAATTTCAGTATGTGTGGGAAGGAGGGTAACCTATCTAGTGATTACCAATGGGTGGAACCCACCAATGTGATGGAAGAAATGAATTATCTAGAAAATCTTCATCCTATTATGTAATGTTTCAATTGTAAGGGAAATTGACACTATGTGAATGAATACCATATGATAAGTTTTTTTAATGATATCTGACCTAAACAACCCCTAAGTCATAAGGAGAAAGAGTGAGTGTTTTCCATAACAACTTTAGAGGTGGATCATGACAACAATGTGGTGATAGCTACACCAATTATTCATTGAAAGACGGAGATTATACTATTTTATTTTTGTTATAAACATTATTTCATATCAAAAAAATTTAATATAACTATTCAAACAAAACCTCAAAACATGGAATACATGATGATATTGAAAATAGAAAATGGGTCAATGGTTGCATACCAAGAATATTACTCATCCCCTATCCAAATTTGTGGGATAAATTTCCCAAGAATATTTCTAATACTATTATTATAGGGATTTTATTATATTATAGTAATAGATTTTATTTACCTGTATAAAAATTATATATATTTTCAAGAGAATCAAATCACCCTTCATATCAAAAATTTCACACTTCTTTAATACTAGTTCAAGGAGGGGGTGAATTTTATTGGGTAATAATATCTCAATCATGGATATAAATGAATTTTGAGTAATTTTATCTTACTCAATTAATTGATACTAAAGAAAAATCATCCTTGATAGCGTGACAATTATAATGGAATTCACTAATTTTGTTCGTGAATAATTTCTTGGTATTACTCCTTCTTGTGAGGTTTAGTTCTAAATCGATCTTATACCTAGATATTTTCCAATAACAAATAATATATATATAATTATTATTATTTAACTTGAGGATATAAAGAAAAAATTATATTAAATTTTTTATAAAGGCTTTATATGCCCAAGTTCTTCAGTATGGGGTGCACTGGTCCTCTTTTATAGAAAAAAGGATGAGTTAATGTGCCTATACACTGATTATCATGATCTAAACAATATCATGAAAAATAAATATTTCATCTTCAATTAATTGATCACTTATTTGATCAACTACATGAAGGCCGTTACTTCTCCAAGGTGGTTCTTCGATCGGGATATTATCATGTAAAGGTAAATAATGAAGATATTTCGAAGACTACTTTTCATACAATGTATGGGAACTATGAGTACATATTAATGCCATTTTAAATCACTAATTCTATAGAAATATTCATGAATATAATTAATAGAGACTTTAGGTATTACCTAGACAATATTTTGGTTCTCTTTATAGTTTATATTCTTATCTACTCTAAAATAGAGTAGGAACTTAAGGTGAATTTTAATATTGTACTGAAGACCTTGAAAAAGGAAATTTTATATGAAAATTATTGTAAATGTGAGTTCTGGTTGGATAAATTGATGTTTTTTGGAATTTTATTAGTAAAAAAATGATATATATGGATTATTAATAAATAGAGGCAATAAAAATATGTCTAAGAGAAACATCAGTGACTGAAATCCATAGCTTCTTTCGATTATCTTGGTTTTTTTGTCTATTTGTGATAAACTTCACATAACGTCCAATCCCACTAACCAATATTACTTTTAAGGGATTCTATTTTTTCTGTATGGGTTAATGTGAAGAAATATTAAAAGAGATAAAGAAGAGGTTGATCACTTCACATGTACTAACGTTTTCTATTTTTGGGGAATTATATTTAATCTACAGTGATGCATACAAAAAATTATTTGCTTTTTGTAGTCATGAAAGATGATAAACTGATAGCTTTTATCTCCCACAGTTTAAATATCCATGAGTGTAACTACCTAACACATGATCTGTAATTTAAAGTAGTGATCTTCACATTGAAGACTCGATAACCTTATTTCTATAGAGAAAAGTGTGTAATATATACAGATCATAAAAGACTCAAGTATTTATTCACAAAAAAATTATATTAATATCCACCAATGAAGGTAGTTAGATGTGAACAAGGATTATGTTTTTTCAATCCATTACCCTCCAAAGAAGGCAAAAAAAGTTGCAGATGCTCTATCTAAAATAGATCCTAAAACCCTATCTATGTTGAGTATTGAAAGGGATCCAATATTCTTAGACATATAAGGGATGGATATGGGAATAATAAAATGATTCATATCCTAACTTTATAAAATAAATTCACAATCATATAATATTGAGACGATAAAGGAGGCTTATAAGGATGAAAAATGTTAATAGAAGAAGGTAGAGAATATTCCAGATTTCAACTTTTCTGAAGATGGAGTTATAAGGTTTTGAACCTGGATATGTGACCCATAAAAACCACGAATAAAGAGGGAAATTCTAGATGAAAAAAATATAATCCTTATCTATTCATCCATGAAGCACAATGTTTTATAAATATCAGAAGAGAAACTTTTAGTGGGATAACATGAAGTGGGAGATTGCAAATTCTATGTCTCGATTCTTTGTATGCCAATAAGTCAAGTTGAAATTACATAAGTCTAAGGGTATGATGTAACCACTTCCCATTCTAGTATGGACATGTTAAATCATATCCACAAATTTTTTCATAGTAATTCTTATTAAACCTAAAGGCAATAACACCATCTAAGTGGTACATAATCACATTACAAAGTCAACACATCTCATTGATATCTTCTCTCTTAACCAACTTTCAAATAAATATATATAAGGGAAGTGTTGAGACTTCATTGAGTTCCACTATCTGTTTTATTTGATCGAAATCCTAGGTTTACTTTGTAATGACCTGGGATTTTTAAAAGATATCTTTTCCTTGAAAAAATATGTATTATATTATATAATATCATATCAATATAACATATATAGGAACCAAAAAAATATCATCTCATTAATTAATATCATTACATTAGTCATCTAAAAAATAATAAAAATGAAAAACATTATAATTTGACACAAATATAAAATAGAAAATCTAAAATGGGAAAATATGGATTGTTCCAATTTTTTCGAATCATTTCTCATAAGAACAATTCTGCTGAAAGTAAAAAAAATATTACTAAACCAATCAACTACTTATAAAATTAAAATACAACTTTTGGATTAATTTTATCAGATAAAGGGAAATAATGAAGTGGTATTTATTGGGTATAAAGTGAAATATGACCATTGGTCAATATAACTATAGGTAAAATATGATAGTTGGTCAGCATGACCATTGTTCAATATAACCATTGGTTAATATAACTTTTTGGAAAATATACCCTCTAATAATAATTTTACTATTATAATTAGTGTTTATAAGTATTAATGTCATGGTATAATATGCATAATGGAGAAATAATGGCCTCGACTAGTAGAGTCATGTCTTTTGAAGCCTATTTTTCAAAAATTGGTAGGGAGGTAGTGTCTTTGGGGTTTTCCATTGACCAATACCTATATCAGAATCAATAAGTGAGGTATTAATTGAATCATATATGGGAGAAGTTAAAGTTATTGTAGATTATCGCACGATCAATGTTAGTCTATCCACCAAATGGAACTATCACCATCACAAACCTTGCCCATAGGGTCTATGCGGGTGTAATAAGGGGTTAGGTGTATAGGAATTAGTTACATAAAGTGTAATTTCATTTTTTAAAATATAATTTTTATTCCTTAAATCCCAATTTTAGAATAATTTTTTTTAATAAAATATATGTTTAAGTAAGACAAATTTGATAAATTGATTTTTGGATAGAAAAAAGACGTAACTATTTATTTAGAAAATATATACACCATTAGAATAAAATAATGTATTCTAAATAATATTTTATTTAATTTAATATCATTTAAAAAAATTATTTAAATATAAAAGATAAAATAATTTTATAATGTCCTAGGAAATTTTTATAAGCCATAAATATTATTATTCCTTGAAAACTGATATTTTTTAATAAATAAGGATTTTTATATTTATAATTTATAATTCTAATATTTTGATAATTATTTTGATAAAATAAATTTCATATTTCAAATCATCACATCTAAACTGGGTTTTGTTTAATTTTTTATAATTTTCTAAAATAAATTATTTTCAGTGAATAGTAAAAATACAGTTTTGGGTTTTCTATGTGTTTTATAACTTCATATTTGTGTGATAATTATTTAATAATTAATTAATGAAAATCCATGACCTAAAATATATTAATTTTTTATTATTAATTATTTTAATATATTTTAATCAATTAATAATCCTATAAGTGACTTTCTAAAGTATAAGATGAAATTTTTATTCTAAAAACATTATTCAATGGAAAATTTAAATTTCCATATCCGAAGATGTATTAAAAAATGGGGTTATGTTATAATATATTTAAATATCATAAAAGTTTACTCAAATTGTTAGTACCATGATCAAAAACCAAGGGTCATTTAATGATTTTTCTTTTTCCACAACCTAGATTTTCATTACATATATTCAGAAATTAATAAACAATTACTCCACTTTTCTGTAAATATCCACCAATTTCACCTCTCCCATTTACTCCAAATACCTCTACATGAAGTAATGGTCATTTTTTCCAACAAAGAGTCCCCCCAAGGATTCCTTAATCCCACTAGGTCTCTTCCTTAACTCTTAGGAGAAACTCTTCAAGGTAAGTGAATTATCTTCATCTTCTTTTCCATTAGAGAAATTCTTTTTCTATGCATATTCTAAAGGTTATGTTACTTCATTTTATTAGGATTTTTAACTTACCATTACTTCTAAAATAATTTTATATCAATAGGAGACCCTCATTCTCTCTTATTTTACCCTTTTTTAAATCTAGGTTTTATTTCCATCATGTTGTTGAATTTACTTCTCAAATTTATCTATCTTACATAAAAAATTGTTATATTGTGAATACACAAACCGTTTATTTACCCATGGGTATTCACATATATGTTATTATAATCACAATATTTTATGAACAATTATGAAGGATATATATAAAATGTAATTATTATTAGAGGAGATTAATGAATAACATATTTAAGTATGATGTTTTAAGACATAAAGTTCCTTTAAAATTATAATATTCCTAAAAGTAACTCATTTCTCACTAAAGTTTAATTTTGTAAGAAAAATGGTGGGAAATAGGAGGAACTGCATAAATTATGAATGAAATGGATGATGCACTGATGGATGACCTAACATGATGTAAGCTATAATGGAAAACTTTTGGAGGATGATGAATCAACTATCATGAGTTATAAATAATAATATGACTCAAATTCAGTGATTAAATTTACATTGAAGGGAATAAATTTATTTTTAGTCCTTCATGCATCAATTCCCACCTTTTTTAGTTTATCTACAAACCTGATTGTTTTTTAATAATGGATTATCTCTATAAAAAATTCCCTTCCTGTACTCTGTGGTTTTGAGAAAGAGAAAATCACCCTTATAGTATATCTCTTAGAAGGAAAATATGATCAAAGGTTGAAAATAATTACAAAAATTACATCAAGAAGAGAGATTTATGTTATGGATTGGGAAGTGTTTATAGGAATATTTTTCAATTAATATTTTCCACATTCGATGAAAACATAAATGGAGAAGGAATTTGTAGAGTTGAAGAAAAACTAAAATGAATCAGTGGGAAGATATGAAATAAACTTTACCAGAAATTCCCAATACACCTCTAGATTTTAAATAGATCCAAAGGGAAAGGTTAATAGACTATTTGGCATAATGATACCCCATATTTTAAAGAGTTTATCAAATCAAGACTATTAAATCTATGACTAGATATTAAAGAGTCCTATGAAGGTTGAATTGGAGTTTGGAGAGATGAAGTGGTCACATAGGTCGAATTAAAAGATTGGATCGATGGATTTAAACATAGGGTATAATTTTAATCATGTAATATGCGTAAATAAATTAAAACTTACCATATTCAAGAAATGTGGGAAGAATCATTTGGGGAACTACTTTCTTGGGAGTGGAATGTTCTAAAAGTTGAGAAGAGATGAGAATATAGATCAAAATTATATTGGTGTGGTGAAGAGTCAACATCTCAACACTAATGATAAAGGGGGATAGTGAAATCCTATCATGAAGTTCAATGCTTCAAGTGTGGATAGATTGTGAAAATTTCAAAAAAAAAATCAAAATTAGGAGATAATGGATGGAAACCACTATCAACCTCAGTATAGGAAAAGGGAGAAAGTTTAAGTATTTTCTGTCATGAAAGCTAAAGTAGAGGCTCCAAATGATGTAGTGAATAGAACATTCATTATGCTCTCAAATATATCAATCACTTTGTTTAATTATGGTTCTACACATTTATTTATTTTATCTAAGTTTAAAAGAATATAAAATCAGTCACTGGTTTGATAAAAGTAGAGTTTCCAGTCAAGAATCTTAGAGGGATAATCCTAACATCAATAGTAAATATAAAATTAAGTATTAAATTTGGATAGTACAATCTCATTTAAAATCTAGTAGTAATTCCCATGGTGGAATTTTACACTATACCAAGGATAGAATAGATCTCAAAGTATAATGTTAAGATCAACTGCATTATCAAAGAAGTTTCAGCATTCTTAAAGGGGAACCAAATAGTTGTTTTAAACTGAGAGATATATTGGCATGATCTTTGTCAAAATCACCTCCTATATACTATTTTATAGAGATAATTAGTTTATTTGGAAAATAAAATTAAAGTACAAGGACCAAAAATGTCACCATCATTCAGTATTACGTTGTCTTATTTTTTAAAGTGTTACCTATACCACCCCTATTAGGAGAGGTAGAGTTATCCATTGAACTCATACTGAGATCCAAGATGATATTGAAGACACCATAGAGAGTGGAAAATGTATAGTTGGGGAATTAAAGAAAAAACATCAATATGTTTTAGAGAAGGGATTTATTTTACCAAGTGTGTCTCTTAAGGTATCACCTATTCTATTTTTAAAGAATTAGGATGGATCAATGTAGTTATGAATTGATTATAAGGAACTTAACGGGATCATAGCAAAGAACTAGTACCCACTCTCACGGTTAGATGATTTTTTGACTAGATTCGTGGGGCTCACTTATTCTCGAAGATTGACCTCAAATATAGGTATCATTAATTGAGCGTGAATAGGGAAGATATTCTTAAGGTAACCTTTTGGAAAAGATATAGTAAATTTGGGTTTGTTATTAATACCATAGGATTGACTATTGTTCTTGTAATATTTATGGATTAGATGAATAGAGACTTTAAAGAATACCTTGAAAAATTTGTGGTAGTTTTTATTTATTATATTCTGAAATATTCCAAAATCTATGAGGAGCATCGGAACTATATAAGGGTTATATTGAAAACTCCGAGGAATGAGAATATATTTTATAAATTCATAAAATGTAACTTATTTTACAAAATGTTTCATTCTTAGGGAACATTTTAACCAATGAAAGAATATCAAATGACCCTACGAAGAAAAAGTCTTTAGAGGAGTATTATCATCCCAAAATAGAAACTAAAATTCATAGTTTCCTTGGATTAAAATGATATTATATGAGGTTAGTGAGACATAAAATTTATGACTTTCTAATCCACTAACCAAGTTAACATTAAAAGGATCTAATTTCATCTAGACCAAGAATTGTGAAGAATGTTTCCAAGAATTAAAGAAGATATCGGTTACTACACATGTGTTAACTATACCCTCTAACAGAGAAGTATTAACTATTAATAGATATACATCATTCAAAGGTCTTGGGTTTGTCCTTATAAAAAATTATAAGGTGATAAATTATGAATCTTAGCTGTTAAATCCACATGAAAAACATTTTCATGTGCATGACTTTAGAGTTAGCATCAGTAATTTTATCTATGGAGATATGGAGGCACTATTTTTATGGGAATAAATGTGATATATACACAGACCGTAAAAGTTTGAAGTAAAAATTCATGCCAAAGAAATTGAACATAAGACCAAGAAGATGGTTGTAGATGCCTAAATACTATGAATATTTTATTCAATAAAACCCCAAAAGAGAAAATAATGTAATTGATTTATTAAGTAAGAAAGACCCTATTATGACACAAATAATGAGGATTCAAGGATATCCACTAATCAAGGACCTAGTAAGGCAGGAAAAGGGAATTATAAATGAAGGGACATAATAAATCCAATACCAAATTTTTTTATCAACCATCATTACATAATAATGTAAAGAGATCTCAAAGAGATTATCCTTTGATATAAAAGAAGATATAGGATGTGGAGAATGATGAGTTTTTTGAGTTCAGTATTGATTAAGAAGGTGTACTAAATTTTTTTACCTAGCTATGTGTCCAATATTTCCCAAAGATAAAAAAGGATCTAAGGGATGAAGCTCATAGACCAAAATTCTCTATAAATCCTAGAATCAATAAAATTTACAGGCAACTTTATGATCATTATTGGTGGGAAAATATGAAAATAAAGATCTTCAACTACATAATAAGTTGCTTGGTGTGTCTACAAGTGAAGTCGGAGTGACAACTTCTTAAATGGGTATTATAAACACTACCCATACAAACATGGAAGTGGAAATATATCACTTTGGACTTCATTATTGGTCTACCAAGAAAATTCAAAGGAAATAATGTTATATGGGTCATAGTGGATCAAATCACTAAAACTACCCATTTCATTGTTATTCAAGAATATTACTCTATTGACCAGCATGCCAACATAAATTTAAAGGAAGTGGTGAGGTTGGATGAGCTACCACTTTCAATCATTTATGATCATGGTCCAATGTTTACATCTAAATTTTGTAGGAGCCCTTGACATGCTCTGAATACTAAATTGAACTTATGTACGACATATCACCCCCAAACTCATGGCAAATCTTAAAGTACTATTCAGACACTTAAATACAAGCTAGGAACATGCTTAATGGAATTTAAGGTGGATGGGATCACCACCTCCCATTAGTTAAGTCCTCATACATAAATAGATTCCAATCAAGTATTCAAATGTCACCCTATGAATCTTTATAAGATAATCAATGTAAAAATCCAACTTATTTGGATGAAGTTGGGGAGATGAAGCTACTTGGGTTTGATATTTTATAAGAGATGATATAAAAGTTTCATGACATCCAATAAAATATTAAGGCTTCTCAGAGTTGGAAGAAGAACTATGTTGAAAACCGTTAAGGGGCTTATAGATTGATATTGCACATAATTTTTTCCTTCATATATCACAATGGAAGAGAGTCATGTGATTTGGAGTGAAAGGTAATGTTATCCCTAGGTACAGTATACCCTTTGGAATCCATGATCGCACAGAAGTAGTGGCCTATTAGATAGAAAATCTAATAAATCTAGCTCATATTCATTATTTATTCATTTTACCTCTCTTAAAAAAGTACAAACTTGATCCCTCACATTTACTAAATCTAAAGGAGGTACAAATAGAGCATAAACCCTCTTATGAGTAGAAGCCGATAGAGATCTTATACCATAGAGACAAAGTTATACACAACAATACAACACTCCCTATAAAGTGAAATGGAGGAATCATAAGTATGAAGAGGGATTGTGGGAGCTATAGGAAACAGTAAAACATAAGTACCCTCATTTATTCACACCCAATAATATGAGTTGAATTTTTGGGGATGAAATTTCTAGGAGGGATTTAACGACCTATTATTTTTAAATGATGTTTTTTTATTAAATAAATGTGTGTTATGTTATATAATATTTTACACTTACATAATATAGAGGAATAAAAAACCTTATCTCATTAATGAATATAATTACATTAGTTAGATACAATACCAATAAAAAATAAAACATTACAATTGGTGAAAAAATATAAAATAGAAAAGCTAAAATAGAAAAATATGGATAATTCCAATATGCTAAAATATCCATGTGATGAAAAATACTATGGAAAGAAACAAAAAATTAATAAAACAATAAATATATGAGAAAATAAAAACATAAACTTAGGTGAAATTTTAGTGGATATTAAGTGAAATAATGAAGCGGCATTTATAAGTTATAAAGGGAAATAAGATCGTTGGTCAATATGACCATTGATTAAATATGAGTATTTGTCAAAAATAACCATTGGTTATTATAAACATTGATCAACATCACTACTAGGAACTATACCCATTGGAAATAACTTGACCATTATAATTTCTATTTATAAGTAGTAATGAAAGACTATAAATGATGCAGAAAAGAGAATCGATGGCCTCAACCAGTAGATTCATTCCATCTGAAGACAATTTTTCAAAACATGGGAGGTTGGTAGCCTCACTGGGGTTCACCCTTGACCAATCCCAAGATGATATTCAACAAGTGAGGCTTGAACAAAATCACATATGGGAGAAGTTCAAGTTAATAGAGATAACCACTGGGTCAATGTTAGTAGATCTACCCGTGAAACTATCACAATCACACACCTTACCCATAGGGGGTATGTGGGTGTAATAAGGGGATATGTATCCATCCCTAGTTACTTAAATTGTGATTTCCTTTTTATAAATAAAATTTTTATTCCATCAATCCCATTTTGATAATATTTTTTTAATAAAATATATGTTTAAGTAACATGAATTTTATAAAATGATTTTTGAACAAAAATAATAAATAAATATTTCTTATAGAAAATATATACACCTTTATAATAAACTAATTTATTTAAAATGATAATTAATTTAATTAAAAATTATTCAAAAACACTCTTATTTAAATATTAATGATAAAATAATTTTATAATGTCTTAGGAAATTTTTTTAAGTGTCATAAATTTTATGGTGCCATAAAAATTGATATTTTCAATAAATAGTGATTCTTATATTTAAAAGTTAAAATTATCCTATTTAGATAAATTTTTTGATAAAGTAAATATTTTAAATTAACAAATCAAAATTAGGTTTTGGTGAATTTTTTGGTATATTCTAAAAACATTATTATTCAGTGAATAGTAAAAATACGGTTTCGGGTTTTCTGTATGTTTTATGACTTCATATTTATGTTATAATTATGTAATAATTAATTAACCATAGTCCATGAACTAAAAAATTATATAATTTTAATATTTTGTATTTTAATATCTTTCATTCAATTTTCATACCTATATGTGACTTTCCAAATTTGAAGATGGAAATTTTTATTTAAAAGATTTATTCTGTGGGAAATTTACATTTCCTTGTAGAAAGAAGTATTAAAAAATGGATTTCAGTTAAAATGGATTAAAATATCATAATATGTTACTCAAATTTACATAACTATGAGAAAAAACTATGGGTAAGACAATGTTTCTTCATTTTCTACAACCAATATTTCTAAGACCTATATCTGGAAATTGTTAAACAATTTCTCCACTTTTTATATAAAATACCCACCCCTTTCACCATTCTCGTAACTCCAAATCCATCCTCTATGAATTTGTGTTCATTTTTTCACCCAAATAGTCTCCACAAGTTTTCTTTAATCCCCCAAGGTCTCATCCTCAAGTTTTAGGAGAAACTCTTCAAGGTAATGGAATTCTCTTCATATTATTTTCCATTAAAGTAATTATTTTTCTATACATATTTTAAATGGGATGTTACATTATTTAAATTTTATTATGATCATAACCTTTTTTTGAAATATTATTTTATCAATTACATTCCTTCATTATCTCTCATTTTACCCTTTTTTGAATCCATATTTTATAACAATAATTCTGTAGAATTGACTTCAAACATTTATCTCTTTCATATGATAAAATCTTATATTGTTACTCCCCAAACCATTTCTTTATCCAGGGGTGTTCAAATAGATGTTAATATAATTTTTTATTCAGGTATTTATATATATGAAACCCATATTTACTTTCATTCGGTTAAAAATGATGTTATGGTTAACCCTTTAATCACTTATTTACTCAATGATTTTTTATGAAACCCATACTTTATTCTCATCAGGTTATTGGAAAAATGACTTAAAATGATCAGTGTGGATGACATGAAATTAATAAATTTGAATATTTCACCCTAAAATTTCTCTAGTTTATTGGGTAAATTATTTAATATTAACATATGACATATCTTGTGATACCTTGGTGAATAACCTTGGAAATTTTCATTTATGAAACCAATTGTGATAAACCATAGTGATACGCTTATGAATGCCTCATTTTTATGTTATATCCACATTTCCATGTCATTAATCATTCACTTTTTATTATTATATGGGTCATGTTATATTGTTCATTCTATATTTATATTCCTCATAATCACATTCCAAATTTCTTCCTACTTTATTTCTATTACTAGGCTTCATGCTCACCACTTTCCTTTAATGTATGCCCCCAAGATATGAGATGATGTAAAATTAAATTAGGGTGAACTCATACCAAATTATTCATGTATATTAGAAAGAATGTTTTATTTTTCAATGTATTATGATCCTAAATTCCAAGAAACTAAAATATAAAATATCTTGTGTTTTGTTCGATGAAATTAAAATTTTATATAACAAAAGTAAAGATTCCATATACCTCAATGTTTTAAATAAGCCTTTAACAAGAATTGGATATAAAACTGAGATAAAAATTATCATCACCCTTATATGTATGGTTAATATAAAGATAACATTCAAAATCTATAAGATATATTGACATATTGACATAATGTTCAATGTATTTCCAAGGATATTAGGACCAACACCATCCCCTAGTGGAGTTATCATATAAAAATAGTTTCAATTATAATATTTAAATGGAAATATTTGAGTATCTATATGGGAATACATTTCAAACTAATAAATAATGGGATAAATTAATAGAATGGAAGGTTATGGGACCTGATCTTATTTAATAAGTGATAGAGAAGGTTAATACCACTCATCGTCTTATGAAATCTGTGCAAATTTTATATAAAATATACGTTGAAAAAATTCTACATAACTTGGAATTTGAGTTTAGATATAAATTGAACCCCCATATATCACCCTGGAAGAAATCCATGAGTTTTCAGAATAAGGGAAATCTTTGTCCTATATATATCAGACCCTTTTAGTTTATTGATTGCATTAGAGTGGTGGCATATCAACCAACACTCTGACTTGACCTATCTCAAGTACATGAAGTGTTCCTTATACCCTTCTTGAGAAATTACATACCAGACCCTTAACATGTACTAAATCTAGATGTGGCATGTTTTTATAATTTTATTTCATGCAAGGAGCATCTGGTGATGATTTTAGATCATATAGACAAAGTTCTACAAAATATTACAAGTCACCCAGTCAAAGTTCTATGGTGGAACTACATGTTTGTAGAAGAGACATGGGAACTATAATAGACGATAAAATAGAAGTGTTGTCACATGTTTTAATATATGAAATGAAAATTTTGATGGTGAAATTTATAAAAGGTGAACAATGTATTGACTCTAATTTTTATAAATGAAAATACCTATTTGAATGAATGAATAGATTTATTATTAAGGAATGAAGTTCTAGAAAACATATACACAAATTTGGTTATTTTGGAAAATTATATGGTTTTTCAAATATAAAAGACCCTTAATTATCTTAACCATTGAAAATATAACCATCTTACAGTGACCATTAATATTGGCATATTAAGGGTAATGATAAATTCCATTTGAAACAGATGGAAGAAGAAATGGCCTAAGCTAATATGATTGTACCTTATAAAGACCATTTATTAGATATTCCATAGGATATAGCATCACTAGGAATTTTCCTTGAATAATAAAAACATGATATTAAAAAAATAATGGGGAAGTTATTTATGCGATAATTTCAGGCTCAATGATGTCATAGTATAAACTATGTTTTCCAAACCACCCCAAGGAAATCTCATCATCACACACCTTACACTTAGGAAATTCACTAGTGTAATATAGAGATATGTATCTAGACCCTAATATAATTAATATGTATATTTTATTTTTAATAAAATGATGATTAAATTTATCCTATTTTAATATTAATTTTGAAATGATAAAATAACGAGTTTGATAAAAAATAGATTTTGATTCTATTAAAAAAAGTTATATTTTTTGTAAATATATAGGCTCAATAAATACACTCTTTTTGAGTAATTAAATGATTTTTTAAATAAATGATATGTTAATAAAATTCTAATATTAAATAATATTTATTAAATATAAAAGATAATATTATTTTATGAAGTCAAATGTACTTTTTATAAGAGTTAAAAACCTATTATTCTATAAAAACCAATATTTTTCAATAAATTTGGATTTTTTATTTCAGTGTAAATTATCATATTTAGAAAATTATATTAATAAAATAAATATTACTTTTGAAATTCTCCTGTAGAAATTTTCAAGCGGTGAAGTTTTCATAAATTTTTGAGATAGTTGAATTTTTGGGTAAAAAATAAATATTGTATAATTATACAATATCCATTTTGAAATCATAAATGCCTAAAAATGATTTAATAAATACTATAAAGAGTATCCATGAAAATAATTATGTTCACCCTTTAAAATAATGTTTTCGATGTTATTTTATTAATCTTATAAACCTTTAATGAATCCTCCAAAACCTATATTATATTTTTAATGTTTTAAAATGAATTCCTTATAAACTTGACTCACTTCAACATCACCAAGGGAATTATTTTAATGTGTTATTATTCTATATAAACCCTCCCAATCTCCTATTCCTATTCAATAAAAACTCTTAGATCATGAAATTACTCTTCCCTTTCCTCTCTATATACCTCCCAATGTTCCCCCAATATCTTATGAAGATCCTCCCAAGCTTTTAGAAGCATCGTCTCAAGGTAAGTGATCCGCTCCTTCTCATCTTTATTCAAGGACCATATTTATATCATGACTTTTTTATTTCCTATTGGTAAAGTATGAATACGTTTTTCATCATAATTATTATTTTCTATATTATACACATGTATTAATTCACCCCTATATCTTTAATTCAATCCTTCTATAAACCTTTGTGTACACATTTTATGCCGCTAAAATTATCCTATGATTTTCGATTCCAAACATTTATGTAGAGAATACCAACAACCATTTCCACTCAATGGTATTCACTTAATTATACCAATACTTATTCGAATTGTTATTTTCATTTATGTAACAATTACTCTTTAATATTGAGGTTAAAATTTATGAAATACAACCTTATGTTGTTCAATATATGTGGCACACTTATACATGTACATGACATGAAAGTGATGGGTGGTCCCAGAATTATATCTCTCTCCAACGAATTAGATAGTGCATTTATTTCATGATATTCCATGTGTGGTTTATTTGTGGTTATCCTAAGCACACTATGTTATGATTTCTTGGTAGTTAGACGTGACTTGTTATTATGATGTCAGGTTTTGAGTTTTTTACACATTCCTATGTTGCCTTTATGTTACCATGTTATATCATGGTTCAATTTTCAAGATTATCATTCCCACCCATATCATGTTTCCTTTATATTCCTCTTGTCTCACATATACTACTTTACCATATGTTATGTTTTGTTTACCCCCTTACTAGTATTTATATCTCACTTGTTTCTTATTTATTTTCCTAGGTTATCCCATGCCATTTTATAAGTTCCAAGGAATATAAGGGCATGTTTCATCATTTTTAAATAGTGATTTTGTACCCATGTTTCAAGTTAATATTCTATGAAACTAATTTCACTAACACTAGGCCTAATGATTATCTAAGGTTATGTAAAGTGTATCTATATGTAATGAATTATTAATTAAGGTGTAATAAAATATGGGTTTCCATATATTTCAACTATCCAAAATTAGTTCTTCGTATAGTGAATCATCTACTATGTTTCTTACACTATTTATTCTGAAATATGTTTCAAACCGTTTTATCAGATTCATGTAAAATTTGTATCATCTAATTGATTTATTCATATTTTGGTCTAGCTAAATAATATTTGAATAATTATATAATATTTTCAAATCTAGAAATATTATTTCAATACTAAATTTTTAGATCAGGATATCTTGAAATTGTAATAACGAAGTGATTTTGAAATATATATATATAAACATAAAAACAAATATATGGTTACTTTTGGATGGTTTTTTAACATAAAAATAATCGATTATATATTTACATTTCTTTTAGAAAAATATATATAAACTTATTATATTTATAACTTAATAAGAATCATTCAATTATAATGTATGTATCTAAAGATATGGTTTTAATTTAGAATTATTTGAATTATGGAAAAGGGGAAATAAACTCTCTTGAAATTTTGAACATCCTCTACATTGGACCCTAAGGCGAAATTGGAAGCCACTATAAGTTACACATTAGAACCTAATATAACATCATGGGTTATACCGTATGCACTGGAAATCCACACTACTAGAAAATACTTGAAATCAGATGTTGGGTGCCTAAATGAAAGTATCGCACTTAGAAAACTTCATTAAACATTTAGAAAATGTTATAAAAAATATAAAACTAAATTTTTTTTAAACCAAGTAATTAAATATAATATATAATCAACATGAATCAATATTTAAATTATATATAATGAAAATATGAATCTATAAACAATACGTAGTATAATATTAGTGTTTTTTAATTATTAAAACCAAAACATGAATGGGAAAAAGAACCACTCAAAATAATAATGGATGTGTGTGTGTGTGTGTTTGTGCAGTTATAGGATGAGTAGGGGAGAGTCTATAAATTTGGATTCTTGGTAATATTATGAGAGTCTCTATGAGTAGAAAACTACCCACCTATTATTTTACAATACATGTGGTATATTTCATATAGGTGGTGGTGGATTATAGTGTGGTGCACTCATGAAGTTGGAAACCTAGAAAATAGAGAGTGTATCAATGTTTTAATGACAGTGTGATTGAGTGTGTTAGGGTTCGCAACTCGATGTGGAATTCACATAACAATATTGTTTGAAATTTAAATTTGGTGGATTTTATTACGAAATATGGGGTTTTTTATATTTTTATGTTTTGTTATTTCTTTATTTATTTGTAGTATTTTTAAATTCGTATTAATAACTTGTGAGTTTCCCACTCAACTATAAAGTGGTTTATGGAAATTTAATAAAAGGAATGTGGTTGGAGATAGAATTGGTTTGGATGGATCGCTCAGAGGAATGATTCTTTTTTTGTTCATTCAATACATGGGTGAATTAAAATGATTCATTAACATGGATAAAAAATTGTTCTACGGAGGAACCAACTGTGTATATTTATATTCTCACCATAATTTATTGTTTTTTTAGTTTACCTAGATAGAGTTGAAAGTAGTGTCAGTCAATGTCATCTCTAAACAAAGAAGACTTAGGAATACTACAAGATACCTCACTAAAGGTATAAAGAAAATAATTGAATTAGTGTTCTTTTTAAACATGTGGCTTGGATATGTAGGGAAAAACATTTTTGATATAAATTATTAATGTCTCATTGTATGGGAATAACATTTATTATTAAAGGTAATGGGTAATTTTCAATTCAAAAGTTTAATGTCATTCATTATGTTTGATGATATACCCCTGTCTCTAGATAGCAAACTGTGTTTTAATGATGATAAAATGTATGGGTCATAGTCAAACATATTACTTACTATGGTGGAGTCCCAGTGGGGGTAATCAATGATAAAATGGTATTAAGGTGATTGTTTTAGGATAGATTTGAAGTATGATATTATTACAACTTAGGTTATTTTAATTATGGAATGTGATAATATTTTTTAGAAAATAAAGAAAAGGTTGTAACTTGAGTTTCATTCTTATGTATATGTTATGTTTATTGTAAATCGGTTTTGGCTTGCCATGATGGTGTGGATAACTCTATAAGAAATTGAAGAAGTTTTGGAGGTGATTTTTTCTAAGAAGATAAATTCACATATCAACCATGTCAATCAGGTCACGAAAGGTGGTGCATTTGTGTAAATTTGAGTATTGCTTTGTCAATCATATGGTAAAGGATGAGGTTACATCATAATGGGAGAACCTACCCAATGAGTTATGCCTCTATAAAATATATTCCATGGATTAATAGTATATTCAAAGGTTGTATGCCGCAATATTAAACATCAAAATGCAATGGATCATTGGCATAAAGATGGAGGACCATGTGTAATATTTGGTTCATGTTGTTTTTAGGAACTTTGGTATTAAAAAAGAATCCATGATGTTCCCACAAAATTAATGATTTCATGAAACAATGATCTGACCCATTGAGAAAATGGGGAATTTCTTTCTAGATATTATTAAAGGAATCATTTTCAAAAGGAGTTTGTGGTTAATGAATTCCATGTTGAAATGGGGATCATTATACCTTTATTTGGTGACTTATATATATTTTTAAATATTCTATTATTTTTTGTAATATAATAAATTTAATGATAAATTGGTAGTTTAAAAATGACTCGCTTGGTGGTTTTGAGGGAAAATCATCATGTGAGAAGTGGTAAATTCATAGGGTGTGGTTTTGAAATTCAAATTAAAGGAGTGAAATTAAGAGAAAAATATACAACAAATATATAATAGAATTGTGATATAAAGAATTTAAGAGGTGAGAAAATTTAAATGTGATAAATTAGACTAATGATTAGGATTTCTCTACAGATATTGAATATAAATATGACACCCTTTCTATTTGGGGTTGATCATTTCACATGGAATTCTATTAGGAAAATATTATTTTGAAATTTTCATGTACCTTATATTGTAGTATTGTGTGGAGTGATGAACGGAGTGATTGATACTTGGATCAATGGTGAGTGAGGATACTTAATCATATTTTATAGGCTTATCACATCATTTTATATGAAAATTCATTACATATTATAATAAAATAATCCCCAGAACCTATATGATTAGTTTCTATGGATACTAGATATGTAATTAACGTATTTTATAACCAATATTAAATATCTATCACAAATATTTCTTACACATGATACCCTTATGAATATATCATATGTAATAGTCTTCTTCATAACATAGTGAAATAGAAACATAATAAAGGGTGTTGTTAGATCCATAATCACGGTAATCATGAGATAGAAAAGTCTTGGATCCTAAATGAATATAGGATAAACATATGGGTATGCAAACATAATCAAGATTCAAGGACATAATATAATATAATCATATCCAATAAAGCATAGATCATAAATCATGGGTCTTAGAATAAAGATTTTAGTACAACATAAGACAATATTAATAGGAGTGTGTAAGTATAAGTAATTAATCATGATCCATGAAATCATAATATAGGCATAATTATGTGCCCCATGTATAAGAATAGAAAATCATTTCATATATTGACACTAGAAACCATGGATATCATTGGATTTTGGATGGAGTCCCATAGTGGATTGAGTTCACTATCCCTTCCAATAAACATTGTGTACAAAGACTCATGGTGGAATCACTAGTATAAAAACTATTTACCATGTTAGATTTTTCAAGTCACTTATTTATAACCTATGTGAAAAGGTGATTTTTCTACTTTATCATGTTGGATATTATATAACCGAAGTGAATAAGTTAGATATATCTCTTTATCACATTAGTTATCATATAATTGACATTAAAAGGTAGATTTATAATATCATTTATTATATAAAATATTTTGTATTCCATTTAATATTTTATGGATCATCTGTTTAATCATTTTGGGGCTATTCATTATCATGGATGTAGACTCTTTTATCTTAAATAGAATCCCTGACACTTTTTTCTTCAATCTAGTGAACTCCAATATCATATTTTCATCTTCATACATCCTCAATTTTCATCACCTCATAATTGTGAATTTGATCTTCTTATATCCCAAGTAAGCCCCACACATTGGACAGCTCTTTCGATCATTGAATGGTGCAGAAGCCCTAACTCTTGATTTTTTGGAATCCAGTTACTCATATCTCGCATTATAATTTTCATTAACCCTCATTTTTTTTCTCATCATTGTGAATTCAAATACAAATCTTTTCATCTCAAATCTTGCATTACCATCTTCATTTACCTTAAGTATGCATTTATTTTAATATAAAGCTGTGTCGAATGCATTATATCTTAATATTCTATGTTAGATAATAAATGTACTCATTATATATTAATTTTTTTGTTTATACTATATTGAACTGTGTTTTCACTTAATTATTTTGCAAATGTTTATAATTCTTCAAATCCTAAATTTCTATATTGATCTAAATGATTCTAATTTGGACGATTTTTGTGAATCATTCATTGTTTACGCATAGAAATCCCTGTATATATATAAATTTCAGTTAGTATTTTGTATTTATTAGAGAATTAGTAATCTTAAAATATAATATATAAATACATTTTAATTTTTATATATTTTAATATAAAATATATTATAAGTAGTTTATATAAATATCAACACTTTTCTTATGATGTGAGCATATAATTATCTTGAAAATTCATATATTAAATATATTGTCTGCATATTAAGAGTTCATGTTAATATAATATTGACATTATTGGTTAATACATAGGAACTTTCTATTTGTTACTTTAAATATCTATTTTATATTATAATATAATGGAAATTAATGGTGGATGAGATCTTTATCTGAATCAATTTTTCAAAAAATAACATTGTGGAATATAATTTTTGTTGTCACGGGTTACTGAAATATCTTGATGCATATATAGAATACATGGATTATTGAAACCACTTAAAGTGTTATTCCAGAGTTACTATTCCTTTTAGGAATGAGATCATATTTTGATGGACATCCTAGTTGAGATTTGGGTTACAATCTAAACCCTTAGTTTTTTATCTAAATAATTCTATGAAGTATATGCTCATTTTAGGATTACATTGTAATGTTAAAGGTTATCCAAGGCTATGAATTTCAAAAAAATTATATCACCATAGTCCATATGATATTGAAAAATTAACTAAAATCCATCAATAAGTACACTTATGTTATGGGAATAATCAACACACATATTTTAAAGGCGAACAAAAACAATTTATTACAAAAAAATTATCCCATCACACAGTATTTTAACTGAATCCCACTACACACATTATACCAAAGAACTATAAATTAGTGGGTTGATAAAAGAAAATAACCCATAATTCAATATCCGCACTTAAATAACACTGAGAACCTCTCCCCAATTAATATTGATACAAATGTGCACCTCATTGGGAATTTGTAAAATAAATATTATAATAATTCTTCCAACCAAATCACAAGGGATAATATAAATTTCTATGAACCATATGATAATGACACGATTTTTTCACTAAAAAAATGAAATTATACTCATGTAATGGAAAAAAATGTAGGAAATTGGGTCTCTTCTACAAGCTATCTATGTGGATTTGGCCCAAAAATATTCTATTTCATGTTTTATCTAATTTCATTTAGAAGAAAATTGGAAATTATAGAATGTAATAAATTTTTTCTTTCCAAATTACTTCCATGAATATATTTTTAGGATTTACCTATAATATTTAAACTTATATTCTGTTAATTTCTAGAATTTATAATTATACATTTTAAATATGCATATATTTTTTTGAAATTTAAAAATTTTATTACTTCCAAATTACGAAATCTTTGATATAAATTTTATTTATTTTCTATTTGATAATTGTATAATCATTACAATTAATATTCAATTTCATCTATAATATTATTAACTTTTTAAACATTATATTCACTATTATTGAAAATCATAAAAGAAAATACTAATGAATTCAACCACAAGTGTGTATTCTTAATTATTATTAAAATAATTTATTATTTCTAATTTTTACTCACTTTTATCACCGTTAAATTATTTTAATAGTATATTTTTTTTGATTTTTTATTGATAATAATGAGTTAAAGTTATATTATGAAACATTGAACAAGTGATTAATATGAGGAAGGTGCTAATGCTTTTTTTTTATTTTCTAAATAAAATGTACAAATAATGACAGGTTTTTCTATCCATGTCTGAAATGTTTAAATATGAAAATGTAGAAAATAGAGATATCAAATATTATTTAATTTATCATGTTTTTAATCTGAGTTATATCCCTTAGATTTGTCATGGTGAAACTGGTCATAATTTTAGATATATTGATGGCGATGATTTATAAGATGATGAATCTGATCAAATTGATGAAATGATTTTTGGTATTGAAGTAGAGTAATTTGAGAATAAACCAAAAATTGAGTGTCTTTATGGTGATGTTGAAACACTGTTGTATATAGGTTGTATGGAATTTACAATTTTATCAGTGGTGTTAATATTGATTAACTCAAAGCTGAAACATGGATAGAGTGACAAGAGTTATATAAATTTGCTATAATTGTTGAAGTATATTCATTCTAAATACAGTGATATTCTAGATAAAAATTATAAAGTGATGAAAATAATATTCCTTTTGGGGTTAGGGTACAAAAAATAAATGTCCTCTTGAATTACTATATTCTATATAGGAAGGAATATGAATTTCTATCAGGGTTTCCTAAATATAGGGCATCATGACATAAGTTTAAAGAAAAACCATATGCTGATTTAGTAGTTAAAGAGACTCATACCAAGGAATTTTGACATCTCCCTATAATTCCTCTTTTTACATGTTTATTATCAAATTCATATGATTTGAAAAGGTCAAGATGGCGTATAGATGATAAGATAAGGGATGGAATATGACAACATGCATCAGATTTTCCACATTAGGAGAAAATCGATAAGTTGTTTCCAATATTCGAAAATTAAGTTAGAAATCTAATACATAGACAATTCATGGATGGAATTAGTCCATATCAAAGCCTTAGTATCATACACAGTTCATGCCCTTTTTAGTTGGTAATTTACTACTTGTATCCTGCATTTTGTATGAATTGAAAGTATGTTATATTGAGTTTAATAATATCTAGACCAAAATAACCCAAAAATGATATTGATGTTTTCTTTTCACCATAAATTGATGATTTGAATCTTTTATGGGAGGATGGTTTTATGGTGTATTAATATTTTAGAATGGAATATTTTCACCTATATGCAATTATTATCTTCACTACAAATGGATCCCCAATATTTGAAAACTTACCTGGATATAGTTTTAAGTGGCATACTGATTATAAAATTTTTTGAACAATAGACTTCATATTATCAACTGAATCATAGTAAAAAAACATTATACATGGTTCATTTAATGTTTTTATCTATGAATCACTCTTATAGAATATAAAAAAAATTCATTAAGTAGATCATAAGAATTTGATATTTCTCTAAAACCTTTATCCACAAATCATTATTTTGACATGGTGAAAAACATTGATGTGACATTCAAAAACACACATAAATATGGTAATGATAGAAATATTTGGAAGAAAAATTCAATATTTTTTGAGCCATCATAATAGAGATATCATATTTCAAACATAACATTGAATCCATTCATGCGGAGAAAAATATTTAAGATAGCTTCATTCGAATATTTCTAAATATTAATAGAAAGAACAAAGATAGGTCAAATTAAACATTGGACTTAATCCCAATAGTAATGCATTTGGAGTTAGCACCAACTCCAAATTAAAGGATAACATTCTTTCCCACCGACTTGTTATATATTATCCAAGAGGGAGAAAATTATCTTTTTTCAGTGTTTTCATGATATCAAATTATCACAAGGTTATTCTTCAAATGTAAAAAAATTGTGTCTTAAAATGATTTGAAGTTGAATGGTATGAAATATCATCATTTTCATATCTTGATGAAATTTATCTTTCTAGTTTCATTGTGTGGAATTTTTTCCATCCATGTCAAAATGGTTATCATGAAGGTGTACTATTTTTTCAATTCAATTTGTAATTAAGGGATTGATCTGAATGCTTTGAGAAATTTGGAGAAGTAATCATTTTCTATAATATTTCCATTGGTGATGTATTTTCCTTATTTTTTGTTATCATGGTGCATTTTATTGGTTCATTTTGTGTTAAAAGTAAATCTATGCATACCTGTATATCTATATTGGATGTATCATTTTGAAAGGTATATGATGTTATTGAATGAGTATTTTAAGAATCCATGTCAACCTGAAGCCTCAAATTTTTAGAAGTATATTTATAAAGATGTAGAAGAGTTTTGTACAAGATACTTTTCTTTAGTACAGCACATTCAATTTCTTGTATATCTCTGTGAATCCTTTAATTATGGGGGAAAGGGTATCCATGGATTAAAAGTCAAATCGTGGAAAGGTGAATTAAGGAAGAAGGTACATTTATACATATTAAATAACATAGATGATGCTCAACCATATATAACATTTCATATTAATGTATTGAAACAATATTATCTAAAGATGAAAGTTTTTTGGATTTTTATTAGCCATAACAAAACTTTTTTCCATGTTTTAAAGAGAGTGTGCTTGGTAGATTAGATGCATCAAAAACATTGAAATTTTTAGTGGGCGGTTGAAGTTTAAATTTGATAACATGGCCTATGGATGACATTAATGGATATTAATTTCGAATGAACAATTAGGATAATATAATTTTTATTCAGAATAACAGTGTTTTGGTGTTCACAGAACCAATCTATTTTTTTGAGTGATATAGACAAAAACCCAATTTCTACATCATGTTCATATTAAGGAGTCATTGAAGAAATATTGGAGGTTGATTAAATTAAATTTAAGGTTCTAGTGGTTAATTGAAGATGTTTTATCGATGAAAATAGTGTTAGAAATGATGAATTTGGAATAACACTAGCTAATTTGAATTGATTGGAATACACCACTGATTCTTTTATAATTTAAAAATGTGAAAAAGAAATTTTATATCTTATTGAGCAATCTAACATGTAGTGGTCAATTGTTTTACAAGGAAAAAAATAATATTTTTTTGATGATAAACATGATAAAGATGTTGATTTATGTGAGATCCATACTTACATGGAATGATTAATAGATAATATTGATTTTCACATCATAGACATTGTTTTTTACATACATAATGATAATGATGAAGGAATTTGGAAAAACAATACTTTAGTACATTATTAATATTATAGGTAACATATGTTTACTTCTCATTTAGTTTTTATAAATTCAAGAGTTTTTAGACATATTAATTTTCTTTTCTTTTTTAAAACACGTATTATAACTAATAAGTTAATGTTTTTGTTTATATTAGTTTGTTTTTGTTTATTTTTCCTTATTTACCAATACATAACTTATCTATTAATTTATTTTTGTCAAAAAAATTATTTTTATATATAATATATTAAATAAAAACAAAAATATTGCATAAGAGTATATTAGAAAAATATTCTTTTTCATAAAGAATGATTTATTATGTTGGATCATTTTTACTATTTAAACACCATTTTGGATTTGTTTCCACTATATTATATGTACCTTCATATCTCATGAATGTTGTTATAATTTTAAAGTACTATTAAAAATATAAATATAAATTCATTAATTTTAGTTTTGTTTACTTTTTTGGTTGATGATTTTTAATTTTTACTTACATTAGTATGTAATAGTTGAATTTTTATATTGGTGTACTAATTGTTTTTTCTTTGATTTTTAGGATAATGTAAGATCGATCAAGTGATCCACCACATACTTTTGGATATGATAGTACCCATACGTCTAGATAGGAATGTAAACTTGATCCTATTGATGAGATTTATTCTTCTTTACAATATGCATCTTCTCTAATGGGGACAAAGAAGATTTTGATGGTTGGTAGGCGTTGTAGCACACGTATACCAAAATTATCAGTTTTCCATACCAAAACCATAGGATATCTGTAGAAATTGATGATAATTATATTCTAATAGGTCCAAATTCAAAACAATTCTAGGTTTTTATATTAGTTTAGGCTTAAAGAAAAGTTAGTAATTTGATTTATGATCGGAAAAGTGTTTAAAATTTGATAATATCTCACTTGTGGGATAAAATTTTGGTGAGATTGTTTTTATTATTTTCCTTATATTGAAATATTTAGAGTAGTATATGTTTCCCCCCTTCTTATCAGATGAAATATGATATACCAAATACAAGTGGAGTCAGGAGGAAAAGTTTATCATTATCTTATAGGAGATGGATGGATTTTAAATCAACCCTCCCATCATATTTCATTTTTGGGAATACATAACATCATAATACATATGATATATATCCATTTAGAGATGAAGATGCATAGAAGTAATTTTTTGAAAGTAGTAGATGAGAATCATTTTTTGGAAAGAATAATGTTACCTTTTATAAGATTTTTATATTAACCATTTTATTAATGATTTATTCATTCTTAATTTACAAGACATTGAGGCAATATCATCAATAGATCCAACATAGAAACCTATACCCTCATACTTTATCTTTTGGAGGGAATAAATTATTGTAATAACAAATGTTGGAAGAAAATTTTCAAAAACTAAGAGCTGTGTCTTCAGGATCTGTAGAGGTTTCTCCTCCATAACCCCCCTCTCCCTAGACATGATAAATTGAAGAGGGGTCAAATGTGAAAAAAAAATATAATATGTTATGAATGAGTCTAGAGTTGTATCTGAGAGGACTGTAAGATGTTTACTTTATTTATATATTTAGGTAAATTCAATTCTTTATACATTGTGATTCATTAAGGGTTTTTTCAAATATTTCATACAGGATTCTCAAGAGGAGTGGATCACATAAGGGGAATTTATAAGTAAGGGTAGGAAGAATATTTTTGATATAGCATTGGGAAAGCCTGAAGAGCCATGTGATGTATGAGGATACCAGGTAGGTGTATCAGTGAAAAAATCATTTCAATGTTTTGTAGATTCTTCAATGCAAGCTTTTTATAAAAATAAAATAAAATATTTGGAAGGTGAAGTTTAGGATATTCATGTGACGATAGAGGATATTATCAGAGCTTCAGTACAATCTATATTTTCATACATGTAAAGATAGTTTTAGACTGCATCTCACACTCCTCCACCTCCTCCAGTACCTCCCACTCATTCACCTCTACCTGTAGACGCCACTCCTTCTTACCATGCCACTACACACCTCCTCCACAACTTCCAAATTATTATGAGTTTTATGTTGATGATCCCCAGCATTATATTATTTCATATGTGATGGCATTTTATATTATATATATTATGTATTATCAATAAATATAAATATATCATCATGGGGTCACAAAACATGATATTATAGAAAGATCATAAAGATTATTATTACCTATATATTAGGTGAGTATAGTTGGAAAAAGTATCGCCCACTTTTGACTTTGGCCATCTAAACTTGTTCGACATATTATCATAGAGTTATGTGTATATTTTATCTTTTTTTTTTAATTTTTTATTTTTTTTAATATTTTAAAGTTTATATATTTATCTATTTTTTTACAGTAATACTCTAAACATAAATAAATAATATATAGAAAATAAAAAATAAAACGAGTTATGACCTCATATACAAATTCGAGTAGTATTTGTAGATTGTAAACATGTTCATTTTTTTATGAATTCAATATTATAATTAAATATGGTGTTTTTGGCTGTGCAATTAATATGGAACTTTTGAAAAATGATATCATGGAGATTGTAATTGGAGATCAGTTGGGAATCAACACGATACAAGTTTTTTCCATGTAAGTATTACCATAAATATTTCTGTACATTTAATTTAATGAAAATTTTTACTTATTCTTTATTTGTATTAGGTATCTTTACTAAATTTTGTGAGGATCATGACAAGACAAATGTATATGGATTTATGGACCCATGGTTTATTTCACCTAAATTGGTAACAATTACTAAAGAAAAAAAGAATAGTTTATACTGTTGGAAGATTTCAAAATAATACAATTATTCTGTTCTGTATGATTCCTCAACTTCAAGAGTATGAAACATATATCTCAAAAAGTGTTATATTTCTTTTAACATAATAACCACCAATAAATTTTCTTTTATATTAATGTCCATTGGATGTTATGTGTTTTTTTTAAACGGAGAAGTCAAATTGATGGTTATGATATATCTATGGTAAACAGAAAAAAAAACATTTAAGAATGTAATGGACATGTAAGTTTTAATTTTTTTAGTATATTTTTATACTATAATGAATTTTAAATTTATTTCATACATATTATTTTCAAGTAGGGAAGGAAATTTTTTGACTGACCTCAAGAAAATAGGGAACCAAGATCAAACGTGTAAAAGAAAAGGTAAATTCTCATTTATAATTATTAACTTTTGAATATATTACTTAATAATTTTATTCTGAATTGAAAAAAACCGTATTTTCATAAATAAGAAGGTGTAAAAGAATATGGATATTATGTTTTAATATTTATGTATGAAATAATTTCAACTGGAAAAGTTACCAAGTTCTACCAGGTTATATTTATTTATAAAATTTTCCTTAATATTTATTTTTTTTAATCAGAAAACATTTTAAATTATTTCCTTTTAGTTATTAGATTTTTTTATAACCCTCTAACTTATAATGAATAAGAGGTGAGACACTTAAAAATTGATTGGGAAAATAATTTTACAAGTCTAATTGTATTTTAATTTTTTGGTACTATATATTGTAATCGTGAAGGTTATAATTGTAAATGTATTTTTTTCATTATAGTTTTTTACTATATATTGTCATATTTAAAATTTTCATTGTAAATGCCTTTTTCTGGTAGTTCTGTTGCAATTTATTTTTTCTTTCTACATAGTTTATGATCATTTTTCTAATTGTTTTAATTTCTTGTCTACAGGTGGAGAGGAAATTGGACAATAATATTATTAAAAAAATAAGTTTTCACATTGGTTATTTTATAACTGATTTGAAAACCCATTAATATTGATTTCTAGGTTGGTTATTTGATAACCGACATCAAAACCCATTTTATTGTGGGGTTTTCGAATCAGTTATTTGATAACCGACATGTAAAACACTTTATCAGATTATTTTTTCACATTAGTTATCAAATAACCCATTTTAAAACCCCAATAAATAATTCATTTACCACGTAAATTTTTTTAACCTATTTTAAAATCATATTAACAACATCCCCTGAAATAATTTTATGTATAAACATATATTTAAAAAACCGATGTGAAAAACAATTTTCTTTTCTTTTGAATCGATTCACTCCTTAATACCATACATTTCATCTAATGAAAAATTAATTTTTACTCAATATATTATAGGGATATATTTTCCCCCCATCAAAAAATTAAAATCCATAAATTCCTATATGAAATACATATGAAAACATTTTTAATTCCATCATATCTTATTTAACCCACGAAAAGAAATTATTTTCATGAAAACATCAATAATACGTCATCATTATCTATAAAAAATAGGTGTATTGATTCATTATATGATATACTTAATGAATTATAATAAACATTAAAGGATATTTACAATATTAAAAAAAATATTTTCAGTGCGTTTAGAATTATAATAAGAAATAAAAAAAAATACCTTTTCATTTTTAATATTTTATAATTTTAATAGAAAATAATTTATAAATTAGATGGAATATAAATATATTTGGAAAACTATGAAAAATTAGAGGGAAATGTTCTTAATGAAATTGATGTAGATAGTCGAAAAATTTATTCATACAAATGATTTCTAAAAATGATATTTCTTTCACTCTTCTGTAAAGAAGGCCATGTTAATAGAAAAAATTATAATAAAAACATTAAAATAATGTTACCATTTTAAATAAATTAAAGTAAATTAAAAATAATTTTGGAAAACATATATGTATATATAATTAAATCTATAAAACAATATATAGAATATGGTTATAGAGGGGAAATATTCCTAACCAAAATGAAAATATAAGGTTATCTCCACTTACAAACATACTTCTAGTTGACTTTTGAACTAAAGAAAGGTAAAATGGTAAGAATAAATGTAAAATATATTAATAAAAAAAGGAGCAAAAAATATAGGTGGTTTTAGAGAGAGAGAAATTTCCCAGATTGAAATTCGAATATAAACAATATCAATTTCAAAATGAGATTAGTAAAACACACTTCTCTTAATTATAGATTTTCATAAGAGTGTATTAACATCATTTATATTAAACGTAATAACATTAATCACTTATTTTATAACCTTATTCAAATCTATTTTCTTTTATTAACATAAATTTTAATCATTCATTACACATATTAGCTAGCTATATTTTATTTTCAACATCGCATGTGAGTAATATAGATTATTTCACACAAGTATCATAATGGTGATGATAATCCATGATATTTAAAACAAAGCTCATTATTCCTATATTATTAAAGGTTTTAGAATTATTTTGTTTAAATTATTAATATATTTCCATGTTCATTTGATGGAAAATATGTGTATGGTTTTTGAGAATATAATTTGGGATGAGAATGTTTCATGTAATTTAATGATAAAAACACATTAATTTAAATTGACCATTATTTTTTTTCATGTCACACTAATAGAAAATAATTCAGGAAAAAATAACTCTTTAATACCATATACTAAAAATACTAATTTATTTATACTTATTTATGAAAAAAATTATAATGTTTGTATAAAATCATTCATCTGGTTGGTTGAACTGACCTAAATTTGAACTTGATACGCTAGTGAATAAGAAAGAGTTTAGAGCTATATATTAGTAGTATCATTTTCTGAAAAAAATAATGTTAATATATCATCATTATAGTAGAAAATTATATTTATAAATAGTATATATGAAGATCCTTTATGATTCTTTTGTAAAATATTTTTTATTTGTTTTCAACATATTGTTTTAGAGTGTTTTTTATTTCAGCTAGGAATTTGTTTTTTGAGGTGTTTAAAAAAGTTTAGTGAATCAAGAAGGTTTACTTAATAGGTAAAAGTCTTCTATCATAATATTTAAGTTCCCAACATCTTGCATATTTTTTTAATTCAATATGTGTTTTTATATTTTTTTACATGGGGGAGAATTCCAAGTCTTAAGATGTGATGATACAAAGATTATGTTATAGAAAAAAAAAGATTGATTTCAAATGTTATCATTCAAAAATAAAATTTTATTAGACCCAAATGTATAAAGTAAAACAAAATGAGTCTATTAGATAGAGGTATATGCAGTCTTATGAAAAAATAAAATTTTCAAGAAGATAATGTTTCAATACAGATAGTTTTTCATGTTTTGAGTTACATTATTAAACTTTACAGCTGTATGATGTTTGATGTTGTGAAGTTTTGAATTATGTAGTTTTATGAAGACAGTGGAGTTAATTTTATTATAAAATTTCATGGACTATGTTGTATATGAAATAGACTTTTTTACTCTAGAAAAAAAGAGTTTTTATGTTCATTTGAAATACTTTTAGAATGATCGTCAGATAAATAGGTTCATAGATGATTGGAAGGATATATTTGATGATCAATTAAGTCCAATATGATATATATTTACATTTTCCATTTATTGAAATTTTTTTCAAGGTGTTACAGATGGAGAATTTTTTATGTCTACTAGACAGTCAATTAACAAAGTTCTATCGAGCAGAGAAGTTTGAAGAGAGGTTCAACAAGTTTATTAGGTTAAAAAGATCATTCAAATATTTATCTGATAGAAAACCATCACATAAAGTAATATAATTTAATCTAATGGATATTTATACAAATATTTACCAGGTTGAGTTTTGTTAACAAATCCCTATATAAAGTTTGAGTAGATATTGGATAGACTATAAAGTTACACACCCAAATAATGAATGACCAATTCAGTTGAACATATGTGAGTTCATCAAGTGAAGGAAATCTATGAAGCTCAAAAGATAAGAATTTTTTAGACAATTGTATGGATTAGTTCATAATGAGTTGACCAGATAGAGGAACAGTACACAAAATAGAGAATTCCTTAACAATGCCATCGAATAGATTTTTACTGAATATAGTTATGAGAATATTTACAGAAAATTTATAATCACATAATAATTATGATTTTGAGATATTAATTTAATATTATTTATCAAGATGAGTTTTTAGGATGTTCAATAAAATTCATTGATATCGAGTTCTAAGGAAGAATCAATAATGTTATAGAAGGCCTGAGAGGTGTTCCGGTAAAGTATAACTGAGGGGAAAAATTAAAATTTGAATGTTTGGAGCCTATGATTTCTTAGATTAAATGTTCCTATATGAATGGGTTCAATTATAATACACATTAAAATTGTTCTTTTGTGACAGAGATTTTAAGTGATTTAATTTTTAAAGTGAGGGGTTCCAAAAAAGGAAACATTTGGCTAAGCAAAATGCATTAGATAAAGGTGTACATGGAGGCATGGTGAAGAGGTGTACATAGGTGTAACAAATAGAGGCATAATATTTTGAGGTGCAACTGATAGAGACATAATTAATTAATACATAATGGTACCAAACATTACCATAGAATTTTGAGAGTATATGGAATAGAAAAATTTGGGAAAAAGTTTTCATGAGATATTTTCAAAGTTATTATCTTCTATTGTCTCTATTGTATAAGAAAATATTATAACTGATGGGATTAAGTATAGCAACCTATCAAGATATAGAATGAGTTTATAGGAGTTATCTAAATTTCATTCACTTCATATCATTGTGAATTTCCATGGACAGGTGAGAGTCATCATCCCAAGGATGTAGTCAACCTACACCAGGGTAAAACCATGAAAATCTTGTGTTACTTGAATTATTTTTCCTATATTAACATATTAATAAGTTTGATATATAAATATGAAAATGATATAAATTATAACTAGTTTTAAGGGTTAATTTCAATAGAAAATCAATTTTAAAATATAACAACTAAGTCACCCCCCCTCTACACACACACACTTTATGAGTGGTTCTTTCATTCCTATGAGATTTAAGTGGAATCCAGGAACCCAATATCCATCTGTAATATCATATAATTTATTTTCATGGATGATCTTAACTTAGTTAAAAGAAGATGTATTCATACCATTGATGGATTGTGGTTGAAAAAAAAATTATCCCTTATATTCTTTCTCTCTACCTAGAAGTGATCGATGCAACTACAATCGAGTTTTTAACCATGGAGAAAGATACTATTGGCACATTTTGTAATAAATGTAATCTTTTCATTGATGGGAATTTTTAAAATTATTTTTTTTTTATTTTTTATAAAATATTTACATAAATGTGATGGGACTCAAGATAGAAAAGGAAACCTAAGACAAACTCCAAATAATATTTAATGAAAATATAAAATTGAAGAAGAAATGATTCAAATATGAAGAATAAATTTTAAAGATATCATAATGGGTGAAGATGAAAATATTGATGACTAATTCACCAGAAGTAATGAAATTTTCAACAACATCAGAGGATTCCAATGTGTCTTATAAGATTAAATCATTTTTAAAATGTTTTTACGGAACATTATAAATAGGTTTGATCCAAAAATATCTAATTTAAAAGATATATATGATTTATCATTTGATGAATTTCATAACATTGTTGTTTAATATAATATGGTGAAAGATAAAATATTCAAAATTAATATTAAGGAAGAAATATATTTTGAATATATGGGGAATTTTAAAATCCAAGAAAGTGAACACGAGATAGTAGGTATCAATAAATCATAATATAAAAAAGTTTATGGTGAAGTAAATGATAAAATTTTGAATATTGTCACGGAAAATACAATAAATATAGAGGTAAGGAAAAAAGGGAAATTCCCGCTTAATTGTATCAATCATGGAGGAATTAGACATTTTAATATGATTTTTCAAAAAAGAAATATAGATAATATGAAGATGATTATGAAGAAAATACATGGTGGAATAATCAGAAGAATTTTTTCAAGGAAGATAAGTAGTCTAATGAAAGAAAGATAATTTTCTTCGAAAATAATAAATGAATTATATTGAGTAATAAAGTTGAATACAACTCTACTATAAATATTTCATCAGAAGTCGAAAATCAATAGAAGTTAGTAACCTGCTTTTCTAAAGTTGAAAGAAATAAAGATACTTAAAATATTAAAATAGAGGAAGAAGTTGAATAAACCTATAAGGAATATCAGTTGATATGAAACCTTGTGTTATTTATTGAAAAAACACTAAAATCAAGAAAAAAGTGAGATTATTGAAGAAGGAATGTTAAAATAATAATAAAAGGTAAGAATAATTCCTTAAAAAGAAGATTCGTACTTGGAAAAAATTAACAATCTCAAGTTGGGAGTTAAAGAATAATTAAAAATGGTGGAAGATCTCGGTATAAAACTTACTTATGAGGAGGTTGATCAATGAATGTTTCAATAAATATTATTATATATTGAAAATACTTTATGTAAGAATAATGAGTATTTAAACAAAGCTACTAAGGAAGAAGATAAAATATCTCAAGACTGAGACAAATCATATTAAAAATCAAGTGAAATATACTATCACTACACTTAAAAGTTCATATTGTTCAACTAAATGTATAGGAATAAAAATAATTAATGGGATAGATTTGTTTGAGAATGGATGTGAGAAACACATCACATTAATGAAGGTTAAAAATGACCTTTATAAGAATGCTTTCCCACACTAAGAAGAATAAAATTCAAAAAAGATGTGTTGAACCTCAAGAAACTCATCATAGGAAAACCCAAAATTATATAGAAGATTAAGGATTATTGTATATTTTCTGTTTTCATGTATATATTATCACAAGGCATGTATTTTTTGGCACAAAATTCCTCTTAATTTATGTATTTGTGAATTTAAAGGGAGAAATAATGGATGAAATGAAAGTAAATTTATTAAGATGTAGGAAGAAAGAAAATCAAAGTCATCAAAAGATAGAATTTTCCCAAATAGCAACAAATTTAATTTCTAAAAGGAAATATTTGAAATGTGTGAGCAACCAAGTCACTAAGATAAATAATTTATGACAACACTTCTCATACCAGTTTCATATATTAGAAAATAAAAGGAGTTTGGGAAGAAGAAAATTGAGATAAATCATTTTTTATTGAGAATCATCTATGAGATAATAAATAGATTAAACCGTATATTATTGATAATGGTTATTCCTCAAATATGAAAGGTGATTTTAAAATTTCATATTAATTGAATAACACAAAGGAGGACAATTTAGTTTTTAAAATGATAGTTCCTTAAAAACTAGAGTAATTGGAATGACAACAGTTAGAGCTCAGAAACTAAAGTAAATGGAAGTTTTACTTATTGATGGGACTAAGATAATCTTGATGAGTGTTATCCAAATTTATGATGACGGTAAGGAGGTTATATTCATAAAATATTCTTGTATAATATTATATTTTAATGATGAAAAAAATTATTATGGGATAAAGAACCATCAATAATCTATTTCAGATTGGAGATCCTAGTAACTATTTTTATAAAGTGGCTAGGTTGAAGATATGTCATGGAACTAAAAAATTGGAAATATGGGATTGAAAACTATGAGGAATGTTTTAAAGAAATATGTGGTAAGATATTTACCTAAACTAAAATGTAACAATGATATTATTTGTCAAAATTTCCGGAAAGGAAGGATTGTTAGAAGAAGACACAAGAAAGCTGAGATAAAACCTACCAGAACTTCTGAGCTCATAAACTCTGATCTTTGTGTGATGATGGGGCATAAATAAATGATTTTTACATTGTTAATTTCTTTATCATTTCACTCAGATAGCTATCATAATGTTTAGGAAACATAAACTAAAGGCTACATGAGTGTTCATAAGTTTACGAAGGGGTTTTTGTAAATAATATTTTTCATATATATTGATGTTGAGGATAGATAATAGAAAGGAGAACACAAGTAAATCCTTCAAGTCTTATCTAAGGAAACAAGTAATCAAACACAATTATAGTTCTCCCTAATATTATCTATAATATTTTGGGTGAATAGACAAAATATATGTTCAGTTGATATGGGAAGAAGTGTTATTTCTACATATAAAGTTTCTAAATTCTTCTAGAGAGAATCTGTACGTAAAATTATGAATGTTTAGAATAGATTTTTTCTTCAACTAGAATAAAAAATGACTCTCTATGATAGGTGGTATATGAAATAAACAACAATGAAATTTTTCCTAGTTTTGGGGATAACTTTATTATTAAATATATAAAAATCTATATTTCATAAAGTTTGATGAAAAATAAGATGAAGGAATTTTCATGGGATATTTAGCTGACGAAAGAAATTATAAATGTTGGGGTAAATGACAATAAATTTTTCTTGATTACTTTGATGTGAATTTTTTTGAAAAACAGATTTGTTTAACAAAATTTCTTTAAGATGTTACAAAAGAAAGATTGATGTCTTCCAAATAAGATAATCTAAAGGAATTTGATTGTGAGCCTAAACTTATACACATTGATTCAAAATAGTCATGTTAAGAGGAAATTAAGATCAGAATAATGTCACTAAATTTATAAATTAAAAAACATGTTGAATCTAACAAAATCATCTGAAATTATAAATCTCCAATTCAAACCAGAAGGAAATTCATATTAGATAATCAAACATCACCTATCTCATAGGTTTAACCTCAATCAGTTTCATAGGTAGTGGAATATAAATAGGGGTTAAATGTGATGAATTAATAGTTAGATCAAATTGAGAAAAAATGAAACATGGAATATTATTCCTCGGTCGAAATGAAAGAACATTATAGGGAAAAATTAATTTTCAGAAATAATCTCAATGAAAGTGGAGAAATATCATGAAATAAAGCATGAATAATTTGAAATGGTTACACAGAGTAGGAAGTTCTTGATTTTGAAGGGACATTTTCCCCTTCTATAATAATTGAAACTTTAAGAATGTTATCAATAGTTATTTCACATCGTAATTACCAATTCTATCTGATATATGTTAACTCATCTTTCATAAATAGAGAAATTGAAAAAACAATTAGAAAACTTGTGGGTTCATACTTGATAATTATAGAACCATGGTGTATAAAATGAATAAAAAATATTGTTTTCTTAAATATTAACTATTAAAAAGTTGATAACAACTTGTATATGAAGGCATTTGTTAATGGTAATCTGTTTTTTATTTAAAATGATGATATAATTTTTTAAGGTGATAGTGATAAATATTCTAAATAGTTTTCTAAATAAATGAAAAGAAATATTGATATATCAATTCTTGGAGAGTTGAAGTTATTTTAGGTATTACTTGTTTAAGGGAATGGATTTTAAATCTTCATATATCAGGAAAAGTATGTCAAGGAGGCATTATAAAATTTTGACAGGGCATATTCATAGGATATTTCTACTCCTTTCTTTATTGACATGAAGATTAGTAAATTTGAAGCTGGGAAAAGTCTAAATTAGAAAGAGTTTTAGTAGTTCATAGGAATCCTACTCAATCATATGGCTTCAAGTCCTGGAATTCCTTATACTAAAATCTTATGTGCAAGATATCATAGTGATCCAAAGTAATCACATTTATAGGGTGATAATAGAATACTTAAGTATATTAAAGTAACATTAAATTAGGGTATGATATATAAAATAAGTAATGATATAACCTTTATTGGGTTTACTGATGCAAATTGGTCAAGATATTTTAGTAATATAAAATCAACCTCATGAGGAACTTTATTATCGGTTTAATTTTTTTTATTTGGCATAGTAAGAAAAAAAATTAGTTACTTTGAGTACAATAGAATTAGAATATGGTTATTCCACCCAATATTGTATGAAAATAGTGTGGATGAAAGTTCTATTAAAGTATTTATGGGTTAAAATTAAGAAACCATTGAATATTATTCATGGTAATCAAATTTCCATTGATATCTCTAAAAATATTATACAAAATTCTAGATCAACACACATGTTATAAAAAAAGGGGTAGAAAAAATTGACAAGGATTTTATCAATATCAGGGCCACAAAATTTCATACCAACAAGGATTAGAATTCCCTCGAAAGCATTTCTTAAACCAGTAGTGTAGTGTTAGGAAATTCACTTTGAAAAATGGTGTGGTTTGATGGAAGTTTAAAAAATATTTATTTGTTAAGAATGCTTCAAAAAAATACAAATGTGTGATTTAAGGATGGTTTTGTAAAATATTTTATATTTTTTGTCAACATTTTTTTTTTGAAATGTTTTTTATTTTAGATTAGAGTGTGTTGTTGTATGTTTTTAATAATGTTTTTTTAACTAATTAATAATGTTTCCTTATAAAGTTAGATGGTGTTATGATTACCTTCAAGTTCTTAAAATTAGGAATATTTTCATGATTCAAGTTAATATTAAATGATTGGGGAGAATTGAAATTTTGAATATGTGACTGTAAAAAGATGATGTTACTGTTGTATGAAGTTTTCTCTTGAATGATATCACGTTCAGATGCTAAATTATCGATAATACACATATGAAGGACATCGGTACGGGTCTAACAGAAAGAGGCATATAAAGTTTCCTAGAAAATTAAGTTTCCATGAAGATGAAGTTTCCATATTGATAGTTTTAATTAAGTATAAGGTACATCATTGATGTTGAAAGATGTATGAAGTTTGAAGTTACGAAGTAATGAAGGATACTAATGTATGAAGGCTTTCAGATCAAGTTTATCGAACAAAGTTACATGATTTATTTGTATATGATAGAGGCATTGTTACTTTGGGTGAAAAATAGTTTATTAGTTCATCACATGGACATGGAAAAATATGATTATAATGTGATATCTGATTATAAAAAAAGTTACAATGGATATATATTAACATTTTCCATTATTTTTTTTCAATGTGGTGTGGGTGAAGAAATATGGTAATTATACTAGAAAAACAATGAAAACATCTACATAGAAGAGAAGTTCGTAGAGGGGTGGATAAGTTTAGTAGGAAAATAATATCATTCAAAAATTAATCAGGTGTAAAAGCATCATATAGAGAAATAGGATTTTCTTGGGTAGATTTTTATATACATATTTACTAGACTACATTTTGTGAACCAAGCTCAGTGTAAAGTTTGAGAGGATAAAATATGGGTCAGATTGATACTTTTTGAAAAAATAGACAGATCGGGTTGGTTGAACATATAATAGTTCATTAAATATAGTAAATATCTAAATCTAAATGGAAAAAAAATTTATGAGACCATCGAAAAAATGATTTCTTACAGAGTTTACCAAATACAGGAATAATACACTTAATAGAGAATTTATTAATGAATACATCAGAAAAAAAGTTACTGAATGGAGTTATGAGATGCTTTATATAAAATTTGTAAATAACAAAATAATGGAGATTCTAATATATTCTTTCAATGTTTATTATATAGGTATCTATTTAGAAACTTTTAATAAATTCATTAACACTAAGTTTTCAAGATTATTTATGAAATTTGTTGATGTTTTGGAGTTCAGTAGAAAAATTCTAATTTGAATTTTGGGAGCCTGTGATTTCTAAGAGGAAATATACCTATATAGAGGGGTGAAAGTACAGTATGAATTAACATTATTCATTATTAAGAGAGAGCTAAAGATATGAAGTTTTTATTGTGCGAGGTTCCAATCAAGGAAACATTTGGTTAAGATAAATTCATAGGATAGAGGTGTGTACAAAGGCACCTGAAAGACGTTTACATAGGTGTTACAGGTTGAGAAAAATGTTTTGAGGTGAACTAAATGGAGACATATTGGATTAAGACACAAGTTCAATGAAAATAGTAACACCAAAAAAATTTTATACCAGAAATAGAAATTTCAAAATAACATTTATAATGAGACGTGTCCAAAGTTATTATCTTATGTTGTCTATAAAGTTTACTAAAACATTTTTACTTATAGTAGTTACTAGAATTACCAACGGAGATCCTAAAAGAGCATTAGATGATTTTTCTCAACTTTATTCACTTCATATCATAGTGAATTTACAAGGACTGACGAGAGTTTTCATGGAAAGTATGTAGTCACCAACATTGGGGAGATCCTTGAAAGTCTTATGTTCTATTATTTACTTACATATATTTTAATATGAATAAGGTTGAGATATAAATTTTAAAAGGATATAAACTCTAAAAAGTTATAAGAGTTAATTTAAATAGAGAATAAATTATAAAAGATTACTACTAATGCACCCCCTTCTCAACAGTTCTCACATTTTGGGGAACCTTAGGATATGTTAAGGAATTTTAAAAAAAATTGGTGAAAAACTACATACTTAAATTTATTAATTTAAACCTTCTTAAAATGGGTTCCATTAGAAGGAAGGATTTTGGGTTCCTTCACGGAACTACAAGAAACCAAAAGTATAAAAAGGATTTAGGATAGGAAAAATGGGTAGGTAATTTGGATTGAATCGAATTATTTTATTAGTTTCAGATGGGTAAATGTGGGGTCAATTTATAAGTGTTTTTTTGAGTAATATTTTTATAAATAATCCTTTCATAAGCTGTAATACTATAATTTTAAAAAGGAAAGTTGATAAAAAAACTGAAAAATAATGGATATGAGTCCTGAATACACTCATTAACTCAATTTCAAAATACATTTTAAAAATATTTTAAGTCTTTTCCACTTTGTTTATCAATTTTATGACATTTTACCTTTACCTTGACATATTAATTTTTATCTATGTAAATTATTTTTATATCTAAAAATGAAATTTCCCTTCTTGCCTTATTTCATATTTCTAATTATAAATGCTAAATTCATTTAACCTAATTCAATTTTTTTAAATATGACTAATTGTACTCTTAATTTAAATATATATATATATATAGAAAAATGATTTTTGAAATAATAATTGTTCTTGATATTTTTTCATATCAATTACTTGTTAAATATATCTTAGTTTACTTTTTATTAAATGAAAAAATAGAATAAATTCAAAATTAAAATTTGATTAATTTAGTTTTTTGATATTACACAGTAAAAATAGTTCGTTATAAAATACCTCCTTTTTAGTATTAAATGATTTTATCTAAAAACCCTTAAAATTAATTACTTAACATCTAAAAATTACATTTTATCAAAAAATATTTTTTATAAAATTTATTTAAATTTTATAAATATATGAAATAATTTCTTGATGATAATAATAATAATAATATATAACACCTACAAATAAAAATTATATTATTTAAAAAAAATCTTATTTCTTTCTATAATTATTTATTATATTTCAATTATATAGTTGTAAATTTTTACTAAAAATTAAACAACTTCAATATAAAAACATACATTACTAATGAACATATATCTAATGAACATTATTCTAATGACTATATTTCGGGTGACCAAATATTTATATAATGGTCGTATTTCATTTCTATATATATACTTATATACATTTTCAAGATCATTAATCCTATTCATGTACTTCTATCTTCCTATGTCTGCTCTATTTTTAATTTTTCTCCATATTTCCACTATTGTAATCAATGTTACGATATTCTTGAGAACCTATGAGGATAAATATTTTAAGTTATTGGCATTTTTATTTACATGTTTTTTTATTCCCCTTGTAAATTTATAAATGATTTTTCATATGTGTTCTCAAAATGTATTATTTTTTATCTCAAATTGTAATATTACATCATAATGAAATGTATTGTGGTTTGTTTAGTTCTATTTTTTGGTGTGAAACAAGCTATTAAAAATAATATTTTTTTTAATGAAAATATATAAAATTGATGAGGTGTTATAGTGATATGTTCTTAAAATTATAGAATGGAAATAGTTAGTAATTATTCAATTGGTACATTGAAACATAATTAATGTATAATTCTTGGATGTATCCCTTAGTCTTAAACCAAGTAAAAATATATTGTTTCACTATATTTATATTATTTTTCTAGTTTTTTGATATATACATTTGTTTGAAAGGTTTTGTGCGTTATAATAAACATGGTAAAGAAGATTTATTTGAAGTGAAGAAGAATTTGATACCCTAATTTAACCCCACCACTTAGGGTAAATTTGGGATCTTGTGGTTGTGTCAAGTTGTATAATAATGGGAAGAACCAAATGAAATCAAATTTATGGTCTCTTATAAATTATGTAAAATATTATTCTATTAATAGTTTATATATAAGTGATGATATCGAGTTTTTTTTGTCTAGGGGAAATAATAAATCACTCAACACTAAAGGAAAGTAGAAATGTTTCTTAATAAATGCCTTTTAAAATCATATTTAAATGAAAGTGATGCGTTTTACATCCATAAATTCAATTTAAGATAAGTTTTACATAGATTATGAGAGTGAATACAAGGTGAATGAGTTGAATCTATACGTGATTCATGATAATTTCAATGATTTTCAGATATATCTAATTGATAATATCAATTTTCTCTTTAGTGAGATCATTAAGGTTGTTGGATCTATTCATGGACTCAGTGATGATATGAATTATATGAATATAATGTACAAAATTATAAGAATATTTATACCTTTATATAATCCAAAGTGGTTAATTCTAGAAGAAAGAAAGCTTTAAGATATATTTAATGATTCATAGAGTCAGCTAGTTGAAGGAAAGGATGGGCTCGTAAGGGGTGCTCCACAGCAAGGGTGTCCCCGTCGCCACCTCACCCCCTTCTGTAACAGGTCGGCTCGGACCTCCTCGGTGCTTGAATGGTGAGATCATGGTGGATTACTCCTTCTGTGGCGGCGACATGCGACCTCATGGTGTCGGCTGCCTCAACGTTTCTCTATGTTTATGGCCTTCTTCTCACCTCACTCCACCTATTTTGGATAGCGTTTCCAAAGGTTTTGAGGTGATGTTCCATGGACGAGATCTAGTTTCCACATCCGAGGGTGGTTACCTCATCTCCTGTGACTGTGGTGGGTGGGTCGTTGTAGTCTCTGAGGCGTTCGGATGTGGTGACGGGATTTGGGTGTGGGATTACGGTAGGGTCTAGTGAGATATGTGTTTGGATGGTCATTGACAAGGTGATGGTCTCCTGCTCCTTGATTTCTTCTTTATCTATTGGGTTTGACTGGATCTGTTGTTTTTGTTTTTGTTTTGGTTGAATTGGCATTCGAGAGATTGGTTGGGGATGTTTTTTGGTGTTTAGGTCAGCAGTTTTGTTCAAGTTGTTCATGTCGTTGGTGTCATGTGTCAGTTCTGATTTTGGATTCTGGTCGTGGATGGTGACTGCTTTACTGCTAATTTTTTATAATGAGTCTGAGTTGCTGAAGGAAAATGAGTTGAACTTACTGGCTCTGTGAAGGTTCTATGGAGGTGTTGTGAATGAACATTGGGGGACATCTTGTAGGTCTGATCTGGTGTTGTTTATTTTTCTGTTAAATGCTATGAATTGGTGGAGGTGTTGGTTGAATGCATGAATTTTTAGTATGATCTTTGTGGCATTCTGTTTCAAGGTTCGAGGGCCGCTACATCTATCTTACATGTTTTTTCTCCAGATGTGGTTTTAAGCAATTTATTTTCATACATCCTTCACTCCAAAATCAGATGTTTAAGAGGGTATGGATTTGCCATCGGTTCCAGGCCCATGCACTCATGCACGAGATAGTTATCCGATAGTGAGGAGTAGAAGGAGGATGATCTTATTGTTTATGTTGCTGGGTAGGGGATCTTTTATGTCACCATGGTGTTTTTTGGCCTTAAAAATTAATTTGAGGGTGTTTTTATTATCCTAGGTCGTGAAGTCATTTATGTTTTTTCACTTTTCCTTAAAAAGTGTTTGAATAATAAAAATTTAATTTTTAGTCATATAGTCAGCTAGTTGAATATAAATTTAGAGTGAAGCTAGAATTTTTTGGTACTGTCATAAAAAATGAAGTTTCGTTCATAGAAAAGAATGAGATTCATGAAGAAGGAAATTAAAATTGACAAATAAGTGATTAATTACTATCAATTATACAAATAAAATCCAATAAAGGGAAATAAAGTTTTAAAGTTAAGTTACTCTTTGCCTATTTTAAATGAGTAAAAGTCTAGAATACCATAATAAGATGTCGGTGGAGGAAATAAAGTGATGTTAGTTAGTTTGATTACTCATAGAAAATATAAAATGAAGTTTCACCCAAAAAAACCTAAAATTCATTTAGGAAGAGGTTTTGGTTTAAGATCATAGTGAGAATGTAAGAGGATAATGCAGAGGATTGTTTTTGAAGAAGGATAGTATAACTTTAAGTCAAGATGATATACTAATTAAAGTGATTAAATTTTTTTAAACATTATGTAAGAAGGAAATACAGACTAAAGGTATTTTTTATCTCATGGTTGAACTTGATGTCTCTATTAAAGAGATCAATTTATAATAAAATAAGTTTTGAAAAATTCGTAGATAGTATAACGATTCATTAGTGTATGCTGACAAACATGAAGGTGAGAATACTTAGTTAAGTAAGGTTATAAATTATTAAGGATATACATAATAAACTTTCCAAGAATTCTTAGACTCCATAATAAAATTTTAAGAAAAATAAAATAAAATTATTGACTATAGCGCTTATATCGAGGAAATGAAAAAAGTTTGAATCCATTGAATATAAAGTTTTTACTTTGAGAAATAAATTTGATGCTGAAATGAAATCCAATGGTTTGTGGAAGATGATATAGTTTGTAAACATCTCAGATGACTATTTAAAGTAAAGTGAGGAATTAGGCACTAGTAGTATCAATAAGGTGCTTAATGATCCAAGATCCAACTATATTGGTAAAAGTGGACTTGGATTTGATGTAAAACAAAAAAATGGGGTATAAAATGTATAAATAAAGGGAATAAAAATTTTATAGATAACTATCAACCATTAATATCATATAGAATATCAAGAAATTATTTCACAGTGGTGGATATGTATAATAATGGTGAATATATCTTTTTTATTGGCATAGTATTAATTTTCTTTGTTTACCTGGGACTCATAATGATGTATTTTGAAGATACAAAAGTATAATTTAAAGGAAAAAAAATGAAATTCAACAAAGGGATGTGATAACATATCTAATACCTCAAATAAGATACTCTTTTAATGAATATTTTTTTTATTTAAATAACTTTATTCATAAATATATGAATTATAAGTAGTTAAGGAGTCAAAATAATTCATGTGAATATCTAAATAGGGTAGAAACAAGACTGTTGAACATTGGAAAATTGATTCTACACCAAAGGAACATGAATAGTACAAATATTGTTCCTTTAGACGTGATAATATAGAGATATTATATTTTATCTCAACTCAATCAACCATTTGAAATAATTAAAAGAGGAAGAAGGTGAATTCTATCCATTCAAACATATAATAGAAAGAAAAAATGAACAATAACAGATTGGTTTTTGATAGTGTGTGCTCATCCCACAGGGCTGGGAACATGGATATTATGATGAATGTTAAAGTTATTATTGATAATTTAGTTTAAATTGGAAATTATGGTTCCGAAAAAATAAAAGGAACTAAAAAGATACTTGCAAGAGATGAATTGAGAAATACATAGGTTCTTTATGGTGATTTTATTTGAAATAGTCACCTGAGAAAGGGAATAATATGTGACTCCAAACATGAAGTAACATTCAACTAGAGGGGTCTCCAAATATAATTAAATTCTATAAATTCATGGATTAATGGTTATATAATGAGTGGAAACTTTTATCAAGATGACAATAAAACGAACACTTATCACCTCATATTTAAATAGAAGAGTATCTTGTTCCATCAAAGTCTTTCTATATATTTCAATGGACCATTAATAACTTATAAAATATTAAGTATTTTATATATATTCCAAATATAATGTGTTACTGAGATAAAACTTTCCAATCTTGTATAATACGGAATATAGAGATAAATACCCATTGGAAAAATAATAATAGGTCATTAAATTTGAATGAATTAATTCACATAAATGTGTGTAATGAAATAAAACATCTTGAAATATAAGGTGAGAGATAAATCAACATGTTTGTTGATGAGTGTAATAGTGTAGGATTCATCATGTTTATACAAGAAATTAAGTATTTCACATAGTGTATTAAAATATTCTAGATAAGTGAAGAAAGGAAAAACCATAAGATGAATATAAACAATTTTATCAAGAAATGTAATTATAAATACATCCATTTAGTTTGAACGAAATAATATAAGCATAGTGTCAATAAATTGGTTTCATTGGTAAAAAATCCAAATAAAAATATTTTCATAGATATAAAAAACTTTATAATTAAAAACATATAAAAACTTTTCTTATTGAGAGTATAATCTCTCAAAACTATAGGAAATTTGTAGTTAATTTTGTGATTTACACATAATATATATCTTTCCTAAGTCTCAAATATTAGAACAAAATATCAGAAATCTATAATGGAAGATGAATCTCAAACCCTTTAGTTTTTTATAAAGTAAGTGTTATATCTTGAATAAACAAGGTAACCAAGACATGTGAAACAATATGAAAGGTGGAAAAATTATTCTAAGCTAATAAACCAAGATTAAGTCCTATAAATATTTTGAAAAGAGATTGAAAAAAATATTACGATTAATTATTTATAGGTGATTAAATATAATGATTCAAATAAATTTGGTAATTTCCATTTTACCGATGTTTTTTATAAATTGGAATATATTTTAAAAATTTTGATAGATTAGAAAATATAACAGATTATGAGGATTCAAAGACTAGATCAGTTAAAGAAGGGATTATTGATTAAAGGAAACCATTGACTCATAGAAGGAATATAATATTTGAAATTTATGATTCAAATATTATTAGTAAAGAATCTAATCCAATATAAACATACATGATGGGGGCTATGGCCTACCTTTTTAGTCTGTGAGTGTGGTGTTTGTGTGTTTAATATAATACAAAATAAAAAAACATAAACATTCATACTGAGAAGTATTGACTATACAAATCTTTTATCTCAAATAGATCTATTGTCATTTTAAGAATTAGATTTGAAAGAATCATGGATTAAATCCACGAATAGATATTCAAACAAAATATATAATAACCAAACATGGGTGATCATGAGATTATTAGAGGATCATATTATCATCAATACAAAATTTTCAATTAAGAATAAATATTTTAAGAAATAAAAGTTATCTAGAAAAAATAAAGACTGTATTTCAAAGATTATTCTCAAATTGAAGGTGTGGATGTGGAGGAAACCATTGCACTAGTGGTAATACTTTATCCAATTATTCTTCTATTAACTATTGTAATTCAAAGATGATTTATAATTTTTCTAATGGTTGTGAAGAAACTATTTTTCAATTTAGTGCTCAAATAAGAATTTTGTTAATATCAAGTGTGTTTTCAAGTTGGTGATGATGAATTAAAGGTTTCCATTTTAATTAGGGGTTTTATATTTAAGCTCATGGTTTTCCAAATCCCTCACTTATTTTTAGGGGCCTGGAGGTGTCGAGAGGGAGCTTTAAGGAGTTTATGGGCTGTGTGATGAGTTTTTTACATTATAGGTTTAAAAACCCATGGTTTATGGTGTTTTGGTGGTCGTGGTCCTCATAACTTTTTTTTGTGGGAATAATGAATTGGAAGATTAAATTTCTATCCATGTATGTCATCTTTTTTGGTTCTTGGTGCACCATATGGTCTAAAACGCCCACATTGAAGGTTATTTTTCCTAGATAATTTCAATATGATAAATTGGTAAGGGGTTCATTCTATATTAGTGAATGTCTTGTCCAAGGAATTATAGTGAGTTTACCCCTTCAATGTATGGAACACATCACCCATCACATTATCTATTTTAGTTTCTATGGAACTCATAGAGTTTCTTTATGAGAAATGGGGACTCCAGAAATGCACAGTTCGGTGGTCTTGGTGCTGTGTCAATGTATGGTTGATTGAAGTGAGAAAGAGTGGAAAGTGAAAGAATGGAATCACCATATTTTAGTATTGGACATGGTGAGATGAAATTATTTGTGGTTTCCTCCTATTTTGAGTTCCATATAAATGAATCATGTACTATAGGGACTCATAACATAGGCCTCACAACCCTGCTGATTAGAAACTGGGTGTCACGACATTATTATTAATGGTTAGACGATGATGAATTCAACCCAAATCCCATATCAGATGTAGATTATTCTCAATAATGGTAAATAATTTCAATAGGACCTCATCTATCAAAATGAGATTATAAAGAGGGTTGGGAAGTGATCCCCTAGAGGGAAATAAACCCTACTGAAGAACAAAACTTTGAGGTAGTGAGCCAAAGTAGAAAATATTGTGATGAAGGAGCTACTTCTAAGGTTCTATTAATCAGTATCGTAGGGTGTGGGAAGCCTTGATCTTTTGGTAAAGTGATTAGGGTAGTTTCTTAGTCCCATATAAATACAACACGTACCATATGGATTCATGAATTGGGTCTTAAGACCCCACGGTATGGTTGTAGGGTGTCACAACTTGACCAGTGAGTTTCATTCCATGAAACCATTGGCATATGTCCCACATAAAGCATGTATGAGTATCATTCATGGTATATAAGTAACATAAGACCTCATCCCCATAATAATTCCTTTTTTAGAGTAGAGGGAACTAAGCCCCCTAGTGGGTTGTGATCCCTACTGAAGAATAAAACTATGAGGCAGTGATCCAAAGAAGACAATATTATGATAGAGGGGTTTTCCCAAGGACTTATCAATAATTTATTTTAAATAAATGGTAAAAAATGAATACAAGTTTATTATTAATAGTTTTTTATGGTGTTATTTTAAATTCAAGAGTAGATAGTTATGCTATAGAATTTTTTGAGAAAACATATTCAATAAATTTATTGTATTATGGTATAGTTAGAATAAAAAATTACATATGAATAATATTCTTAAGGTTGAGATATTATTTTGAAATGTTAGTGGTTTGATACGTTGAATCGATAAAGAATTCAAATTGAAAAATATGGTTTTACAATAGTGAACATGAAATTTTATCTTCAAATTAAATAACCTTAAATATTGAAACATGAAAGACATATGTTTAATGTAAAATATCTAATAAATTCTCATCATGGTGTTGTTTTTAGCAAAATATCATGATTTTTTTATTATGGTACAAATGATATTTCCCTACATAATGTGTCTATAGGTGATCATCCAAATATGTGATACAATCATCAAGGCATTTCTGTTATTTGAAAAGATTTTGAACATGATGTATTTTTATAAAATTAAGATCAATTTTGGTAATTTCAATTTACTTTCATAATTTATTTCATATTTATTAACTTCAATTTGACTAAAATTTGATATTAACTTATTATAGAATTACTTATGTATGTGATAAATGTTTTCTTAGGTTATACCTAAGACTACCTAGAACTTGCAATATATTAATGAAAAAAATATATTTTAGTCTATTTATATTACACATAAAATGACTATAATCCAATATAAATATAGTCTTACAATACAATCTATATATTTATTCATTTTACTTAATATTTTGGGTAAAGAACATAGTAGTAAATTCACTTGAAAAAATAACCATTTATCAAAGTTAAAATCCAATAGGTCAGAATTTTAATTTTTTTGATTGTAGAATATATTTTTAGGTAATTTATATTTTAGTTTATAATGTATTTTTATGTTTATATATATATATATACATTTAAAGATAATTTGGAATGGGTTTATTATGTTAATAAAATTTTAATTTAGTGTTTATATATTTGGTGTAACTTTTATTTTAATAGGTATTTATACATGAAATTATATCTAAGTATGTAGTGGAATGAGTTTCAAATTAGTTTTGAATGTAAATTATTGGCTTCTTTAATTTTTAATGTGAAATATCTGATTTATGATTAAGTAAAATGGTTAAACCTAATTTGAGAAAAGTTTTATAATTCAATTAAAAAATTGATTAATTTATCAAATTAATAAAAAATTAACAAGAGAAAAAGATCATTTTTTCATGCTAAAATCAAGTAGGTTAGTAAATTAGTTATATTAATAAATAATTTGATGAATTCTTATTTAATTTTATTAAGACCACTATATGGTTACGTTTTTTATTATTTGAAACTCGATTGGATATAAGAAGTTTTATTTTATAATAACTATGGATTTTTGATATACTTCACCGATTATTAGATAGATTTATATGTTTATATATATGATAAATTTTGGTTTTAACATGTATTATCAAGTTTATCATGAATTTTTAAGTTGTTTCTTTATTGTTGGTCCATCTGATTTATTATATATATATATATATATTTGTTAGGATAATTTATATTTAGGTTTTAATAGTCTAGAGTTGTTAATTTAGTGTATATATGTTAGGTTTAACTTATATTTTTACACATATGTATATAAAAAATTATATATAATAATGTATTGGAATGATTTGCATAGTAATTTTTAATAAAATATTTTGGAATATTCTCTTTTGTATGAGATTAAGTTTGTTTATGAGTATGTAAAATTATTTTAAGCCAAATGAAAAATGGATTTACCATTCAATTAATACATTGAGTACATCCATTTTTTAATGTTTTTAAATGAACAACATGTTATAAATTTAACATTGAATTATATAATTCACCCATATTAAAAGTAATTAAGCTAATAAAATACTTTCATTTTCAATCTATTTCAATCTTTTTATTTATCTATGTTTAAATATAAAAATCATTGAGTTTTTTTCAATTTAATTTAACATGGTTATGGGAAGTTATGTATTATAATGACTTTGGATTATTAAGGAATCTTAAAATACATTAAAATACCTATAATTTATAATAGGAGTGCTAAGTTTTCAATGTATTATTATGTTTAAGACTTAAATTTCGAATTAAAAAGATAAAAATATATTATGTTGTTATTGGTTATATTTTTAGGAGTATTAGGAATGATTTTAATTTTTTTTATTATTTCATAGCGGAAGTTATTTTCTAGTTTGAAGAATTGTAGTTGGGGTCATGTCCAAGTGGTAAAGGCATCCTTATAATTATGAACCAATCAAATTAAAAACCTTATAAATACCCAATATGATGGGAATTAAGTTGACCATTTATGGAAATTAACTAAGGCCCACACTGTGGGTAGGAGGCAATAATTAGGCATCACAGTGTGACCAGGCATAATAGTATGGCGTGATAGGAAAGTGGTGTGACATGGTGACATGCATGCATCTTTAGTTGGGTGACTCAAAAGAGAAATGGGTGTATGGTCACCCATTATCTTTCCCTCTAACCACAAATATTTATGATGTTATATCAAGGGGGTCCCTTTCATGGTATGAAATAGGCTTAACAACATGTTGGAGATTGTAATCATGACAGGTGATTGTGGTGCAATGAATGTGGTGTGGTATGTTGTGGAATAAATTTAGTGACACGACATGACTAATGGGTGGGACAAAGTGAAGTGTGATGTTGTTTCATAAAGAATATATATTTCTTACCACCATTATACTAGGCCTTTGAAATATGAATATGTCTTTCATTTGTACCTTTGGTCTTTTTATCCATTTATTATTTGGCATTATGGGCCATATAATCGGTTCCATCACAACCGATTTAAGGGGGTATTTCCCAAATAAAAAGGGGTTTGACACCCATCATTTTTCAATCTAGTTTGTTTAATATCAAATATTTAATATTTTTTTGTTTGAACAAGTTATCGGGACTACTTGGCTATTCCATTTCAAAAAAATAATTTTGAAATGGTCAGTTTTTTATAAATCATAACTATAGCCAAGAAAGATTTGTAGTTTTTTAATAAACCATTTTTATATATCAAATGTAGTTATAGTTTTTAAAACCATGAATATGTCCTAAATCAATAGAAATATAGTTATTTATTTTAAAAAACATGACTTTGGATTCCCTATAATCACAGTTCTTTTTATACTATGAATATAGATCAAAACTGATGGTGAATACTTCAATGGTTACATGAACTATCACTATAAGTTTTTAAAGATTGATTTTTGACCTACACTCAAGATTTTAAAGAATTAAAATTAGGTGATTATTTGGTAGGGAAATTCTGATGGCTCTCTATATAAATTAATAATGAAAAGAGAGTGATGGAAGGAATAATTGATTGGAAAAATAGATTATATTTCCATGGATTTCAAACAATTTATATGGGAATTAGAGATGATTTTCAAGCCACCATGTATTTAATATAATGTAATATAATGTTTGAGTATTCATTTGATGATAAAAATTTCATATTTTGGATGATGTGTATAACATTTAAATAGACCTTTAATTCTCCAAAAAAATTCATTATATTAAATGTGTATGCTTCAAGATAACTTAAGTGCAAAAGCCACTAAATTTCAAAACTTAACATTTAACTATTTCCATTAATTATAAAAAAATTTGTGAATTATACAATATGATTATCTATTACCTTAAAACATAGTCTTATAATACACTATGACAGGAAAAGTTAGTTCCCTGATATCATATATCATTCTTTATGAGATACACTTTTCCAAGGAATATCATGTTCTTGAATTATTTCATGTTTTTTCCCAAGATATGATCATATCATAAAACATGATATAATAAAAATAAAATCACATATTTATAGACATTAGAGCATATATCCATCAACCATATTTGGTACAAGTCAACATTACCAAGAACCACCAATCATTATCTCCAATAAAACTATATCCTACATGGTAATTCCAAAAAACACATCATCTACATAGAGCACAACTCATGTGGATCAAATTCCCCTATAGGGGTAAGGATACCAATTCTAGTAGGGAACCCCAAAAAAATTAAGGACTCAATTAAAAGTTGGCTAAAAACCAAAGATAAAATTTGAGGAAAACCTAAATATGTCCTAAGGATAATAATCACAATTTCTTAAAATCCAAGCCAAATATTTTGAGAATGGGAAAGGAGAAACATGATTTAAACATTAAATTATCATATAAAGAATAAAAAGATCAATTACTATACCCTCAAGAAAAATACTAAACCACTCTAACCACAATTGATAATTCAAGGGTATAAAAATATAAAAATCATAATGAAACCAATTATTTAAACATAAACATAACTCATAATCTAATAAAAAGAGTGTAACTCATACTTAAATTATTCCTATAACTGTGACCTATGTTTAACCCACTATCACAACCCTCTAACACAATATAAGGGTCATCAATACAGATGTGTCAATGCATCACGGCTTCTAGAACAACATCTCGTGAAATGAGAACCCATTAGAACATGATAGCCTAAGAAATCATCATAGAATTATTAAATATGATAGATGATTCATGCCTCATTGAGGAGTCATAAATCCGTAGTGGGTGTAATGACTCGAAATATGGGGACCAATATTACACCTCATAAGGGAGCTTCCTTCCCTATCCCATATAAGAGGAAAATGATTTCTTATTATTATAACAATGATCAAAATACTTTCTAAACCCTAGGAATATCATAGTGGACCTTTACCCCAACCCTTAGGAGATACATAGGGAACATATACCTCATCAAATAGATAAAATTATTGAGGGATTTCCAAACAGTTAATTCACACCACTTCTTTTTTTTTGTCATCAAATACTTAGATTCAGTGTAATGAAAACATTGAGACTACTTATAGGAAGAGGATCCCCATCTCTTAGTCTCACAATATTACCAAGTGCACTAAAACGAAAATATTTACTTATATTCAATCCTTGGGTCAAATGTTAATACTAGATATATAGGGAAATAATAAATAACATTTTCCTTCTTATGGGTATGTTCAAAAACCCAACCCAATGGATTCATAAAACACTGGATGTATGGGTGGTCTACCTATATAAAAGGGAATACAAACAAACCCAATATGATAATCTGAAAAAAAGAAAGGAATTAATTATGATTCAATTCAAAACCAAAAGAAAATTAAATGGTAACCCCAAATATTTCTTGGGGATACTGAACCCATATGACTTGAATCATAGTCATATTTCTATAGAAGGAGGTAAGATGAAACATGATAAATTTTTTATCTCATCATAAAAATAATCCCTGAATTGATTCCTCATGCTTGATAGAAAATACTAAACTCCACTACCCAACCTTTATAGAAAAAGTGTTTGAGAATTCTCAATTCCAAGATGAATCCATGAATCTGAACCTTCGTATCACTCTTAGGGTAATCAGAATAATAAAACCGATGATAAATTTATTTCGAAAACTGTAAACCATATTAACCCTAATATAACTTACATCTCACTCAACCGAAAGGTTATCAATTTGGATGCATCAATTTTTCACATATTACAAAACAACTTCCCATGTTATTAGAATCTAACATAATTCCTCACACTGTGAGGATTCACAAACCCCAATTTTGGATCTAATTGAAAACAAACATTAATTTATCGATTCAATGCCTAGTGAGACAACCCAAGATAAATTTTCACATATTTCAAAATAATTACATAATTATAATAATAAATCTCACAAATATTTACAAAATACTAGAACCCAATGGTTTAGTATCTTTGGAGATTATCTAAATACATTTTTTATTTCTTAAATATTCACACAATCCCAAAATCCAAAGCCCTAGAAGTATCATATGTTGTACTGATATTCGTAACCTTGGTAATGGAAAACTTAAGAATGTATGAGATTAAATACTCTGTAAGCTAAAATATTTTCAAAGAGTCATCATAGTTTTGATCATGATCACGTGAGAAACATGATAATGATATATTATATAATTAAAAACAAAGAACCATAAGGGTTATCAATAAGGAATAATAAAAGGACATACAATCTCAAATGATCAAATATATACCATGGAATACGAGTGTGGATTAATGAGATAATAACAATGATCCCGGGATTATATCATTTCTATATAATATATAAAATATTAATAAGCATAAGTTTAGTAAATAATAACATTTTGAACATATATCATTGCATCGTATCCATGATCAATCTTATAAATATAGATAAAAAATAAGTTCACCAATTAATCATACAAATATAGCTAATTTAATTGATTACATGCTCAATAATGTGAACATATATAAATAAATAATATCTATGATCAATATTTTGGATTATAGATTAACCTCAATTACACCCACACTCAATATTGGGAGTATAGCTTCATCGCAATTACACCCATGAATAATCTTTTGAGCATATCTTAACTGCAATTAAACCCATTCACAATATTGTGAGTATAGCTTAAACAAAATTCAACACATGAATAAAATAATTATCATATAAGATATAAATCTTTACCTAATTTTTTGGAGGATATATAATTTTTAGCCCACTTGTCACAAAATGAAAACCATATATTTTTTTTCCATGAGAACACGAAAAATTGATAACAATTAATTAACCTATTGTAAATATAAACAATTCCTGAAAGATTTCATAGAAAATTTCATAATTTTCTGAAATAAAGAAATTTCAAGTTTGTATAAGAACATAAACTCAGTGGATCTTAAAAGATTTTAAGGTTGTTGATATAGATGAAAACAAATTTATAAGAAAAGCACATTGAATGGTACCACATAAGGTGGAATAAAGAATTGAATTGTGTGATACTGTGAGTTTAATTCCCCTAAATAAAAATAATATTATTGGAATTTAAATGGTATTTCATAGAAAATAAATTCCAAAAAAATTTAAATTGAGATAAATATGATAATTCAAGTGAAATTGAAAAAGAGTTTTCAGAAAATAATTTTAAAATTTTTATAGAAAATGCGGTGAATAAGCTTTTTCAAAAGTCCTTTTTGAAAAGGTTAAGTGAATTTTTTTGAAAAAATTTAATTTCAAAAAGAATATACCATAATAAATCCATGAAAATGATTTAAAATCAAACGTGAGGGAAAGTGGATGAGTATATACAATATACAATCATTAAAGGAAAACCCTTATCAATATTTTAAAATACCTATGTTAAAAGTCGCATCATATAAAGAGTAGTAATGATTATTTTTGAAAACTAATAAATAAAAATATGATCCTCACAAGGTATAATACATATTTGTATTTTCTAAATAAGAATATAACAAATTGAAAGAAAGAATAAGGACAAGGAAGAAAATTAGTCTTTAAAGATGATGAGGATTGCTCTTAACAATGATATACTTTTTATGTGAACGAAATTCATCCAGGAAAAGGATTAGAATTAAAATTTTCAATTTACATAAAGATAAATAGAAATTATCATTTAATAAAATATTAGGGATTAAAAAACAAAAAAAAATTAAAAGATAATTTGAATAAGAAACATTATAATATAAATAATAGAGATTTGAGTCCACAAAATCCCTTACGATTTTTGTAACACTTGATTCAAAAAAACATGAAATGGAGAAATTTTTATGGATTTTTAAATCTCCTTAATTTCATTATGGGTATAATAAAAACATAAATATTTAATTATATACATGATTCAATATAAAACAAGAGGTTAATATGAAATATTTCTCAATGAAAGAAAGGTGAGGTGAGAAGCATCTTTAACACTTGGAATTAAAGGAAATAAAAGAGTATGAAGTAATGGTGATGAAAAGAATTTTAAATTAAAATAAATAATCATTAATAATTATAATATAATCCATTTTTAAATATTTACACCATAAAATATGAACAAGTTCACAATATTAAAACATACCATAAAGAAGAGAAATTGAGATAAAAATTGTTACCTTAATACTCAACTTCCATTAAAGAATTTTAAACTACTATATAATAATCATAATAATATTTGTAAATTATTTATGAAACTTATTCATATATAATACCTTCTATATACTTAATTAATTAATATTATTCCCCCATATCTTAGTTAGTTATAGTTCATTTTAATCATCAGATGTCTGTGATTTTTTCATTTCATTCAGATTTAACAATGGAGATATTGATCCTTATTATTTGGTAAAAATTTCATCATTCAAGGATTATTTAAGTTAGTGAAATAGAATTTACCTAATTATTTAAAAATTTACAACATTATACAATTATATTTTTAGTTACGATTCGTGAAGATGAAATCGATAATGGGAATGTTTTAGGTAATTTACCGATATCAAAAAATTACTTCATAATGATTGTTGATTTTTGTGTCAACCTTTTATAATTATAATTATGAATAATAGTAAACATTACAATGATATATATTTATAAAATAAATTTTTATAGATATTAATGTAAGGTGATGATAGAAACAAAACACATCATCCATAAAGGCGGCAATCTACAGTACGCACAAGAGATGCTTTTATTTTCTAATAAATGGGAGGGAATAAAGGTAGAAAATGATTTTATATTAAAAAAATATTAATTATTTAATAAATTTAAAATTTATTCATAAAATACATTATTATAAAAAATCATGTGAGGAAGTCCTGAAAACAATATATTTCTTTCATGGAGGTGACAATCTACATATATACGTAGACGATGTAATCATTACTCAAAGGAGAATATAGGAAGGAAGGTAATGATTTTTCCATAAATATAATAAAACTTTAGTATAAAAATGATAATTATGTCTTTATTTTGTTAATTTAAAACATAATTTTAAGTAAAATAAGACTGCCAAAAGAAATAGAAACCAAAACGAGTGATTTGGGATTTTTTATCTTACTCCTTAGAATAACTCTTTTAAAAATTAGATGAAGCCTTTGAGGAGAGGTATTTTGAGGATACAAAAACCTCTAAGGTTTGTCTAGTGATGTATAGTAGTTATTTGGGTAGATTTTATTCAAACTAAAAGACTTGTGGTGTCTGGAGAAGTGGGGTGGTGAAGAGATTATTTTACAAGTGAGTGGAGTGGGAATTCTTTGTAATAATAATCTCATTATTCATGGAAAGTAGAACCAAAAGTGGAAAATAATGGAGTGGGGAATTTTTTTTGAAATAACCTCTTAAAAACTCATTTTAAGACATGTTTTTAGCATGTTTTATTACATTTATCCCTTATATTTATAATGAATTGATTTTTTCTATGATTCATTTTAATAAATTAATTGGGAAAATACTAAGACCATGTATTGAGATGGCTCAAGATTACAAGGTTCAGTGTGATGAGAATAAATCATTGAATAAAGTTCAGATTTTTAATTAAAAACACTCGAATAATAACTTTTAAATGGGTTTTTGTATCAAAAATACATGGGCACCATCGCATCCATACCAACGGATTTAACTTAAGTGGGGCCTAAACTTGGTTGGCCAGGTTGAGGATGAAAGTTAAATTTTTGATGTGAATGTCATTAAAATATTCAATAAAAATATTTTAATTTGGCATTGTGTAGTGACATAGATTTTTTTCCTTTTTTTAAACCAATAAGATGGGGTCCATGGCTAAAATTCACATCCCTATAATTCCTTGAGTGCTCTTAAGAAAAACCTGATTTTATTCCCCCTCAATGGAGAATGATGATGGAGATGTGGATTAGGATTGATCCTCAATGGATCTTCAACAAAAACGAATCCATGGCAGAGACTGGTTCAATCACAGGTATGGGTTTTATTTCAATGTGATTTATCTTTCCCAGTTATTTCATTCTAAATGAAGAATATGGATTAACCCACAAACTGGTAGATCTGCATATCGATCTTCCATGCGGGATGGGAGTTATCTTGTAGGGATTAAATGGGGATTTAATCTTTGTGATTATTATTTTTACACTTCGTGATCCTAATAACAATAATGAATTAAGGCAAACATGAACAATGTCTTGGATCATTATTTGTGTGTTCTTGGGCTTCTTCCTTCCCCCATTCTTCATGTTCTTCGTGATCTTGGGAGCAAGTGGTTGTTTCACCTTTGATTCGTGGTGCAACAACTCAAAATTAAGAATTTGAGGACCAAACGATGTTGCACAGATGTGATGGAAGATGAAATATGAGATGAGGCCACTAGTGGAGTAATTAGTGGAGGAAGAGGCATTGGCCTTGTGACACGTCCATGCCTAGATGATGATCGCCACCATAGCTGCCAGTGGCTGCAGCGACCCGCAGTCAAATGGGACCGTAGAAGTGGGATGAACTATGGAAAGGGTCCTTAGGTGGTGCAATTGAGGCCACCAGCTCGATGACCACTGGCTCGAAGGCCACTGGTTGTAGTATACTGATTCGGCATGGATATGAGATGAAATGGGATTTGCGGCTAGGGTAGGACATGATGGTGTGGATCAGCAATATAGTAGTGCACCATGTTGTTTGACCAGTACGCGGTCTCTTCAACCATGTTCAGGTTGAGTGGTAGGCTCATCATTCGGCCATGTTGGTGACGTATGATAAGACATCCACTACATCTGGGTGAACTAAACCGGTCCACATCGGGCGGGCCAGACCTAGACCCGACCAGACACTTTTCACTAAAAGACTCATAACTTCCTAACCGTATATCCATTTGAAAAGAAATTTACGGTGTTGGGACCCTTGTAATGAGGTGGTCCTTTTGAAATAATCTAAGTAGGTTTTGTGGAAATTAACATACAAATGTTGTCTTAAGGAGTATGTTCTCTCAGATCAAGTGCACTAAGAGAGGAATCTTGTGGCTAGTTGTGACACAGATATTTTGTGACTTAAAGACTATGTGACTCGAAGACTGTGTGACCTTGAGGATATGTGACTCACTGGGAGTAAATGTATCCCTGGGACAAAGTGTCTCATCAGGACTGAGTGTCTCATCGAGACTAAGTGTATCATTGATACTGGGTGTTTTGTGGACTAATTTTTATAATATTTTATTTCAGCATCATAGATTTATACCTATGTGAGTTGGCAATACTTCATGTGTACCTTTCTTTTCTGGTCTTTCTTTGTGGTTTCAGGGGTGTCCAACTGAGTATTTTTTTAATCACCCATGTATAGGATTTTCTCACATGTGTCATGTCTTGTGCATATGACCAGCATTTTTATAGAGAGATGGGTGGTCCAGGACCAAGGTGTGCCTAGTGAGATCAGACAGATGAGGTATACTCCTACAGATTTAGGCCACATCCCTTAACCTACCCTTCTGGTTGGGGTTTCTACCGATGAGTTTCTAAAGACTTTTTTACTTTCTTGGTTACATCTGTTCTATTGTTGGGATGGTATACTGGTCCCCTTTTCTTTTAGTTTTGAATTGTTACTCTCATTGGTTGTCTTTTTGGAATGCATGGTTTACTTGGTGTTTTATATTTCATCATTTGAGGACTTGTAGATATGTTTGTGCATATAGGTACATAGGAAATATCTCACATGTTAGTGATATGCCCTATCAGTTCTATTCACCAGCACCTATCCTACTGAAGGTGGGCTTGGAGAGTCACGGTATAGACCCCTCTAGGACTGGTCGGGATAAGATGTAACTCTTTTACCATTTGGACTTTCATTGTGATAACTAATTTTTACCTATGTAGTTAATAATTTATGTCTAAAAATAAAATGAAACTTATTACATAATTTTTTAATTATTATTCCAAACATGAAACCTATTTTATTAAATAAAATTTCTAATTTTCTATAAAATTAATTAAAAAATAATGAATGTATAACGTATTGAAACAGTTTTGGAGAAAAATATAACTTATGTTCTAAAATGTGAAATATAGTTTTATAAATTAAAACTAACATTTTTAAATGTATAATTTTTATTATAAAATATATATTTGTTAAAGATAATTTTGAAGTAGATTTTATGTTATGATCGTATCCTAATTATTTCATAAAAGTCACAGTATTTGAAAAAATGGGTATTTCGTACAATTCACTTAAAAATAATTTTTTAGAAACGCCATAAAATTTCATCCTAAGATAATATTTATGTGATGGACCCAAAAATGAAGTTTATTTTGTAAGATTAAAATTATAAAATATAGAATTTTAACTTTTAAATGGAAATGTAAAATATAATGAAAAACTATTTTATGGGAAAATGACCTTGAAATAGAAATTGTCCTTAATATTATTTACAATAAATTAAAATATAAATTAGTTTTGATCTCTTTTTCAAATTAAACATGTAATTTATTATATTTTACCATAATATATTCATTTTTATAAAATAAAAATTCATAGTGCATAAAATGAAAAAAAATTGTAAAATATATTTTTAATTATAGAATAAATTTATTCATATTACTTGATTACTAATAAATATTGGATAAATGTTAGTTTATTTTACTTGTAAATATTATCAACCTTTTCAATTAAAATAATTTTTTAAAAATACACTTCACTTTAAAAATAGTTCTTTGAGAAATACTATTTTTATATTAAATAATCTTCACCAAATAATATTAATTATATATATTCAAAACAATTAATTTTTATAATTTATTGATATTAAAATATTTCTTTTAATTTTATAAATAAATCATATAATAATAATATTTCACACATTAAAATATATTTTTTATAAAAAAAATATTTCAATTATCTTTTTTTTCATTATTGCATCCTCATAATGTAATAATATTTATATTAAATTGTAATATTTTATTTTATTTAAAATGTTTCATGGTTTGTATTATTTTGGTGTTTTATGTGAAATAAAGTAATCAAAATAATATTAATTTTAAGGAAAATGAACCCTAAAATTTCAGTGTTATATGCCCCCCAAAATAAATTGTATCCGTGTAATTTTAATTACTGTTCACTAATGAAATATATATGGGTATCTATAAGATAGATAAGAACCAAGATATGATCACCAAGACACCATCATTCGTAAGACTATAAAACTCATATTTTTATTTATGACACACATATATTCATATTCTTAATAATATTTTCCAAATACACCTCATTATCTATCAATAAGTCTTATGAGTTTCTAGCGATATACCTTTCATAGATTCAATTTCGTGATCATGTTTTTAATAAAACACTAAGACCAAATGGTTAAGATATTATCTAATTAAATCCAATTAAATGATCATATGAATTTTAAAACTCAATCCTTGGATATATTATTCTATGGTGCCTTAATTTCAAACTAGGATATTTTTTCAACTATTATATAACTGGATCGACCTAAAACTACTTCAATTTAACCTAGGTAGTCCATGGTTATATTCATATTAGGTTTTATAACCTAACTATTTATATTTTACATCATTAACTTCAATTAAAATTCTTTATAATTATTCATAGAGATAATTTGAATTGACCCAAATCATGTCATACAGGATTGTCTAATCAGGTGTGCAATTAGGCCCACTTTTCATGTTCCAATTGAAGATCGAGTAGATACTCAACTAAGCTTTTTCAGGGTTATTACACATATGTATATCTATTCTAGAGTTTAAATTTAGTTTTTTATATCTATATTAAGATGATACATCTAGGATACCACAAACTCTATACTTTCCTAAAATTTTGGGTTGTTTTTCAATATTTAGGCTTACACCTTAGGTTTTCACAAATGTTCTACAGTGTTAATTCTTAGAAAAAACTAAAGTAATCCCTAAAAATAACTTAAATAACCTCCAAAAATAAATTATCCCTACTCTGATGCCAACTAAGGTGACCCTATCTAAATATATATTTATATTACATCATTTCCATAGGTTTAGCAGTATATCTCACAAATATTCACATAGTTTTATAACCTAATGGTTTAACTCCTTTGAAAGTTATCTTCATAAAATTTTTACTTCATATATTTGTGATCATTTCTCTATAATTTCACCATACTATAATTAATTCTATAAATATTATATGTTACACTCATATTTATAACATAGGGAATAGAAAACATAATAAAGGGTGATCATAAATTCCTGATAAAGGAAAAAATTATCAAAAAATCTTCAAGGGTTAGATTATAAGAATGTTAGAAACATGATAATTGGAGAATATCTAATTAAGAAAACATGGAAAAATAATATTTTTCAATAAGTCATAATATAAGGGAATGTAATCTCAAAAGGCCAAGAATATACCATGTCAAAAGAGTGCAAAATCAGGAGACAATAATCCTGATTTGTGGATTATAACATAGGCTTTCAATATAGAAAGGAAATATAATAATATGAATATTAAATCATAACATTAAAAACATAGATAACTATATTTTTTTCACACTCAATCTTGTAAACATATCTAATTGCATCGTGTCCATAATCAATCATGTGAACATATTTAACTACACTATGTCCATACTCAATCATGTTAACATATATAATTATATTATTTCCATGATCAATATTTTGAGAATATATTCCCTATAATTAAACCCAAAAAAATATGAGCATATATTAACCATAATTACACCCACAAACAATATTGTGAGAATAAAATAACTAAAATTAAACCCCCAAACAAGATTGTGAGAAAATCTTAATCATAGTTATACCCATGTAGAAAATCATTAACCCATGATATATAAAACTTAACCAAATTCATTTTAAGGAAATATAAATCATGGACCACCCATCACATAATGAAAACAATACATCTATGGTTTAAAAGAATATGAAATACTCATATCACATAATCAACACATGGAAAGGAAACTGGTTTCCTGAAAACATCCATAAAGCAATTTATAAGTCATATAGAGAAAGAAGGTGGATGGTAGAATACAAAAATATCCCCAATGAATCTCAAAAACATTAAAGGATGTTTACATAGATAAAAATTTCCTTCATAAGGAAAATACATTGAATAGTACCACATAAAAATGGATAAAGAATTGGAATTTTTGATACCATAAATTTAATCACTCCAAAAAATTATTATTTAGTGAGTTTATAGGGTAATTAAATTAAAATAATTTCCAATGAGATAAAGAAGAAAAATTAATGGAAACCAAAAACGAATTTAAAAAAAATTTAACATTGTCATAAAATATGATGTTATGGGTCATTTTAAAAAGTATTTTTTGAATTGGTGAAGTGAAATTGTTTGAAAAGATTATTTTTAAAAAGAATATTCTATAATGTATCCTTGAAAATAAAAAAACTTTTATTCTCAGTAAATATTTATTGGTAAGTAAAACATACAATCATGGAAGGAAAACCCATTTTTAGTATTTTCAAAAAAACAATTTGTGACCCAAATTACAAAAATATTAGTTTTTTTAAAAAGTGGTAAATAAAAATATGAATATCACAGGGAATAATACATATTTATATTTTCTAAATAATAAATTATGAATTTTCAGAAATAAATAATATGAAAATGGAAGAAAATTAATATTTAAAGAGGGTGAGAATTATTATTAACAACATTATACTTTTATATAAAATAAATTCATCAAGGAAGTGGCTTGAAATTAAAATTTCCAATACTATATATAGAAAGATAAATTATAATTTCATAAATTCTTTGAGAGGAAGAAACTAAACATTGAAAAAAAAGTTCAAGATGAAATAGTACAACTCAAAGAAAGGTTATTTGAGTTAACAAAATCACTTATGGATTTATTAACACTTGAATCAAAAATACCTTTAAAAATAAAACATGTGATGTATTTTTAAGTCTTATTAATTTCAATAAAGATATTATAAAATCATCCATAAAACAATTATACATAATAATATATAAAACTAGTTATGAATATGACGTATGACTAAAATAAGAAAAAGTGAGATGATAAAATACCATACAACTTTTTTATTAAGTAAAATCAAAGAGTATGAAGGAATTTTAATGAAAAGTCTTGTAAAATATAAGAAATAATAATTAATAATTATAATAGAAACCATTGGGAATTAATTAAATCGTAAAATAATATTATGTGCACAATAACACTCAAATTATATGAGAGAGTTTTAACATCTCTTATGATAAACATAACCATATTAATAAATTATTTTATAACCATATTATTATCTAATAAATTTTATATACTTAATTTATAACCATTATCCACAGATATATTAGTTAGTAATAATTTATTTTCATCATTTCTTGTGAATAATTTTGTTCATTTTTGATGAGTTTCTTAATGGAGATATCAATCCTCATTATTTGGTAGAGTTTATCATTCATATATTATTTAATGTAATGAAATATAGGTTCCTTAATGATTTATAAAGTTCCAATATCATTTAATGAGATTTTTAGTTATGATTTGTGAAGATGAAATCAATGATGAGTATGTTTTATGTAATTTACTGATATCAATGGATTACATTATAATGATCATTGATTTTTCTTAATAATTTTAGAACCATATTAATGACATATATTACTCCTTAATATCATATATATTCTTAGAATAATTTTTTATAACCATCCATGTAAGACATTGATGAAAACAAAACATATTTTTTATGGAGACAGTAGTTCACACGTATGCATAAGTGAATTTTTCATTTTCTAATAACTCGTAGGGGAGGAATTTAGATATTGATTTTATCTTTAAAGAATCATAATTATTTAATAAATATCATATTTAATAATTACATTAATTTTTATAACCAATCATGTGAGGAGGTGATGAAAATCATAATATGATGTTCGTGGAAGCGGTAGTCCTGACACACAAATGGATGATGTATTAATTTTTCAAAAAAAATAGGAGGAAGGTAGGTAATGATTTTTACATCAATATAATAAATATTTAGCATAATAATGATAATTTTTTTATAAATTTGGGATTTTATAATAGTTTTTGAGGTAGAATAAGAACACCTAAAAATATAATTAAAAAGAAGTGATTTGGGGATTCTTACCTAACTTCATGGCATAACCCCGTTGAAAATTAGATTAAGTCTTTAAGAGGTGGTATTTTTAGAAAAATAAAATCTATAAGACGTTTATATATGTCTATATAAGGGATTTATGAAGAGTTTAGTCAAACTAAGTGTTCTACGGAGTTGTTGGGTGCTGAAGATTTTCTTTTATAAGTGAGAGGATAAGCATTTTTTTAATAATAGGTTCACTATTCAAGTAAAGTGGATCAATAAGTGGATAATAATTGAGAGGGGATACATTTTAGTAGATCCACCTCTTAAACACTCATCTTTATACATTTTTTTAACATGATTTAGGTCTTTTACCTCTTAGATTTATCCCTTTTACCTTTTTGAATTTCACTATAGAAAGAAATATTTACCTATGTAAATTTTTTATGCCAAAAAATATATATAGCTCATTAAATAATTTAGAACTTGTGATTTCAAATATTAAACACATTTTATTAGATAAAATATCTTTAATTGTTAAAAACTAATTCTAAAATAATATATTTATCACGCATTAAAAACTCTTTTGGAGGAAAGGTAACTTAAGTTCTTGAATGTTAAATATATGTTTGTAAATTAAACAAAATATTTTTAAATGTATAATTTTAGTTATGAAATATATCATTGGTCAATATGTTTTTTTTAATTTTATGTTATTTTTATATCATAATTATGTCATAAAAGTTAGGGTGTTTGTAAAAATGTTATTTTTCACTACTCACCTAAAAATATATATTTTCGTAAAAATATCACAAATTCATCCTAACCTAATATTTTTATTCTAAATAAAAAAACAATTTAAATTTAAAATATAAAATTTAGGATTTTAATTTTTTTAATGGAAACATGAAATATAATCAAAAACTATTTTTATAGTAAATTGATTCTTTAAAATGTCTAATGTTCTTGTTCTTATTTCATATTAATTAGAGATTAAAATTTTTTAATATATTTTTTATATTAAAAATATAATATAAAATCATATAAGAATAATATATTTATATTTTAATAATTTGGTGGCATACATGAATTTTAAAGGCTCTATGTAGTCTTGTATTAGACCTAGGGTTCAAATCTTGGGTGGAGCGAATTTCTGGTTGTAGGTGGTGATGCAGGCATGACACAGGAAAACAGTGATGCAGGAATGATACTGGAAAATGGTGACATAGATATGATATATCTACGATGCTCCACTAGTCTTTTAGGTCAGTTTTTTTGCCTTTCGGCCATATAATGTGATTCATACTCATTGGGTCTTCGTGTCATGTACTGAATAAATAAGGCTTGATGGGTGGGCAATCCCTTGGGGGGATATGGTCTGCCTTTCAGGCCTATGTGTATGGTTTTTGTACCTTTAATGTAATTATACCCTCAAGAACCTAATATATATTTAGTTTCTAAAAGTAAAAAAGCATACCACATAAAAGGATGTTTTTTAGTAGAAAATATTTTTAAGCATAAAACAAATTCATTCTCATTACTTTCCTTGTAATAACTATTGTATAAGTGTTAACTTATTTTAATTATAAATATAATCAATACTTTTCATTAAAATTGTTCGTTAAAAATACACAACACATTAAAAAATAGCTCTTTGAAAAATATTAATTTTATAATAAATAATCTTTCCCATATTCATTAATAATTTATATTCTAAAATTTAAATTTTACTAATTCATTGATATTAAAATAATTCTTTGATTTTTATAATTACATCATATAATAATAATATTGAGTGTATAAAAATATATTTTTAATAAAAAAATATCATTATTATCTTTTTGATTAATTATTTCCTTCTCATAATGTATTAATGATTATAATATATTACATTATAATATTTTATTTTAAACAAAATGTATCATGGTTTTTTTAGTTTGGTGGTGCATGTAAAAAAAGATATTCAAAAATATTAATAATTTAAAGTAAAACTAATACTAAAATATTAGGGGGTTACACTTTTAGAAACATGTATAGAATGATGGACCATGGTGGAGGACTCTCTTCTCATTTATGGGTCATAAATCGGTTGAGCGAGTACCGACTCTAATGATGGGGGACCAACTCCTTATCTGGTGAGGGAATAAACTACCCCATTACATATATAGGATAAAATAGTTTATTGTAATTAGCTTAATGAACAAGTGAGCCTCTAAACCCTAGTCTTACTAAATTGAACCCATACCCCTTCCCTCAAGGGAGTGTCAACATCATAAACTCATGGGGATTCAATTATAAAATGACTGAGGTAGTTTCTAGTCTTGAATTTACATTGGTCCTTTCCTTACGGTCACTAAATCTAAAGATTCACTGAATAGAAAATGTAAAGACTATAATTTGGAAAACTTTCACACACTCTAACTCTCATAACATACCAAAGTGTATGAGAAATAAAATTATTTTCTGATCTCCATGTCCCGAGTCGAATTCTAAGACTAGGTACACAAGGAAACAATTGAAACATTTTCCATTTTATGGCTATGTGAACCAACCCTATCCCAGCGATGCATGGGAAGGAACATCAACATATAACCTTCTAATACTTTTCTCTCAATGCTATCAATATCATATCTCATCGGTATATAGTAATTCTTAATAAATAAATAGACCCAAAACACTCATATTTTCTAGCTTGATGAAAAAATACAACTTTACTAAATTCATAATGGGGTAACCATACCTTGTTTTGAAATTAGTGATCAAGGGAGTGGCCAACCCCATCCTTGGTATAAATTTCCCATGAACTGAATCCATGGTGGAGTATATAGTTTTACAAAATATATACGGTACTCACATCCTATACTCAGCATATTTCTATGGGAGTACCGAAGCCATTGTCTACTCTGATCATCGCACACACTCCCAGTCACTATATTTATTTATTTAAGAACTCAAACTTCCAAGAAGAATATTAAATGGTCTTAAATAGAAAAATATATTACACCATATTTTTCTATTTATAGAAAACTCAATATAGTCTATTTACATGGTCAATTCTAACACATGGGAGAACAAGTGTGAAAAATTCCTCGAGAGGCACATATCAGTACATATGGAGGACATTAGGGAATGTCATGTGGTGCTATTATTTGGATAGAATATTTCCCTTTGGGTTCACATCCTATCCATGAATGTGTGGGGGTGGAGTGAGTGCATTTCACCACATGAACCACACATAGTGGCTTGGTTAGGATGTTGAGGACTTGACCTAGAACTACACTACCCTTCCCAAAGGGGGAGGCCAACCTATGAATAACGCTTCAACTACATGAACTTCCGAGATTTTAGGGGTATAAGGAATAGTAAACTAGTCCCGCGTATCCTCGATTTTAAGTTGAGCTAGTGCACTTATCCCATTGAATCACTCATACTTTTTTTAGGTTGATTTTTGCATCGGGTTGGTCTACACCACCTAGGTATTCTTGGGTTTTGGATAGTCCATCCTTTCAGTGTGGCTCAACCAACCATCTCTACCCACTATATAGTATGTGGTCCTTCATCAAATCGTATCTAATCAAATTTTTAAGATTGAACCTAAATTCACTCCCTCTGATTAAAACCTATCTTCCATAGTCTTTATTCACCAGAAAAACTATCATCATCTGATATAATCATCCTCTCACAAAAATGATATTTCATCCCCTTCCCAGTCACCCTAGGGTCCTCCACCCAATGCTATCTCAAATATCTACACATCACATCACTCAATCCATCATCGCCTTCTACTTTGGAATGCCTTTATCTATCATAGGTTCTGACATCCCTTCTCCATTAAATCTCCATGAGATCAAGAGAAATATAGTGGATATGGAGAGATATAGATAGATGATATGGATTTCATGGTTATAGACACTCTCAAAATCCATTGGAACCATAGTTTCATGTCATTATGAATTCATAAAAATAGGGAGGGGTTCATTGGTAGGTTTCTTTGAACACTCAACCTTTTATATTGAATGAGATCCATCATTGATCATCACCAAAAGAGATATCAAGGAATAATATTGTTAATAATTTATGAATTTCAATAACCAAAAAACAAAATATAATTATAAATTAGCACAATGAATGTATCAAGGAAACAAACATTTCATAACTCAAGTGTTGTATCACCATTCCACATAATTCATGATCACTTTGAGTTTAGATGAATATTCCAAGAATAATGTTCACAACGATCGATAATACTCTAATCCCTCTATCTCTCTCTCTCTCTCAATTATAGTTTATTTCAAAAATATGGATAATACTTATTAAATTACTTAATCATGTATCTCTAGATGTTTTTTAACTGAGTATTTTAGTTAAAATCCTAAGAGGTTTCATTCTAGGTTCTATAAACAAAAAAAAAATTAAATCACTCCTAGGGTAAACCCCCATACTTAGTCAAACTTTAGTTATAGATATTAATAATTTACATTTCTTTAATGCACATGATTAATTAATTAATTAATTATTAAATAAACCTTTGAAATTCATCCTCATCATAAAGTCATTGAACTTTAGTCAAAGCTTAAATATCATTCTATAATATCAATGAAACACACAAAAAATGTTTCTACAGATATTTCTAAGATTAAATTTTCCATTTTACCCTCTAATGAATTGAGGTTACCAAAACCCAATAATGTTTTAAGTTACTTTCAAGAAAAAAACATCGGTCTCTACTACAATATTCATATTCATCAGGAACGCAATTATATGTGATATTTAGAAAAACCTTTCAATTTTGAAAACAATTTTTATAATCAACATAAAAGAACTGGGAACTTATTAAGTATGTGAAAGTAGGTGAATTTTCAATTTTAACAATGAAATTATCATAAAGAAGTTGATTTTATTTAGTGATTCCTAATTTATTCCAATTATCCCATTAAATAATATTTAAGTATAAAAATAGATTCAAAACAATACCTTGGTGGAATATCATGATCCATGTGATATTCACTCATCTATAGACATTCATGGCACAAAAAAACAAAAATAGACGACCTCTATATCATCCAAACATGTACCAACGTTCCATGAACTCTATTCTTTCATTATTTGCTGTTAGTGTGGATTATTTAAGGCCTTTCAACACTTGTATGATTTCCATAATATTACTTTATTGATCCACGAACCTGGATCAATCTATTCTTGATATTTCCCCCTCTAGAAACTTTAGATATGGAATGAGTGAAGCAAAAACCTCAAAATTCAGGAAAATGGATTCCAATAATATTAATGGAAAAAATGAGCTTAAATATTTAGGTTTAACATTTCAAAAATTGATTCGAACCCATAGATATGTTAAACCTATTAAGTCATACCAAAATAACTTGAATAAAAATTTAAATGTCTCATGCATTCCATGAATATTTCATGACTCAAGGTAAACAATATAAAATTCCATGTGACGAAACACAAGCCCTTAACTCAGTATATTTCTCTTGTAATTATTTAATAAACCTCAAATGTGTAATGTTCATTTAGAAAAAAACATTCTCTTATTATTCTATTTATAATTAAAAAAAATTGAAATACCTTCATAAATAAATTCAATTATCATTATTCTAAACTAAAATAAAATAGTTGAATTAATTTACTTTTTATTTTTCACCTGGACGTACATTGGTCCTCATACATGGGCCCTACTTCATCTTGAACTCCAATTCATCTAGATTGGAAAAGACTATAGATAATATTTATGTGTGGCCCCCAAGGGCCTCTTCTTGGTATCATTGAGTCCAATTCACATACTAATATTAACACATAGAAACGCATCATGAACCCTTAATAGATAAGGATAAGTCATAGCTATGACTACCTCCTACAAATTTCTACTTTTTAATATAATACCTTCATCTTGATATCTCATCAATCATGTTGAATCGTATGTGTTAATAACCCATATTCTTGATATTCCTTTTTTTTAATTCCTAAAATGAACTCTTAGATAAACCTCCATGGCCAGAGACTTAATAAGATAGTTATATTTACATCAAATTGATAGAGATATATACTTCCATTAACTCGAAAGGGAAAAATCCTCTCTTGAATTATTCATTAATGTTCTATCACTCATGATGCACCCAACATATCCTACCTCGACATGATAATATGTCATCTGGGTTTTCATTATAACATATAAATATGTGACTCGTGATATTTATTAAAAATAATGTCAATTATATAGACCATTACACATATTCATAGATATAAATATCCAATGAAACATAGATCATTTATAATTCTTATAGGTGATTCATTTCTCACTACATCCTCTTTTAGATATTACCAAGGGACAACTTCATGAGCAGAAGTCTCAATGTCTTATGACCCCCCTTCTCCTAATATCCTATATCAATTGCATCTTGTCAAATTATTTCATCAACCTATTGAACATGTATTTAGGAATAACATCATAATGATTCAAGGTTCTCATCATACTATGACCTTTCGATGTGATAGATACTCTAAGAAAAATTATCAAATTAAATTTCATGAAGAAGAACTATTGTCATGTGATAAAATACTTATTTATATTAAACTCTTTGAATATACTAGTAATTAATAGTGAAATTCATTGGTTTTAGGGCACAAGATCCAATAAAATCCCACTTTTAGTAGATCCAACTTCTAACTATCTAATTGGTTAACTTCACATGATTAAAAATCATTGGGAGAATTATGGATATAATTTCAAGGCTTATCAGGATTCATTGTATTTTCTTCTTATTGTTACCTCATATATCTAAGAAACTCCCCAAAGAGATGATATCACATAGTATATACCTTCATCCTTTTTCAACTCTGACATCTAGGATAATCCCATACTCTAAAGTTCATCATATTATAATAAAACTATAATTTGTTGGTACACCTCCAAAATATATAATAAATAATTTCTAAATAACTTATTAAGTTTCATTATATCTCAAAACATACTCAGTTTATGAAGATACGGAAACCATAAGTGGTAATAAGTTTTATCTTGAATATGAGCTTAGCCTAATTATGATCGTAGATCAAAATGATATAAAAGAGGATTAATTTTTTATCCCCATGAAATCAAGTATTCCCATTTCTCTAATTAACATGAACACATCGAAGATTATTTCCTCATGTAATGTTTGATAGTTCTAAAATCTATCCTTGTAGTTCTCCTGATTGAATTTTATATTATCTCTTAATACCATACAAAAAAAGAAATATCAATATTAATTATAGATAATGTAATTTTATATATATTTCAAAAATACTCTTAGGTATATATAGACTATTCATCACAAGAATCTCATTTGGTGGTTTTACACATCAACTAGGGTGACTTTATTCCATGTCACACTAGAAACAATTCTATTTTGATTATTCAGTGTTGTAATTTTCAATAAAATTTAAATGTGTGTACTATGGATTTAACTAAGAAACCACTCAGATCCACCAATTTAGGTCATAATCACTAGAATATGGTTGCTGATTTAAGTCATTTTTGGGAAATTATCTTTAGTATTATTTGAAATACTAATAAGTTGTTCTCCAAGTGTTATAAAACATGCCTATCAAGGAAAACTATAGTGATCCCACTAATCTCTTGTAGACACTTGGAAACCATTCATTCTAAATGAATGTTATATGATCATTATTCTTGTTTAAATCCATGAATGGATCTTTGAAACATTCTTTTCTTATTGGATATATTTGATGTCCCTGACCCTTATGATAGCATTATATAGAAATGTTTCATATGGTTTCCTTTTAAATAAATGGTCTTGATATCAAATGTCCACTGAATAATCATAAAAAATTCCTAAGAAAATTATAATTCAGATGTATTTTAGAATAATTAATTTTCATAACCAATCGATGCTTATTGGTACCAAGCTTTCACCGCCCATGTCTTGTTTTTCTTGGTTGCCCACCAATGACTTTACATCAACTGGAGAAACTAAAAAAAATACAGAACCAAATTTGGGTTCATGGAATATATTTTTGAATTGGTAGAAAATTTTCAATCATATATATTTGAAAATTACTAATACCTATAGGATTAATTATATATACCAAATAATATATCACCTGTATAGGTGAATATAAAACCAATTATATAGTTTTAACTTTCCTACATAGTATGTATCCCTAGAATAATTCCTCCCACTAAAACATATAGATTTTAGTATTATTCTACCAATTTATATGAATCCATATCCAATATTAGATTTAATTATAGCTTTCTGTCATTATCTCTAAATAGATTTGATTCTCTCATTAAAGTATTACTAGTTTGAACTAACCTCTTTCTATCTTGAGAATGTTATTATCCTTATATACATTTGTTCTTTAACCATATTTAAACAAATGCTTCCCATCAAACACCTAAGGTTGTGAAATAATTTATTCCTATCATACCATAATTTAAATGATATCCATTAAATAATTTAGTTAGCATATAGTTAGGTTATATGTCATGGTATGTATTGTATATCCCCAAAAAAATATAAGATCTACATGACTCATCAAAAAACCCCACCATGTATAATAAGGTTTTGTTCCTCCTCTCACTAACACCATTCCACCACGGTGTATAAGGAGGAGTGAGTTGAGATAGAATCCCAAAATCCTTTAAATAGTTAATAAACTCTTGGTTAAGATATTTTAAACCATTATCAGATTGAAAATTATTTATTTTCATACCAATATAACACTCTAATTCATTTTTAAACTCCTTATATTTCCCAAAGTATTGAAAATTATATATTATCAATTAAAAATAAAAATATCTTTTGAATACATTTTTAAATGTAATGAATTTGGAGTACCAAATTATAGATTCAATAGGAAAATTTTCACATAAATATCTTTGTACCAATTCAAGAAGATCTACATTCTTTCATACTTACCTTCAAATAGAGGTTTAGTAATCTTTCATTGTAAAACTTTTTTACATCTATAAATTTTTTTATTTCAAATGTATCTAAATACCCATATTGATAGAGATATTTAAAGAAATTCTCATTTACATGAAAAAGTTAATGATTCTAAAACTATTTGTGATATGATTCAAGGAAATAGTATTTGATGTTGATTCACTACTGGAAACTACCCATTTCCCAACGTTTCTTTACCAATGGTTTAAACAAACCGTTGGTAAAGAAGCCCTTTCCCAACGGTTTTAAAAAACTGTTGGTAAAGGGGTGTCAAAGGCACCCTTTCTTAATGATTCAAGAGAACCGTTGGAAAAGGGGTGTCCAAGACACCATTTCCCAATGGTTCAAGAGAACCTTTGGGAAAGGGGTGTCCAAGACACCATTTCCCAATGGTTCAAGAGAACCATTGGGAAAAGGTCACCCTTTACCAACGGTTTGTTGATACCCCTTTCCCAATGGTTTTTAAAAACCATTGGGAAAGATTTTCCCCAAATACAGAATCAGCCACTCTCTCCCCCATTCGCGATAGAACCCTAATCTGTCCACGGCTCCGCTGCTCTCACGACTTCCCCCATCCGAACCTGTCAAACTACATCCAAATCGTCTCAAATCAGGTATTCTATTCTTCACACACATAAAATATTTAAGTTTTACCTTGTTTTTATTGTTATTCATCTCATATTTTAGTTTTATGTTTTGATTTTGATGTGTATATAATTTTTTTGTGTTTTGATTTAATCTAGACTTTATCCATTCCAATCAATTTAATTAATTAAATCCTTAACCCTCTATCAATGAATAACCATCTCAAATTCATTGCCGTTGGATTCTAGATTTTCTAATTATGTGTTTTTATGCTTTTTTCCATCTTGTAATTAATTTTTACTTGGAAATTTATTTATATGTGTTTAATAATTTTTAGCAATGTTTTTATGAATTTTTTCCTTAAAATTCCTTGAGGAAAGTGTTTTATTAAAATGAAATTTTTTTAATAAGGCTTGTGTAATGTAATTTGTTATAGTACACTATGTGACTATGTTTTGGTATTTAGTAACACATGAGATAACTGGTGTGTGAGAATGTGTTGTGAAAGAGATTCCATGGTTGGTTCAAGATTATATTTACCTTTATAGCCTATTAATGAGTTGTTTTAAAGATATTTTGAGATATTTACCTTATTTTTATTGGTGAAAACTGGGAGTTGTAGATGTGGTTCATGATTAAGACATATAATTACTGCTAAACATGTGGATAAACCTTGCATAGTAGTGAATTCTTGAAATTTTTGATGTTTTTATTCCTTTTTTTATTTGGATTTTCTTTTGATGGTGATGTTTCTTATTGTTACCTATGATGGGAATTAATTTTAGTTTCTAAATCGACTGAGACTCCCCCACCATGCACAATGTATGCAACCTCTAAAATTATTTAATCATTCTGTTTACAAAGCGTATGCAACCTCTACCCTCATTTAATCATTGAACTCAAGTCATTAATTTAAGCCTTCATTCTCACTAGCATGTAAGAAATTGAATGATGTAAACCCATCCTCACATGATTTCTTACCTGAGATAGTGTCCAACATATGGAATACGAGCTTTTGAATCCAACTGTTAACTAGGATCATATATTCTATTTCCCCCAAGATGACTGTACTAATATAACTTTAAGGTCAACTAAATATGGTTCTCATTGTACGTTGTATATTATGTTTCCTTCTTGTCCAATACTCACTTTTATGTGGGTGGGGTTATTTTCACTACCCATTCTGGCATGTGTAGATAGCCATAAAAATGTTAGATAAGTCACAAGTTTAATTAAGTAATATTGTTATCATTGACATACTTTATTAATAATTTCAAATTAAAAAATAAATGTTTTTTCCTATACTTAATGAAATTAATTTTTTTTTACAATCCATGAACAACCTATTGGTGTAGAAGCCTAAAATTTATTCACCCATGGGGTGTGCTTGACTCGGGGAAGTAATTGGGTAATGAAAGTTATGGCCATAGAGGTGTCAATAATGAGTTATTGAACATGAGTGAATGATTTGGGATGCCTATAACACATGATGGGACCTGAGGCATGTGCCTCTTATAGACATAATGTAAATGAATATAAATAAAATTTAATTTAATTTATGAGTACTTGTTATTTACATTATTTTAATAGTTTACTACATCGACTAGAAACTTCTTCCTTTATCGTTTACATAAATGTATTTTCTATTAAAGTTATATCTTATTGAATTTTTTATAAAAGAATGACTTATAGAAATTCTTTTTATATAATGGACAGAAGTTTGATGTATGAAACCGATCGGATATCAAGCGATTTTCAAAACAATTTGGAGAGATTTATACATTTTACATTTCACAATGCTTCAGATAGTGGTCGCATACACTACCCATGTTCCAATTGTGTTAGTAGACCTTGGTTGAGCTGTGAAGAAGTCAGCTACCACATAACCAAAAATGGTTTTCAAGCAAACTACTTTGTGTGGTATCACAATGGGGAGAAAATGAAATCTCAAATTAATGATGATCGAAATTAAAGGACTGGAATGGAGAATTTGTTAGATGATCAGTTTCCATTTATTTATCATCATGAAAAAGAAAGGATTTCTACTCAAGAAGACTTCGATATGAGAACATATTATGCATCTATTGAAAATGATGATATTGATAGGGTGAAAAAATTGAATGATGCTTCCATGACTCCAGTATATCGACAATGCGATAAAATGAAAAGGCTGGAATTTTTAATCTGATTGTTTCATGGGAAAACTATGTATGGGATTTCTAATACAGCAATCGATTAAATTCTTACCCTCTTGAAGTATTTACTTCCAAATGATATATATATTCCCTCAAACCACTATATGGCGTGGAAGTTAATTGAGGAACTTGGATTATCAAAAAAACAACATTCATGCTTGTCTGAAAGATTGCAGTTTTTTCTGGGAGGAAACCACTGAACGAAATGATTGTATAAAATATGGAACATCCCGCTGGAAGTCAAAATCTAATGGAACACCATACCGCGTTCCACAGAAAGTAATGTGGCACTTTCCACTGATCCCCAGACTCTAGAATCTTTTTATGTCTGATGAAATATCAATAAAAATGAGATGTCATGATACTAAGAGAAAGAAGACTAATGATGAGTTGGTTCATCCTGTAGATGTATTTTCATGGCAGAGATTTGATGATCGACATCTTGATTTTGCAGCTGCTGTGCATAATGTGAGGTGGGGTATTTCATGAAACAGTTTTAATCTGTTTGGGCAGATGCTTATTTCGCACAGCACATGGCCAGTTTTTATACACATTTATAATCCTCCCCCATGGTTGTGTATGAAAAAACCTTTCACTTTCATGAGTATACTCATATCTGGTCCTTCTGATCCCAGAATTGATATTGATGTATACATGCAACCTTTAATAAAAGAGTTGAAACTTATTTGGTATGTGGGTGTGCGCACATATGATGTATGTTCGAAAGACATATTTCAGATGCGTGTTGCACTTATGTGGACGATCAATGATTTTCCAGCTTATGTAATGATTTCTGGATCGAGAAAGAAGGGAAAACTATCATGTCCAGTTTTGTGTGAAGAATACACGATCTAGAAGACTGAAACATTGTTGTAGTTTCAGTTTTATGGGACATCAACTATTCTTTCCAAAGGATCATCCATATAGAATGAATCGTCGAAGATTTAATAATACCATAGAGACCGATGATCCACCTCATCGTATGTCTGGAACTAACATGATTAATGAATTGAAAGATTTCAGTTTTTCGTTCGGGAAGGGTCAAATGAAATTTTGAAAGAGAAAGAATGTTTCCACTGAAACCTGTTACAATTAGAGGAAAAGGAGTATCTTTTTTGATTTTCCTTATTGGTCAACCAATTTGTTACATCATTGCTTATACGTAATGCATATTGAAAAGAATATATGTAAAATTTTGATTTCGGTTCTTCTAAATGTCAAGGGGAAGACAAAAGATGATTTACGATCTCGGCGTGACTTGGTGGATTGGGGCATCAGACTAGAATTGCATCCTATGCGTAACAGTGAAAATAAATGGAAAATTCCATGTGCTTCTCACACCTATGCAAAAAACCATTTCTATAAGTATTAGAGACTATTAGAGTTTCTGATGGCTATTCAAGCAACATATCTAAACAGGTCAACAGAAGAGTGTTGAAGCTAAAATCTATGAAGACTCATGATTATCATGTTCAACTGCATGAGTTGCTTCCAATAGAAATCTATCATCTTCTATCCAATAATGTAAGGGTGGTTGTTATTCAGTTGTGCCATTTGTTTAGAGATATTTGTGCTAAGAATTTGTCCAAGTATTTCTTGCAAAAAATGTTGACAGATGCCCCATTAATTTTGTGTGAGTTGGAGAAAATATTTCCTCCATCATTTTTCACATGCATGCTGCATCTGAGTATCCATATTCCCACTGAAATACTTCTCGGAGGACCTGTTTCTTTTCATTGGATGTATCCAACTAAAAGAAATATGTTCACATTAAAGTCTTATGTCCGAAATAGAAATCATCCCGAAGGTTCTATAGTGAATGGTTACCTGGCCCAAGAATGTATGGATTTCTGCTCGATGTATTTGTCTGATCTTAGTACAAGATTGAACAGACCAATGATAAATTAAGAAGAATAGTATGAGCAAATTCAACCTAGTTTTCCATCACTTCCTCAAACAGGAGGAATTCCTGGATCATATACATTGAATACATTAATCCATGAAGAGCGGGAGATGACACATCGCACAGTTTGTTCAACTATGATTTGTTCGATGACTATATCAGGTAACTAAATTGATTATGTATATCTTACATATATATCTGTTAAACTATTCATATTTTTTATCTATAGGGAACATAAAACAATGATAAATAGGAAGCATCGTTCTTTATCTTTGAGAAGGAGAGATACTTTTCATAGAAAAGAGTTTTCTTCTTGGTTAAAATTGAAGGTAAAAATATTAATGTTTAAAATAATTATATCAATATTTAATTAAGTTTAATTGTCATTTATATTGAAGGTATTGAGTTTGTCTGATGATCTGTTTCTGAGGAAATAAGAGTTTTGGCTTTTGGTCCTAATACCGTGGTTCGTGACTGTAAATCAATTGTTATCAATGGGTACAAATTTATTGTCACTGAATGAGCAAAGAATAGGAGAACATAACATGATGGTGTTATGGTTACTGCCACAACAGATTGTTATGCCAGTGCATCGGATTGTAGACCGTGTTTTGAAAATGTGGGTTATTATGGAGTTGTTGAGAAAATAATAATATTGGATTATTACTCTCATGGATGTGTCACAATGATGAAATTTGATTGGTTTGATTCGATGGCAAGACATGGCACATTTAATGATGATTTTGGATTTTGAGTAATTAATATGACTCGCACTCTTACTACCGAAGAACCATATGTGTTGGCATCAAGGGTTAAACAAGTTTTTAATGTCAAATACCAACTTCGACCTGAATTTAGTGTCATAGTTGAAGTAATTCCAAGACATATTTTTGATGATGGTGATGATGGAATTGACACTGTCCCTAGTGCCATTGAAACCAATCCATTTATTTCTTTTGATGACTCCAATAGCTCAATTGTCAGAGTTGATTGTGAACCTGAAGTTGTGGTTAAAAATATATAGAATCATCCATCCATGTTCTCAATTCTTTTGGTTTACCTCGAGTTGGGTTGTTAAGGTTGGTAATATTCAAATTTATTTAGTATTCATCACAAATATGTTTTAGTTGACTTGACCGTTATGTGAATTTTCAATGTTTATTGGTTGCAGTTTTATTTGAATTGCATTTTCTAATTTGGAATTGAACTGTATTCAAACATAGTCAAACAACATTTCTAACTTGGTGAACATTACAACTTGTATGATTTATTAAATCCATTCAAGCTCTTCTAAAACAATTGATAGCTAACTTGACCGTTATGTGAATTTTCAATGTTTATTGGTTGCAGTTTTATTTGAATTGCATTTTCTAATTTGGAATTGAACTGTATTCAAACATAGTCAAACAATATTTCTAACTTGGTTAACATTACAACTTGTATGATTTATTAAATCCATTCAAGCACTTCTAAAACAATTGATAGCTGACTTGACCATTATGTGAATTTTCAATGTTTATTGGTTGTAGTTTTATTTGAATTACATTTTCTAATTTGGAATTGAATTGTATTCAAACATAGTCAAACAATATTTCTAACTTGGTGAACATTACAACTTGTGTGATTTATTAAATCCATCCAAGATATTCTAAAACAATTGATATCTAAATTACCAATGAATCCCCCTATTCCCTCATATATTTAGTTTTTTGGGTTACACATTAGTTTCCTTTTTTTAATTAATTACATATTTGTTTTCAAAAGCAGGAAATGAAGCCAATTAAAGATAGACGAAGGAAAAAAATGATGGAGAACAATCGTTGAATGACAGAGTTGGAAATTCCATCATTAGTGCCTGTTGTGAGTAATTTATTTCAAATTGATATATTTAAAGAATATATAATGTCATGTGATTAATTTTTTTGTAAACATTTTTTTAGGATCCACCTATACGTCGACAGTTATTCGACGAGGAGCCTAGTACTGGTCCTAGTACTCAGGCCGGTGGTACGAGGAGGGTTCGTACCAGAGGTGGACGAGTAGCTGCGCGTACCCGACTAGACCATGCCCCTCCCACTGACATGTCATCCTTCCCACATTCTGATCTCGGTGTGTCGTTAGGGACACACGGGATATTTAGGCCTCCCATGTTTTCGCTACCTTCTGCATCTTCTAGCCCATCATTTTCACATCCCATGATGATTCCCACTCCCCAGTCAGCATCCGGTCATACAGCTGTCCCATCTTCTTTTCCATCTACTTCTATCTTTCCGAGTTTCTATATTCCATCGTCTTTGACTCCTATTCCACCATAGGGTGTTCCATCAGTTTCTGTGGATTCAGCGGTGCTCAGTGATCAGACCGGTATAGGTATATTTATAGAACCCTAACAAATTTTTATAGCAATATTTATTTTCATTATAACATGTTTTGATAAAATATTTGTTTTTATTTCATTACATATACATATACTGACAGGAGGTGTGAGTGGGGGCTTACACGCATGCGTTCGATGTGGAACCGCTTCACACAGGTTATGGTGGATTATAATGAAGACAACCAAATGGTTGAGAAAACAGGGCAACAATGTCGTAGTTTTTGGGCGACACTTGCCAAATACTCCGACATCATTCCCGTTAGCCCACTATCGTGGAGACATTTTTCACATGAGGTCAAGTATAGAGCTTGGGCAGAAATATGGGTAAAAAAATATGTTCTATTTAATTCCATGAATTATTTATGTATTTATATGAATTAATATTTTGATTTCAGCTTCGATTTAATTTTTCCGATGGTGAGGGTGCACGACCGAAATGTCTAAAGGATTTAGGAGATATTTGGAGAGCCTACAAGCATGAGTTGTATATTGGCTGGGTTGATAGTGTTGGAACTAAGTTAGAGGCAGTACCAGTGGTGGATGATTGTCCTATAGAGCAGTATCGCCAGATGATTACTCATTGGACGAGTACCCAGTTTAAGGTATTAATAACATTTGAGGTATTTAAATAATAACTTTCATGTTTTTCATTAATAATATTTGTTGCATTTTAGAATTTTATTTAGGAATCATCTGGAAAAAATAAAAAGAACATTGATACAAAAAAATACCTCCACACACTGGGATGCACTACGATGCATGGTCATGAGAGGAAGCAGATATGACAATTGTTTATAAGTTTTCTTTACGACTTTCACTTTATTTTGTTTCCACAATTATTTAATATTTTTCTAAAGTTTTCATATAACTTTAGTTGTTAATGTCCTTGTAGAGGAAAATACAGAATATTGAAGGATGTGTACCTCGACCAAAACTGCTTTGCTCGAGTAGATGGAAAAAGGATGGAAGTGTCGTCAAGGAAGCGACTCAGTAGCAGATTGTAAGTTTTAATATGTTGAATTTTTATTTTAATATCTATTTTGTAACTTAATGATATATTTATATTTGTAACAGGATTCTTTAGAGGCCCTCAATGCCCAAGAACCATACAATTTTGGGCCAATAGATCACTTACATCAGGTGTCGGGAGAGGAGCATTCTGGTAGAGTACGCTGCCGACCTAGGATAGCCCCGACGAGGTATTGGCCCTCCTCAGGTACGATCTGTAGAGACACCAAGCTGCAGTAAGTTAGGGAACAGGCAGAACAGGATGAGAGAAGGGCCACAGAGATGGAAGAACAATCTGCTAGGGAAAACAGTGCATTTATGAAATTTATTGAAGTTCTACGTCCAACACATTCAGCAGAGGCCATACCACCTTTTGATGAATGTATGTCGTCGATACATTCTATATATGGTGCACCGGGTGGCTGTTCTAGTGGTGGTCAGGATGATGTCCAACTTGATGATGATTATGGCGAGGAGTCTGATGCGGAAGAGGAGGGAGAGGAGGAGGGCGAGGCGGGTGGCAAGGGTGAGGGGGAGGGCGAGGATGATATGGGGAAGAAAGGGTGATGATGATGGTGATGATGGTGATAGTGATGTGGGACAAATTGATCCATTATATTTTTTACTAATATTACTGAGATTTGATATTTAATCTATTCTATTTGTTGGTTTTATCTAGACTCGTAGTATAGTATTGGAGTTGACTTATTTTTATATATTATCTGTTTTTATGGATGTTGTTGTCTTTTAGTGGTTGTGTGTTTGGGAACCCCCCTCCTTCGTGGACCCTAGACAACCCCCCACTATCCTCCTTTGACCCCGAACACCCCCCCCCCCTGGACAGCCCCCCACCCTCCTCCCTGGACCCCAGACAGCCCCCCAGGCAGCCCCCCAGACAGCCCCCCGGACAACCCCCCCCCCCCCCCCCCCCACCCTCTTTCTTGGACCCCGGACAACCCCCCAAACACCCCTCGGACAGCCCCCGAACAACCCCCCGAACAGCCCCCCAGACAGCCCCCCCCCCCCCCCACCCTCCTCCTTGGACCCCGGACAACCCCCCGAACACCCCCCAGATAGCCCCCCACACAACCCCCCCCCCCCCCCCCCCACCCTCTTCTTTGGTTCCCGGACACCCACCGGACAGCCCCCCAGATAGCCCCACCGGACATCCCCCCCCCACCCTTCTTGATTTCATTTAATACTAGAAAATCTATAATATATATTTTATTTATTTGCATCATGATAATCAATGTAAATCACATTTACACATCTAATCAATATCATAGATTCTTGGTATGTTATAAAAGAGATGTATTCATTGGGCATGACATTGTTAGCTCTGAAATGTTTCATAGCATGATAAACTAAAATCTAATCCATACTAAGAATGATATAAAAATATTTTATATGAATGTCCACAAGATTTTAAGTAAATACCATTCCACTAATAGACACATGAGGATTCTCATAAAATCGACAACATTTTAAGTACATACAGAAAACCATCCAAACGCATTTGGTTTCTATTGAAACTTTAGGAGAATGATCCATGGGTCATTTGTGACGTGTACGAATCAACCCCATCTCAATCTGAGACGCGGTGTGGCCGGCACCACTCAAAGTGTATGTTTTTTGTTTCAAAAGGACATCATTTTAATTGAACAACATCAACTGGCATACGGAAAACTGACCAAACACATTCGGTTTCTATTTAAACATTAGTAGAACGATTCATGGGTCATATGTGACATGTACGAGTCAACCCATCCTCAATCTGAGACACGGTGTGGCCGGCACCACTCAAAGTTTCTGTCTTTTGTTTCAAAAGGACGTCATTTTAAGTGAAAAACCTCAAATGACATACGGAAAACCGACCAAACACATTCGGATTATGTTGATATGTTAGAATAACAATACATGGGTCATATGTGACGTGTACGAGTCAACCCCACCTTAATCTGAGGTGTGGTGTGGCTATCACCACTCAAAGTGTCTATCTTTTGTTTAAAATGGGCAACATTTTAAGTACAAATGGAAAACTGACCAAACGCATTCGGTTTTTGTTAAAACATAAGGAGAATGATTCATGGGTCATATGTGACGTGTATGAATCAACCCAGCCTCAATATGAGATGCGGTGTGGCCGGCACCACTCAAAGTGTCTGTCTTCTGTTTCAAAAGGACGTCATTTTAATTGAAAAACATCAACTGGCATACGGAAAACCGACCAAATGAATTCGGATTGTGTCGATACTTTAGCACAACCATCCATAGGTCATATGTGACATGTACGAGTCAACACCACCTCAATACGAGGTGCGGTGTGGCCGCCACCACTCAAAGTGTCTACCTTTTGAATCAAAAAGATGTCATTTTAATTGAAAAACATCAACTGGCATACGGAAAACCGACCAAACGCATTCGGATTGTGTCGATACATTAGCACAACGATCCATGGGTCATATGTGATGTGTAAGAGTCAACCACACCTCAATCTAAGGCGCGGTGCGGCCGACACCACTCAAAGTGTCTGCCTTTTGTTTCAAAAGGACGCCATTTTAATTGAAAAACATTAACTGGCATACGTAAAACTGACCAAATGCATTCGGATTGTGTCGATACTTTATCACAATGATCCATGGGTCATATGTGGTGTGTAAGAGTCAACCATGCCTCAATCTGAGGCATGGTGTGGCCGCCACCACTCAAAGTGTATGTCTTTTGTTTCAAAAGGATGCCATTTTAAGTGAAAAACATCAACTGGCATACGGAAAACTGACCAAACGCATTCTGATTGTGTCGATACTTTAGAACAACGATCCACGGGTCATATGTGACGTGTAAGAGTCAACCCCGCCTTAATCTGAGGCACAGTGTGGCCGTAATCACTCTAAGTGACTCTCTTTTGTTTAAAATGGACAACATTTTAAGTACATATGGAAAACCAAACAAACGCATTTGGTTTCCATTGAAACCTTAGGAGAACGATTCATGGGTCATATGTGGTTTGTAAGAATCAACCCCGCCTCAATCTGAGACACAGTGTGGCCGACACCACTCAAATTGTCTGCCTTTTATTTCAAAAGGACGTCATTTTAATTGAAAACATAAACTGGCATACGGAAAACCGACTAAACGCATTCATATTGCGGTCATACTTTAGAAAAACGATCCATGGGTCATATGAGAGGTTTACGAGTCAACCCCGCCTTAATCTGAGGCACTGTGTGGCAGAAATCACTCTAAGTGTCTCTCTTTTGTTTAAAATAGACAACATTTTAAGTACATATGGAAAATCGACCAAACGCATTCAGTTTTCGTTGAAACTTTAGGATAATGATTCATGGGTCATATGTGACGTGTACAAATCAACCCTGCATCAATCTGAGACATGGTGTTTCCAGAACCACTCAAAGTGTCTGTCTTCTGTTTCAAAAGGATGTCATTTTAATTGAAAAACATCAACTGGCATACAGAAAACTGACCAAATGCATTCGGATTGTGTTGATACTTTATCACAACAATCCATGGGTCATATGTGACATGTATGAGTCAACTCCGCCTCAATCCGAGGCGTGGTGTGTCCACCACCACTCAAAGTGTCTGCCTTTTGTTTCAAAAGGACGTCATTTTAATTCAAAAACATCAACTAGCATACGGAAAACCGAACAAATGAATTCGGATTGTGTCTATACTTTAGAACAACGATCCATGGGTCATATATGATGTGTACGAGTCAACACCGTCTCAATCTGAGGCGCGGTGTGGCCGCCACCACTCAAAGTGTCTGTATTTTGTTTCAAAAGGAAGTCATTTTAAGTGAAAAACATCAACTGGCATACGGAAAACCGACCAAACGCATTCGTATTGTGTCGATACTTTAGCACAATGATTCGTGGGTCATATGTGATGTGTACGAGTCAACCCCTCCTTAATCAGAGGCACTTTGTGGCTGGAATCACTCTAAGTGGCTCTCTTTTATTTAAAATGGACAACATTTTAAGTACATATGGAAAACCGACCAAACGCATTCGGTTTCTTTTGAAACTTTAGGAGAACGATTCATGGGTCATATGTGACATGTACAATATCAACCCCGCTTCAATCTAAGACGGGGTGTGGCCGGAACCACCCAAAGTGTCTGCCTTTTGTTTCAAAAGGACGTCATTTTAATTGAAAAACATCAACTGGCATACTTAAAACCGACCAAACGCATTCGGATTGTGTCGATACTTTATCACAACAATCCATGGGTCATATGTGACATGTACGAGTCAACCCCGCCTCAATATGAGGTATAGTGTTGCCTCCACAACTCAAAGTGTCTGTCTTTTGTTTTAAAAGGATGTCATTTTAAGTGAAAAACATCAACTGGCATACAGAAAACCGACCAAACGCATTCAGATTGTGTCGATACTTTAGCACAATGATACACAGGTCATATGTGATGTGTATGGGTCAACCCCACCTAAATCTGAGGCACGGTGTGACCGAAATCACTCTAAGTGGCTTTCTTTTGTTTAAAATGGACTATGGGAGTTGGTGGTCTAGAACCAACTACTTTGTACTTTATTCATTAAATAAAAGCCTTATCACATCTTTATTATTCTTCTGCGTGACATGTCATGTGATAATTTCCTAAGGACAGCTGTTGCATTAAAGGGTCGTAGTGGATCCCTGCAATGATGAGAACCCAAAAGTGCTATAACACTGCTCTTGAATGTATGTTCTATGGCCGGATGATATTATTTGAGGGACACAAATAATATAGGTCATTATGGGTGAGGACTCATAAAACTTTGAGGTACCTTCTCATGGTGTGTGCCCTTGGTAATATCGAGGAGGATATTATGAGAACGAGACCCGCAAGTTGGAAATCCACATTTCATAGTGTCATTGGATGTTCCTATCTGCGGATGTGTGTATTTGTCCTTAGACTTTAAGATTATTATTAATGGGTATTACAACTCACAGACTTAGATGTATTGACGAAAACTGTGACGACACACTGTTCACAACGAGGTAGGATACGTTGGGTGCGTCACGAGTAATACCGCATTAATAGATAATGCGAGAAAGGATTTTTCAATTTCATTCCATAACGGAAGTAGATATCTCAGGACCTTTGATGGAATTTATATAGCCTAAATAAATCCATGGCCATGGTATGGTATGGGCAAGTTCAATTCCGGGAAGTCAAAAAAAGAATAATCAAGCACATGGTTTGATGGCACTAGCATGAAACCCGCTTGATTGGAGATATCGAGACAAAGGGATTATATTACACGGTAAGCGTTTGTAGGAGGTGACACGTCATTGCAGCGTTAACTTCTTTCTCTATGGGTGCCTTGGCATGTTGCTAGACGCTAACCTTGGACTTTAGGCAGGATCGGCCTAATGCCACTGAGAAAGAGGCCTATAGGGTCACACAATAAGTGTGTCCATGTATCTCAGTTAAATATTAATTAAACAAATTAAATAAATATTATTCCTGACTGTGGTTTGATAATTATTTAAGGATGTGTGATCGCATTTATTTTGACACTAGTTATTCGAGAGAATATATTGTGGACGAAATAATATATTTATTAGGGAGTAATGCAGTTACATTTATTTAAGAAATAAATAGTCATTAATAAAGGTCTAATAAATGTGGTGCATAAAAATGGAAAATAAAAGTACACGTTGTGTACATTAAATATACATGTCGTGTAGTTTTATGGAAAACAAGTACACGCCATGTATTAATTAATACACGCCGTGTAGTTTTTTCAGTTGGGATTTTGAGGATTTAATATTTTTTTAATAAATGATATTTATTATAATCAGTGTGGGTGCATGTCAAAGAATTAATAATTCGACATGGGGGTTTTCAATAAGAGTTAATGAAATAAATAAAACTCATAACGCATTTATTTATTGTCATAACTCTTTTAACCTCAAACCCGATTATAAATATCCTTGCAACCCCAACATTTTGTAGAGCCATTATTGTGCAGAACGGATTTGGAAATACTCTCAAGCCAAAGATAGAATTCCCTTTCCACCAAGAACGCCCTCAAGTTATGAGAGCAAGATCCTCCACTGGATCAAGTCGGTCGAAGGCGGACATCGCAAGCGAAGGTTCTTCCGCGCTAGCACCCGGAGATCCCTTCGGCAACGTCTGGAGATACGTGAAACACGTGTGGATCACCGTTAGAGGAATCCTACACTTGGATTCTATGACGCAACGACGGATCACCTAATCGTGACCGGACACATCAACGAAGAAAGAATTCCAATGAGGTAATTCTTATGAATTAATTAAATTAATTATAATCAGCATATGATGATCCTCCTCAAGGGTTCTGAGACTCTTCTTTTCTTTTCATTCTTCATTCTATTCTGAAGATTTGGCGTTTTATATCGTGACATATCTCGGATTGAACGTTGTTTAACGTTAAAATTAAAGTTGGGAAAACCCACCAACGCGCTTTCGCTGGCCCAGAACCTAAAAGTGGTATCAGAGGGGGTCATATCTTTGATTATAATTATTTATTTATTTTGGTAATTTACGCATTTAATAAGTTAGTTATTTCAATTCAATTTTAATCGTTCTGGAAATCTGAATATCGAGATCTATTCCTCCTCCCTCGTTTCTCGTTCACCTCACAGAAATGAATTTTTCTTTTAATTTTGATTAAAATAAAATAGAGGAACTCATCTGGAGGAGACAAATGTCTCTGGCCATATAACACAAGAATACACAGCGTGTATTCGAAAGTACACGTCGTGTAGTCTAGGTTCAATGTATTGATTGATCTGCCAAATCAGGTCGTGTATTGGATTTTTTCTAAGAATTTAAGACATCGTGTGTTGACCAGAAACATGTGGCACACGGTTTCCGGAATACATGCCATGTGGTCCAATGAACACGGCGTGTAGTCCCTTCGGGTTAGGGTTGGGTCATGTACTCCGTACATGGCATGCCCAGCTAGAAACCGTGTAACATGGAAACTACACGGCGTGTGTCCCACTGTACACACCGTGTACTCTGAAAATTTCCGAAGTACATTAACACAACCTGTCCCCGGGCGTGTACTTTGGATGAACAGTGAAGAAAAGTACACGTCGTGTAGTCGGAACTACACGCCGTATACTCACCCAAATTACACAGATTTATTAAAATTTATTATTATATTATACAAACCCTTGAGACGTGTACCATGGTGCAGGCGTAAAGCTGAGGTACAACACGTGATAGGTGTTTTATATATATGTGTTTAATTTAACATCTGCGTAATAAATGGGAATTCACCGGGTTGCCTCCAAGGTACAAGTTACGTACAAGGATAATTTTAAATCAATTCATTTGTTTAAAATTATGATGGATGAGAATCTCAAGGAAATTCAGAAAACGGATTTAAGATAAAAGGATTGATTAATTAAAGATAATTAATTGATTCGAGCATGTTTTATCTTAAACTAGAACGATCAAATAATTGAATGCTAGTTTTTTATTTATGCGTAAATATCGTTGCATGTATGGATGATCATGAGCTAGACTGAGACCTTTGTATGTGAATGGTTTATTTTAATTTATTTATTTAAATTAAATTTGTTGGCCTGCAAGCCATCTCCTCATTAATATGTAGGGCCTGCGCGCCCAAGAATTCTTTTATGTAAAAACCCCTTTTACCCCTCACCTGCGTGTGAGATAAATGCATATGTAATGGATGGAGCTACCAAGCTAGTGGAGGTGATCAAGTTAGGAGCCATGGTGAAACCAATCCAACGAGATACAAAGGTGGACAGGTGGAAAGATGTAAAAACGAACTTGAAAGGTTCAAGGTGTTTCTCCCCTAGGTCTTGGGTTAGTTTATCAACCACTAGATAAACTAACTAATAGAAAAGCTCATGATCATACCATTTATTTTATTTCTGTCAGTTGCATGGTTTATTTATTGTGGGTGTGTTGTCATGATCACACAATTAATGAATTAAACGAGCATGCAAGATGGAACTAAAATAAAACCATCTTATACTTAAATATTATCTTATACATGGTTAATCACTTAAGTATATCCCACTTAATATTAAAAAGCATTTAATAAAAGATAATAAAATGGAAATTTACGTATAAGGATAAAATCCATTGAAATAAATATTAAGCTGGCATAGCCTTCCATAATATTGGTTAGAATCGAACCATAGTTCAAAGTGCTTGACCAACCCTAGTTGGGGTGCTTTCAATTATCAGGGAATTATAATTCAAGGTTTTGGGTTGACTTGAGTTGGTTCTCATCAAGGGTTGACTGCCACAGCAGGACTTGGTGTGACCAAGAGGAAAAGGTTGAGGAAATCTAAAAAAATATTTCAAGATTGGGGAGTCCACTCAGCGGATCAAGGAGCTGCGAGTTAATGCAGTTGGCATTTGGAATGCCTACCTAAAACCCTTCAAGTTTCTTGACCAACCCTAGTTGGGGTAATGCGAAGGGTAATATGGATCCCTTCCACTAGAATATTCATGCAATAGAATATTTTGAACTCAATGGTGAGGGCTATTGGATTTCGATAAAATAGTGGGAGACTAATAAATATTAATTTATTTATTTGTCTCAATTTTTTATAATAAAGTACTAAAGCTTTTCTCATCTTAATTTGTAGAAATGGAAAGAAAATGACTTCAAACATATCATTGCGCACCATACTCGAAAAATAAAACCTTCTCACCAGCACCAATTTCCAAGAGTGGGAGAGGCGTTTACACGTCGTCCTTCGACACGAAAGGAAATTATATGTGCTGGAAGAGCCTATTCCAATGGCGCCGGGGAAAGAGTCTAGTGATGAGGAATTATCTCTCTACATGAAACACATGGATGATGCCACAGATGTCTAGTGTTTCATGCTATCGGCCATGTCTAATGAGATCTTGAAGAAACATGAAAACATGGACGCGTATAACATGATGTCTCACCTTAAAGATCTCTACCAAGAGAAGGGGAGACAGGAGAGGTATGAGATCTCCAATACTTTGTTTACCACGAAGCTTGGAGAGTATGCGCCAGCTGGGCCTCATGTAGTCAAGCTTATTGGCTACATTGAACACCTGGACATCTTAGGGATTAAATTCCCGGATGAGTTGCGTATAGATCTCATCCTATCATCACTGCCGAAGACCCTATCTAGCTTCATTGTCAACTATAACATGAGCGGAAATGAGAAGAGTCTATCAGAGCTTCTGATCTTGATTCACCAGGTAGATAAGGACATGGGGCGTGACAAACCCACGGTCCTTATGGTGAACAAGAAAAGGAAGGACAAAGAAAAGGGGACAAAGACTTATAAACGGTCTGAATCCCCCGAGCACCGTCCCTCCAAGAAGGGGAAGATCGAGAGGCAGGGCAAGGAATGGGAGGAAGTGTGTTTTGCATGTGGAAAGCAAGGCCACTGGAAGAGGAACTGCACCCAGAAGTGTGGGGACACTAAAGGTGCATTTGTTATCGAGTGCAATCTTTCTATTTCTACACATTGGGTATTAGATACAGCTTGTGGGGCTCACATCTTTATTCAAATGCAGGAACCAAGTAGATTTAGAAAGATCACTAGAGGAAAGGTGGATCATTGAGATTCCAATGGCTCAAGGCTGGCTGCGTTGGCTATTTGTGACTACCACCTCTCATTGCCTACTAGGATGATTCTGGTTTTACATAACTGTTATTATTTGTCTCGTGTTACCAAGAACATAATTTCTGTATCTTGTTTGTATATGGATGGATTTGTTTTCAAATTTGGAAATAAGGGTTGTATCTTTTATAAGAACAATGTAGGTTATGGTATGGTGCATTTAAATAATGGTTTGTATGTATTGAATTATGAAAACCAAGTGTTGGCAATCGATAATGAAACAAACTCACATGACTCATACATCACCCAGTTATGGCATCACTGCCTTGGTCATGTGAATGAGAAGTGTTTTACAAAGCTCTGCCAAGATGGCTATTTAGACTCTACTGAGCTAAAACCACTTGATAGTTGTCACGCTTGTTTACAAGGAAAAATGACCAAGCCGGCTTTTGGTGGACAAGGTGAAAGGGCCACATAGCTTCTAGGATTGGTACACACGGATGTGTGTGGACCATTTCCAGTAGAAGCTAGAGGTGTATATTCTTACTTCATTACTTTTACTAATGATTTGAGTAGATATGGATATTATATTAATGAGGTATAAGTCAGAGTCCTTAGAGAAATTTAAGGAATTCAAGAATGAAGTATAGAATCAGCTTGGTAAGAAGATAAAGAAGCTTCGATCAGATCAAGGTGGAGAATATCTGAACCAAGAGTTCATCGATCTTATACGGGAGTCTGGGATTCTATCTCAGCTCACTCCTCCTTATACACCATAGTGGAATGGTGTTTGTGAAAGGAGTAACCGCACCTTGTTGGACATGGTGAGGTCGATGATGAGTCATGCGGATCTTCCATTATCCTTTTGGGGATATGCATTACAAACTGTAGCATACACATTAAACCGAGTACCAACTAAGGCGGCAAATGGAATTCCATCCGAGTTATGGAATGGAAGGAAACCCACTTTGTCGCACACACGTGTATGGGGATGAGAGGCATTTGTTAAGGCCTTCTCAGGAAACAAACTAGCACCCCGGGGCACGAAGTGTATCTTTATAGGATATCCCAAGGAAACGAAAGGATATTACCTATATAACCCTCAAGACAAGAAAGTGATTGTCACCAGACAAGCCGTCTTTCTTGATAGGGAACACATCCTCAAGAAGGATAGTGGGAGCAAGATTGACTTTGACAAAGTTGATGCTCAAGATACACAGGAGTTGGTACAGGAACAAGTTTCACAGGTCCCCGTGGAAGTGGTTCCAGAAACACAAGTACTGCGTAGGAGCTAAATATAGGTAAGGGAACCAGAGAGATTTGGTTTCCTAGTCACTGAGGATGGTGAATCATTATTGTTGGACAATGATGAACCTCTCTCCTACAAGGAAGCAGTAGAAATCTCAGAAGCTGCAAGATATCTAGAAGATATGAATTCTGAGATAGATTCCATATATTAGAACCAAGTTTGGGTTCTGGTCGATGTGCCAGTTCATGTAAAGCATGTTGGATGCAAATGGGTATTCAAAAGAAATCTGGACATGGAAGGTCAAGTTAGCATGTATAAAGCAAGGCTAGTGGCTAAAGGATTCAGGCAGCGTCAAGGAATTGACTATGATAAAACCTTCTTTCCAGTTTCCATGTTTAAATCCATAAGAATCATACTTGCCATAGCAGCCTACCATGACTACGAGATTTGGCAGATGGATGTCAAAACAGCATTCCTTAACGGGAACCTTCAGGAAGATGTCTATATGACACAACCAGAAGGGTTTGTGACACCAGGTGAAGCCAAACGGGTTTGCAAGTTGCAGAAATCCATTTATGGATTGAAGAAAGCATCCAGGTCATGGAACATTCGATTTGATGAATCCATAAAAGAATTTGTTTTCATTAAGAACAAATGCCAGCCATGTGTTTATAAGTAGTTTAATGGGAATGCGGTCGTCATCCTAGTGGTATATGTTGATGACATATTTCTTATTGAAAATGACATACCAGCCTTATAGTCAGTTAAGGATTGGTTGAACAAGTGTTTCTCCATGAAGGACTTAGGAGAAGCAGCCTACATTCTAGGGTTCAAGATCATTCATGACAGATACAAGAGGCTTCTTGGACTAAGTCAGGGTACATACATTGACCAGATACTAAAGAGATTTAGTATGGAAAAATCCAATAGGGGATTGGTTCCAATGTCACATGGCTTACATCTTTCTAAGAAAATGTGTCCCCAGACACAACAGGAGAAAGGTAGGATGAGAAAGATTCCATATGATTTGGCTATAGGATCCATCAAGTATTCCATGTTATGTACCAGGCTTGATGTTGCCTATGCACTGAGCATGGTAGGCAGTTATCAAGCAGATCCAGGAGAACAGCATTGGACTGCTGTTAATACTATCCTTAAGTATCTGAGAAGGACTAAGGATATGTTCCTGGTGTATGGAGGAGATGAGGACCTTGTCATCAGAGGGTATGCTGATGCTGGTTTTCAAACAGATCAGAATGATCTGAAGTCGCAATCTGGATATGTTTTATGTATCAATGTATGAGCTGTGAGATGGAAGAGTTCAAAGCATCCAGTTGTCACTAATTGTACAGTGGAGTCCGAGTATATAGCGGCTTCTGATGCAGCCAAAGAATCTATCTGGATTCGGAACATTGTCTAGGATCTTGATGTGGTGCCTAGAAGTAAAGATCCCATTACATTATATTGTGATAATACTGCAGTAGTGGCTCTTGTAAAAGAACCAAGGTCACATCAACGGACAAAGCACATACTCCAGAAGTATCTCCTCTTGAGGGATTTCTATCAAAGGGGTGAAGTTGCAGTGAGCAGAGTGTCCACAGAAGAGAACGTGGCGGACCCCATGACTAAAGGCCTATCTCAGCAGAAGCATGAATATCATGTGAGAGATAGCGGGTTAAAGGTTGTTAGTAGTTGGCTCTAGTCCAAGTGGGAGTCTGTTGGAGTTGTTGGTCTATAACTAACTACTTTGTACTTTATTCATTAAATAAAAGCCTTATCACATCATGATTCTTCTTCTGCGTGACATGTCATGTGATAATGTCCTAAGGACAGCTGTTGCATTAAAGGGTCATAGCGGATCCCTGCTATGAAGAGAACCCGAAAGTGCCATAACACTGTTCTTGAATGTATGTTCTATGGTCGGATGGTATTATTTGAGGGAAAAAAATAATACAGGTCATTAGGGGTGATGACTCATAAAACTTTGAGGCACCTTCTCATGGTGTGCGCCCTTGGTAATATCCCGGAGGATATTATGAAAACGAGACCCACCAGTAGGAAATCCACATTTCATAGTGTCATTGGATGTTCCTATCTGTGGACATGTGTATTGGTCCTTAGACTTTAAGATTATTATGAATGGGTATTACAACTCACGCACTTAGATGTATTGTCGAAAACTGTGATGACACACTGTTCAAAGAGAGGTAGGATATGTTGGGTGCGTCACGAGTAATGCCGCATTAATAGATAATGAGATAAAGTATTTGTACCTTTCGTTCCATAATGGAAGTATATATCTTAGGCCCTTTGATGGAATTGATATAGCCTGAATAAATCCATGGCCATGGTTAGGTATGGGCAAGTTCAATTCTGAGAAGTCAAAGAAAGAATAATCAAGCACATGGGTTGATGGCACTAGCATGCAACCCGCTTGATTGGAGATATCGAGACAAAGGGATTATATTACACGGTAAGAGTTAGTAGGAGGTGACACGTCATTGCAGCCTTAACTTCTTTCTCTATGGGTGCCTTGGCGTGTTTCTAGACGCTAACCTTGGACTTTTGGCAGGCTCAGCCTAATGCCCCTGAGAAAGAGGCCAAGAGGGTCACACACTAAGTGTGTCCATGTATCTCAGTTAAATATTAATTTAACAAATTAAATAAATCTTATTCCTGACTGTGGTTTGATAATTATTTATGCATGTGTGATCGCATTTATTTTGACACTAGTTATTCGAGAGAATATATTGTGGACGAAATAATATATTTATTAGCGAGTAATGTAGTTACATTTATTTAAGAAATAAATGGTCATTACTCAAGGTCTAATAAATGTGGTGGAGAAAAATGGAAAATAAAATTACACGCTGTGTATATTAAATATACACGCCGTGTAGTTTTATGGAAAACAAGTACACGCCGTGTATTAATTATTACACGCCGTGTAGTTTTTCCAGTTGGGATTTTGAGGATTTAATATTGTTTTAATAAATGATATTTATTATAATCAGTGTGGGAACATGTCAAGGAATTAATAATTTGACATGGGGGTTTTCAATAAGAGTTAACGAAATAAAAAAAACGTGTAACACTTTTATTTATTGTCATAACTCTATTAACCTCAAACCCGATTATAAATATCCTTGCAACCCCAACATTTTGTAGAGACATTGTTGTGCACAAAGGATTTGGAAATACTCTCAATCCAAAGAGATAATTCCCTTTCCACCAAGAACGCCCTCAAGTTATGAGAGCTAGATCCTCCACCGGATCAAGGTGGTCGAAGGCGGACATCGCAAGAGAAGGTTCTTCCGCGCTAGCACCCGGAGATCCCTTCAGCGACGTCCGGAGATACGTGACACGTGTGTGGATCACTGCTAGAGGAATCCTACACTTGGATTCTACGATGCAACGATGGATCACTGAATCGTGACCGGACACATCAACGAAGAAAGAATTCTAACGAGGTAATTCTTATGCATTAATTAAATTAATTATAATCAACATATGATGATCCTCCTCAAGGGTTCCGGGAATCTTCTTTTCTTTTCATTATTTGTTCTATTATGAAGATTCGGCATTTTATATCATGATGGATCTCGGATTGAATGTTGTTTAACGTTAAAATTATAGTTGGTAAAACCCACCAACGCGCTTCCGCTGCGCCCGGAACCTACATGGACAATATTTTAAGTACATACGGAAAACTGACCAAACGCATTCGGATTGTGTTGATACTTTATAAAAAAGATCCATGGGTCATATGTGATGTGTAAGAGTCAATCCCACCTCAATCCAAGGCACGGTGTGGCTTCCACCACTCAAATTGTCTGCCTTTTGTTTCAAAAGGACGTCATTTTAATTGAAAAACATCAACTGGCATATGGAAAACCGACCAAATGCATTCAGATTGAGTCAATACTTAAAAAAATGATCCATGGGTCATATGTGATGTGTATGAGTCAACCCCGCCTCAATCTGAGGCGCGGTGTGGCTTCCACCACTCAAAGTGTCTGTCTTTTGTTTCAAAAGGAAGTCATTTTAAGTGAAAAACATCAACTGGCATACGGAGAATCGACCAAAAGCATTTGGATTGTGAATATACTTTAGTACAACAATCCATGGGTCATATGTGATGTGTACGAGTCAACCCCGCCTTAATCGGAGGCATGGTGTGGCCAGAATCACTCTAAGTGTCTCTCTTTTGTTTAAAATGGAAAACATTTTAAGTACATACAGAAAACCAACCAAACGCATTCGGTTTTTGTTGAAACTATAGGAGAATGATCCATGGTTCATATGTGACGTGTACGAATCAACCACACCTCAATATGAGACATGGTGTGGCCGGAACCACTCAAAGTGTCTACCTATTGTTTCTACAGGATGTCATTTTAATTGAAAAATATCAACTGACATACGGAAAACCAACCAAACGCATTCGGATTGTGTTGATACTTTAGAACAAGGATCCATGGGTGATATGTGACGTGTACGAGTCAACCTCGCCTCAATCCAAGGCACGGTGTGGCTGGTATCACTCCAGGTGTATGTATTTTGTTTAAAATGGACATCATTTCAGGTAAAAATATATGGTATACAAAAAACTGATCAAATTATGAATCGACTTCCAGATTCCACATATAATTTTCATCTAAATTTTAAATTATGTTTATAATTACATTATGAATTCTAATTTAATTATGGATGTGTATAGTTCCAGGATGCATTATATGTTAAATGTGTTTGAATTTGTTCTCTGTATGTATGTGTTAGTTGGTTATTATAGGTACAATAATTGTATATGTATGTGTTAGTTTATTGCAGGTACAATAATTGGATTCAAAATGGGAGGGCACAAAATGTGAAAATTGCAGACCTGCTGTGCAAATTGAAGGCTGTTGCGCAATTTTCACAGCATATGCTATGCCAACGGTTCAAAACCATTGGCATAGCATCTTGGTTCCTTTTTTACCAATGGTTCATTGAACCATTGGTAAAAATCCTTTCACAATGGTTCATTGAACCATTTGGAAAGAGGGGAATCCATGGGATTTCCCAACGGTTTAATCCAAACCATTGCGAAAAACTATCCCAATGGTTTGGCACAACCGTTGGGATAGGTTAGGCTTTCCCCACCCTACCCCAACGGTTCACAGTAAACCATTGGGAAAACCTTTCCCAACGGCTTACTTCCCTATGGTTTTCAGAACCGTTGGTATAACATATATCAACGGTTCAGCAACCTTTCCCAACTATTCTGAACTGTTAGGAAAGGCTGTATTTCCAATAGTGATTGACAACATTTGGTCTTCATATTCAAGTATATAAAAACCATTATTGAGATGTGTTAAACTGTAACATATGTTATCTTTATAAAATTAGCATATTTTATTCTCAAATAAAAATAAAAATACATCCTTATATAAATGGGACACAAATATAATGTTCCTGGTGACATTAGGAACATTATAAAAATTATATAAAACTAGATTCATTGATATTAGAAAATTTAAATGGTAGTGTCCTAAGGCAAGGCAACCAATGTTGCTTTACTGGTAGCTCAAAGATCCACCTCACCTCTAGAAAAATTCTTAGATCTTCTTAGTTCCAATATTTTGATAAAAACATGAGAACAAAAGTGTTATCTAATACCCCAATAGTAGATATAGAAAGGTTTCATTTGATAACAATCACACCTAAGGATTCCCTATGCTTCCTCACGTTGGTGTGGTTCTTTATCAAACGGGCTCGTCTAATGACCTAGAATTTTATATATAGAATTTCCCTTATATATATATATATGTGTGTGTGTGTGTGTGTGTGTGAAATATTTAGTATTGTAGTATAGTATAAAAAAACACTTTATTTCATTAACTGAGAACATTAACATTTTTCAACAGGTGAACCCAATAAAATGTAAAATATTACAATCTAAAAAAGGGGAAAATAAAATAAAATAACTAAAATTTCAAGTTTCGGATAATCTCGATTGCCAACGATTATCACACCTATAAAAAACAATAAAAATAAAAAAACACAAGTAATAAAATATTAATTTTTCGAACAAATAATATTAAACCATGATATAAATTGGAGTAATAGATAAATGAATAAAATATGAGTCACTTATAGGAAATATAAAAACATTTTGACCATTGGGAAATATGACCATTGGAAATTATGTTAGTTGGTAATTATGATATTTGGTCATTATGAACATTGATAATTATGCATATTGGATCTTATTTTTATTATCCGGATATTTTAGAAGGAAATACTATGTTCTATAGTGAATAAGATATGCAACATTGAGCTTAAAATAGCAATGAAATATTATTATTTAAATTTGACTCTTATAATCTATAAGTGAAATGGGTGAGTATGAATAGGAATAATTGATTTATGAAATATATATATATCCCACTCAGTAAAAAATAATGTAAAATTATTATAGAATACTAACATAATTATTTTAGTTAAGTCATTTTATTATTTCGAAATATGTTTTCTTCCAAAATGGGTTTTCTTACTTTTAATGGGTGAATATTAATATTAATTTCAGAAAGTTTTAGAAAGTGTATTAACAAGAACTAAATTAATTTTTAAAATAATCATATCAAAGTTATTATGTGGTGAAGTTTTTATAATTTTATGAAAATTTAAATTTTTGGTGAATATTAAAGATTACATTTTTTATCAAATAAAGTATCTTTTGTGATATCATAAAGACATAAATATGATATATATAATTTTATTAAACTTATGTAATGAATCATCTATGATATTATAATATAATTATTACACAAAAATAATTCATACCATGAAAATTATAATTTATTTCAGGATAAATATGAAAATCATTTTCAGTTCTCACATAGTGTTTGCGCAGCACTACAAAAGTCTAATTTAGGGTCATATAGCTAGTAATTCATAGGTATCAAGTATTTACATGACAATTTTATTAAATATCATATATAAATGATTACTTGGTCTTACAATTATTAATTTTGAAGTTATATGACAAGAAAATTATCCAAATGAATGTGCAATACTTACGCAAGGCTAGAATAGTCAAAATAACAACTTAAATAAGTTTCCTTGATATAGATGAGTAAATATACATAATTAAAAATATAAAAGATTATATTGAGAAAAATTAATTTATTTTTATTAAATAAATTTATTTCTGAAATTTATATATGAAATAATTACCTTAAATTCTTATGCAACCCTGATGTAGTGCTAGTGCAAGGAGAAAAAAACATTAAAATAGTTTTTAAAAACTCTACAAAGAAGATTATAAGAACCATTTAATGGCCCAACACTTGAATAAATACTATTATAAGTGCTTATATATACTATAATAATAAAAGGTATAATTTAAGTCCTTTTGGGGACACATGGATGAGAATATGAACCTTATAGTACTTTATTTAAGGAAAATCAAACATGTTACACTATTGTTTTTAATTAGTGTAATATTTTTAAAATGATGTTATTAAAAAGATATTTTTAAATATAAATTTTATTTGGAAATATAAAATGTTTATCTACAAAATGTTAATTTAGTTTTAGTTTTTAGTGAAAAAATAATTACTTTAAATGCTTACACAACACCAATGCAGTAATTTTTAATTTAATAAGAAAATCAGATAAATGATATTAAAAATATTAAAAGTATTAAAATTTTAGATAATTAAGGTGATACCTGAATTTTATAGATTAATATAATATGTTATGTATTTATTAAAGTATTTTTTGAATATATATTATTGTATTTATATTTTTAAATTCAAAGTAAATAATAGTATCAAAATTGACAATAATGATATTTTTTGAAAATTATATTTTATTAAATTATTTAAAATAATAAAAATATTAAATAAGTAAAATGAGATAATTTATGATCTAAAATGTCATAAATGTTACGTTTATGGTCCAATTTACGCCTTGTAAGAAAAAAATTACAACCTTTTATTATTAAAAAAGTGGTTACCGTCATTAAAATTAAAATAGGTTAAATAAGAGTTATTCAAAATGATAAGGTTGAAAATTGCACAAAAAAATTTCTAAAATATATATGGTGATGGTATAAATACTCTACCACACATTATCTTTGAATCAATTTCCATTTTGAGGTATTTGGATTTATATTTTATTTATTATAAATTAATCTTTTCAAAAATTCCAAAGATGCCCCTCACCTCAATTATAAAAGGTCACTGCCTCCTTCAATTCATTACATCACATTGAAACTATTATCTCAACCATAATATACCAAATTATCTTATAAAATTCCATATAGATATTATATAGTTTATATTCTTCCAAATAAACAACCCTAGAGACATTTAGGTGAAATCTAAAGGAGTTGTTTTGAAGAAGTGGTAATCTCTCTAACTGACCACTTTCTTTTTCTACTCTTAATTACCACATATAAGTATATTATATTTATCAATAATAATAAATTAATCTTTTTAAATATTCTTAAATTTTATTATTATTAAGAAAACACAATTATACACCCTCTTTACCATTAAGTAATAAGTGAATGTATCACTCATGTGTATGTAAAACTTACAGTCTCCACATAGTGACACAATACATTTTCTATCACTGTCGTTAATGGATGAATAATACGATGGGTTTTAATTGTATATATGATATTTATGACATTATTATACTTATATAGTGATAATATCATGTATAATGTTTTACAATGATAATTCCGTTCATGTGTACACGTGGACTAACACCTCCATGAAGTGATGTGATTCGTTTTTAATTTATATTTTACTTGGATAGTAAGTAAGATTTGTATGATGAATATATATATATATATAATATATATATAATTATTATTATTATTTAAAGACAAATTATTATTTACTTTTCTCTCATTCCATCTTTTAAAAAAAATTGAATATAGTGTTAAAGCATACGCACGACCTACAGTCTCCATGAATGGAGAAATTCATTTTCTATCTATATCATAATGGATGAATTTAAATAAATATATATATAATGAAATTATATGATATAATAATTATTTAAATGATTTTTTTATATATTTATAATAAATTCAAATTGTTATACATTTGATTAAAGAATATTCAATGGAATTCGGGCTTAAGGTAAGGGTTTTCTCATCTCACTTTTAAATCTATGAGATTTATGCCATATTTCCACTTATTTTTATTATGTGGCATTTATAATTCCCATTAATGTAACTTATTATTATTATAATAAAAATTATTTTGATTTAAATATCCATTTGTGTATCTATTTTTCATGGGATTTACGGTTCAAATGTTACCAAAGCAGTAAGGGATTTGTTTCCCAATTTTTTTTCTTTGTGGAATATGTACAATTATATACCTATCCTACTCTACTAGGTGTATATACTTATTATTTTACATGTTATATCACTAATATATTTATTTTAATGATATTTTAAGTTTTAATTAATTTTATTCTTTTATAGGGATTATGGTTCAAAGTTACCTATGTGGTATGAGTTTTACTTCACAATCTCATCATTATTCGAGATTGTTTATGTACAAGACTCTGGTGGGGGGTATTTCCATTAAATTTACATGATTTATAAAAAAATTAAAAGTTGTTTTTACTATTATTTAAAATAATTTTTTCCAAAATTTTAGGTTTTTTTAAAATCGTTTGAAAAGAATATTTTTTTAATTTTATAAATGAGGTTCCATGTGACTATTCTGACAAAAATACAGAAGGGATGTTTTTATTAACTTATATGGGATAAATGGATTTTCATATCATCATGATGTATTAACTTCTTGAATCATCCTTTATAAGCTAAGAAGTTTGTTTTCAAGGAAAATTCTTTCATTTATAATTTTCTATCTTTTAAAAATAATTGATTTCAAAATAGAAAGGATATTTTCCTCAAGAATTATTTCAAGTGATATTTTAAAATCATTTTCCATCTAAGATAACATTATTTTATCTTAACTATGCTTTACTGGGTATATGATCCGAAAAAAACATCTTTATTATTTCTTTGGATGGTCAATGTTTATAATAGAATTATGTTTATGAATCTCATCTCTTTTCCATGATTAACTCTATGATGAAATGTTTATAAAACCCATTTCTTTTTATGGAATCTGATATAATGAATGATTTATGATCATATGGAACACATATGTATGTTTTTTATTATGTGAAATATGAGACTTATATCTCCCTCTAATTAATTGGGTAAATATTTACATCTCACGAGATAGATAGTACTGGAATGTGGAGTGTACAAAATTTAGTAAGGGACTTTTCTGCTATGATGATCTTGGGAGTGAAATCTGACTACTATGATGGTATGGGGAGTGAAGTCATTCCACTATGAGTAAAGGGTTTACACTGGGGATGGTGTCATGTCCTACTGAGGAAGTATATCCACCCTTATAATTTCAATTATTATATGTATGACACAATTTAATATTTTAAGACAATTTTATATTCTCATTACTCATGTTCTTTACTTCTTTTATGACTTATATCTTATAAAATTCCAATATATATTTCATCTCTCAATATTTAGGTATCTGATTCTAATGTGAATGATTTAAAATGTAAATCTCATGTTCTCATGCCCTTTTTCTAAAGTTATGATTATATGATAAATGACATATCACTTATTTACCCTTACTAATCATTTGATCTCACTCTTTTTAGGTTTATTTTTCCCATGGTTATAAGGAAATATGTTATAATAACTATTTATAGAAGGATTTCACATGTATTATGTTGATGGCCTATTTTGAAATAAGAAATTCTTGGTCTAATTGAAGAAAATGTTGATGTTTATGTGCTCATTTTTTATCAATCCAAATCACTGTAGAAGTACTGTAGCAGCGTCGGACTATAGCAGTGGTAGCACTATAACGGCGGAGGGACTATAGCAGGGTACTATAGCGGCGTAGGGCTGTAGCAGGGTAATTTAGAGGCGGAGGTACTATAACAGGTACTGTAGCTGTGCGGGTACTGTAGCAGTACTGCTCACCGAGGGGTCCTTTAGGCCAAAAAATGGGCTTTCTAGCCCTGTATGCAGGCCACTTCGCCTTGGGCCTTCGGTCTATGTAATGGGTCACCCTCTACCCAGTCTAAAAGATTCCTTTACTTTAGTGATAAATTGAGGCTTCGGCCCTAGCCTTTAAAAAAATGGAAATATAATTATGAGGTTAATCATAAGTTCAGATTCTTAGAAACCCGTTTTGAGGTTTCAAGGGATTGAATTTTAAGTTCACTAATGATATTTTTGGAAGGCATTTATATTGAGTTTGAGGTATATATAAACCTTATTTTTATCATGAGAAAACTTTATTTGAGGAATAATGATATTTTTATTTTTTGGAAATAAATTTTAAGGTATGGAAAACCTATAGGGTTTATAGGATCTTTGATTTTGAGGTAATTATGGGTATTTACATTTTTGGGATGGAAAATGAAAATTTTGAGATATCCTTTGAGGTTAAAATTTTTATTTAATATTGAATATAATAAGGTTATTTTGAGGATTTTTATTTTATTTCGAGGAATTTTACAAGGATTACATTAATATTTTTTTAGAAAAAGATAAACCCATAGGTGGGGTGACATACCATCGAATCTAGTAGGGCTATGTGGCTTGAACCCATAGTTGAAGGGAAATAAGGGTGTATCACCAACCACTGGCCTACTTGATGTCATGACTTGTATGAAATTATTAATCTTTATTTAAATGATCTGATAGATAAACTATAAGTTACTTTTAAGAATATATTTTTAATCATAAATATAACCATGATATTAACAAGTGATTTGGTGATTAGGAGAGTAATGTCATTTTAGAAGTTGTCCATTATTTTGGGAAATTTATATGATTAAGATAAATAGAAAATTATGGGATTTTAAGTAATTATTAACATTTTAATTATATTTTGGAATCATATATGATCATAATGTGTATTTATGGTGACTCATGATATTTATCAAAATGGTTAGCATAACATGGGGATTATATGTTTAAGGAATTCACATTATGGTATGAGACTTCAAGAGTAGTTGATATTATTTGGAGATAAATGTTAAAATTAATCTTGGAAGACTATGTGGTCAAATCCTTATGTTTTTTTGTTTCAATAATATTATTGATTATTTTGATGATTTTTAAGGATATTTATTTATTAAATGATCTGAGTTTAACTTTTAGTATTACTATTATATTTTAGAGATTAAAGCAGTTTTCTTCATATGAAAGTTTAACATTTTTGGGAATCATCTTATCATGTGCTATTTTTTTTGTTTTTTTCATGATTAAAGATAGAAGTAATATACTTTATTTTATTTGTTTGGATTATGAGATTCATTAGAAGTTGATTTTAGTGCTTCAGGCATAAAAAATCTTCTTAAATACTCATAATTTGCACCAAAAGATAATATTGTGGTGGAAATTGATTAAAGGATGAAACTATACTAATCAAGTAAGTATATTTCCTTATTTTCTTAATATTGGTAGTAAAATAATTTTTAACTCTAGGAGAAGTATCTTTAAATAAAAACATTTTTTGTTTACTTTTCATATATAAAATTTAGTGGCCTTTTAACCCATTAGAGATTTATGGTTTTGAGATGGTTAACTTTATCATAACCATGTTCTGTATCACCCTCCATCAGTACTTGAAAGTTGAGATTTTATTTCATATACATGTTTTCACTTTCTAACAATGTTTTCCTAAATGAAAACATAGAATGTTTTACTACAGATGACCTTCGTACTTCCCTTTCTCTATTTTTAATTGGATATTTTATTGACCATATTAAAGAAGTGGGATTTCATAATGTTATTTTAAAAATTTTGAACCCTGATTATAGAGAAAAAGTTCAAATTATGAGGTTAAAATTTATTTAATGGGGGGTATAATGTAATATCACTATATTTTATAAGGAAAACCTTTGTTCTATAGTGTGCAAGATATAAAACACTAAGCTTAAAAAAACAATGAAATATTATTATTTATATGTGGTCGTCATAATCTAGCCATTAAATTGGAGAGTATGAAACAAAATTAATAAATTATGAAATAAATATATATATCCTAATAAATATATAATATTGTTAAAAGATTTTAAAAAAATAACACAATTTTTTTAGTAATGTCATTTTATTCTTCAGAAATATGTTTCCTTCAAAAATGGGCTTACTTGTTTTTTATGGGTGAATATTAAAATTAATTTCATGAAATATTAGAAAATGTATTTATAAAAATGAAACTAATTTTTTAGATGATAATATAATAATTATTCTATGGTGTAATGTTGAGAATTTTCTAAAAAAATTAATTTTGGGGGAATAGTATAAAAATACAGTTTTTAAAAAAATATGTTATCTTTTATGATATCATCAAGACCTAATTATGAGATAAAAAATTATTAAACTTATGGAATGAATCATCTATTATATTAAAATATAAATATCACAAAAAAATCCATAACATGAAAATTATAATTTCTTTCATGACAAATATGATAATCATTTTTGATGCTGACGTAGTGCTTACGCAACACTAGAAATATAAAATTTGGTGTCTTGTAGATAATAATTGATAGGTATCAAGTATTTACATGACCATTTTATTAAATATAATATATAAATGATTATATTTATTTATAATTTATAATTTTGGAGTTATAAAATAAGAATCATATTCAAATGATTGTGCAATGATTTCACAAGGCTAGAAAAGTAAAAATAATAAATTAAATAAGTTGTCTTGACTTGAATATTAGTAAATCTACATAATGAATGAATATAATGGATTATATTGATACTAATTAATTTATTTTTTTGATATTAATTTATTTTTTATTTTCATATATGAAATAATTGTAAAGACCCAGAAATTTCATATAATTGTTCTAATTATTTGGGATCATTACAAGTTTGTGAAAATTAGCGGCACAGGATTCTGAGGCCCAAAGAGCCCGGAACAGATTTTGGAACTCTTTTTAGGTATGTTCAGTAAACATGAGGATGATTTTTTCTATCTTTAAACTGGTGCTCGGATTAAAAATCTAAAGGAACCATTGAATCCGCAGCGCCGGGATTCACTTAAGGGAAGCTTAACTTTGACTGGAAAGGGTCAGATGAAAAAGTTATTTTCTTGTAATTTACAAAAAAAATAAAGTTTTTTTATTTTTTCTTTTTTCAAAACATTGGAAAAACGGGAGTGTGACCATAGTGCACCATCATACCATTAAATGTTTTGACCCTTAGTGTGTGTAACTACACCACTAGGTGAATTAATAGGTTGAGTAACCGCACCGTTGGAAGAATTAATAGGTTAATTAATTAAACTCATTAATGAACCCCATTAATTGTGTGGTTCATTGTTCCCCTATTTTTTATTTTTAATCAAAGCTCATGCTTGGGTTTTGGGAGATATATGAGAGGTATCTCTAACGAAACGCCGGTGACTTCCCGCTACGACGAAGAATGGTGATCGAACGATGGTCATTGGAGGAATCAATAGATAATGGAAAACACCGATGAACACCTTCGGATGTAAACCCCACATCCTCATCTACAACACCTTCCAATAGAAACAAGTAAGGGGGTTTCGTTGTTTACCTTTGAGTTGTTTCCTTCTAGAAATTTTTCTCATGTTATTATGTTAACGATGAGGGTGGAAGCCAAATGAACAAGGCTCAGACCCTCCGCTAGAACTCGGTTACGGTTGTGTTCTTCATCGGCAATCGAAAGATATGGCGGTAGGATGGAACCAAGGGCCACGCAGTGTAGGTATCATCTCGAGAGGCCCATAGGTGCAGAAAAAAATAAAAATGGACCATTGGAGCTTCATTGGTGGCTCGTGGAATCTACACTGGCACATTGTCACAGGAGACTGAGGGAGGTGGTGGCCGGCACCCCCCGGATGCGAAGGAACAACACTATTCGAAGGCGTCGTATTAGACAAAGGAGCAGCGGGCTAGAACCGGCTGCGTTGAAGTGGGGAGGAACACCATGAAGGATGGTTGTAGCTTCGAGCCGTGGCGGATGGCAGACTCGCAACCATGGGTCCTTTACGGGCTGGTATGTGCAGACCGCCCAGATGATAGGGTGCCACCTAGAGTCACTACTGAGCTAGGTGGCACGCTGCAGCGGCAGGCCATGGAGGAGGGTCCGGACTTTGAGCCACAGTGGGGGGAGACCCGCGCCCATAGGTCTGGAATGGGTCATTCCAGCTGGACCGGCCTGGTGGTGCGGCGCCAACGGGCGTCATGATGTTGAAGACCTGAATGACCGAATCTGTTTGGGAGGAGAGAGGATCCCCACCCTCGGCCAGTGTGTCAAGCAGTTCTGCGGCCCAGCAGGCCACGCACAGTCAGGTGGGCCGGGCTAGACCCATGGTCCAGCAAGCCTCACCCACGACTAGCAGGCTGAGCCCACGAACCAATGGGCCGGGTCGAGTCGGTCTAACCGGATCGTACCGTACCCAGACTCCTTTTTACCCAGTTAGGCTTAAATGTGCGTATCTCCTAAACCAGACGTCAATTTGACAAACCATATATGGTTCCAGAACCCTTATTACAAGGCGGGCCTTTTGAGATACTCAATGAAAGACTCAGATAAAGTTGGAGTTTGGCCGGGTTGGATCGTACCAGAATCCAACTAAGCCCTCAGCACTGAAATACCAAAAACTTACAGAACAGGTGTTGGGTTGATGCACGTCTATTGAGATGGAACCTTTATGACCTGGAGAATCATCAGGTTACTTATTTGAGGGACTTTTTGCTGGTTAAAATATAACGAATGGATTGGGGAGTAGTTCTCCCAAGCGCACTACCTGCGGAACCTGGAGAATGGCTGAGACCTGAAGATTAATGACTTTTGACTCTATGTGACTCAACAACCCAGTGGGAATCACCTATGTGTGACTTTCTAGGCCCGCGGTGGGGATCAGCTATGTTTGACCTGGAAGACCCATGATACTCGACATGAGGAGTACCTCAGCAAGCCACGGGGGAGAGTGACTATGTGTGACCCAGCAGACCCATGGTACGTGATGGGGAGGTGTACCTAAGAAATTCAAGGTTAGTGGGAAGCAACTCTGTGTGACTTGGCAGGACCAATATAATCGATAGAGGAGGATTTCTCCAACAACCGAGGTGTTCTATGATGTGACTGATGATGATACATTTACTACCCTAGAATAAACCTGGTGTGAGCTGTCTTTTTCTTTATGCCTTGTGATTGAGATCTTTCTTTGTGGTTTTTTCTTTGTTGAATTACAAGAGACCTTCGGGGGTCTTGGGGTCCCTACTAGGTATTATTAAACTCACCCTTGCATGGGGTTTTCCCACACCTTATTGTGTCTTGTGCAGACGATGAGCAGCTTTGAGTGTGTCTCGAGGAGCCAGGACTTGACGGTGTACGAAAGTGACCGATGGACGTGGAGAGTCGTAGTAATGAGTTATACCTACACATGAGGTAGGATCCTTGGAAAATGACCTCAAGAGCTGTTTTCCCTTTTTTTTATTTTCCATTTCATTTGGTCTTGTATTATGGCCCCTCTACTTTAGTACTTACTTTTACACTCTGTGGTGGTTATTAATTGTGGTTTTACCTCTCTCCTTATGTTGTGTTTTACTTATGTGTAGTGTTCCATGTCTCTGTGTGTATAGGTTTTGAGGAAATGCCTTCCCATTTTTTGGAAATGCCTTTCTGGTGCAAGTCACTAACCCCCGGCCTATGGAAGGAAGGCTTGGGGTAGTCACGACACGGGCCCCAGTGGACAGGTCATGAAAAAATGTTATAAAAGGGCGGTTCATTCCCCCTCAAAGACTAGGATTTTGGTGTTTTGTTTTGGGTAAACAATGTTAAGTGTTTCAAGTCTGAATTTCAGATTCGAGGAGTCTAGTGTTGGTGTGGCGGCCGACGTATCCATATACCAGGACCTTTAATTCTGTTTTCCACCTGATCGATAGCATCTACTCTCGGTGGTTCGGGCAGAGGACGTTCAAATGCTCAGTTCCCTAAAAGAGTTTTAGATACATAGACCTCCTAGGTTCAGGGGAGAGACAGATCCTCAGGTCACTGAGGACTAGCTAATGTCTGTGATGCGGGTCTTTTTCTTAGTGAGGACACTACCTAACCAGATGTATATCTTAGAAGTGAGCCTTCTGCAGGGATTAGTAGGGAGATGGTGATGTTTGACCATCTAGAATCATGATTAGGCGACCCTCACTTAGTTTGACTTTGAGGGGATTTCTGGTGGGATTTTTTCCCCATAACGTTGCTCTCTTTGCACATTCAAGATATGCTTCACCTACAACATGGCAGCATGGTAGTGGATGAGTACTCAGATAGGTTCACTGATCTTTCCCACTACTCCACAAAAATGGTGTGAGACCCTTTCTTCAGGGCTTGAACCTTCGAGTAGGGACTCAATCGGGAGATCAGGGCTTCATTGGTATCTTTCAGCATCCCTACATAGGGCTGGGTGCTAGAGCAAGCCCTTCTGATAGATAGATTCATAGAAGAGCGGGAACCCGCAGCTTGAGTTTCCAGTAGACCCCGGGTGTTAGAGTCTTCGACAGGAAGCAGATAGCAGATGCATGGGCCCAAGTGGGCCAGGTATTTCTGAGGCCGACCCCAGGACTCAGGGTCAGTAGTGAGAGGATCTTAGGCCTGTGGGAGTCAGACAGGGGCCATTCTTTTCTTTTCGTGTGGCGGGCAGGGACACATGGCACGTGACTGCTCGACCCGCCATACGACTGACCAGAAAATATTTAAAGGGTCACCTAGACAGCGGTAGTGGTTCAAGCGAGGTGGTCCACAGTGTGTTGGACACGGAAGGGGTGTTGTTCGAACAACAGGTGGTGGGGGAAGGTTCGATATGTTACTGCCACCACCCCTAGGTGGTCCACCCCAACCTCGAGGAGTAGGCGGACAGGGGTGAGCTCAACTCCAGGTAGTAGAGTCTTATAACCACAGTGCTCCAGTGATGATTAGAGGTAATATCTGTGCCTATTTTACCCTAGCTGCAATTCCTATAGACACAGGTTCCAATAACTCTTTCATTTCCACAGCACTCGTTTGGAGCTAGAGGATTCTGATGGAGTCGTTGGCTTAATCCTTATGATTAAAGACTCCTATAGAAAAGGGTTCGACGATTACACATTTGTGTAGACAATGCGAGCTCAGTCTTGGGGGTGAGAGATTTGGTTGGGATCTTCTATTAGCAATGTCGAGGCCTTATGATGTCATATTTTTTATATACTGGCTATCCATAGTCCATGCTTAGATCGACTATTTTAGTCCCAAAGTGCAGTGTATCTGCGAGGGTGGGACTAGGTTTTCCTTCACCGGTGAGAAGATAACCTTTGTAGAATTAGATTGAATCTTTTGGAGGAGGGGACAACCAATCACTCATCAGTTGGCTAGCCTCACCATAGGTGTAGTGGATGAGAGGAGTCTGAGCTATCCAGTAGTGGTGGACTTATATGCTGATGTCTTCCCTGATGATGTTTTGGGACTACCCGCTCATGGAGAAGTATACTTTTACATCGAACTGTACCCCGGGATGAAACTGATATTTACACCAACATATCAGAGGTCCCCCATAGATCTTCATGAGTTGAGGGTAAATTTGGAAGACTAGTAGAGGAAGGGGTTCATAAGGCCTAGTTTTTCTCCTTAGGAACCACAATTTTGTTCTCTAAGAAAGTAGACGGGGGTCTGAGTTTTTTTGTGGATTATCAGTCCCTGAACCAGGTGACCCTAAAGAACAAGTATAATCTTCTAAGGATCGATGATCCCTTCGACCATCTTAAGGGAGAACAGTGGTTTTCAAAGATAGACCACAGATCAGGCTATCATCAGCTCAGGGAATGGGATGAGGGAGTACAGAAGAAATACTTCAGATGTCAGTATATCCATTATAAGATTTTGATGATTTCCTTTGGCATGACCAACACTCCAGAAATGTTCATGGGGTTCATGAATAGGATCTTCCAGCCTTACCATGATCGATTCGTGGTAGTATTCATTGCCGACATCTTGGTGTACTCGGTGACGGAGGAGGAACACACAATGCACCTGTAGATAGTTCTGAATACACTTCGAGAGAACCGGCTTTATGGAAAGCTCTCAAAGATCTAGTTCTGGATATTGGAAGTCTACTTACTAGGGAATTTTATCTCAGAGGCTTTATTTTTAGTGGATCCGGCAAAGATAGTGGCAGTACTTGCTTGGGAGCCACCCCTAAGTGTGACTGAGGTGCGTGGTTTCCAGGGATTGGTTGGGTACTACTGAAGATTTGTACCTAACTTCTCTCGGGAAGTATCACCCTTGTCAGCATTGATGAATAAGGGGAAGCCTTTATTGTGGAAGAATAAGTGCCAGAAGAGTTTCCAAGAGCTAAGGCGGAGACAGATGAGTGCGCCCATCCTGATTCTACCAGAAGTGGGTGTTGGGTATGTAGTCTACTATGACGCATCAGGGACCAAACTAGGTTGTGTCCTGATGCAGGAGCGACCAGTGATTGCCTACAACTCACAAAACTTGAGACAACATGACCACAACTATGCTACCCATGTCTTGGAGTTAGCAGTAGTGGTCTTTGTGCTGAAGATGTGGAGGCACTACTTAATGGGGGAATGATTTACTATTTACTCTGATCACAAGAGCCTTAGGTATATCTTCTCAAAGAAGGACTTGAACCTGAGAAAATGTGGATTGACTAAGTTCCTCCAGGACTATGATTATGAGATAGTCTACACTCCTAGTAAGGGGAACGTAGTAGAAGACGCACTCAGATGGAGGTCTGGACTGCGGTTGTTGAGTGAGGTGACAAAGAAGTTTGTCGTGTTGCAGATATCCCTCATGGATAGAGATGGATCAGCTTACCTTCAGACTATGATTGTCACTCCTCTGCTCCTTCAGTGAGTTCAGGAGGCTCAGCTTGGGGACATTGACTGCGAGGCCCGACATGATCAGATATCCTCAAAACAGTCTCCTGAAGGATTTTCTAAACGTGGGGATCACGTCATCCTCTTTAGAGGACGCACCATAGTACAAGTGATGTTGCGAAAGGAGGTGTTTATGGGGTTTCACACATCCCCTTTAGTGGTACATTCGGGTGTGGAGAAGATGTACCAAGACCTCCATCGTTAGTACTGGTGGATTGGGATGAAGAAAGTTGTGGAAGATTTTTTATCACGATGCCTCACTTGTTAGCAAGTTAAGGTAGAGCATCAGATACCAGCTAGCTTAGCTCAACCCTTTGAGGCGTGGGAATGGAAGTGGGATGGTGTCTCCATGGAATTCATGACAGGGATACCACGTATGTATATGGTCCGTGATTCCATCTGTGTGATCACTGACCGACTCACCATGTTGACCCACTTCATACCCATATGAAAGCAGGGATCAATAGAGGGATCGGGACGTCTCTATGTAAAGGAGATTGTATAGATTCACGGGGTTCCATTGATGATCATATCAGATCATGAAACTAGTTTTACATCCCACTTTTAGTAGGGATTGTAGGAGGAATTCATGACTTAGATATGCTTGAGAACTGCCTTTCACCCTCAGACAGATGGTAAGACAGAGCGAACCATACAGACACTCAAGGACATGCTCGTGCATGTGTCCTTGATTTTGGATGTAGTTGGGAGGACCACCTGCCACTAGTGGAGTTTGCATACAAAAACAGTTATCCCTCCACCATTGAGATGGATCTGTTTGAGGCCCTGTATGGGTGACCTTGCAGATCACCTCTATGCTGGACAAACCCAGGAGAGTCATCACTTATGGGTCCATAGTTAGTATAGGCTACCATGGAGAAGGTGCAGATCATCTAGGAGTAGATGAAAACTGCATAGAGCCGACAGAAGTCTTATGCTAATAGGATATGTATACCCTTGGAGTTTGAGTAGGGAGACCATGTCTTCCTACAGATCTCACCCCAATGAGGATTACGGAGGTTTGTCCGGGGGGAAAGATATCTCTAAGGTTCATCGAACCTTTACAGATCCTCAGCAGAGTAGGCGAGGTGATGTACCGTCTAGCTCTTCCCCCACAGATGCATTGGGTGAAAAATGTTTTCCATGTGTTGCAACTGATGAGGTACGTGCATGATCCATTTCATGTTATCGACTGGCGCAAGCTATAAATCGAAGAATGGGTGACGTTTGAGGAGTTCCCAGTAAATATAGAGGATCAATAGGAGCGGGTCCTTCATGGGCAGTTGATTCCTCTGGTGCGATTCCATTGGCAGCACCGGAATCTCCAAGAGAGAACATGGGAGTAGGAGGCTCAAATACCTGCTCAGTACCCCCCATTTTTTTCCCTAGTTTTGTTATAGATTTCAGGGATGAAAATCCCTAAGGTGGGGAGAATGTAAAGACCTAAAAATTCCATATATTATTTTAAATTATTTTGGATTATTAAGAGTCTTCTAAAATTGGTGGCATGTGATTCTAAGGCCTGGTATGGATTTTTGAACTTTTTATAGGTATATATAGTAAACATGCAAGAGAAATTTTCTATCTTTTTAATCGGTTCTTGGAATAAAAATATGAGGGAACCATTTAATCTGAAGTACTAGGATTCGCTTAAGGGAAACTTAACATTGACCGAAAAGGGTTAGACAAAAAACATATTTTCTTGTACATTACAAAAATAATAATAAAATAACTAAAGGTTATTTTATTTTCTTTTTTTAAACCATTAGAAAAACTGTGGTGGGACCCCAGTGCAACATCAAACCATTTAATGGCTTGACCCTTAGGTTTTATAACCACACCGCTAGCAGAATTAATAGGTTAAGTAACTTTACTATTGGGAAAATTAATAGGTTCATTAATTAAACTCATTAACAAACCCCGTTAATTTTGTGGTGCATTTCTCCCCTCTTTTATTCTATTTAATCAATGTTTGGGCTTGGGTTTTGGAAGATATATGAGAGGAAGCTCTGACGAAATGTCGGTGACTTCCCTCTCCGACGAAGAATGGTGATAAAGCGACGGTTGTTGGAGTAATCGACGAACGGCGACAAGCACTGATGAACACCTTTGGAAGTAGACCCTACTTCCGCATTTGCATCACCTTCCAACAAAAACAAGGTAGGGGGTATCATTGTATTCCTATGAGTTGTTTTTTTTAAATGATTCCCATGTTATTATATTAATGCGGAGGGCCCATGCCAAATGAACAAGGCCCGGACACTCTTCCAAACTCGATTATGGTTGTGTTCTTTGTTGGAAATCGAAAGATATGGTGGAAGAATGGAACCAAGGGCCACACAGCCTAGGTATCATCCTGAGAGGCCCGTAGGTGTGGAAGAGAATAAAAACGGACCACCATAGCTTCACCGGTGGCCCATGGAAGCTGCGCCTGCGTGGTGGAACTGGTGACCTAGGGAGGCGGTGGCTGGCACCAGCCAGCTGCGAAGGAATGATGGCGCCTGAAGGCTCCACGGCGGACAAAGGAATGACCGTCCAGCATCGACCGCATTGAAGTGAGGTGGTGCACTGTGAAGGATGGTCGCAACTTCAAGCTGTGGAGGTGGGTGAACCCGCACCCATAGTTCCATTGCAGGATGGTCATTTCTGACCAGCCAAGTGGTGTGGCACCATCTGGAACTGCTGCTGAGCCGGGTGGCGTGTTGTGGCAGCACGCTACGGAGGAGGGTCACGACTTCAAGTCGTGGGGGATGGCAGACTCACACCTTCGAGTCTATAACAGGCCAGTCTATGCTAACTATCCAGGTGCTGTTGTGACAAATGGAATCATGGATTTGAAGACCCGAACGACCAATGCTGTATGGGAGGGGAGTGGACCCCCCACACTCGGCCAGTGAGTCGAGTTGTTCTGTGGCCCGGCAAGCCGAGCCCAGTCAGGTGGGTCGAGCCTGTAATATAATAGTTTGGACCAGGCCTAGTTGTGCTGGGCTGAGCACATCCCCCTTTTGGTCAGTCCCAGAATGTCGGATCGGGTCGGTCTGACCGGATCGGACAGTGCCTAGACCCCTTTTTTTCCTGTTACGCTTAAACGGGCATATCTCCTAAACCGGACGTCCGTTTGACAAACCGTCTGCATTGTCGAAACCCTTTGGATGAGGCGGTCCTTTCGAGAAACTCTATAAGAGACTCGAAGAAAGATCTATTTTTTTAGGGTTGGATTCTACCAAAATCCAACTAGGCCCTCAGCTCTAAAATGCCTATAACTTACAGACCGACCGTCTGGTTGACACGTTGTCTGTTGAGATGGAACCTTTATGACATGGAGACTCATCATGTTAATTATTAAAGGGAATTCATGCCATTTTAAATAGGACTGATTTATTGAGGAGTGGTTCTCCCAAATGCGCTATGTGTGGAACCCTGCGACTGGGTGAGACCTGAAGATTTGATGACTTTCGACTATGTGTGACTTGACGCCCTAGTGGAAAGAACCTTTGTGTGACTTTGCAGGCCCATGATGGGGAGAGGCTCTGTGGTACCTGGAAGACCCATGATACTCGACAAGAGGAGTACCTCAGTAGGCCACGATGAGGATCGACTCTGTGTGACCCAACAGATCCACGGTACGCAATAGGGAGGAGTATCTAAGTAGTTCAAGGATAGTTAGAAGCACCTCTGTGTGACTTGGCAGTCCCACTGTACTCTATTAAGGCGGATTTATCCAGTAGTCAAGGTGTTTGATGATGTGATTGATGTTGCTACTATTACTATCCTAGAATATACTTAGTGTGACCTATCTTTTTCTTTCTTCCTTGTGATTGAGATCATATTTTCTGGTTTTCCCTTTGTGGAATTCTGAGAGACCTTTAGGGGTCTCGGGATTCCTACTGGATATTTTTACACTCACTCCTACATGGACTTCGCCCGCACCTTGTTGTGTCTTGCACAGATGATGGGCAGCTTTGACTGAGTCTTGAGGAGCCATGACTTGACAGTGTAAGAAGGTGACTGGTGGACGTAGAGAGCTATAGTGAGGAGCTATACCTACCATTTAGGTAGGATCCTTAGCGGACGACCTTAGGAGTTTTTTTCCTTTTGTTATATTTTCCATTTCAGTTGGGCTTGTATTCTATCCCATTTACTTCATTATTTACTTTTATACTCTGTGGTTCTTATTAGTTGTGGTTGTACCTCTCCCCTTCCATTGTGTTTTACTTGTGCGTAGTGTGCCCCGTCTGTGTGTGTACAGATTTTGAAGCAATGCCTTCCAGTTTTAGGGAAATTCATTTTCGGTGGTAGTTTCCAACCCCTAGCCTATGGAAGGCTGGCTTGGGTTAGTCACAGTACGAGCCATGGGGGACGGGTCGTGACAATAATTATCATAAATTATTTCTCACCACTAGTGCATTGCTTGTACAAGTAGAAGAGAAATCATTAAAATTATTGCAAAAACTCTAAAAATAAATTTATAACAACCAGTAAATGACCCAAAAACATGACTCAATATTTTAATATGAGTATATCATTCTCATAATAATACAAGTGTCTAATTTAATATCTTTTGGGGCTATAAGGAAGATATTATGACCTTTATAGTATTTTATTTAAAGAAATTAAAACATGTCACACTCTTGTTTTTAATAAGTGTATTATTTTTAATATAATGTTATTTAGAAGATTTGTTTGACTATAAATAGTATTTTTAAATATAAAATATTTATCTATATCATGGTTATTTATTTTTAATTTTTAGGGAAAAATAATTACCTTAAATTTATACACAACATTCATACGAAAATTATTCATTAAATGGGAAAATCAAATAAATGATAATAAAAATAATATAATTTGAAAAAATTTGAAAAAATTAAGGTGATACAAAAATTTTATATATTAATAAAACGTATTAGGGATGTATTTTTTTTTCAGATTTACCTTCTTTTAGTTATATTTTTAATGTCAAAGTAAATAATAGTTTCGAAATTGATAATAATGATATTTTATGAAAATAATATTTTATTGAATTATTTAAAAATAATTAAATATTAAATAATTATAAGGTGATAATTTATCATCTAAAGATCATAAATTGGATATTATGGTCCAATATACAAATTATAAGGAAAAATTATATCCTTTTAATGTTGAAATTTTTTTAACCATATATAAAATTCAAATAGGTTAACTAATAATTAATCAAAATAAATAAGCTTTAAAATTACACCAAAACAAGTCAAAAATATATAGGTTGGTGGTATTACAATCCTATCCCACCATATCTTCAAATAAATTTCCATTTTTAGGTGTTTTCTAAATATTGAATTTTTTATAAATTATTATTATGAGAAATTCCAAAGGTGCCCCCCCCCCCCCCCCGTAATTATAAAAGTGCACATCCTACCTCAAGTAATTACAATACATTGAAACTTTTATATAGACCATAGCCTATATAATTATCTTATAAATTTACTAGATATATTCTAGAGGTTATTTTATTACCAAAATACCAACTCTGGAGCCTTGAGTTGATATCTAAATGTGTCATTTTGAAGAAGAGGTAAATGCTATAACTGATCACTTTCTTTTTATAATCTAATTTACCTCATATAAATATATGATATTTATCATAAAATAATTAATCTAGTATCTTAAATATTAGGAAATTTTTTTATGATTAATAAAACACCATTATACACCCACTTTGCAATAAAATAAGAAGTTAAAGTGTCTCTCGTGTGTACATACGGCCTACCATATCCCCATAGAGATACAATTAATTTTCCAAAACCATATTTTATGGATGATTAATATGATGTGTTTAAAGTTTATATATGATATTGATGAAGTAATTATTTTTCTATAATGATAATATCATGTCAACATTTTTACCATCTAATCTTTTGGGAAATGATAACGTCACACGTGCATATGTGTGGACTAAAAATTCCACAAACCGATGTGATTATATTTTCTTTTATATTTTACTTGGATTATAAAAATGATGGATATGATAAATATATATGATATAAATAATTTAACAATGATTCCAAAAAGTTTAATTATTATTTACTGTTCTTTCATACCATCCTTTAAGAAAAGATAATACAACGTTCATGTGTACATACGACCTACCGCCTCAATGAATTGTGTAATTCCATCAAAATCCTTTTTTTTATTTTATGAATAAACTGAATTAAGTTTGAGGGAGAACCTCACAATATTGGATAAAAAACCAAATCTAAAACAACACAATCATTAGCGGCTTTCTGACTTCAAAAACCACCCTAAAGTTAAACTTCAACTTCAAATTTAAAATTCAAACACTTCAAACAAAAAACGTACATGTCAATACATCAGGCTATGATCTGCCTCAATCCATACTCCCTAAATAGTAACCCTGATTAGAAATCAAGCCCACAAGAAATCAAAATCCATCAAATTTTATCATCATCGCCATTTGAAAAAAACTGAAAACCTTGGAAAATCACCACTATCATCGCCAGTCTTATCAATATCGTTGCTGCCTCCATCCAAACACCACACATCGGAGAGTGAAGTAGTCCGTCATCGCACATCAAAATTCACAAACATGAACAAAACCATACCAAAAATTAAACCACCACCAAAAAAACATCAAAACCTGTCACCGGTAATATAAATATGAAAAAGCATACCATATCCAAAGTTGACCAGACAATCACCGATGAGAAATACTTCAGACCACCAAACCATAACCATCCAAATTGAACAGATTCAGCTAACGAGGATCACCTAAACTCGGATCTATGCCTAGAATCTCCTCATAAAACATTGTGACCAAATGAAGGGAAATACCATTTCCTCCTTAAAACCATCAAAGTATACCGATTGGGAGATAGGCGAATGAACATGAATCCAAAGCAACGATTGAAGTAGAAATTTCCTAAACAGATAAGCATCCTCAGTAGGACCAGCAACTTGAACTGTCAAAGCCACCACTAGCAAGAAATCACACCTATAACTACATTGAAGAAATAAAAACCTACAAGAAATAGAGTAATAATAAAGATGCGACAAAACGTAATCCACTGACCGAGGAAACCAATGAAACTCAACCCTCACATCCCAAACCTTCTCAAGAAGAACTAGAAAACTAGTCCAGAGTGGGCTCGGAAACACATCAAACCAAAAGGTCTGAGTAGGTAAATAGTCGATGAGGTCTCCATAGAGATCCAAGGTTGCTAAAGGGAACATACATGAGTTATAGAGAGGGAGAAACATGAGCAAAGAAAGAATAGTGGAAAAAGAGAATGGATACAAGGGAGGGAAGAAGATATAATAGGGTAATTAGGGGATATGTTAATGAATATGGTATTCATGCTTCCCCCCCTATGAATTCCACTGATGGAACCCTAGTGGGAGAGCAGTAAGAGACAACTTGTCTCATAGGCCGATTGGGATTCATGAATGGTGTAATTCATTTTCAATCTATATCATTATGGAAGAATTTAAATATTTATATAATGAATATATATTATATAATAATCATGCTAATGATTATGGTGTATATGTATGGTAAATTTAAATTTATAAAACATGAGTTTGATGAACATTCAAAGGAAGTCGGACATTAGTTAAGGGTTTTCTCATCTCACTTTTATTTCTGTGAGATTTATGCCATATTGACCACTTATTTTTGTTATGTGGCAAATATAATACCCATTAATGTATTTTATGGTTATTTTACTAAAAATTCTTGGGATTTAATTATCCATTTTTTGATCTCCCTTTAATGGGGTTTTCAGTTCAAAAGCTACCAAAGTGGTAAGATATTTTTGTCACAATTTTCCTTCTTAGAGACATATGTTACATTATTAACCTATCTTGTAAGATGATGTGAATATATGACACCTTTTTCATGTTATATCATTAATATTTTTTACATGATATTATAAGTTTCATTTAATTTTATTCATTCATGGAGATTGAGATTCAAAGTTACCAATGCGGTAAGAGTTTTATTTCACACTCTCTACATTATTTGGGATTTTTTATGTATAAGTATTTGATGGGGAATATTTCTCTTCCATGTGGAATCTCGATTCAGGTTTCAATCAAAGGTGACCCGAACTGGTAAGCCACATGGCCTCACGCGTGCCTCCCCATACACCAGAGGCAGCCAAATAGCATCCAGGCCCTAGGGAGTGTACGTGGGGAGACTATAACCTCATGTTAGAGTAGAGAATAGTGGATATAGATATAATAAATAGATGGATAAAAATATATTAAGCAATATAATAATGAATAACTCTGCCGAAGAAGATATAAACAACCAAGAAATTGATATTAATACTCAATAGAAAAATTTGGGAGGTACTGTTGGAGTTGTTTTTTGTGTTCCAAGGGGAAAAATCTTCGTTCGATTGATTCATTTTGTATCTGGTATGTGGTCTGATGATGGGGGATGATGACTTGATGTTTTAAGGTGGTAAGACGTTCTGGTGTGGATTTGATCAGCGATGATGATGGTTATGGTGTACTGGTGTTTATGTTAGTCATGGTGAGGGAGTATCTGCGAGATGGAGGCGACGGTGTGTAGGCGATTGTGGTTGGAGAAGAGGCCGATGGTAGCGGTTCACCAGTGACCTACTCTGATGGGATGATGGTGACGTGCAATGTCAGGGGTGAAAAACAAGGTGGCCGTGTGGCGTGCAGGGTTTGTTTCATCATGATTTCAGATGAAGTTTAAAAATTGAAAATCTTAATTGTAATCTAGAATGTTCGGATACAATACTGTGGTTTTTATTTGAATTTGGACATTTTGTTTGTACAGTTATCAGTTACCCTTAAATCAAATTTTTAGAAAAATAAAAAAAAATGGCTTTGGAGTATTTTAATGTCTCTAAAAAACATGAAATCAGGTATACCTGGTAGTAGGAGATACATTCTACAAAAAATAATAAAAAAGAATCCAAAAGATATCCAGAATCATGAGCCCTGACCCAGTCATATTCTACCAAGATCCATCCTAATAAAATGGCCAGGTTTCCAAAGAAGGATGCTTCCCTTTATCAATACCTACATACATATAATATTCCCAGGTACCATCGGAATCCTGAATAGGTTCTATGATAAATTTATATAGTCCACCACCAATGAAATCTATAAAAATCCAGTCTATAAATATATACTAAAATAGTGTGAAGGTATATATAGTAAAGTCAATATATTATAGTAATGTAAATACCCCAATACCTACTTGACCCTCATTTGGTGTCTGAACATATAATCATTTAGTAAATTATGCTCCAATTTATAATAAGTGTCAATTGTGCTATATACGATATAGGTAATGTAATAGGATCTAAGGTATAACCAAGTAATCCTATTGTTGTTATAACAATGAATAGTATCTAAGGAAATAAATAAGGCATCCTTGACCTCATGGGTCCGTCCAACTTAGTAATACGAAACAATATAGAAAAATGTGTTTGTGTGTAATCCAAGGGGAATCACCCAAGGAGTTCCACTATAAATTTTTTTGAGCAATTCCAAGTATCTTGTCCAAGTTAACAATAATTTAATCATGATTGGGCCCAATGGGGTGAATCCATAGTGCCACATGTCCAAAGACATCAATCTGGATCCAAGGAGTGTATTTGAGGTATCCTAATATCCAAAATATAGCGAAGGTATCCTACACCATCATGTCAGGAATTCTATAATAAAAAAGGACCTTGTTCCATCGTGGTTATCTCCCTTAGAAACCATCTCCTTGAATCAAAATGGATTCTTATCAGTTCTCGTGGTATTCCCAAAGAAATAAAAGTTTAGATCAAGTCTAAAAGCTCCTATAATGATAAAAAGGTCCATATGAAATAGGCACCTTATACTTATTCCATTTATTTAATTAGGCCATATAATACTCATTTATTTTAATAATTAAAATGGTTCATTCCATTATCTTTCATTAATGTGATAAGGAATATCAAGTACATGTAAACATTTATTACTTTGGTAACATATTAAATTATTAGCTTCATTCCTTTACCTTTCATAAGAATGAAATGGTAGTCTAAGGACATGAAACCATATAAAATTCAATTATAATTAACTAGTCCAAGTGATATTTATAAACATACTTTCTATATAACATTATAAATCTTTATTTATTAATTATAACACTTACCTTATAATGGTCAAGTGATAACTAAACATATGCTAGCTGTAACGCCTCGGAATTCTATGAAAAATATTCTTTTTAATTTCATTGATTTCTTGTGTTGTATGATAGACCAAAAGGAGCTTTCACTACACACAGCCCTGACTTTTATTGCATTACACGCAATCAATACCTTCTTCGATAGCGTATGTAGTATGCAATACCAAGTTTCACTAAACGAGATATTATTATAATATTATTATGAAGTAGCTGTTATGAATAGTAATACCCACTTTTTGAAATTGTATATTTCAAAATGGACTTCATTTTTGCTTTCAGAATATCTAAATTAGCCTAAGGTGAATTTTTGGTATTTTTATGAAAACTTTCAATTTTTGATGAATAGTGAAAACACTGGGTTACTATTTAAAAACCGACTTTTTATTTAAATAATTATTTATTTTATTTAAATTTACTTTCGGTCAAAATTGATACATAATACTTATAGAAGTTCAATGTAATTCATTGGAGTCATTTTTTATTTATTTTAGATATATAAAAATTTTATTGAACTTTTGACCGTCTTTTACCCACCTCCTAGGAGAATTTTCAAATTTACTTAAAACTCAATTTTACCACTTCTATGAGTGGAATTTCAAAAATTCAAGAGACACGGTTGATGAGAGTAAGTAAAATGTGGTTCAATGAGATGAAAATAATTTTTGGTGAATAGTAACTTTTTACTTTTATTTACCACGGTTAAAAGTAAATAGGGTAATTAAGGGTAAAAATGATATTATTATTACCCTGACACATGTCCTAATTCTATTGGATATGTGTAATTAGACCAAAAAAAACCTTAGGAATAAACTATGACCATTTAGGTCCACTTGGATTAGATTAGGACATTTATTATTATTTTATTTAAAGAATAGTTAAAATAGTTAAAATCAAAGTTTAATAACTAAAACATTTTTAATATAGGGTTATACATAATATAAATTCGACTATAAATATTCATTAGAAAGATAAAACGATTTCCTACATCATAGTGTTTTATTTATAATTTTTTTACTTTATATAATTTAATTTATATATGACATAATGATGATGCAGTAATTACCTTTTTAAGGAAATATTAACATAATTGATATTATAAATACCCAAATAATTGTAATTTGAGACTTTTTATAAATTCCACTAATTTTATAGGTTAATATGATATGTTAGTATTGATTTAATTAATGTTTTTAGAACTAATCAGGTTGTCATGATTTTCAAAAAAAATCAATTACAAAATAGTGTCAAAATTGACATAAAATGGTTTTTAAAACAAATATTATATTATTAATTGTCATTTTATTCATAAAAATCTAAGCTTTGGCCAAATGACTTAAATAAGGATATATATATTAAAAATTAACCACTTGGGGTTCTTTTGGATTGTTATAGTATGTTTATTAACCATATAGTGTAAGAAAACTAGAAGACATGGTAAAAGTTAAATTATTTAACTTAGAGTTAAATCTAAATGATAAGGTTAAAATAGTAACCTAAACTTGTCCATATTCAATTGGATGAGAGGGTTTAGACCCATCCCCATATTAGATTATAATGAAATTAATTTGGAGCTATTAAAAACCGAATATTACTTTATAATAAAATAATATTTTTAGTTTTTCCAAGGGTTCCCCTCTCCTCCATTATAAAAAAGAACCTCCTCCCCCTCTTCCTCACACCACATTGAGCCATCAAGCTCAAACAACCCCTGAAAATTTCTATTCTCAGCTTCCCTAGAAATATCCTAGAGGACCTGGTTTTCTTCAAAGACCATCCATAGTGCCCTAAGATGAGGTTAAGAAGAGGCGCGTCAAAGAAGAGGTAATATCCATTACCGATCCTTTCCAATTTCTTTCTTCTTCAACTTCTTCTTATTTAGTTGTTTCATTATAAAGTAATAACATAAATGTTACTTATATACTGATATGTTATTATAAATATTAAACAACCCCATTTCACCATCTATCCATCCTATGGAAAATGAAATCACCGCGTGTGCATACGAACGGAACATCGTCTCGACGCCGTGGTGTAGTCTGTTTTCCATCACCACCTTACTTGGATGGGTATAATGGTGTAGAGAATAACTATATATGATTATTTTAAAGTGATATTTATTATGAAATAGTATATATATACTTAAATACAATTCCATGATCATGGGAATGATATCATCGCTCGAGCGTATGTACGGACTACCGTCTCCACGACGCGATGAGATTCATTCTCCATATTAACCATTCATGAATGATTATAAAGTATATATAATGAATAATAATGAAATATATGACATAATAATGATACTGTATTTATGTATATATATTTTTATGTAATCTACTTAATTACATTCAATTCAATAAGGAAATAAAAACCGCGTTCATGTGTACGTACGGTCTACCGTCTCCATGAACGGTGTATTTCATTCCATTTATCGATCTATCATATATATATGTATATGATGAATATATATTATATATATAAATCATGTTTTACATTATGGAATTAATTAAATCAGTATATAAGTAATAATATCAAGAATAACAAGTCAAAACACATATGATAAATGAAACGATTTTACCCAAAATGCTGCTTTAGCATGGAATTTACGAAAGAACGGGTACTATAAAGTCATAAGTGAACCGTATATGATATAATAACATTGAATATGATTTTGTAATAAGTAAATGACATTATTTAAATCATTATATAGGAGGTTCGGATACGTACGAAGCATATCGGACCTAAGGTAAGGGATAACTTTTCCAATCTCCTTTTTATCCAAGATTGTTTATTCATAAGTATTTTATGGGGCTATTGTAATCATCCAAGCCCGTATTTTATAAAAATGTTTTAATGTATGTTTAAAGTCCTTTTTACCCATTTTTTACTTTTACCACATGTTATGAAAGGAATATTTCTATTGTTTACCATTCGAGGAATTTTTTGACTTTTCTGACAAAAGTACGAGAAGAATGTTATTTTTAACTTATACGGCGTGAACAAATTTTTACAGTTTCATAATGCCTCATTTTCATGAAGCTTACTCTATAATATTTTATGACTATTTTCAAAAAAAACGTTTCTATTAAAATTGCAGGGAATTTTGTAAAAATAAAATGATTTTGAAGAGGAAATGATATTTTCCTCAAGAATTCATTTCAAGTGTTTTATCAAAACCATTTTCCGTCTAAGATGACATTATTTCATATGTGTATGTTTCATGTATAATGTCTCTATGATTTAAATGGTTTCACTTTTCTTATGATGAAATATCCATTTGTTTTATATGGATTATGTGATGATGGGATGATGTTTATGAAACCCATTTTATTCTTTGGGTTATGATGAATGTTTTAAGTTTATTTTGTGGAACAAGTAAGAATGATTTCATTATGAGACGGGTGGGACCTATATCTCCCTCCAATGCATTGGGTAAAGATTTATATCTCATGAGATAGACATGGATGGAACGGTAAGTTAATCTGGTTCAGTATTACAGGATTGAAACGAGGATTGAACTCGATTCAGAAAGGGACTTTGTCCACTAAGGTGGTCTTGGCAGCAATGCCTTGACTACTATGGAAATCCTATCATGTTCTTAATGGTTTTCCAAAATTATATGTTTTCTTCTCATGATATTTTATCATGATTGATGTTCCATTATGATATATGTCTTATGTACTTCCAAGCTTTATGTCTTTGCTCAATATTTTTATGTTTAGATTTTATATCCAAGTTTTTGCATTCAAGTTTTTTCATTCAAATGGTTTCCCAAAATTATGTTCCGAGTTTCCAAAGACACTAAACTATTACGGTCCTTTGGTGTCTATTTTTGTTATGTATTAATTATTCTGCAAAAGTAATGTAATTTCCATGTACGTCAAGCTTTGGGTCTCTACAGTTGGTATCAGAGGAATGGTTTAGTCGAAATTCGGAAACTCGGATGCGAGAACTTTAGTGAGATCCCTAGAGATATTTATATGGTATGTCTAGGGATGTCCATAAGGTTAAGTGTAAGTATAGGTTATAGTCCTAGAATTAAGGTAACGATATTAGAATTAAACCTATGATGTTAGATATGGAAGGTACTCCCCCTTTATTATGTTGTTTTCCCTATCATGATTTTTGCCTCTCACACTATTCTTTTTGGGTTTTAGAAAATGGATGGAAACAGGAAGATTCATGATAATGGAGGATATGATGGTCAATAGAATGATATTATTCATGAGAAACCAAATGAAATTGGATCTTGAAGTCCACATATCATTATTATTCCTAATCAAGAATCTCATAATTTGATCAATAATTTCAACTTTGGTAAGTTTCCCGACTCAGATAATAAGAGAAAGATGGAGTTTCATGATGATCATAGAGGAAAGAAAGTTCAATTTCCCTCATGTAAATCATGTGGGAAGAGGCATCAGAGATATTTTTTTAAAGGAACTGGAAGATGTTTTGGGTGTAGAAAAAAAGGACACAAAGCCAGTAAGTGCAAAGGAAAAAGTTCAGTTAACACCATTGGCAAGGATAGTGGTATTGCTATGACATCAACAATGATTAAATGTTTTCAATGTGGAATCTATTGGAATTATGAAAACCAATTCCCTAAGGTAAAGTCTCATGAAGAGAATCAGCAAGGTCGTATGGGTAGTATTTATGTTGATGATGATGATGAGACTACAAATGATATGTGAGATGAAAGGATTGTGGAATCTCGATCAATGGTTTAAGAAGGTAGTGGAATGATTTTATGTTTATCAAGAGTAATGTTGTATAGGTAATGGTACTATGGAATAAAGACACATCTAATGATTGTTACACTATTGTTTGTCCTAAAGTATTTGAAAGTATATGTTGAATGGTACCGGTAACCATGAAAGCTTATTCAGATATTTTTGGAAAGAAGATGATATGCGCATAATGAAGGGATAAATAGATAATGAAATGTTTGATAGTATTCATGAGCTCATGACTGATATAAGGACAAGGTTATATCATGGTTTGAGTATATAGAATTTTTTGGATTTTGGAAAGAGTTAACTTTTGACAGCATACAAGTGTTCACTAAGATTTAATGGGTATTCATTTTTCAAGAGAATACAAGATTAAGGTATTCACATGTTTGGAATGCGATCAAAAAGATATATCTTTTGATATATGAGGGATAAATTATGGTATTCATGTGCTTGTTATATGACCTTTTTTGTAATCGTTCTCTTTATACTATGAGTTTGGAAAGAAGTATTTTGGATAAGCCAAAAGATTAGAATGGATTATGTTGAACATAAGTTAGTATTGTTTAAGGCTAGAAATTTTTTTCAATATTATTGATAGAAAGTTATAATAGTATAGTTTAAGAAAAGGTACAACCTGCAGAACGGGCGACAACCCGTCACATCAGACAAGGCTGTGGGAATCGAACCCCCAATCAAAGTGCGACATGCCTTTATCGCCTATCACTGGCCTACAAGAAGTCCTTGGTTAGTAGAAACTAGTTTAATTATATTAAGCGGTATGATATATGAAGTATAAGTCCATTTTAGGAACCATATATGATTAATCTCACTATATATGGACTTTTGTATATTTAATAACTTTTACTATCCTGTTTTTTTAGACAGATGGAATGTCTAATCATTCTATCACACAGTCTGATAACACTTCACAGAAGACAAATTCAACATCATTTATTTACAAGATGATGTGGAAATTGTTCAAGGAACAAACAATAGTAAGATTTTACCAAAATCAAGTAAGTATTTCTTTTACTTAAACAATTCTTCAACTTTAGGGAAATGATCTTGAATACAAAAAAATGTTTTCCTAGTGTCTTTATATCCGATTAATCGGATGGTACCCTAAATCATCACAAATCTATGGCTTTATGATTGTTGGCTTTTTCATAGCCCTGTTCTCTACCACTCACAATCAGAAAATGATGGTTAGATTTCTCTTCCATATCCATATTTTCACCTGTGTTCTCCTATGTGGAAACCCAGTGATTAGTTAATTTGGGTAACCATTACGTTTCATACTTTAGTTTTTAAAGAAAGTTTTGGTATTCCTTTTTACGATGTGGTTTTCTATTAAAACTTTTGAGTAGTAAACCATTTATAACCCCAATGAATTTCGAGGGTAAAATTCATTTTAAGGGGGGTAGAATGTAACACCCTGGAATTTTATGAAAAATATTCTTTTTAATTTCATTGATGTATTGTGTTGTATGATACACCAAAAGAAGCTTTCACTACACGCAGCCCTGACCTGGCTTGCATTACACGCAATCAAGACCTTCTTCGATAGCGTGTGTAGTACGTAATACCATTTTTCACTAAAAGAGATATTCTTATAATATTATTATGAAGTAGCCGTTATGAATAGTAATACCAACTATTTGAAATTGTATATTTCAAAATGGACTTCATTTTTGGTTTCGGAATATCGAAATTAGCCTAGGGTGAAGTTTTGGTATTTTTCTGAAATCATTCAATTTTTTATGAATAGTGAAAACACTGGGTTACTATTTAAAAACAGATTTTTTATTTAAATAATTATTTATTTTATTTAAATTTACTTTTGGGAAAAATTGATACATAATACTTATATAAGTTCAATGTAATTCATTGGATTCATTTTATAATTATTTTAGATATATAAAATTTTTATTGAACTTTTGACCGTCTTTTACCCACCTCCTAGGAGAATTTGCAAATTTACATAAAACTCAATTTTACCACTTCTGTGAGTGGAATTTCAAAAATCTTAAAGACACGGTTGATGACAGTAAGTAAAATTTGGTTCAATGAGATGAAAATAATTTTTGGTGAATAGTAACTTTTTACTTTTATTTACCACGGTTAAGAGTAAATTGGGTAATAAAGGGTAAAAATGATATTATTATTACCCTGACACATGTCCTAATTCTATTGGATAAATGTAATTAGACAACAAAAAACCTTAGGAATAAAATATGGCCATTTAGGTCCACTTGGATTATATTAAGACATTTATTATTATTTTATTTAAAGAATAGTTAAAATATTTAAAATCAAAGTTTAATAACTAAAACATTTTTAATATAGGTTTATACATAAGATTAATTCAACTATAAATATTCATTAGAAATATAATAATATTTCCTACAAAATGGTATTTTATTTATAATTTTTGGACTTTAAACAATTTAATTTATATATGACACAATGATGATGCAGTAACTACCTTTTTAAGGAAATATTAACATAATTGATATTATAAATACCCAAATAAATGTAATTTCAGACTTTTTATAAATTCCTCTAATTTTATAGGTTAATATGATATGTTAGTATTGATTTAATTAACATTTTTCAAACTAATAAGTTTGTTATAATTTTAACAAAAATCAATTACCAAATAGTGTCAAAATTGACATAAAATAGTTTTTAAAACAAATATTATATTATTAATTGTTATTTTATTCCTAAAAATCTAAGGTTCAGCTAAATGACTTATATAAAGATTTATATATTAATAATTAACCACTTGGGGTTCGTTTGGATTTTATAGTATGTTTGTTAACCATATAGTGTAAGCAAACAAGAAAACACGGTAAAAGTTAAATTATTTAACTTAGAGTTAAATCTAAATGATAAGGTTAAAATAGTAGCCTAAACTTGTCCAAATTCTATTTCATGAGATGATTTAGACCCATCCACGCCTTATCTTCGAAATAAATCAATTTGGAGCTATTAAAAACCGAATATGACTTTATAATAAAATAATATTTTTAGTTTTTTCAAAGGTGCCCCTCTCCTCCCTTATAAAAGGGCACCTCCTCCCCCTCTTCCTAACACCACATTGAGCCATCAAGCTCGGCAAAACCCCGCCAATTTCTCCTCTACACTTACCTAGAAACATCCTAGAGGTCCTGGTCTTCTTTAAAGACCATCCCTAGTGCCCTAAGAGGAGGTTAAGAAGAGGCTCATCAAAGAAGAGGTAATATCCATTACCGATCCTTTCCAATTTCTTTCTTCTTCAACTTATTCTTCTTCAGTTGTTTAATTATAAAGTAATAACATCAGTATTACTTATATACTGATATTTTATTATAAATATGTAACAACCCCATTTCACCTTATATCCATCCTATGGAAAACGAAATCACCGAGCGTGTGTATGTACGGAATACTGTCTCCACGCCGTGGTGTATTCTGTTTTCCACCACCACCTTACTTGGATGGGTATAATGGTGTAAAGAATAAATATATATGATTATTTTAAAGTGATATTTATTCTGAAATATTATACATACACTTCAATACAATTCCATGATCATGGGAATGATATCATCGCTCATGCGTACGTATGGACTACCGTCTCCATGACGCGATGAGATTCTTTCTCCATATTAACCATTAATGAATGATTATAAAGTATATATAATAAATAATAATGAAATATATGACATAATAATGATACTGGATTTATGTATATATATATTTATGTAATCTAATTAATTCCATTCAATTCAATAAGGAAACAAAAACAGCGTTCATGCGTACGTACGGCCTACCGTCTCCATGAACGGTGTATTTCATTCCATGTATTGATCTATCATATATATATATGTCTATGATGAATATATATTATATATATAAATCATGTTTTACATTTTGGAATTAAGTGAATCAGGATATAAGTAACAATATCAAGAACAACAAGTCGAAACGTGTATGATAAATGAAACGATTTTACCCAAAACGCTGCTTTAGCATGGAATTTACAAAAGAACGGGTAATATAAAGTCATAAGTGAACCATATATGATATCATAACATTGAATATGATTCTGTAATAAGTCAATGACATTATTTAAATCATTATATAGGACGTTAAGATAGGTACGAAGCATATCGGACCTAAGGTAAGGGATAACTTTTTCAATCACGTTTTTATCTGAGATTGTTTATTTGTAAGTATTTACTGGGGTTATTATTATCATCCAAGACCATGTTTTATAAAAATGTTTTTATGTATTGTTAAAGTCATTTTTACCCATTTTTGACTTTTACCACATGTTTTTAAAGGAATATTTCTATTGTTTACCATACAAGGAATTTTTTGACTTTTCCAACAAAAGTACGAGAAGAATGTTATTTTTAACTTATACGGCGTGAACAGATTTTTATAGTTTTATAACGCCTCATTTTCATTAAGCTTACTCTAAAAGATTTTATGACTATTTTAAACAAAATACTTTTCTTTTGAAATTTCATGGAATTTTGTGAAAAGAAAATGATTTTGAAGAAGAAAGGATATTTTCCTCAAGAATTCATTTCAAGTGTTTTATCAAAACCATTTTCCATCTAAGATGAAATTATTTCATATGTGTATGTTTAAATTATAATGTCTCTATGATTTACATGGTTTCACGTTTCTTATAATGAAATATCCATTTGTTTTATATGGATTATGTGATGATGGGATGATGTTTATGAAACCCATTTTATTCTTTGGGTTATGATGAATGTTTTATGTTTATTTTGTTGCACAAGTAAGAATGATTTCATTATGAGATGGGTGGGACCTATATCTCCCTCCAATGATTTGGTTAAAGATTTATATCTCATGAGATAGACATGGCTGGAACGGTAAGTTAATCCAGTTCAGCATTACAGGACTGAAATGAGGAGTGAACTCGATTCAGAAAGGGACTTTGTCCACTAAGATGGTCTTGGTAGCAATGCCTTGGCTATTATGGAAATCGTATCATGTTCTTAATGGTTTTACAAAATTATATGTTTTCTTCCCATGATATCTTATCATGATTGATGTTCCATTATGATATATGCCTTACGTACTTCCAAGCTTTATGCCTTTGCTCAAGATTTTGATGTTTAGATTTTATGTTCAAGTTTTTGCATTCAAATGTTTATGGATTTTTTTTTGTTCTCTATGTTTACCCTTACTGGGAAATTGGGCTAACCCTTTATATGTTTTATTTTCCCTAGGATATAAAGAAATGTTTTAGTTAAGAAATCAAAAGGGGAAGATCTTTATGGGAGATGTTGAAGATCTTTCACCATGATTAGAAGATTATGTTCTGAGTTTCCAAAGACACTAAACTCTTACGGTAATTTGGTGTCTATTTTTGTTATGTATTAAGTATTCCGCAAAATTAATGTAATATCCATGTATGTCAAGCTTTGGGTCTCTAAACTAGCCATGAAAAATTAGTTAATTAATTTAAAACACGTAACTTAACAAGGTCAAGTCCGATATCACCCAAACAGTGGCATAGATCGTCAAAACAAGCCACTAAAGACATAATACGGGAGACACCCAACTTGGGGTGGTCGGAGTTGAGATCAGAACCAATAACAATGTGATCATCATATATTAAAGGGATATAGAAAATTATTTAAATTATTATAAGCATATTATATGAAATTAATAAGAAACACTTAGTGATACCAATGTGAGAACAACGATGACAGTTTATAAAATGATAATACTTTTTGGGAAAAGTCATAGAATACCTAATACATTCCATTAGAACTATCCTCATCTAGTATTTGCCCTTAATTTGGACTATATCACAATAAAATAGAATACTGGATCAAAAACCTAAAAATAGGGTATATAAGATTGAATAAAAAATCATCTACATGAGAAAAAAATGATGAAAATATCCTAAGGGGTGAAGCACTTACTAGAGGATATCCAACCTGATAGATAGACTTCGAATTGGACTATATATTGAAAGATATCCAAGAACCTAGGTTTTATTGTTAGATAAGTTTCCAACAAAGGGGGGTGTTATGTGGGAGTGGAATGAAATGAGGGAGGGTGGATTCTATAACAAATAGAGGCCCTTTCTCTTATTTTAAAAACTACATGGCGTGTAAATTTTTTACAGGTCATGTAATTCTTGGGGTCTCTTATCCTGGGAAAACCATTTTAACATTTTGAATTGGCATCCCCATGACATTAAACATCATGTATTGAATACACTTCATGTATTAAAAATACATGTCGTGTATATGTATTTTATCCATCCTTTAGCCCCATATTTCATTCTTATAAAAAAATGAACCAACCGACCTAAAGGAAAGGTTTTTTGGTTTATTCCAATAGAAAAATACAAAAAGAGTTTAACTGTAAATTAAAATGATTCGTACCTGAAGGAAAAAACCAAGATCTTACAGTCTTTCCCCTTTAAAGGAACTCATCCCCAATTTATCTTCCAATGTAGGAAAAAAAATTTATTAGAAAAACTATGGTCATAGAGCACATACAACAACCTCTCACTCCCAAGTCACATCATGTACATGTTTATGTTTCAGTAGCACCCATACTAAAGTGATAAACCTACATCAGATATACTTTGTTCCCCAGTCAATTATTTATATGGGATACTCCTTTGAAGAGGAATCATTATCTAACTCAACATCCTTGAGTTCAAAAGTATGATATGAGTCCACATGATAATGGTGATGTTGTGAAACATAGAAGACATCATGCATAGAACGGTACCTATAAGGTAATAAAAACCTATAGGTTACTGGACTGACTCTATTCAAGATCCCAAATAGTTTTACATAATGAGGTCAAATCTTCCCTTGTCTATGTATCTATCTATGCCCAAGCTTGGGTGATACGAGTAGGAAAACACGATCCCAAAACTCAAACTCCATAAGTTGTTGATGGCAATAGGGATAATATTTCATCCAAGACTGAGTTGTATACGTACACTTCATGATCATCAGAACCAATTCAAAAGTATCTTATACTATATGAGGACCCAATAGCACTACATCTTCTTCCTCTAACCAGTACAGTGGTCAACGACATGACCTAACATACAAGACCTCATATAGAGCCGTTAAAATCATTAATAGATATCTATTATTATAATAGAAATTTATGAGAGGGATATTCTTTTCCCATGTACTGCTAAAATCAAGGATGCATGCTCAAAGCATGTCCTCTAACACCTATATCGTTTGTTGTAACTCGCCATCAGTATGAAGGTGAAAAGTTGTGCTTTGGAGAACCTATGTACTCACATATCTATGTAACCCCTACAAAAAATTCAATGTGAAATAAATTCATTATATAAAATTATATTACATAGTACCCATATAGGCATATGATCTCATATTCATACAGTATTACTATCTCATTAACTGAGAAAGTGTCCTAGATAGGAAGAAATTGGGATACATAGAAGAAACCTCAGTAATCCAACTACAAAATACATAGAAATGTTTTCTCATTTTCATTCCAGGACTGGTAATGTATATAACAAGGCAATAGTTTATAGGTTCTTTACCTTCATCTAATAACAGGTGGGACACCTAGTGATAAAACAAGTTATTTAACATTTAATCTTAGGACACCAATATTAGAGTTTCATATCTCAATACATCTTGGAGATGCTTGGATGAACTACCCACTAAGAAGTGTTGGACTCTCGCTTTAATTATTCTCTCATATTTGTAGGGACCGAGATAAAACCACGTATATTAAGTATATCATCTCCATAAACAATCCAATCTAGAGGTAGGTCCTAAACATAAATAATATCTTGAAGAACTAATCCTTTAGGATTTGAAAACTAGATTCTATTCACCCTATTAAAGAGTGAAGTGGTGATTGCCAAGGCCATATGATAAGAATTTTCAAAACTATCATGAAACTATAGGTTCATCTTAAAAAATAGGGGGATTAACTTCAATTCATCATTGGATTCTTGTATAGCCTATGCCTGATTCTTTCATCTCTGCACACCAGATACATCATTGCCCTTTCTAGGAGTATAGGTAAGCTCAAAGTCAAAGTAATGAAGATATTTAACCCGTTTTAAATATATAATATTCAATTAAATCTATGTAAAGATGCATTTTATGATCGTATGGTTCATATAAACCAAAAAAAGCACTCATGCATTAGACAGTGTCTCCATCAATGTAAGGTATGTTAAACAATTACGAGCTCCAGGTCTTGCATCGAGTAGTTATGCTTATAAGGTCTCAACTGGAGAGACCTGTTTGAAATGAATCTATCCTATTACATTATCATTAAACCTAGTCTGATGCCTAATGCATCATAAAACATTGCATATCCTCTACCAAGAACTGGAAGAATCAGAATGAGTGTTGAGGTAAGCCATCAGTTCAGATCTTGAAAGGCCTTCTCACATATTTCATTCTATAAGAACATTGAAACCTTCTTTAGAATACCATTAATAGGTGCATAAAGATGTGATAAGTCTTTTATTAAATCCCTATAATATCCAACTATCCCGAAGAAACTCAGTATATTAAACATGTTCATGAGATGCTCCAAGGAAACCAAAAAACTTGTCTTATCTATGTCAATATCTTCTCTTTATTCCATGATAATTTGATCCAAGAAGTGAACCTTGTCAATCCAGATGTGTCACTTAGAAATCTTGGAATAAATTTAATGCTCTATCAGTGTATTAAAAATGATCTCATTATGTCTAGCATGGTCTCTTTGAGTATTAGAATACACTAAGATTTCATCCACAAAAACATGACAAATGAATCTAGATAAGGATAGTAAAACCTATCCATCATGTCCACAAAAATGTTAGGCGCGTTCATAAGAACAAATAGCATAAAAATATACTCATATAAAATATATTGATGTAGTAAATCCATACTAGTATATATGTAGTCCTGACTCACACATGATGATATCCTAATCTCAGGTATATCTTTTAGAATACCCTATCTCATAATATCTGGTCAAAGAGATCATTTATTTGAGGTAGTGGATAATGGTTCTTAAATATAAGTTGGTTCAACCATCAGTAATCCACACATAAGTGAAGGATTCCATCTGCCTTTTTGGAGAAAATCACAGGTGAACCCCAAGAAGAATTGTTGGTTTGACTAAAAAATATAGACTCTAGGTCTTCCAACTATCTATTGAGATCCTGGAGCTTAGTATGTGCCATATTGTATGGATTAATGGACACTGGAGCTTCTATTAGATCAAGACAAATCATAAAATCTACCTCTATCTTAGAAGGTAATCTATAAAATATTCATGAAAGACATCCCTAAAAAGATCTACTATGGGAGGAAATTCAATCAAATATATTCCCTACTCCTCCATATATATATTGGCTATCTGGGAGTTCACTCCACCTATCCCATGATGCTCCATTATAGCTATACTAGTCTGTACATCCCACTCACCTTTATAGAGATAACTACTTCACATTGGGGATGTAAATAACACTCTACAGTAATAATAGTCCACATAAGCATGATATAGAACAATCCAATCCATTGTGAGAATGTCTTCAAAGCCTATCATCTTGAGTGTGAAGATGTTCTATAAGAAGGTATAACATCTTACCTCATGGTGTAATTCCTGCATAGGCGTATTCCCTCTGACCACACTCCCAATAGTGTGTCTAGGACATCAATCCACATTAATACTAAATTCCCAACTTGAAACTTTCTACGATTGATATGGAGATAAAGGAATGAGAACCAACCTTTTAAAATAAATAAAATACTATAGTAGAGGATACAATAATATTACCACGTACTTTAGATATTTATGCACTCTGATCCTTAGGTATCTATGGTAAGGCATGAAACATTCTTAATATAAGACCATGTGCTACATTTTTACCACCCTGAGCAAGTTTTCTCTACTGTCGCTGATAATAATAAGTCTAGCTACCATGACCAAGACATCCTCTTCATTTTTTTGGTCAGTGCTACTCCAAATCCCTATCTGATGTGTCACAACTGATATCTCTCTAAAATGTGGAGTTGGTGATGATACTCTTCTAAAGGAAATAGGTAGAAAGGTATGATAAAATATCTAAAGATGTCCCATACAAATTCAAGCACAAAACTCTATATCACACAATGGCTTCATATTCCCCTATTATCTACATATATGGAATATAATAGAGATACAAATGTGGATACTCTAGATTCCACTGTTCTGACAAGAAATGTCATGGATATTTTACCTTATACTAAAATTACTACTTTCCTACATCGACACATAACCTTTGTTCCTAGTACTATCAGCTTCTCTCAAGTTTCACTTATTGATAATATCCTAATTAATGGTCTCAAATAAATTAGGTAGGTGAAATAAGTTCACCTAAAAATGGATGGTATAGTTTACCCCATACTCAAACTATCTTCACTGTGATAGATCATCACATTCTAGAAATAGTGAAAATCATTAAAACTTAGTAAAACATTCTGAATAGTCCATATCGAACATATCACCCAACTCTAGGTGCATAAACTCTATATCTTGATCATCTATTAGTGTATGATGGAAAAACTAATCATATAATTTGGTCTTAAAGTCATTCCAAACCATGACTTAATGATGAAGAGCCTGGGTAATCACATCCCACTAGCTCGTTGCTAAATCTGGTGTCATGTAGTTAACAATATTTTCCCTCCTCTCTGGTAAAATCTCTAGATTCTTGAAGATAAAAAAAGTAGCCTCTATCCAAGACTCAGTAGCCTGAGGACTAAAATCCCCCCAAAATATGGAAGGATGTTTCTGTGGGAACTCATGAGTCAGATCATTCATAGTAGGTGTAGGTCATGGAGTACCTTTCATGGAATTCTTCATACATAGGAAACCCTATCATATATGATAATTAGTGCCTATATTAGGGATAATATGTGGTTCCTTAGGTGTCGCTATAGGATGGATCACTGGTGGATCAGGGGACACCACCATTAGAGCATGACCATCACCACCTTTAGAGCGCACTTCTAGAGGATGTTGTGGTGGCATAGCTCTACAAACTCCAAGAAAATACCTTTGAACAAGATTGAAATAGATAGAATCACTAGAAGAAGTGTATCATAAGGAGAAAATTTTCAAAACCCAAGGTACTAACCCAACTACCTGCTTAAGAGGCCAGGGTATTGGTAGGTGTTCAGGTTTTATTTACTGAGGTTCCAATAGGTGAAGGGTCAATGGCACTTTTCCTCTTCATTTACTAGAAACCATATAATTTAATAATTTGATTTTAACATTTTAAGTTATTATTTTATTATTTACATATATTAAGTTTCAATCTAATGGATCATCATTACAATCCAATAAAGGTCCATACACTTTATAACTAAAAGAGAAATCCATTGATTTTAATTAATCCCCATACAATTTGATCTCAGGATGTAATGGGTAATATATGTTGGCTCGACTTGGTAAATTGCCTCTTCCAATTCATTAGGGCCCAAACACCTCATGGATTTAAATTGGTAGTCACTCAATCATAGCCAAATCCCATCCCATGTAACCATAGGTACATAGCTGAAATGGTTGGAAACCTACTATTTAAGATTCCATTATCAACCTATATAGGAAAACACTATTTAGATCGATATTATCGCTCTAAATAACCAATTCCAATACCCTACAGAAGATGTTAGCAGCAAAGGTATATGAAAAACCTTGTTTCACTAAATAATCATAGGAAACATAAGCAATGAAAGCTGTTAAATTCACCTATATGGAATGGAATATGCATGGAATGTGAATTCTAGGTGCCTATAATGTTTAAGGTAGTAATGATTCATTCTGTACCAGTATAAGGTAAAATATCTATAAAAAATATCAAATACACCAAAATACAAGTGCATCACCCAATGATGAGAGGATATCAATTGTAATAAATAAAATATAGAAAAAAAATTTCTTATTCCCAGGAAACTCGGTATTTAAGCTTAACATGGGTTAGCTACTCCCAAAAATGATTCATAATAAGGTTCTAATATGTTTCTAATCTCTTATCTATATTCCTAAAAATAATAAAAAATAAAATAAATATAAAATACCGCTCTGATAACACAATTTTTACATTCCATGTCCATGTTTTATAAAAAAAATAAATGTCTTTAAAAATATTTTTTACCCATGTTTCACTTTTTTTACCAAATAGTTTGAACAGAATTTTTTTTTAGTTTTCTAAATAAGTTTGTTTTGTGAATTTTTTGAAAAAAAAAATTGTAATTAATTTTTTTCTTAACTTATACTACATGAGAGGCATTTCCAACATGACATTATGCCTTAATGATTTGAATAATACTTTAAAAGTTTACAAGGTTCTTTTCAAAGAAAAGTTTTTCCTTTATAATCGTGTGGCTTTTAAAAAGAAATTATTTCAGAATAGAAATGATATTTTCCTCTATAATTATTTCAATTTATCTTTCAAAATCATTTTTAATCTAAGATAAAATTATTTGATGTAACTATTGATTTACTAGAGATATGATCCAATGATACCATCCTTGGTCTTTCTCTAGATTTTCTATATTTATGATATCATGATGTTTATGAATCTCATCACATTTCCATGAGTTATGCTATGATGAAATTTCTATAAAACCAATTTCTTTTAATGGGTTCTAATATGACTAATGATTGATGATCATGTGGAACACATATATATGGATTTCACTATGTGATGGTTGGGACTTATATCAATATCCAATTCATTGGGTAAATAATTTTATCTCATTAGATAGATAGGCCTAGAACAGAGATTGTACCCTTTTCAATAAGGGACTTCTTCCATTATGATGGTATTGGGAGTGAACCTTAACTGCTATCATTGTTTGGGGATTAATCCCATTACACTATAAAAAAAGGTATTCCAATGGGGATAGTGGTGTGTCTCACCCAAGAGGTGTAGATTCCCTTGGATTTTTTATTATATGTGTATTATACAATTTAATATTTTATGCCTATGTTATATTCTCATAGTTCATGTTCTTTACTTCCTTTATGAAACATATCTTATGAGCTTCCAATATTTACATCATCACTCAAGATTAAGATATTTTATATCAAGGTCTATTTTTTAAAATTGTAGCATCATGTTATTTTAAACTTTTTTATAATGTTATAATTATATGAACACTAACATCTCACTTATTTAACCTTAATAAAAATTTCATCTCACCCTTATTATGTTTCTTTTTTTACATGTTATGAGAAAAGATGTTAAATTAATTATTTATAGAAGGATTCTTCATGGATGATGTTCATGACCATTTGTGTAATAAAAAAATAAGGGTATAGGGGGAGATAGTGTTAGTCTTTATCTGTTAGTTTTTTATGAATCCAATTTGTTAATTGTTTGTCCTAATTCTCTAAAAATCTAAACCTAAAAGTTCTTAGGGTACATAAATGATCCAGTATTTCCTTTTGTAGTTGTTTAATTTTGATGTAAATAAATTGGATCGTATTTATTTGTATCAAAGTCATAAATGCAAAGTTATATGTTTTTTGCTTAAAATATAAAAGTGTGGGTTTCAGGGCTATTACATTATGACTTTTGGTAATGTAGCCATTTGAATTAGTGTATATTAAGTGTAATTGAGAGAACTAATTGATATAAAAAGTAGAATAATAGAATCAACTAATAGAATCATGTATTATGAAGATAATTTATCAAAAATTTGTAGGTATATAGTGTAACACCCCCAAGATTTTATGAAATATTTTTTTCAAATAAATTTAATTTCTTCCATAGCTTATGTTATACCCAACACTGAGTAGTGACGAACCACAATATACTATTAAAAATGTCACTATTTAAACATGATCATCATTACATACTCATTGAATTTGGTAGTATGAATACAATAACAAAAATTTGATAATTAATTAGGAAGGTTTTATATTATGAATATATATTGATAAATAAGTTCTCAATTTTTAGTAAAGTCTTTAAATTCATTGAAAATACAATTTTTCTCAAAAAAATATTATTATTGATTTTTGTGAACAAATAATACAATTAAATTTTATAATTTTAGAATATTTATTTCAAAAAATTAACTTCATTTTATTAATCAAAATTTAAAAATTGTCTTATATATAATTCCTTATAATTCTCTAAAGAGATAAATTTTTTGATGAATAGTGAAAAACATATTTTTATTGAAAACTGTCTTTTCATTTAAAAAATTTACAATGTAAAATTTTGTTTTAAAATGGTTTAAAACTAAAATAAGTTCAATTATATTATTATTAATTCAATTTATGTCCTTTTAATCAATTTTATTTGTTTATTTTGATATAAGAACTTTTGAAACTTATAGAAACTTTTTTTTGGAAACTACTTTTTCATCGCACATACAGGATTAATTTTAAAAAAAATTAAAAAACTTATATGAATTGAATATGTGAAATTGATTTAATATTTTTTAATCATAATAATTAATCTTACTAACTAATTTTAACTTATTTTTTGTTTATAATGAATAGTAAAACAATAAAAAAAATTATTACAGTAGTTAATGTTAAAACGGATTTATGAGGGGTTCAACTAAAAATATAACGGATAAAATGAAGTAAAACACTATTTAATTATTATTTCATGGACTTATTTAGATTATATATCATATTAGGTTTGATAATGAACTATTTGGGATCCTTTTTTTAATAAAGTGACATGCTTTTTTTTAACTTTGAAAATTTATAAGTGTGTCACACACCTCAATTATAATAAAGTAACTCTTATCCTCTCCTATTCACACTTAAAAATAATTTATGTTTATCCACTAACTTCTAAAATACCTTCCTATAATCCATACCCATGAACTAGAGTTAATTTTATTTATAAAATCTTCCTCGTAAGGATTTTGGTGCAAACCGAAAGAGGTTGTTCGAAGAAGAGGTATCGTTCTTAACCGAGCATTTTTCTTTTATTTCATATTTAACATCATTCAAATATTATCCAAATATGATGGAATAATAACAAAAATATATTAAATATACTTTTATGTTATTATTGTAATGGAATAATCTATATCCATCTCCTCCTATATCAAATAAGGAATGAATTTGTCGGTAATTTGTACGGCAGACTATAATCTCATGAACTGATGTAAATCGTATTCCATCACCACCTCACACATATAGATATAACGATGTATTTAAAGTATATAGTTTATATTTATGAATTAACTATAATTATTGAATTTTATTTTTATTTTTATCTTCTTAAATTTTAATCCTTTTAAAAATGTTAACATTACTCATGCGTAGGTGTAGACCACTGCCTCCATGAAGCGTTGTGATATGTTTTTCCTTTTATTTTGAAATGAAATGTAATAAAGATAGATTTGATGAATATATATTATATCTATTCGGTATAAATTATTCTATAAATTTAAATAATAATTACATTTTTTTGTTCCATCCGTCATAAAATGGAAACAACGTTTATTCATTTGTATGAGCTACCATCTTTATGAACGGTGTAATTAATTTTTCTATATATAAATTTTTGGATGACTCAAAATATGAATATAGTTAATTTATATGATGATTATATGGTATTATGTTATTATACTATATTAATAATAAAACAATATTTATTATATTGGAGGTTCAAAAGTGTATGAAGGAATTTAATACTTGAGGTAAGGGATTTTTAACTCACTTTTACTTATATAAGACACATGTTATATTCACACCATGTTTATTTTATGTGATATATATTATAAAAATTAATTAATTTTATGATTATTATAATGAAAATTATGGGGATGTTCATATCCATAAATGGTTCTCTCATTCATATGGTTTTATTTCGATAGTTACCAAAGTGGTAAGGTTTAAATTTTTCAATCTCATTGTTTATTAGGATTGTTTATGGTTAAGATATGATGATAAAATCTTATGACATATCTCCCAATAAATTCATGTATTTGTTTATACTATGGTTATTTCTGTAGATTATTTTTTCTCATTTTTCTCTATTTAACAACTAAAGAGACTGAAATTTTTTTAATGAAAATTGACTTTATTTCTCTCTTTGATCAAAAATAATTTCTCATACATAACCATGTTTCCTAAAAATGTTTTGAAGAATGGTTTTAATACATAAAAATGATTATTTAAAATAATTTTCACCCATGTTTTAATTTTTTACAAATTGTTTAAAAGGAATCTTATGTTTATTTCTAAATAAGGTTCTTTTGACTTTTTACCAAAAATGTGAAAAGAATCCATGTTTTAATGTGTAAAACATGTATGAAATTTCCCAACATCATGAAGTATCATTGATTTGAATATTAATTTACATGATTCCAAAGTTATTTTAAAATAAATTGATTTCTTTAATTTTTGGAAAAGTTTATATTTTAAAGAAATGAATTCAAAATGAAAAGTATATTTTCCTCAAGAATGTATTAAAAATATATTTATTATTATTCTATTAAATAATGAAAACAACCTTATATGTTGTTTCTAATTTACTGGGTATATAATCTAATGATATCATCCTTATCCTTTCTCTGAATGGTTTATGATTATGATGATAATATTTTTATGAAACCCATTTTTTTGTTGGGTTCCTCTATGACGAATAATTTATTATATTGTGGAACACATATTTATTATTTATATTATGTGATTGGTGGTGCTAGAATTATTTATCCTCCCAAAGAATTGGGTAATGATTAATGTTCTATGATCTCAAAGGGTACATGAGTGGTTGTCTGAAGCCTGAAAAAAGTGGGTTCACAATAGGTTATCCTTAACTTGAAAGAAACAAAAGGGTACACATGAGGTTATCCCATGCCCAAAATAGAGTACATTAGGGGTTATCCAAAGCCCTAGTAGGTAAAAAGGTGGTTATCTCAATCCTAACATATTATGAATATCTTGGTGGTTATCTTTCACATAAGATTTAATATTCTTATTTATATGTGGAAAATATATGTATTATGCCAATGTTATTCTCCTAGGTAGTATGTGCATTTATTCCTTTATGATTCATGTCCTATAAACTACCAAGACTTGTTCCATGAATGATGTTTATGGTCTATGATATGCATGGTTTTGTTTTTAAATGTTATTATCTTGTTCACATACCCTTATGCTCTGTTATGTTGATATATCCCATGTTTACCCTTATTGAGAATATAATCTCACTCATTATTATATTTCCTTTCCCTAAGTTATGGAGAAATGTTACGTATATGACATTTCTAAGAAGTGTGATAGTTAGGAATAACCATTTGTTTATATATCCATGTTTCCAATGGAACTAGACCTATACATTTCTAGTGTGTATCATTATGTTACATAATAGATTTCCATCTAATAAGATGTTATATCTACTTTTGAAAAGTATAGGTAAAGTAGTTGTTATCAAATAAAGGTTTAGTTAACCTTTAGAAATTAATATTACAAAACCTTTGTTATTACCCAAATGATAAATCAAAGTATAGGAAAATGTATTGTAATTTTGGAGTTAGTGGTTTCCAAGAAATTAAATCCTTTTTGGATACTAAAATTGGATGTGGATTTAGAACAATTATGCATAGGGGTAATATCTCTGAAAAGGGTGCATTTGGATTTTAATTGATTATCACCTAGTGCAAAAAATAGGTCTTATTGCACACATAGTTTCACACTCTTGGGGGATATGTTTTGGAAATTCACAAACTCTTTATAAACCATCATGAATTATTTTCACAGATGATGACCTTGAATTACCTATTTTAAACCAAAGGATTCATAAATTGAAATGAATGTGTTATGTTTTAGACTTATTATAAATTGTTCTTAATGATTATTTGTTTTCCCACTGTGATTATTATTTATCACACTATGATTTTTAGTTTTATTTGATGATTGTAACCTGATGTAAATGTGTTAATACAGAATTCAATGGAAAATGAAATGGTTTTCTTTTTTATGAGCCCAATTTTATGGGATTGGGAATGAAAAATATCATTACTATGGTTACAAAACTTTCTCAACTTTTTAATCATGTTGAACTTCTAAATGATAAAATGAGGGAATAACATTTTTTGAGTCCTTTATAAGGCAACATCCACCTTCTTTAAGTGTGACCACTAATACACTTATTTCGAACAATGGACTGGTATCATTGAATAAATATTTCCCACTCTCTAGTGTTTGGATAATGAAAATGACATTTTGGATACGTAACATTTAGAAGGAAAAGAAGGGAAATGGGGGACTCTTATCAATAATATGAGGAAATAAGATGAAATTGACTCCAAATAGTGGGATGTGTTTCAGATCTTATTTTTCAATAAGTAATTTCTTTATATTCTTTATATGAAAATAGATAAGTAATTACTTAAGCTAAATCATAAGTATGATGAATCCATTGGTAACCATGATGAAAATTGGACATGACTAAAAATTAACATTTTTATTATCAAAAAACTTTTGAAGAAAAAGTGAGAAACAACAAGATCCTTACAAAAAATAAAACCATTAAGGAGGATAACTCAGAATAAGACTACATAAGCTTCCCCTTCCTAGTGACTACACTACGATAACAAGCCTTCACCATCGCATGACCGATCAGAAAGTTATCTTGTATAGAGTCTCATGAGACTAGTATCAATGGTAGAGCCATACCCTATTGAACATATAAATATTAATGGCATGCTCAGATGGATGCTTCATGCTATGGGCCTCATCTGAAACAGATCCATGTTGAATGGTTCAACAAAAACCAATGACAGATTCTTCTAAAGGCAACAGTATATTCCTCTATAACAAAATCATGAAAACTTTCTGAATCACACAAATCACCAAACATCACCACAAAATATAAACATTCTCAAAATTCACCACATAATAATCCCTTATTACATGAGATAGAAGATCATGTTTCATCATCCATGTTGTCCTCAAAACCCGATGACACCGTTGAACAATAAGACATAACATAACACTGAATCGCGCGCACAAAATGAATCGAAGACAATCATCCAAAACCAAAAAAACAAATGAAGACCACAAATTCACACTGAAAAACCAACTCCATTGAACATGTACACAATTCAAACTGAGAACCAAAATAACTTGAACCATAAACCCACCACCGCCTTCAATACCACACATGGTGACCAGATCTTCCCAATGGACCCACAGATGGTGCAAAAACATTATGGAAACCTCACCACAGTAGCTGGGAACTCAAGAATTAAACCCTCACCATGATAACATGTGATCCCTATCAAGAATGAAGAAGAGGGAATGAGAAATTTCAAACAAACAGTGAGATGAGCTGAGATGTTTGATCCCACGGAGTAGATGACGCCACCACTGGAAGACCGCACACCACGAACTCATTGGTCTGAGGCATCAAGGAGAGGGAAGTCGGACTGCAGTTGGGGAGATGAAGGCAGTGGAAAGGGTAGGGGGAAACCCTAGCATGGAGCCCCTTAGAGGTGCATATCCTAATCTAAACACATCTATCTTGAACTACATATAGAGGAAGTCATGGAATATTTTACATGATTTGTGAGGTATAGTTATAGAATTATCATCCAACATGAAAGAAAGGTTAATGATTATTTAATGGATTAAAACCAAGTATCTAAATGGATTTATCCATAAGTGAGTTGTGTATCTATGGATAAATCGTTCAATGTGAAATCAAGGTGTAAATTGATATTGGATTTACCCATCAATATCATGGTTTTTATAAGAAAATAGAAAACGAGATTCAAAGGAAGCTCTAAAAACTACATAGAAACGAAGATGAGCTTTTTATCATGGTATAAATGTGGACGGAAAATAGGGAAATTTCTTTAAGGTTACAAGTAAATGTTTTAATCATGTAAAGTAATTTCATAGAGTGTATGGATGTAAAAGTGATGGGAATAATATGGATAATGATTTAAATAGGGAGAAAGCTCCACAGAAAGCACCACCCACATTCCAGTTTTTCAAATGTAAGGAGTATGGTAATTATATTAAAAAATACTCAAATATGATAGTTAAGGATGATGATAGACCTCAATAACCTCGTAATCCAATAGAAAAAAAATGAAATCTCATGTGTTCATAATTTCTAATGTAGGGTATGATAATGTTGTGGCGAAAGGTACACTTACCATCAACTCTAGAACTAATAATGTCTTATTTAAATACAATTCTACCCAATCATTTTGTGGAGAAAGGTACACTTACCATCAACTCTAGAACTAATAATGTCTTATTTAAATACAATTCTACCAAATCATTTATATATAAATAATCAGATAAGTTTATTATAATATCACCTTAGTGATTTTTTGTTGAATTTGTCATGAAAAAACATAATTATATGATAATCGCATCTCAAGTCTTTGATTATTCTCGGGTTGAGGTTTTTGGGAATTTGATTCCTAAAAAACTATTTATTCTCCCTCTACTTGAATTTGATGTTATCATATGCGTGTATTGGATTTCTCTACATAAATGCCACAACAATTTTCGAAGAAGATAATTTGTGTTTGATATTCCAAACCAACCTAATATCATATATCGGTGTAAAAATAACCATGAACTTCTGATGGAAATCACATCTATTATATGGTTCCAATTTCATATTCAAAAGGGGTGTTTATGTTAGTTGGTTGGAGAGAAAATGAACATAAAATATATACTCATTGTACGAGAGTTTATTATGTCTTTATAGAATAGTTTTATTGTATTATAATTAATTTTGAAGTTGAGTTTTCAACAAACATCATACCTAGTGCTATACTTATTTGGAATACTCCATATAGAATGACCCCGATTGAGTTGTAGAAATTGAAGAAGAAACTCCAGAAGAAAATTGAAAAGGGATTCATTCATACAAGTGTGTCATGTTGGGGTGAACCTATTATTTTCTCAAGATGAAATATGGATTGTTATAACTCTATGTTGATTACTGGTAATTGAACAAGCTCATAATCAAGAACATACATCATCTACCCTATATTGATGACCTGTTTGATCAACCATGAAAGGCTCAATACTTCTCCAAGATTGGCCTTCATTATAGATAACATTAATTGAGTTCCAAGGTGTATATACCTGAGATGGAATTCTATACAAGTTAGGGACACTATGATTATGTAGTTATTCCCTTTTCTCTCTCTAATTCCCTCACTATCATCATGCATTAATGAATAGAGTCTTTAGAGAATACCTTGACCATTTTTTGGTATTCTTTATATATGATATTATTATATATTAAAAAATAAAGGAAGATAATTTAGATCACTTTAGGATCATGATAAAGACCCAAATGAAGTATAATTTATATGAAAAATTTACCAAATGTGAATTTTGGATATAAGAGGTTTCATTTTTGGGACATATAATCTCAAGAGAGGGTATATCTGTGGATCCATAAAAGATAAAAGTTTTTGAACATTGGACTAAACCAACTACTATGAATGATATCCAAAGTGTTATTAGTTTAGATAGATATTATTGACAATTTGTGGATAATATCCCATGACTATCTAGTCCAGTCACCAAGTTAATTTGGAAGGTATCTAGCCAAGTTCATTTGGACTAATGAATATGAATAAATTTTCAAGGAACTGAAGAGATGGTTAGTCAGCACACATTGTCTTACGTTACCCTATAGTGGAGAATGTTTTATAATCTATAGTGATTCATTAAAAAGGGTCTAGGATTCTGTCTTAGGAAGAATGATTTGGTTATAACCTACACCTCATGAAATTTTAAGGTTCATGGTAAAAAATTACCCAACTCGTGATTTTGAGTTTACTATGGTAATTTTTGAACTAAATATATAGAGGCATTATGTTTATAGATAGTTGTGTGACATATATATATTAGTCGTAATATTTTAAAAGTATATTTTCACACATAAATAGTCGAATATGTTCTATAGAATTTGGTTGGAGATGATTAAAGACTATGAGTGATCAATACATCTCCACTAGTGAAAGAGAACATGGTGGTTGATTATTTGTGTCAAAGTGATCTTGTTATCTTATCTATGATGAGTACCAAAAAAGATCCAATATTTCTGGATTTTAAAATGATGGATCTAAAAATCGTGAAGGAAGGGGTAAAATCATATATTTCTCAAATAAGTGCTCAACTATATATCCAAATGTGGATTAAGGAGACGTAGAATAAAGTTCTATAGCTATAGAAGAGGTCAAATAATTTCCTAATATGAATCTTGACTATAGTGAAATAATAAGGTTCTAGAACCATGTATGTTTTCTATCAATAATATATTTAATTAATGAGAAGTTGGATGAGGCTCAATGTTATTAATTTTGTATTCATCTTGGAAGTATAAATATATATAATGATCTGAAGAAGCATTTCTAGGGGGACAACATGAAGAGATCAATTGTTGAGTATGTATATCAGTGCTTGGTAGGTCATCACATTAAGGGAAAAAATTCTATGGGGGTGTCACAAAAATTTCCCATACTAAAATGGAAATGGGAAAATAACCATGGATTTTGTCTTTGGACAACCCAAAATGTCTAAAGGTTATAATGTTATATGGGTTATAGTTGATTGCCTTGAGAAGCTAGCACACTTCATTGTTATCAAAGCAGATTTATCCCTTGATTATATTTCTATAATATATATTAAGTAAGTTGTAAGGTTTCATGGAGTAACATGTTCTAATATATTTGATCAGGAGAATATTTTTACCTTGATGTTTTGAAAAATTAGTCAACAGGCTTGAGATAGGAAGTTAAGTTTCAACTCAAATTTTTATCTTCAGATAGATTTCCGATCTAATAGAACCATTAAAACCCTCGAGTATATTCTAACATATTATTTATAGATTTTAAATTTTCTTGGTATCAACACCTTCATCTAGTTGAGATTTCATTCAATAATAGCTTTCACTCGAGCATTCAGATAGATCCTTATGAATCCATATACAGAAAGAAGTGTATAACTCCAATGTGGTAGGATAAATTTTGAGAATGAAATTTCGTAGGACTTTAGATAGATAGGGAAATAGAATATAAAGTTTTATCCATTTAGTATCACATTAATGTGTCTCTAAGTCGATTGAAAAGTGATACTGAAAATTGTTGGTGTGATCTAGAATTTGAAGATGGTGAGGGAAATCATTTCATTGTCCACCATATTTTCTATTAAAATGATACCTATTAGTTCCAACCATTGAATAAAACCAAAAATCATAGTGTAATAATAAATCTATGATAATATGAGTGAGAAATGAAATAATAACCAAAATCATTCCTGATATGTACTAAATTATAACATATTCTAATAAACCTGTGATGCTTTTAGGTTCATCTTGTATCACATTAAATTCATCATAGGTTGTTATAAGTTCATTCCTCATATTCTTCATAACCTAATCTCCAAAAATAACTAAACCATTCTCTAAAATAAATTAACGAAACCATAGAATATCATACATAAATATTTCATCATTTTGTATTAATATTCAATAAACTTCAAAATAATAAACACCCTAGAACTTTAAAAGTTAATTTTATATAAAGAAAATATACATAATCATATTATTTCATGAAATATATTTAATATCTAAAATAAATATTTTCTCTCATAGTATCCTTCTTAGACATTTATTACTGAATACCTTGCATCATAATCTGGTGAAAATGGAAACCTAAGAAAGGGTGAGATCATATTCTCAGTAAGGTTAAACATGGGAGACACTAATCTATGATCATATGAAATTATAATATAATAATAATGGTATTCTATCATTATTAAAACCTATGAAGTTGATACGAAATTAGTCATAGATCATAAGTCATGAGTCATGACAAAAAACACCGACATTTCAAAAGACAATAGTCATAAGAGTAAGGAATCATCATTATTATATCATAGTCTATGAGATCATACATAAGAATAAGAATATTTCATAAAAATTTTGGAAGAATCATAAGCATAGAGAAACACTTCATTCATCAAGGCTCACTCCCAAGACCATCATTATATAGTGGACAAAGTCCCATAATAGATTGGGTTTACTCCCCAACCACTTTTCATCCATGGAATAGGTTTAATCCCCATAAAATTTCATATCATATCATGATATATCAACCATTAACAAATTAATTATAGGTATTTAATTTAACCACCCATCACTTAATGAAAACTATACATATGTGTCTCACAATATCGTAAAAAAATTCATCAATTCATTATAGAATAATCCATGGAAAAGAAATGGGTTTTGTAAATATTTTCTTAAAGCATAATCATAATCCATCTATAGAAATAACATGGATGGAATCATGAGATAATACCCCTAGTGAATAATAAGAAACAACAAAGGATGATGACCTAGATAAAAAATACATTTGAAAGAACATTCAAACATTTCATTGAAAACATGATAAAAATATCCTCTTTATTTTAATAAATTCTTAAATAAAAATTCCCAAAATTTTTATAAAATTATTTTCCTTGAAAATAATCATGTAAATTTTAAATTAAACCTCAAATAAAATAATATTCAGGATTTTAGGGGAAACTACAAGTGAGGTAATTGTTTAAACAAAGATTCCTTCCACATTTTTTATAAAAATTTATAAATATCCTATTTCGAAAAAGAATTAAATATTATTTAGTAAAACATATGAAAAGAAATTATAGTATGGTTAAAAATTATTTTAAATAAAAATTACATTATATAATATAATATTCGGGAGAAAATTTTAAATTACAAGGACGCGAAAGAAAAAATTTGTCCACCAAAGTTGGAAATGAGGTCAGATTTTCTTTAAAAATAATTATTGATTATAATGAGATGAAAATGGTACTAATACTGTGAAATTCCATAAATAACCATATAAGAAGAAATTATATATGGTTTAAAGGATAATTATCATATAATTTCCCTCAATGGAAATTTAGCATAGATAATCCGGAAAAGAAATGTGATTATAACATAAACCATTACCTTTTTTCCTGACTTTCTTCATATGTGCTCTTAAGTTACAATATAATAATTTTATATTTAACATAAATTTATAAAATACCCATTTTAATAAAAATATTACAATATAAAATTACCTTAAAGTTTCTAATTTCTTATTTTTTTAATAATTATTCATTAAAATCAACATTCGGTGAAAATCGGTCCTTATTTCCTTACATGTTTCGGTTTGGTGGTTCCAGTCCTTATACCTTTTTCATTTTTTCATAAACTAAATAATATTAATCATGTAATAATTATTATATTTATTCATTATATATTATTTTATAAACATTAATATAATGTGGTTATGAAAAATGAATTACATAACTTCATGGAGACGATAGTTTTTACGTACACACAAGTAATGTTTTCATTTTCTAGTGAATGGAAAAAAAGAAATGTAAATAATATTATATATTTATATAATAATAAAAATATCATAAAAATAATATATATTCATTAAATAAATCTTTATTTCCATCCATGTATGTTGGGTATGAAAAACGGATGACATCTCTTCATGAAGGTGGTAAACCACACATACACACAAATGTCATTATCATTTCTCATAAGATGAAATGGATATAGAAAATTTTTGTACCATTAACATAAAAAAATAATTATATTAATGATACTAATTTTATCATGTAAACATTTTTAATAATATTTAGATAATGTTAAGGAATAAAAAAACTCAAAATAGATCGTTAGAGACAATTACCTCTTCTTTGGGAAACCTCATTTGAATTACACATTATTCCTTCAAAGGTTTCTCTTTTGGAAATAAAATAAGAACTAATACATGGTAATAGAAGTTAGAAATATAATTTTGTAACTAATTAAAAAACTATATGGATATATGTGAGTGAATAAGGGATAAGATGAGGAGCCCTTTTATAAATGAGGTGGGCGACACTCTTGTAAATACTTAAAACATTGAAATTTAATAAGTTAATATTCATGTTCTAGTATAACCATAGAAACCAAAATTATATAATAATATATGATAAGGTCTAAATATCTACAACCAATCTTATTTAGACAATTTTAGGAGATATTTTAAACATTATCTTTTAGTATAACCCCCGAGTTAACCCTTTTTAACCACAATCGAGGTGAAATTTGTTTACCTAGTTACCTTTCATTATGCCCAAAAATAAAAGTGGTATCATTAAAAAATTTGGAAATGATGATTTAAAATATAGAAAAAATTATCAAATTAAATTTATAAAAGTGACATAAATTAAATTTAAAATAAGTTAGAAAAACGCAATGAAAATTATTTTTAGAAAAATTCATTTTTGAGCATAAAATTGCATTTATTCTTATTCCAATCCTAGTAAAAACCATTAAATGAATATTTTAGCATTTTATTGAATATGTTATATAAAAATTTCGTTAAAATAATTTTTTATAGTGATTAATTTTATTTATTTAGATAAAGACACATTGTGTGTTTAAAGTCCATTTTTTTCCAAAAAAACTCATTTTACCTTTATATGATTTTATTTTCATTTAAAACTAATTAATAAAAAATGAATTAATTTTATACATATTTAAAACATAATTTTCCATAATTTTAATACTATTAATTTATTTATAAATAAAATATTAATTAGAAAACAATTCTCAAAAGCTAAATAATTCAAAAAAGTTCTTTAGGATCAATATTATTTCCTAAATGAATTAGAAATTATTTTCAAAAATTAATTTTCATTTAAATGAAATATAATGTGACCAATTTTATAATATTTAAGAACTACTTACATAAGTTAATTTTTTTCTTATTCATAAGATATCGAATGTATTTATTTATTAAAGAGAAATGTATTCTGAAATCTTAGGGGGTTACACTATGACCTTATCCCAATAGTAGTGAATATCACTCACAAAACAAGAGAGGTACCTAGAAACACACCATGGAACCTAAAGAGATAAATATAATTCATAGATATGAATAATTTCTATAAACTATTTTATTAGGTTCCCTAATACCAACTTCTATGTACTTTATGATTATTTATATTCATATATTTGAATATTAATAAAAAATATTATCACATCGTGATTATTCTTATTCATGAAATATAATTCGATAATGTTTGAAGGGTGCTTATCAAACTGAAACATCATTGCAGTTCTTTTCTATGATGAGCACCTAAAAGTAGCACAATAGTATTCATAGTTATAATTTATATATCCAATTGATATCATTTTACATGACACAAATAGTATAGTCTCTCAAGTGTTGAGACTCATAAGAATTTATTTTCGTCCTTTAATAGGGTCTTAGAGTGAGATTACCTTGAGAGGTCGGTGAATGAGGATATATAATTTCTTAACCAATTATAAAATATTTCCTTTAAAGGTCTCAATTCACCTGAATGTAACTTGACCTCTCAACATTTATGGTCATTTGTTATGCTCATTTTCTTAATTGAGGATCTTAATCAATCTCTTGACCACCACTCTATTATCATGTGTAGTTTATAATTTCATTTACCCACTTTCGGATTGCATGAATAGAGTGAATATGAACATAATAATTTACTTGTTTTACCATCACTAGGATACATACAAGGATCATTTATCGGTAGTGTGGTGTGCACCAAAACACTATAAATAAAACTTCCTTTTACATGGGTCACTCCCCTTACAATGGGTTTAGGTTCGGTCACTCTGTTTCCAGCCTCACTTCCCTTACAATGTTTTTGGTTGTTTTACAACCACACTAGGATCACTTCCAACCAATTTTCTTCTTTGGATAACTACACTAGTAAATGGATTACTATTTGCTTCGTAGGCCCAGAATAATATCAGATTTTTTTTTGTATTCACTATATATAGTGAGTTACTTTGATGCCCTCGTGATACTTTTCATGGAACTATTGTGATCTCCTTCATAAATAGCTTCATCATCTTTCTATGAGATTTCATAGAATATCCTTTATTATAATTTTGAAATATTATTAGTGGTTTTCTAATCCTATCCATTTTCTTTTACTACACAGTAGAAATTTTCTCATCTTTCTCTCTAAATTTTGGATATGCAATATGCTCTTTATTCATATACTTTATCTAGAACTACTGAAGGTAGTTTCATGGAGAACTCATATCCTTCCATTCAATCCAATTTAACTATATTTGATCTTATTTTCTAGGGATTATGACAAGTGTATCATGTAATTAATGGGATCATAATGTTCTATTATATATGAATTAGACACATATAGATCCAATTAATATATAACTCTTTTAGTTTTTGGTCGAAATAATGAGTTTTCAAAAAAAAATACCTAGATATCCAGTGGTATGGGATTAGGTAGTGTATAAATCTCATTTTTCAAATAGTATGGCACAGTTATCTATATTATAATGAAACCTTAATTTCCTCATCCTTTTTTGCAGCATGAATAAACATATTGAAACATGGGCACTGATAGTTTTCCAGGTCAACAAAAACCATTCTTCCTTCAGTGCTCCTATGATCTCTTCATGTCCTCCCAAACTCCGTTGAGTCACATACCACATTACAGCATAGACACTTTCACAATATAGTGGCTTCCTATGACTCTTTATGATACAATGTGTAGTTATGGTATTGTTTTATTCCACCTAACATGGTTGTGGTGTATCCATCTATCTACAACTTGGAAACACATTAATATCAAGTGTCACAAAAATTCATCCAAACTATTTATAGAAGAAACCTACACCGTGTATCATTTGATGGAATCATGGCCTAAAAACTCTGAATCCCACATTGTAAATTCCTCTAAAATTCAAAATACTTAATAACAAACCATGCTCTCCAGCAGCTCATTCAAGTCATAATTATATTAGTGTTATTGTCTCTTGTTTCTCTCCACGGATGAGAGGCTAAGAACCACCTATTATAGTTTCACATACATAATGGATTAACTTCACAATCACTTATGTCTATAAATATTGGTTCTCATATTTTCACCCTTACTAGCCATATCGAAAATGTTTCACATGATCTTATCCATCAGCTTATTTGGAGGCTGGTCAAGTGTTTCTCATAAGTGAGATTCGCCATATTTTTTCCACCTTCATCCTCAAAATAGTGAAACCATCATTATTATATCATGGAAAAATACATTCTATCTGGGAAACAACAACAATCACACTTTCTATATGGAATGAAGATTGGATCTATGATGTGGTTTCTTTAATTGATCAATAACCATGGTGTATCCAGGTTTTCTACACTATAGATTATGTCAAAATATATTTCATCTATAGTGGACTTAAATCACTCTTCATCCTTCTTAAAAAAACCTTATATACTTAATGTGTCCAAAAAAATACTCCTGGAATTTTTGACGCATGTATTGTCAACAGTGGATAATTTCACTTCAGCCATTATCCACATGGTCATGTTCTTTATGTATTATCCACAAATCCAAAAAAGGCCTTTACATGACTTTTCATCAAATCCAACACAACAATAAAAATTATTTTCAACCTCAATTATTTTTATAAAATCCTATATAAAACTTTAGGGGTGCTAAAAATCTCCCCTTTTGTATTTTTTTTGAAAATAACCAACATATCTCATAATAGTTATTATACACCTTTATTAGCAATGCAATGAAAAGGGTTTGAACCAAATCAATTTTGACTTTTCATTATATAACCCTTGAATATACTCCCGCTTCATAAGAAATTAAGATTTATATAGAGAATACATGTTTATAATTTATCCCCTTTACTGAATAGGGAATAAACCTAATTATTCTAGTTAAAAACTCCCCCTATGTTAATATTTTCTTTGAACCATTTCTAGTTGGGTGGTCCAATTCTATAATATTTCACACAAAAAAACTTCAATGATAGCTACAAGAGATCAATATATCAATGAGTGAATTTTCCACTTAGCACTTAGGTTTTCAACAAATCCTATAAGTCTTTTGATTCAAGACTCGGTGTAGGAAACATGATTCAAATTCAAATTTCACATGGATTTTCCATGTTACTCATGAAAACCAATAATACTATTATTTTCTAGGAATTTTTATTTTCCTAAAAAACAAAAACTGTGATCTCACTATATTCTCCAACTACATACTTAGTATAGAAATAATAAAGAAAACAGTATTGAGACATACCACTTATACTATAAAATGATATCGATTTTTGATACTAAAACTTCGAAAGTTCAATAAAAAATCTTCAACGAGGATTAACAGCCTTTGAATTTTGATTAACAACTCCACTAGGTCATCATCTTTTGACAAAAATTGTGATGATTTCTTTAGGGATTCCACTTTTCTAGAATAAATAATTTATTTTTTAATCTTTTGGTTATTCTGTATATTAAGAAATATAAAAAAAAATTAAAAACCAATATATAATGAAGAGTTTCATCTTTGTTGATGTTTCTATGTTTCTATTCCTTTTTTTGGTATGATGCCAATTATTAGGTTTAGGCCCTTTTACATTGTATTTTCTATATGATAAATATCTATAATCTGTTTTACCAGGGCTTCATGTCACTCATGACTTGAAACACATTAAACACACTACTTATTTCATATATAATAAGTTCAAGATTCAAAAATGACCTTCATTCCTGCATTCAAATTTTAGAATCTAGATTAGAAATTAAATCCACTTGTTGAGTCATATTTATCCTTCACTTCCATTTTATAGATTTAAAAAATAGAGTTTGAGATACTCCTAGAAATAATTTGATGTATTCACTTCCCAACTTTAGAATATTTTATTTCGTCTCTTTCTCTTGTTCTTTTACATAACCTTTTCCCCATGGATCATTTCTCCCCAAATATCTACAATAACTCAAACTATTAAAAAATAAATAAATTATATGGGGAGTGAGGTACCTTGAATTTCTACAAGTTGGGGAGTGGGGATGGTCATGATAAAACAACCCTACATCTCCATAATTTCCTATTCCCTTTCTTGTATTTTGGGAAAGGAATGAACCAACCTATCCAAGATCTTATTCATCATAAACGTCATTTGCATATATTTTTTCAAACATATTCCAATGGATTTATTTTATGTGAGAATACTTATGAAAAATTATTATTAAATAAGAGAACTTCCATTCTTCCTTGTCTTGGGATTTTCTACAATCATGGAATTGATTCCACTTGTGCACACCTCCTCTTGTGATGAAGTTTTAGAATTCATTCCTTCCAACTTATTTCTCTATTGAAGGACTCTTTGTCTGAGCTTCAAATCTTTCCATTTAGTGGTTTTTTTATGAAAACACTTTGGCATGCCTCTTGATTCATAGACTTGAGTACTATATGTTATTCCATATTCTTCTTAGGTGGATCCACAATCACTTGATCTCCTAACTTTCTTGCAACAAGAGTAACTCGTTCCCTTATTTTCTAGATTTTACTTCATTCCGTACAACATTGTGGTTGTGAGTGAACAGATTTTGTTTCTTGATGCAACGTTTATTGACAATAATTTTTTTTCCAACACATGGAACATATTTTCTATCCTAACATGCCTTTTCCTTATATAAAATAAAGCTCCCATATTAGTGTGAATCACTGAAAGGGTTAGGGGGTGAATCAGTGATCCCTTTAAATATTTTTACTAATTGATTCTTTTCAATTAAACCTCTTTGGATGGTTAAAGCCTTGATCTACTCTTCTTGTGTCTCTAAGCCTTAACTCTAATGATGTTGTAAATGAAAAGGCAATAAACACAAGAATTTTCAAGGTCAATTCAAAGACATACTCCTTGTTGTGTTGGTTATTATCCTCAATAAAGATTCTCCAATATAATCATATTATCAATTGAAATAGTCGACACATAATCCCATTATATCTCTTCTGAGTACCATAGGAGGTTCTTTATACTACTTCCCACAGTGTTACCAGAGTCCCACTAGCCTACTCCAGAGTCTCACTAAAGTCTTCTTATCCTCCCTGAATAACACAGGGTTCTTCTAGATCTCGAGTCACACGAGCATCTTCATTCTTTGTTCACTTTTAATTCACTATATGTTGATCTTATAATCTTCCCACACAGGCCTGCTGAATCACACTTTCTTATGTATCTCTTCAAGAATCATCAACATCCTTTGGTAAGGTATGTTGTCCTTGTTCAATAATTTTGATCACCTTTGTGATCAGTACTTAGGGGAACAATGCTCGGGAAATTATTTCTTCTACCGATAAAGACCCAGCCTCACTAATGTGTGTGAAAATGGTTCACACAACCTCTACAATAATGCAAGAATAATTTTGCACAATATCAAATTTTTCTTCCTTCTTTTATTCTCAAATACTGTCAACACAGATATAATATCTTCTTTTAATTTTATCTAGCTTCAGTCTCAGTTCTCATTCACTTTATGCATGGGTTTCTGGGAATTCAATACCTCTTGTTTTGGGTATCTCAAAGGCTTCTAAAATGTTCGTGTGATTATTCAAAATTTCATGCATGTATGATGTGTAGTTGGTCAACCCGAGAACACACTATACTTTTGTATCAATATTTTAGGTTCAATGTGTGTGGGACATGAAATTAAACATTCCATTTCCACTCAATTTATTCTTTCTCAATATTCACAAAATCCCTTCTTCTTTAGGTTTCACACACACACTTGGTCTTTTAATTTGGCTTCAATGTGTTTTAGGTATTCCCTTCTTGGTTCAACTCACTATCTCTTCTTTATATTTTTCACTTTTTCTCTATTCACATGCACATAGATTGGGTGACTTTAATTATTATGTGTGTACTTATTCAAACTAGAATGGGTGTGTTCCTTTGAATGTGGTCTCATCTTTTCTTTCTCTTTCTTCACATGATCACACACACAATCTATTTTTTTCTTTTTATACATATGGTCTCAAATCAGGCACATATATGCATGTGCACCATGCATGCAACCTCCATTCTCCTATGTGAAAATATGAGGTTGTGGATTTATTCAAATAAATCACATGAGTGAATATGCTCAATGCATTTACACACTAGCTTCGGCCTTCATGCAGTCTCCTTCATCAAAAAACGAACCCCAGCCAATAGTGTTTATTAAAGGTGAAAACCTAAGGGTATTCTTCTTTTGTTACTGAAACTGAAGGTCTCATGAGTCCTTGTTTCATCACGCAAAAGGTGCATGTAGATCTCCTATACAAAAAATGGGGTGGTTCTTGGTCTTGTCTACGCAAAGCACAATAGGGTGGCATGTGCTAGTTGTGTACCAGCGCGATGCTCCTCCAAAAATACAGGCGAGGGTTCAAGAAAAATTATCTAATGTTTATGTTTCTTATTCATAAAAAGGGTGAATCTTATTATTCTTTGAGAGATAGCTTTGAGAGTGTGTATCACCTATCAAAGGTCCACGAGATATTTCTTCTCCTTCACATAACAGAACTGCACAGAAACATTCTGGGTTCAGTGCTCAGTTTTAGAGAAACATGAGCTCTCTCAATTTTTTTTAGCCACCAAATGAGTCAAGGGAATCTCTTTTATAGGTATAGGATGCACATTCAAATCACTATGATATGTTGTGGGATTCAAATCTTTTAATTCATTGATCTTTTGATTTGAAATATTCAAACGCAGATAAAAGATATACCGAAATTGTTGTTTGTTTCAGTTCAACATGGACTCCTTCTTTCATGCAAAAACATAACATGCATGTGAGGACGATCTAATGAAACTTATCATGGCTGAGCTTCATCCATGCAAGCTGAGGCATCACAAATTCATTTTTTTGTCCTCATCATAACTTCATTTATTTCTTCCAAGCAAGAAAATTTTAATGCATGCATGATATCAAGGACTTCCAAAGATTATTTTTCAATGGTTTTCATCATCAAAGGTGGTCGGATTCTTGATCGCAGCGTACCAGCAGTGGAGAAGGTGCCCTGGGGTTCATTGGGTGTCCAGAGGTTGAAGACGACCCTGGATCGAAGATTAGACAGCTCCGATTTAATTTGGGGAGAAGCGACATCAGATGAGCAGTAGAGATTAGAATCTCAAATCTAGATTGAGATGTGTGGTTGAGATCTCACGCAAGAATATATGGGTGTCTTGGATGGATTTCACATTTTTAAAATCTATCCCATATAAAAACTTCCTATGGATATCTCATATTTTATCAATCAAACCACAGCAGTATCAACTCAAAATTCTCCCTCTCCTCTCATGGTACTGCCCCATACCCTGTTCACCCTGTGGGCACACTCAGCGCCCAATATATGTTATAGCCCCATGGGTTCACTGCCGTAGTGAACTTGTAGACTTATAAATGACCCTCATGCCCTGAACCTCTTGTTGGGCTAGATTGAGGCTTCCCTCAAGCATGGTTGACCCCCCCCCCCATGTCTAGCATGTGCCTAAGGTTGAGGACCTCAGGTGGCCTTGCATGGTTGGCCTATTTTTTAAATGTAAGTCTATGATAAACAATTTACTCAGTTAAAAAACCTTGGGCCCAATATAAGATTAGTTCATTTCCACTTTCTCCATTCAAATCTTATGCATGGGAAATACACATGGTAGATTCTAAAAAAACAAACTAAGCCCATGTATGCTTCCTTTCTCCTTCATCTTCAAACATCATCCTTATTTTCTTTGGGAATAACAAATCCAAGACCTTAAATATTCCTCCTTTATCCAAACATGGATAATGTATGGCTTTTTATTGAATACTCATATATCAAAGAATAATTCATGGAATCATGGTTGTGATTGATGTGTTCTCTTTTAAACACATGTCTTCTTCTTTGAGGATCAGCACAAACAATTGTCTGATTTTTTTCACCAGCTTCATCCAATTAGAAGTTATTGGAAAGTCATCAAGCAATTAAGTATTACATTCCCTACTTCCAACGTTGTAACAAAGTGTCTTCCAATGACACATTTCATGGAAATTAGAATCAGTTCAATCAATAATCTTAATTGTGACAATATAGAGAATTTCCCAAGCATGGAATCTAATGATATGAATATATAAAAAATCTCCAGGCATCATTATCAATATAAGAGCTTCCCCTATTCAATATTCATCATCAATTAATCACTACCTTTCTAGGCACATATTGACACCTTATTGAAAACAAATGAAACAATATGCTCTACAATATCCCCCTTTTTATTTTTTTGTCAATATCACATAACAATTTTTATGGTTCAATATGTGTGACACACTTTTCTCCAACTTATTGGAAATCGAATGAAAAGGTTAGGTGGGGTCTGTCAAAAACATGTTATCCTCCCTTTAAAGAATAACTTATTGAATATTTCTCAGAGAGGGATGATGTCACATGGTTCACTTAGCAAAGAGCCTTTAGTTAATTAACTCTAAGTATATTTGGGGTTACCCAATGTAGAAAACAATAGAGATATGACCAAGGTTTTCATTGTTATCCATAAACAACCATACATGTGAAATCATGCTTAGAATGTATCAACTCTAATCCAAGAGGTTGTGAATAATCATATTTATCAATGAATTGCTAAATCCTTTACACACTTTATCAAACTTATTAAAAAGTTCAAGAGAAAATATATAGATCCCCCTTTCATCCCATCTTTTCATCAATCAGGCATTCCTCCTCAATTGACATGATAAATACAATTAAGAACTAGGGAAGAAATTGTTATTGGAATACCTCAAGTTTCAACTTATTAATATGATATGAATTTCAAAAAATTTAATGACATAATACTTAATATCATATCCTTCATATATTCTCCCCCTAAAGGGGTGTAATCCCGTTGATTCATCATAGTGGAAAATATAATCAGATAAACTTCATGTTGATAATCATCAACAGTGGAATACTTCAAGTAATTATCAAATCACGAATAATTAGCCCAACTTGTTATGATCTACTTTGATCTTCCACTTATCACATTGAGAATGAAATTCACCTTCGATTCCCTATAATGTAATAACATATACAACAAAAATATAATGGAATAATATGGAACACATGTGAGCTTTTTAATAGGAGAAACAAGGCTAAGAATTTCCTCTCAACCCAAGAACTCCTTTCCTTGTAGCTCTAATGTGTCTGGTATTCTTCATACTCGTGTCTCCTCCCCATTTGATACTTTGATATTTCATTGTCAGAATGGACCTTTTACTTCCATTTACCTTTAACTTGTGTCTATTTTTTTCCTTACTTATACCAATAGTGGTGTAGCCTCTACTAGTGCATGTTTTTTAATTTTCAACATCTCCATTTGGCCTAATAAAATAGTTATACATTTTTTTCATGATGTCTATCCTACTTGAACCTTCCATACAGTAGTTGTGAGACACTTGGTTTGTCATGTTCTGACAACCTCTCATGAATTTTGAATTCTCCTTTATGTGGAATGGCCTTTTTCGCCTTTTCCTTTGCTTTAGCTAGAAATTATTTTTCAACTCTTTACATTTCTCTAGAAATTTTCAATTTATTTAGATAGAAAACTAAACACTCTTTCATAACATTTTTTTATTTCAATCTTCCACATGGATTATTTATTTTCTTCGAGTTAACTTTCTTAGGAAACTTATTAAGAATATACTCAGGAATTTCTTCATTCAATACCATCTTCTTCTAGATTAATTCTCCTTTTAGTTTCAGCTTACTTATATTCATTTACATGGTTTGTTTGTAGTGATCCATGGTATGTCCTTTATTTCCACAATAGAAGAATATTTTCTTGGTTTAGATGACATTCTGGGAATATGGATTGAACTCTTTTTTGGGAATAGTTTCTTTTACTATTTTCTTGACTTCCGTGTTTTATATATTCCCAATAGAATACTTTTCAACTCTTATTCATTTCTCCTGCATTTGTTGTGGTTTACGATTCTTATCAAAATATGAATAAGGAATTGTAGGACTAAACCATCACTCATCATAACTATGACCACTTCTGTTTCAATTATCACAGAAGTCTTCAAGATATTCAAAACAATTCATGATAGATATATTATTTTTCATCTGTGTTTTTTACCTTTTCTTTGTTGGATTCTTTATTTATTCACATATACATTCCCTGAATATAGGCCTTCCATAATTTTCATATTCTGAAATATTATTCTTGAAATCATTTTTAGGATTCTTAACCTTCAAACAACACCAACAATAGCCAATAAATCTATTTCTTTTTCTTATAGTATATGTCTGGCTAGATTTAGTGCTTTGTTGCTTCTAGAATTTTCTTTCTTTATTTGGAAAATCCTTTTAGGAGTTGTTCTTATTAACTATCCTAGTATCAGCCCTTGAATTTTTGATGGATGTATTAAAATTTTTATCAATTCACATCTTCTGAGCTTTTAGATTTGAACCTGTACTTGCAGATGCAGCTGCATTTTTAGAAAAAGAAAAACCGGGTTACGAGATACCTTATTCTTGGAGGATGATTACATTGGATTATAAATTGATCTAATACTCCTTTTGGAATCAAAGTTCTCAATGAAACCATGAGTGAAAACATCTTTTATTCTAGCTATTTAAGAAGTTCCTGCTTGGAGTGATTGTTGATTCTTTAATTTCACCTCCAACTCTAGACATTTCATGTTGAGAGAGTTCTTATCATCCTCAACTAACCTCATCTTGCTTTCCAAATTATCCTTCAAATTTTTTCATCTGTTCTTCATGAAAATTTATTAGTTATTATAAATATATTTCTATCTTCTTTACCCTATTATATTTGTCTTTTAGTTGAGTATCTATGACAACCATAGAAACTTTGTGCAACTTATCAAATTCATGGAAAGCTTCTACAAATATAATCTCAAAAAATAATTTCTCAAAAATACTACCTTGAAATTCTTGAGTAACTTGAGAATATATTTCATTTTAAAGAAAATTTCTTCTTCCTTTGATTTCACTAGTTCTGTAAGAGTGATGGAAATTCCCACCCTTTTAGCCAATCCCTCTTCCATAGCACCATCTTCTTCTACCAGCTATAATAATTCATCTTGAAGAACATTGATACTTGTAGAAATATGTCTTTCCATTTATCTAGGGATATTCATAATATGTTCTTCGAGTGCACACTGAGGATCACTAATTGATATATCATCATCATAGATTAAATAGGATTCATCATAAGAGTCATAACAATAAAATGAATTATCACATGTTGTACCTTTCATATTACCTTCACTAGAAGGTGTGTCCCCATTAGCAATAAGATTCTTCTTCATCTTCCTTGCCTATTTATTATTTTTATTTTTCTCATTCTAAGAAGATATATCCATTTGAGGTTACTCACTCATTTCCTCAAATATACACTTTATAAAGACTCCCTTGGATCTTTTAGAGGTGACCTTCCCTCTGATACCAATTGAAGTTCCCAGATCAGTGTGAAACACTAGGAGGGGGAGTGGGAGAATCATTGATCCCTTTAAATATTTTTAATAATTGATTATTTTCAATTAAACCTATATGTCTAGATAAAGTTCTATTCCACTATTTTTGTGTCTCTCAGCCTTACCTTAAATGATGTTATAAAAGTAAAGGCACTGAAATTAAGGATTTACAAGGTTCGGTTCAAAGACATACTACTTGAGGTGTTAATTTTTCTCCCCAACACATATTCTACACTATAATCATATTATCAATTACAATGGTAAATACAGAGTCCCAATGTATCTCTCCTGAGTCCCACAAGAGGTTATTTATACTACTTCCCAAAGTGTTACCAAAGTTCTGCTGGGATGCTCCAGAGTCTCACTGAAGTCTTCTTCTCCTCCCTGAATCACACAGGGTTCTTCTAGCACTCAATTAACAAAAGAAAATTCCTTCTTTTTCACTTTTGATTCAATATATATTTACCTTATAATATATCCACACATGCTTCTGGAATCACACTTTCCTATGTATCTATTTAAGAATCATCAATAGCATTTTGTAAGGTCTTTTGGCCTTACTCGGCAATTGTGATCACCTTTTTGATCAGTCCTTAGTGAAACGATGATCGATCAAATCTTTCTTCTTCGGATGAAGACTTGTCCTCACTAATGTGTGTGAAAATGGTGCCCACTACCTCTTCAAGAGTGAAGTAATAAATCTTCACAATATCAGTTTTTCTTCCTTCTTGGATTTTCAAATACTCTCAACTCAGATATAAGATCTTCTTTTAATTCTGTTTGGCTTTAATCTCGGTTCTCATACACTTTATTCATGGGTTTCATGGAATCTAATACCTATTGTTTTGGGTATCTCAAATACTTATCACACATTTGTGTGATTATGAATAATTTCATACATATATGTTGTGTAGATTTTCAACCAAAGGACACATTATTATTTTGTATTGATATTTTAGGTTCAATGTGTGTGGGTCATGAAATTAAAAATGAACTTTCCTCTCAATTTCTTCTTTCTCAATATGAAAAAAATTCCTTCTTCTTTAGGTTTTTAACACAAACACAATTTTTCTTTTAATTTGGCTTCAATGTGTGTGTTTTTATGTGCATGTATTCCCTTATTGGTGCAACTCACTATCTCTTCTTTATCTTGTTCTCTTTCTCTCTCTTCTCATGCACATGGTTTGGGTGAATTTATGTTTTATGTGTATTCTTATCAAAACATGAATGGTTGTGTGCCTTTGAATATGTTCTCCTCATTTTTTCCTCTTTCTTCACATGTGCACACTGTCTATTGTTTTCTTTGCATGAATATGGTCCCAACTCATGCACATGTATGCATGTGTACCATGCATGTACCCTCCATTCTCATTTTTAAAAATACGAGGCCTCGGTTTTCTTCAATGAAATCACATGAGTGCATATGATAAATGAATACACACACTAGCTCTTACCTTCGTGCAAGCTACTTCTTCCTCAAAAACAAACCCCTTCCAACAGTGTTTATTAAAGGTGCAAACCCGAGGGTATTATTCTTTTATTCCGGAAACTGAAGAGATAACAAGTTCTTGTTTCTTAACACAAAAGGTATGTGTGGATATCCTTCATAGAACATGGGGTGGTTCTTTGTTATGTATTTTCAAAGCACAATAGGGTGGAATGCACTGATTGTTTACAAGCGGGATTCTCCCCAAGAAATACAGGCAAGGGTTCAAGAGAACCTGTCGGGTGTTTTTATTTCTTCTTCACACAGAGGGTGAAACATTTTATTCTTGTAAAGAAAGCTTCAAGAGTACATAGCACCTTTCGAAGGTCCGCGAGATATTTTTTCTCCTTTACATAGCAGATCTATGTGGTTTCACTCTAGGTTTGGTTCTTTCTTTTAGAGAAATTGGATCTCTTTCAATTTTTTTGTCGCCGAATGAGTTGAGGGACTTTTTATTTTATAGGAATAGGATGAACGTTCAAATCCCCAAGATATAACATGGGATTCAAATATTTGAATTTTCTTGTTCTTCATCTTTGAAATATTCAAACATGGATAAAAAATATGTGGAAAATTTGGTTTGTTTCAGTTCAACACGAACTCCATCTTTCACGTGAAAGCATCATGTGCATGTGATGAAGATCACATGCAACTAATCCTGCCTGAGCTTCATCCATACAATGTGAGGCATCGCAACTTCATTTTCTTTGGACTTGTTTAAACTTTATTGTTTCCTTGCATACATGAAACTTTTAATGAATGTATGATATTTTGTCCATCCAATGATTCTTTTGCACTGATTTTCATCGTCAATGGTGGATGGATTCTTGATCATGGTGTACCAGTAGTGGTGATGGCGCAGTACAGTTCGTCGCGTAAATGAAGGTTTAAGGAGACCCTCGGTCGAAGATCAGATGGCTTCAATTCAATTAGGTGAGGATCAGGATCAGATGAGAAGTAGTGAATATAATATCATATTTAGATTGAGATGTACGACCAAGATCTCACGTGAGATTAGATGGATGGTTTAGATGGATTCTGCATTTTTAAAATCCACCCCACATCAAAACACGCTATGGATATCTCATGGTTTATCAATAAAACCATAATATAATCTTCTAGGAATTCTCCCTCTCCCCTCACAGTACCACCACATACTATGTTCACCATCTAGGTGCGCTCTTCGCCAAATATCTGCTCTCGCTGCACAGGTTCACCAACTTGCGCACACCTGTAGGCTTATACATGGACCGCATGCCATGTGCCTCTTGTGTGTATAGATTGAGGCTTTCCTCAAGCGTGGTTGACCCCATGGGTCCCACATGTGCCTAAGGTTGAGGACCTTAGTTGGCCTTTCATGGTTGGCCTATTTTTTTATTTAAGGCCATGATACACAATATACTTGGTTAAAAATCAAAGTGTCCCATATAAGAGTAGTGCCTGGGCACCTTCTTCAATCAAACCCCATTCATGGGAAATACATTTAGTAGATCCCAAATAATATACTAATCCCATGCATTCTTCCTTTCTCCTTCATCTTCAAACATCATCATTATTTTCATTTTGGAATAACAAATCTGAGATCTCCAATATTCCTCATTTAACCAACCATGGATAATGTATGGCTTCTTCTTAATTCCTCAGGAATTAAAGCATAATGCATGGAATCATGGTTTTTAGTGATTTGTTCTCATTAAAACACATGTCTTCTTCTTTGAGGATGAGAACAAACAATTTTATGATTTTCTTCACCAACTTTATCCAATTAGAAGCTATTGGAATGTCATCATGGAATTAAGTATTACATGGCCTTATTCCCTGTTGTAATAAAGATTATTCCAATGAACTGTGCCTTGTAAATTAATATTAGTTCAATAAATCATTTGAATTGTGATAATATGAAGAATTTTCTAAGTGTGGCATCAAATGCTGTGAATCCATAACAATTCTCCAAGCATCATTGTTTTTGTAACAACTTCCCCTTTTAAATCATAATCATCACTTCATCACTACCTTTCCATGCACATATTGACTCATTATTGACAAAATATAAAACACTAATCTCTACAAAAACAATCTTCTTGTATGTAATAGGAGTGGAGTGTCTCAATATGGAATCCTTTTACTTCCACAAATCCTTCCAACCATAATTCCATTCATTATGACTGGGGTTAGAGAAAATAAAACATTTACTATAGTAACGTTGCCTCATGTGCTCTTTTCTTTATTGAGATGTTGGAATAGAATATTTATTTATACATTTGTAAATTTGGGATTTGATACACATACTCATAATGTTCCCAAACATTCCACAATAGTATAATTTATGACCTTCCTTCTCTCATGGATTCTATCTTCTATATTTTGCATGAAACTACTTTTTTCCTCTAGATACTATATCTGATTTTATCCCTTTAAATCTATATTTCATGTTTAAATTAATTATTGTTATACCTATTGAGGCTACCTTATAGTGGATCTTCATTATTCCATTTTAAGTGTTAGTACACTCCTCAATTTTTTTAATTTTCTTATATTTTTCTTTAAAATGGGAATCCATATTAGTTAATATGTCCATATCTTCTATACTGGCCCATTACCTTTCATCAAGATGTAATATAATAGAGAGAGGGTTTGAGTTTTCAATTTCTTTTTTATTATCTATATTTATCATGACTTATTGGGAGAGTTATTCAATTAATTCACTTTTTTATTTCAAATTTTCTCCCATATTCTTTGTATAAAATTTTGGTGCTACTCCCTCTCTTTTAAAATTCTATTTTCCAAGGGAAAATATTCTACAATTTAAAATTAAAATTTATAAATTATTTCCCATATTTCTATCATTACTTGAAAAATGGGATATATTCTTGGACTTTTTATGTGCATACCCTAGAAAATAAACATCATGTTGTCACTTCTTCACTATAAGAATCACTTCTTCTTTTCTATTTGGAAATATAGTTTGAAATTTCAAATTAATTTTTCACACCAAGTTTACAATAAAATAAAACATAAGATTCATGATTTAACTTGGTCAAATAACTCATCTTATGGGGTGAATTACATTTATTATTATTATTCTTGCCTTTTGACATAAGAAAATTCCCATAATAATTGTTTATAGTTATAAAATATTTATAATTATATAAATATTATAAATTTATACACATATACATTGATAACCTATGATGATAAATATTTTTGTCTAATTATTCTATGATAGCATCCTTTAAAGCCTGCTTCACCAAGGCATCAATTTTAATGTTTATTTGATATTTCATAAAGATAAATATATTTCGGATTAGTAGAATAATTATATCGAGAAAAACTTTGTGAAAAACTCCAATGGAATCTTCCATATAGGAAATAAACTCCTTTTATAATTCATTGAAATTCTTTATATCAAAAATTGGATACTTCACTATGGATTATATTTCTCTTCAATGACATCTAATCAAGTTAGAGAAATAAAAAAACCAAGAAAGATAAACATCCCCTTTGATATCAATTATTCATACATCAATAGGGGATTAACCAATAAACACAATTTCTATTTAAATATGTCACTTTAATTAAATAGATCTCAACCTCTCAATCTTGAGGGTCATTTTTTATGCTAATTTTCCTAGGTTGTGATCTAAATAAATATATTGACCATCAATTTTTTATCATGTCCCCTTTAAAATTATTTTTAAACTGTTTTGGTATGCATGAATAAAGTAAATAGGGATACTAGAAATTACTTGGTTCACCCTCACTCAGGCACATCCAAAGAGAATGTATAAGTCATGTTTTGTACACCAAAACACTATAAATCTCAATATTATTTATAAGGGAATCCCCCCTTAAAATGGGTTCAAGATATGCCACTCCTTTCAAAATCTCACTGAACTTACAATGTCTTGGGTTGGTTCAAAACCACCCAAGGATAAATTCCACTCAATTTTGTTCTTTCTATCAGTACACTATGTAAGTTATTACAAGTGTTTTAACATTTAAATAACAATATCACCTTTTTATTGAAGATTCATTAGATATAATTGGTGTCTTTGATTCCCTCGCACTATTCTTCATAGACCTGTTGTGATCTCATTTAAGAACAACTACAGAATCTTTCCATGATACATCATGGAATATTATTTCCTCTAATTAGTAAATATATTCAGTTGATTACAAATTATATTCACTTTCTTTTACTTTATAGCATCAATTATATATTTCTCCTATCTGAATTTCAGATGTGTAATATGATCGTTGTTCAAATGCTTTCTCTAGAACTGTCATAGGTAGTTTTATAGAGAACTTCTCTATTTCCTTCAAATTCAATGGTTGGGATTGAATCACATATGCCTAGGATTATTATAAGTTTCCAACATAAATTATGTGATCATAATTTGGAATTAAAACTAAATTCAACACCTGAAGGTCCAATCAATAACTCCCTCTTTCATGTTCTGGAAAAAACTGCTAGTTGCCTGAAATTACCGACCTACAATGTGTTTTAGAGTTATTTGGCATATAATTATCATTTTTTTACATACTATGGGGTGGTTACCTCCAATATAGTGAAACATTCATTTCCTCTTCCTTTTTCCACGGTATAGTAGAAAATACTATAGTGTGGGAACCTGTAGTTTACCAGATCCATAAAAATAATTTTCCCATTAATACTCCCATGGTCATTACACATCCTCCTTGACTAATTTGACTCACCAAACACCTTTTGGTTTTTACACTTTCACTATGTTTTTTTCTTGTGACACTTTACAACACAATTTCTAGCTTTGGTGTGGTCGTCTTCCATCCAATAGGGTTGTGGTGTGGCCATCTACCCATGATGTATACACCAAAAAATTTCTAGAGGCATTGAAAATCAAAAAAAAATTATAGGATCCAAATAAGTCATGGTTCATCTGAGTTAAATGTAGCCTAAAAACTGTGATCCCTTATTGTAAATTCCTTCAGAATTCCCATCCTTAGTAATAAACTATGTTCCTCAGAATCCAATTAAATTCATAATAGTGTTTGTTCTTGCTTACTGCCTCTCATGCCACCCCAAAAGTGAGAGGTTAAGAATCATATCTCACATATTCATTTTAATTGTGACCTACCATCACATGAACATATTCCTTCACACAAAGTTTCTCACAAGAGCACCCATTTTGTCCCTCTTAGTTATGTGGTGCATGACCTCATCCACCTACTTATGAGGTGGCTTCTCAGGTTCTAAACATGATTGGAAGTGGCCATATTTTATTCACCATCATCCTCATTGGGATGAAACCATAAAAACAATAGTGTAGAAAAGTACCATATACCATTTATTAAACTCTAATTAGACTTATTTAATGGTACAAACATTGGATCTATAGCGTGGTTGCTTATATCATTAAAAAACAACATTATATCCTTTATTTCTACGACACAATATCTATCTAGACATATTTACTCTCCATTATAATTTATGAAATCTTCATCCTTCATTCAAAACACTTATATACTTAATAGTTCTATTATAATCCTCTAATATTTTTCAACACGTGGATTTTTAATAATCGATAATGCCACTTGATCCATCATCCACGTTATAGGGTCCCTTATGTCTTATCTACATGTAACATCCCAGGTAAATAAAGAATATTAATTTTTCATATTTATTAATATTTGTGAATAAAATATTAATATTACTTTAAAGGGAAGTCTATGCTCGATGGCGTACCCAATACACAACAACGAGTTTCTTTGAAATCTTACGTTGCACTCTAACAATAAAATAATATTATTTTAAATGGTATTTAACGTCAAGTCATTGTAATGGAGGGAATGATCAGAACTAAGTACAAGATGATTATATATGTTTTTAAAATATTTTTACTTTTTTACAATAAATTTTAGAGGATTAAAATTCGAATGAATCCAATTTTAAGCGTAAATATTCTAATATTCTTTAAAATGTTGATTAACCTCCTTTTGATGGAGAACCCTTTTAAAATCCACTTTTTTAAAGTTTTATATGTTATATTGGACCAAATAAAATCCTTCTTTATAATCGATTCATCGAAATTTACTTTGTGTATGTTTTTGTTATTTTTTCGATAAAGTTTATTTTTAATGAATAAGTGAAAAATGTTGTCTTTTAATTCAAAACCTCTTTTAAAGCTAATTTATTTATATGATTATATCATATTTTTAATTGATTTTAAATTGAAATTATAATATATTTTTACCATTTAATCCAATGGTGGTCTTTGGAATTAATTAAACTTTGAAATTGGAGTTAAACTAGTGTCAATCTTTTGATATATTTTGTTTCTTAAAAACAGGCTATTTGTTTTGACAGCGGGAATTAATTATTAAATTAATTAATTCAACTTATATGTTTTGAATTTTTTAAAATAGACATCATTTTTGAATTTTTAATATAAAATATATCTTAGGGTAAATTTTTGGTATTTTTCTGAAAAACATCAATTTTTGATGAATAGTGAAACCACTATGTAAAGACCCGGGAATTTCAAGGAAAATTTTTTTTTTTGTTAATTTTCTTTGGAATTTTACAAGAGCGCAGTTTCAGACGGCACCTGATTCCGAGGTCCGGTGGGCTCGGAATCATCAACCGAAGTTCGGCTCGGGTACGTTCAGTAAACGAACGAGCGGGAATTTCTAACTTTTGAACCGGTGCCCGGAATCAAATTCTGAGGGCACCGTTGGAACCGTAGCGCCGGTATTTACTTAGGAACACCTGTTCCAGAGGTGCGTTCTGACGAGGGGTGATGATAAAAATTGTGGAAGATTAATTAATAATTTATCTACAATTTTTATTTTACACTAAGTGTTTTATCCATTGGGTGGAAGTTGGGTAACTCCCAACTTCCCTTTAGAGGTTATGAGGGTGGTGGGCCCACACGAACCCCACCCCCTCATATTCTCTAAACCCCCTTATCTTCCCCCCTTTAAACTCACTTAATTAATGTTATAACTCATGGTTTTTAATTGAGGAGTTATCTAACGTTATTGAAATTCAATCTATTGAATTTCAAAAGACTTAAGTTGTGTTGTGTTAAGTTTTAAGGTCATGCTTTAATTTTAATAAACTTAAGTTATAACTTAAGTTTTAATTGTGGGGAATTAAATGAAGAGGTTTGAATTTCAAACCTTTGAAATTCCAAACCCTTCTATTTAATTCAGTTTTTAGTTTCCTTTGCGGGTTTGCGTTTGCTGTGCGGAGAGGAAAAGAGGGAGGCTTCTTGTGAGTTCTTCCTCCACGACGAAGAACGCGGCGTCCTTCTTCCACGACGTCGGACTGCAACGTGTTGGATTTCCTCCACGACGCCGCAACGCATCCTCTCCGCGACGTGCTTTCTGCGGCGAACCTACGTCCGACGCCGCAACGCACTTTTCGCGACGTGCCTCTCGCGGCGAACCCACGTCCGTCTACCGCGACGCCATAACCGCGATGCCGACGACGTCTTCTTCCGTGACGACCGACCTCCGCGACGCTCGTCCTTCGCGGATCGTTGACGAGCTCCGCGAGCTTCCTTCGAGGTAGGGGTTTTATTCTGTGCTCTTGAATAACCTTTATTCAATTCTACTTGATTTTAAATAACCGACTGCTATCGGATTAACGGAAGGAGGCCGGACCGCACAAACACGGCTGACCTCCTTCCATGTGCTTGAAATCATTGTGCTTTGGTGCGGGATAACACAGTGCCGTTGCACCGCAAGAAAATGTCGAGGACCGCAGCCGGAGTGAGTCGCGGCGGTGGCGCGCGACGCCATCGCGCCGCGCCAGAGAAATGAACCAGTGAATGACAGTGGTCGGAGCGGCCTACGGCAGAGGTGCGACGAGTCGGACAAGGCCGCGGCCATCAGACGTGGCAAGCGGCAAAGACTCTGCGGAGGAGCCGCGGCCCTACGGCCGCGGCGGAGCAGCCAGAGGCGGCCGGCCTCGCCGGCCGCTGGAGAACAGAAGAGCCGCGGCCCTTGCCGCGGCAGAGAAGAAGGGGGCGGCCGGCTGTGCCGGCCGCCGGTTTGCTCGGAGGCGGGACCCGCAGGTCCCGCGGGTGGACAAACGGCCGGCTTCAATGCCGGCCGTGCATTGATTTCCGGGGGTTTGAAACCCCCGGCAGCCGAGGAACGGGCCCCCCTCACGTGGGGGGGCGTTGATTGAAGTCACGGGGGGGGAGGCGCCCCCCGTTTCGCGCGAAACCACGCGCTCGGCCAAGCTGGCCGAGCGGTTCTGAGCGGCCGGGCCGCGCGACCGGCAGGGCCGGGTCGCGCAGGCCGGGCCGGATTGTGCCGGCTGGGCCGGACAGCCCAGCCGGGCCGGGCCGAGCCAACCGGGTCGGGCCACGCTGAACCGGGCCGGACCCGGACCCGGTTCGTGCCGACCCGGATCGGACCGGTTCAGGGGGGTACTGGGCCGGGCCGGGCCGGGCCTAGACCCCCGTTTTCGGACCTTTTCAGTCAGAAGCTCATAACTTGAGTTGTAGACCTCCGAATGACGAACCGTCTGCGGCTACGTGATCCTTGGATCGAGACGGTCGTTTCGGTATATCGCACTCAAAGTTTCGGATTACTTTGAGTTTGGCCGGGTTGGTTCGTACACGAAACCAACCGGGCCCTCGGAGCGGAAACGCTCGTATCTTGAGCTACGGACGTCCGAATGGCGTGCCGTTAGTTCTGATAAGTTCCTCTTAGTGAGACGAATCTTTTGATATACTCCGCCCGAGGTTTGGGTGCCGACGGAGTACGGCCGGGTTGGTTCGTTCACGAAACCAACCGGGCCCTCGGAGCGGAAACGCTCATATCTTGAGTTCCGGACGTCCGATTGACGTGCCGTCGACTTTGATGGAATCCTCTAAGTGGGACGGAACTTTTGACATACTCCACCCGAGTTTTGGATACAGTTGAGATATGTCCGGGTTTGGTTCGCTCACGAAACCAACCGGGCCCTCGGGACGAAAAGGCTAATAACTCACAGACCGGGCGTCCGATTGACGCGCCGTCTGTTGCATTGAGACTCCTTTGACGAAGCGGACGTATGTGGCACTTCTTCGTTTGACTTTGAGATACTTGGAGTATCGACCAGTAGCTCGTGGAGTGGACCCTCCCGGAGACGAGCGGGCGGGGGAGCGCTTGGGTGTAGCGGCGGACCCGTGGTACTTGACAGTGGTGGTGCGCTTGGATGCAGCAGCAGACCCTTGGCGGTGGAGCGCTTGGTTGTAGCGGCGGACCCGCGATACTCTACGGAGTGTGTGCGCTTGGTTGTAGCGACAGACCCGCGACGGTGGAGACGTGCGTGCGGAGTACGGAGACCTTTTAGCCGACTGAGACCTGACGACTGGTTGACCGACTCGACTTGGAGTGAGTCGACTAGCCCAGTGGACGGAGCGCCCAGTAGTTGGCAGCAGACCCACGGCGGACGGAGCGCCTGGTAGTTGGAAGCAAACCCGCGGTACTCGACAGGAGGAGTACCTCAGTAGGCTATTTGGGTGAGCGCCCGGTATTTGGCAGCAGACCCTCAGCGGACAGAGCTCCCGGTAGTTGGCAGCAGACCCGCGGTACTCGACAGGAGGAGTACTTCAGCAGTCTTAGGTTAGTGAGCAGTACCTCGGAGTCGTGACAGGACCACTGTACACTCTAGAGACGGAGCTCTTCAGTAGTTACGGTTTCGATAATAAAAATCCTGGTTTGAGCTGAGTCAATGATCTTTGTGTTTCCTCATGATTGAGATGGGTCGCTTGATAACTTAGGTATATGTATGGGCATATACCTGGGTAATGGTTATCCGTTGATTTCATAAACTTGTTATAAACTGTGTGGACTTATACTGTTATCCTGGGTCGATTTACTGTTTACACTTCTTTGTGGATTGGGTTGTTCTTGGGCTCGGTGTTGGAGCCGAACGGAAATTGGTGACATAGGTATATGTATGGGCATATACCTAATCAATATTGGATGTTACTTTGTGATTGTATCCTTCATATGGTTTATCCTTTGTGGATTTCGGGAGACCTTCGAGGGTCTCGGGGTCCCTACTGAGTATCTTATACTCACCCCTGCACGGGCTATGCCCGCACTTCGTTGTGTTGGTTGCAGACGATGGATAGCGCTGACTGCGGTTGAGGCTTACGAAGTAGGTCGGTACCCGGTGGAGGACCACTGAGCGGGATGTGCTCGGAGCGGACGGTTGGACCCGAGGAGTTGTGGAGCTATCTGTACCTACCCCTCAGGTAGGATCTGTGGTGGACGATCCAGGAGCTGAGCCATCTCTACCTACCCTTCAGGTAGGAATCGAGGAGGATGTCCCAGGAGCCGCTTGTACTTTCAGTTGTTGTTTTCCCTTTCGAGTTGTACTTTACTTTGCAGTTGGGCTTGTATTTCCGGCCCCTTTACTTCAGCACAGTTGTTCTAGTTTTGTGTACTACTTTACTTCCGTTTGTTACTCTGAGGTGCTTGTTTACTTTATTAAGGCAATGCCTTCCCTTTTTACTGGGATTTTACGCCTTGGTGCTAGTCGCCAGCCCCTGGCCTATGGAAGGCGGGCTTGGGGTAGTCACGGCACGGGCCCCGAGGGCGGGTCGTGACAAATTGGTATCAGAGGGGTCAGTTCTACCGCAGACTCTGATCTTTCATCTATGTGAAGCAATAGTGTTTAGTTTATTGAGTGTGGTTATCAGTCCAGGGAGTCCAGTGTTGGTGCGGCGGCCGACGTATCCGTACACCAGGACCCTGACTTCTGATTTCCAACTTAATGCACGAAAACACTGATTGCGTGTGTGTTTCCCAAAAGGTTTAAAGTCAGCTCAAACCAGGTCAACTCACCAGGTATAAATCATTGACCGTGACACATCTGTTCAGGATGTCACCATGCAGATAGTTAGCTGGAGTTCCGAGAGAGTTCTCGATGATGGCCCACCGAGCAGCGAGACTCCGGTGCAGGGCCCTTTTTCAGTGTTGGCACCTTCGGGTGGTGTACCAGCAGCACCACCACCCGTTAGGTAGAGGATGCCACTAGCTGACGGTGCACGCTAGCAAAGCGCGATGCACGAGTTCCAGCAGTAGAGGCCTCTGAGGATACAAGGCAAGACAGATTTCACAGGCAGCAGTGGACCGGATGGAGGCGATTGCTAGAGTTCTACGCCTAGCTTGGATACTAGTAGAGCGGATGATGATCTTATCTCCTGGTGTTTCCAGTGAGTGACCATGAGGTTGGTCCTTATAGTAATAAGGCTTCGGTACGCGAACCGATACCTGGGATAGTACCTACGGGTAGTGCGCCAGCTATGTCACTACCGGTTGGTCAGCAGACACTACCGGTGGTACCGGTAGCAGAGACTCACAGGCTTAGTGCCTTACATATGTTTTAGCAAGAGATATCCCTCAAGTTTCGAGGTGAGCCTGACTCGTAGGCGGCTGAGGACTGGCTTGAGGAGGTGGTTGTGAGTTTTCTCGAGCTAATACAGCTTCGACAGTACGACATGTCGGAAGCAGAGTACTCAACGTGGCTTACCAATCAATCTTGGTACTCGTTGGTTACGTTGTGATCAGTTCTTTAGACTCGAACTTCTGAGCGAAGTGTGTCTAAAGGACATCCGAACCATTACTTTTCCTCTATGCATTCCTACCTATGCTAGGATGCTAGAGAGAACCTTTGTGGTTGTGAACGTTGGCAGTGAAAGGCAGGAAACTAGCGCCAGTCTCAGAGACTCGGGCGTGTAAAATGTTTCAGGAGGAGGAAGTTCTAAGGACAGATGAATCTGCAGGGTAGTAGACGTGGAAGCGGAGCTTGTAGAGCAGCATGTGGTGGTGTACATTTCGACATGTTACGACCACCCGACTTAGTAGTTCCCGCCAGGCTTAGGAAGCAGGAGGGCTGGGGAGGGGAGTAGCTGCATTGCGGTAAAGGAGTGTGACCCAGGAGCTCTAAGAATGATTTGGGGTACGAATTATGTCTACTACGAGCTGCCATATCTATAGACATAGGAACCAATCATTCTACCCTTCCACGAATCATGTCCCAGACCTAGAGGTTCCGGGTAAGCCGTAGACTTGACCCTCACGTCTGGAGATACCTTTGGGAGGAGACTCGATAATCACGCTTACGCCGACGGTGTGATTTGACCTCGAGGCGAGAGTTTCGGTTGGAATCTCTTGGTGGCAGCGTAGAGGCCTTACGACGTTGATCTGGGTATGGTTTTGATTCACAAATCATATTCTGGTTGACTATTTTAGGCAAACGTCAGAATGGGTTTTCCTTGGTCGGCGAAAAGGAAACCCTGGGCAGCACATGTTAAACTCAGGCATAAGAGGGTGTGACCGATCACTCTTGAGTTGGTCATCCCTACCCTTGTGGCAGCAGGAGTTTTGAGTTTCAGTTCTAACCTAAAAAGGGATACCTCTTGAGTTCGAGGGTGACGAACACGTTCTTATACGGTCTCACCCCGATGAGGTTTCGGAGAGGTGGCTGAGGCGGCATGTTACCTCCGATGTTCGATGGACCTTTTGATCTTCAACAGGGTAGGCGAGAAGGTTTACCGCTTGACCCTACCACCTCAGTCGCACCGGGTGCATAATGTCCACCACGTGTCTCAGCTGTGGAGATACGTGTATGTTTCTTCACACGTCATCGACCTCGGGGAGTTGGACGTCGATGACAGGGCGACAAGCACAGAGGTTCTAGTAGAGAACGAGTATCGACAGGAGCAGGTTCTACGTGAACGGTTGCTTCCTCTAGGGTGCTTCACGGGTAGCACGAGATCTTCAGGTGAGCATATGGGAGCGTAAAGCTCAGTTGCGTGTTCAGTACTACTTTGTTTCCCTTAACTGTGAGTTGAAGCTTTACGGGGACGTAAAGCCCTGAGGTGGGAGTAATGTAAAGACCCGGGAATTTCAAGGAAAATTTTTTTTTTGTTAATTTTCTTTGGAATTTTACAAGAGCGCAGTTTCAGACGGCACCTGATTCCGAGGTCTGGTGGGCCCGGAATCATCAACCGAAGTTCGGCTCGGGTACGTTCAGTAAACGAACGAGCGGGAATTTCTAACTTTTGAACCGGTGCCCGGAATCAAATTCCGAGGGCACCGTTGGAACCGTAGCGCCGGTATTTGCTTAGGAACACCTGTTCCAGAGGTGCGTTCTGACGAGGGGTGATGATAAAAATTGTGGAAGATTAATTAATAATTTATCTACAATTTTTATTTTACACTAAGTGTTTTATCCATTGGGTGGAAGTTGGGTAACTCCCAACTTCCCTTTAGAGGTTATGAGGGTGGTGGGCCCACACGAACCCCACCCCCTCATATTCTCTAAACCCCCTTATCTTCCCCCCTTTAAACTCACTTAATTAATGTTATAACTCATGGTTTTTAATTGAGGAGTTATCTAACGTTATTGAAATTCAATCTATTGAATTTCAAAAGACTTAAGTTGTGTTGTGTTAAGTTTTAAGGTCACGCTTTAATTTTAATAAACTTAAGTTATAACTTAAGTTTTAATTGTGGGGAATTAAATGAAGAGGTTTGAATTTCAAACCTTTTAAATTCCAAACCCTTCTATTTAATTCAGTTTTTAGTTTCCTTTGCGGGTTTGCGTTTGTTGTGCGGAGAGGAAAAGAGGGAGGCTTCTTGTGAGTTCTTCCTCCACGACGAAGAACACGGCGTCCTTCTTCCACGACGTCGGACTGCAACGTGTTGGATTTCCTCCACGACGCCGCAATGCATCCTCTCTGCGACGTGCTTTCCGCGACGAACCTACGTCCGATGCCGCAACGCACTTTCCGCGATGTGCCTCTCGCGGCGAACCCACGTCCGTCTACCGCGACGCCATAACCACAATGCCGACGACGTCTTCTTCCATGACGACCGACCTCCGCGACGCTCGTCCTTCGCGGATCGTTGACGAGCTCCGCGAGCTTCCTTCGAGGTAGGGGTTTTATTCTGTGCTCTTGAATAACCTTTATTCAATTCTACTTGATTTTAAATAACCGACTGCTATCGGATTAACGGAAGGAGGCCGGACCGCACAAACACGGCTGACCTCCTTCCATGTGCTTGAAATCATTGTGCTTTGGTGCGGGATAACACAGTGCCGTTGCACCGCAAGAAAATGTCGAGGACCGCAGCCGGAGTGAGTCGCGGCGGTGGCGCGCGACGCCATCGCGCCGCGCCAGAGAAATGAACCAGTGAATGACAGTGGTCGGAGCGGCCTACGGCAGAGGTGCGACGAGTCGGACAAGGCCGCGGCCATCAGACGTGGCAAGCGGCAAAGACTCTGCGGAGGAGCCGCGGCCCTACGGCCGCGGCGGAGCAGCCAGAGGCGGCCGGCCTCGCTGGCCGCTGGAGAACAGAAGAGCCGCGGCCCTTGTCGCGGCAGAGAAGAAGGGGGCGGCCGGCTGTGCCGGCCGCCGGTTTGCTCGGAGGCGGGACCCGCAGGTCCCGCGGGTGGACAAACGGCCGGCTTCAATGCCGGCCGTGCATTGATTTCCGGGGGTTTGAAACCCCCGGCAGCCGAGGAACGGGCCCCCCTCACGTGGGGGGGGGGGGGTGTTGATTGAAGTCACGGGGGGGCGGCGCCCCCCGTTTCACGCGAAACCACGCGCTCGGCCAAGCTGGCCGAGCGGTTCTGAGCGGCCGGGCCGCAGGACCGGTCGGGCCGGGTCGCGCAGGCCGGGCCGGACCGCCCAGCCGGGCCGGGCCGATCCAACCGGGCCGGGCCGAGCCAACCGGGCCGGGCCACGCTGAACCGGGCCGGACCCGGACCCGGTTCGGGCCGACCCGGATCGGACCGGTTCAGGGGGGTACTGGGTCGGGCCGGGCCGGGCCTAGACCCCCCGTTTTCGGACCTTTTCAGTCAAAAGCTCATAACTTGAATTGTAGACCTCCGAATGACGAACCGTCTGCGGCTACGCGATCCTTGGATCGAGACGGTCGTTTCGGTATATCGCACTCAAAGTTTCGGATTACTTTGAGTTCGGCCGGGTTGGTTCGTACACGAAACCAACCGGGCCCTCGGAGCGGAAACGCTCGTATCTTGAGCTACGGACGTCCGAATGGCGTGCCGTTAGTTCTGATAAGTTCCTCTTAGTGAGACGAATCTTTTGATATACTCCGCCCGAGGTTTGGGTGCCGACGGAGTACGGCCGGGTTGGTTCGTTCACGAAACCAACCGGGCCCTCGGAGCGGAAACGCTCATATCTTGAGTTCCGGACGTCTGATTGACGTGCCGTCGACTTTGATGGAATCCTCTAAGTGGGACGGAACTTTTGACATACTCCGCCCGAGTTTTGGATACAGTTGAGATATTTCCGGGTTTGGTTCGCTCACGAAACCAACCGGGCCCTCGGGACGAAAAGGCTAATAACTCACAGACCGGGCGTCCGATTGACGCGCCGTTTGTTGCGTTGAGACTCCTTTGACGAAGCAGACGTATGTGGCACTTCTTCGTTGGACTTTGAGATACTTGGAGTATCGACCAGTAGCTCGTGGAGTGGACCCTCCCGGAGACGAGCGGGTGGGGGAGCGCTTGGGTGTAGCGGCGGACCCGTGGTACTTGACAGTGGTGGTGCGCTTGGATGCAGCAGCAGACCCTTGGCGGTGGAGCGCTTGGTTGTAGCGGCGGAGCCGCGATACTATACGGAGTGTGTGCGCTTGGTTGTAGCGACAGACCCACGATGGTGGAGACGTGCGTGCGGAGTACGGAGACCTTGTAGCCGACTGAGACCTGACGACTGCTTGACCGACTCGACTTCGAGTGAGTCGACTAGCCCAGTGGACGGAGCGCCCAGTAGTTGGCTGCAGACCCACGGCGGACGGAGCGCCTGGTAGTTGGCAGCAAACCCGCGGTACTCGATAGGAGGAGTACCTCAGTAGGCTATTTGGGTGAGCGCCCGGTATTTGGCAGCAGACCCTCAGCGGACGGAGCGCCCGGTAGTTGGCAGTAGACCCGCGGTACTCGACAGGAGGAGTACTTCAGCAGTCTTAGGTTAGTGAGCAGTACCTCGGAGTCGTGACAGGACCACTGTACACTCTAGAGACGGAGCTCTTCAGTAGTTACGGTTTCGATAATAAAAATCCTGGTTTGAGCTGAGTCAATGATCTTTGTGTTTCCTCATGATTGAGATGGGTCGCTTGATAACTTAGGTATATGTATGGGTATATACCTGGGTAATAGTTATCCGTTGATTTCATAAACTTGTTATAAACTGTGTGGACTTATACTGTTATCCTGTGTGGATTTACTGTTTACACTTCTTTGTGGATTGGGTTGTTCTTGGGCTCGGTGTTGGAGTCGAACGGAAATTGGTGACATAGGTATATGTATGGGCATATACCTAATCAATATTGGATGTTACTTCGTGATTGTATCCTTCATATGGTTTATCCTTTGTGGATTTCGGGAGACCTTCGAGGGTCTCGGGGTCCCTACTGAGTATCTTATACTCACCCCTGCACGGGCTATGCCCGCACTTCGTTGTGTTGGTTGCAGACGATGGACAGCGCTGACTGCGGTTGAGGCTTACGGAGTAGGTCGGTACCCGATGGAGGACCACTGAGCGGGACGTGCTCGGAGCGGACGGTTGGACCCGAGGAGTTATGGAGCTATCTGTACCTACCCCTCAGGTAGGATCCGTGGTGGACGATCCAGGAGCTGAGCCATCTGTACCTACCCTTCAGGTAGGAATCGAGGAGGACGTCCCAGGAGCCGCTTGTACTTTCAGTTGTTGTTTTCCCTTTCGAGTTGTACTTTACTTTACAGTTGGGCTTGTATTTCCGGCCCCTTTACTTCAGCACAGTTGTTCTAGTTTTGTGTACTGCTTTACTTCCGTTTGTTACTCTGAGGTGCTTGTTTACTTTATTAAGGCAATGCCTTCCCTTTTTACTGGGATTTTACGCCTTGGTGCTAGTCGCCAGCCCCTGGCCTATGGAAGGCGGGCTTGGGGTAGTCACGGCACGGGCCCCGAGGGCGGGTCGTGACACACTAAGTGGTAGTTAAAAAACTGTTTTTTTAGTTTAAATGAAACTTTACCACTTCTGTGATTTTATTTTCAAAATTATTACATACATGGTTGTCATTAGGATATATAATTTGGTTCAATGCAATTAAAATAATTTTTTGGTGAATTGTAACTTTTAAGTTGTATTAATCGCGATTAAAGGTAATTAGTGTAATTTAAGGTAAAGATAATGTTATAATAATATGAAATGATCTTGACACATGTCCTACCATTATTGGATAAGTCAAGTCTGACAAAAAAAATCCATGGGTGATCTTGTGGACCCCATGGAGCCACTTGGGTAAGAAAATGACATTAATAACATTTTATTTAAAGTTAAAATAAAAATGTCACAAACATGTATTGTTTTACTAAAAAAAATTACATGGGGTTATAAAAGTCATATTTTTTACTATAAGTATTAATTGGAACTCTAAAACAATTTCCTACATCATATTATTTTTTTTATAATTTTTAGACATTAAATAAATTAATTTATTTATGACACCATGATGATGCAGCGATTACCTCATTAATGAATGATTTAAATAAAATGAAAAGATAATGTAAAATATAAGACATAAACTTGAAAAAAACCAATTTTATGGGTTTATTTCGAACCCTTATCACCTTATCTTAGAAATATATAATTTTGGGACCTTTAATATCCTAAAATAATTTTAAAATAAAGTGACATTTCATGACTTTCCAAGAGTGCCCCTCCTCCCACTTATAAAAGGCCCCCAATTCTACCTCCTTACCCACACCTCTAAAGCCATTGGCTCGGACAAAATCTGATCATTTTATATCTCCACATCCCTATATTCATCCTATAAGCCTTCCCTTAGGCATAAATATCTGTAAGAAACCCTTTTGGTTCAAACCAAGGGGAGTTACCCAATTTAAAGGTAAAGTCTTCCCTAATGTTCTTTTGTTTTATTTTGCTTCTCCAACCCCATAAACTCTTTTTATTATTTTATTTTGTAACAACACCAGTATCTTAAATATACTAGGATTTGTTTATGAGAATTATTCCAGCTACACTTACACACACCTCCGTCTAAGGGTTAAAGAACATTGTGTTTCTGTGGATGGCGAATTACTGCCTCACAAAACGATGATTGTTCTATCTTCTCCTACCACCTCTCATGGTGGCCATTATGATGGAACTATATTTATTTATGATATATATTATATTTATTTCCTATCTATGCTTCTTTATTTTATATTTAACACATACCTTTATTCTTTTCATGTTGTGCAAATGCGATAATTTCATTTGAGGAAGTGTGGACTACCGCCCCCTTAAGTGATGTGACTCGTTCATGAAATACATGGAATGTATAAAGAATGAAATTGATGAACTTATGTGACCTATATGAAATATATATTATACTTTAATTATAATATAAATATCTCTCTCATCTAGTTTTAATTCCATTAATGTGCCAAAGAAATGAAATTAGCGTTCATGCGTACGTACGGCCTACCGTCTCCATGAACGGTGCATTTCATTTATTTTTATCTCCAAATGTTATGGAATAGTATAAAATGAATATATACTGGATATATATAATATTTAAATCATTAATACTATTCTGGATATGATGTACTTATAACTACATGGAAAATTATTTTCCAACAAGTTCAATTTTTACTCATGTACCGAACATCGACAAAAATGTCTGATATGAACTCACATTATTAACCAATTATTATAAAATTATAATATGTGATATGAACTGAATAATAATATTTAAAGGAGTTAATTAAGAAATTAAAAATTTACCAAATTTTATTATTCAGGAATATAAAGAAACGAACAAGACAAGTCGAACTTGAGGTAAGGGATCATACCTCTCTCTTTTTTTAAGTACTCTCTTTTATGTCCTTCCTTTTAAGCTCATATTTATTATGTTGGGGATGTTATTTTATATATCTATTAATTTAATTTTTATTTTAATATGATTAGAGACCCTATTTTATCTCATAAAACCATTTTTGGAAGTTTTAATTGGCGTTATTAGGGTGCTGAATTTTCGTAAGGGATTTCTTATCTCACTTTTAATTCTGTGAGATTTCCATTGTTCTCCACTTATTTATTGCATGTGGTGTATTGTGTACTTCCCTTTAATATATATTAACATGATTATATTTATATTCATGGTATTATGTGATTCATTATTTTTTTATTATCTTTTGGTCATACGACTCGATTGATCACAACGAGGTAAGGGGTTTTTATCTCACTTTTGTTCCCGTGAGATTAATGGTACATTTGCCACTATTTCCTTTTGTGTGGTGTATGTACTGCCCATGATTTTATTATTTTTGTAATATAATTTAATTTATTGGTATTTACATCTTCATTGTATGACCCTTCTTTCATGGGGTGTACGTTTCGAAAGTTACCCAAATCGGTAAGGGAACCTTTCACCCTCCTATTTTTAAAAGACTTCTTTTGTTAGGTCTTTTAATTTACATCTTGTTATGTTAGGATATGTTCTTCTATATCCTTATTTATATAAATATCTAAGTTATGAGATACCCTTTTCTATCTCATCAACTCATTTTATGAATTTTAAAGTGACGTCGTTAGGCTGTCGAATTCCCGTAAGGGAACTTCTTAACCCAATTTCAATTCTTTGGGTTTAACCTATACTTCTTGATTATGTCATACTATGAATATGTGTGGATGACCTCTTATTGTTTTACACTTAATATACACTTATATTCGGTGTATTTATATTTGTCACACATAATTATGTAATTGATTTATCCTTAATCTAAGGATATTGTCTTTCTATGGGACATCATCTCAATCTCCTTTCATTGAGGCATATTTTGTTTTAATAAAAGACTTTCTTTTATACGATGTATAAACACCTTTGACTTCTACTTTTATTCAAAAGGAATATTTTCTATATGAAGCGTTTTACTGAATGACAAAAAGAAATGTTTCTTTTAACGTATGTGGTGACAACGACCTTTTCCGCCGCCGCGAGTACTATTTGACCTTTGGATTCTTTAACAAGCCATAATGTTTTTAAAAGTAAATAAATACCATATAATCTTGTATGTATTTTGTTATTGAAAATGGATTTGATAATGGATTTGTTATTTCAATATATTTAAGTGATATATTGTGCTTGAAATGTGGAAAAGTTTTCTTTCCTTTATAATTGTTTTATGTGTTATGATTTTATAATGGTACTTGAACATTTGATGGGTGGTTACATGATAAACCATATGACGGGTGGTTCTGTGAATACCAGGACGGGTGGTTACGTTATAACCTCCAATGCATTGGGTATGTAATCCGGCCGTATGGCTATTCCATGTAGTGATATGTGTGTAAGTTGACCGTATGGTTATTCTATTTAAGTATGTTTATGTCCCAAGTTACCATTATATGTTATGTGTTCTTTATATGGGTTTATGGTAAACTGTTGGTTACAAAGGATAAGTTGTGATATTTTATTTAGTGAAGAGTATTTACTACTTCATAAAGGTGAAAAGTATTACTTTGATAAAGTATTCATGGTTTACTTGTTGTTTTAAAAAAACTAATAGTTTTCCTTCTTTGTGTATCCTTTACTGGGATTTTTATGCTCATCCCAATTTTTTGAAATGTTTTCCAAAGGTCTTAAAGATGAATAGGGTCAAGGATGGTATCAGGGAAAGACATGCTATCTAAAACATAGAACTAGACATGTTTCTTTTTAAGATTTTTTATTTTATGGAAACTTAGTAGAAATGTCTACTTTGTAATCTTTTGAGATGCAATAGTTATGTCCTAATTCTCTAGAACTCTAAACCTGAAAACATCCTCTATGTGAATTATTCATTTAATTCATGATTATGTAATGTTTTAAGGTTGGGTCCTTATAGTTGGTATCAAAGATTGGTTTAGATAACTTTAGAGGTTAGGGTATTCTTTAAGCATAAGTGACATTATCATAATGGTTTGGATTTCAGAAAGAGTCATAGTTTTTAGATAAAGTGAATGAGTAAGTATATCTTAGTGTTTATCTTCCTCATTAGTACATGATGATTATGTTGATATACTCACACCGAATTTTTTTGGTTTCAGTAAATGGATGGATCTAGCAGGAACCAAAGTGACAATGGTTTTAAAAGAAACTTTGGTGGTTATCTGATTAAGAGACTAGATAAAATGGGTGACTCAATGGGAAATCTTGTGGTTATTCTAAACCAACTATCTGGAGTCATGATCAACCACTTGAACCTTGGTGAGTTCTATAATTCATCATATACGAGAGAACCAACTCGATATGGAAGTTCAGGTAATAATTATAAAGGTAACCATTTGGGTTTATATAATCCTTACATTTGAGGTAATTATGGGTTACTATATGATGGAAAATGAAAGGCATGAGATAAAATTGAGGTTAAATTATGTTATGATTATTTTTTAAGATTTTATCTCTTTTTGGGGAATGTTTTAAGAATTATATAGTTCTGTAAAAAGGACAACACGCAAACCATGTGACAACCCGTCACATCAGACAAAGCTGTGGGAATCGAACCCACAACCAAAGTGCAACTGATATTTATCGCCTACCACTGGACTATGTGAAGTACCTAGTTAGTATGGAAAATTATTTTTAGTTAGACGATCTTATGAATCAGGAATAAGTTTATTTTGGGTTATCTAGGTAGATTACTTACCTATCATGGAGGATATGTGATTAGGTTAGTTACTTTTTAGTATGAGACTTTAAGAGTAACTGATGTTATTTGGAGATAAATGTAAATTTGAACCTTGGAAGACTATGTTATTAAATCCTTCAAATAGTTGGGTTTCAATATTATTTTTGTTTACTTTGAAGAATTTTATGGACAAATTGTTTATCGAATGGTCTTCGTTGAACTTTGGGTTTTGTTAGACAAATGTTGGAGATTAAGAATAGATTTTATTTTTATAAAGGATTATACTTTTGTGGATTATCTGATCTTTTTCTAACAATTTTGGTTTTGGTAAGGGTCTAAAGACATGGGAAATATATAGTTCTCTTTTATGGATTAGGTGATTCTCTATAAGTTTATTATAGCGCTCTAAATGTGAACAATTCATCCTAAATACTCATCTTTTTGAGAAAATATGAGTTTGTGTAAGAAATCTAGTAAGAGATGAAAGTATACATGACAAGTAAGTATGTTTACTTAGGATTTAGTTAAGCTCATAAATAAATTATTCAATGAAAAATAACTTAAAACAAAAATGTTGTCTGTTAAATTTTCTTACTGTGGAATCAAATACCGTTTAACCCATCATAAGTTTTTGATTTTCTTGTAGTTAAATTTCTCCTCATCATGTTTTCTATCACTCTCCAACAGAACATGACCCTTTGTTTTCTCTTCCATGTCCATGTTTTCCTACATGGAATCCTAGTATGGGTTAACTCGGTGACCTTTGTACTTCCCTTTCTTTATTTTAAAGTGAAAGTTTAATTTACTCCATTTCCGATGTGGGGCTTTCAATGAAGTTTCTAAGTCCAACATTAAAATTGCGAGGATGCAATTCCCAAAAGGGGGGAAGGATGTAACATCCCAGGTAAATAAAGAATATTACTTTTTCATATTTATTAATATTTTTGACTAAAATATTAATATTACTTTAAAGTTAATGCTATGCTTGATGGCGTACCCAATACGCAACAACAAGTTTCTTTGAAATCTTACGTTACACCCAAATAATAAAATAATATTATTTTAAATGGTAGTTAATATCGAGCCGTTGTAATGGTGGGAATGAAAAGAACTAACTACAAAATGATTATATATGTTTGTCAAAAAAATTTACTTTTTTACAATAAATGTTAGAGGATTAAAATGTGAATGAATCCAATTTTAAGCGTAAATATTCTAATATTCTTTAAAAGGTCGATTAACCGCATTTTGATGGTGAACCCTTTTTAAATCCACTTTTTGAAAATTTTATATGTTATATTGGACCAAATAAAATCTTTCTTTAGAATCAGAACATCAAAATTCACTTTGTCTATGTTTTTGTTATTTTTTCGATAAAGTTCATTTTTAATGAATAAGTGAAAATGTTGTATTTTAATTCAAAACCTCTTTTTAATCTAATTTATTTATATGATTATATAATCTTTTGAATTCATTTTAAAGTTCAATTAGAATATATTTTTACCATTTAATCCAATGGTGGTCTTTGGAATTAATTTCACTTTGAAATTGGACTTAAACTAGTGTCAATCTTTTGATATATTTTGTTTCTTAAAAACACGCTATTTGTTTTGACAGCGGGAATTAATTATTAAATTAATTAATTCAACTTATATGTTTTGAATTTTGTAAAATAGACATTATTTTTGAATTCGGAATATCAAATATAGCTTAGGGTTAATTTTTTGTATTTTTCTGAAAAACTTCAATTTTTGATGAATAGTGAAACCACTAAGTGGTAGTTAAAAAACTGTTTTTTAGTTTAAATGAAATTTTACCACTTCTGTGATTTGCTTTTCAAAAATCCGACATACATGGTTGTCATTAAGATTTAAAATTTGGTTCAGTGGGATTAAAATATTTTTTGGTGAATAGTAATTTTTAAGTTGTATTAATCGTTATTAGAGGTAATTAGTGTAATTTAAAGTAAAGATAATGTTATAATAATATGAAATGACCTTTACACATGTCCTACCCTTATTGTATGAGTCATTCCCAACCACGACAATCCATGGGTCAACTTGGGGACTCCATGGAGCCACTTGGGTAAGAAAATGACATTAATAACATTTTATTTAATGTTAAAATAAAAATGTCACAAACATGTATTTTTTTACTAACACATTTTTTACATGGGGTTATACAAGTCATATTTTTTAATATAAATATAAATTGGATAGATAAAAATATTTCCTACATCATAGTATTTTTTTATAATTTTTAGAAATTAAATAAATTAATTTATTTATGACACCATGATGATGCAACGATTACCCCATTAATGAACGATTTAAATAAAATGAAAAGATAATGTAAAATATAAGACATAAACTTGTCAAAAACCTATTGGATGGGTGTATTTCGAAATCTTATAACCTTATCCTGGAAATATTTAATTGTGGGACCTTTAATATCTGAAAATCATTTTAAAATAAAGTGACATTTCATGACTTTCCAAGAGTGCCCCTCCTCCCTCTTATTAAAGGCCCCCACCTCTACCTCTTTACCCACACATATCAATCCATTTAATCAGAGAAAATCTGATGATTTTATCCCTCCACATCCCTCTCTTAATCCTAGAAGCCTTCCCTTAGGTAGAAAGCTCTTCAAGAAACCATTTTGGTTCAAACTAAGGGGAGTTACCTGATTTAAAGGTAAAGTCTTCCCTAATGTTCTTTTGTTTTATTTTGCTTCTCCAACCCCATATAATCTTTTTATTCCTTTATTTTGTAAAAAACCATTATATTAAATATACTAGGATGTTGTTATGAGAATTATTCTAGCTACACTTACACACACCTCCGTCTAATGGTTAAATAACATACTGTTTCCGTAGATGGCGAATTACTGCCTCAAGAAACGATGATTGTTCTATCTTCTCCTACCACCTCTAATGGTGTACATTATGATGGAACTATATTTATTTATGATATATATTATATTTATTTCCTCTATATGCTTATGTATTTTATATTTAATACATACCTTTATGCTTTTCATGTTGTGCAAATACGATAATTTCATTTGAGGAAGTGTGGACTACCGCCCCCTCAAGTGATATGACTCGTTCATGCAATACATGGAATGTATAAAGAATGAAATTGATGAACTTATATGACCTATATAACATATATATTATACTTTAATTATAATATATATATATATATCATCTAGTTTTAATTCCATTAATGTGCCAAAGAAATGAAAGTAGCGTTCATGCGTACGTACGGCCTACCGTCTCCATGAACGGTGCATTTCATTTATTTTTATCTCCAAATGTTATGGAATAGTATAAAATGAATATATAATGGATATATATTATATTTAAATCATTAATACTATTCTGGATATGATGTAATTATAACTACATGGAAAATTCTTTTCCAATAAGTTAAATTTTTACTCATGTATCGAACATCGACAAAAACGTCTAATATGAACTCACATTAATAACCAATTATTATAACATTATAATATGTGATATGAACTGAATAATAATATTTAAAATAGGTCCTTAAGAAATTATAAATTTACCAAATTCTATTATTCAAGAATATAAAGAAACGAACAAGACAAGTTGGACTTAAGGTAAGGGATCATACCTCTCTCTCTCTTTTAAGTACTCTCTTTTATGTCATTCCTTTTAAGCTCATATTTATTATGTTGGGGGATGTTATTTTATATCCCTATTACTGTAATTTTTATTTTCATATTATTATAGACCCTATTTTATCTCATCAAACCATTTTTGGAAGTTTTAAGTGGCGTCGTTAGGCTGCCGAATTTTCGTAAGGGATTTCTTATCTCACTTTTAATTCTGTGAGATTTCTATTGTTTGCCACTTATTTATTTCATGTGGTGTATTTTGTACTATAATTTAATATATATTGTCAGGATTCTATTTATATTCATGGTATTATGTGATTCATTTGGTTTTTATTATCTTTTGGTCATACGGCTCGATTGATCACAACGAGGTAAGTAGTTTTTATCTCACTTTTGTTCCTGTGAGATTAATGCTACATTTTCCACTATTTAATTTTGTGTGGTGTATGTACTACCCATTATTGTATTATCTATGTAAAATAATTTAATTTATGGGAATTTACATCTTCATTGTATGACCCTTCGTTCACGGGGTGTACGTTTTGAAAGTTACCCAGATTAGTAAGGGAACCTTTCACCCTCCTATTTTTAAAAGACTTATTTTGTTAGTTATTTTAATTTACATATTGTTATGTTGGGATATGTTCTTCTCTATCCTTATTGCTATAAATATCCAAGTGATGAGATACCCTTTTCTCTCTCATCAACTCATTTTCTGAATTTTAAAGTGACACAGTTAGGCTGTCGAATTCCTGTAAGGGAACTTCTTAACCCAATCTCAATTCTTTGGGTTAAACCTATACTTCTTGATTATGTCATGCTATGAATATGTGTGGATGACCTCTAATTGTTTTACACTTAATATCCACTTATATTGGGTGTATTTATATTTGTCACACATAATTAGGTAATTGATTTACTCTTAATCTAGGGATACTATCTTTGTATTGGACTTCATCTCAATCTCCTTTTATTGAGGCATATTTTGTTTTAATACAAGACTTTATTTTATATGTTGTATAAACACCTTTGACTTCTAATTTTATTCAAAAGTAATTTTTTCTAGATGAAGCATTTTACTGAATGATAAAAAGGAATGTTTCTTTTAACGTACGTGGTGACAATGAACTTTTCCACCACTGTGAGTACTATTTGACCTTTGGCTTCTTTAACAAGTCGTAATGTTTTTAAAAGTAAATAAATAACATATACTCTTTTATGAATTTAGGTATTGAAAATGGTTTTGATAATGTATTTGTTATGTCAATATATTTAAGTGATATATTGTGCTTGAAATTTGGAAATGTTTTCTTTCCTTTATAATTGTTTTATGTGTTATGATTTTTTAATGGTACTTGGACATTTTACAGGTGGTTACGTGATAAACCATATGACGGGTGGTGTCGTGAATACCAGGATGGGTGGTTACATTATAACCTCCAATGCATTGGGTATGGAAGTCGGTCGTATGGCTATTCCATGTAGTGATATGTGTGAAAGTTTATCGTATGGTTATTCCATTTAAGTATGTTTATGTCCCAAGTTACCTTTATATGTTATGTGTTCTTTATATGGGTTTATGGTAAACTTTTGGTTAGAAAGGATAAGTGGTGATCTTTTATTTAGTTAAGAGTATTTACTACTTCGTAAAGGTGAAAAGTATTACTTTGATAAAGTATTCATGGTTTACATGTGGTTTTAAAAAAAATAACAGTTTTCCTTCTTTGTGTATCCTTTACTGGGATTTTTATGCTTATCCCAAGTTTTTGAAATGTTTTCCACAGGGCTTAATGATGAATAGGGTCAAGGATGGGATCAAGTAAAGACATGCTATCTAAAACATGGAACTATACATGTTTCTTTTTAAGAGTTTTTATTTTATGGAAACCTAGTATAAGTGTCTACTTTGTATTCTATTGAGATGTAATAGTTATTTCCTAATTCTCTAAAACTCGAAACCTGAAAAGATCCTCTATGTGAATTATTCATTTAATTCATGATTATGTAATGTTTTAAGGCTGGGTCCTTATACTACAAACCCCATATATGGCCTTTACATGACTTATTAAAAAATATAACACATCCACAACACTTGTTCTCAACCTCACTTATCGTTAAAAAATCTAATATAAATCATTTTGGGATTAGAACACTTTGAGACACTTTATCATGGTGTGTTCCCATGGTAATCTTCAATGTAAAAGATTATAAGAACATAACCCGCCATTAGAAAATTCTCATTTATGTGGTTCATTGTATATTCATATCTTTGGGCTTGTGTAATGATCCTTAGAATTTAATATTTTTATTCATACATGTTATGAGTCACATACTATAATAACTCAAGTACTTATAAAATATTTGTTTTCCATTCCAGAATTAAATAGATAAATTCACTATAAATGTAAAATGAAATAAGTTTTATTTATAGAAATTAAGGATTATATACTAATAGAATACTAACCTCACATATGAGAGTATAAATAAAATTTATGTATCTCATAAGTTAACATATGATATATTTATATCATGAAATAAGTAAATAAATGGTTTGAAAATGATAAATTAAGTGTTGGTATTTTTGTGACACATAAATGATTATTTACAATTTTATAAATAATATAATGATTTAAAAGAAACCATAACTTAATAAAAAAGATTTTAAAATTAATATTTTTTGTTATGATTATAAGATAATTTTATGATTCCTTAATTAATTTTTGAAAGTCTTATAAAATTAGTTATAATTTTAAAATTGGTATTTTTCGAATAATTGATGATTTTAATTAAAAATTAAATTACTCATATTTAAAAAATTATTTTCATAAAATGGATTCCCTTTTTTATTTCTACAAATAAAAAATAGTTAAGGCTATTTTTTTTAATTTTTCTAAAATATTTAAATTTTTTATGATTTGTGAAATATGATAATTTACGGTATTTAACACATTCATGAATTATTGAGTCATAGATGATTTATGGATGATTTAAGCCGAAAATATAAAAATTGAATTCATTTTTTTAATATATTTAGTAATAATTCTTAGAATATTCAAATTGTTTTGCCAAAATAATAAACTAATGAATCAAATAATTGAAAAACACCTCCCTCCACCACTATAAATACCACCCCTCGTCACCTCTTCTCCTCACACCTAAAAGCCTTATATCTTGTTTAATTTCTACCCAATTCCTTTCCCAATATTCTTACTCACATAAAATTCTTGATGGTATCACCAATATTTCAAAAGCAAGTTTCTTGAGAATGTTCTCAAGGAGAATAATTCAAGAGGTAAAATCCTCTTTCTTTTTCTTTTATTTTCTTTTCAATATCTTTTCTTCTCTTATTATCTCCTAAAATACCCTTATCAAAGAGACATGATAAATCCCATATCATACATATAAATAAATTTTATTATGTTAATGGAATATCCCTTATCAAACCACTCGTCTTATCCTCTAATTCTACAAAATTGAAAACATTATTTGCGATGTATCGATTTACCATCATCGTCGACGATGTGTTTTCATTTTCCTTTTTCACATTAAAGGTTGTTCATAACACCATTATTATGATTAAATAATATTTTATTATACATATTATAATTTATATAATGTTCTAGAACCAATATATAAACATGATATTAAATAAAATGATATAAGTTCATGATGCTCATAAAAACCTACAAAATAAATTAAATCTTTTTCATTAATGTTTTATCTAATGAATCAGACTCATATAGAAAACCAAAATGTTATATGGTATCATTTAAAATTACGGAAACATATTAATACAATTTATTTCCACTTTTTAATTTTTTCTTCCATTAGACAAGAAAATCCATAACGAACCGACCATGGAAACCATGAAAAGAATGCACCAAAATCAATCAAAATAACAAAATATTATCACTAAATGGGTGGAAAGATGTTATAAAAAGATCATATAAGTTATTATAAATATAAAAATAGTTCTTTAATAAATTAATAACACTCTTTAAACCATTATACATGAGTTTTTATAGAGTTTTAAGGAATTCAAACCCAATGTAAGGGAGTTTTATTTAAAAAATCTCTTTAAAATTTGTATTTAAAAAAATCATAAGTTATGTTTTTATGATAGAAGTATTCATGTTTTATAATTATGTTATGGTTATTGAGATTTTTTTATTATTAAGGGTGTTTCCTATATCTCTCATCAATTCATTGGGTATGTTATATTGGAAGTCGATAATAATGGTTATTCCATGTGTAACTGCGTTGGTTATACCATAAGATAGCCGTGAGGGTTACATAATAAGGTAGTTGTGAGGGTTACATTATAAGGTACTATAAGGGTTAAAAATAATATGGTATTCATGAGGGTTAAAATATTAAGTAATTAATTCCCCAACTTATGGTTATGGTTTTATTTATGTTTTCCATGTTTTATGGAAAACTCTTGTTTTCACAAAGTATGTATATGATACTTTATGGGTAAGAAGTATGTTTTTGTGAAAATGATTTCATATGTTTATAAGTATTCATGGACTAATGGTTTATTTCCTTCTTTTTATTTCTTCTACTGATCTTTTTGTGCTCATCCCAAGTTTTAAAATGTTATCATATAGTTTAAGGTTGGTCAAGAGAAAATAAGAAGCCAAGTTGAATGTTGTGAATATTTTTCATGAAAATTTATCATGTTTTCTTAAAAACATTTATAATGAAATAAATGGATATTGTTTTAGTAGTACCTAATTTGTATGCTAATGGTTTAATATATATTAAATATCTCTGAATTCCTTAAAACTCTAAACTAAAAATATATTTGGAAATACAAGAAAGATTATTCTAAAATAATTTACTAGATTATGTAATGACTAAGGATGGGTCCTTATAATTGGTATTATTGCATGGTTTAGATAAATGTGGGGGTTAGTATGATGTTAATAGAATACCATAAATTATTTTTACTCTATGTTTAATTTCAAATGATATAGAATTTTAAGATTACCATGTTGCTTCATCTAAGATATGTCTGTTCCGAATGGTTTTCCAGAGAAAAAATAGGGAAGATGAAGTCTGGAGGCAGTAAGAGAATGATATCTTTCTGAATCTGCAAACTAGAATGGTGGGAATTAGAATCGAGCAGTTTGTGATACTAATGGATTAGTTGATACATTCTATGATTAGAGGTTACATACATTCAAGATAAAAACCACATCTACCACAAAGGAACATGTGAACAGTGGAACATTTTATGAGGAAACACCCTCCTAATTTCAGTCGATCTTCCAACTCAGTAGTAGATGAAGGTTTTATTAAATCCCTTAAAAATATATTTGATGTCATGAGGTGTTTATATAATTAAATGTATAGTCTTTTTCTTTACCATTTTCAAGGTGAAGTCATCCAGTGGTGGTCCATGGTTAAGAATATCAGAGGTATATAAGAGATAGATTCCTTGGAATGGGATGAATTTAAGAATCAATTCCTTTTAAAATATTTTCTTAAGTAAGTTTGACTTATGAGGGAAAATAAATTCTTTGAATTAATTCAATCGGAGGAAGATTTTTTGGCTGTGTAATAAGGAAACTTCACCATATTTTCAATTTATTATCCAAACCATATTTAGGATCTTGATAGTAAAATCAATCATTTCGACTTCGAATTAAATCCAAGATGAAGAAGTTATTTGGCCTCCCAAGAGTTCAAAATTTTATGAGAAGCTTGTTTGATGTTCTAAGATGGTTGAAATGGATTTTTCCAATGATCATTTGTACTTTTAAAAAAAAGTAGAAGAAGAGGTCTAAATGGAAAGAAATGGGTAATAGTAAATTAAAGAAATTTTGAGTTAAGAAAATTCACTGTCCAGTTTATGGGAAGTGTTGTAAAAAGTATCCTTAAGAATTCCTTAACAAATCAGGGAAGTGTTTCTAATGTGTTAAGTTTGAAATTATGGCATGATATTGCAATAAAAAATATCTTAGTGATAGTATGTTTAATTATGATAAGAAAATTAGAAAGTGTCTCAGATATAATGTGGTGGTCCATCATGAAAATATATACCCAAAAAAAGATTTTAATTATCGGGAGAATATATTCCATAAGAAGAAAGGTGTGAGGAAATTATTTTTGACTACTTCAGAATATTTTGGGCCACCAATGAAGTTGTATCAGGTGCATTGTTTATTTACTCAGATTTTTCTAATGTATTTCTTGATACAGGTTCTACACATTCCTGAATTTCTGAATCAATTTCTACCAAATTGAAAATTTAACCTCAAGAAATGAAATCATAACTTATTATAAAAATAAAAGGGGGAAATATTAATGAAAAATAACATTATAAAAATATTCGTATTGTTCTTAGTGGATAGTAATTACCTGCAAACCATGTTCTTTTACCCCTAGTAGAGTTTGATGTTATTTTGGGTATGGATTGGCTATCCTTTTACCATGCTAAAATTGATTTTAAAGACATAAGAGTTATTATTCAGAAAGATCTTTAGTTTTTATACAATAATAAACCCATACCATTAATAACATATCAGGAAGAAGAGAAACTGTTAAAATATGAAAATGGAAGTTATCTTACATGTATTATTAAAAACTAGGTAAGTGTTCAGATTAATGACGTGTCAATGGTAAATGAATACCTGCATGTTTTTTCTAATGAGTTTTTCAATGTTATAACTACACAATAAGTAAAATTTACTATTGAATTAGTTCCTGATGTTATGCCAATTTCTAAACCCTCTTATTAAATGTCCTGAGTGGAAATTATATAATTGAAAAAGAAGTGGAATTATTTTCTTGATAAAGGCTTCGTTCATCCTATCACCTTACCATGGAATGCTCCTATGTTTTCTAAAATATGGTTCAATGAGGATTTTCAATGATTATAGAGATTTGAAATACATTACTATTAATAAAAAGTATTCATTTCCTCATATCGATGACTTATTTTATTAGCTTCTAGGAGCTCAGTATTTTTTCAAGATTTACTTGAGATATGGATACCATCAGCTGAAGGTGAACAAGGATGACAATATGGAAATATCTTTCCATTCTATATATTGTAATTATGAGTCAGTTGTTATTCCATTTAGTTTGATAAATTTCCCTACTATATTTATAGATCTTACGAATCAAATATCCCATGAATATTTGAATAAAATTGTTTTTGTTTATATTGATGATATTCTGGTTCTTTCAAAAAGTTATGAGGATTATAAAAAATGTCTAAGGATTATCTTGAAAACACCTAAAGAAAATAAGTTATACGAAAAATTGAGAAAATTTTGTTTTTGGTTACAACAGTTCACTTTTCATAGGTACATTATAAATAAGGATGGCATAACAGTTCATCCTGCCAAAACAAAAGTGGTTCATGAATGGAAAAGTCATAAACGTTTTACTAAGATTCATAGTTTTCTTGGATTACTAGACTATTACCAATGGTTTATTAAAAACATTTCACATTTATCTAGCCTACTAAAAAATTTAACACGAAAAAGGGTTAAATTTATTTGTATTGAATAATGAGATGTTTCTTTCAGAAACTAAAGTGGAGATTTGTGAATGCTCCAGTTTTGGCCAAGCCTTCAAAAATGGATATTTTTTGTTTACAGTGATACTTCGTTGAAGGGAATTGGTGGCGTTATCATGTAGAATAATCAGGTAATTGATTATGATTTAGGAAAATGGAAACCTCATGAGTGAAATTTTCCTACATATGATTTGGAATTATTAGTTGTGTTTTTTGCTTTAAAAATCTAGGAACATAATTTTATATAGAGATTAATGTGAAATATATACTGACTATAAAAGTTTGAAGTCTATATTCCCTCAGAAGAAATTGAATTTGAGGCATGTAATATGGTTGGAACTAATAAAGGATTATTATTACACAATCAATTACTATCCTAGAAGAAAAAAAAAGTGGTAGATGCCTTGATTCGAAAACATCATGCTACATTAACCTTGTTACATTTCAAACATAACACCTTGGTTAACGATTTTATGAATTTTGACTTAGAATTTATTGGTCCTGGAAATTCCTCTATTCTATTTCAGGTGTCAATACAGTCATCACTTTTAGATAGAATTAATAAATCTCGGAAGGAAGGCCATGAATTATAAAAAAAGGTAGAATTGGTATAGAAATTTAAGTTTCCTAAATTCAATGTTTATAAAGACTGTGTCTTGATATTTGAGAAGATATTATGTGTTCCTAGTAATTCCTATATGAAAAAATAATTGTTAATTAAATCTCACAGTTCTCAACTTTTAGTTCATCCGGGAAGCACTATGATGTACAGATATCTTAGGGATTATTACTGGTGGGATGGAATAAAAATAGATATTGCTGATCTTACCATGAAAATTTTGACATGTCATCTGGTTAAAGAAGAGTTACAAGTACCAAAGGGGATTATTTAACCTTTTCTAATTCTAGAGAGGAAATGTAAAAATATATCCATAGAATTTATGGTTAGACTACCAAAACTTCTAAAGAAGACAATTTGATTTTGGTTGTTGTGCATCGGTTGATTCAATATGCACATTTTATTCCTATTCAAGATACTCTTTCTCTAGATGAGATTTCTCAACTGTACCTCAAAGACATTTTCAAGTCATATGAAATTACTCTATCTATTCTATCTAATAGTGATCATAGGTTCACTTCTAATTTTTAGAAAGGACTTCAGAAGTTATTGGTAACTTAATTAAATTTCAACATAGTCTTTCATCCTCAATTTAATGGACAGACCAAGAGAGAAATATAGACCTTGGAGGATATTCTTTGAGCTTGTTCAATATACTATTAGGGAATTTGAGGTCGATATCTTTATTTAGTTGGATTTTCTTTTAATAATGGTTTTCAATTATATTTATATATGGCACATTTTGAGGAATTATATGGAAAGTAGTGACAAACTCCATCATTTTTGGATTGAGTTGCGAAAAGGAAGTTCATGGGACAAAAATTAGTAGATTAGGTGGCTAAGAAATTTAGGATGATCTAGAAACCCATGAGAAAAACTCAGATTATATAGATAATAGGAGGAAAAACCTTTCTTTCAAGACGTGTGATCATTGTTTCTTTAAAATCTATCCTTCTTAAAGTGTTATGTGTTTTTTTAAGAAATTAAATCAAAGTCCATGCTTCATTGGACCTTTTGAAATCTTGGATAAAGTTGGTCTGGTTGCCTACCGAGTAGCTTTTTATCTAATTTTATCTCAAGTACACAATGTTTTTCATGTTTTGATATTGAGAAAGTATGTTCCAGATTCATCTCATGTTTTGAGCCCAAAATTAGTTTAGCTTGAATAGAATCTTTCTTATGAGTAAAACCTTGTTCGGATTCTTGATCATAGAGATTGTAAAATAAGGTAATTAACTAGGTTATAGTTTTGTGGAGAAACCACATGATTGAAGAAGCAATATGGGAATCTAAAAATTCTTTGAGGGAAAGGTATCCTTGCTTGTTTAATAAGTGAATAAAAATTGTGAGGATGAAATTTCTAGATGGGGGGATAATGTAACAACCCAAGTACTTATAAAATATTTTTTTTTAATTCTATAATTAGATACTCAAATTCATTATAAATGTATAATGAAATAAGTGGTATTTATAAAGATTAAAGAATATATACTAATAGAATAGTAACATCACCTATGAGAGTAAAAATAAAAATTATGTATCTCATAAGTGAAAATACTATATATTTAAATCATGGAATAAGTAAATAAATCTTTTTAAAATCATAAATTAAGTGTCAATATTTTTGTGACACATGAATATTTATTTAAAATTTTATAAGTAATGTAATAATTTAAAAGAAAATTTATCTTCATAAAATATCTTAATAAATTAATATTTTGTTGCCTTATTATTATAATATAATTTTATTGAATATTAATTAATTTTTCAAAGTGTTATAAATCAGTTATAATTTAAAATTGGTATTTTTGGAATAAATGATGATTTTCATATAAAATAAAATTTATCATATTTTGAAAATTTATTTCATGAAATAGTGTCCATTTTTTAATTCTACAAGTCAATAAATGATTAGGGTAAATTTTAGGGATTTTTCTAAAATAGTTGATTTTTTGTAAATAGGGAAATATGATAATTTGCAATATTTAACAAATTCCTGAATTATTGATTAATATATGATGTACGACTGATTTAAACCAAAATATAAAACAATAATTAATTATTTTAATATATTTAGTGATAATTCTCCAAATATTCATAATCTTGATCCAAAATAATAAACTAATGAAAAACATAATAAAAAATACCCCACTCCTCCACTATAAATGTCACCCCTCATCACCTCTTCTCCTCACACCTCAAATCCTTGTATCAGATTTAATTTATACCAAATTTAGTTCACAAGCCTCTTCCTCACATACAATACCTTATGGTCTCACCAAAAGGAAAATACAAAGTGCCATTAAGAGTTTCTTAAGGATAAGAATTCAAAAGGTAAAATCATTTTTTTCTTTTATTTTCTTTTCAATTTTTTTCTTTTCTTTTTATATCCTCAACTCCCCTAATTCAAGTGAAATGATAACTCTAGTATCTTATATATACTAAAATTTTATTTTGTTAATGTAATATCCATCATAAAACCTCTCCTCTTATCCTCTTATTCTAAAAAAAATGAAAACATTGTCCGTTATGTGTCGATTTACCATCATCGTGGATGATGTGTTTTAATTTTCATTTACTACCTTCAAATATGGTCATAAAACCATTATTATGGTTAAATAAGATTTTATTACACATATTATAATTTATATGATGTTCTGAAACCAATATATAAACATTCTATTAAATAAAATGATATAAGTGTGTGATGGTCGTAAAAACTGCCAAAATAAATTAAATCATTTTCATTAAAGTTTTATCTAATGAATCATCCTCATATCCAAAACCAAAATTATATATGAAATCTATTAATAATTAGGAAAATATATTAACGGTATTTCTTTCCACTTCAAGAGTTTCTCATCAATTCTATAAGAAATACCATAATAAACCATCCATGGATACCATAAAAAGAAGACACTCAAAACAATGAAAATTACAAAATATTATCAATAAATGGGTGTAAATATGTTATAAAAAGATAAAATAAGGTATTGTAAGTATGAATATAGTTCTGTAATAAATTAATAACACTATTTAAACCAATATACAATAAATTTTTAAATGTATTAAGGAACTCAAACCCAATATAAGGGACTTTTCTTTAAAAATCCTTCATTAAATTTATATTTTCAAAACAAATAAAAAGTAATGTTTTTATGATGGAATTATTCATGTTTTATGATAATTTTCTGGTTCTTGGGAATTTTTTATGATTAAGGGTGGTACCTATATCTCCCTCCAATTCATTGGGTATGTTTTTTTGGAACTCGACAGTAATGGTTATTCCAAGTGTAACAGTGATGGTTACACCATAAGGTAGCCATGAGGGTTACGTCATAAGGTAGTCATGAGGGTTACATTGTAAGGTATCCAAGATGGTTACAAATCATATGATATCTATGAGGGTTTCAATATCAAGTAATTAATAATCTAAGTCACCTTTATGGTTTTATTTATGCTTTGTATGTTTTATGTAAATCTCTTGTTTTCAAAAAGTATATGATACTTTATGGGTACGAAGTATGTCTTTGTGAAAATGAATTCATATGTTTATAAGTATTCATGGACTAATGGTTTATTTCCTTCTTTTTCTTTCCCTTACTTATATTTTTGTTCTCATAAAAAGTTTTATAATATTTTTCATTGGGTTTAAAGATCGGTAAGGGAAAATAAGAAGACAATTTTATGAAGTGAATATTTTTCATGAAATGATTTCAAATTTTGTTTAAAAGTTTTGTATTAATGAAGAAATTGATAATATTTTTGTAGTACCCACTTTTTATGATTCTGGATTGATATGTATGAATTATATCCTAATTATCTAAAACTCTAAACTAAAAATATCTTTTTGAATGTAATAGCGTGCATTCTAAAAGAATTTACATGATTATGTAATGTCTAAGGTTGGGTCCTTATACATAATTTGATGTATTAACAAAAAAATATGATGATATATGTTCTCGGTGAGGTAGGATTCATTTCATGAATCATGAGTGATGTTTCATTAAATAATAATGAGAAAAAGGATTTAACCGTTTTGTTATTTAATGAAATTATATATCTAATTCCCTTTAATGGGAAAATAACTACCTGATTAATTCCAGGGACATGGTGGTTTTTTTAGAAAGTAAATTTTCAAAAATTCAAAGAAATAGACAATGAGAGAATAGGTTTATGATAATAGCATGCAACCTACTTGATTAGAGATATCAAGATAAAGGGATTATATTATATTCTTTACATTCATTCGAGGTTACATGTAGATGCACCATTAACTTCTTTCTTTATGGGACCATTACAGAAATTCAAGGTGCTAACCTTTAACTTTACGTAGTTTCGTATAATTCCACTAATAAAAGGGGCCTAGTGGGTCACATACTAAGTGTATTCATAACCTTAGTTAAATTCAACATTAATTTAAAATTTTGGATAAATATTATTCTTGAACATGGTTTAATGATTTTTCATGATTATTTTATCACAAATATTCAATCCCTAGTTGTTATTAAGAATATATATGTAATTTGAATATTTAATAAAAAATTATTCACAGGTTAATTATTTATTTAATTTTAAAAATAAATATTATTTATTTATTTTAGTTTATTCACATAGTAATAAAATATTTATTTATTTTTTTACATGATTATTTAATATAAATTTATTGACTAATTTTTTTAATATAGTATTTATATATTTATTAGAGAATAATGTAGTGATATTATTTAATTAAGTAAATATTTATTATTCAAGACCTATTAAAATTTAGGAGGATATATGGATCGAGTATAATGGTTCAGTGACAAATTTTATATTAAATATTAATTGAATAAATATTAATTTATTTTTTCAAGGAAAAATAACAGTTATTTTATCTCTAAGATTAGTGCATATCAAGAAAATAATAATAATTTTATTATTATTTAGACCTGGGGTTCCCCAAGGAATTAATAAAATTATAAGGTTCCAAATGAATTTTTATTTTCTGACCCTATCAATATTTAAACCCAAAAATGAAATTTTATGAATGTTTGCTCCATTTTCTTTGGTTGTGCACAATGAGTTCTAATGATGATTATCTCAAGCCCAAAATATCTCTACCCTATAATTCTATAAATAATATAGAAATTTTATCCTCTACCACCATAGTGAATCCCTTATCTCTTGAAGGATTAAATTGTGATCAATATTCATCATCAAAAGTGTTAGATTCACTCATGTTTGCACCTGGATAATTCTACGATGACTGTTGGAGGTTCGAGAAGCACCTACGGATCACTGTTAGAGGGAATCTACCCTTGACTCCATTGATTCAATGATGGTATGAAAATAATGGTCAAAAAATTCATTGACATGTTGAAAAAACATAACAAAATGTATTAATTAAATTAATTATTTATAAATTATATCTGAAAAATACTCTATTCATGGTTCTGGGTTCTTTTTAATTAATCTTTAAATTAATTTAATCGGTCATAATGATTCCTCTTTATATACATCATAGATTATTCATGGATTATGATAAAAATTAAATTTGGTTTCTTACTCACCCAGTTCTTCAACTGTGACTAGAACCTTCAAATGGTTTCATAGGGGTTACATAATAATTGAGAATTATTTGTTATTTGTTAATCGATTATATGTATTTGTTGTTAGTTTTTTTCTTATAGTTTATTAATTTTTTAATCCAGTTTTTAATCAACATTATTTCTATATATTAATATTTTTTTATTAAATTTTCACATCATCTTAAAAATATTAATAAAAAATAAATAATGACTAGAGATTTCAATGGGAGGTGCATGATATTTTAGCTGGAAGATATGGATACATGTCATGTGACCGAATATACACATCTTATACCCAACATCACCATGCTTGGAAGTGTCATTGGAAACATGAGACACCAATTAGTGATAACACATAGTGAATTTAATGCACATCACATGTCGACATGGCTAGCCTGACACATGATCTATCAAACCACACGGTGTGTAGCAAGCGTACATGTCATGTCATCTATATAGTATAGCAGTGAAATTAATATTAATCAATTGGTCAAATAAGCATAATAATGTTATGTGGGACTGGAATAATATATAATTAATATGATACAAGATTTTTATCTGTTGTACATGTTTTGTGACTCATTAATCCCAATGTATGAAGAACACATTGAGTCAATCAATGGGTTACACAGACACGTGATGAGAAGAAAAAAATAGAAAGTAGCTCATTAGTACAGAACATGTATTCTGGTTAAGATACACACTAAATCCCTAGGTTTTAATCTTGGATTCATAATAGGTAAAAAACACAGTGTTTATCTCATTATTAAAATTCATGTATTCACTAAGTATAGAACATAATAAAATTACATAAAGAATAATTCATTGTGTCATTAAAAAACTAATCATATTTTTGACATCTAATGTGTTGAATATGTAATAAGGTGTGTATAATTAACAAAAACCCAATTAATTACATATAGTATAAATTATTTTCAATCTTTTATTTTATATGTTTCCTTTATGAGACATTGGATATTCATTAAGATAAAGGGAATTTATTTATTTACTCATTTATTAAATTTATTCAAGAAAATTTATCTTTAAAATAAATTATTAATTGAAATGAATACTACCTAGTATAAAATTTTTAATTTATTTCTTGTATGTGGATGATCATGAGACCAGACCAGCCAGTGTATGTTATTGGTTTTTTTTAGTTTATTATTATTTCATGGGTTTTATAATAATTTGTTAAACTAAATAACAGTATGGGATTCATTACTCTCCTCTCATTATTTAGGGGTCTATATATACTCAGTTCCCTTTATATAACCCTTCTTTAACCAATCCATTAGTTCCCCAAACCTATGTATGAGTAAAATTATGTAATGGATAGAGCTCCCAGGAAAGTGGAGTTGGTTTAAGTTTTGAGACAAGAAAAAACCAATCTCATAGGTACACATAAACACATGAGGAATTCTAAAACTATATTCATGCTTGGTTCAAGGATTTTCTTCCCTAAGGTCAATGGTTCATTTATTATCAACTAGATAAACCAACAATAAGAGAATATAATGGTAATATCAATTTATTTATTTTATTATTTTATTATTTTATTATTTATGGATGTTTATATCAATAAAATAATTAATTAAAGAGCTTGAAAGATGGAAATAAAATAAATATTATAATATATATAAACTTTATCTAGGCATTCTTAATTAGTTTAGTAAAATATATCTAATACTAACAAGAATTTAATAATATAAAAATGGAAAGGTGCGCATAAAATAAAAATCCCACATATAAAATATTAAGTTAGTATTGCCTTTCCCTAATTTTGTAGAAATCGAACCATGGTTCAAAGTGCTTTACTAACTTTTGTTGGGGTGATTTCAATTATTGGAAAATATTTATCTTGAGTTTGAGTAAACATAACAAAGTTTTCCTTAATGGTTGGTCACCTCTATGATACATAGTGAAATTAGTAGGAAAAGTGTTGAGAAAATGATAATATAGGATTCCCAGATTGGTGACTCCACTCTTAGTATCATGTAGCTTCAAGTTAATACATTTGGAAATTTATGCCTGCAAAAATACCTTTTAGTAGCTTGGCATACCTCTATTTTGGTTATGATAAGGATTGTATGGTTCCCTTGTGAAACTAAATCCATGCGAGGGGATATTCTAAAACTAATGGCGAGGGATATTAGGTTTTGATAAAATAATTTGAAATTAATAAATTTTAAAAAAATATCTAATTATCTTATTTATTATTGAAATAGAAACCCCCATTACTTTAACTATATCACTATGATCCATATTACATAAGGATAACCATCTCACCCGCTTGAATTTTCAAGAATATTGTATGAGCCTAAATTATATTCTATACTATGAATGGAAATTATATATTCTAGAAAACCCTCTTCCTAACATTGTTGGAAAATAGGATGGTGAGGAAGAACTGTCTCTATATAAAAAAATTGGATGGGGCTGTAGATTTCCAATTTTTTATGTTATCATCTATGTAAAGTCAAATTTTAAAGAAACATGGGGATTTTGATACATATAGAATCATGTATCACCTTCATGATCTTTATTAAGAGAATGTGAGAAAATAGCGGTATGAAATCTTCAATGCACAATTAATGTGAAAACTTGAATATTAGGTGTTAGTTAGGCCTCATGTAGTCAAGGTTATTATATACATTGAGTGTTTGGACATCTTGTGATTTAAGATCCCTGATGAGCTATGAAAAAATCTCATTTTTCTCACTTCCTAAGTGATTATCTAATTTCATTATTATTCTAATATGGTAAAAAGTGATAAGACACTCTCAAAAAAAGTAACATAGATTCTATAAGTTGATAATGAAATAAGGTGTGAAAATTATATGGTTATTAAAATTAATAAGAATATAAGAATATGGAGAAGGGTCCCATGACTTCTTTGAAGTATAAGTCCCTCGTTCCCCATCCTTATGAGAAAATAAAGATCCAAATATAGGAAAAGAAAAATGATATAGTATATTTTTCATGTGGAAAAATGGAATACTACAAGAATAACTACACCCAATTAGATAATCTAGGGAAATCTTTATGTGCATTCATTATCAAGTGAAAAATTTCTATATCTAAACATTGGATATTAGATATAGCTTTTGGTGCTCAAATTTGTATTCAAATGTCAGAACCATGCATATTTTCAAATATTTTTTAAGGATAGGTAGATTTCGGGGATACAAGTGGAATGAGGCTAGTTTCTCTATCCATTAGAGACTACCACCTTCTATTTTCAATTGGGACAGTCTTAGTTTTCAAATATTTTCATTATATATCAAATGTTACCAAAAACATAATTTATATATACTACCTATAAATATATGGTTTTATTTTCAATTTTGGAAATAAAAGTTGTTTATTTTATAAAAAAATCATATGTTATGGAATTAAACATTTAAATAATGGTCTTTTTATTAAATTATGAAAACCAAGTATTTTAAATTGATAACGAATCAAGTTTTTGTGACTCATTTCACACCAAATTATTGAATCACCACCAAGGTCATTTAAATGATAATCACGTGAAAAGGCTCTATCAAGAAGGTACTTAGACTCTTTTGATCTAAAAACAATTGACATATGTCATGATTTTTTATAAGGAAAAGTTACCAAGAAACATTTCGGTGGAAAAGGTGAAAGAGAAATAGAGATTATGCAATTGGTATGAAATTATGTGTAAAACCCTTTTCTAGTATAAGCTATAGGTGGGAATTATTACATCATTACTTTTACTGATGATGTTAGTAGATATGGATATGTCTACTTGATGAGATATGTGTTTGAATCCTTTGAAAATTCAAAAGACTTTAAGAATTAAGAAGAGAATAAACTTGGTAAGATGTTAAATAATATTTCATTAGATTGGGGTGGTGAGTATCTTAAAAAAATTAATTTACTTTCTATGAGAGTGAGGGATTATATCCCAACTCACTCTGTCTTATGCACCATAGATGAATGGTGTTATTGAAAGGATAAATCGTATCTTTCTTGATGTGGTAAGGTTAATGATGATCCATAAAAGTATTACATTTTCCTTTTAGGTATATACATTACATACTATAGAACGCATTTTAAATTGATTATAAACTAAACTATCGAAAGGGACACCATATGAGTTAAGGTTAGGAAAGAATTTTCTGTAGTCCAATACTCATGCATGGGGTTGTGTAGAGTTTGTTAAGACCAACTTTGGAAATAAACTAGGAACCAATACAGAAAGTGTTTCTTTATAGGGTATCCCAAGGAAACAAGGGTATACTATATATACATTCCCTCAGACAAGAAGGTGATCATCACAAGATATGCTATTTTTCTTAAGAGATATCACATCCTAAATAAGGATAGTGGGAGTAATTTTGAATTTTACAAATTTAATTCTAAAATATACAATATTTTGTATAGGAATACATTCCATAGGTCCCCATAAAAGATTTCATTCCTAAAACACAAGTACTCTATAAGAGAACTTGAGCAGTTATAGAACTAGAAATATATTATTTTCTTGTCACAAAAAATGATTACTTGCTATTGGTTCAAAATAATGATCTTATTTTCTATAAGGAGTTATTAAAGATATTGTTATTAAATATACTAGTTTATTCCTGAATCAGATACTTGATTCAGTATATGAAATAACTCAGGGGTGTTCCTGATCCATTGGGCTGATGACAACCATCGAATGCATCATTAGAAGTCATTGGGGATTATTACACACAATAAATAATGATTTAACTGTAAATAAATTTCTTGTAAAATTCCATCATGACCAATCTAAACAATGTATTTCCATGATAATTCAACAAATAGAAATAAATATCAATAAAATCAAATATATAAATGCAGTATAACCTGAATATATATTTAACTAAACACAAGGAAATGAACTAAAACATGATTCGGATGTATAAAGTTCTATTGGGACTATACATATATGATACAAGATAAAAACTTAACAAAAACCAAGAACATTCCATGGTCTCTATGTGACCTCTTGTTCACCATACATCCATAATGTCTCTCACTTTATAAGTGATACCAAAACGATATCTAAACCTACAATAAAAACTTGGGTCTACTGACATCGAGGGCCACAAGTGGGGTGTGATCATAAATAATATTAGTAGGAAATCACTATGGAGTCCATACATTAAAATTTTCAAAACTAAACCATCAAAGATATTTTGAAATATAAATAAAACCATATTTTGTTATTTTTAGAAAACCATCCAATATATTTTCCAAAAAAACATCTTTTAAACCCAATAATGTTTTAAGGAAACATTTAAAACATTTCCAAAACCATTTTTATTAAATATACTTTTTTGGAATTCATACATAAATAAACACCCCACTCACACAAAATAAACACAATGGATGAAAAAATAGAATAATATGCATAAATTGGCCCTCATTAATATTCCTAGGATCTCATGATGGCGATAAAATTTGGAGATGAGGTATCCAAAAAACATACAGTATCTCAATCATAGGCCATCTTAAATTGGCCCAAAGACTCAGCCAACCTCCCAACACAAACCCAGTATAGCCCCACTCATACACTTGAAACCCGATTTTATTGATTATTGTTGTTATTTAATTATATTAAATTTTGTACTTGATTTTTGGTAAGATCTATTTTAAATTTTTAAAAGTCATGTAGTTTTAACATAAGAACGCAGTTAGGGCACAACTTCCCTAATTGTGCCCCCACTATGAAAATGTGTTCATAACTACGCAGAGTCAAACTGCATGGTTCTTTAATGGATTTAATAAACATTAACCTTGTATATGATATAAGTTCTTTCCCTCTAATTTGGATTTTATGGTTGGAACACATTTTATCCAACAGTGAATCTAAATAGTGTGCAGTGCCAAGCCTTCAAAAAAATTGAAATTTATAATCTTCCCTTGATAAAAATAGAAACCCAAAAGGGGTTCCCCCAATTACCCTCACCCCTCTCACTCAATAAATTGGACTCATGGGCTCCCCTAATCATGTACCACCTCCTATCCATCCTTCTTTATCTTGTGGATTTGAGCACATCTGTCCTAGGAAAGGACCTCTTATTCTTATCCTCCTCCTTCCTCTCCCTCCCTCTTCTTCTTTCTTATTTTCCTCACAATATTGTGAGGCCGGTTAAAACCAAGGGTGTTCTCATGGACATATTTTTTTATTTTTTATTTCTAACTAGAGTTTCTCTTGATCTTTTGGGGTTCCTCATACTAGATTAAAGTAGAGTTCGGACTCGCACACCAAATGTACAGAGTTCTTCTCTGATTAAAGTAGGTTACCCCTTTTTATTCGACATTAAATTTTTGAACCTTAACTTATTTAATTTAAAATCCATGTTTTAGGTATTCATTGGTAATAATATATGTATCTATAACTTTATTGAAAAGGTAAACCACATTTTAATTAGTATCCATTGTATAAAAATGGGGATTTTTCTTTAATTGTGTGTTTTAATTTATCTAGAAACTACTTCATAGTTAGAATGTTTAATAAAGTTCCAAGTTAGAATTTTTATACTTAGGATGTTTCATACTCGAGATTCCACTATCCTTTAGTTACCCATATAATGTTTTCCAATGATGTGCATTAAAATTATTACTTCTCTGAGATGTTTATTTGTTTACATTACACTGCTTATGTTTTAAATATTTTTTCATCTTTATCAAGACTTGTCTCCTTAATTTAAAATGGTATTTTAAAGTTTAATTAAAAGATAATTTCAATGTGGTTTAAATAGATGTTTTATTAAAAATGTTATTAGGAAAGATAAATGATTAAAAATTGATTGTTTACATTCAAATGAAAATAAAAAAAGTTTATAATTGATTGAAAATCCTTATATTGGATTTTATATAAAATGATATAAAATATTATTTTTATAATGTATTTCAAACTAACATAAAATTATATTTTATTTAAAGATTGGAACTTGGGGTATGGTTTCACATGAAATGACTACTGAGGTCTTATGCTCATGTCCATCTATATAATTTTAGTTTTTGGTTTTTGGTTCTTCTCCTGGCCACTCTTTTAGAATTAATTAGTCATGAATGGTGACATGTATAATCACATAGAGGTATGTTAGTTGTTGTTGTTTTACTTAATTTAATTTATTTCATTATAAAAGTAGTACTTTCACTAATTTCTTTGAACAAAGGGTAGCTATATTTGCTGGTGGACAAAGAAAAGGCATATGGAGTCCACTTTTATGACTTTACATATGTAGGTTAGGAATATTGGGGTGGGTATAGGGATTAGTATAGATGTTTAATTATATTTCTTTGTTTTACTACATTTATATTATTATTATACCTATTTGATTTAATATGGACTTTCAATATATGGATGGTTCATGTCTTTTTTTTAACTATTTCATAAACATTTTTATTAGGAGAAAATATTCCCATTGGTTTTACATTGATACCTTGGTGCTTACACCAACCCAGGGTGACCGAGAATGTGTCGTGTGGATGTCTCAAGTCAGATAGGGTGTCCAATGGAGGTATGGTTTGGGATAGTTCTTAAAAATTTGTATTAGATCATAGGTTCTTAATATGGCCTAAGTTTCAGAAAGAAATTTGTTATTTGAGAATTAATGGTAGATAGATATAAGTTTGTTGGGAATATGGAGGTATGTCAAGGAAGATTCTAGATAACTCTTTCACTTTCAAGGTCTTAAATTTCTTTGGGAAGTTAGGCTTGGAGTCATGGGTTTTGAGATTTGGCGCATTTTTTTGGTTTGAGGGATAGAAAAGGGTAAGGAATTGGGGGTACCTAGTGAGCTCATGAGGCTAGGAAATCCACGTGGATCTTGATTACATGGTTCATGATGACTCTCAAAACCAGTTTCATAGTTAGAACATGGTCTAATCCATGTGTACAAGCTGTACATAGACAGTATTCACCTCTTGAAATTATGTGTTGTACATTTTTTCTTCTTTTATTATGTCTTGTTGTATTGTATTAGAAAAAAAATGCAAGTTTTGGTTTTTAAAAGCTTGATTTTAAAAATAGTGGTGTTGTGGTTTAAAAGTAATAAATTTGTTTTATTAAATTAATCAAAAAAAATATGTTTTTGTTTTTTCAAAAAAAATGTTTGTAAAATAGTTTTTTTAAAATTTAATTTAATTTAATAAATCTTTCTTTCCAAATTAGAATATTTTTAAATTTTCAAAAATTTATTGTTCTAAATGTTTCTAAAGTATTTTTGTGAAATCTTATAATAACACTCATCTAATTTTCTTAAATTATTTCAAAATGTAAATTATTTAAAGGGTTTTACTATCATTGAGTGGGTATTCTATAAATGTTTTGTAAATTGTTTGAAATGGATTGGGGTAGTATTTTAATAAGAAAATGGAGTTTTAAAAAATAATTTTTTTTCTTTGTTTTCAATATGATCCAAAAATATTTTTAAGGAAGAGGTGTTCTTTAAAAAAGGATGCAAGTGATTTATATGTTTATTTTATTAAAAAATTAAATTTTAATTTGGTATTTATGATTTTTAAATAAAATATATATTTTGTAAGAGTATTTTAATTTTGTGATTTATATTTTGGGAATGTGTCTTGATTTAATTATAATCCATTTGTTTTGAACTGTAAGGTATGGTTTAGTTTGGAAAGGATTAGATGAAAAGGGTTAGTGTTTACCCTAGATGATTGATTCCTCCCATTGTCTCAATATAATCTCATTATATAAGGGAAAAACTTATTTACTTTGGATACTGGTCTTTGTCAATCCTAGAGTGGATGGAGTCTTTAGAGTGGTTTTTTATTGTTATAGATTTTGGGAGACTCTTGATTGATCTGTTCCTTTGGGTTCATCCTTTAATTCTATTGGGGGAATGATGACTTACTTGGAGACATATTTTTCTCAATGATCGATCATGTTTTATCGGTTAATAGGATGTTATCCTTTCCATGTCATCTTATTTTGAGGGTTTTATAAAGTCTGATTCTTGAGTGTGTTCATGGATGACTGGGATGGGTGTCACCCCCAGTATAGTTTGTACTCTAACTAGTGCCATAATTATTTGTATGGGTTCACTGGGGTTTCATATTTTTGGTTATGATTCTCCAAGATACCTATTCTTTCACCTCTATTCTAAGGCTATCATTAGTTATTCTTGTTAAATCATATCTTGTTTGAAGTAATTGAGTCATGTATTACTTTCACATGTTGGTTCATCTTGGTTGTTCTTATTTGAGATGGTGGTTTGTCTCTAGTTCTTGGAGATAGTGTCTCATTATCAATCATATGGATTTTGTGTAGTGTCCTTTGGGAATCCTCCTTCCATTATAATGAATTTGGTGATCCCTTTCTTTCTTATAGAATTTTCTCATTCTTTATGATGATATTGGTCTTTATTGTATCTTATTGTAAAGGTTTTCCTTTTAAATCTAGTGTTTTAGTGATCTATTATATAGTGGAGATACCACTATAGGTTTTTGAGATGATTTATTTAATTTAATTTCATAGTTATGATATTGTGTGGTTGTGCTTCTTTGTAGGGAACCCATTTGGTGATTATTTCCCAACCACTCCTACATAAATGAAAATAAATTCTCCTAGGTATTTTCTTGAACATTGAAATTATTTTTTAGGTCCATTTATAGAGACTCATTGGGTTTTTATTTCTGTTGTTCCCCTTTATAATTAGGGTGTTCCTTGGAATTTTATATGGGACTTTATAAACTCGAACTTCTACCTTCTTTGAGGTTCCCCTCATTTGTTTTGAGTCATATGTAAATTACCTTATAGCCCTTTATGGTTATCTATGATGAGTGTCACGACCCATCCTCGGGGCCCGTTCCGTGACTACCCCAAGCCCGCCTTCCATAGGCCAGGGGCTGGCGACTAGCACCACGGCGTAAATCCCGGTAAAAAGGGAAGGCATTGCCTTTGTAAAGTAAACAAAAAACACCACAGAGAAAGCAAGAAGTAGAAGTAATCACTAAGTCAAAACAGAGTACAAAAGTATGTGCGGAAAAGTAAGTGGGCCAGTATACAAACCCAAATTGAAAGTAAAGTACAACTGGAAGGGAAAACAGCAACTGAAAAGTAAAGCCGCAACGCCGAGCTGTCCATTGGAAATCCCACCTGAAGGGTGGGTACAGATAGCCTCCACTGCTCCTCGAGTCCAGCCGACCGCTTTGAGTACGTCCCACCCAGTGGTCCACCTCCAGGTAACGTCCTCCTCTGCAAGTCTCAACCACGATCAGTGTTGTCCGTCGTCTGCAACCAACACAACATAGTGTGGGCATAGCCCGTGCAGGGGTGAGTATAAGCTACTCATTAGGGACCCCGAGACCCCTGAAGGTCTCCCAGAATCCACAAAGGATAATCCACAAAGAAAAGATATAATCACGAAGTAACATCCGACATTGCTTAGGTATATGCCCATACATATAACTAAGTCATCAATTCACATTCGACTCCAACATCCGAGCCCCAGTACGACTCAGTCCACACAGGAAAGAAAAACATAAATCCACAGAGGATAGCATAACACAATCCACAATGGAAAGAAAAACAGGATTCAGCTCACACAGGAATACTTCTTTATATGACGATAGAGATGATCAGATATTGCCACTGATTCATCTAAGTCGTCGGACCCACAAAGGATCAATAGGTACTAACCCCTGCAATGACCCACAAAGGATCTGACCCACACAGGATCGATAGGTAACTAACCCCCGCAATGACCCACAAAGGATCTGACCCACACAGGATCGATAGGTAACTAACCCCCGCAAAGACCCACACAGGATCGGACCCACACAGGATCTGTAGGCACTGGCCCACACAGGACCACTGAGCGCTGACCCACACAGGATCAGACCCACACAGGATCGGTAGCACTGGTCCACAAAGGATCGCTGAGTGCTGTAGTCGTTGTCGAATCTACTGAGGATCTCTGCACAGTCATCGTCGTCGTCACAGCCAGCACTAGGGTTCCCGCACACAGCAAGATCATTCAGGAGGTTCCGCTCCACGAGCCGAGAGGCTGATACATCAACTAACACATAGTCCAGAGTTGATGTATCCAAAAGTTCCGTATAGACAACAGGAACTCAACGTCGCAGACGGCGCGTCAATCGGACGCCAGGAATGAGAGTTATTGGCTTTTTCGTTCCAGGGGCCCGGTTGGTTTTTAAAGAAAAACCAACCCGACCGTACTCCACCTGCGTCCAAACCTCAGGTGGAGTAAGCAAAAAGATCTATCTCACTTATATGAATCCGTCAAAGTCGACGGCACATCAATCGGACGTCTGGAGCTCAAGATATAAGTGTTTCCACTCTGAGGGCCCGGTTGGTTTCATGTACGAACCAACCCGGCCAAACCCCAAGTACTCTAAAACCTTGAGTGTGATATAGAGAAACTCTCGTCTCGATCCAAAGAATTCATCGCCACTAACGGTGCATCGATCGGAGGCCCGCAGCTCAAGTTATGAGAAAAAGACCGAAAAGGTCCGAAACGGGGGTCTGGGCCCGGCCCAACCCCCCTAGGTCGACCCGAACTGGGTCGACCCGACCCGGGTCTGGGTCCAAACCGGCCAGTGCGGCCCGGCCCTACCGGGGTGGCCAAGCCCGCCCTGGTCGCGATCCGGCCCGGCCTGGGCACGACTCGGCCCATCCGGCGGGTCGGCTCGCCCGGTTACGGCCGAGCGGAGCAGGGGGCGTGCTGCTCCCGCGTGAGATAACTGTTGCCCCGCGTGGGGCCGCCCTTGCCATCGGACATGGACGGGCCGCCATGTCCCGTGCTCCTCCGGTACCGCGCGGTCGTGGGACCGCGCTGCTGCCGCCGCGGCTTCAGCCGCGGCGGTTCTCCACAGTGGCGCGCCGGGCGCCGCCGCCTTCCGACGCCGACGCCGCCGTACAGGCGAGACGCTCCGCGGACCATCAGACGAGTTCCGGTGGTCAGAAATTCACGTCGTCTTTTCCAAAGGTCCTCCTGGGGTCCGTCCTTCACTGCGAGGACCTCGCGTCGCCCGTGCGGCCTACTTTGTCGACGTCCGTCATTTCGCACACCAAGAACGAAAGGGGCGGTGGGTTCGGACTTGTTTTTTAGTCCTCACCCATCGCGTTAGAGGTTTTAAAAGTCTCACAACAATTTTAATCATACTCTGTGGGTATAAATCACAAATATTTAAATCAAACAAACCCCTACCTCGTCGTAGTCGTCGAACGTGAGTTCTTCGCAGAATTGATCGTCGCGGAAGAAGAGGGTCGTCGCGTCGCGGAAGGGGCGTCGCGTTGTCGCGGTACACGGCGTCTCGTCGACGATCTCTGAGGGTTAAAGAAAACACACTGATTTAATTTCACGAATTAAATCCATGTTGAGGATAAAATCCAAAAAGGAAATTTAAAAGATCTGTAATCCCCTACCTCAAACAGTGTTGATCAAAGATTGTCGCGGGGAAGGATTGTCACAGAGGAACGTCGCGGGAGGAGAATCGTCGGCATCGTGGTACATGGTGTTGCGTCTTCGATCTCTAAGGGTTCGGCATTCTTCGTCGCCTTTCGTTTTCTTCGCGATCTTCGCGTTCTTCGCGTTCTTCGCGTTCTTCGCGTTCTTCGCGTTCTTCGCGAAAGAGGATGAAGAACTTAGAGTTTCTCCCAATCCTCTCAACAAGCCACCCACAAGAAAAACGTGTGTTGGTCTTATTTTATTCCATGCCAACAATTTGAAAAACAAGTTAAGAAACGAACCATTAATTCGGTGAATTAATGGTAACGTCTTAACTATCCAATTAAAAGGAGCGTTAAGAGTTTTAGAAAATGCACTAGTTGACTTTCATTAAAGAGGAGTTTTCATGGGTGCGTTAATTAGAGGAAAAGAAACGGTGGGGCTCTTGCAGGCCCCACCTCACAAATATCCTACCAAGAGGGTAGGATATTTTGGGTGCCACCCTATCCGCTTCAACTTAGCTTAAGTATCTTTAAGTGGATTTAAGTGGCTTTAAGTGAAATAAAATAAAGTTGTCGCACCACTTTATTTTATTTTCTTAACTTAACCCCAAAAATTAAAAACCACACCCGAGCAAACGCAACTCCCAAAAAAGGCGTTTCTAAGCAAATACTGGCACTGCAATTCCATCAGTGCCTTCGGAATTCGATTCTGAGCACTGGTTCAAAAGTTAGAAAAACCCGCTCATTCATTCATTGAACGTACCCAAGCCAAACTTCATAAAATGATTCAGGGCACACCGGGCCTCGGAATCAGGTGTCGTCAAAAACTACGTGCTTGTAAAATTCCCAAGAAAATTAAGAAAAAATAATTTCATTGAATTTTACGGGTCTTTACATCACTCCCACCTCAGGGCTTTACGTCCCCGTAAAGATACATCAAAAACTAGGGAAACAAAAGTGGGTAATGAGCACGCATCTGAGCCTCCCACTCCCAAGTGCTCTCCTAGAGGTTCTCGTGCTGCCATCTGATGCGCACTAGAGGAATTGACAGTCCACATAGGACCCGCTCCTGTCGATCCTCGATCTCCACCGGGACCTCCGCAAAAGTCGCCTCATCATCAACGTCCAGCTCCCCATGGTCAATGATATGTGATGGGTCGTGCACGTATCTCCTTAGCTGAGATACGTGGAAGACGTCGTGCACCCGTTGGAACTGAGGTGGTAGAGCCAGGCGATAAGCCACCTCGCCAATCCTGCTGAGGACCTGTAATGGTCCGATGAAGCGTGGAGACAATTTGCCGCCTCGGCCAAATCTCCGTAATCCACATCGAGGTGAGACACACAAGAAGATGTGGTCGCCATCCTCGAACTCTAGTGGCCTCCACCTTCTTTCAGCATAAGACTTCTGTCGGCTCTGAGCTGTCCTCATCCGCTCCTGGATGACCTGGACCTTCTCTGTCGTGGCCTGGACCATCTCCAGTCCCACCAGTGCTGACTCCCCAGGGTCTGTCCAGCACAAAGGATATCTGCAAGTCCTGTCGTACAACGCCTCGTATGGTGCCATCCCGATGGTGGAGTGGTAGCCGTTGTTGTACGCAAACTCCACCAAGGGTAGGTGGTCCTCCCATCTGTGACCAAAGTGGAGAACACATGCGTGGAGAATGTCCTTGGGAGTCTGAATGGTCATCTCCGTCTGACCATCCGTCTGAGGGTGAAAGGCAGTGCTCAGACGTAGCTGCATCCCGAACGCCTCCTGAAACCCCTTCCAAAGCTGGGAAGTAAAGTGAGCATCTCGATCGGATAAGATAGATGATGGCAAACCATGAAGATGTACAATCTCCTGAACGTAGAGACGTCCCAAGCTCTCCACTGATCCCTGCTCTCTGATGGGTAAGAAGTGAGCCGACATGGCGAGTCGGTAGACAATCACCCAAATGGAGTCATGACCTCTGGAAGTGCGTGGAAGTCCAGTCCCGAAGTCCATAGATATCTCATCCCACTTCCACTCTGGGACCTCCAAGGGTTGCACCAAGCCTGCTGGTACCTGGTGCTCTTCCTTCACCTGCTGGAAGGTGAGGCATCGAGAAATGAACTCTGCCACAGCCTTCTTCATGCTCGGCCACCAGTACTATCGTCTGAGGTCCTGGTACATCTTCGCCACTTCAGGATGTATCGCCAAAGGGGAAGTGTGAAACTATCTCAGCACCTCCTCTCTTAAAGCAACGGGTACCTAGGTACTTCCTCTGAAAATGACGTTGTGATCTGCTCCAAAGGAGAAACCATCATGTGCCTGACCTGAGGATATCTGTGCACGCCGCATCTCACAGTCAGCGTCCCCACACTGTGCCTCTCTGACCCGCTGTAGTAGTGGAGGAGAGACTGTGAGTGACTGTAGGAAAGCTGCTCCATCTCTATCCATAAAGGATATCTGCAAGGCGGCTAGCTGCTCTGTCGCCTCCTCAAGTAGCTGAATGCCCGTCCTCCTAATGAGAGCATCGGCTACCACGTTCCCCTTCCCAGGAGTATAGACTATCTCAAAGTCATAGTCCTGGAGGAACTCGAGCCATCGTCGTTGTCTCAGGTTCAGGTCCTTCTAAGAAAAGATGTACCTGAGACTCTGATGGTCATAAAAGACTGTAAAGCGTTCACCCATCAGATAGTGTCGCCATGTCTTCAGAGCGAAGACCACTGCTGCTAACTCCAGGTCATGGGTAGAATAGTTCTGCTCATGTGGCCTCAACTGACGTGATCCATAGGCGATCATTGCCCGCTCCGGCATTAGGACACATCTGAGTTCGGTCCCTGATGCATCGCAGTAGACTATGTACCCTACTCCCTCCTCCAACAGCCTCAAGATAGGTGCGCTGGTCAATCTTTGTCTCAGCTCCTGGAAGATCTGCTGACATCTGTCTGACCACACAAAGGGTTTCCCCTTCTTTGTAAGAGCTGAGAGTGGTGCCGCAACTCTGGAGAAGTCTGGAACAAATCTCCGATAGTATCCAGCTAGTCCCAAGAAACTCCACACCTCCGTCACGCTCCTGGGTGGCTCCCAAGCTAGCACTGCCTCTATCTTCGCAGGATCCACTGCAACTCCTACCTCAGAGATGACATGCCCCAAGAAGTGGACCTCGCATATCCAGAACTGACACTTTGAGAGCTTTCTATAAAGCTGGTGCTCTCGCAGTGTGTCTAGAAAAACACGCAAGTGATAGGCGTGCTCCTCCTCAGTCGTCGATTATATAAAAATGTCTTCGATGAAGACCACGACAAATCGATCGAGGTATGGCTAAAAGATCATGTTCATGAGGACCATGAACACCACTGGAGCATTGGTTACGCTGAATGGCATAAAAAAGAACTTTTAGTGGCCATACCGACATCTAAAGGTCGTCTTCTGCAAGTCCCCGTACCGAACTCTGAGCTGATGATAGCCTGACCTGAGGTCTATCTTCGAGAACCACCATGCTCCCTTGAGCTGATCGAAGAGGTCATCAATCCTCAGTAGCGGATACTTTTTCGTCACTATCACCTGGTTCAGGCGACGATAGTCGACACAAAGTCGCAAGCTCCCGTCCGCCTTCTTGGCGAACAAAATCGGCGAAGCCCAGGGTGAAACACTGGGTCGGATGAAACCCTTTCCCTGCAAATCCTCCAACTATACCCGTAGCTCTCGAAACTCAGTGGGGGCCATCCGATAAGCTGGAGTCAATATCGGGGTTGTCCCGGGGTACAAGTCAATATAAAAGTCTACCTCTCTGCGAGGAGGTAGTCCTGGAACGTCGTCGGGGAAGACGTCCGCATACTGATCAACCACTGCTGGAAAACTAGGACTTCGCACGTCAACTGCTCCTAGGATGAGGCTAGCCAACTGATGAGTGATGGGCTTTCCTCTCCTCTGCGGAAGTCCATCCTGTGCTGCGAAGGATCCCTTCTCGCCGGTGAAGGTGAACATGCTCCCGTCGGTGCATACACATCGCACCTTGCACCTAATACAATCAATCTATGCATGGACTATAGATAACCAATCCATGCCCAAGTTGACATCGTAAGGCCTCGACGCCGCTACAAGAAGATCTCAGCCGAATCTCTCACCTCCTAGAGTAATCTCACACTGCCGGCACCAGTGTGTAATCATCGAGTCTGCTCTCGTAGGAGTCTCTAGCCGTAAGGATCGAGCCAACGGCTCTGTCGGAATCTCCGAGCTCCGAACAAGGGCAGAGGCTATGAAAGAGTGACTCAATCCTGTGTCTATAAGAACTGCATCAAGGGTGGAATAGACACAGATAGTACCTCAAATCATCTTGGGCGCGCCGTGGTCGTAGGCCTCCGCTGCCTGGAGCTGTGCCTGTCTCTGCCCTCCAGCTCCCGGTGGCCAGGGTGGACCTCCTGGTGGTGGTGGTGGTAGAGCCTCAAAGCGTCACCCACCACCAGTTGCTCGGCCAGCTCCTCATCCTCGTCCGCCTTCTACCTGCGGACCGCAACGGTCGACCCTCTGCCTCTGCCTGGGTGGCCCCTCAACCGTCTGCTGCTCCTCGGCACCGTGGGTCGGGCAGTCACGAGCCATGTGGCCCTGCCCGCCGCATGTGTAGCACTGCCTGCCTCTCGAAAGTCTGGCTCCACGTTGTGTGCCCCGCACTGCTGATCCAGTGTCCTGAGGTCGTTTTCATGAGGGTCTGGTCTTCCTGGACCCATGAGTCATCTGTCGACTACCTGCTGCAGAAGACTCTGCTACGTGCCATCCCGTTGTAGGTCTCGCTGCTGATGAAGGCTCAGCAAGGAATCTCTTGATCAAAAGGGCTCGCTCCAGTACTCCCGCCTGAGTCGGAATGCTGAGGGAGATCAGCGATGCCTTGATCTCATGTCTCAATCCCTGCTCAAAGGTCCGGGCCTGGAAGAATGGGTCTCGTACCATGTCTGTCGAGTAGCGCGAGAGATCGGTAAATCTCACCGAGTATTGGGTGACTGTCAAGCTTCCCTACCGCAGCTGAAGAAGCTCCTAGATGCACACCGCACGGAGGGTGGCTGGAACGAACTTCGAGTGGAAGAGGCTCTCAAAGTCCGTCTAGAGAAGAGATGCCTCATCGTGCACATGGAGCATCAAGATCCACCATCGGCCCGCTGCCGCGTGCAGTAGGCTCACTGCGAGGATCACCATGAGGTCTGCTGGTGTCCTCACTAACCGGAAAACTCAAACCACTGCCTCCAGCCAGTCCTCGGCTGCCTGAGGGTCCGTCTCCCCGCAGAACCTGGGCGGTCGCGGGTGCTGGAACTCATGCAGTGCACTAAGGCGACGTGCATCACCAATGGTTGGGGCTGGAAGCATCAGTGGATCGGCAGGTAAAGGTACCGCCGGTGCCTCTGCTGTCAAAGGGCCCTGTACCGAGGCCTCATCGCTCGGTGGGTTGTCGTCACGCTCAACTCTTGGAACCCTAGCTGGTTACCATCGTGGGGCCATCCTAAAAAGGAAATAGGAGTGCCACGGTCAGAATTGTATACCTGGTGAGCTGACACAAAGAAAACTTGAAACACACATGCAATCAATGTTTTCGTGCATTAAGTCGGAAATCAGAAGTCAGGGTCCTCGTGTACAGATACGTCGGCCGCCGCACCAACACTGGACTCCCTGAACTGATAACCACACCCAATACGATTAACACTATTGCTTCACATAGAAAAAAGATCAGAGTCCCAAGTTCTATAGTAGAACTGAACTCCTCTAATACCAATTTGTCACGACCCGTCCTCGGGGCCCATGCCGTGACTACCCCAAGCCCGCCTTCCATAGGCGAGGGGCTGGCGACTAGCACCAAGGCGTAAATCCCGGTAAAAAGGGAAGGCATTGCCTTTTTAAAGTAAACAAAAAAACACCACAGAGCAAGCAAGTAGCAGAAGTAATCACTAAGTCAAAACAGAGTACAATAGTAAGTGTGGAAAAGTAAGTGGGCCAGTATACAAACCCAAACTGAAAGTAAAGTACAACTGGAAGGGAAAAATGCAATTGAAAAGTAAAGCCACAATGCCAAGCTGTCCACTAGAAATCCCACCTAAAGGGTGGGTACAGATAGTCTCTACTGCTCCTCGGGTCCAACCGACTGCTCCTAGTACATCCCGCCCAGTGGTCCACCTCCAGGTAACGTCCTCCTCTGAAAGTCTGAACCACGATCAGCGCTGTCCGTCGTCTGCAACCAACACAACGTAGTGCGGGCATAGCCCGTGTAGGGGTGAGTATAAGCTACTCAGTAGGGACCCCGAGACCCCCGAAGGTCTCCCAGAATCCACAAAGGATAATCCAAAAAGGAAAGATACAATCACGAAGTAACATCCGACATTGCTTAGGTATATGCCCATACATATACCTAAGTCATCAATTCATGTTCGGCTCCAACATCCAAGCCCCAGTACAACCCAGTCCACACAGGAAATCAAAACGTAAATCCACACAGGATAGCACAACACAATCCATAAAGGAAATCAAAACAGGATTCAGCTCACACAGGAATACTTCTTTGTATGACGATAGAGATGATCAGATATTGTCACTGATTCATCTAAGTCGTCGAACCCACAATGGATCGATAGGTAATAACCCCCGCAATGACCCACAAAGGACATGACCCACACAGGATCGATAGGTAACTAACACCCGCAATGACCCACAAAGGATCTGACCCACACAGGATCGATAGGTAACTAACCCCAGCAAAGACCCACACAGGATCTGTAGGAGCTGGCCCACACAGGACCGCTGAGCACTGACCCACATAGGATCGGACCCACACAGGATCGGTAGCACTGATCCACAAAGGATCACTGAGTGTTGTAGTCGTCGTTGAATCCACTGAGGATCTCTGCACAGTTGTCATCGTCGTCGCAGTCGCAGCCAGCACTAGGGTTCCCGCACACAGCAAGCTCGTTCGGGAGGGTCCGCTCCACAAGCCGAGAGGCCGATACATCAACTGACACATAGTCTAGAGTTGATGTATCCAAAAGTTCTGTATCGACAACAGGAACTCAACGTCGTAGACAGCGCGTCAATCGGACGCCCGGTCTGAGAGTTATTGGCTTTTTCGTTCCAGGGGCCCGGTTGGTTTTTAAAGAAAAACCAACCCGACCGTACTCCACCTGCATCCAAACCTCGGGTGGAGTAAGCCAAAATATCCGTCTCACTTAGAGGAATCCATCAAAGTCGACGGCACGTCAATCGGACGTCCGGAGCTCAAGATATAAGCGTTTCCGCTCCGAGAGCCCGGTTGCTTTCGTGTACGAACCAACCCAGACAAACCCCAAGTACTCCGAAACCTTGAGTGCGATATACCTAAAGGACCGTCTCGATCCAAGGATTGCATCGCCGCTGACGGTGCATCTATCGGAGGCCCACAGCTCAAGTTATGAGCAAAAGACCAAAAAGGTCCGAAAACGGGGGTCTGGGCCCGGACCGACCTGGCCCAACTCCCCCTGGGTCGACCGGACCTGGGTCCGGGTCCGACCCATCCGGCGTGGCCCGGCCCGGCTAGGGTGGCCCGGCCCAGCCTGGGCACGACCCGAACCAGCCTGGGTGCGACCCGGCCCGGCTAGCGGGTCGGCTCGGCCGGTTACGGCCGAGCAGAGCGGGGGGTGTGCTGCCCCCGCGTGAGAGAACTGTGGCCTCGTGTGGGGTTTCCCTTGCTAGCGGACGCGGCCGGGACACCACGTCCCGTGCTCCTCTGGTCCCGCACGGTCGCGGAACAGCGCTGCTGTCGCCGCGGCTTCAGCTGCGGCGGTTCTCCACGGCGGCGCGCCAGGCGCCGCCGCCTTCCACCGCCGGAGCCGCCGTGCCGGTGTGGCGCGCCAGCGGGACGCTCCGCGGACCACCGAACGAGTTCCGGTGGTCGGCAATTCACGTCATCTTCGCCAAAGGTCCTCCCGGGGTCCTTCCTTCACTGCGAGGACCCCGCATCGCCCATGCAGCCTGCTTTGTCGACGTCCGCCATTTCGCACACCAAGAACGAAAGGGGTGGTGGGTTTGGACTTGTTTGTTAGTCCACACCCATCGCGTTAGCGGTTTTAAAAGTCTCACAACAATTTTAATCATACTCTGTGGGTATAAATCACAAATATTTAAATCAAAAAAACCCCTACCTCGTCGTAGTCATCGAACGAGAGTTCTTCGCGGAATTGATCATCGCGGAAGAAGAGGGTTGTCGCGTTGCGGAAGGGGTGTCGCGTTGTCGCGGTACATGGCGTCGCGTCGACGATCTCTGAGGGTTAAAGAAAACACACAGATTTAATTTCACAAATTAAATTCATGTTGAGGATAAAATCCAAAAAGTAAATTTAAAAGATCTGTAATCCCCTAACTCAAACGGTGTTGATCGAAGATTGTCGCGGGGAAGGATTGTCGCAGAAGAACTTCGCGGGAGGAGAATCGTCGGCGTCGCGGAACACGACGTCGCGTCCTTGATCTCTGAGGGTTTGGCGTTCTTGTTCGCCTTTTGTGTTCTTCGCGTTCTTCGCGTTCTTCACGTTCTTTGCGTTCTTCGCGAAGGAGGATGAAGAACTTAGAGTTTCTCCAAATCCTCTCAACAAGCCACCCACAAGCAAAATGTGTGTTGGTCTTATTTTATTCCATGCTAACAATTTGAAAAACAAGTTAAGAAACAAACCATTAATTCGGTGAATTAATGGTAACTTCTTAAATGTCCAATTAATAGGAGAATTAAGAGTTTTAGAAAATGCACCAGTTGACTTTCATTAAAGAGGAGTTTTCGTGGGTGCGTTACTTAGAGGAAAAGAAACGGTGGGGCTCGTGCGAGCCCCACCTCACAAATATCCTACCAAGAGGGTAGCATATTTTGGGTTCCACCCTATCCACTTGAACTTAGCTTAGGTGGATTTAAGTGGCTTTAAGTGGCTTTAAGTGAAATAAAATAAAGTTGTCGCACCACTTTATTTTATTTTCTTAACTTAACCCCAAAAATTAAAAACCACACCCGAGCAAACGCAACTCCAAAAAAAAGGTGTTTCTAAGCAAATATCGGCGTTGCGATTCCATCGGTGCCTCTGAATTTGATTCCGAGAACCGGTTCAAACGTTAGAAAAACCCGCTCGTTCGTTTACTGAAAGTACCCGACCCAAACTTCGGAAAATGATTCTGGGCACACCGGGCCTCGGAATCAGGTGCCGTTAGAAACTACGTTTTTGTAAAATTCCCAGGAAAATTAAGAAAAAAATTGCCTTGAATTTTAAGTTTCTTTATAATGAGGGAATTTAAAAATTGTTATATGTATCATTTTTATATTGAGGATGACATAATCAATATTTCGGGGTAATTTAGATATATTTATTTTAGTTTTTTGGATTATGTTCTTAGTATTAGAGTTGGACCATGTTCCTTTTTGAATCAACCATTTCATCCAAGTATTTTTGGGTTTATCAAGCATTAAGGTGGGAAAAATTTTCACAACGGGACATGATTTTTTGTATTATTTTAATTATTTAATTATAATTATATTTATTCTCAATTTTTTGGATAATTCATTTTCAAATTTTAAAGTTTCGTTGTTTTAACTCAGGCACACGGTGGGAGCACACTATCCTAAACTGTGAACTGACTATGAAAATGTGCCTATAACTAGGAAGAGTAAAACTAAAAAGTTGGTGCATAGTATTTTTGACAATTCACCCTACCAATGGGATGAGTTTCATTCCTCTAATAAGGATCACGGGGTTGGCACATGGTTTAGCCCACCATGTGGACAAATTATGAGTAATGCCTAGCCTTTACATTTTTTAAAATTCACAATCTACCCTACATAAAAATAAAACCACTAAAGAAGTTCTCTCACTCCCCACCCCCCCCCCCCCCTCTTACTCAATGAACCATCCCCAGGGGCTCCCCCTCACACTCACTACCTCTTATCTAGCCTCCTTTCTCGTCTGGATTTGAGTGTGTACAGCCAAGGTAAGAACATCTTCTCTTTCATTTCCCTCTCTCTTACTCCTTATCCTTTCCATTCCTACATCTTGAGGTCTTCCAAACCACCGCGTGTTCTCATGGTCTAATTGTTATGTGTTTTATTTGCACTTAGGGTTTCTCTTGATCGTGTAGGGTTCCTTGGACTTGATTGAGGTAGAGTTGGGCCTCGAAAATCAAAGGTATTGAGATATTCTCTGATTAAGGTAGGTTTCCCCTTGGTGTTGGTCATTTAATTTTGGAACATTATTTATTTCCCTTTAAAATCCATGTTTTAGGTATTCATTGGTAATGATATATGTATCTATAAATTTATTATAAAGGGAAACCAAGTTTTACTTGGTTTCCATTGTATGAAATAGGGGGTTTTCAATTAACTGTGCATTTTAATTTATTTGAAAACTAACTTATACTCGTAATGTTTTATAAACTACTTATTTGGCATTTTTGACAGAATTTTGTCATTTAAAAGGGCATATAGTTCATTAAATTAAGTTTTGGATTATTCTTTAAATTATTCTTGTCTTTTTAAGTAATATTTGAAATTCCAAAAAAATGATAAAGTGTTTCAAAATATGTTTTTAATAAAAATGGTAAGGATGACAAATTTATTTTGATGTTATTACCATATAAAAGGGTATGAATATATATATATATATATATATATAGTACAATTGACATGGAAGTGTTTGGATAAGTGGAATTAGAGGTGATTGTGTGTCTGTGTTTGTGTCAATGTATATGTACATAATGATAAAGGGGATCATGCATATTCTAATTTGATACTTGAACTAAGTTTATAATTAGGTTTTATGTGTATTTATAAAAATTAAGTATAAGGCCTAGTTGGAACCTTTCAAAAAGTGCTTAATACTTTTTTTTGATAGGAAAATAGTCAGGTTTTGTATGAAACTCACTTTTAAAGGTTTGGATGTGTGATTTTAATATTCCTTGGGTGGTTTTTTATTGTAAATGGTTATGAAATCTATGGAACTACTTTTCATCTTTTCAGAAGAGATGATATGTTTATTTTTTAAAGTGTATTAGTTCAAACTTTATGGGAAATATGGGTTCTTGGCTGGGTAAACCTAGATAGGATGGTATCTCTTTCCACTAGTTATATATAGTGATGTTTTTGAATTCCTTCCACTAACTAGTGATGTGATACTAGATCCTTACACTAATTAAGGGTCTCCCTAATTAGAGAGGTTATTCCTAGGTTTCCTCTAGCATATAGTTACCCATAGGTTGCTTTCACATGATGTGCATTTAAATTATTTCTTCTTTATGTATCTTATTTATTTACTTTAAATTGCATATATTTTATAGTTTTATTACACTTTCTTGTGCCTTGTCTCCTTATGTTAGAATGATATTTTAAAGTTTATTAAAAAGAGAATTTCAAAGTGGTTTAAATGGGTGTTTTATTAAAAATGATTTTGCATTTAATAAATATTTTAAAAGTTATTTTTTTCAATGAAAAGAAAAGAAAAATAAATTTTACCAATGATTGAAAATACTTATATCAAATTTTATATAAAATGAGATAAAAGCCTATTTTTATAATGTATTTCAAATTAGTATAAAAGAAAATTTTATTTAAAGATTATTATTAGGAGTTTGGTTTCACTTAGGATTCCAATTGATCTCTTTTTATCACACCCAGCTATATCATTTTAGTTTTAGGTTCTGGTTATTCTCGTGACCACTCTTTCAGCATTTATTAATAGTGGATAGTGACTTGTATATTTATATGGAGGTAGTTTTGGTGGTTTTATTTGTTTTAGTTTGTTTCCTTTAATTTATTAACCAATTAGACCTTTAAATTTTTTCTAAGGATAGAGGGTATGTCACAACCCCCTCCCTCTATAGGTATCCCTCCTAGGCTGAAAATGATGGGAGAGACATAATGACCCCTGAGTACCACCTCCAGTAAGCCCTGGTTTGGAGACAAGCACTGAGGGTATAAAAATATCACAAATAGAAGGAATTACCCTCTAAATATACATGATCAAGAGGTAGGATAAACAATCACCAAAAACTCTAGAATATAATATAAAATTAAAAAAAACCCATCCCAAAATTCATGAAAAATTTCTATAGATATAATAAAATTCTTCGAGTAAAAATGTAAAAATAAAATTCATATAGTAGCGACTCAACAATATCTCCAAACCAAAGATATAAATGCCTAGATCAGACCCCAAGGTCCCCCTAGAAACCCAAAACTAGGTTATATATGTAGGGTGATCATACAAGTATACTCAGTAGGATCATAACCAAGGTCTCCAGTAAAAATGTGGAAACAATATACTAATACACCAGTTAACAAATAGAAGAACCAACCAGAACATAAACTGGTCAAATAACAAAAATCAGCCTCACCATGGCTCACTCTCCAAACCAAGCATTCAATAAAGTAATACAGTCTCAAAAACATAATAAGGGAACCCTGTTTCCACTTCCCCACTGATTTTACACTCTCATACCCCAACATAAAATTTAATGTTCTCCTATCCCTTCAAAACATATCACATCACAACACATGTATGATGTGGGTGGGGACGCAGCCCTACCTACCCCACCCATGTAAGGTATATCATCCAATTCCAATATCTTACATCATTAAATCACATCACATATTTCCTGAAGACACCTGGGTTATCACATCACATATTTCCCAAAGAAACCTGGTTCATCACATCATATCTCATCACATAACCAGATAAGTAGGGTATCATGTTGGTGAAGGACACCAACCTCGTTCCCTCCTTCTACCACACATGATGGTGACCACATATCACATCGCAGTATAGCCTCATCATTCCACAAATCACCCAAAGACACCTGGGACAACACTACTAGGTAATCTCTAACACCAACACTACCAAAGGAGGGGTGGTGTAGTGGGTGTAGCCATCCATCCATATCACCACCATCATAGATATTGAGGAAAACATCTAAAATCCTAAAACTCTGAGTTTTGGTAAGGACCATCTTGGGTGGGGTGTGTATAGAAATAACATAAAATAAATGGTATATGGATAGAAAATAATACCAAACATATGAGTTCACAACGACTACACTTTGATGAATCACCATGCCACCACTACACCACATGTAAACCATCACAACGGCTTCCACCATTATACGAAACACACCACACGCCCACCACACAAAACCACACTTTCCCTCTTTCAATTTTAGGTTCCACCAATTAACAGATTTAATGAGTTTCCACTAACTCCCATTGAAAAATCCATTTCCTTCCAATTTTTTCATACCGTTCATTTATCATTCAAATTAATTCATCCAATTACCACACACCAATTTCCATCCCATTATTTATTCATTTCATCACTACATTTTATTTCATTTCTAACAAGATAACTAACAAATCAATGCCACAAATTAGTTCATCCATCACACACAATCTATCACTGAAAATCCACCTCAGCCATGCTAACTCAATAAAACTACCACATATCACAACCACCACAACCACAACCACAACACATCACCATACACAACATGTCCACCACACAACTTCCCAGAACACATATCATGTGCATACCATTGCAAAAATACCCATATCAAAAACCTCACACCACACCAATAAACAACATCACAGAACAAATCGACACAACAAACCCTATGCCAAGACCATCACATCATTTCCTCACACATATTGTGGCCCATCTAATCAATACCACCATCAAACAACATCCAAAACACAAAAGGAAACACATATAAGATAACCACACAAAAAATCACATTTAAAATTTCAAAAAAAATAATATTAATGGTATTTTATCACTTTATTTATTTGTTCAGCATGGGTATTATCGCTCAATTTTTATTTCATTGGGAAACCATTTATTATCCTTGTATATGTTATTTAGCTTTTAAATTCAAGGTGGTGTAAATAGTCAATATATCAAGGGTTTTATACACATAATCTATAGTATATAAAAGGCTCCCAACATCCATGATTTTTAGAAATTTCAAAAAATCATTCATAACACATCATTAATAACATCAAAGTAGTAAAATCATTCAATTTCTCCCCATCCCCATCAATTTCAGATTTTCCAATTAATTGTCTTATTAAGACGAAACTTTCAATACACCAAAAGGAAGTAAAAAACCATGAAATCCCCACACATATCATATAAATATAGAGATAAGGGGGATCCCCTAACTCAAAGAATATTTATGATTCACTACACACTACAGGGAAAAGAAGACATATCCCGAAAACCACAACCATGCTAAGAATCCCTAGATCAACATGAACCACACTTATAGATAATCAAAACGAAACCCAAAATCAACCTGAACCAAAGAAACAAAAAAAATAGTGAATCTATGATAGAATAATGAAAATAAACTATGAATAGAGAAAATAACTCACCAAAAATCCCCAAATACCAACTACGACAACCCAAGGATTGTTCCAAAAGAAGAAGGGATGGATGATCCTCCAAAACACCTAGTTTTCACTCAATGTGAATACATTTCATGAATTTATCCTCTATTTAATCATCCTAGATTAATACATTTCATGAATTCTTATTTCACAATGTGAATATGTTTCATGAATTTCTCCTTTGTTTTATACTAGCTATGAATTATGAGCTACATAATCCATGAAACAAAAACTCATATTGTGAATTCCTCTTTCATTATGTGAATTACATGCTACAATACACTTTCACATCCAAACCCATATAACCATCCTCTATCCTCCACTGAACACCTCCGACTACCAAAAATAGTAATGTTACTGGAAAAGAAGACATGAACCATTACAATAGATACATATTAAATTATTTTCATCCTCAAGAATCAAAACCAAACCTAAAAGAAGGATAGGGTATGAAAAACCATCTTGCGATATACCTCTCAAATAATATTATTACAATTCAAATGATACCAACATTCAAACAAACCCAACTAAAATGCCCATGAAACATTATGTACAACCAAAACACCATCCCTCTTCATGAATAACAACACATCATCTGAAACCTTACAGGAGCCTCTACTTTCCACAAAAATATCTACACCACAATTTCAACCTCCTCTTATACCAATCCAAAATAATACCATGACCAACATAAAATAAGACCCATAGCACATAAACCAAGGAATACCATATTATATATAAATATATTTTCCTCTTTGGATAGCACTGACTTTCCCACAAGGTTTTAAATGCATTATAGTATAATATATATTGATTAGAAATCTGGTATTCCCATATTCACTTACATAGACATTTATCCTAAATTAAATCATCAAGGAAACAACACATCTCCTAATAAAGAAAGATTCAAACATCACATAATCAAAAAAATCAATGAAAAATCAAAATAACTGTGGGTACTTGGAACACATCTAAATATCACACACCCAAGTAATTTTCTCTAGGCCACGGTGGCCCCACAAAACATGAATCAAGGGTACTAAGAATTCATCTACATCTCACACACCCTAGTACTTTCCTCTAGGAAACAATGGACCCAAATTACATGAATCAAGGTAGTGATTCATCCATGAAACACTTTCTCTCATTGGTCCAAGATATTTATTGATCTATCCACTAATTTCACATCATCCTTAATATCTAAGTCTCCCCAATCAATGATATGGGAGTCATCGTGAAGAAACTGAAGAATCTAGGACACATCAAAGATGTTATGGATTCTGTCCATATGTGGTGGATGTTCCAACTAATATTCCATCATGATAATATGCTCCAACACCTCAAAAGTTCAAACAAACTATGGTGAAAGCTTAATCCCCATAACAAAAAATCTATTTCTCCCACCGGGGATAAATACTAAAGAACACATAGTATCTAATATTAAAATATTGGTGCCTCTTTCTATTATTATAGTAGTCCCTATGAAGGACTTTTGTCGCTCTAATCCTCTCTCAAAATAACTGGATCTTTATAATCATGCTCTTCACCAGATCAGAACCAAGAACTACTGACTGCACAACCTCCCTCCAACACAACAGAGAATGGAATGACCACCCATAAAACACCTCAAATAGATACATTCAAATGGATGAGTGGTAGCTATTGTAGTAGGAGAACTCAACCAAAGGAAGTTTCCTAACCCATAATCTTCCAAAGTCCAAAACAAAGGTACCTAACATACCCTCCAGTTCCTAGATGGTTCACTCCATTTACCCATCTATTCGAGGGGGAAAGCAGTGCTAAGGTACAACTAGGATCCAAAAGAATGTTGCACTAACCTCTAGGAATGTGAGGTAAAATGTGGATTTCTATCATAGATCATGTTTCGTGTACCCTATAAATACAAATCACATCTTCCACAAACCGCATCACTAATTCACTCACGAAACTCAACTCCCAGAACTCCAGAAAATGTGTTAACTTCATAAGTTGGTCCATTATCAAAAAAAATACATCACAAACTAACTAATCCTGGGGTAACCTAGTGATGAATTATATTTAAATATATTTCCATTACCACTCAGTAATATCCAAGTACTACAATAAACCTCTAGGTACATGATAATCTTATTACACCAACTAAAAAACCAGAGACCATGTCAAAAACTTTGTCCGTAATGACGTCTTGAGGACCTTGTATTTGGTATTTTTTTATACCAGTTGTACTTGTACATGGGGAGAGTAGAGATGATAGTGTTTTAAAAATATTTTAGTAAATTTATGTCTTGTGAGTAGAAATGGGGGGTGAGGGTGTTATTTATACTTTAGGAGGGGTGGTTTTAAGTGATTAAATAAGCATTATTTTATAAATTTCATTATAATATTTACATAATAGTGATTAATTTATTTTATTAAGATAAATTTATTTTGTGGGAATAAAAATAGTTTTTATAAAAACAAATCATTTATGTTTAATTTGTTCTTATTTTCACTTGTAATTAATTGGTAAAGAATGGATTCATTTTATGAACATTTTTAAAATATATTTTTATAATTTAGTAAATCTCATTAATTCCCTCTATTCCAAAGTATAGGTGATAACAATCATAATTAAATATTAATATCAAGTCATCTGTTTAAGCTTGATGTTTTGTATAACTTAAGATATCAAAGAGATTAAATTTAAGAAATAGGCATAATGCAAAATCTTGGGGTGTAACATTCTACCCATATTCAATAAAATTGTGTCCTTATAATTTTATATTTCACTCTGAAAAGCAATGTTTGATACTTTAAAATTCCTTTATGGGAAACCTACATCATAAATATGGTTTACAAAACGTTTTCTTAACAAGAGAGAAATGGAAATGTGAATGTCACCACAAAATTAGGCTTTTGAATATAATAAAATTATTTTTAATTTAAAATATGTACATGGAATAGAAATATAACTATTAAGTTCTGATGGATAATGATAGAGGGAATGTTCATTAGAAGGTTAATGACCCCAAAACGATAGACCAAATTGGTCTGAAAAAGTTCATTGACATCATAAAAAAATGGGAATAGGATAAAATTTTAATTCAAAATCATTTCATAAGATATACTTAATTTATTTCATCTCATAAGTATAGTATCACTATTTTCTTGTGCTTTTATCTATATCCACTTCATTTCTTAAACTAATAAATGGATATACAATATGCATTTTTATACCTGTAGCATTTTATCAAAAGATAAGAAGGTCAATCCTTTTTCCTTTAAAAAATTACCAAAACAAAACTTATAATCATATGTTATCCAATATGTTAAATCAATACTTTAACCTCAAATAATAACATCCAATGTTCAAATTAATCTATTCCATAATTATTTAATCATAAGACTCATCCAAAATATGTCATTCCAAATTCAAATACCAAAAATTTAGAATGAAATTCACTAAATTTTCAAAATAAACTTGACATTAGATTCCCCATATAATATAATGTATCTATTATTTTTACATATAAAATATATGAATACTTGGATCACCTTAAAACCTCAATATAAACATGTTTTCTTCCAAATCTTGAAATAAGAACAAATGTGGTACAATCCTTATATATTTCATTATTCTTATAACCAAAATGTCATTGATAAAATAATTTTACAAAATAATTCTTGAATATAAAAACATAAATTCTTTAATTATTCTACTTAGACTATAGATAATATTGACTTTAATACATTTTCTTCTTATGGGTTATATTCCCTTGATGCTTTGGGAATTAATTTCTATAATGACCCATCTCCTTACAGTTGAAACATTACACATTTACACCTTATTTCTTTCCCTCATAATAACGAGTCTAGTGACCTTTCTCTCAAACCTTGTAACAAACTCTCATTACCTTAATTAAAGTACCACGGTGTTTCTTTCTATAATTATCACATGTGGTAAAATCATTATTTTCCCTTTTCCCTTTATCTGTATCTTTCTTCTCCATTCTCTTCTTCTCTTGATTTCCATTAAAGTCATAAGAATTATAGAATTTTTTCTCTATCTTTATAGAACAAGAGACTATATATTCATATGATGAAAATTTTGGGGGACTGGCGCCTATCAGATTAATGGATTTGATAAATAAAATAATTGATCAATATTACTTCTTGGGTTAGGTATATAGTCGGAATTATACCTTGATAATATTGTAGATTTGTATTCTTATTTAGTAGCATTTTCATCCTCCTTTTTATCAATATTAAGAATTATCTCACAATATCTACTCACAGTTCATGAGGAAAATATTTTTCCAAAAACATATTTAAAATCCTTACATTCTATGATTTATATCTCTTCTTCATCCTTAGTGTTTTTAATCAATAACCACCATTGATCCTCAACTCTAGAGAAATAATAAACTGTCTTGACAACCCTCTCCCTTATATTACTTCCCAAAGTGACAAATATATTATTTAGATAACTTATCCATTTCTCAAATACAAATTTATTTGTATTACCATTTAATTATGGTGGTTTTATTCTCATAAAGGGGTCTAACATTATTACACCGCATTGTAGATCATGTCGTTATATACGTTTTAGGTTATTATTCATAACCCAAGTTAGTTGTCGCAAGATAGTTATAATTTGTTCTGTTCCAGTTCCAACTCTAGCTCGAGTATCATTATCTTTCCTAGGATATAAATCCCTACATGGATTATGTGCATTGATATGGTTCTCATTCATTATACTGTGTTCCATTTCTAAATAATGGCATACACTAGATTAGGTCATAACATTATGAAACATAATGTATAATCACAAAACTAATTAACATAAATTGAAATTTTAGGCATAACTAATCTATAAATCATATGTTTGGTTTCTATGGGATTATTTCCAAATTGTTTTATAGGGTTTTATTCTCGAATATATATTTTCTTATATCTAGTTAAGTTTCTACTAAACTTCCTCTAATACTAATTGTAATGACCCCTTGAGGACCTTGGATTTGGTCTTTTGGTGAGATAAGTAGAACTTGGATTTGGGGAGAGTGGTGAGGAGATATTTTGGCACAGATTTTAGCATATTAAATTCTTGTGATTAGAAATGTGGTGGTGAGGTGTGTTATTTATACTTGAGGATGGGTGGTTTAAAGTGATTAAATAATGATTATCTTATAATTAAAGCTAGCCACATTGACATGGAATTAATTTCCATGAATTTGGATGATAATTAATGTTGTAAAGGATGTATAAGGTTTATAAATACTAAAAAAAAACCATTTAATATTTTATTTTTTAGGTATTTTAAGCCTTTACCCTTTTAACTTTAACTTGTTTCATTATTTTACCTATACTATGGTAAATACATTTTTACCGCGGTAACTTTTTAATGCCTAAAAATAAGAATGACATAAAAAAATAATTTGGATCATATGATTTAATTTATTTAATCCATTTTACCAAATTAAATTTGTATAATTGTAAAAATTAGATTTAAAATTAACCCCATAGACACAATGAGAAAGAGGGTCTTTAAATGGAAAAAATTCTAAATGTTTGAAATGTTTTTATATCTAATTTCAATGTAAAATTGATTTCAATGACCTAAATTGGATTTAATGATGTGTAATTGAACTAATTAGACTTTAAAACTAATTTAAGATATAGTTTAACATTATAAATTATTTATATGAAAAGTTAATTTTCAATTAAAATGCAGTATTTTCACTTTTCATCAAAAATGAAACTTATCATAAAAATACCAAAAAATCGCCCTAAGATATTTTTGATATACCTATTTTAAAAATGAATTTTATTTTTTCAAAATAAAATTTATAAAAGTTTCAAAATTTATTTTTAATTAGGTGCACCATTAAAAGGAAAAAAAATCGTTTTAGAAAAATATAGATTTTATGCTTAAAATTGGATTTATTCTTATATAAGGCTATAAAAATTATTAGATGAATTTTAAAAAAATTATTAAATATTTAAAATATATATTTCATTATTAACTTTCACTAATAGTGATTAATTTAATTTATTAAGATATAATTCCTTTGGAGGTATAAATTTTTTTTTATAAAAACACATCCTTTATGTTCAATTGGTTTTTATTATAATTTCTAATTAATTGGTAAAAAATGAATTCATTTTATAAACATGTTTAAACTATATTTTCATAATTTAGTTAAAATCATTAATTCCTACCATTATAATGGTTTGGTTATAAAGATCACAATTAAATAAAAATATTTAATCAATTTTTTATGCTCGGTGTTCTGTGTAACGCAAGCTATTGAAGAGATTAAATTTAAAAAAGAGGCATACTGTAAAATATTAGTGTGTTACACTATCCCTGACCATTTTATCCCTAGAAAAAAAACTATCTCCTCAAGTTACAATACATCTTAGTCATGCCAGGATGCACTTCTAAAGTTCAGTTATGAAACTCACAGAGAACTCCCTCACGCAGTTCCAATGTGATAAAAATTCTTCCCTAAAACAACACTTGGTTCTAACCATCCCACTAAAGCATCACCATGTCCAACAGAGTAATGCATCACCTCTTACTATAAGTCTCCCCATTTATATTCCTCCACCTACAATATTAAGGAAGAATCAACTATCATATAATGAAGACAACCTCAACTATATCTCTCACCCACATCAAGATGCATAACTATACGCTCTTTTATCCCTTTCTATACATCAACAGACTCCTGAACTATTTATACTTGGGAATTCTGAGTTAACACATTGACATCAACATTCCCCTTTTAGGGGGTGTAATAGATATATATATCAAAATTCCAAATAAATTCTATCTACCTCCACTGGCATAGATTCAAATATAAATAAGAAAATACATACTTCACGAACTTTCGGTCTATGAAAATCATAAAGTGATAATTGATGTGGTAATGTCACCAAAATCTCAGCAAAAACACAAATGATAAAAACTCTAGACTATAGGTATAATAATTATTCTTACAGTGACATAACTACCTAGACCCATAAGGGGTCACTTCCCCCTACTACATCAATACGAGTACTATGCCCATATAAGAATCATTATAGGAAACCTCAAACATCATGCCCTCCTCGGGAAATCAAAGCACTAGACCATTGACAGACTTATTTTTTAGGTAATTGAATTCCTCCTAGAACTAATTATCCCAAAAAAAAATTTTGTTCTTCTTATTCAAGGTTGTCAATGGGACTGCAATATGAGAGAAATCAGAAGAAAAACAAACCTCAACTAATATCCATCCAGATTGAGAAAACTATGAACCTCATCCACATTCTTGGGTTCTACTGAGGAAATAATTTCCTCAACCTTTGATATGAATACTAACACACCATGATGAGACACCACATGCCAAATAAAATGAACCTATCACATCTTGAACTTACACTTAGACAGCTTTCCACATAGCTATCAGTGTTGAAGGAACTGAAAAAAAAATCTGAGATGATTGAAGTTATCCTCCTCTAACATCGAGTAGATTATGATATCATCAGTGAATAAAATGAAAAAAATGGTCTATTTACTCACATAAGAAGGATTTAATGCACCCCATTAATAAGGATAGTGCATTTGTGACAATGAATAGAATGACCATGAACTAAAAATGCCCAAAACTACATTTGTAGGTAGACTTCAGGATTTCCTCATCTTTCACCCTCATCTAGTGATATCTAATACACAATTAGAACTTCAAAAACCAATTATCTTCCCTTGGTTTTTTGAATAGATCATCGATCCTTGGAAGAGGGTAATGTTTTCGGACTGTTACCTAATTCAACCTCTGGTAGTCTATGCACAACTTCAAACAACCATCTACATTCTTGGAGAATAACACGAGAGTAACCTATAGAGACACATTGGGTGTGATGAAACTGTTAGGTCCACTAGGCTGGATACCCTGAGAGGGGGGGGGGTGAATCAGGGTATGACTAATTAAAAATTAATGCCCGTTCTGATCTTGTTTCGCTGTTAAGCAAAACACTCTTCTCTCTTTTCCCTGTTGCACGATATAAACAGAATGTAAAGCAAGCACAGGACACAGCAATTTTACTTGGTTCACCGCTAAGGGCTACATCCAAGGAGCATACGCCGACAGGTTGCCGGTCGTACCAAATTCCACTAATCTTCACTAGCTGTGGATTACAAGGTTTGGGCTAGATCACTTCTATGCCCAGGCTCACTGCCTTTAGAATGTTTAGGGTCAGCTCACTGCTTTCCCAAGGGTCACTCCCTGTTTCTCTCTCTCTGGCTCACTGCCGGTGGAGAGGATCACCTTCTTCCTCTTCCTGAGCTCACTGCTCTTGGATGGAATTAACTCACAGTTTATAGACCTGTAGGTCTCTTCATTTTCATGAAAGAATGCATCTTCCTCTGTATGTAGATGCTCTGTTGAAGTTCAACTTTCACCCGTAGATGAATACCCCTTTGCCACTATCCACTGGGCAACCTACCTTTGGAAAGACCTTCGCAAAGCACCCTACAATGCGAGGCTCCCAATTTCGCGAAGCTCAAACAAGCCTTCGCGAAGCTCCTGCCTTTTCGCGAAGCTCACTCGCGAAGCTCCTTCGCGAAGCACTCTCGCGATGCTCAAGCCGTCGCAAAGCAACGACCCTCGCGAAGCTAAGTAAGACAACGCGGAGCTCGCAGGTTTCGCGGAGCTACAATAGCCGCCGCGAAGCACCTTTTTCGCGAAGCACACTGGCTCCGCGAACCACCTTCGCAAATCGAGAGCAAAGTATTTTCTCTGAAAAATCTCTCTACTTCGCCTGAAGGGGTCGGCCTCTATTTATAGGCGATTCCACCGACCCTCGTCCCTTCCGCGCGAAGTCAACGCCGCGTCATCTCAAATCGCAAAGCTCCAAAGTTTCTGTCGGAATTCTGTCCAAATCGCGAAGCTCTACGGCAATCTTCCGTTCGCGGAGCTTGACGTAGTCGCGATGAATCACCGTCAACTTACCTTCGCGGCTCGCGCCTTCGCCGCGAAGCTCCCTCGCAAAGCCCAACATTCCTTCGCGCCTTCGCCGCGATGGTCTCTCGCAAAGCCCTTCTCCGCCGCGATGCGCTTCAGCCTCTGCCGTTCGCGAAGCTTGACGTACTCGCGAAGCATCACCGCCTCCATTCTTCTGGTCTTCGCGATTCCCAAACCATGCATCCTATCTTCGCGAAATTCATGCCTTTGCCATATTAAATTGTGCTCTTCATTGAAATCCTCTTTTCGCGATGCTCACCAAACTCCAAATTTTGGACCCCAAAAATTTGGCAAACACTGGAAAACGGCGCCACCTTGTACTGCTCTTTTGTACCGCCTCCAGATTGTCCTTTCCTTTGTCATAGTTCTTTGTCAACATGGAATGTCAACAACTTCTCGGGAACTCGACAATTCTCCATGGAAACCTGCTTTGTCAACAAACACAATCAACCCAAAAATGCTGCAATGTTACCTTGAGGGATTTTTGCCCAACAATCTCCCCCTTTGGGTTTGTTGACAACTCTTCACAACTCTGCTCAGAAACATTTTCTGCACTTTGATACCTCACTGAGTCTTCTTCCAGCTGCTACCACCATTCGCCTCTTGCGATTATGATAGCGTTCAAGGATTCACTTAACATGTACTCTAAGCCCACATGAGCAATGCTCGGCGTGAGAAACAAGAGTAGTATGAAAAGTTCATCAATGAATCACTTCATGTCAGACCACAGTTGTCGATTCCACCCTGATACCAGTTCTTAAAATAAAACCAGTTGTTGAACCACACTGATACCAATTGGTGAATTCTTAAGTTGATACCAATTGTTGATAGCTGGACACCGTCTCACACCATTCCAACACCACTGTTCTGCTTTTATCACGATCCTCAGCTGTCGTGATTTCTATGATTTGATCGATCACTTCTAGCATCGTCAGATTTCAAAATCTCTCCCCCTTTCTCATTGCTCCCCCTTTCTGGCTGCTCCACCTGTCAGCTTCTCCCCGTATCAATTATGATTTATCAAATCTCCGCACTATTTTCTCTCTTGAACTAACACTGTTCTCCCCCTTTGTCAAGCACTTGTCAAGCACTTTTCTCCCCCTTTGTCAACGAACCCAAAGGTCACGCCTTTGTAGTCTGTAACATAGTAGAGAACACATATCAGCGCATTAGGGAAAAACACACCATACCTCGGGGAGAGGGGGGGGGGTCCCGTGTCCACACTATTTCAAGTGCGGGGAATCGACTGAACTCCCAGAGCTAGTCGATGCCTCTCAAAAGCTTCCTTGGGTAAGGCCTTTGTCAGAATGTCTGCAACCTGTAGCTCTGTAGGCACATACTCCAACTTCACTATGCCCTGCTCAACCTTCTCCTTGATGAAATGATACTTGATCTCAATGTGCTTTGTCCTGGAATGATGGACAGGATTTTTGCTAAGATTTATAGCACTTGAGTTGTCACACTGGATTCCGATCGGAGACTTCACTTCAACTCCCATATCTTCAAGCTGCTGCTTCATCCACAATAACTGTGTGCATGCTTGAGTGGCCGCTATATACTCAGCTTCTGCGGTGCTCAATGAAATGCAATCTTGTTTCTTGCTTAGCCAAGAAATACACAATCCACCAAGATAGAATGCACCACCTGACGTTGATTTTCTATCATCTGCTGAACCGGCCCAGTCTGCATCAGTATATCCCAATAACTCTGTCTGAGATTTGTCGTTGTATGTCAAACCGAAGTCCACCGTGCCCTTGATATACCGAAGTATTCTTTTCACTGCAAGCATGTGACTTTCCTTGGGATTACTCTGATATCTCGCTGCTTGGCATGTGGCGAAAACAATATCAGGCCTTGTTGCGGTTAAGTACAACAGACTTCCAATGATTTGCCTGTATTCTGTGATATTAACTGCCTTTCCATCCTCATCTTTTGATAATTTCATCCGGGTAGCAACCGGAGTCTTCATTTCCTTGGAATTATCCATTCCAAACCTTCTTAGAACTTCCTTGGCATATTTGGATTGAGAAATGAAAGTTCCATTCCTTCCTTGTGTCACCTGTAGACCAAGGAAAAACGTTAGCTCTCCAATCATTGACATTTCAAACTCATTTTTCATGAATTCAGAAAATTGTCTGCACTGAGCTTCATCTGATCCGCCAAAAATTATGTCATCGACATACACTAGCACCATCATCCTTTGATTACTGTCATTGCTGAAATAGAGATTGTAATCAACTCCTCCACGCTGAAAACCAAGCTTCTTCAAGTACTGATCAAGCCTTGAGTACCATGCCCTTGGTGCTTGTTTCAGCCCATACAATGCCTTCTTCAGCCTGCAAACTTTGTTCTCATCCTCATGAATGAGAAAACCATCCGGCTGCTCAATATACACCTCCTCTTCCAGAACCCCATTCAAGAATGCGGATTTGACATCCATCTGGAACACTTTGAACTTCCTTTGCACTGCGATGGCTAGGAATAATCTTATTGTCTCCAGCCTTGCAACCGGTGCAAATGTCTCATCAACATCAATTCCCTCGATTTGGGAGTACCCCTTGCACACTAGACGTGCTTTGTTCTGAATCATTGTGCCATCTTCATTCATCTTGTTGCGATAGACCCATTTGGTCCCAATGACATTCTTGTCCGCTGGCCTCGAAACAATCTCCCATGTCTGGTTCTTCTCAATCTGATCAAGCTCTTCGTTCATGGCCTGAACCCAGTTTTCATCTTCAGCTGCATCAGAAAAACATTTCGGCTCCACTTGAGACAAAAACGATGCTTGTTGCGATGATTTCATTCTTCGAGTCTGAACTGGAGCTGTTTGATCACCAATGATATTCTGCCTATCAATTTCAGCTCGACTCTTTGGCTTTCTCACAGACACCGACTTGACACTTTCCTCTTCATTGTCAGTATCTTCTTCTGAGTCAGCTTCTGCCACTTCTGCTCCCCCTGGGTTGCTTTCCTCATCATCACTTTCATCCAGGAACTGTTCACTGGATCGTTGAGTATTCTGCTCATTTTCAACTATAGTGACATCATTGCTTTCAATGATTTTTCCCAGCCTTTTGTTGAAACATTTATACGCTTTGCTTTTCCCGGAATAGCCAAGGAATATCCCTTCATCTCCTCGTGCCTCAAACTTCCTATGATGTTCTTTGTTGAGAATGAAACACTTACTTCCAAAGATTCGAAAGTACTTCAACGTTGGCTTCTTTCCGTACCACAGTTCATATGGAGTCTTCCCTTGCTTCGGACATAACAGGGACCTGTTTGAAACATAGACCGATGTCAAAACTGCTTCCTTCCAAAATTTCTCTGGTAGGTCCTTATCAATAAGCATTGTTCTGGCCATGTTGTTAATGATCCGATTCCTCCTTTCTACTACTCCATTCTGTTGGGGAGTTCTCACTGATGAAACTTGATGCCTTATCCCATGTTTCTCGAGATAGTTTTCAACCTGACTGTTTGTAAATTCCGTACCGTTATCAGTACGAAACTTCAGAATTTTCTTCCCAAGCATCTTTTCTGATTCCCTCCTGTACTGCTTTATGCAACTGAATACCTCTGTCTTATGGGTTATGATGAATACCCAGGCCATTCTGCTATAGTCATCAATGAAAAGAACATAGTACCTTTGCCCATTTATAGCTCGTGGTGAGATAGGTCCACATACATCAGCGTGCACCAATTCGAGCACTCTAGTTGATTTCTGTTCCTTTGGCCTGTATGTCTTTCTGATGATTTTCCCTTGCTGACAAGCATCACATGTATGAGTGCGATCACGTGATAGTTTGGGAAGGTCTCTAGCAGCATCACATTTAACGAGATCCTCCATAGATGGTTGGCATAGATGACCAAGTCGCTTGTGCCACAGCTGGTTTTCTTCTTCTCTGGATAAAAGACAAGCATCTTCTTCCCCACTTACAAGATAGAGATTTCCCTTTGACCTTTTTCCCTGCAGAACAGCTGCTCCATCTTTTCCTTTCACAATACACATCTTCTTGGTAAATTGGATAGAGTGCCCGGAGTCACATAGTTGACTGACACTGAGTAGATTATGACTGAGACCCTCTACTACCAAGACATCAGCACGTTTCATCTCTTTGCCCCCAAACTTAGCTTTCCCTGAGCCAACAATCTTCAGGCCTTCATCATTTCCAAATTTGACAACTCCTTCTTTGTCATATTTGATGCCTGTAACAAGATCCTTATTACCCGTCATGTGGGATGTGCAACCACTATCAAGGATCCAAACACCAGATCGATCTGATGCTTTAAGGGCAATCTCCGCCACCACAGCCTTCTCGTTTTTCTTCTTCTTGGTCCATACTTTTTCTTTCACACTCGGCATGGATTGAGGCTTCTGTTCTTTCTCAGAGTATGATGGACCATCCTCATCTTGCAGAGCTGCAAATCTGTTCTGAACTTTTAGCTCACTTGTTGGTTTATTGATCTGCTGCTTGCGAACATTTTGATTATTCTTTGACACATTTCTCTGAATGATTGATGTGCAATACCTAGCCATGTGTCCAAATCCTCCGCACCAAAAACAGTGTCCTTCAAAATATGTTCTGGAAAACCGTTCTCTGTTTGGCTGCCGTCTCTGCTCATGTTCCCTTCTGTATCTCTTGGCTATGGAACACACAACCTGTGAATGTCCCATTTTCCCACAGCAATAACACCTGATATAGGATGCATTCCCTCGTGATATTTCAGCACTGTGATTTCCCCTTTGGGATCTCTGAATATTCTGATTCTGTTTTGTTCCCAAATCAACCTTCACTTTCGGGATGAGTGCTTGCGGTCTGACTGCAATTGTCGCCAATTTTTGTTCTTGACTAAGCCCAGAAACGACCTTAACATCTGAGCTCAATTGCTGTTTCTTTCCTACTGAACTGCTAGGCTCCGCTTTCATCTTCTCTGTCTTCTGAATAGACTGCTTTTCAGATATCACATTGGGGGTCAAGAGTTTATCTTGATCCTTGAGTTTTTTTCGCAGACTGACCACTTCTTCTTCAAGCTCTTTGATACATCTAACCTGATCCTTTCCTGTGTTTGTCAGACAATCAATTTCCTTCTTTTGTTCCTCAATTTTAAGCTTATACTCAACAATATTTTCTGAGCTCTCTGGTGTTGAGGATTTTAGTCTTTCAATTTCTTCTAACAGCTCAGACTTTTCTTCATCCTGTTGTTGCATGTAGAGTTTGGCATCACGAACCACTTTATTGGCTTTCTTCGTTTTGGCTCTCCAAACATGTATCTCCTCAAGAGCTGCTTCCAATTCGGCTTCCATATCAATTCTCCCTTCAATTTCTTCTTCTTCTTTAGCATCAGCTTCTTCTCCCTTTTGAGAACTACCAACAATTGCCACCAAGGCATTTACCCCACGATCTCTGCAATTTTCTATTTCCTCAGCTTCTTCATCCTCAGACTCATCTGAACTTTCAAATTCTTGTGAGAGAAGATTCTTTTTCTTGAAGAAATTTCTCTTGAATTGTTTCTTCCCTTTCACAAAAGCTGAAGACTTCTTTTTGGGAATTTCAACGTCATCATCATCATCATCGTCTTGAAACTTCTTGGGGCATCTTGCCGCAAGATGACCAACCTTTCCACATCTAAAGCATGCTAGTGGAAGTTTACCTTTAAACTTTCCTCTTCCTCTTTGTAGATTCGAAGAAAGGAATGACATCACCTCATCTGTCTCTTCTTCTTCATTAGAATCTTCAATGGTGAGCTTCTTCATGGCCTTAAATGCCACCTCTTTAGACTTCCCTTTTTCCACAGCCTCATTATCATCGTTCCTCATTTCATATGCAACCAAGGTACTGTGCAAATTGTCCAATGTCAGCTCTTTTGGATCTTTATCTTCTAGTACTGAAACTTTCGGATTGAACCGAGGTGGAAGTTTCCTCAAGATGCGCTTTACAATCTTTATGTCTTCAATGACTTCTCCAAGACCTCGCATATCTTCCACAACAATGTTTACCCTATCAAAGAATGCGTCAACAGACTCATTCGGGTTCATTTTCAGATCTTCATATTTGTTCCACAACACCTGCAGCTTTGCCTCTCTGACTTTTGTGTCCCCTTCATATATATTCAAAAGCTTTTCCCACATGGAATGTGACGTTTTGCATGACATCACCTTTGTGTAGATGGGATTGGAAAGGGCTCCCCCTAAGGCATTGATTGCTTTGGAATCAGCATCCAACTCTCTATGCTCAGCTTCTGATAAGGCACCACTATTAATATCAGCTGTGATACCATGCATAGCTGCTGAAAACACATCCATTCCCAAGGATCGGAAATAGTGTTGCATCCGATTCTTCCATATCTGAAAATTATATCCGTCGAAGATCGGAATCCCTTTATGATTGGTTACCTCCATTGAGAGAAGAACAACTTTCAACCTTTCCCTCTGATACCACTTGTTAGGTCCACTAGGCTGGATACCCTGAGAGGGGGGGGTGAATCAGGGTATGACTAATTAAAAATTAATGCCCGTTCTGATCTTGTTTCGCTGTTAAGCAAAACACTCTTCTCTCTTTTCCCTGTTGCACGATATAAACAGAATGTAAAGCAAGCACAGGACACAGCAATTTTACTTGGTTCACCGCTAAGGGCTACGTCCAAGGAGCATACGCCGACAGGTTGCCGGTCGTACCAAATTCCACTAATCTTCACTAGCTGTGGATTACAAGGTTTGGGCTAGATCACTTCTATGCCCAGGCTCACTGCCTTTAGAATGTTTAGGGTCAGCTCACTGCTTTCCCAAGGGTCACTCCCTGTTTCTCTCTCTCTGGCTCACTGCCGGTGGAGAGGATCACCTTCTTCCTCTTCCTGAGCTCACTGCTCTTGGATGGAATTAACTCACAGTTTATAGACCTGTAGGTCTCTTCATTTTCATGAAAGAATGCATCTTCCTCTGTATGTAGATGCTCTGTTGAAGTTCAACTTTCACCCGTAGATGAATACCCCTTTGCCACTATCCACTGGGCAACCTACCTTTGGAAAGACCTTCGCAAAGCACCCTACAATGCGAGGCTCTCAATTTCGCGAAGCTCAAACAAGCCTTCGCGAAGCTCCTGCCTTTTCGCGAAGCTCACTCGCGAAGCTCCTTCGCGAAGCACTCTCGCGATGCTCAAGCCGTCGCAAAGCAACGACCCTCGCGAAGCTAAGTAAGACAACGCGGAGCTCGCAGGTTTCGCGGAGCTACAATAGCCGCCGCGAAGCACCTTTTTCGCGAAGCACACTGGCTCCGCGAACCACCTTCGCAAATCGAGAGCAAAGTATTTTCTCTGAAAAATCTCTCTACTTCGCCTGAAGGGGTCGGCCTCTATTTATAGGCGATTCCACCGACCCTCGTCCCTTCCGCGCGAAGTCAACGCCGCGTCATCTCAAATCGCAAAGCTCCAAAGTTTCTGTCGGAATTCTGTCCAAATCGCGAAGCTCTACGGCAATCTTCCGTTCGCGGAGCTTGACGTAGTCGCGATGAATCACCGTCAACTTACCTTCGCGGCTCGCGCCTTCGCCGCGAAGCTCCCTCGCAAAGCCCAACATTCCTTCGCGCCTTCGCCGCGATGGTCTCTCGCAAAGCCCTTCTCCGCCGCGATGCGCTTCAGCCTCTGCCGTTCGCGAAGCTTGACGTACTCGCGAAGCATCACCGCCTCCATTCTTCTGGTCTTCGCGATTCCCAAACCATGCATCCTATCTTCGCGAAATTCATGCCTTTGCCATATTAAATTGTGCTCTTCATTGAAATCCTCTTTTCGCGATGCTCACCAAACTCCAAATTTTGGACCCCAAAAATTTGGCAAACACTGGAAAACGGCGCCACCTTGTACTGCTCTTTTGTACCGCCTCCAGATTGTCCTTTCCTTTGTCATAGTTCTTTGTCAACATGGAATGTCAACAACTTCTCGGGAACTCGACAATTCTCCATGGAAACCTGCTTTGTCAACAAACACAATCAACCCAAAAATGCTGCAATGTTACCTTGAGGGATTTTTGCCCAACAGAAACCTCTCTGAATTAGATCATCCACCTACAACCTCAACTTGTGTAACTCCGTATTCACTATTTGATAGGGAGAAATTGAAATCAAATACACATCCGATTGTAACTATATCATAAACTCGATATCTTTTCAAGGGTAATGCCAAAAAATAATATGGTGAAACATCCAAGAACTCCTAAAAAACACAAGGAATATCCTCTATTTTATATTTCACTAAAAGATCTGCCAATTTTGAAAAAAGAGGATCAACTCTCCTACCACTTATCTCATAACCCTGCACACCAACAAATGCTACTCGTTGGCCCTCTACATAAAAAAAATTAAACTATCATCTATAAATAGTCAATGAATTTAGGGGAAAAAATAACCAATCCATGCCAATAAATATATTTTATAGTTATATCTATATCATGATAAAATATCCTACTGATTAGTGTTTCCCTATAACCAGTCAACACACATCAAAAAAATAGCCTGAACTCCAACAAGCATAGATAAAACCAGGGGCACTGGAAATATCTTCACATCCATTACCAAGTCACATACCAAGGTAGAAGAAACAAATTATTATGAGGATCATGAATCAACTAAAACACAAAAAATAGTAGATGATAAACTGATAGTACCTCTGACAACCTCTAAACTAGTTGGCGCTACTGCCTCCAGTGCGATCACCTGACCATACCCAGCTCCTCTTACTCTCTACAGTTGGCATCTATAACCATGGTATAGACCAGGTTTCTATATAAGGGGATCATAATGTGGTTTTCCCCCACCAGCACCATCTTCCCTCATCTTATAAATAAGAATTGATAGTTATTTCTGCTGAAATAGACTCATTAGAAACTATTTCTTCTACTAAAAAAGTCTGAAACACCCACATGAAACTAGCCTCTATAAGTATTCAAACATTGAGTCTAGTGGTTTAAATTCCCACCATAAATTTAAAATGAAAAAGTAAATACCCTAACATATGGTTAGAATCCACCTTCCCTAGAAGTATGAGAAAAGACCCATCACAACCAATTTACCCCTGGTCAAATCCTTGACTTCTTGAACATCTTCATCCGATTATTTGAAACTATGCTCCTCGAGATTCCCTATTGGTAACTCTCGCAAGGATAAAATTCCAATTAAATCATCCTCTAGATATCTAATTCTTTCTTACACTCCTCCAGATACATGGAATGCGTAAATGGGGTGACAACATACTTGAGTGTTGGGCTTAAAGACTCCTCTAAATATTCTGTGCTAGACTGTTCATCTAGAAAAAAAATTAGGGAAAAGTGAAAGAGGTACATGAATATAATCCCAATATCCCACACACACAATCTCCCTAATTGAAAATATATAAACTCCAGCCACTCTACTTAATTTTTCATCGATGAAATGAATTCAAAATCTAACTCCTTCTGAAATTCTATCTACAGCACATCTACCTCCTTTTGGTCACCATGGTGCAACATCCACCACTTATAGCACCCCCACACACACACACACAAAAATTAATGACTACCAATGGAACTCGTAACTTATATTGAGTTCACAGTAGACCAAAATTGATCTCTAGATCCTCCAACCAGTGCTCTGTCTTCAGAACTAAGAAACTCACCTCATTATTTCAAAACACTACCTCTGAAATGCACAAAAAACCCTCTATCACGACTCATACTCCTCTATCAGTTTGATCATTTGATGATAACTTGTATCAATCTGCTAAACCTCAACTACCTTAGAAACTCACAGACAATGACCATGTGTCATTCCTAAAAGTAAATAAGAAGTCCTAAACTTAGTAGCATAAAATTTTATAAAATATTATTCAATTAGTTCAATTATTCAATATACTTCCCATGTTCACCCAATTATTACAAAAATACAATCAATCATGATGAATGTACTCCCCCTAGGTTTCCACCTTGCAAGTGGGTCCACCTCACTTGGTCATTTGTTGAGCTTAGATTTAGTTCACTGTCCTAACTGATCTCCCTAGAACATGTCTCATATCAGGGACTACTGACACTATTTCCATACCAAACCATGAAATCCTTATAGTGACTAACACCAAACACCATTATATCCCTAAAAAAACCCCTAATTCCACTCTTTCATGACCCCCTCCCCCAAGAGGTACACCTCCTGGGTGGGTAATGAAGGAAGAGAGTTAATGACCCCCTGAGTCCCGCTTCCAGTAGGCATTGGGTTGGAAAGAAACATTGTGGTTATAAAAATATCACAAATGGAAGGAATTTCCCTCTAAATATATTGGATTGAGAGATATGATAAACAGTCACCAAGAAAATCCATCATATAATATAAAATTAAACCCAAAACCATCCCATAATTCATGAACAATGTCAACAGATACAATAAAAGTCTCTAAGTAAAAATACCAAAAGACAATTATTATAGCAGTGAATCAACAACAGTCCAACTCAAGCTAAAAATATTTATCTCTGTCCCTAAATTCCTCATGGAATCCTAAAAAATAGTTTATATACATAGGTTGATAATACAAGTAAACTCAATAGGATCATACCCAAGTTCTCAAGTGCACATTTGGAAATAGTATACCAATGCACCAGTGAACAAATAGAAGAACCAGCAAGCACCTAAATAGGTAAACTAATGAAACCCAACCTCACCACGGATTTCTCACAAAATCACACATCCAATATAGTAATATAATGTCAAAAACATAATGAGGGGGCCCAGTTTTCACTTACCTATTTATTTTCTACTCTCACAACCCAACATCGAGCATCATGTGTTCCCATCCCTTCCATACATAACACATCACAACACATTTCTAATGTGATTGAGGACACATCCCTACCTACCCCACCATTGAAAGGTTTATCACCCGATACTAGCATCTGAAATCCTCACATCATATCACATATCACTTAAAGACACCTAGGTTATCACATCACATCTCACCTGAATACAACTGGTCCATCACATCACATCCCATCACATAACCAGAGTAGTAGGTTATCATGAATGTTAATGAAATCAACATCATGCCCTCCTACCATGCATGACCCACACAATATGTCACATCACATCACAGCTTCATATCATCACATCTCACCCAATGACACTTGGTCTAACACTACTTGGTAATTCCAACACTAACCTATATCATCACTACTATAGAAGGAAGAGTGGAAAAGAGAGGGTATCCAACCATCTATATCGCCACCATAGTGGATGTTGGAGAAAAAAATGGAACCTGAAACCTATGAGAGTTGGTAAGGACTAACTCATATGGGGTGTATATAGAAATAACATAAAATTAATGTTATATAGATAGAACACAATACCCAACCTATGGGTTCAAAATGACTACACTAACATGCATCGCCACTCCACCACTACACCACATATAAATCATCACAACATCCACCACCATTATATGCAACACACCACACACCCACCACACAAATACACATATTCCCACCTTCAATTTCAGGTTCTACAATTTCTCAGATTTAAATAATTTCCACTAACTCCCATTTAATAATCCTTTTCCTTCACATTTTAATATCCTATTCATTTATCATTAAAATTAATTTATCCAATTACCACAAAAAATCCATCACATTCTTTATTCATTTTAATATTACATTTTATTCCATGACTAACTGTAAAACTAACACATCCATGCCACACATCAACTCATTCATCACATATCAAATGTCACTGTAAAACTACATAAACATAGTTATCTCATTGTAACAACCACACATCACAACCACCTCATTATAACCACTACATATCACCACATACAACATGACCACTACACAACTACCCACAATATCCCCTTATGTATACTATCACACAACATCCCATCTCAACACCTCAACCTCACACCACACCACTGCACAATATCACCACACAACTACCCACAACATACCCCACTCCAATACCATCACATCATAGCCTCACACATTTAACAAATCATCTTGTCACTACCACCACCACACAATAGCCCACAACACACAAGGTATCTCATCAATGAAAACCACAAAAAGAATCACATATCACCTTTCACAAACACTTATGTTCACAGGATTTTATCAATTTATTTCTCTATTTAGCATGGGTATGATCACACAAACCATATTTCCATGGGAAACCATTTATTATTCATCTATATGTTCCTTATTATTTTCATTCAGTGTTGTATCATTATTCAGCATAGTAAGGGTCTCACACACATCAGTGAAACAAAACAAAAGGCCATAAATAGCTGTGATTATCATAAATGTCAACAAGCATGAATAACACATCTTTAATAATATTTAAGCAGTAAAAGAATGAAATATATCCCCATACCCATCAATTTTAGGTTTCCCAATTAATTATATTATTAATCTTACACTTACTATCCACCCAAAAGAAGTCAAAATAATTAAATCCCCACACATTTCACGTAAATACGGAGAGAACGAGGATCCCCTACCCCAAAAGAAACTTTTTGGTTCATTTAAAACCATTGGGAGAAGAATAAATTTCCTAAAAACCAAAACCAGACTAAAAAACCCTAGATCATTCAAAACCACACTAAGAGATCATAAAAACATAACCCGAACTCACGCAAAACCAATTAAACACCACTATATTGAATCCCCAAGATAAGAATGGAAGAAAAAATGATTATAGAGAAAATAACTCACTGCATATTTCCAAATACCATCCACAAAAACCTATGGATCAAGGAAAAAGAGGAAGCATGGGATAATCCTAAAAAATTCCCAGGGTTTTCCAAATAGCCAAAAGATAACAAGGGTTTATGGGTAGAATTTGACTGAACCATCAAGTTATAAATAGGTCATAACTCACATGATTTTTGGCATAAATTATATATTCACATTATGAATTATGTGGGTTCTATGAAATACAATCCATGAACCACATACAAGGAATGAATTTCCTAAAGCTTTAATTTCAAATAAAATTCATGGTACCTCATCCAGAATTAATATATTTCATGAATTATTATTTCATGATGGGAATAAATTTCATGTATTTCAACTCTTCCACATAAAGTAGTGAATCATGAGCTACAAAATCCAAAAAATATAAACTGCCATTTTGAATTCCCCTTTAATGATGTGAATTTCCTGTTTTAGTACTCCTCTACCTCCAAACCCAATAAAACTCCTTTATAATCTTTCGAACACCTCTGATAGACAAAACCAGAAAATTAATGGACCAGAAAGGATAAAACCATTAAAAATTTTCTATATCTGATTATAGTCAAAGAAAAGGAATATGGAGGTGGATTTTGTGTCTTTACATATGTAGAGTAAGATTGGGAGTGATTGGAGGGATTATTATTTATGTTTAATTATATTTATTTATTTTAATACTTTTATATGATTATTTTTCCTATTTGGTATGGATTATTGACATTTGGATGGGATATTCCCATTCTTTCATAGTTTATTAAACTCTGGTTATTGGGTGAAACTATTACCATTGGTTTTACATTGATTCTCTAGTTCTTAATGTCACCAGAGGGTGGTTGGAAACATTCATCAGGGATTTCATGGACTGGATTGAGTGTCTAATGGAGGGATGACTCAATTTCGTTTGTGATACTATCTAAGAAGCTAATGTTCCTAGGATGGTGCTCATATTTTATGAAAACCCTTCAAAAATTCTAGTTGGGTCTTAAAGAATCTTAAGAAAGTTGTATTTTTTTTTAAAAAAATATTTAGTATCCAATTGAAATATGGTTTTATTAGAAAACTCATTTTTAATGTTTCAAATAGAAATTGAACATTTCAAAGTATGAGTGTTGTTCCAATATCCCTTTGAACCCATTTAAAATACAAATTCATTTCAAAACTCCTTGAAAATTGAAAAATGAGCTAATAGATTCAATCGATAAAGTCACATTTGGAAATCCATTTTAAGGACCTCTTTGAAAACTGAAATACAATTTGTAAAAACCATGTTTTAATGGAAGGAATCCCATGAACTACTACATATATATACTGACACCTATATATATTCACACATGTATATATAGGTTCTTAAAATAATTTCATTTATATATATATATATGTGTGTGTATATATATATATCCCTGTTCATGGGAATCACCAAGGAGACCAATAAGATACACAACTCAATTTATTTATCAAAACCTAAGGGTTCCACAAAGAAAACCACCAATAATCCATAAGAATCAAGGAAAAAATTAAAAATTATTAAAAACCATATTACAATCATAAACAGTAATAGAAATACAAAACAATAATCAAACCATCTAGGTTCATTAAAAAACTATTTAGATATTCTTTTAAACAAGCGACATATGCCAAATTCATTTGAAAAAAATTAATGGGGGGTCATCCCCTTGAAATAGCTTTATAAATATAACCAAAGCACCAAAACAATTATAATTTTAAGGGAAAATAATTTGAAAATATTAATCCCTCGTGGTCTGTAAATAAAATAGGTGAAGGAAAAGAACCACCTGCCTAAAACTATTTGTGGATTTAACAAACCCTACAGAAACTTGAAAACCCAGACTCGAGACATGATATGAACACCCAAACAATGATAAATGAAAAAAAAATCATCAAAACTTACCTTTTGGTTCAAGCTCTAGATAACCAATCAAAGGGGAAGGATGAAAAATAAGGAAGGAATAAGAGATAAATAAAGGGTATTTCTTCTTAAAGAACACTAACAATAGAGCAAGAAATCCCCCTAAAATCAAAGGGAGGTGCAAGGATGGGTGGGGACTAGGAATACTAGTGATTCATGACTGAATTGGGAGAAAACACCTCATTTTGAGTCCTAAACCCAAAATGGTATTTTGGGAAAACCAAAAATGTTAAAGTTCTAGGCAGTGTGTATGGTTGGCCACAAGGCTTACCAAACTGTGTGTCAACCTTGCGCTTCTCATTTTAGAGAAACTAGGCACATTACAATTGGTCTACATGGTTAGATAAACCATGTTCCAACCAGTTTAAATGGATCTATTAAGATTATATACCCACTCTCATGGTTTCTATATAGTTCTTCCTACTGTGTAGGTAAACCGTGCACCACCTAAAAAAGTCTTGAAACTAAAATATTTCCACTAACATGGTCCAAATATCAAAGGAAAACAAATATATAAATAATAATAAAATAGAATGGTTGGGGGAGGTTGGGGTGTGACAATTCACTTCAAGAAAATATTTTTTACCTAAAAACCCCACCATGTTTTGGAAAAAAAAGTCCAAATGATTCAACCAAAAAGAGAAGAACCTATATAACCAAACTTCAAAAAACTAGCCAAATTAACTAAACCCATTAGGAACAAGTCTATATCCAACAAAATAATATCTCATCAAACCAATGAAGAGTTTAATAGGTGGAGACCCAAAGTGGTTCTCGTAGACATTTAAGAAGTACTAACATGGTGGGTTGATGAAATTAAAAGAAGACACTACTCAAATCCCTAACTAATGATACCTGAGAAACAATCCAAACAATGGTTTATCTATAATTTAATCAATAAAAACACACACTCTAAAAATGATTATAGATCAATAAACATCCCAAAATAAAATGATAAGGATCATAACTAGGTAAACAAAGAATCAAGGTAATCATAGAGAAGGGGGAAAAGAAAAAAAAGGAGATACCTTAGAATATTTATGAATTACTTTCAAGATCCCAATGTTGATAAGAAAACTTTCCTAAAAGATGATTTCCCTTACTAAAATTATGAAGATATCCTAGCTAACTACACTATGATAGGACTTTTGAACATCCGAACATGGCATCTTAGAATGCCTAAACTACCTACATAGGAAGCGCATAAGGAAATGCTTTGAATTTGAGGAATTGGATTCTAAAGAAGAGGAATATACCCAAATAGGTTAATACACTCTTTCTTAACATCGTATGGTGATACTTTACTAGAATCAAAATATAAAAGGATACAAAATTTTATGGGTTTCCTTCTCAAAACAAATACATCTAGATAAGATTCATCCACTAAATCTTTTGACTGGATGACCCTAAAAGAAAGAACCCAAGTACTGAGATCCAAACAAATACCCTTTAAAAATAGAGGATACTTCAGTTAATCACCCAACACAATTTCATAATGAAAGCGTACCAGATACCTAAAATGGTCAATACACTCCTTCAATGCCAATTGACCCATCTAGAGACTCATGAGCTACGACACATTTTTCATTTTAGATTCTTTAGGGAGGGACCATGGGGTGAATTTGGTCTTAAATATCTCCCACATCATCCAAACATATAAATGATTCAGGATGATTTTTCTCCATTGATTGAAACTCATACCATAAAACATATTAAGAATAACTCGCCCTTAAAAATTTAGGGGTTCCCAAAGACTTAAAGACGTCATCAACTTTCTCGATACACTCTACAACCTCTAGGGGACCTCGATTATCTCAAAGGATAGGAAAATGAGAGAAGAAACCTTCTCCAACACTTTATCATGATTTTTGGTGGTGTCGTCAACTAACTAAGCTACTATCGAATCCTTGGAAACTTTCAGAACATTTTTGGGAGGCATACTCTAAATCATAGGGGAAACACAGAAACCCATCAACAATGAACCAATTATAACTCACACCAATCCATAAAAAAATCTATAAAAAAAATAATAATTCCAAACAAAAATAAACCAATTCACTAAAAATTACTTGAAAACATCACATCTTTAAACCATTTATCAAATCACATCAATTTTAAAAATTTAAAACCTCACTTGAAAACCAATTTAAATTTTACACTTCAATTTCCAAAAATTTGATTTATCATTTAAATAAATCTCTAAACCGCACAATTTCTTCATTTAAATCATGTATGGGTCCTTGAACTCAAACAATTTTTATTTCATTAGAAGAAATACCCCATATATTTTTCAAAACCAACATCCACTTTTTAAAATCCCAAATTAAATTACCAAACCCATTCAAATAAAAACAATTTTCATCAAAACTCTATTAAAATTATCTTTAAACAACACTAAAAAATATTATTTTAACATCACTAAAAATGGACTTATCAAAGCTAGATAGGTGTTGAATTTTGGAGTGAGTTTAAAAGCCCTAGTCTTTTATCAGTACTCCAAAAGCACTAACTAAGGGGCATACTGTAGTGTGTTGTTACAAAACACTGTCCCACTAGGGAAGTATTCTATAACAGCACACCACAGCACCAAAAAAACATAAAAATTAATAAAATAAAGAATGGATACATAATTTAAATGAATATAAAATAATCTAGGTTTGTTTTCTCAGTTTTGGAGATATGATGTGAGTTTTAAATTAAAATGATAATTATATATTGGAAAAACATACTTAGAGTTATACCAATCACACCATGAGTCAGATTTAAGTTTTTTTGATTCATATGCATCTCAAATGACTTATGGATTTTTTTCCTAAAGTGTCAAAACAATACAAATGTGTTTTCCTGGTTTTGATTTTTTTTCTTGTCTTTTTTATTAAATGTCATTTTAAAATGAAAACACCCAATTTGACTCATACAAGACATAAATTGTGTTGATTTGATATGATATTAATTATTAAATGTTAATAATTACTTATTATTCATTATCCTAAATTATAAATACAATCTGAGTGTGTTTTCTTAGTTTTCAATGAGTGACACATTTGGAACTAAAATGTTGACTTTAAACTGATAACAGACACATTGAGTCATACTGGACACATCCTATATTATATTGAGGTTCGGATGATTCCTACGCATCAAAAACTACTTATGGATATTTTTAATAAAGTATCAAAACAACCTGAACGCATTTTCTCAGCTTTGAATAGGGGAGTTGTCCTTTTTACTAATATTGATGTTAATTTTAAATAAAAAGATACACTTTGAGACATATCAGTCTCAACATGCATCGGATTGGGGTGAGGTTAATTCTTACACATAAAAATGGATTATGGATCATTTTCATAAACTATCAAAACAATCCAAATGTGTTTACTTGGTTTTGAGTATGTCACATATCTTTATTTATAAAATGTAATTTCAAACTGGAAACATGCACATTGACTCATATCGATTGCATCGTGTATCGGTTTGATGTGACAATAATTCCTACATGTCACAAATGACTTATTAATAAATTTCCTAAATTATCAAGAAAATTATAGTTTTGTTAATGGTTTTTAATGAATGAATGTTTTTGAACTAAACTATCGATTTTAAACTGATAACGGACACCTTGAGTCATATTGGGCACATCGTGCATCGGATTGAGGTGAATATGATTCATACACATCAAAAATGACCTATGGATAATTTCTCTAAAGTATAAAAACATTATGAATGTGTTTGATTGGTTTTGAGTAGTTCAGTTTTCCTTTTTATTAAAATTAATGTCATTTTTAAATAAAAATATTCACTTGGAGTCATATCGGTCACACCGTGCATCGGATTGTGGTGAGGCATATTTCAACACATCTAAAATGTATTATGTTTTATTTTAATAATTTATCAAAACAATATGAATGTGTTTTATCAATTTTGAGTAGTTGAGTTATCCTTTTTACTAAAATTGATGTCAATTTTAAATAAAAAGTTTCACTTTGAGTCATATCGTTCACACTATGCATTGGATTGAGGTGTGGCTAATTATTACATGTCCCAAATAGCTTATGGACAATTTAAATAAAGTATCAGAGTAATATGAATCAATTTACTCAGTTTTGAGTACATTGCATGTATTTTTACTAAAATTCCATTTTAAACTCGAAACACGCACTTTGACTCATAATGATCACATCATGAATCAGTTTAACATGAGACTGATTCTTACACATCATAAATTAATTATAAATCAATTTCCTAAATTATCAAGAAAATACATGGATTTTTCCCAGTTTTCAGTGACTGACATTTTCTAAACTAAACTGTCAATTTAAACTAGTAACAGACAAATTGAGTCATGTCGGGCACACCGTACATCGGATTGAGGTACAGTTGATTCTTACACATCACAAATAACTTATAAATCATTTATCTAAAGTTTTAGAAAAATATAAATGTGTTTTCTTGGTTTTGAGCACATAATTTTTCCTTTTTTTAAAATTGATGTCATTTTTTAATAAAAATACATACTTGGAGTCATACCGATCACACTGTGAATTAGATTGAGATTCATATGATTCCAACACATCTAAAATTACTGATGGATCATTTTCCTAAAGTATCAAAGCAATATAAATGATTTTTCTTAGTTTTGAGTAGGTGATTTGTCATTTTACTAAAATTGATGTCAACTTTAAATAAAAAGATGCACTTTGAGTCATATCGGTCACATCGTGTGTCAGATTGAGGTGAGGATAATTCTTACATATACCAAATTTATTATGGATATTTTTTATAAAGTATTAAAAAAAATTGAATGGTTTTACTTAGTTTTAAGTACATCACACATTTTTTTAATAAAATGTCATTTTAAACTAGAAACACGCACTTTGACTCATATCGATCACATCGTATACTGGTTTGACGTGAAATCAATTCCAAAAAAATCACAAAATAATTATGAATAAACTTCCTAAATTATCAAAAAAAATGAGCATGTTTTCTCAGTTTTCAATGAGTGACATTTTTTGAACTAAACTGTCAATTTTAAACTGATAACGGACACATTGATCTACATTGGGAACATTGTACGTCAGATTGAGGTGAATTTAATTCCTACATGTCAAAAATTATTTGTGGACCATTTCCCTGAAGTATCAAAACAATATGAATAATTTTCTTGGTTTTGAGAAGGTGAGTTTTCCTTTTTATTAAAATTGATGTCATTTTTAAATAAAAAGACGCTTGTGGGGTCATCATGGTCACACCATGCATCGAATTGAGGTGTGGTAGATTCCAACACATGTAAAATGACTTATGGGTAATTTTACTAAAGTATCAAAACAATATTAATGCTTTTTATTGGTTTTGAATAGGTGAGTTTTCCTTTTTGCGAAAATTGAGGTCAATTTTAAATAAAAAGATGCACTTTGATTCATATCAGTCACACCATGCATCTGATTGTGGTGAGACTAATTATTAAATGTCCTGAATGGATTATGGATTGTTCTCATAAAGTATCAAAACAATATGAAAGTGTTTAATTAGTTTTGAGTATTTCAAATGTCTTTTTTACTAAAATGTCATTTTAAACTGGAAACATGCACTTTGACTCATACCAATCATATCATGTATCATTTTGATGTGAGATAAATTCTTAAATGTCAAAAATGACTTATGAATCAATTTACTAAATTATCAAGAAAATGTGATCACATTTTCTTGGATTTCAGTGAGTGACATTTTTTGAACTAAATTGATGATTTTAAATAGATAACATACACATTGAGTCATATCTGGCACACCGTGTGTTTGATTATGGTGTAGCTGATTTATACATATCAAAAATGACTAATGGATTATTTCTATAAAGTATAAAAACAATATGAATGCATTTTCTCAATTTTGTGTAGGTCATTTTTCCTTTTTATTAAAATTGATGTCATTTTTAAATAAAAAGACACTTGGAGCCATACCGGTCACACCATCCATTGGAATGAGGGGTGGATGATTCCAACATGTCTCAAATGAGTAATGGATCATTTTCCTAAATTATTAAAACAATGTGAACACATATATAAATATAACATATATATCTAATAATATATTGTATATTTAAATAAATTTAAATATGATAAATAATTTACATATATATATATATATATATATTCAAATAAAATTACTAATATAATATACATATGACATATATATATAATATTTAAATAGATTCAAATTATTTATATATGTATCAAATGAGAAGTGACCTCTATTTTATAGTTTTTTATGGTGGAAGGAGTGAACACCATTCATGTTTATTTCTTATTGAGGTAAGTTTGAATAAAGTAAATGCCTCCATAGACATCTTTTTTAAATCATATAAAACCCTATCATTTATTTTAATAAAATAAAACCTATTAATAAGGGAAAGTTTTATTGAAAAAAATATATTAAAAAATCCTCAACTAATTATTTTATAAAGTTTTATTCATATCCTTGTGGATAATTTCGAGGGTAAAAATAAATGTAATTCATCATTAACTCTGCCTCCACATCAAATCAAATAAATTAATTTTAGTAGCATACGCTCATTATTTTAAATTACACTGTAGAAACCCAAGACCCCTAGGTTGTGCGGCACTGCATTTACATGTTCTAATTCTTCAGTCTCTACTCCCTCTATTTCTTTTTCTCCCTTCACTCTATCGTTTCTCTGATTGTGTGGAGCTTTTCTCATGAAGATGTTGGTGGAAGTGGAGGCTTCGAGTTAATAACTAGTGTACATGGTGTAATTCCCACAAATGGGTTGCATTTAACCATTAATAGAACACAATTAAGTACAATTTGCATCCTCATCAGCTTATCTCCCGAATAGTTATCATTAAATTTTGTTGTTTAACACACATTCTCCATCTCTAGTGGACATGCACCTATGTTTAATGAAATAATCTTAGAAATACTCATCCATGGAATGACTAATAATCATATTAGTATAATCAAAATAGTTTCATGTCTACAAGATATTGGGTATGAGTCTCAAGGAAACAAAAGGTAATGAAAGCTGTTCAGGGGATGAAAATAATGAGGATGACAATTGTACTTCATTTTGTTCTTCGAAAGGGGAAATGCCTCCCATTTGTGAAAATTAAACCACTAACACTAGTTATTAACTCGATGCATCCATTGACACCAACTCCTTCCAAATAAAATATCTACGCAACCATAGAAATGATAGAGTGAATGGAGGGAAAGAAATGGAGAGGGTGGAGATTGAAGAATCAAAATACACAACTGTAGTACTGCACAGCCCGGGGGGTCTTGGGTTGCTATAGTGTACTTTTATCTGGAATTACTATGTTACTAAAATTAATTTATTTAATTTGACATAGAGGGAGAGTTAATGATTAATTACTTTCATTTTTATCCTCGAAATTATCCACTAGGATCCGGATAAAACAATAATAAAATAATTGGTTAAGGATTTTTTTAATGTTTTTTTATAAAACTTGGACTTTTTCATAGGTTTTATTTTATTAAAAAAATTATAGGGTTTTATATGATTGTAAAAATAAGTTGATGTAGGTTTGTAATTCGTTCAAATTTACCTCTATAGGTAGTAATCCTAAATGTGTTTCACATATTCTACCGTCAAAAACTATAAAATGGAGGTCACTCATCATTCGATACATAGATAAATAAAGTGAATATACCTAAATATTTTATATATATGTTATATATATATACATCTGTTTGTGTGTGTGTGTGTGTATTATATTTGTAAATTTACTTGAATATAATTAAATATATATGTATATAATTTATCATATTTAAATTTATTTAAATATACAATATATTATTCGATATATATATATAATAGTATTTTTTTCTAATGAAACTAAAAAAATACAATTAATAATAATTTTTAAATTATATTAATTATAAATAATTATTATTTTGGGTAATTATGTATAAAATATAATTATTTAAATTTGGGAAAGTCTCATTATTTCAAAAAAATGTATATATAGTTACCTAATTTTATTATTTTGAAAGTAGCATGAGTTTATAATATTTTATTGGTTATTTAATTATAAATAATATTACAATTAATTAAATGTATATGTAGACCTAAAAAGTATATATAGACCTAAAATGATGAATACCTAAAAATAATTTCTAATATATAGAAGTTGATAACTTCCATTCACCAAGGAGATGCACCCCCCTAAAACTCACATTGAACAGCCATTTCATTGCATGGGTCATTAGAAACTTCCAACCGAATCTACCCCATCAGCCCTTCACCAACACTAGTCTTGAATCCCATATCATTATCTCCAAAAACTGAAACCTATTTTGGTTCGCAATTCATAGTCCCTCATCTATAGGCATGTGTATAATGACCTAATTTCTTATAGGAACCACAAAAATCAACCCACGATTCATACCACACAACCTTCTTACATCAAAATTCTTCCCCTACTATAATCCAAATATAATCTATAGGAACTTGAGACATCAACTTCTATGAAAATGTGAGCACTGGTAGAGCCAATGAGCCCGTACCCAAGTGGTAAGGGCTCCTACTTGGCATCCAAGAGACCCGGGTTCAAAACTAGGTGGAGGTGAATTTCCGGGTTACTGTAGAAGTACTATAGCAGTGTTGTAGCAGTTAATGTTCGGTACTATAGCAGCCGGAACTATTCACCCGATTTGGGCCTTCGGGCCACCGGTTTGGGCCTACGAGTCTCTAGGGCCTTCGGGTCATCAAAAGGCCTTCGGGCCACAGGGCCTTCAGGTCACATAGACCATGGAGTAGCCCAGTTCACACAGAACATGCCCCAGAAGAGGATTAGAGCAACAGGAGTAGCAGCCACCAGATGCAGAGCTAACCGGATTGGAAGAATGAGAGGGTATGGCAGCCGCCATCGAGACCAGGCACCATGCAGCATTTTATGGGGCAATGCTAGCCGATCAGCAATGCATGGTGGGGAGCTAAGGAGATCAGTAATTAAAGACGCTGGGGAGGGGTAGTTCTAGTGGTCTAGGCCTACGGTTCATGTAATGGGCATGGTACTCCTCTGGGCCTTTAAGTGATGTATTCCGGGTCATGTCGGGCCTTGTGCCTTGGCCCTACGGGTCATGTATGGGTTCCCCTTCAACCCTTAAAAGGGGGATTATCTATTATAAAAATAAAAAGAAGGCCTTCGGGCCATTCGGGCGAGCACTGGTAGAAATAGTAATTTTAACGTTGAAGATATGGTGTACTTTTTTATAAAGTCATGAAATTTTTATCTACGGAAAAATTTTGGCATCATTTTTACCATAAAACAACATCAATAGAATATTTGGACTTTTGGCATCAGTTTTTAACAAAACCGATGCAAAAAACCACACATGAGGGGGTTTATAGTGTCAATTTTCATAATTACCAACACGGTAAAATAATACATCCGGCATCAGTATTTTTGAAAATGAATGTCATAATTTAAAAAAAATCAATGTCGGTTTTTTTGAAAACCGATTCCATAATTCAACAAAAAATTTCCTTCGGTTTTTCTCAAAACTGACATCGAAAAGTTTAATTTAACAAACATGGTATCATGAAACCCTAATTTGTTTAGAACTCTCAAACCCTCTTTTCAACTCGTGACCTCCCCGATGGTGACCTAGTGATACGAACGACGATTCTTGTTTATTTTCTTTGATATTTATCATCATTTCATGATCTGTGTCTCGATTCTTCATCATTTGTTATTATTTCATCATCTATGGAATTATTTTTCTTCGAAAACAGATTTTCATCCAACCATCATCCGCATTTTGATTTTCTTTCATTGTTCTTGTTTATTCTCCCTTTTTACATACATTTTTGTCAGATCTTGCAGTGTTCGTTATTCCAATGAATCTGAGGGAGAAACTTCAAATTATTGATCTATTTTCCTTTGTGAAATCCAAATTTTGTAAGTTTTTTTAAATTTTGAAGTTAAATTATTTATCATTTAGTTATATTATTGAGTTATTGTTTCAATTATTTGTATCCATTTGATTCTTATTTATAAATGTTGTTCTTAAGTTTTTTTTTATTTTGATATATTTTTTATTTTATAAAATTATCAAATGGTTATGATAATATATATTGATTAGTGTTTTTGTGAAGAAATGATGTGTAAAATATATTTCTTTTATATTTTTGTTTTGAAATTATGATGTGTGTTAAATATTTATTAATGTTTTGATGAAACTTTTACAATAAAGTGGTTGAACTCAATATATTATGATGAGATTCTAGGAGATGTTATGGAAAAATATATTATTTAATTATATTATATAACCAAGGATAAATGGATTTTAGTCATCTAGTGAGATGAATGTAGATGAATTTATAATAAAAAATAGAGAAAAATAGTGTCCGTTGAATAATTTACTTAAATCATGTGGTTTGAAGTAGATTTTTTTTGTTTTTTGATATTTTCATTATAATGATGATATGAATTGTTGGAATGAAATGTCGAAATGATCTTATGACTTGATAAATAATATTATAATAATTTTTGATGGGTGGTCGATGTGATTTATAGAATTATATGGTAAATTATTTTTTTGACAAGGTTATTCAATCATTGATATGATATTGTGATTTGGATATAATTTGATAATGTGATCTGATAAATATCACTACATTATATATTATTGATGTTATTATTGTGGTTTATCAAATTGATGTTATATTTTGATATTTATGTGGTATAAAGGCATGTTGTTTTCCTTGAGGGAAGTCGTATTCTATATTGATTATGTTGTGAGAACCAAGATTTTATAATTTTTTTATAAGTAAGATTCGTGATTAAATGGTTGAAATAATATTTCCATATATGATCTAAAATATTAGAATTAATTAAATAAACATCCTAAAATATGTGGTGTAGAAAACAAACATATAGTTACCAAATTGTGACTTTATACTAGTAGATTATTTTTTATTTTATTCCTAATCATCGTTGATGTTTCCTATTTGATTACCAATATTTTTCATTGAATGTGTTTTATTAAAAAAATATGTTTATATACATATATTTAAATGTTTATATGTTTTCATATATTCATTAATCATATTGACATTTCAGGTATGACTAGATCGGAATTGGATAAATTTACAAATAACCACTAGTGAATATTAAAAAGGATTTGATGAATTCTCATAATTTTTTAACAAAATATTAAAAACATATATTTGATTTGCTATCCATGTGTGAAGTGTTTGAATATGAGAAAGTTAAACTCCGGATAAATCAAGGATAATCTCACTTGTTATGGTTTTACCCTTTATTATATATGTTGGATTTTTCATGGTGAAAGAACTAAAAAATTCAACATCTAATGTTGATATCAATATTCATAATGAGGAAAAGGATCATATTGAAGAATTAATTCATGATTTAGGTGTTGAAAACATCAAAAAAAATAAACTATTGAACGATTTTGTGGAGATTCTGAGAAACCATTATTCCTAGGTTGTAGTAAATATACATTGTTATTAATAGTTTTGAGATTAGTTAACTTTAAATAAAAAAATGGATGGAGTGATAAAATTTTCTCCAACCCACTTGAGATTTTAAAAGAGATACTTCTAGAAGAAAACATGCTTCTAGATTCTAATTACGAGGTAAAGAAAATATTATTCCCAATGGTATTGGGGTATAAAAAGATACAAGCTTTACCTAATGATTGTGTATTGTATGGGAAAATAATTTGAATATTTATCAAGTTTTCCTACATGTGGTACATAACACTATAAGATAGATGAAAACATCAACTCAAATTCATTCTCAGGTACTGATATCTAACCCCATGAAAAATAATTTTTTACTTTCTAATGATATTGACCAATAATTATTTCATACAATTTTGATAATTCAACTGTGATTCATTATTAGGTACCAAAATCAAAGATCCTCCTAAAGAAATTTGTTACCTTCCAATAATTCCTCGTAAGAAGTGTCTATTTGAAAATTCAATTGACACAAAAAGGTTAATATGGCATTCAGATGAGTGCATCTCGGATGGTAACTTACGTCACATTTCTGATTCAGCACAGTGGAAGATATTTCATAAAAAAAATTATTTTTGAAGTGAAGTTAGAAATATAATAATAGTATTGTGTACTGATGGAATGAATCCATATCGGTGCCTAATTTTCCAACATAGTTCATGTCCTATTTTGTTGGTAGTTTACAACTTATCCCCACTTATATGTATAGAGAAAAAATATGTTATGATGATCTAGATGATTTATGAACCCAAACATCCAAGAAAAGATATCGATGTGTATCTTTAACCATTGATTGATTATTTTAAATTGCTATGGGAAATATGTGCTAAAGTTTTTTATGCATTCAAGAAAGTATTTTCTTTTGCATGCTATGATAATGTTCACTATAAATGACTTTTCTGCATATAGAAACTTATCTGGATATGGTGTTAATGAACATAAAACATATCCAATTTTTGAATAAGAGACTTCATATTATCAATTTCATAATGGAAGAAAGATAGTGTACATGGTACATCAAATATTTTTTCAAATTGAACATCCTTATCATATATTAAAAAACATTTAATGATTTACAGGAATACAATAATACCTCATGACAATCATCAGTTGAAGAATATTATGACAGGGTGAAGAATGTTGATTCGACATTTGGAAAGAAAATATGTTCTGGTCTTCAAAATATATCTATAAGAAATAGTATATATTTTTTAAACTACCTTATTAGAGATTGTTAGAGATAAAACATAACATCGATGTTATTCATGTTGAGAAAAATATATGTGAAATCTTGATTGAAACTATTTTAGATGTAAAAGGAAAGTAAAAAATATGAATTTCTTTCTATATTGGACTTGATATCAATGGGAATACATTTGGATTTAGCTCCCACTATGAACGGAAATAGAACATATTTACCTCCATGTTATCACACATTAAAAACATTTGAGACCATGATTTTTTGTCAATATCTTCATGGTATTAAAGAACCCAGTGGTTATTCTTAAAATGTGAAGAATTTAGTTTCATTTAAGGATTGTAAATTAATAGGTATGAAATCTCATGATTTTCATGTATTGATTCAAAAAAATTTACCAATAGCATTGTGTGGTATATTTCCAACATATGTTAGAAAGACTATCATCAAGCTATTTAATTTTTTCAAATCCATTTTAGCAAAGTCATTTATCCCAATTTGTTAGATGTGTTAGATATGAAATATTATCTTATTCTTTGTCAACTTGAAATGTTTTTCCTACCTTCATTTTTTGATATAATGTTTCAACTGGTGATTCATTTGGTGCATGAGATAAGAATATGTGGTCCTGTATATTTATGATGGATGTATCCTTTTGGATGATGTATGAAAATTTTCAAGGGATATGTTGAAAATCCTTATCGAACAGAGACCTATATTGTTCAAAAAACATGTATTAGAATAGGTGATTGATTTCTGTACTAATTATTTGTATGAAGTGAAGCATATTGTTCTCCCTATATCTCGACATGTGATAGTTGATAGTGAAGGTAAGGGGATTCAATGCTCAAAGGTAAAGTTCATTCCATGTGATGAATTAATGTAGTCACATTTATAAATTTTGAACAACACAGATGAGGCTTAATCATATATATCATCACATATTGTAGAATTAAAATTACGATATCCAAAAATAAATGAAAAGTGACTGATGATTGAGCATAAAAATACATTTTTTCATGGTTTAAAGGGAAAATCAACATAGATATATCTGTATTAGAAGAATTGAAATGGTTGGAAAGGGGACCATCTCTAATATGATCACATGTCCTAGTTTTGATATTAATTGGTACACATTTTACACAAAGAAGCAGGATGACAAGAGTACCATTCAAAATAGTGGTGTAATGGTCATTGCTGAAGCGCTGCATTTTTCAAGTGTAAAAGATACAAACCCAATTTTTGCATCAATTCCATATTTTGGAGTTCTTTAAGAAATATGGGAAATTTATTATATTAAATTTAGATTCACTATTTTTAAGTGTAATTGGGTTGAAAGTAATATAGGTGTGATAAATGATGAATATGGGTTTAAATTAGTTGATTTGAAAAGATTTTTTTGTAATGAGGAACCATTTATCATGACCACACATGAAAAGAAAATATTTTACGCCATTAATCCATTAAATTACTAGTGGTCCATCATTTTGTAAGGGAAATGGATCCATTTGGCTAATGAGGATGATGATGTTATTGATTTATATAAGTATTCTTCATCTATTAAACAATTTACAGATAACAATGACTATAATGCAGACATAGTTTATGCAATACAAAATGATCATGTTGAAGGGATATATGTAAATAGTAAATTACTCTCCTAATTAATCTAGTAATTATTTACATTATATTTCTTTTTTAAAATTTACATGTGTAAAAATTTTATTATTTAATAACTATTGGATATTTTTATATACATATTTGAATATTTATTTAATTTTTTGTGTTAAATTTTTATATTATACCTATATGGTTAAACATTTTTTTCATTGAAAAAGCTTGACGTACATTATTATAATTTGGTTTAATTTACGCATATGAGAAAACCTTTTCAAACTTTGATATTTAAATTTTTAAATGTTTATATCTTTACAAAAGTAATGTTTATATTTAATAGTTTAACTTACATATTTTTTTGGTTAAGAATCATAACATCATTATTTTCTAAAAAAACATACACATGTGTGCTGATTTTTTTACTTACATATTTATATTTTCCTCTTTTATAATTACTAACTTTTCTAATTATATTCAGGTACATAAGAATTTCATTACATTTTCCTATTACAATGAAATATACCAATAAAGAGAAAGAAGAACATATATCGAGGGATTTTTAATTCTTCAAACTATTAAATATCTATAAATTTAATTATTTAATGAAAGAAAACATTTAATTTAAAAAATATAATTGCAGGACTATAGATGAGTCTTCAACAGGGGAGTATTCTTCTTTTAGTATTAGGAAATCCAATTCTCGATTTGGTAAATGTGGTATTACAAACTTACTAAAACTATCACTTTCTCATGGAGACGAGTGATTACATATTATATTTTATGATAATAATAATGCAACTAGCTCAAATGCAATGAAGTTTATCATATATATATCGGCATGTAAAGTTGATGCAATATTATCATTTTATATCATGATTAGAAGTCTGTCGACAAGGTAGCGATAGATTAGATTTAGTAAGCTGTAAAGGTAAAATATATCAATTGATTTATTTTATCAAATTTTTTGAATATGATATATTTTAAATGAATAATATTTATGTTATGAAATTACAAATGATAATTAATTTTGAAGAAAAAAAATTAGTTAAGAAAAGATGTCTTGCATTATCGGTTGTTCGATGGACAGATTTCAAAAACAAAGATGACAAAAACATTATGTGTTTGGAAGGATACTGAATGAAAGCCCATGCCTCAAGTATGAATTTTTATATGAAGATACATGGAAGAAATTTTTTCCCACCCCACATGATGAAAAATTTCATGTATGATAATTTTATTAATTTATATTGTAAAATTTCTTATATATGTACCTAATTACTTATTAGTTTACTTCTTATATAACAGGACTCGAGGAAATCTCATCAAGACATCCAATTGCAGAGTGTATAGCCTCATACTTTATCATATGGAGGGTATCTTTTATTAGAGAAAAAAATGATTGAGGAAAAGTTTAAAACACAAAGAGCTCACTCCACTAGTGGTTCGGATGAGGTCTAATTTGGTCCTCCATCTCCACCCACCGGCTATGAGAAATTGAAAAGAGTGAGAAGAAAAAAAAATCAAAAGTATCTTATAAAGAAAGATAAGGAAGTAGCTAAAATAATTTTAAGTAAATATTTTTTATTTTTCATGAATTTTTTTAATTTATAAATTAACAACACTAATATTCCATTTTCAATTTTTATTTTAGGATGAACTCGAGGAGAAATCGACCCTAGGAACTTTTATTCTTGATGGTATGATGGAAAACCTAACCACTGCTTTAGGAAAGCCAGAACACCTCGTCCGCATAAGAGGGTATGAGGTGGGTGTTAGTATTAAGAAATATTTTGGTCATAAAAGTAAACAACCAAGAGAAACAGAAATCAAATCCTTAAGAGCTCAACTGAAAGATATGAAACTACCCATAGATGATCAAATTCAAATAGCTATGTAGCATGCTATGTTAGAACAATTGAAAAGACAATCACACTCTGCATAGCCTACCTAGCCTGCCTACTCAAATCTGCCACCTCATCACTCAAACCCAACCATATACTATGAGTTGTATGTAGGATATCTTGATATAGATATTATAGAGTTTGAAGTCATTCATATTTTAGGGGATTCTATACAACACCATCCTATTCATATGGGTTAGGTTAGAGTGTCGGTACATAATATTATTGATCCTACTTCTCTACTACCATTCCCTACCATGGAGGTTACCAGAGTTAGGGATTGTATGGTTCATTTTTCTACATTGTCCATCTATCATACTTCATCATATTTCATATGAGATATTCAGTTTTTTAAAATATTAATTACATATGACTGAAAATTACTTATAATATTTTCTGATATTTAACTTATATAGAATTACTTAAAATCCAAAGAAATGACACAAAGGAAACAAATGGTTCAGAAACAAACAACTGTAGATACTTTAAATAAATCTGATGGGATAAAAATATTATCTCAAGTTTTTTATTCCTGGCTAATATCTATGAGTTTCAGATGTTGACTAACATATGTGAAAGAGACTATCCATTGAGAATATTCAGAAAATATATCATGCATCTAATTAATTTTGAAGAGATCAGCATGCATGTGTTGCAGTTGTTTTCCATATAAGTAAATTAAAATTTTAGTTTTTATTTTTTAAAATACAGATGGTTTAAATTGACTAACTATATTACATTTTTAATTAGGTATCTACACACTTTTTTTTAAAGGTTGGGTCTGAAGCCTCATTTATTATGTAAATCAAATCAAAGACCTCTTTTAACTGCATAGAGGGAGACCCATTACATATCCCGAAGGCCCATGTGGGCATTTAGCCCATTACATGGCCCGTAGGCCCAAAGTGTTGGCCTAAGGACCATTTGGTGAATAGTACTTCTATAGTACTCCATCTGCTACAGTACTACATAGTATCTACCGCTGCTATAGTTACCTGCCGCTACTATAGTGTCTTTCATTTCTACAGTGTCGCCGCTGCTACAATATGCTAAAGTACTGCTACAGTGGCTGTGCATAATGGGTATTGAACCCCCATTTTTCATGTAGGATTATGGGGTGATTACCACTAAGACAAACCCCAAATGCATTAGGTATCTACAAACTCTTCTTATAAAAAATGACACCATAGGAATTTTTGGTTTTATAGATCCAGAATTCATTTCAACAGTTATGCTATATACATCGATAGAAAATAAAGAGTCATATATATTTGATAAGTTAGTAATGATGAATGTTGGGTATTGGTTTTTTCTATTTTTTGATATTTAAGAATAGAAACGTAATTATGAACTAATGTTCATTATAATGTCATTAAATGTGAACATTTTGTATTATAAGGGGGATTGGATGTTAGGCGTATTCTGCCCAAGTAAAATCACATTATATTGGTTTTTCTCTTTATTATGTGGTGTTTGTAGAAAATTTTCCACCATATTATACAAGTAAGTATATTTGTTTTTTAGAAGCTCGTTATGTATAATTCTTATTTTATATACATGTATTGTTTGTTGATATATATGAAAATATAACTCCTAGAAAAATTTAACAAATACCACTTGTCAATAGAGAAACCAAATGCAATCAACTATGTGAAAGTGAAGGTAAATATTTTTTATATTAGAAATTATTTTTATTTTTTAATATATATATATATTGGTTTTCATTATTAATTTAATGTTTTATTAACTATAGTTTCATCATCAACATGGAAATATCGAATGTGGTTATTGTGTTCTATGATTCAAGTATGGGATAATCACAACTTGGGTAACGATGGATATTGATGAAGTCAGCCATATTAATTATTTTATATTTCCTATCATAGTATTCTATTTTTTAAACTTATATCATTCAAAGTTATTATAGACACTCAAAAATGTAGATTAATACACAAAAGATGAATTTGACCATCTTCGATCTTTATTTTCAAACTATTTGTTAAGTGTGATTATGATATAGGGTATGTATATTTTAATGTTTCTATCTAGAATTACATTATCCTAATAACAAGTTTTCAAAAAATAATTATTTTTTATAATAGGTGTTTGAACATAATGATATCAAACGAATGATTCAATAATAACCAAAAACGATCATGTTGTAAATTTCATGTATGTTTTTTTTAATTCTATTTTATAATACAAAGGAATAGATAATATTTTGACTAACTTGTTAAAATTATGTATGTTTTTATTGATTTTTAATCACTGAAAAATGTTGTTTGATAGTTGTATACGGATTAACTGATGATGAAAATGTGAACCAAAGAGGATTTCGGTGTCGGTATCTTAGATAAACTAACGCTGAAAACGAAGTCCGTTCAAATTTCCAACATCGGTTTTTTAAAAATCAATGTTGAAAACCTCATTTTTAACATCACCTTTATAGAAGTCGGTTAAAAATTGACGTTAAAATTAAAAAAACGATGTTAAATCATGTTTTGGAACTAGTGGAGGAGAAATAGGGTGAGAAACTTATCAGGTTCTACTATCAAAACATAAATATATACCAATGAGTTTCCTGAGCATTTGTATAATCACTAGATTTTGAAAAGGTAAAGGGAGCTAGGGAAAACTAACCCAAATCGCTGTTGTTGGAATTTCATGCTTCATATGGAAGTCATATGACCACCTAAAGAGTTAGAATCGAAAGCCATTGCAGCTTCGGGGGGGGGGGGGGAATTGGACTAAACCCATACTAGATCTTCCTCAGAAGCAAACGAATCACGATGTTCCTTTTGATGAGAAGACCTACAATTGCTCGATCTTACAACCCCCAAGCTTAAATATTTACCTATCAAAGGAGTCTAACAAATGGCGATGCTGCTTAAAATGCACAATCAAGGTGAGATTAAGAAGATTCAATGTTTTTTTGTACTCTGAGGCCGAGATCAAAAGATTCAAAACACTATTGAATAGATCTAGGACCTTAGGGTCATGCGATTGAGGGAAGGTGGGAGAAAATTGGGCTTGCAGAAAGGGGAGAATGAATGAGAATCTTCCTAAAAGGGTTTACAATAGGTTAGGTTTTTTATTAGATTGGAACACTTTTATGAGCACTTTTAAAAAAATCACTGATAAAGATTCCTTTTATCAGCACTTATTATTTAAGTGTTGATAAAATGCATATTTATCAGTGTTTTTTTAGCACTGATAAAGGTAGGTCTTTATCAGCGCTGAAAATGCACTAATAAAATCCATATTTATCTGTGCTAAATTTTTACTGTTGATAAATATTACTTTTATCAACACTCTTTTTAGTGCGGATAAAGCCTTGTCTTTATCGGCACAAAAAAAATTGTTGATAAAGATTTCTTTTATCAATGCTAATTACTTAAGCCTTGATTAAAGATTTGTAATTATAATTATAAATAAAAAATTTTGTAAATATATATATATACTTAATAAATATATATAAATATAAATATAATAAATATATTTCTTATTTTAATATATTTATTTTAATTTAATAATTATTTAAATATATAATTATTTATTTATAACTATATAAATATTTTTAAAAAAGAATATTTATATCATTATATATATTTTTATAATTATATATATTTTTTTAATAAATATATATAAATATAGTAAATGCATTCATTCATTAAGTAAATTTCTTATAAATTTAATAATTATTTAAATATATATAATTATTTATTTCTAATTATATAGATACTTTTAAAAAATATTTATTTGTTTATAATTATAAATATATAAAATTTTAAATATAGTATGTAAATTTTTAAATTTATTTATTTATAGATATTTTATATCTTTTTTTATAGATATTTTTTAACATTATTAATGAATATAAAATTTTAAGTGCATGCATGTTAAAAATGAGTGAAATTGAATAAATTAAAAATAAGTACACTTTAATAATATTTAACAAATGGATAAGTTTTGTGTGTCAACATTTCATATAAAAATTCATTAATTATGTATATGTGAAATCAATATCACACACAATTGATCTATGTTAAATTGAAAAATCAAACGACATTCAATTATAAGTCGATTACTCTATGCAATTAGTTAGTATTTTTAATTAATATTAATTTTTAATTATAAATCATTATTCACTAAATATAGCACATAAATATTTAGTAATATATTAATTATATTTATATTCATTAATATATATCTATATTTTTAATATATACTATTTATTAATATTATCAATAATCTTCTAATAAATAAAATGTTTAATATTTTTCTCAATTTAATTATTTTTAATTTTAATTTGTTTAATTTTCACTTTGCATATCTATATATTTAATAAATACTCTTTATTATTATTTATAGAATAGGTTGGGGGGCCAGCCCCTTATTAAAAGGAAAAAATAAAAACAGAAGACCCTTTTGCGATGGGTTTAGGGTGCCCATTACATGTTGAAGGACAAAAGTCACACCGCCTAAGGAAAAAAAGAGGCCTAAGGGCCCAATGATGATAACCAACACATCACTGCATCACCGAAATCTCTAGGAAAGAAACCCTAATCAGGAACCCCCCCCCCCCAGAGGGACAAAGTCCAGTACACACCCATAGCCAATGCAGAATAACATCCAAACATAACTCCAGAAGAAATGGGATCAAAAGGAATTCAATGAAAAATTAAAAGGAAGGATAGTTAAATTGTACATTTTAGAAGTATAATTTGACAGACCATGTTCCAACTATGTATAATGACAAAGGAAGGTGATCGAATCAGCGGCCTGGTCCTTTTTTGGTTTTTCAGACCGTGCAGGGTAACCGTGCATCTCTGATTCTTCCTTCCTGTTTACCAACAAAACATGTAAAATATAAAAAACATGTATACAACATCAATATAATCTCAAATACCATCAACATGAGCCAAAAAATACCTGAAACCGGTAAATAAAGATTAAAACCTAAGACTCAATTCCCAACAACAATTGGTAACTCAAGGCTTAGGATGAGTAAGAGCTCGTGGAACTATTCTTGCTCCTACTTCTCAATTTCCAATATTCCTATCCCTAATATACCATATATACCAAATAACATAGGTCACTCTGATAAATTAGGTCTCTAAGTAACTTAACATCCTCTGATACTATTTTTATTGAACCATCCAAGTTCATCCTAGAACCAGACACCCAATTTAGTCCATGATATGCCCAAGGGGTGTCCCATAATCCTACTAAGCTAATGACAAGCATTGAAGGCATTTCAAAAAGTATTTGGGGATGATTTTACACAATAAATAATGATTTATCCATAAATTAATTTCTGTAGAAACTCCAAAATTACCCCTACTAACATTGGATATCCATGCAAAATCAAAAAATAGAAACAAATAAAAATAAAATCAAAGAAAGAAACATAGAATAACCTGAATGCATAATCAACTGAACAAAAGGAAAGTGACTTAAATAGTATTCAAGTACATGATGTTCAAATAGGCCCATACATCTATGATACAAGATATAAACTTTAAACAAACCAAGAACCCGACATGAAACCAATGTGACCTCTTGGTCACCATCAGTCCACAATACCACTCACTCCATGAGCGACCCCAAGTTGATTCTTGAACCAGTAAAAAAACTTAGGTCTACTGATTTTTAGGGGAATAACTTGGTTTTGAGAATAAACAATCTCAATAGGTAATCACTAGATATTTTATGCATTAACTTTTCTTAAAATAATTCATCAATACTATTTTGAAATACATATAAATTGTGAATTTTTTTTAAGAAACCCCATCTGAGAGGTTTTCCAAACGAACCTTATTTAATACCCAATAATTTTTTAAGGAAAAATTTAAAACCTTTCCAAAACCATTTATTTTTTAATACATATTTTTAGAACCCACTTTAAAATAAAAACCCAACTCTCACCATGGGAACTCAATGGATGAAACGAAATAATATAAGAATAAACATAATATAAAAGTGGAACTGGGGGAATATATCATAGTAGGACCATAAAATACATAAGTATTAGTATAATTAGTAACAATAAGAAGAAAATGGTAAAGGGTAGAAAATCATGGTCAATTCCCAAACATCTTGTGAGGATACCCTAGACGTACTCAATTCAGAACCATCTATAGGTATATTGATGATGTTCTTATGTCAATAACCAACTGGAACACCGTCAACTAGCCTCAACGGTGTAACTCCTCTACGGTATTTGATTCCATAGAGGATCTATTCCATATAATCAAGACTAAATAGTAACCACTTCTTGATATTCACTAAAAAACTAGGATACCATAATGAAAATAATATTAGAAGGTGAGGTATCTAATGTATATAAAATATATCAATCATGGTCTAACATAAATTAACCCAAATGATCAGCCCACCAATAAACACCAACCATTTCAATCCCCTCAAAGAAGATAAAAATCCCATTAGGGGTCACACATTACATGAAAACCCTTTGAAAATTAAAACCAATCCTTAAATCATTTAAAGAGAGTGGTATTTTTCCAAAATCACTTTGGTATCCTATCGAAATGTGATATCATTATAAAACTCATTTTTAAGGTTTCAAATGGGATTTGAACATTTTAAATTAATATCATCATTCAAAAATATATTTGAACCCATTTAAAATCCAAATACATTTCAAAACTCCTTTAAAAGTTCCAAATGGGTCTAAGGATTCCATCGATAAAGTCCCCTTTGGAAATCCATTTTAAGAACCACCTTGAAAAATGAAAGTCAATTTGGAAATCCCATATTTTCAAGGAATTACTCCCATGATATTCCACATATATATAACCACACCTATATATGTATACCCACACATACATATATAGTTTCTTAACCTCAAGCACATATATATCCACATTTATAGGAATCACCAAGAAGACCAAGAAGATACAAAACATAATCCATTTTTTAAAAACCAAAGTTTTCAATAAATCAAACAACAGAAATTCTATAAGAATCAAGAAAATATTAACAATGCTTCAAACTAATTATAAAATTATATAGAAACATTAAAAATAAAATTAATTAATAAAACCTTTTAGGTTTAATTAAAACCACATTTATACTTTTTTTCAAACAAGTGGCATACACCTGATTCCATGGAAAAAAATTAATGGGATATCATACCTTTGCAATAGATTTATAAACTTAACCAAAGCCCCAAAACAATTATAATTTTAATAGAAACCAATTATTTAATCTCAAGAACCCATGTTGTGTGAAGAAAAAAATAGAAGGTACAAAAAAACCTACCTCAAACCATGTACTGATTTAATGAAACCTTTAGAAACGGGAAGACCAAGACCCATGACACAATCCACAAACCGAAAAATTGATAAAAAAAGCACAAATAATCAAACACTTATCATATTTTTTATCCTATATAGAACCAATCCAAGTGAAAGGAATGAAAATCTTATGAAAAAAAGAGTAAGAAAGGGGATTACCTCTTGAAGAACAATAAGAATAAAGTAAAAAATGTCTCCAAAATAAAAGGGAGGAGAAATAATGGATTATCCCTAGGCCCCCTACTATGACACAACTAAATGGGTAGATAACACCCCATTTTGGGTCTAAAACCTGAAAGGGTATCTTGTGAAAACCCATAATTTTAATTTTTTGGTCATTACACATGGTTAGGATGTGTGGCTTACCAAACTGTGCACCAACCATGTGCTCCTCACTGGAGAGAAACTGGGTGCCACATGGTTGGTCTGAATAGTTAGAAAAATTATGCACCAACTATGCCAAATACATCCATCAATATTACAAACCTCCTCACATGTTTTCCAAGATTACGGGGTAGTCGTGTGCCCGATAAAAAATCTCTAAAACTCAAAAAAATCAACCAACTCTGCACAAAACCATGGACAAGTCCAAATATATATAAAATATTAAAATATAAAGGTTAGGGGATGTCAGACTATGATAGATCTCAAAAGACACAAGATCTAATTGAGCCATTAATTCTGAGATGAATTCCATTTATCAAAACCAAGTCATTATTATGCTCAATCCACTAGTTGATGTAAATCCCACTAGGTTAAATGGGTATTCAAGAGATAAATGGATATGGATGGTAAAGTGAGTACCTATAGAGAAATTATAGTTAATAAATGATTTAAAATGTTTCAATGTGTTGAGTACATTGAAACATTTTCTAATTTTTCTATGTTTAAATCCATTAGAATTCTAATTTCCATAGCATTTTTCCATGATTACGAAATATAGAAGATGGATGTCAAAACAACCTTCTTTAATGAGAACCTTTAGGAAGATGTCTATATGAAAAAACCTAAAGGGGTTTTGGCTCCAAGAAATTATAAAAAAATGAAAGTTAAAAAGATCCATTTATGGATTGAATTGGGCATTTAGGTTATAGAAATTTTTTTCTAATGAAGCAATAAGAGATTTTGGTTTAATAAATAACAAAAGTGAGCCTTGTGTTTACATGTATTTTTAGTGGGAGTGTGATCATATTATAAGTAGTATAAGTTGACGAAATGTCACTTATTATAAATGAAATAACTATTTTATGGTCAATGAATGTGTAACAACCCAAAATTATAATATATGATTAACTTTAGATAAGTTAAATGTTTGTTAACTTTCTCCACACGCAACACTGAACTTAAATGAAACCATTATATATTATGATAAAATATAAATATTTAAGTATAACCACTAAAAACCAATTCATTGAATTAATATTAATGAATATGAGTAACTTATTAATGAACTATGTGTATATAGAATATAAAATCTACTTTTAAGAAGAATGAAATTAAATTAGTTTTTCGGAAATGACTCATAAGATCATTTATTATTTACAAAAAGTATTTTAATATAAAATTATCTTTTTTGTGATACACATTACTATTTTAAGAAACATGTGGTTAATGATAAATTATATTTTATAATAATAATTTTATAACACCAATTTAGTTGGTAAATGATTTGAAATAAGAATAAAAACAGTTAATATTTGAAAAATTCATTTTCTAATTAAAATGGTTTTTCAATTATATTTTATGATTTGTTTCAAAAAATGAATTTATAACTTTTTAAATTTTAAATTAATAAAAATAAACCACATTTTTTAATTCCTAACATATAAATTAACTTATTATGATTTTTTTAGTTTTTACTAAAAAGATCAGTTTTTAGTCAAAAAATACGGATTTCGAAAAACTTTAGTTTGTATGAATTTACTATTATATAATAATGACCTAGAAATTTGTAAATAAGTTAAGGAAACTATAAATAAATTTTTGGAAAAAAATATTCATATTAAAATAATATTTTAACTTAGAAAACCTATGAAAAATATTTTTATACCAAATCAAAATGTTTATTTAGTATAAAAACTATTTTCAGCCTTATCGTTGAATCAAGTATTTCCAAGGGGGATTCGGTTGTAGAATTCCTAGAAATCCCCACATAATATTTTTTATAATAAAAAAATTTATGTCCTTAAAATAATTATCCAATGTAATATTGTCATTTATATAAATTTAAAGCTAAAAACGTTATTTCTCTAAATACTGTTTTTACATGATTTAGTGTATTTGTTTTAAAATTAACTTTTCACATATTTAGAAAATTTATTTGATAAAATGATTTTAAATTTTGAAATTATAAATATCAAATTATATAAAATTTTCAAAATTAATATTTTTCATTAAAATTAATTTCTAATTTTGAAAAGTAATTATCATTATAAATGTAAAAAAAGTAAATTGAGTTTAACCTAGTGTAAAAGTCCTATAACATTTAAAAAATGTTCCATTAACTAAATGGTTTATATTTTTCTTGAAAAAATAAATTTATCCCCTATATTTTTTCTATTTTTTATCCTTTTACCTTGGAATAGTAACATTATATTATTGAAAATGTTATGGGGGATCCGATAACTACCCTTCCCTTCACTTATAAAAGGGTAACAGTTTAACCACTTAAAGAAAAACCTTTAATTCGAATTTATCCGTGCAAATATTCCATTTTTTCTCCCTATAGACCTATACTATAAACATAATCCATTGGTCACTCATATTTAACATAATCCCTTCAAATTTAAGGAGACTTCAAAGGAAAATCCAAGTCCCTAACGTGACAATTACCAATTACATAGTTTTCTTTTTAATTATATTGTTCAAAAATTATTATATACACAAAAATATAATGATATAATTAACATTTATATATCAAAATGATACTATATTGAGTTTTTTTTCCTTAGTTATTCAAATATCACATCCATTAAGAAAAACAAAATTGTTGTTCATGTGTTGTGCAGACTACCGCCTCCATGACGTAACGTGTTTCATTTTCCTTCATAACCTTACAAGTTTTTATATAATCATGGTATTAAAGGATAAATATTATTTTATTATTTCATTAGGGTTTTGGTAAATCAAGTTTAATAACCTATAAATTCTCTTATAAACAAACAATCATCGGTAATTTAATCATTTAAAATAAGCATATTAAGAGGATAATCTTTTATTCCAATTTTGTAATGTTTTCATATTTATTATTTATTATTATATTTTTTCCAAATTATCATATATCACACTAATAAACCCTAAATTATATCATCATTATTATTTAATAATGATATAATAGTAAAAATAGCTCATAATCATTCATTAAAGTTGGGTATGTTCATGTTTCGGTCGGTTTAACCACCTAATTAAAAAATAATACAAATTACTATCATGAATGAATATGGGAATATAAATATTCCTATAATATTATATTTATATACATATATATATATATATTCATGTAAATAATTTTTTTATTCTGAATATTTTAAATCAATATTTAATTCACTAATTAAGAAAACACCCTTCGTTTGTCAAAATCCCCATAACATGCTTATTAACCATTTCATATTCAGGGATAAATACTAAAAACTCATGAAAGGAATTTGAAACATCATAAATTATTATAAATCATCCTTAAAAGTAACTTTAATGACCTTTTAAGTATTAAAATTGGAAGAATAATGAATACAGACACCCCTATTATGAAACTAGTATAGACGATCAAAACTATAAACACCCAATGTAAAAAATAAGAATAATTCATGTAGAGAATTAATATATATGAAGATTATGAATAAAAATTTGTATGAGTAATGTATTTAATTAAGTTATTAAGATATATATGTTTATTATGCAGGTGGTTAAAGTGGGTTTTTGGAATTCAGGATAAGAGGTAAGGGTTTTCTTCTCAAATTCCTATCTTCAAGACATATTTGGTATTATGTACCTAGTTTAATTTTGGTGGTGTATATACTTCATATGTGAGATATAATATCAAGAATTTTTTTTAATAATTTTATTTGAAGTTAAATTATATTCCCACTCTTTCAATAGGTTTTGATTAAAGTGATACTCAAGATGCAAGTATCTTTTTTGTCTCAATTGTGATTCTTTGACACATAACACATTTTTTACCCAATTTTTCCTTTGTATTGTGAATTCAATAGGCGTGGATATATTTTTATCATAATATTTTTATTTTATGGAATTTACTATAAAAATCATATTCCCTTATTCAAATATCTATTGATATAGTTGTTGCCTAATAGTAAGGATTTTTAGTGACTAAAATCCCCTTCATTGAGTTATGATGTTCTCTCTTGAACATTTCTCTTCCATTATTTCATTCTCCCACACTAATATTTTATTAAATGTTTTTTTATAATGTTTTTTTTTTAAATTAATTTTTAACACAAATATGGTTTTATTACTCTATTTACACTCTGAGTTTTCAATAAACGTAATTTTAAGTATTAAAAATTTCTCTTTGATAGTCAAATGTTTTAGATCCAAATTTCCTATAGAAAACATTTTTTCATTCTCAAGGATAAATTATTAGATATTCTTTTAAAATTAAAGGCTTTCAATTATTTTTCACTTCACCTTTTTTAAAATACTTTTGTATGTGACTCACAACTTCCTCTTTTACGTCAATGTTTAAAATGTTTTCTAAAAGCTCATTTGAGTTTTTAATTCCATTTCCCTTTATATTTTCAAAAGTTTTTCCCATATTTGGGTTTATATTCCACTATTAGTAATGTAATATACATATTCCTTTTAGGGTAATTAACTCGCGATACTAAAAAATCCAATTCATGATATCTTTGTGGGTGGGATCATTTAAGCATTCTTTTTCAAGGATGTTTTTGAACTATGTCAATATCCTTATTGATTTTTTTTATTACACTGATTATATATTATTTTAATACTATCCATATGTTTCCTTTATATTTCCTATTATTATGATTATTTAATTATTTACTTAACCATATACTCATTACTCTATATGGTTTAAACTCTACATCTTACATTAATATTGGATTATGTTCACCTAGAAAGAATGTAATAATATTGACAAGGGGGAAAGTGTTTAAATTTTCTATATTTTATTTAAATATGGATTATTATTGGAAAATTACCTATATATTGTTTAACTATCCATATTATTCATTTGGATGGGTTATGAGCATGATATCCCTTTTCTTGGCATGGGGAAAAGTATTGGTGTTTTACATGTTGTTATTCCAATACATATGATTATTGGTAAGTTTATTATGTAATGTTTTACGATCCAACTTATTTCTTTGTATATTTTATGAAAATTTTGTCCATTTTATTGATATGGGGAAAATTATTGGAATCGTTGATGATTATTTAATTTTAACATAGTTTGATTATGTATTTTATTTTTTTATTTCTCATTATAGGGATAAATAAATTTTATTGAGTAAGAGGTTCCTCAGGGAATGGTATGAAAAATAGTGTTTAATCTTATATTTAATGAATTGGACTAAATTAGGTGAAATATGGGTCTTATAATAATATATCCCCTCAATTCATTGACATGCCACATGAGAAAAAATAGGTTTGGGTATTTGGTGTATGTCTTCCCGATTCATCATGATATTTTGACTTCAATCATGATGATAAGGAAAGTTCCTTAGCATAAGGCCTTGACCTCAGGTTTTTAATATCTTACATTTTTCATTTCATCAGAATGAGATTAGTGTTATTGATGTCTATGTTTTCATTTACATACATGGATATAGCATGCTCCATATTTCAAGCTGATTATGGATTCGTGTTGTTTTCCAATTCTTACAAAAATATTTATGTCATGTTTATGCCAAGATTATTTTAGTTATATTTTTCTCTTACTAAGAATTTGATCTCACCCCTTCTTATGTTTCCATTTCCCTAGGTTATGGATAAAATTAGTACATGTCATATTTTTATAAGGATAACATGTGTGAAATAATTTTTTGGAATATGTGGAAGACTTTTCAAGGATTAAGTATTTTCATATATAATGGGAAAGTTGTCCATTTGATACAAAGAACACGGGATTTATCATTTTATGGTGTGTCCAAACTATTTAAATCTATAAACATGAAAATATCATTTGGACGTAATATATGCAATAATTTTTATTGATTTTTTAATTACGGATAGTTATATCTAGGATTTTACTGCTAGTGTCAAATTGAATATGTAATTTATGTGTCTTTGAGAAACAGATTTGAGAGTGTACGCTTAGGGAATCATATTTAGTATCAAAGGAAAGTTTTACATAAATTTTTGTGATTAGGATATTTTTTTAGGATAATTAAAGGGTTGATAAGTTAGGTTTGATCAAAATTTAAATGTTATATATAACCCTTTGGGTTATGTATATGATTTCATGTTAAGATAATAATGAACATTTTATTTGAGGATTAGGCTAAGAAAACTTTAGTGTAAACCCTAGAAATAATTTTGAGTATTGGATAACATCCTAATATTTTGGTAAAATATATATTATGGTTTTTTCTAGCAACACATACCTATCTGGATACTGGCAAGTTGATGTGGTTGTAACACAGATGCACCTAGGAGTAATCACCCTAAAAAGGGTTGTTTAATAATTGCCACTATCATCACATTAATACATGATAGGTGTACATAATATTTCAAACCTTTTGACACACTCATAGGGGATATGATTTGTTTAATTTCATTTAATTTACAAACCATTATGAAAGATTTAATAATGATGTTAACAAATTTGGTTAAATAACCTGATTGGAAAAAATGACCATGGATATTCAACGATTGAACAAGGGAGTCATGGGTTGATCTAAAATTATCACATGTTAAAACAAAGGGTACATAAGGGAAGATATATCCATATTAGAGTTTTCATATTCATATTTTTGATACTATCATAACCATTTTGGTTTTATAATTTAATTGAAATAAGATCACATAAATGAAGGGGATAAACGCATGTATCCAAAAAACACTACGTCTTATAACTGAATAAGGGATCATATTTAAATGGTTTAGGATTTTAGAATATACCTATTATGATGGAAAAAATGAGTTTTTTTCTTATATAAGGTAGTGATATTGAAAGTTTTTGGGAAATCATTGTTATTTTCCTTAGTGAGTGATATTTTCAGTATATTCTAAATATTTGTGAGGATTATATGAAATGTCTAAGAATTATTATTCAGTAGTTTTTATTTAAAGATATGGAAATATATATTAAAAGGTATTAATAAATTTTAAACGTGATTTTAAAAAAATGTTATATTTTTGGGATAACTATTGGAGAACACTCGATTAAGGAATAGATAACTCTTAAGTTTAACATACTAATGACATTGAGATAATAAAAGGTGGTTTGAAATTGAGTAATTAAGTTAGATAGTAATTGGTAACATTATAATTGATAATTAATTCATGATATTTTTAGAGTGCTTCATCTCACTTTTTGTGACTATGATATATAGTGATTAGTGTATGAAATTGTGGTTAATATCATATGATAGTAAAGACGGATTTAATTTTGGAGTAATATATAATCATGTTGTTGTTTAATGCATTGGAAATTCAAAAAGGTTTTGGGAAAGGTATGATATTGAGAGTATATTATTAGGGTATATAACTACTTGGGTATATGATTATAGGAATGATTAATATTGTTTTAATAAGGATGAGTTGAATTTTAAGTGCATATATTTCAATGATTTTTGGGCTTATAATATTTTAAGAAATTTCATGATAATTTTGGATCTCTATTTTAAGGATTATGTTAATAAGTATGGGATAACCCAACTCAAAGAAACTTAGGTTAAACCATTAATTATATAGGTTAAACTAATATTGATGTAGGTCGAACTAAAGAAAGTACAGGGTAATGTGATGATAAGAGTAAAAGTTTTTAAGATTGAATCTATTTTATGAAATCTATTATTATCTAGGAAGGTTCGGGCAGAGCCCTTTTATTGAAAAGAAAAGAAAGTATAAAAAAGAGATGGATGGGGTCATACAAGCATCATTCCCTAATGCCAATAGATACCAAAGTAGATCAAATATCATAATAAAACTCATAAAAATCATCATAATCACCATACCATTCAGAATCAAATTCTAAGGGACCATGAGACCTCGTAACCATAGTTGGTTGCAGATAGGAATAGTCTTTCCTACATCTCGCATTTCTGGGAGGAACAGTTTGAAAACCATCATCATCCAAAACAAAAAATTTCCCTTTGGACAATACCTGACAATAGGATGATTTTTTTGGGGAACCATCCTCAATATCCTCCCACCTTCCATGGATGACATGAGTATCCCTTAATTTATTAGTTTCCTCTCGAATCCGTGAATGATTCCCTTCAACACTCGGATTTTTCTGCCCCTCTTCCTATTATTATAATTACCCTATATTGATAATGTTTATTCTATCATATCAACCCTTTTGATTTTAGTAATGTCTGGAACTAAAAGGAACCATGGTTATGAAGTACAATACAGAGATTATCTAAATAAAAAACATAATGAATTGGGAGTTGGGGTGAGAAATATTATTATTATGCCAAACCAAGTATCAAAAAATATGATTAACAATGAGAACATTTTCAAAGTCCCAAACACACCAAAAATGATAAATATGGAGTCTCGTGAAATATCATGTGACTAAGGTCATCAGACTCATAGGTGTAAGGGAAAGTGAGAAAATACAAAAAATCTATTACTTAAATTTAAATATAGGTTGTAATTATGTAACTCAATGTCCCAATCCAAGGGACAATGAGGGATAAAGTCACCAATTATCATCAGAACAAGGAAGATCCCACTTAATGACTAATAATGAATCATATAGTGAGTTTTCACTCTATATATTCTAGAATCCTATGTCATGTAAATTCTCACCAACCACTCGATATTGAGATATAGTGGAATGATTGTCATATAAATTATTTCCAAGGTTTTTGAGAAGTTATTACTTATAAATCTAAATCTTATTAACTAGTATGATTCTATGTTAACTTCATAATGGGTTAGATCCCTTTATAAAGATCTTATAATAATTTTCATATGGGTAAATCTCATTCCACATCCTAAATAAACCCATAATTCTCTAGTATTTTATTGTTAATTGTGAGTTCCATATAGAAATTACTATAAGTCAAATTATAAGGAAGTAATTTATTTAATGGAGGGAAAATATAACACCATAAAATTAAAAATATATTATTTCCTATAGTTATGTCAATTTTTTGATAGCTTGTTGTTTATGGAAAAAAACTTAAATGAAATCATGATAAATTTAGATAAAATATAAATATTTAAGTATAACCATTAAAAACCTAGTTGTTGAAATAGATAGAATGAATAAGATTAATCACTTTATGAACTATATATATATATAAAATAAAGGATGGTTTAATATGAATAAAATTCAATTGGTTTACCAAAAATGAATAATAAGATCATTAATTGTTTAAAAAATTATTTTTATAAAAAAATTATATTTTAGGAAATATAAATTTCTATTTCAAGAAACATATAATTATCGATAGATTATATTTGATATTAATAATTGGTTAAATTACATTTTTTTAAATGATATGAAATAAGTATTATAAAATTATTATTTGAAAATGTGATTTTCCAATTAAAATTATTTTTCAATTATATTTTATTATTATATTCAAAAATAGAATTTATAAATTTTGAAATTTGAAATTAATAAAAATGATATTAATTTTATAATTCCTTATATCAAAATTGAATTATCATGGATTTTTTATCTCATTTAAAAATATATATTTTTAGTCAAAAATATGGTTTTCAATGAAATCAGTAGGATTCAAAATTCAAAATATCAAAAATCCATCATCACAGCCACGAAGACTGAGACGCCTCGGGACACAGATTCTCAAGCAGCAATCCTCCCCGAGTCGCGACCCCGACATCGAACCACCGCATAGTCACTATTGTATGTATCACCAGAGAGAACCCACTGGAAATCACCACTGTATTTTTAATGTCGATGAAGAAGGAACCATCACCCTTGTTTTTATTTAAACACCATGAAGTCATCATCCCTATCTGAAGATCGTCATTAACATTATCGTGCCATCATCGCCTGTATTATCATTTAAGGAAGAAAAATCTAACAATCAAATGAACAGGAAACAAAAAATCTACATTGATGTTGATAATGCCAAACTGAACATTTCCATCGATGAAGAGGCTGAAAATTAGAACCCATAATGACTCAGGTCATGCTCAGAAATGGCCACCAACCCACCTTTCAAAACTTCTCAGGGACACTGCACCAGCTCCGAATGGGAGAGGTGCAAAGGAACATGATTCCTGGGTAGGGATAATAGTGGCCAAAAAGGACACTAAAAGAATCCTTCAATCATAAAACAGTATCACCAAGTAAATAACCTTCGATTGTCGGCCCACGAACTCAAAACCTCATTGTTTTCACTACTCCAGATCTGACTTATAGAGGAGCTGAGGAACGAGAAACCAAAGTGGGGTATGAGCAGCCAAGGGAAACACATCAAGTAAAAACCACCAAAACATCCCTGTGGAATAGTCAAACATGAACATCACCTTGAAAACCCCAAAAACATTGAGTGGATCGTCACCAGTTATTGTATTATCACGTCTGAGAAGCAGAGCACCATCAAGAAGGAAAAGTGGAGAAAGAAGCCCAACCTTTGGGAAGGTTGAGGAAAGGAAGAAATAGGGGAGGAGAAAAGAGGAAAAGGGAGAAATAAGGATAGGGAAGGCACTGGAGACTCCTCCCCCCTCCAAACTGCTAGCAAGAGAACCCTAGGGTGAGAGGGCATAAATATGGTATTCACAAAACATATAATTTGTAAAAATTTACCATTATATAAGAATGGGCTAGAAAATTATAAAAAAAATTGAAGTAATAAAATATGAATTTTAGGTATAAAATTATTCATTTAAAAATATTTTTTAACTTATAAAACCTATGGAAAATATTTTTAAAACTAATAAAAATGTTACCTTAGTATAAAAATTTATATTCAGTCCTTTTATTAAATCATGTATTTTCAAGGGGGTTCAGTATTAGATTACCAATAAATCCTCATAACCATTATTTTTTATAATAATTCAATTTATGTTATTAAAATCAGTATCCAAGATACTTTTATCATATATATAAATTTAAACTTTAAAAATATTATTTCTCTAAAAACTATTTTTACGTGATTAAGCATATTTATTTTAAAATAAACTTTTTATATATCTATAATTTTTATTTGATAAAATTATTTTTTAAATTTTAAATTATAAATATCGAATTAGGTAAAATTTTCAATCTTAAAATATTTCATTAAAATTAATTATTGAGGTTAAAATTTAATTATCATGGTAAAAGTAAAGAGGGTAAATTGAGTTTATCCTAGTATAAAAGTCTTAAAATGTTAAAAAAAATACCATGAATTGAATGGTTGACATTATTCTAGGAAAATAGATGTTTCACATAAAATTTTTCATTTTTTGATTCTTTAACCCAGGAAGAGTAACATCACATTATGGAAAATGTTAAGGGTTCTCCCAAAACTACTATTCCCATCAAAAATAAAAGGGTAACATCTTCACTAATTCAAGATTCCTCTTTAATTAAAATTTCTCCACAAAAATCTTAAAGTTTTTTCTGCCTATAATCATCTCCCATGAACATAATCACATATTCACTCATATCTATTCTAATCCCTTCAATTTCAAAGGCTTCCAAATAAAATTCATGTCTTCGACGTGAGAATTATCAACTAATTAGTTTTATTCTTAATTATATTCTTCAAAATTTATTATATAAACACTAATAAAAAAATTATTTATCATTTATGTAATTTAATTTTACTATATTAAGTTTATTATCATTATTAATTCATATAACCCTTCCATTAAGAAAAACAAAATTGTTATTCGTACATTGTGTGGACTACTACCTCCACGAGGTAACATGTCTTATTTTCCTTAATCCCCTTTAAAGGTTTGATATAAGGATGGTATTAAACGATAAATATGATTTTTATGATATCATTAAGGTTTTGGTATATCAAATTTAAGATCCTATTAATGATATGATCAATAAAGGATCATCGTTAATTCAATCGTTTAAAATAATCGAGGTAAGAGGATAATTTTTTATTCAAATTGTGTAAATTCTTCTTATAATTCTTTAAAATTATGATATATTACACCAATAAACACTAAATAAGATCATAATTATTTTTTTATAATTATATTATAACAAAAACACCTCATAATCATCCATTAAATCATGGAATATTCATGTTTGGGTCGTTTTAACCACCTAATTGAACAATATTAAGAATTTATATCATGAATGAATATGGGAAAATAATTACTAGTATAATATATGAGTGTGTGTGTGTGTGTGCAGTTTTTCTTGTGTGTGAATATTTTTTTATTATGAATATTTTATATCAACATTTAATTCATCAATTAATAAAACACCCTTTATTCAATAAAATTTACTAAAACTTTCTTATTTTATATTTCATATTCAAGGATAAAGACAAAAACACTAATGAAATGAATTTTAAGCATAAAAAATATTTTAATATATCCCCAATAGTAACTTTAATGAACTATTAATGATTAACAATAGAAGAAGAATGAATATAGACATCGTTATTATGAAACTAGTTCAAATGATCGAAACTATAAACACCCGATGTAAAAAATCTGAATAATTTGTGTAGAGAAAGACTTTCTATGAAGTGTAGGGATTAATATATATATATGATTAATGTTATAAATTAAGTTATTAAGATACATATGTTTATTATATAGGGTTTTAATGTATGTTCATTGAATTCAAGATATGAGGTAAGGGTTTTCGTCTCAATTTCCAGTCTTTGAGACATGTTTTGTATTATGTACCTAATTTAATTTATATGGTGTATATAATACCTATGTGAGATATAATTTCAGGAATTATAAATTAATAATTCTATTTTATGTTTAGTTATAATCTCTTACTTTCAAGATGTTTTTATTAAAGTGATACTCAATCCATAAGTGTTGTCTTGGTCTCAATTATGATTCTTTGAGACATAATACATTTTGTGCACCATGTCTCATTTATATGGTGTATTCACTAAAAATGGATACATTTTATCATAATATTTTTATTTAAATTTATTTACTATCTAAATATGTTCCCTTTTTCAAGTGGTTATTGATACATTTTTTTCAAAATTAAGGACTTTTAGTAACTCAAATCCCCTTATTTGAGTTATGATGTTTTATCTTGAACATTGTTATTCCATGAAACATATCACCCACCTTAATATTTTGTTATATGGTATTTTATAATCTTATTTTAAAAAAATTAAGTTGTAATAAAAATAAGGTTTTATTACTCTTTTTACAAAGTGAATTTTCAACAAAGGTAATTTCAAGTATTAAAAATATCCCTTTTATAATCAAATTTATTGGATCCACATTTAAAATAGAAGTCATTAATTTATTTTCAAGGATATATTATTAGATATAATTTTAAAATTAATTTTTTCAATGATTTTTCAATTAACTATTTGAAAAATACTTTTGGATGTGACCTATGACTTCCAATTTTATATTAGTGTTAAAAATGTTTTCTAAAATCATCTTTAAGTTTTTACTTCCATTTCCCATTCCCTTTTTAAAAGTTTTTTCCTTATTATGGTTCATGTTTCACCATTTTTACTCTAATAAATATGTGTATATATATATATGTGTGTGTGTGTGTGTGTGTATTTTGGGTTAATTAACTCAAGATACCAATGAATACAATTCATGATCCCTTCCAGGGTGGTATCGTTCAAGAATTATTTTGCAAAGAACATTTTTCATATAATCCAATTTCATTCTAGGTTTATGTTGTCACACTTGGGATATGTTCTTTTGATACCATACACCTAATTCTTATGGATGTATTATGATCATGATTATTTAATTATTAACTTAAATGTATACTCATTTCTCTATATGGTGTGAACATCACATTTTACTTCAGATTGGTTGATATTCACCAAGAAAGAATGTAATTATATTGATAAGGGTAGAAGTATTGGCATTATTTATGTTTTTATTTCAATATGGATTATTATTTGAAAGTTTAATATATATTGTTTAACCATCCATATTCTTCCTTCATATGGTTTTGGATCATGGTATCACTTTTATTAACATGGGGAAATATATTCGAATTCTATATATTTTAATGCCAATATGAATATATATTAGAAAGTAGACTACAAAATGTTTGACTATCTAACTTCTTTTTCTAGATGTATTATGATTATGTTATCCCTTTCATTAAAATTAGGAAAATTATGGGCATTATTTATGATTATTGACTACTAACGTAGGCTGGTTATGTATTTGATTTATATATTTATCAATATATGGATAACCAATTTTTATTGAGTAATTGGTTCTTCAAGGAATGGTATAAAAAGTATTGTTAATTTTTATAATGAATCTATTGGAATAGATTAATAAATGGGTGGGTCCAAAAATTATATAGACTCTCGATGCTTCTAAAGGTATTATAAGATAAAACATGTTTGGGTATTTGGTTTTCTTCAACCCAATTCAATAAGATATCTTATCTGCAGTCTCGGTGACAAGTAAAGTTTCTTGGAACAAGGCCTTGATAGAAATTTTTTGATTTAAAACATTGTGAATTACATAAGAATGAGATTATTGTTATTAATATCCATGTTTTCATTTATAATGGATATATAATGCTCCCAGTTTCAAGTTGGTTATGGATTCATGTTGTTTTCCTATTCCTACCATAATATTTATGCCACTTTTATGTCAATATTGTTTCATTTATATGTTTCCCTTACTAGTTGTTTGATCACACCCCTTATTATGTTTCCATTTCCCTAGGATATGAAGAAAAGTAGTACACGTGAAATTTTTATATATATAACACATGTGAAATAATTTGTGAGATACGTTAAAGAAATGTCATGGATTAAGTAGTTTTATATATAATGGTAAAATTGTTCATTTGATACAAAGAACATGGGATTTTCAGTTTTATCCTAATTCTCTAAATCTCTAATCCTAAAAAGATACTTTGGATATAAGTGATTAAACAATTGTGATTGATTTTGAAATTAAGGATAGTTATATCTTGGATTTTTGTATTGACTCGGATTTTAAATGTATTATTTTTGGATATCATATGGATTAATTTTGAGATTAGGCACTTAGACGACATGTGTTTCCAAAGCCCTATGTCAGAGGAATAAATTTTTTAAATATATTAAATATATTAAAAAACTCAAAAGTGCATTTTTTCTAAAAAGTAGAATAAATTATAAATGGAGGCCTATATATGAAATATGAGGGCACTGTTGAGTTTAGAATACATTTTTGACCTTAGGAGAAACATAACCTTTGTCGGCGCAGGACATTGTAGAAAAAGTCATCATGGGTGTAAAATGAAAAAAAAACTAAATGAATTATTTTATTTTACACATTGAAACAGTGACCTAGCCTCTTCTATATGTATATGGTTATGGTGTATTATTAGGTTTATACACTAAAACCAATAGATCAAGATAATTGTTTGAGAGTTGTTAGAGAATATTCTTTGGGTGAAAGATAACCATATCATAGTTTGACAATCGATGTGCAATGAGATTCTAGGATCTTTCCAATAACAATAAAAAAACTTCATTCTTCATCAATAATTGATTTATATCGAGATAGGATGATATTTTTTATTATATTTCTTCCCTACTATTAATTTTTATGATGAACATGAATCAACCAACCAATGGATTGATTCATCGATCATTCATATTTTGAGAGGGATTTATCTGTGGGGATTTATTGGGAGATTTTTTTATTTATTTTGGTTCTTCATTATTTCTTATAACTACAACAAATCGAGTCCAACTGAACATGACTTAGGTTCATTCATATCTTGTGTGTTTTTTAGTTTTCTTCCATTTTCAAACATGTATTCATCACTAGGGTTCCATTTTCTGGGTGGTTTGACCCAAATATCTAGGAATTGAACATTTCACACTCATTTATTGGTGAACAAAATTGATATTGAAGATCCAAAATCGGTATGGCATGGAGATTTTGTGATAGTGGTATAGGTGAGTGAATCAGGCTGGATTGGAGACCTCTGAGTTTGAGTGGTGCATGCGATGAGGATGAGGAAAATGGAAAAACATTCTTGTATGGATCTAGTGACCAAAATCTAGAAATTAGTTATGGAGAGGCTAGGCTAGAGTAGATCTGAAATTTTCATCATGATTCATGAAGTATCTAGGGGCTGGAGGAGTGGACGTAAACACAGAGGAGAAACCTATGGGATCTATGAAATCTCATGGTACATGGTGTGTGTTCCATAAGAACATGCCATGTGGGACCCTTGTGTGAGGGATAGGTTTTCTATGGTGGAATTAAATATCACATGGTATGTGACCACATCACATTGAATGTGTGTTTTCCTAGAAACTAGGAAACTACATTGATGGGTACAAGAACACAGCCAAGAGTACATGGTCATAGAGACTCTGTGTACTCCAAAACAGACATGAACAAACTAGACATGTATGGGAAGATTCATGTACTAATTCATGGGTAGAAGTACACAGGCATGGTCACACTATGTAGTTTGACACAAACATTTGTATGTACCATTTATACAGTCAGGACTCGATGCCGAAGGGACACACCATGTTCTTCTAGTACACCCTGTGTACTCCTTCAAAGTTATCTTGGATCCCTTGTCCTCTTTATCTTGGAAAACTTTCATTAGGGGGAGTTTCATATATCCATTTTCTGAGGGTTATTATGTAATCACATCCTACACATAGGATAGTGATTCCTTCATCAATAATTATTTGATAGATTTTTTGCTATCCTTCCCTGAGGCCTAGAGTAATATACTCTATCATCTTTGTTCCCTTGTTGGAGTTCTTGGTATCTTCATGAACAATATCATGTGGGAGTTGATCCTTTACTTAGAGTGTTATTCCATATTGATTTTTTAGTATATCCCAAGGCCTTGGGTGTGATTCTCAACTGTGTATCCTATCTCTTCATACTTTCAGTGTATCCATCCTATAATGAGAACCGATGGGTTGTGCATCTCGAAAAAATTTCATCCCTTCTGTTTGACACATGGAGTGTGTTCTCCCAGACAAGTTCTATGTGGAACCTTCAAGCATGATTCATAAGCTGAAATTATAGTTTTGACTATGATATTATCTGACTTTATTGAGTATATCTGGATATTCTTGTTATATGTGATGTAGACATATACATATGTTGAGATAACTGGTATAATTATTGTTATATGCTTATTGTTTTCAGTGTGTCCTAGTAGGTATTCTTATACACACCCCTACATGATATTTTCCTACATTTGTCATGTCTTGTGTAGATAATCAACCTTTTGGAAGATTCCTATGGGGATAAGACCTGGTGGTGCTTAGTGATTCATACAAACCAAGGTGTGTTCCAATAGTTATATTGAAAAAATTATTCATATTTAATATCCAGTTGGAATTGTTTTCAAACTCTTTGTAGTGGGATTATATCTGGACCTGTTTATTTTCCATTACTTGTTACTTTACTCTAGTTTTAGGATTTTAGATTTATGAATGCATGGTTTGTCAACTGTTTTACATTTCAAATTATTTGGTCTTGGAGATGTGTGTGGGTGTGTGTGTGTGTGTAGGTACTTAGGATAAGGCCTCTCATGTTAGTGATATGCCTACTCGGTGCTAGTTGCAAGCCCCTTGCCTATTGGAGGTGGGATTGGGGAGTCAAGGCATGGGACCAATTGGAATGAGTCATAATGTAGTGGTATCAAAGGTTTTGGTCTTACATTAGGATCAGAGTTTATAATATTGGTTCAGGGAAATGGTGTTAAGTGTTTTGAGTTTGGATTTTAAGCTAGGGACTCTAGTGTTGGTGCGGCGGCCAACATATCCATATAACAGGACTCTAATCCCTATCCCTTCTACTCAATACATGATAACACTTTTTATAGAAAATAATGATACATTCATCATATTGGAATGGGTTTTTGTTTCCTTGTCCTTATTGATTCATCTCTCTAGATATACTCATTGTCCACGGTACATCTTGTTTTTTTCAGGATTCATCCATCATGTATTCCAACTAGGATTTAGTATTAGGATCATGAGGATGATCCCCTCAGTGATGAGGCATTGATACAAGGTCCTTTTTTAAGGGTGTTACTTCTAGGTGGTGCACCAGTTATACCACCACCTATAGAGAAGTATATGGTTGTCATAGTACTAGTAGATGAGGTGTGTAGGCTGATCGTGCTTCCTGAGTTTCAGTGATAATTTCACCTAAGGTTTTGAGTTGAGCCTAAATGAAAAGTTTTTGAGGACTGGATTGAGGTGGTGATATGAGTTTTTTATCTTGTCTGGACACCAACAAATCAGTTGGTGGTTCTATAAATGAGCCTTCTCTATGGATCTACATGATAATGGTGGGTTTTGGTGACCTAGTCTTATGATGAGGCAACTCTAGCATGGTTGTAGTTTAAGTTACTTTTCATATAGGAGTTATCTCTAGTTATGTTGAGGTCTGTAGACATCCATGAACTTATATAGATTTATCAGGGGAATCATGACAATATTTGAGTATTCATCGAGGTTCACAAACCTCTAAAGGTACTCAATGAATATAGTTCATGATCAGTTCTTCTTGGATTGGACCTTTGAATGAGGACTGTGTAGAGATATCTAAGCCAGTTTTATACCTCTATGAATTTATACCTAGCTTGGGTGATAGAGTGAGATTTGGTAGTTGAGAGTTTCCTAGCTAAGTAGACAAAGACGGGGGATTCTTGTAGTGGGAACACAGGAGGAGAGAATTCAAAAGTAAGGAGCTGATGTCATTCTCAAGGACCTGAATATTCAAGGCATTTCAGGATGAGGTCCCAATAAATAATTTATATGGTCCATGGCTCACAATATGGGTCTATTCATCCTAGGGACAGGATTTTATACTCATGTAACGATAGGGGGTAACTTGTATGAGATTCTCCAACTCACTATGCCCCTGATAGGGAGACAGTGGATGATCCAATGAAGCAGAGCTAGCGGTAGGAGTAGATAGGTCTAAAGGGAATAGTACATGGTAGAGGATCTAGAAGAGTATATGGAGTTGGTAAAAACATCAACTTGTTACCACCACCCCCCTCAGGTGTTCCACACCAAGCTCAGGGAGATGGTGGACTGTGGTGGGGGGAACTGTAGGTGGTCGAGGATTACGACCCAGAGGCTCTAAGAATGATACAAGGAATGATATTTGTCTTTTATAACTTATCTACAGTACTAATAGACACAAGTTCTGGTCATTCCTTTATTACCACATATCTGGTTCGATACTTTGAGATTTTAGTTGAGCCATTGGATCGACCCTTATACTTGGAGACTCTGATTGGATATAACTCAGAAATCACACACTTGTGCCGATAGTGTTACTTGAATATTAGAGGTGAGAGTTTATTTTGGGATATATTTATAGAAATAATTATTCCATATTATTTCATATTAGGTATGGACTATTTATCTACAGTTCATACCCATATTGACTATTTCAAGAAGAGGGTGTGGTTTATCCATGGTGATGGTACTAGGTTTTTCTTTGTGGGTGAAAAGGAAACCTAGAAATCATAGGATGGAATCATTCATAGGAGGGTTCAACTAATTACTCATCATTTCACAAGAATAACCCTTGTTGTAGTGGAGTTTATGAGTTTTCAGTTCCCTATAGTGGTGGAGGGGTGTGAGTATGTCTATCATGAGGACGTTCTAGGCTTACCTACCCACTGAGAAATAGAAGTATTCATTGATCTACACCTCATTATAACCTTGATATCTATTTCAATATGTCATATGGATCCCCTATATCTTCTCTAGCTAAGGGTGTTGTTTAAGGACTTCCAGAAGAAGAGATTTGTTAAACCTAGTGTTTTACCCTAGGTAGCCTCAGTGATTTTTTTAATAAAGTGGATGTAATCTTGAGGTTATGTGTATATTACCATCACTTAAACTAGGTGACTGTAAAGAAAATTATCCACTACCAAGGATTTATGGCCTATTTGATCAATTTAGAGGGTCACGATGGTTCTCAAAGGTTGACCTCAGATCAGGTTATCACCAGTTGTGAGTACGGGATGAGGATATACCAAGGACAAAATTTAGATATTTCTATGATCACTCTAATTACAGAGTGATTCCCTTTATTTTGATTAATTCCCCAAAAAAATTCATCGTAATGATGAACTAGATCTTCCATCCCTTCTTAGACCGGTTCATGGTAGTCTTTATTGATGATATCATTGTATACTCGATGTATGAGGAGGAACACACAAGACCCTTGAGGATGGTTTTGGATGTACTATGAGAGGACCAAATTTATTGGAATCTCTTGAATTTCTAGTTCTGGATTAAAGAGTCCAACTTTCTAGGACATTTTATCTCAGTAGAAGGTGTGGTAGTGGACCCGATGAAGATTGAGGAAGTGTTATCTTGGGAGCCACCAAAGAGCATGATGGAGGTGCGAAGTTTTCTTGTGTTGGAAGGATATTACTGGATATTCATACCATACTTATCTAGGTTATCATACCCCATGATAGATTTGAACTAAAATGTATATACTTTCATTTGTATGCAGAGGTGCCAATAGGATTTTCAGGAGTTGAGGAAACAATTGATTAGTTCTCCCATCTCGAGATTTCCAGAGGAGGGTATCGAGTAAATAGTATTTTGTGATGCATCAGGAACTAGTCTTGGTTATGTTCTGATAAAGAAGTGGGTGATGATTGCTTATGTTTCACATCAGTTTAGACTACATGATTATAACTACACGACCCATGATATTGAGTTAGTAGCATTATTCTACATGCTAAAGATGTGGCGATACTACCAGATGGGCGAGTGGTTTATCATCTATTCTGAGCACAAGAGTCTATCTTATATTATAAGGATATTAGCTTGAGAGATAGAATATGGCTATAGTTCCTTTGTAATTATGAATATATGATTATATATACTCCCGTTAAGGGGAACATGGTAGAAGATGTTCTCAACAACAGATATTGTTCACAATTATTGAACGGGGTGTTAGAACAGTTAGTCTCATTACATTTATCCTTTGTGGATGGAAATAGAGTATATTACCTTCAATTAATGGTTTTTACCCCTCCAATTTTATAGAAATTCCAGTAGGCACAACTTGGGGATATGAACTGTGAGACCCTGCATACTCATATATCCACTGGACATGCTTCTGATATATTTTCTAAAGGTGGGGAGAATGTCATTCCTTTTACAGGATGCATGATGGTACCAATGATGTTGTGGGAGGAGGTTCTAAGAGTTTTTATAGATATCATTATTTAGTACATACAGGTGTGTAAAATATATACCAGGACCTCCAATATTAATTTTTGTGGGTAGGGATAAAGAAGGGGGTTATAGAGTTTGTCTCTCGATACCTTACTTATCAGCAAGTGAAGGTTGATGACTGGGTTTCGGTGGGTTTATCTCAACACCTTGAGGTGACATAGTGAAAGTGGGATGGTATAACCATGGAATTCATAATAGGGTTACAACATATGTCTAGGGACATGATTCCATCTAGTTGATCGTAGACCGACTCACCATGTCATCCAACTTCCTAGCTATCTAAGTGAAGAGTCCAGTATCTAGATTAGGATGACTCTACATACAAAATATATTCTGAATCTATGGAGTTACCTCAAAAAAATTGATCATGATGCTCACTTCAAATCTCAGTTACATAAGGTATTATAGGAGGATTTTTGGACTCAATTGTGTTTAAGCATAGATTTTCTCCCCATACTAATAGACAAATTAAGAGAACCATTCAGGTCTTGGAAGATATGTTTCTGGATTTCATGTTGGACGTTGAACAAAGTTAGGTGGATCACCTATCATTGGTTTATTTTTCATACAACAACATATAACATTCCGACATCATTATAAAACCATTTGAGACCTAGTATAGGTGGAACTATAGGTCACCACTATGTTGTACTAACCCAAAATAGTTAGCACTCATGAGCCCATAATTAGTGCGAGATACTACTGAGAAGGTGAAGATCATCTAGGAGTGGATAATGATTTCACAGAACCATTATAAGTCCTATGTGGGTAGGCGATAGAGGCTTTTAGAGTTCAATTAAGAAGTCCATGTGTTCCTATGAGTTTCACCTCAATGTGGATTATGAAAATTTGGCTGGCATGGTAAGTTATCTTCAAGGATTATTGTCCCTTTATAGATACCATATTGATTTGGAGAGGTGGCATATCGCTTTGCTCTACCACCACAATTAGACCGGGTACATGTCATCTTCCATGTGTCATAACTGAGGAGGTATGTGTATAACCCATCACATGTTATCTACTAAGGTGGGATGGATATCGAGGATGGAGCTACCTTTGCTGAGTACCTGGTAGATATCGAGTATCAATTGGAGGGTATCCTTCATGGGATATTGATTCATTTTCTGCATTCCTGGTGGCAGTATGGGAATATTCACGAGAGAACCTAGGAGAGGGAGGCTCAAATGCATTCTCACTTCCCACATCTCTTTGTGTAGCCACATATTTTAGATTTTCATGATGTAAAACCCCAAGGTGTGGAGCATGTAGAAACATTAATTTTCCATGTATTATTTTTAGATATTTTATGGATTAATTTAGAGACTATAAACTAATACATCGTTGTATTTTGAGGCCTGATGTTCCCAAAATAAATGTTTGAAATACATTAAATATATTAAATAACATACATTCACATTTTTCCTAAAATAGTGTAATAAATTCTAGATGGAGTCCCATATCAGAAATATGAGGGTACCATTGATTTTAGAATGTAGGTTTTACCTTAGGTGTGACATAACATTTTTTGGCACTAGGTGTTGATGAAAAAGTAATTGTGGGTCTAAAATGAATAAAATTGTTTAATAAATTATTTTATTTTATTCATTGTCACAGTGACCTAACCACTTCTATAAGTATAATTTTATGGTAGATTCTTAGGTTTATCTACTAAAACTGGGAGATCTACAGAACTATTGGAGAGTCATTGGAGGAGATTACATGGGTGAATGACAGCTGAATCGTATTTCAAAGTTTGTTGCACAATGGGATTCAAGGATCTCACCAAAGAAAATGACGCAGCTTTTTTCTTTGTGAATGATCGATATTAGTTGAGGTAAGATGATGTCTTAATTTTGTTTCTTCCTAATTATTAACTTTTATAATGAATTCAAATTAATCGACCAACAGTTTGATTCACAGATCAGTCGTATTATGGGATGGGTTTATCTATAGGGATTTATTAAGCAAGTTGATTATTTATTTTTGATCTTAATTATTCTAATAGAAATTAATTGAGGCTAACCGAACACGGAAGAGGTATGTTAATCTCTTGCATGTTTTTTGGTGTTATCCCATTGTTCTACATGCATTCATCACTGATGTTTTTGTTTGCCCGATGGTTCGACCCAAATACCAAGGAATCGAACATTGCACACTTGTTTCTTTGTGAAACGATTCGATATCTCAAATCCAAACTCAGTATGGAAAAAGGATCATATGACAGCAATAGTAGTGAGTAAATCAGACTGCATTGGAGACCTCTGAGTCCCAGTGATGCATGCGATGGTGATGGGTATGAATGATAATTAATTCACATCTCAATTGGGTGGCCGGAATTTAGTGAGAAGCAATGGAGAGGCTTGTTCAGAGTAGATCCATGCTTTCTATCATGATTCATAGAGGATCCAGAGGCCATAGGAGTGGATGAAAATGCGGAGGAGAAATCCATGAGGATCTTTTAAATCCTATGGTACACTATGTGTGTTCTGATGGAATATGATGTGTGGGACCCTTGTGTGGTGGATAGGGTTTCCATAGTGGAATTAAATATCACATGGTGTGTGACTCTGTCTCACGGCATGTGCCTTGACCTGGAAAATCAGTGTGTACCTCAAAGGGTAAATGAACCTGAGTAGGAGTACACAGTCACAAACATGTCGTGTACTCTAACATGGACAGCACCAGGCTAGGAATTCAAAGGAAGAGTTGTGTACTTGGACACAGGTAGAAGTAAAAGGGCATGGGAATGCCATATAATTTGACATTAACATGAGAATGGGCCATTTACATAGTCAGGACCCAGCACCAAAGGGACATTCCATGTACTACCAGTACATGACACGTACTCCTTAAAAGTTGGATTGGAACCCTTTTCCCCTTCATCTTGGACAAGTTTCATTAGGGTGCGTTCCCTATATCCATTCCCTCAGAGTTATTATAGAATCATGTCCTACACATAGGATAGTGATCCCTTCAGTGGGAAGTCTTGGATAGAGTTGTAGGAATCCTTCTGTGAGACCTAGAGTAAGATCCTTTATCATCATCATTCCCTAGGAGGAGTTCTTGGTATCTTCATGACCAAAACTATGTAGGCACCGATCCTTTACTTAGTGGGTTATTTTAGATTTAGTTTTTGGTATAATCCATGGCCTTGGGTGTGATCCTCGTATGTGTATTGTATCTATTCAGACTTCTATAATATCCTTCCTATGATGAGATCTAATGATCTGTATATCTCAAACAAAATCCATCTATGATATCAGACTCATGGAGTGTGTTCTCTCAAACAAGTTCCATATGAAACCTTCGATCATGATTCCTAGGATGGCATTAAAATTTTGACTATGAGACTGTGTGTATTTCTTGAGTATATTTATATATTCTTGTTATATGTGTTATATAAATATACATGTGTAAAGCTAACTAATATTTCTATTATTTTATGCTTAGTGTTTTTGGGGTGTCCTACTGGGTATTTCTATACTCACTCTTGCATGGGTTTTTCCTGCACATGTTGTGTATTGTGCAGATGATCAACCTTTTGATAGAGTCCTAGAGGGACTTGGACCAGGTAGCGCTTAGTGAGTCGGACAACCTGAGGTGTGTTATTTTGGTTATCTTAATAGAAATCCCCATCTTTAATATCAGTTTGGACTTGTTTTTATACTCTTTTTGGTGGGACTGTATTTGACCTTATTTACTTTCCATTACTTGCTATCGTACTCTGGTTGTGGGATTTTAGATGTATACATGCATGGTTTATCAATTGTTTTACATTTCAGAATTTTATGGGATTGGATGTGTGTGTGTGTGTGTGTAGGTAATTAGGCTAAGGTCTCCCATGTTTGTGATATTCCTACTTGTCACTAGTTACCAACCCTTGTCCAATTGGAGGCGATATTGGGGAGTCAAGGCATAGGACCCAATGGTATGGGTTGAGATAATTTTATAGCTTGTATCAAAGAGAATATATAAAGTATGGGACTATGAGAAGCGGGTCTGGGAGAATGGGTTTGGTTCCTCACAATTTGTATCAAAATAAAGGTTTGGATAACTTTTTAGATTTTGATGTTTTTTGAGGATAATTTAAGGGTTGATAAGTGAGGGTTCATCATATGTTCAAATATACAGATAACCCTTTGGGTCATGTATATGATTTAATGTTAAGGTAATAATGCACATTTTACTTAAGGATGGGGATAAGAAAACTTTAGTGAAAATCATATGAATAAGTATATGTATTTGATAACAACTAGATGGTTTGGTAAATTAGAAATTATGTGGTCTTCCCTAGCAATACATCCATGTTTGAATATTGGAAAGTGGATGTGGATATGACACAGATGCACCTAGAGGTGATCACCTTAAAAAGGGTTGGATGAGAATTGAATTAATCATTACTCTAATTCATGATGATTCTTCCAAAGACTACACACCTTACAAGACACTCCTGAGGTATATGATTTGGTTAATAACATTCTCTTTAAAAATCATAATGAATGATCTAATAATGATGTTAACTAATTTGGTTAGAGAACCAGATAAGAAAAAATGATCATAGATAACCAAGGATGAAAAATGGAGTCACAGGTTTATCTGAAAGTATTACATGTTAAAAAATGCTTTCATAAGGGAAAACATATTCAAATTAATTTTTTCATATTCATATTTTGGATATTCCCAAAAAAAATTGTATTAGAATTTGGTTGAAACAAGATCACAGAAATTAAGTGGAAAAAAGTTTTGTATCCAGAACGCACTTTATCTTATAACTGAATAAGGGAGAATATTTAAATGGTTTATAATTATAGTATATGCCTATTATGATGGCAAAAAGTTAGTTTTATAGTCTTACCAAAAGTAATGAGATTTATATTTTCATGAAACTCTTAGTTATTTTCATTAATGAGTGATATTTTCATTATATTCTATAAAATTATGAGGATTATATGAAATATATAAGAATTATACTTCATTAGTTTTAATTTAAAGGAATGAAAATATATTTAAAATGGTATTAAAAACCATGAAAATTGATTTTATGATAATTTTATATTTTGGGATAACTATTAGAGAACACCTGATTGAGGTATGGATAACTCTTAAGTTTAATATACACATGATATTGGTATAATAAAGGGTGGTTTGATTTTGAAAAAGTGTGCTCGATAGTAATTGTTTTCCTTGTTAATTTATTTATGATATTTTTTGGAGAGGTTCATCTCATTTTTAGAACTATGATATATAGTTACTAGAGTATGAACAAGTGGTTAATAAAACATTAGAGTTTAAAACAGAGTTAAATTTTGAGGAATATATAATCTCATTATGATTTAATGTCTTGTAATTTCTAATCGTTTTTGGAAAAGGTATTCAATTGAGAGTATATTGATAGGGTATATAAAAAAATTGTAATATTATTGTAGGAATTATTAATGTTTCTTGAGCAAGGATAATTTGGATTTTGAAAACATAGATTTCAATGATTGTTTATGTTTAGAATATTTTAAGAATGTTCATGGTTATTTGGGATCTCTATTTTGACAATTAGATTAATAATTCTTAGATAACCCAACACTAAGTAAATTAGGTTAAACACAGAATGATATAGGTTAAACTAAGATTTCTCTTGGTTGAACTAAATAAATTACAAGCTAACGTGATGATATGGGTAAAAGGTTTTAAGGTTGAATCTCTTTTATACAATTTATTATAGTAATACCCCTATGTTGATAATTTTTCATCACTAATATCAACCAATTTGGTTATTGAAATGTGTATAACTATAAGTAACCATGGTTTTGAGGGATAATATAGATATTACATCAATTAAAACCCCAAGGGAATAGGATCTGGAGTGAGAAATATTGTGATTGTTTCAAAATATATATCATGAAATATTATTACCAATGTGAACATAGTCTATTTCCAAAAAATAATAAATACTAGAAATATTTATTCTCATGAAATATCAAGTTATGAAGGTCGTTGGACTCACAAGTGTAAGTAAAATATATAAGTTACAAAAATATTTTTCTTCAATTTTAAGAGAGTTAAGAATTATGTGACTCAATGTCCCAATCCAAGGGAAAACAAGTCATAAAGTCACCAAAACCATAAAAAAATTAAAATCCTTTGAAACTACAAATAATTACTTATATAGTGATTTTAACTCTAGATATTCTAGTATCCTATGTCATTTAATTTTTCAAAAACTATTAGATATTGAGTTATAAATAAAAACTCATAGTGGTATGATTATCATATAAATCATTTCCAAGGTTTGTGGAAAGTTATTATTTATGGATATAAATATTATTCCCACATTATAATTCTATACGAAATTAGGAATGGGTTATCTCCATTTATAAATCTCTTATTATAATTGTTCTTATAGGTAAATCTCATTACAAATCCTAAATAAACACATTATTATCTAGCAGTATATGGTTAATTATAATTTCCCTAGAGAAATTACTATATGTAAAATTATGATGAGGCAGTTTATTTAGGGGGTGTTTGACACCCAAAATTTCTAAAATATTATTAACTATAGATATATCAATTTTTCGATAGCTTTCTCCACACACAACACTCAACTTAAACAAAACCAAGATAAATTTAGATTAAATATAAATATTTAAGTGTAACTGTTAAAAATAGAATCATTGAATTTATGGGAAGAAAAATGAGTACCCTATTTATGAACTATATGTATATAGAAAATAATGTCTACTTTTAATATAAATAAAATTCAAATAGTTTCCCTAAAATGACTCAAAAGATCATTTTTTGTTTAGAATAGTGTTTTTTTCAATTATCTTTCATGCAATGCACATTTTTATTTCAAGAAACATATGATTAATGAAAAAATATGTTTGATATTAATAATTGGTTAACACCAATTTAGCTGGTAAATGATATGAAAAAAGAATAATAACGGTTAACATTTGAAAATATCATTTTATAATTAAAATGGTTTTTCAATTAGATTTTATGATTTTTTTCAGAAACTAAATTTATAAATTATGGAATTTTAAATTAATAAAATGAACTTAATTTTTTAATTACTTATATAAAAATTGTCTTAGTATAAATTTTTTATCTTTTTATGAAAATATCGGGTTTTAGTCAAAAAATATGGTTTTCACGAAACTTGTAATTTGTATGAATTTACCATTAGTTAAGGGTGACCTATAAATTTATTAAACCATTTCAGTAAAAAAATATGAATTATAATAATAACATTATTCATTTTAAAATATTATTTTAACTTATAAAACCTATGGAAAACATTTTTAGAACTAATTAAAATGTTACTTTATTATAAAAAAAAATCAGTATTTTTGTTGAATCAAGTATTTTCATATGGTATTTGGTTTTGAATTGACTTGAAAGACTAATATCATTTATTATTTTATAATAAATCAATTTATTTCATTAAAATCAATATCATGGATAATTTTATCATATATATAAATCTAAATCTTAAAAATGTTATGTCTTTAAAAATTATTTTTATGTGATTAAGTGTATTAATTTTAAAATTAACTTTTCACATATTTAGAAATTTCATTTGAAAAACTAATTTCAATATTTTAAATTAGAATTATCAAATTAGGAAAAATTTTCAACATTAATATTTTTCAATGAAATTAATTACTAAGGTTAACATTTAATTATCACTATAAAAGTAAAAGGGGTAAATTGATTTTAACCAAGTATAATTATCATAAAACTTTAAAAATCATTCCATGAATTGAGTGGTTGAGATTTTTCTCAGTCAATAAATGTGTCACCTATACTTTTATCTATTTTGGATCCTTTGGCCTTGGAATAGTTACATCGCATTATTGAAAATGTTAAGGGTGATCTAAAACTACCCTTCCCTTGACTTGTAAAAGGGTAAAATCTTCACCATGTCTTGACACACCCTTCATTAGAATTTATCCATGAAACTATACCATATTTCTCTTTTTATAACACTATACCATTAAAATAACCTCTTTTCCACTCATAGTTTGACTATTTCCTTCAAATTCATGGATACATCCAAGGAAAATCTAGGTCCCTAACGTGAGTATTGTCAACTATTTAGTTTTATTCTTAATTATCTTATTTCACATTTATTCTATCCACACTTAAATGATGATATTATTATCATTTATATTATTTAATGTTACTATATTTTGTTCATTATCATTATTTATTCATACACCCCATCCATTAAGAAAAAAATAGTTATTCTTCATGCATTGTTCGGACTATCGCCTCCACAACGTAGCGTGTTTCATTTTCCTTCATCTCCTTACAATATTTGATATAAGAATGATATTGAAGGACAAATATTATATTTATGGTATCATTAATGTAACACCAGATCTTAAATTATAGTAAGTTAACACTTTATTTTAATAAAACTATAATAAAATGCACATTTTAAAATTTAATGGTACAAAAATTATAATTTGATAGGATAAATATCTATTTTTAACTTTCTAGGTAAAAATAAAACTATGATGAATTTTAGAAATTTTCCCATAGAAAAAATATTTTAAGAATAATTAAAATTGTATTATTTAAAATTTTCTCCTTTTATTTATAATAATTTATTATAATTAACAATGTATTGATTATAATTTTTTTATAAATAAAGACAAGGTCATTTGGATGTAAAAAGGGATATTTTTATAAAAAAAATTAAGAACATAAGGTTTTTCCTTATTAGTTAATTAAAATAACCTCTAATAATAAATGATTTAAATGAAATTTATAAATTATATATCTAAATATATTAATTTAAATCCACATAATTCTAATTACTAGTCATTGAGTTAATGTAATATCATCATATGCTTGAAAAATAGAATTCTAGAAAAACAGTTTTTCATCATGTTTTGTGGGTTTTTTTAAATTAAATTATACCATTTATATGAATTGAAATTCATAAAATATATTCTATATTATTAATAATAATAATTAATATTATTTAATAATTTCAACATAATTTTTTGACATAATTAACATTAAAAATTGTAAAAAATTGTTTTCATTGTTAAGGTTAAAATAGGTTAACCGGGGGTTAATATAAAAAATAAGGGTTAAAATGACCAAAAAACTTTCTTAAACCCAATTTATTTTTTGGATTTATAAATTAACCTTATTAACCTTTAATATGAGTCATTTTGGAGTCATTTATTTAATAGAGTGACTTAATAATATTTTAAAACATTGAAACTTTTCAAGTGTTCCACTGACCTCAATAATAAAAGGGAGTGTCCTCCCATCACTTATTAACACCTCTTGGGCCATTTATATTAAGTAAAACCTAAAAAAAACTCCCCAACATTCTTAAAGTTGTTCTATATATTCTGGTGTTTACAAAATACCAATCCTAGGGTCTTTAATAAGAGATCCAAAGATGGTTTCACTAAGAGAAGGTAATCATCTTCTCCAAACTCTTTCTTTTCTACTATTTATTTTACCACCTTTAATTATTTCCAAAAAATTACAATATAATAGCAATAGTATCTATAATATACTAATAATTTATTATATTTATGTTATAATATTTAACCATCTCCTTCTCCATCAAATGGGAAATAAAACCATCGCTCATGTGTATGACAGACTATAGCCTCACGAACCTATGTAATTTCTTTCATCAAAGTTTCACATGGATAGTAATGATGATGAAACTAAGGTATATATATTATAATTATGATATAATTTTGATTCTGTAAATTTAATATATTATCTACTTCCTTACTCTTTCACCTATTAAAAAATGATAACGTTTCTCATGTGTATGTACAACTTACCGTCTCCATGAAGCGATGCAATTCATTACCTAAATGCGCCTTTTAAGAATAATTCTAAATATATATATATATAATGAATAAATATGATATTTATAACCTTAATATCATTATTTATACTACTTAACTATATCATATGCATAAGAAGTTAAACTTCCATGATAAAATATACATGATAAAATGAAGCAGATAACACCTGAAACAATGATAATAAAAAAATAATGAATAGGTAATAATAGGATATAAGAGGATAATATGTGATATTATAAATATTAATATGGATATATTATAAATTATAACATTTTTAAAACTATTATATAATAGTTTAAACCATTTCTGACTAAGTGGAATCATGGGGTAATGGATTTAGTCTCAATTTCAACTCTATAGAGACATATTTGGTATTATGCACATATTTTATTTTTATATGGTGTATATGTTATACCTATGATTTATTTAACATAAATACCTATTAATTAATTATGATTAAATTTTCAATTCAATTTTACCCTTTCAGGGGGATACACTTTAAAATTTACTAAAGAGGTAAGAATTTATTTTACAATCTCATTTTTTTGGGATGGCTTATATTTTTTGTGGAAAGGATATTATAATATATCCTTTATAAAATCCATATATTTTATTATACTATGGATATTTAATTTTTTCCTTATTTTAATAAAACCTTCCCTCTCTTTTTCACTTGAATCATGAAAATAAATTTTTAAAATAAAAACCGGTCTTATTTATTGTTTTGATCGGGTATATTTTTCATCCATGTTTATATTTTTCAAAACTGTTTTTAAAAAGTCATTTTTATTTACTCAATGGATTTATTAAGGGAATTTTAAATAATCCATTAATTTTTATAATGTTTTAAAGTAATTATTATTATGTTTTTTAAAGGTTAATTTTAGAATTTCTTTACAAAATGTCAAAAGGAATGTTTCTTTTTAACAGATATGGAATTAATAGACTTTCTCACCACCATAACTATATTATGATATGTAGATTCATCTAAAAGTTTTTAATGGTTTTAAAAATAATAATATTTAATTAAAACTTATTTTATTTTCCCACTTACATTTTCATTTATTCTTCAAAACATATGAATTTATTACAAAACATATTTTTTTTCTGAATTGATGGTTATATTTTATCCCTTATTAATTGTGTGTTAATTAATATTCTACTGAAAAATTCATTTTGTTATGGTCATAATTCATTAGAAAATACATTTATCTTAAATATATATATTCTTTTTATCATTTATATTCTTATTTCCTAAATAATATATTATTTCTACATATGGTGTTTTACTATGAAAGTTATTTGATTTATTGGGGAAATCTTGATATTCCATATCCCTTACTCAATATGGATATTTTTGTATATGGAATATTATTTATGAATTAAAATTATCATTCAATATGTTATTAATGTATTATAAATTTATTTATGGATAGAGACTATTTATAGATATCCCCTCGATGCATCGATAGATTTCATGATACAAACTAGTTGGCTGGTCTTATTAAATGGGTTTTTGTTGTATACCTACCCATAGTTTAAACTTTATTTGAATAAGGGACTAGCAGAAAAGATATCATATTTTTTAAGATCATGAAATAAACCATTATTAATTACCTTCATTGATATTTTAGTTATTTTCATCCAATATATTATTGCATTAATATTATCCATGGATGCATTTCATGCACAGGTTATTGATTTAATGTCATGTGTTTTCACTTATCTACCTTTTCATATTGATTATGGATTAGTTAATCATGATATATTTCTTTGTACATAACCCTTAATGAGAATTTTAGATCACACTTATTTTGTTTCCTTTCCCTGTGATATGAAGAAGGTATCTTTGAATGAGTTCAAGGATACAGAATATTTACTTTCACTATGTTTTTATATTTTATTTCAAATGAAAAATTGGAATAATGTATTTATATGGTTCTTAAAGACTACTAAACTAATCCGTATTTAGTTTTGTGATCCCTTGTATCTTATTCCAATATAATAAAGTAGTAACCTACTTTGGGTTACTATATTTGGGATTGTTACAGTTGGTATTATAGCAAGTTTTATAGAAACCTTTGGAACTAAATTTATTAAAACACATATTAGGGAACATGACCTTAAGAAACACTTTGGGGATATGTATAATTATAGTAATATATCATAAAATTTATGATAATTAATAGATTATGTGGTTTTCCTAGCAATACATCCCAATATAGATATTAAAAGTCGACATGGTCTGATATTGATGCATCTAGGGGTAATAGATCTCAAAAAAGTTGGTCGATTATATATCATCCATAATTATGGTGCACAATGAATGGACCCTTACTATGCACTTGTTTTGATACTCTTGGGGGATATACTTGTGTTAATTCACATTATCTTTATAACCCATTATGAAATATTTCAAAAATATTTTATGATTTAAGGATATTCTCAAAGATATCAAGTTTTTGATTATGAGATTAACAATGCATAAATATTTAATTTATGTTATGTGTTACACTCTATTTAGAATTATATACTATAATTTAAAATTTAAAATGTTATTGTTTAATTTAGTATATTAAATTGTTTAGAAATGGTTCTTTCCATAAAACTGTTATAAATAATCATGGCCAATGTAGAGATTTCCCTATTGATCAAGACAATACAACTAGTGTTGGAGATGAGAAGATCATGGATATATTAGGGTATTTGGCCCAAGTTATAACTAATAACCTTTCACATATGTAGCATCATGCCGTTCCATGGCATGATTCATCTATATTGGATTGTATCATGTGACATAAGCCTCTATACTTTAGTGGAACCACTAATCTAGTGGTAGTTTACAAATGGATTATGTCTCTTGAAAAGATATTGTTGGCCTTAGGATGCAATGAAAGGGAAAATTTTATCATGGTAGTATAATTTTTTAAAGGTTATATTAATCAATGGTGGTAGTTGATCCAGAATACTAGGGGGGATAAATTTAACATATATAATGAAGATATTTTCAAGTGACATTCTTCAATAAATATTTCCCTCATGAGCAACGAACAGAAATGAAGAGAAAGTTCCTCATCTTAAAGAAAAAGGAAGGGTAAATTGTTTTAGAGAGTGAGCATACCCTTATAAGACTATCTAGGTATTCAAATTATTTCATAATTAATCTAGAGAAAAATGTTGACTATTTCCTTGAAGCATTTAAGAAAAGCCTCCGAAGGCCACTACTTTCACAAACATTTTCATTATATAATGAAATAGTATTATTTTCCCTAAAAATGAATTTATAGATATTATATATTAAAGATATATCAAGAAAATAATATATAATTTTAAAACTAAGAAAAATGGAATGAATCAAAGAATAAGAAGAGAACAAAGCAATTTCCAACATATAAAAATTGTAGAAGCAAACATCCTGGAAAATGCTTAAAGGGCATGGGAGTTTGTTACAAGTGTGGAGATAAGGGTCATATGGATAATGAATACAAGGGAAATAAAAACAACACTACTATTTTAAATTTCAATTATAAATAAATGTTCCATAATTCCAACTAATGTCCCAATCATTAAGTGAACTTACTACATAAGATTCTAATAGAAGAAGGATAAGTTTATGAGATCGCTGTTACTGAGGTTGAAGTTCCTTAATATGTGGTGGAAGGTAATTTAATCATAACCTTAAATTTATATAATTCTTTATTTTATGTTTTATCTTTGAACTCTTTTATACCTTCCATGTTTCCCAAGAAAATTAGATATTTCCCTATCTCCTTATGAAAAGAGTTTTCAATGAAAACTATTTATGGAAATCTCACTCTAATATAGATGTGTTAGTCAATTACCATTATGACACATAAGCATGCACTATTTAAATAAATTATAATTATACCTATGGTTGATTTAGATATAATCCTTGATATGTATTTTATTTCAAAATATAATGCAAAAAAATTATTGTTAAGAGAAGGAAATTATGATTCATGATAATGATGTAGAATTCATTATCCTTATAGAAGATGCTTCATCATGTAGTTCATGTCTATATCCTTATATAGTATCTCTCCTAATTGATATTCCTGGTGAAGAAGATAAAACACAATATTAAAATGGAAAATGTTATCTTCAAATTCAGTATATTCCTATTGTATAGGAATAGATTGATGTATTTCCTATGGAATTATCTAGATATCCATCAGAACATGAAATTGAGTTTTCCATTAATTTAATATCTAAATAAAGACTTATATCAAAGTCTCCTTATAGAATGGACATTTTCAATAGGTTTAGTTTAAGAAAAAATGTCATGAGTTTTTTGATAAGGGGTTTATACACCATAGTGTTTCATCTTGGGTATCAAATGTTCTTTTTGTTAAGATGAAATATGGATCTATGAGGTTTTGCGTTGATTATAGGGAAATAAATGTAAATTATTATAAAGAAAAAGTATCATCTACCTCAAATTGATGATTTTTTTATCAACTTCATTGAGCTTAATATTTTTTAAAGATTGACCTTCATTTTGGTTATAGTAAATTATGAGTAAAAAAGGAAGATATTTCAAATACACCCTTTCATATGAGGTGTGGACATTACATGTTTATAATAATTCCATTTTAATTAACTAGTGAACCCTATTTTTTTATAGATCTAATAAAAAGAATGTTCAAGGAATATCTTGATATTTTTTATGGTATTTATTGATGATATATTTTGGTATTCTAAAATATATAAGGACTATGATAATCACTCTTATATCATTCTTAATAATCTTATAGGTAAAGAGTTATTTGGGAAATTTAGCAAGTGTGAGTTCAGGCTTCAAAAAGTTTCTTTTCTTGGCAATATTGTCTCAAAGGATGGAATCTTATTTGATCCTATGAAATTAAAGGTAGTCAAAAAATTGACTACACCAATGAACATTACCAAGGTACATGGTTTCATTTGTTTAGTATGTTACTATCAATGATTTGTTTAAAATTTCTCCTGATTGTCATACCCATTAACCAAGAATACATGTAAAGGGGTTAAGTTCACATGGAAAATGTAATATGAATAATTTTTTGATGAATTGAAGAGGTGGTTGGTAAATTCTCCTACTTTGACTCTATCATGAATAAATGATGGATTTTTTTATATAGTGATGCATAAAATAAGGGGCTTGGTTATTTCCTTATTCAAAATTATAAAGTTATTACTTATGCATCAAGGTAGTTAAAGACTCATGAAAATATCAATCCAACTCGTGATCTTGAGTTAGAAATTGTAATATTTTATTTTAAGATATGGATACATTTCTCTACAGAAAAATATGTTATATTTACACATATCATAAAATTTCAAATGAATATTTTCACATAAATGGATCAATATAAGGCAAATATGATGGATCGAGCTACTCAATGATTATGATTGATCAACAAACTGTCATCTAGGGAAGAAAAATAAGGTATAATATGCATTAATAAGGAAATATTATGGTGTCTTATAAAAAATGAGGATTGAAAAGGATCCTATGTTTATGCATTTAGTAAAGATAAACAATTGAATTATTAAGGAAGTGGAAATATCACTCCTTTTTCAAATTATTTAGAACCCATATTTATTAGAAAATATAAAAAGTTATTATCCTAATGATGAGAATTTTTAAAAGAATATTAAAGTTTAAAATGATATGAAATTGTAAAACTTTGTATATGAAGACAAAATTATAAAACTTGTAAAGAGGATATATGTTTCATTTAAACCTGAGATAAAAATGGAATTATTAGAAGATGATGATAGCTTGGATTTCTCTATACACCCAGTTAGCACCAAGATGTGTAGGTATTTAAAGGAACATTTTTTGGGATAATATAAAGTGGGAAATTATTGATTATGTGTCAAGATATTAGGTTCGTTAATAGGTGAAGGATAATAGGTAGCATCCTAGAGGAGTTCTGAAACCTCTACCTATTCCTATATAGAAATCGGATGACATTACTATGTAATTTGTCACTATATTACCAAATAATCCTAGAATGAATGATGAAATATGGGTTATTATTGATCATCTTAAAAAATCTTCACATTTCCTTTCTATAAGTGAAGATTTAACTCTTGAGAACCTTTCATGGATCTATATTAATTAAATTTTAAGACTTCATAGAACACCTCTTTAAAAAAAATTATCATAATCCATGATTTATATAAAAAATTTAGAAAATTATTCCAAAGTCTCTTCATACCAAACTTCATTTGAGGACCTCCTATCATCCTCAAACTAAGGGATGGTATGAAAGGACTATTCAAACACTATAATACATGTTTAGGTCATGATCACTTGAACCAAAAGGTATGCGAGATCAGTATTTAAATTTGGTAGAGTTATCCTATAACAATACATTTCATTCAAGTATACAAATGGCATCATAGGAAGCATTATATAGAAATAGATGTCATACTCCAAATTTATGGGATGAAGTTGGTGAAAGAATCCTTGTATGACCAAAACTTATTTAGGAGATAATGGAAAAGTTAGATACTATTCAAGCTCGTATTAAAGCATCTCAAAAAAATAAAAGGAGTTATGCTGATAACCAAAGGAAATATTTGTAATTTCAAGTGGGAGATTTCATTTTCTTGAAATTATCTCCATGGAATGGTGTTATAAGGTTCAGCAAAAAAGAAAAATCAAGCCCCAAGTACATTAGAGCATTTAAAATTATGGAAATAATTAGAGTTGTGGATTAATATTTTTAAATTCTATTTAGCCTATCTAAATTAAATGATGTGTTCAATATCTCATTGTTAAGTAAGTACATTTTAGACACAATTCATGTTCTCACCTCTGAAGAAATACAATTGGAACTTGGTCTATCTTACTATGAACATTCTATCCATGTTCTTAACACTAGAGAACAAGTGTTAAGGAATTGGAAAACTCTAGGTAAAGGTACTTTGGATAAATCAAAAAACAAAGTGTAAGCGACATAGAAACGTGAGGATGTTATGAAGAATGACCACCATCATCTATGTAGAAACTAATATCCAAGAAAATTTCATGGATGGAATTTTTTGAGGTAAGAATGTAACACCCAATATTTAATTATAGTAAGTGAACTTTTTGTTTTTATAAAACTATATTACAAACCAAATTTTAATATTTCATGTTACAAAAAATCTAATTTGATAGGATGAATATTGATTTTGAACTTACTAGATCAAAATAATCCTTGAATGAATTATTGATATTTTCCCATAGAAATAATATTTTATGAATAATTAAAAATTTAGTATTTAACTATTAATAATTTTATTTATAATAATGTTTTATAATTAACCATGTATTTATTGTTAATTTTTTATAAATAAATATAAGGTCATTTGGAGGTAAAATGGGATATTTTTCAAAAAACTATTTTAAGTGCATAATGTTTTCCCTTATTAATTAATTAAAATAAACTATAATAATGAGTGATTTAAATGAATCTTTTAGATTATATATTTAAATATATTGATTTAAATTCAAATAATGATGATTAATAGTCATATTATGCTTGAAAAATGTATTTCTTGAAAAACTATTTTTCTTCATGTTTTACGGGTTAATTTTTAAATAAAAATCTTCCAATTATATGAATTAAATTTTATAAAATGGATTCAATATTTGTAATAATAATAATTAATACTATTTAATGAGTTCAAATTATTTTTTAGTCACTATGAATAGTAAATATAGTAAAAATCTTTTGTCGTGGTTTAGGTTAAAATAGGATTACTAACGGTTAATTTTAAAAGATAAGGGTTAAAATGACCTAAAAACTTTCTTAAACCAAATTAGTTGGTTTTATTTAGATATTAACATTATAAAATTTTAATATGATTCATTTTTATCTAGTTTTTAAAGACAGTGACCTATTGATACTTTAAAAGTTTCAAAAAATAAAGTGTACCACTCACCTCAATTATAAATGGGCACCACCTCCCCTTACTTATTCACACATATTGAGCCATTTATCTCAACAAAAACCTAACAAAATATCTCCCAAACATTATTATACATGTTATATAGGTTATTTTCTTCCCAAAAGAATAAACTTATGGTCAAAATAAGAGATCCAAAGGAGGTATCTCTAATAGATGGTAACCATCTTCACCAGGCTCTTTCTTTTTTACTTATTTTAACACATTAAATTATGTCTTGAGAATTCAAATATAATAAAACTATTATATCCCATATACTAAGGATTTTTTATATTTATGTAATAATATTTACCCATATCCTTCTCTATCAAATGAGAATCAAAACCATCAATTGTGTGTACAGCGGACTACCGCCTTGCGAACCGATGTAATTTGTTTTCCATCGCTGCCTCACATGAATATTCATAATGATGTAACTAATGAATATATATTATACTTATAAAATTATTTTTATTATTTAAATTTAATATATCATCTACTTCCTTGACCTTTCACAAATTAAAAAATTATAACATCCCTCGTGCGAATATACAGCTTATTGTTTCCACAAAGTGATGCGATTCATTTTCCAAGTCCACATTTCAAGAATGATTATAAAAATATATATGATAGAAAAATATTATATTTATAACATTAAAACAATTATTTATATGATGAAACTATATCCAATTCATAATAACTGGAACTCCCTCGACAAAACATGCATGAGAAAATTAAGCCGCAAACACCCGAAACAATGATAATAATGAAATATTATTAACAAATGGGTAATAAGATGTTATAAAAGGATAACATATAATATTATAAATATAAATATGGTTCTATTATAAATTAATAACATGTTTTAAAAAATTATACATGATGTTAAAGAACATTTAACTAAGGGTAAGTGTGAGGTAAGAGATTTAGTCTCAATTTCTGCTCCATTGAGACATGTTTGGTATTTTTCACATATTTACTTTTATATAGTGTATATATTGAAACTATGATATATTTAAAATGAATATATATTTATTCATGATGATTAAAGAGTAAATTCATGTTTAATCTTTAAATGGGTTATAATTTTAAAGAAACCAAAGAGGTAATGATTTATTTAATAATCTCTTTAATTTAGGATTTCTTATATTTTTTATTGAGTGAATCTTATAATATATCTTTAATAAACTCTAACTATTATATTATTAACTATATATTTAATTATTTTCTTTATTTTATTTAAAATTTTACTCTTTTTCACTTTAATTAAGAAAATAAATGTTTAAAATAAAAATATATTTTTTTTCTCATTCTCTTCGAGTTTTTTTTTTCTTCCATGTCTATATTTTTTCAAAAAAATTACAATAGTCCATTCTATTTACTCATATGATTTATTAATAACATTTTATGTTATACATGAATTTTTATAAGGTTTTTAAAAAATATTTCTAATGTTTTTACAAAGGTTCATTTTTTTACTTTCTTTATAAATAGTCAAAAAGAATGTTTCTTTTTAACATATACGGTGTTGATGGACTTTCCCACCCCCATAACTATTTTATGATATTTAGATTATTCTATAAGTTTTCAATGGTTTTACAAATAAAACTCTTTAATGAAAATTTGTTTTAATGTTTCAATTCTATATTCTTTTATTCTAAAAAAGACATGAATTTATTACAAAACCTATTTTTATGGTGAATTGATGGTATTATTTTATCTCTTATTAATTTTGTTATCATTAAATTTTTCTTAAGACATTCACTTTCTTATGATAATATCTCATTGGACATGACATTTATTTTAAATATCCATTTTATTTGTATAATGGATATTCGTATTTTCTAAATTGTATACCATTTCAACTTGTGGTATTTTACTATGAAATTTATCTAACTGACTGGGGGAATCTTGATATTCTGTATCCTTTAATCAATATAGATATTTATTGATAAGGTATATTTTTTATGAATTAAATTGATCATTCAATATATGAGGAATGTATTTTAAATACATTGATGGGTGGGGATTTATTATAGATATCCATTCGATGCATCATTAGGTCTCATGATACAAACCAGTTATATTCCCTTATTTAATGGGTTTTTGGTGTATACCTACCCATAGTTTAAATTGTCTTGGAACAAGGCCTTAATAATAAAGATATCATTATGTTTGAAATCATGAATTCCAATATTATGAATTTCCTTCATTAATAATTAAGTTATTATTATCCATGAGATTATTTTATTTATTTTATCAGTAGATTCATTTCATACTCAAGTTATTGATTAAATGGAATGTGTTTTCAGTTATCTACCTTGACATATTTATTGTACCTTATTTACTCATGATAGTTTCCAATATACATAACCCTTTCTAAGTATTTTAAATCATCCTAATTTTGTTTCCTTTCCCTTTTATATGAAGAAGTAATGTTTTAATGAGTTTAATTATTCAAAATATTTACTTTCACTATGTTTTTATATAATATTTCCAATGTAAAATGGGAAGAATGTTTGTATATTGTTCTTCAAGACTACTAAAATGATCGATACATAGTGATGTGATACCTTGTATCCTATGAAAATTTAATGATGTAGATAGTGGATCTAGGTTAATATAGTTGTGTTTGTTAAAAATATGGTTCTAGTATATCAAATTTAATAACCTATTAAGGATATGATCAATAAATTATCATTATTAATTTATTTATTTAAAATAAGTGAGATAAGAGGATAAAAATTCATTCAAATTATGTAATGATTTAATATATATTATATATTCTTATAATTATATAAAATTATGATATATAACACCAATAAACACTAAATATGATCATCGTGCTTATGTTATAATGATAATACAACAAAACCACCTCATAATCATTCATTAAATTAGGGTATGGTCATGTTTGGATCAGTTTAACAACTTAATAGAACAATAATATGAATTTATAACATAAATAAATATGGTAAAATAATTACTCCTATAATATGATATTTGTGTGTGTGTGTGTTTGTAAATGAATTTTTTTTATTCTAAAGATGTTATATCAAAATTTAATTCATCAATTAAGAAAACACTGTTTATTCATCAAAAATCACAAAAACATTATAACGACCCGACCCCAAAATACTCAGAGCCAGTGTCTACTACCATTATATTTTCATGATTACAAGGAATAAAATCCTGAATGATCAAAGAGTTTATCAGTCTTGGAAAACTATATACATACATGAGTCTCATATTACAAATGAATACAATAATTACAACATAATTTTTTTCTAAATAAATAACTTCAAGTATAACTTTATTTCATCTAGTATATCCCTACATATCATTATTACTTATTGGATTTAGGGTGAAATGTCACGACCCGCCCTCGGGGCCCATGCCGTGACTACCCCAAGCCCAACTTCCATAGGCCAGGGGCTAAAGACTAGCACCAAAGGCGTAAATCCTGATAAAAGGGAAGACATTGCCTTTATAAAGTAAACAAACACCACAGAGTACACAAACTGAAGTAAACACTAAGTAAACTGAGTACAAAAGTAAGTGCTGGAAAGTAAATGGGCTAGAATACAAACCCAACTAAAAGTAAAGTACAATTGAAAGAAATTACAGCAGTAGAAGAGTAAAGCAGCAACACTGAGCCATCCACTGGAAATCCCACCTGAAGGGTGGGTACAGATAGTCTCCTCAGCTCCTCGGCTCCAGCCGTCCATTCCGTGTATGTCACGTCCAGTGATCCACATCCAAGTATCGTCCAGCTCCACGGGGCTCCACCTTGATCAGCGTTGTCTGCCATCTACATCCAACACAACGTAGTGCGGGCATAGCCCGTGCAGGGGTGAGTATACGATACTCAGTAGGGACCTCGAGACTTCCGATGGTCTCCCAGAATCCACGAAGGATAAACCACAAAGGAAAGATACAATCACAAAGTATCAACCAACTCTACTTAGGTATATGCCCATACATATACCTAACTCATCAATTCCAGTTCTTCTCCAACTCACGAGCCCAAGTTCAACCCAGTCCACACAGGAAAGTACAACCTAGTCCACACAGGAAAGCACAACCCAATCCACACATAAAGCAAGTCAATCATATCGAAGATAATGATTAAAGGTCAAGACTCATCTCACACAGGTATACACATTGTAAGGTGATAGAGATGACCAGATGTAGCCACCTATTCATCTAAGATGTCGGACCCACATAGGATACAAGACCAGCTAAGCTGTCAGACCCAAAAAGGATATAAGACCAGCTACTCTACCGGACCCACATAGGATACAAGTACAGTAATCATCATCTTCGAACCCATGGAGGATTCCATTACGGTCATCATCGCTGCTAAACCCATGGAGGATCCAAGTACAGTCGTCATGGTTGCCAAACTCACGTAGTATCCAAGTACAGTCATCATCGTCGTCGCAGTCACAGCCAGCTCTAGGTTTCCCGCACACAGCACGCTCGAATCCAGGAGGGTCCGCTCAATGAGCCAAAGGAACGATACATCAACTGTTACAAAATCTTGAGTTGATGTATCACAAATTTCCATCTTGTCAAAATCAACTCAACGCGACAGACGGCGCGTCAATCGGATGTCCGGATTGAGAGTTATTGGTTTTTTCGTCCCAGAGGCCTGGTTGGTTTTTAAGCTAAAACCAACCCAATCATAATCTAGCTGCATCAAAACCTTAAGTTGATTAATCCAAAAGAACTGTCTCACTAAGAGGAAACCAACAAAGTCGACGACACATCAATCGGACGTCCGGAGCTCGAGTTATAAGCGTTTCTGCTCCGAGGGCCCAGTTGGTTTCGTGTTCGAACCAACCCGGTCGTACTCAAAGTTCTCTGAAACCTTGAGTGTAATATACCTAAACGACCTTCTTGATCCAAGGATCCAAATGCAACTAACGGTGCCCCGATCGGAGGTCCATAGCCCATGTTATGGGCGTTTGAACAGAACTGTCCAAAAACAGGGGGTTTGGGCCTGGTCTGACCCGGCCCAATACCCCCTGGGTCAGCCCGAACCGGGTCAACCCGACCCGGGTCCGGGTCTGGCCCAGTTTGGCGGGACCCGGCCCAGCCTGCGCAGCCCTACCCAGCCGGCGCGGCCTGGCCGAGCCGGCGCGGCTGGCCCGGCCCGCGTGGCCCGCCGCTCGGCTATCGGCTGAGCAGGATGCGGGGGGGGGGGGGGGCTTCCCCCCTAGATTGAAGAAATGGACAGCTACTAATTCTGGCCTTAATTGAACCCGCGGGACCTGAGGGGTTCCGCCTCCAGCTGGTGCCAGCGGCCAGCTCTTCCGGCCGCTCCTCTGAACCGCCGGAGCCATAGGTCGCGGCTCCTGCAGGTCCGGCGCGGCGCAACGGCGCAGTGCCCCTCTGCCGCGGCCCACCCCGTCTGCGGCCCTTCATGGTGATCTGGCACGGCGCACCAGTGTCCTGCCCCTCCGCCACGGCCCCCTCTTGGCCGCGTCCTTCTTCGGCCTCACCGGAGCGGCGCGACGGCGCCGCGCACCTTTGTCGTGGCCCACTCCGGCCGCGATTATCTCGTCCCCGCACGGTGCAATGGCACCGCGTCGCCTCCGTTCCAAACCACAACGATGATCAACAACAAAAAGGGGTGGAGGATCGTCCGTGTTTGTGCGGTCCGTCCCCCTCCCGTTATATTGATAATAAGAGGCCAAAAAAATGAAGAACGTCAAATTAATCTTGAACGTAAAATCAACCCTTACCTCAAACAAATTTGTGGAAGCTAGCATTACAGGGGGTGGTTTCAATGACGGCGTTTATGTGCGCCCAAGGAGTGGATGGCGTCACACACCTACTACGGAGAGGAAAAGGAACGGCACGTCGATCACTCCTAGAGGTGACGGCGTTCTTCGTCGAAGTCTTGACGTTCTTCAACGAAAGTGATGGCGTTCTTCAAGAGTTTGTGTTCTCTCCCCAAATATCCTCACACAACAAAACCCCTAAAATAAAATAAGGCCTTACTTATTTTATTAACACATGCCAAGCTTTTCAAAACTTCAAAAACTCAAACTCTTAATTAAATTAATTGAATAGCTTTAATCAATCAATTTAATGTGAGAGTTGACATGTAATAAAGAGGGGGAGTGGGTGAGTTACAAATTAATGGGGGGTTGCCAAATTTAAGAGGGGTTAGAGGAATTTGAAGGGGTGGGGATCATGTGGGCTCCGCCTCACTAATATCCTATCAAGAGGAGTTTAGGATCAAGTGGGTCCCACCTCAACTCTCGCACATGGGACTAAACCATCTAGAAAAGAGAAATAAAATTGTAACACAATTTTATTTCACCTAACACTTAATCCACATTTTTAAACAACTCTTCCTGAGCAAACGAAACTCCAGGAAAAAGTCTTCTTAAGCAATTATCGGTGCTGTGATTTCATTAGTGCCCTCCAATTTCGATTATGAGCACTGGTTCAGAAGTTAGAAAAACTCTCTCGTTCGTTCACTGAACGTACCCGAGCTAAACTTCAGAAATTGATTTTGGGCACACCGGGCCTCGGAATCAGGTGCCGTTAGAAACTGCGAACTCATAAAATCCCAAAGAAATTAATAAAAAAAACCTTGAAATTTAAGTCTCTTTACATTACTCCCACCTTAGGGCTTTACATCCCTATAAAGATACAACATAAACTAGGGAAACAAATGAGGGTACTGAGAACGCATCTAAGCCTCCCGCTCCCATGTGATCTCCTAGAGGTTCCCGTGCTACCACCTGATGTGCACTAGAGGTATCAACCATCCACATAGGACCCACTCCTATCGATCCTCAATCTCCACTATGACCTCCGCAAAATTCTCCTTGTCATCAATGTCCAGCTCCCCATGGTCGATAATATGTGCCGGGTCATTCACGTATCTCCTCAGCTGAGATACGTGGAAGACGTCGTGCACCCGGTGCAACTGAGGTGGAAGAGCTAGGTGATAAGCCACCTCAACTATCCTGTTGAGAACCTAGAATGGTCCGATGAAGCACAGAGACAACTTTCCGCCCTGGACAAATCTACGTAATCCACATCGAGGTGAGACCCGCAAGAAAACGTGGTCACCATCCTCGAACTCTAGTGGTCTCCGCCTCCTGTCAGCATAAGACTTCTGTCAGCTCTGAGCTGTTCTCATCCGCTCCTGGATGACTTGAACCTTCTCCGTCATGGCCTGGAGTATCTCTGGTCCTACTAGTGCTGACTCCTCAGGATCTGTCCAGCACAGAGGTGATCTGCAAGGTCGGTCGTACAATGCCTCGTATGGTGTCATCCCGATGGTGGAGTGGTAACTGTTGTTGTACGCAAACTCAACCAAGGGTAGGTGATCCTCCCAGCTACAAAAAAATTCAAGGACACATGCACGGAGCATATCCTCGAGAGTCTGAATGGTCCTCTTCGTCTGACCATCCGTCTGTGGGTGAAAGGCGGTGCTCAGGCGTAGCTGCGTCCCAAATGCCTCCTGCAACCCCTTCTAAAGCTGGGAAGTAAAGGGAGAATCTCGATCAGAGATGATAGATGATGGAACTCCATGAAGCTGTATGATCTCCTGAATGTAGAGGCATCCCAACCTCTCCACTGAGCCCTACTCTCTGATGGGTAAGAAGTGGGCCGACTTGGTGAGTCGGTCGACGATCACCCAAATGGAGTCGTGTCCTCTGGAATTATGTGCAAGCCCAGTCATGAAATCCATAGATATCTTGTCCTACTTCCACTTTGGGACCTCCAAGGGTTGTACCAAGCCTGCTGGTAACTGGTGCTCCACTTTCATCTACTGACAAGTGAGGCATCGAGAAACGAACTCGGCCACAGCCTTCTTCATACCCGGCAACCAGTGCTGTTTTATGAGATCCTAGTACATCTTCGCTACTCCAGGATGTACTGCTAGAGGGGAAGTGTGAAACTCTCTCAGCACATCCTCCTGTAATGCAGCTGGTACCATGGTACGTCCTTTGAAAAGGAAGACTTGCTCTCCTCCTACAGAGAATCCATCAGGTGCCTGTCCTGAGGATATCTATACACGTCGTGTCTCACAGTCAACGTCCCCTTGTTGTGCCTCTCTGGCCCACTAAAGAAGTGTAGGAGTGACTATGAGCGACTGAAGAAAGGCTGCCCCATCTCTATCCATGAAGGATATCTGTAAAGCGGCTAACTTCCCTGTCGCCTCTCCAACTAGTTGAATGCCCATCCTCCTACTGAGGAAATCAGCTACTACGTTCCCCTTTCAAGGAGTATGGACTATATAAAAGTCATAGTCCTAGAGAAACTGGAGCCATCGTCGCTGTCTCAGGTTCAGGTCCTTCTGCGAGAAGATGTACCTGAGACTCTGGTGGTCAGAGTAGACTGTAAAGTGCTCTCCCATCAGATAGTGCTGCCACATCTTCAGGTAGAAGACCACTTCTGCTAACTCCAGGTCATGGGTAGCGTAGTTCTGCTCGTGTTTCCTCAACTATTGTGATCCATAGGCGATCACTGCCCGATCCTATATCAGGACACACCTGAGTCCGGTCCCTGATGTATCGCGGTAAACTACGTACCCTACTCCCTCCTCTAGTAGACTCAAGATGGGTGCACTGGTCAATATCTGTCTCAGCTTATGGAAGATCTAATGACATCTAACTGACCACATGAAGGGTTTCCCCTTCTTCATCAAAGCTGAGAGTGGTGCTGAAATTCTGGGGAAGTCTGGCACAAACCTCCAATAGTACCCAGCCAGACCTAGGAAACTCTGCACCTCCGTCATGCTCCTGGGTGGCTCCCAAGCTAGCACTGCCTTGATCTTCACAGGATCCACCACAAATCTCACCTCAGAGATGACGTGCCCCAAGAAGTGGACCTCTTGAATCCAGAACTGAAACTTCAAGAGCTTACCATAAAGCTAGTAGTCTCGGAGTGTATCTAGTACAACCCACAAGTGGTAAGTGTGCTCCTCCTTAGTAGTCGAGTAAATCAATATGTCGTTGATGAAAAATATGACAAATCGATCGAGGTAATGCTAGAAGATCCTATTCATGAGACTCATGAACACTTCTGGAGAGTTGGTTATGCCGAAAGGCATAACTAAGAACTCATAGTGGCCATACCGACACTTGAAGGTCGTCTTCTGCACATCCTCATCTCGAACTCTGAGCTGATGATAGCCTAACCTGAGGTCTATCTTCGAGAACCATCGTGCTCCCTTCAGCTGATCGAAGAGGTCGTCAATCCTCGTTAGCGGATACTTGTTCTTCACAGTCACCTGATTCAGGCGACGGTAGTCGACACACAGTCGCAAGCTCCCGTCCGCCTTCTTGGTGAACAAAATCAGGGTAGCCTAGGGTGAAACACTGGTTCGGATGAATCCCTTTCCATGCAAGTCCTCTAGCTGTACTCATAGTTCTCGAAGCTCATCGGGAGCCATTCGATATGCTAGAGTAGATATCGGGGTTGTCCTGGGGTACAGGTCAATATAGAAGTCTACCTCTCTGTGAGGAGGTAGTCCTAGAACGTCTTCAGGAAAAACGTCCACATACTGATCCACCACAGTAGGAAAATTAGGACTCCTCACATCAACTACTCCCAGGATAAGACTTTCCAACTGATGAGTGATCGGATGTCCTCTCTTCTGAGTGAGTCTATCCTGTGCTGCAAAGGCTCTCTTCTCACCGGTGAAGGTGAACCTGCTCCCATCTGTGTGGACACACCGCACCTTGTGCCTAATACAGTTGATCTGGGCATGGACTGTAGATAACCAGTCCATACCCAAGATGATGTCGTAAGGCCTCGATGCTGCTACAAGAAGATATCAGATGAAGCTCTTGTCTCCTAGAGTAAGCTCACACTGTCGGCACCATTGTGTAATCGTCAAGTCTGCTTCTGTAGGAGTCTCTAGCCGTAAGGATCGATCCAATGGATCCGTCGGAATCTCCAAGATCCGAACAAGGGAAGCAGCAATGAAAGAATGACTCGCTTCTGTGTCTATAAGAACTGCAGCAAGGGTGGAGTAGACACAGATAGTACCTCGAATCTTCTCAGGTGCGCCGTGGTCGTAGGCCTCCGCTGCCTAAAGCTGAGCCTGCCTCTATCCACCAGCTCCCTGTAGTCGGGGTGGACCTCCTAGTGGTGGTGGTGGTAGATCCTCAAAACGCAGTCCACCACCTGCCACCCGGCCAACTCCTCTGCCTCATCCGCCTACTCTCTGCAGACCGCCACGGTCGAACCTCTGCCTCTGCCTGGGTGGTCCCTCAACCGTCTGCTGCTTCTCTGCATGGAGGGTCGGGCAGTCATGATCCATATGGCCCTACCCACCGCATGCATAGAATTGTCTTCTCCTCGTAAGGCTGGCTCTACATCGTGTGCCCCACACCTCTGAGCCAGTATCCTGAGGCTTCCCACCTAATGGTCTGGTCCTCTTGGACCCATGTGACATCTGTCGACTTCCAGCTGCAGAAGACTCCGCTACGTGCTTCCCTGCGGTAGGTCTCGCTGCTGGTGTAGGATTAGAAATAAATTTCTCCACAAGAAGGGCTCGCTCCAGTACTGCTTCCTGCATCGGAATGCTAAGGGAGATCATCGATGCCCTGATCTCATGCCTCAGTCCCTACTCGATGGTCTGGGCCCAGAAGAATGGGTTTCGTAGAATGTTCATGGAGTAGCACAAGAGGTTGGTAAATCTCGTTGAGTACTAGGCTACTGTCATGCTGCCATGCCACAGCTGTAGTAGCTCCTGAATGTGCACCGCATGGAGGGTGGCTGGAATGAACTCTGAGAGGAAGAGGCTCTCGAAGTCCGTCCAAAGAAGAGATGCCTCATCGTGCACCTGGAGCATCAAGATCCACCATCTACCTGTTGCCGCGTGTAGGAGACTCGCCGCAAGGATCACCATGAGTTCAGCTGGTGTCCTTACTAATCTGAAAATTTGAACAACAGCCTCCATCCAATCCTCGACTGCCTGAGGGTCCATCTCCCCGTGGAACCTTGGCGGTCTCTAACGCTGAAACTCGTGCAGTTCACTAAGGCGACGTGCACTCTCAACTGCTGGGGCTGGTGGCATCGGTGGCTCGGTGGGTAGAGGTACTTCTAGTGCCTCCGTAGTAATGGGGCCCTGCACCGAGGCATCATCACTCGGTGGGCTACCGTCTCGCACAAATCTCGGAACCCTAGCTGGCTGCCGTCGTGGGGCCATCCTGAAAAGGGACAGGTGTGCCACGGTTAGTACAGTATACCTAGTGAGCTGACACAAAGTAATCACAAAGAAAACTTTTTAAACACACATGCAATCAATTTTTTCATGCACTGAGTCGGAAAATCATAAGTCAGGGTCCTGGTGTATGGATACGTCAGTCGCCACACCAACACTGGACTCTCTGAATTGATAACCACACTCCATACCCTTAACACTATTGCTTCACATAGAAGAAAGATCAGAGTCCTGAGTTTTGCGGTAGAACCGAACTCCTCTGATACCAATTTGTCACGACCCGCCCTCAGGGCCCATGTCGTGACTACCCCAAGCCTGCCTTCCATAGGCCAGGGGCTGGCGACTAGCACCAAAGGTGTAAATCCCGAAAAAAGGGAAGGCATTTCCTTTATAAAGTAAAAAAAATCACAGAGTACACAAACTGAAGTAAACACTAAGTAAACTGAGTACAAAAGTGTTGGAAAGTAAATGGTCCATAATACAAACTCAACTAAATGTAAAGTACAACTGAAAGAAAGTACAGCAGTATAAGAGTAAAGGAGAAAGACTGAGTCGTCCACTGGAAATCCCACCTGAAGGGTGGGTACAGATAGTCTCCTCAGCTCCTCGGCTCCAGTCGTCCGCTCCGTGTATGCCTCGTCCAGTGATCCACCTCCAGGTACCGTCCATCTCCACCAGCATCTACCTCGATCAGCGTTGTCTTTCATCTGCATCCAACACAACGTAGTGCGGGCATAGCCCATGTAGGGGTGAGTATACGATACTCAGTAGGGACCCTGAGACTCCCGAAGGTCTCCCAGAATCCATGAAGGATAAAACACAAAGGAAAGATACAATCACGAAGTATCAACCAACTCTACTTAGGTATATGCTCATACATATACCTAAGTCATCAATTCCAGTTCTGCTCTAACTCACGAGCCCAAGTTCAACCCTGTCCACACAGGAAATTACAACCCAGTCCACACAAGAAAGCACAACCCAATCCACACAGGAAGAAAGTCAATCATATCAAAGATAATGATTGAAACTCAAGACTCTGCTCACACAAAAATACACTTCGTAAGGTGATAGAGATGATCAGGTGTAGCCACTGATTCATCTAAGTTGTCGGACCCACATAGGATACAAGACTAGCTAAGTTGTCGGGACCACAAAGGATACAAGACCAGCTACTCTGTCGGACCCACATAGGATACAAGTACAGAGTCAAATACTGTCGGACCCACATAGGATACAAGAACAGTAATCATCGTCGTCGAACCCATGGAGGATTCCAGTATGTTTGTCGTCATTGCCGAACCCACGGAGGATCCAAGTACAGTCTTCATCGCTGCCAAACCCACGTAGGATCCAAGTACAGTCGTCATCGTCGTCACAGTCGCAGCCAGCTCTAGGGTTCCCGCACACAGCACGCTCGAATCCAGGTGGGTCTGATCCATGAGCCAAGGGATCGATACATCAACTGTCAAGAATTCCAGAGTTGATGTATCACAAAGTTCCGTCTTGTCAAAAGGAACTCAACCCGACAGACGGCGTGTCAATCGGACGTCTGGTCTGAGAGTTATTGGCTATTTAGTCCCAGGGGCCCGGTTGGTTTTTAAGATAAAACCAACCCGACCATACTCCATATGCATCCAAATCTCAAGAAGAGTAATCCAAAAGAACCATATCACTAAGAGGAAACCAACAAAGTCGACGGCACGTCAATCGGACATCCGGAACTCGAGTTATAAGTGTTTCTGCTTTGAGGGTCTGGTTGGTTTTGTGTTCGAACCAACCCGGTCGTACTCAAAGTTCTCTGAAAACTTGAGTGTAATATACCGAAACGACCTTCTCGATCCATGGATACCAACGTAACTGACGGTGCGCCGATCAGAGATCCGTATCCCATGTTATGGGCGTTTGAACTGAACTGTCCGAAAACAGGGGGTTTGTGCCCTGTCCGACCCGGCCCAATACCCCATGGGTCGGCCCGAACCGGGTTGACCCAACCCGGTTTCAGGTCTGGCCCAGTTGGGCGCGGCCCGGACGGTACGGCCCGAACGGTGCGGCCTGGCCCGGTGCGGGGGTCCGGCCCAGCGCGGCTGGCCCGGCCAGTGGGGCCGGCGGCTCGGCTCTCGGCCGAGCGGAATGCGGGGGGGCACTGCTCCCCTTGATTGAAGAAATGGTCAGCCGTTAAGGCCAGCCTTAATTGAACCTGCGGGACCCGAGGGGTCCCGCCACCAGCTGGTGCCAGCGGCCGGCTCGGCCGGCCGCTCCTCTGAACCACCACGACCATAGGTCGTGGCTCCTGCCCGTCCGGCGCAGCACGACGGCATGACGCCCCTCCACCACGGCCCGCTCTTGGTCGTGGCCTCCTTCGGCCTCACTGGTGCGACGCGACGGCGCCGCGCACCTTTACCATAGCCCGCTCCAGCCGTGATTCTCTAATCCCCATGTGGTGAAACAACACCGCGTCGCCTCCTTTCCAAACCACAATGATGATCAACAACAAAAAGGGGAGGAGGATCGATCGTGTTTGTGCGGTCTGTCCCCCTCCCGTTATATTGATAACAAGAGGCCAAAAAACGAAGAACGTCAAATTAATCTTGAACATAAAATCAAACCCTACCTCAAAGAAATTTGCGGAAGCTAGCGTCGCGGAGGGTGGTTTTGATGATGGTGTCAACATGCGCCCAAGGAGGGGATGGCATCACACACCGGTTGCGGAGAGGAGAAGGAACGGCACGTCGATAACTCCTGTCGGTGACGGCGTTCTTCATCGAAGTCTTGACGTTCTTCAACGAAAGTGATGGAATTCTTCAAGATTTAGTGTTCTCTCCCCAAATATCCTCACACAACAAAACCCCCAAAATAAAATAAGGGCTTCCTTATTTTATTAACACATGCCAAGCTTTTCAAAACTTCAAAAACTCAAACTCTTAATTAAATTAATTGAATAGCTTTAATCAATCAATTTAATGTGAGAGTTGACATGCAGTAAATAGGGGGAGTGGGTGAGTTAAAAATTAATGGGGGGTTGCCAAATTTAAGAGGGGTTAGAGGAATTTTAAGGGGTGGGTCTCATGTGGGGCCCAACTCACTAATATCCTCTCAAGAGGAGTTTAGGATCAAGTGGGTCCCACCTGAACTCCCACACATGGGACTAAACCATCTAGAAAAGAGAAATAAAATTGTAACACAATTTTATTTCACCTAACACTTAATCCACATTTTTAAACAACTCTTCCCAAGAAAACGCAACTCCAGGAAAAGTCTTCTTAAGAAATTACTGGCACTACGGTTTCATCGGTGCCCTCAGATTTTGATTCTGAGCACCGGTTCAGAAGTTAGAAAAACCCGCTCGTTATTTCACTCAACGTACCCGAGTTAAACTTTGGAAATTTATTTTGGGCACACCGGGCCTTGGAATTAGGTGCTGTCAGAAACTGCGTACTCATAAAATCCCAAAGAAATTAAGAAAAAAAAATTCCTTGAAATTTACGGGTCTTTACATGAAAGGAAACAAAATATGGGTGAGCTCAAATGCTCAGTAAGAGAAATATATAATAAAATCAATAATGATTCAGTGAGAATAATAATTTATGGCATGGTAAATAAATGAACACACAAAAAATAAAATCAACAAATTGAGAAGAAAGTGCATAAAAATATGGAAAGGTAATAAAGGGAAACACATTCCATCCAAATAACTAGATAAGGAAAAATAAATATAGAAAGGAAAGAAACTAAAAAAATCATTTAACCAATGAACAGAAAATGAAATATATCCATAGATATGTCAATGAAGAATCTCAAGGATGAATAATAACTAAAACTAGATGATGGAAATGATTAATTATTGGTTGCCATGTTTTTTATGTACATGGAACCAGTACCATCAAGACCTTTCCCAAGAAAGTTTAGAATATCAGGTAGAAACCCATCTATTCTACTTGGAAAAAACTCGGTGGGTTTTTTTCTAACAAATTTTATCTCATGAGACTACTGATTCATTGTGGGGATTTCATCAATTGATCCCTAACCCGAAGGTCTAACCTTAAATGGTCCCTAACCCATGTCTTACCTATCCAAATCATTCCTTATATCGAATAAATAATATAACTTATCAAATATCTATATCGAATAAATGATACTAATTTATCAATATTTACCCAAAAAATAAAATAACATTCAAAGTAATAACCATATTAAAAAAGGAATATTATTTAAGAAACAAACACATTCATGATAAATGATATGGATAGATATGGGAAACTCAATGTTCAATGATCACAGGAAATTGAATAATTCAAGGGGAGTACCAAAGGAATCAAGGAATTGAATGTTGATACTATCCTTGTCCAAATCAATCAAAAATATAAAGAGTAATATTAAGTATGGTATCAATACAACACACCCCAAGTGGAGTGAAATAAATTTTTATTATCATTAATTAATTTAGATATTTTTTAAAAACATTCTTAATGAAAATATCCATTTTTTTAAAAAATACTTTTGAAAAACGTTGTCTTTGAAAATAACTTTTGAAAACATTGTTCTTTGAGAAGTAACCTTTTAAAAATGCAAAGGAAACTTCAAAGAAATGATGGTGGTTAGATCCTTACATGCCATATGAGGTAAAATAACATTCCTTTTTCGCGGTAAAAAGTTAGAAAAATGTCTTATTGAGAAAGTGATAAGAATATTCTTTTGAAAACATTGGTAAAAGAAAAAAATGTAAAAATGTATTTACTAAATCATTTTGAAAATATTAAAAACATTTTTGAAAACATTTTAATAAAACATAGTTTTTATAAGAAAAGGTTTTCTTCGACTAAAGAGATAAATGAAGTCAGGTTTTATTAGAAACATTTTCTAAAACATTTTGAGTACCAAAGAGTGGGAAATGGTAATAATAATTGAAAGTGGCCAAGAAAAACCCGAGGATAAGAAAATGAAATGTTTTATTGAATAATTTTCATATAATTTCCTCAAATGGAAATACAAGATCATTAAAATTATTCTTGAGGAAAATAATATTTAAACATTCCAAAGTGTCTTATATCACTATTAAACATTTTAAATTATCAGACTCATAAAGGAATGAAATTAAATTAAAATTTTAAATAAAATGAGTATAAAATTATTAATGATATCATATATCAAAATTTTAGTAGATACACCACACAAAACAATTAAGTGGATAATATGACATTTATCTCATATATTTAAAAAGCGAGTTGAAAATCACTTAACTTTCGCCCGACTTTCCTTATGCCTCTTTATATTCCTGAATAAAAAAATTATGTTAATTGTTTGCTTTATTGAAAAAAAAATTAAATATTTATCATAATTTTTATTTCACTTATTAATATTTTTTTCACAACTACTTAAACAATTGAGTTTATGTCAGGTGTTTTGACCAAATTTGGTTCATATGTTGAAAAATAACTTTGGTAGGTCAACTATGGTCAAAAGGATCATTATATAACATACCCATAATAACAATCATGAAATAATTATCATATTTATACATTAATTATAGTTTTAAATCTATTCATTAAATATGGTTATGAAAAATGAACTAATGTTACAATCATGGAGACGGTGGGTTGTATATATGCATTGGTAACGTTCCCATTTTTCAATGATTGATATGGAAAGAAGGTAAGTAACGCTATATATTTATATAATGATCATTATATCATAAATAAAATGTTATATAATCATATATACTTATATATATAATTATTTTTATGTAAAAGGAAACGCATCGTATCGAGGAGGCGGTATTCCGCACGTCCACGAACAAGGTTATCACTTTTTAAGTGTATGAAAGGGTGATAAATAAAATGATATATATTATATTTAAAAAAGAATAATTATGTCATGAATATAATATATATGTTTTTTATGTAACATATTTTTCATTAAAATCATCTTTTATACATTCCATGTATCGTGTGAATGAATCACATCGCTTTGAGGGGGTGGTAGTCCACACTTCCACAAATGATATTATCGTATTTACACAAAATGGAAAGCATAAAGTTATGCTATATAAAAGAATTAAATAAGTATAAATACATAATAAATATCATATATATCATATATAAACAGATTTTACATCATAATTCCCAACCATTAAAAGTGGTAATAGAAAACAAACAATCATCATTTTGTGAGGCGGTAGTTCGCCGTACGCATAAACAGTATGTTCATTACCCATTAGATGGAAGTGTTTCTGAATGTAAATATAAACCTTATCATAAATATATCCTAGTATATTAATTGTAATGTTTTTTTATATAATCATGTAATAATAATAGTTTAGGGTTGATGAATGGAAATAAAACTAAAGAGCCTGAGGAAAGATGTTACCCCTTATTCGGGTAACTCCTTTTGGTTTGCACCAAAGGGCTTACTTGGATGGCTTTCTGACCAAGGTGATGCTTCTTGGTTTAGGGTAGTTATTTTTAGGATCTATTTGGGTAGATATTGTTTGATCCAAAGTGTATTGATAGTTGTGAGGAAGTGGGAGGATAGGAGGCCTTTTATAGTGCAGGAGGAGTGGCACTCTTGTAAATTTTGGGAAATGGAATTCCGCCCATGTTTTTTCCATAAAAAGTGGATCCAATAATGGAAAAAAGTCAATAAAATAGATTATAGTTTCTAAATATGTCCATAAAATGTATCTTGTACAAGTTTCTAGTTCATTTTGTAATTTAATATTAAGTTTTTATACACTTATTAATCTTAATTTTACCTTAATCATTATAATTAATTTTTATTACTTTCACTAATGTTTTAATAAAAAACAATGTTAAAATTATTAGATATTATAAATAATTTTCGATACAAATATGGAATAAATATTTCCAAATTAAAATCATATAAGTGGCGGGAATTAATTTAAATTTAACCCCACAGACTGGACGACAATGCGAGTTTTTAAAATAAAAATGTCCAAAAGTTTACTAAGTTTTTATATTCAATTTCAATGTGAAATTGATTCTAATGACCTAAATTATATTAATTGATAAAAAAATTGATAAAATTTTGATATAATTATAATTTAAAACCAATTTAAAATATGATTTAACCTTGTAAATAAATTATCATAAAAAACTGTTTTGAACTAAAATTCAAAATTTTTCATTATTCATTAAAAAATAAAACTTCACAGAAAAATACCAAAAATCCACCTTAACAAAAATTTTATGTTTTTCTTTAAAATATTAATTTTATTTTTACATATAATATTTATAAAAGTTCCAAAAATTGGATATAGAATAGGTTTTCCATTAAATGGTAGTAAAAGTGCCTTAATAAAAATATAGTGTTTTATACGTAAAATTGGGTTTGTTATTATCTTTTATATATATATATATATATATATATATATTGTATGAATATAAAAAATATTTTATTTAATATAATATATATATATATATTAGATTAATATCACTCTCTAATTTTAATCAATTTAATTTATTAGGATAAAATAGCTTTATGAGCATAAAAATAGTTTTCTATAAAAATATTCCCTTTATATTTAATTGGTTCTTATATTAATTTCTAATTAGTTTTTAACCAATCAAATAATTTTATTTTGGTTTAAAACATATATATTTATAATTTATTTAATACTATTCATAATAGTTATTTTATATCTTATTATATTAAATAATAATATTTTAATAATATTTTAATAATATATTATTGTTCAGTAAAACACGGTCTTACATATCACACAGTCCATCAAAGAAACTTGTTTTTGCATACGACGCATGGTAACATGGTATCACATGCATTTAAAGATATAAAATATTTTGAATTTATTTAAAATAATAAATATATTATAAATTCTTGGGATATTATATTCCCTTATGTGCTTGGTGTTGCATGTCAAACACACTATCGAATGCAATGTTCCAAATTTAGATTTTCAGGGAATAACATTCTCCCCACCTTAATTAAATTACATCCTCATAATTTAAAATTGATATTGGAAAGATATTGTTTGATGTTTCCTATGTTGAAACGTCACATCATTAAAAGGGTTCATAAAACATCCTCTAGAAAAGAGAGAATGAGAATTAAAAAGGTCACATGGACTGACATGTGACTAGGTCTCTAAGTAGGATAAATTTAGTATAATGTAAAGATATATAAATGGAGGAAAATAATAAAAATTTATAGGGATTGATTGAGTTCATCAATCACAAACAATTGAATGATCAATTAAAATATGAGGGCCTCAAATCCATAAATATGTGATGATTTAGAAGACCCTCAGTTCAATAAAAATTAAGGTATTTTGACAAAAAATTATTTATAAGTCATTTTACTAATGTTGGGTAATTCTTTTACTACCTAAGAATATAAATAAATATACTTACTTGATATATTTCTGTAGACACAATTTCATCCTTTGGTTTTTCTTCGATCAGTTTTCTAATTCGTCTAAAAATTAATTTTGATTCCTAAAGCACTAAAATGAATTTATAAAGGATCTTAAGGCACATAAAAGAGTGAAAAGTCTTTATATCTATCTCTAAAAATTATCTAAATCCAATATGGTTATTATTTTAATCTCTAAACCAAAAAAATAAAAACTAAAGGTTTATCAATAATATTTATTTATCAAATTGTTTAGCTAAAAAATGAAATTTTAACCAGGAAATTGCATAGCTCAGTGGTTGGAATAAATCCCTAATAATCCTTTGGTCATGGGTTCAAGTCCCATGGACGTTCTGGATTTTATGTGTTGCCACCCGACATATGGGTTTTCCTTTTCTAAAACCTTATTAATATAATTTCTAAAATAAATATGATACACATCCCTGAAATAAGGTTAATTGCTAAATAGCCTTTTAACTAAGGTTTTAAATACAACCCCAATACATAAATACTTCATCCATTTATTTCCACATAGTTTATTCTTTGGTTTGTATTTTATCTTATAGAGTAGGGTACTTCTTAAAACCAAAAAACATAGTGTGATAATCATTTATCATATTAGAAGAAAAAAACAAATAATCATTTTTTGGATTTTTAAATATTGACACTTTATTTCCAATCTAAGACACCTTAGGTTTAACCTAGGTTATTCATTATCACAATACCTCATGATGGTTTGTAAAGAAAATTTGAATTATCCTAAGCATATCCCCTAGGAGTGTCAAACCAGCTCCACGGTAAGGTCTGTTATCGTGTACTAGGTTATGTTAAGTCAGGCCTGAAACAACTTGTTAGAGTTGTTAGTCCTAGGTACATTTGTTCCAAAACTAAGTCCACTTGTAGTATTCAAATTGTGATGTATTGTGAGTAACTCCCACATAATATATACCTTAATGAAATTCTATGATGTTTTTATATACTTATCATCATATTCTACCTTAGGGATATGTTCTCTAATCTACATTTTATGAAATCTAGTTCCCAAATTTGCAACTAAACTTCCTTTGATATCAACTCTAGCGAACCAACCCAATAATTCCTAGAGCCAGTGTCTAATACCATTATATTGGCATGATTACAAGGAATAAAATCCTGAAGGACTAAATATTTTAGTAGTCTTGGTAAAGTAGATAAATACATGAGTCATTTATTACAAATTAATACAATAATTACAACATGATTTTTTTCTAAATAAATAACAAAGAGAATAACTTTATTCCATCTATTATATACCTATATATATTTCTTACTTATTGAATTATGGGGGAAAGGAAATAAAATAAGGGTGAGATCAAATTATTAGTAAGTTAAAAATGCAGTGGAGGCATTAATAAATCAATGAGAATAATAATTTATGGCGTGGTATATAACTGAACACATATACTATATAATCAAAAAACTGAGAAGGAAGTTCATAAATAATATGTAAAGGTAATAAATGGAAACACATGTCATCCAAAAAACTAGATAAGAAAAAATACATATGGTAATGTAAGAAACTGAAACACTTGTCAATTAACAAATTAACTAAAAATTAAATGTACACATAGATATATCTAAGATAAATCTCAGGTATGAATAAAAATTGAAACTAAATGAGGGAAATTATTAATTATTGGATTCCAAGTTTTCTAGGTACATGGAACAAGTACCATCAAGGCCTTTCACAATATATTTTAGAATATAGGGTTGAAACCTATCTATTCTACTTGGAAAAAAACATGAAGGGTTTGTCTCCAACTAATTTCATCTCATGAGACTACCGATGCATTGAGGGGATTTCATTAACTAACCCCAAACCTCTATGGCTTACCTTAAATAGTCCCCAACTTGTGTCTTTCCTATCCAAAGCATTACTCATATTGAATAAATAATATGCCTTATCAAATATCTGTATTGAATAATGGATACGAATTTATCAATATTTCCCTAAATAATCAAATAACTTTAAAATTAAAAACCGTATGAAAAATGTTATATGGTTTATGAAATGAATATATCCATGATAAATTATAGGGGTATCTAGGGGAAATTCAATGTTCAATAATCATAGGAAATTGAATATATCAAAGGCACTAACAAAGGAATCAAGGAAGTGAATTTCAATACTATCCTTAAACAAATCAATAAAAACCCATTCAAATGAAGATTAAATATGGTATCAATACAACATATATATAGACACTAACCTTTTACATATAACATTACATGATTTTAAGCATATTTATACATCATAGTACAAGCCAAGGATCGTGAAGTCTAGTGTCTTTGAAGATTAGGTATATAAAATTGAAAACATAGTACTAAATATATCATCTCTTTATTTAGTCATCATAAATGAAACCTAAATTCATTTTAACCCTTACATATACATAGGGTACCCTTGGAATCACATAAACAATGTGATGAGCTAAAAATCCCAGCAAGGGAATAAACATAAGAATAAATCATTGGTATATGGGTTAGAAGGCATAACATGATGATATAAAAAGGAATGAAACATATAGAATCATAAAATATAAATATGGGATAATTTAAAAATGGATTCATATAATTATGGAATAAAAATAAAAACATTAATTTAGTATGAGTCAAGGATAATCCTCCAAGACTGTTTCCCATCGTAGAACAAGCTAAGGCTAACCACCAAGACCATTGCACATAGTAGCACAAGCCAAGGCTAACCACCCAGACCGTCGCACATAATTGTCTCACGAGACTAAACTTTACCCAATTCATTGGAGTGATATATGTTTGCACCCATATTACATTTCATGAATATGTTTTCCACATAAAGAATCATAAATAATCAATCTTATATAAACATAAGGGTTACCCCTGAAAAGAATTGGGTACCACAATCGTGACATAAAGCATAACCAATGGGTGTTTCACGAAAGTGTCCATCAAAGAAAATAATTAGTACATACATGTATGTCCATAAGGTAAAATGGGAATATACCATGGTATGTTATTTCAAACAGAGGTGACAACATGTAGGAAATGTATTTGAGAAATTTTAGCATTTTAAACATTTTTGTGCGGTTTTAAGTAAAATACTATAGAGATTTTAAAATAGAAAAGGGAACAATATTTTATATAAAACCAGAAGTGAACCAAGAATGTTTTTATAATAAAAAGACAGATTTTATAAAGGAAATGTTGGATTAAAATATAGGATATAGTGCACTTGAAATTGTGTAAAAATTTGGGAAGCTCCTTTAAAACGAGTTTTCTTATTGGGAAGAATCGAGGAGGGATTCACTTAAAATAATGTATATACCAAAAAGAGAATGAGGGATGGATCTTAAAACATGATTTTGAAGAATATAAACATAATTTATAAGTTGTACATAAAAATAAAATACATCTTTATTTGGATAAAAATAAAGATAGAGCAACTCGAAGGAGTAAAGGCAGTTCGGGTAGAATTCCTTACGGATTATCAGCATGGTATCGGGTGTACATAAGAGGGATTAATGAGAGATAATGGTCTTTATCATAACTTATAAATCATGAGATAATTATGTGGGCGGTACTAAATAATACTCCATCATTAGGTAATACACATAAAATGGCATAACATAGAGGCCATTCTTGAATAAAAGTGAAATGGAGAGGATCCCTTACCTTAAGTCTGGTGGTGATCTTCCCTTGATATTAATGAAATTAATAGTAAAATTAGGTTCATTAATTAATAATTAAAGAACCTATTATATATTTAAAATATTTATTACAACCCTTTTAAGTTCATTTATAACCATTTTGATTGGTTACGAGGTTCAATTTCATTATTCGGGTCCGTTTTCTTGCTTAGTTTTAATGGTCAGTTCATGTTAAGATAAACATGTATGATGAATGTGGTTGTCTAGAATTTAAGTAATATTTTATTACTAAAAATACATAAGTTTAAATGGTTGAAAATATAATATGGTTACTTAAAGTGAAGTTGAACCATTATATAAAACTTTAGTGACATCCTTTTGGTTAATTGGATTTTTTTACCACAAAGAACACATTTTGTTTTAGAAACCAAAAACATGTTCACAAAAGGATTAAAGAACCATATATGAGGCATAATAAATATATTATTGTATTTTTAAACCATGAAAATTGTTTCATAACCAGATTTGAATTTGGTAATGTAAATTGATAATCGTAGTCCTTGATTGTGCTAAATTAACTCATGTCAAACGGTGTTTTCACTTATTTTAAATAAAAGATGGAGAAAGGAGAGAAGATAATGAATTATCCCATTAGAATAATATAATTCTATTGAATGTATTTTACGAGAGTTATCATACCATTTGGGTGAAGGTAGGTGAGGAAATAAATAATAAAAGAAAATAACTTAAAAGAAATAAAAGAATTGAAAAGGGAATTTACCTCTTGAGTTTATCTCCTTTGAGAGCCTCTTAAAGGGAGTGGATTGGGTATTTTGGAGAGAATATGGGATTTTGGACATGGGGGAGGATCTTGGAGAGATATTTGGGCAGAATTTTGGCAAGTAACAAGGCTTTAGAGGAGTGAAGTGAAGTGGGTGGAAGAGGTGGTATTTATAGTGGAGGGGATGAGAGTTTTCATAATATTATAATCATTAATTTATTATTTCTTCACAAGAAAAGAAATAGTGAATATTCTGAGACCTATAATAGTAATAAATGCATGTGAGTTATAAATTTTGGTTCTTACATCACTTATGATATCAGGAATAGTGGATTTAAATTATAATGTATTTATAGGGTAAACTAATGTATTTTACTATTCATTAAAAATTCAAGTATTTCAGAAAAATCAAAAAAAAATCACTATAACCATTTTTAGAAGTGTAGAATCCAAAAATGAAATCCATTTTTCAAAAGTAATTTTCTAAATATTATTAATTTAATATTTAATTAAAATCATAATTTACTCGAAAAATACATATTTTAAAACATTTATTTTCTTATTCCCAGATATAGATATATCGTACTTCCACTTGAATATTAGTTTATATAATAACATAGGTAAAATTTATATTAATTAGGGTATGTCACTATTCATAAAGGTAACATTACTATTCATAAGGGTATGTTACTATTCACCAAAAAAATAAGTTGGTCATATTAGACTCCAAATAATTTACTGATCACAACCGTGTGTGTTAGATTTCCAAAATTCAAAACTCAAAAGTGAAAAACTTAGGTTTAAAGGTCACGTAGTACTTAGTAGTTAATTATGTTGTGATTTTATGTGATTATATGACATAATTATAATAAATGAAATTTCCATTGAAAACTTTGGGTCGTTACATTCTTCCCCCCTTAATAAATTTCACCCTTGAAATTTTGTTTTACATTCTAATCCATAAATAGGTGCAGGTACTTTTCCCTTGTGGTTCTGCCATAGTACTTTGACTAGGTGAGTAGTCTTGTTACGCAAAACATTATCTCTACAATCTAAGATATTCATTGGCTTCTCCTCATAATAAAGATCATCCTCAAACTGTACCACCTCTAAAGAGAGTAGGTTTGAAGGATCTAGTATGTACTTCCTTAAAATTGATACAAGGAATACATCATGTACTTTGGCCATGGTAGGTGGAAGTGCTAGTCAATAGTCCACAGCCTTGACATGATCAAAAATATTGAAGGGGTCAATATACCTGGGACTCAACTTCCCTTTCTCTCCAAACCTCATGACCTACATTCATAGAGATATGTGTAGAAATACCATGTCTCCAACTTTGAACTCAAGATCTCATCAATGATTATCTTCATAAATCTTCTATCGAATTTGGGTTTCCTTGATATACTCTTGAATGGTTTTTACCTTCTCCTCCATTTCTTTGACCATTTCTAGTCCTAGCAGCTTACGCTCGCCAAATTCATCCCAACACACAAGTGATCTACACCTTTTCCCATAAATGGCTTCATATGGTTCCATTCGAATGCTCGAGTGGAAACTTTTGGTATAGGATAATTTAACCAGTTGAAGATGTTAGCCCCATCCTCCTTGGAATTCCATATAACATGATCTCAACATATCTTCCGGTGTCTGAATGGTTTGTTCAGATTGGCTATCAGTTTGAGGATGATAGGTCCTACTGAAGTTCAATTCATTACTTAGAGCATGTTGGAGAATTTTCTAGAACTTAAAGGTGAATCTCGGATCTCAATTGGATAAAATAGATAGTAGTGCTCCATTCAGGCTTACCATATCATTGATATATATCCATGCAAGATGATACAATGAGAAGTACTCTTGAGATACTTGTTCTTTATCGTGATTTTATTGAGCTCGCAATAATCTATGTAGAGGTGCATTGATCCATCCTTCTTCTTGATGAAGATGACTGTCACACCCCATGGTGAAGCAATCGGGAGTATAAAACCCTTATCCATATTCTCTTTTAATTGCTTCTTCATCTCTTCCAGCTCTACGGTTTCCATTTTGTAAGTTTCCTTTGATATAGGTATAGATCCATAAATAAGTTCAATTGAGAACTCAACCTCTCAGTCAGGAGGAAGACTAGGAAACTCTTTAGGGAATACATCATTGTAATCACTCACGATGGGCATGTCTTCGAGCATGATTCTCTCCTTTGTCACAATCATTTAGGATAGATATGATTTCTCATAAGGAAGAAATATCCACACTTGATAAAATGATTATAAAGGAGATTCATCTTCCTCCTTACAGTTATAAAGAATAGGATGATGATTTGGGACATGAAGTGTGATCTCCCTTTCCTGACAGTTGATATTGGCTTTGTATAAATATTGCCAATCCATGCCCAAGATAGCGTCGAACTCTCCTAAAGTAAGTATGAAGAGATTTTATGTAAGGTTCTATCCACAAATGTTAACCGAGGAGGAGTTATAAACCATGGACACAATGATTTCTCCATTTATTTTTCTCACTGATAACTTTTCCTCCAAATTTTGAGGTGGTGTTTGAATAGTTCTACTAAACTTGCAAGATATTAAAGAATGCATAAAACTAGAATTAAATAGTACATTCTATATTATTGAATAAATAAATAGTGTACCTATCACCACATCATTGTTTGGCTCCAACTCAGTAGTAGTGATAGCATAATCCCTTCCTAGTTTCCTTACAGGTTGTTTTTGATATTCTCGAACAACCCTTGGATTAAGGAAATTGTTTGAATAATTCCCATGCTCCTTATAGTTGTAACACTACACCACTGGTTGTGCGGTGATCTAAACCTTCCTTTCTTCTTCAACATTAGCAGGATTTGTCATATCCCTTTGGAAGTTCTTGGCCAGATGACCCAGCTTTCCACATTTGAAGCAATTCTTGGTTCCCTTTATACAGTTCCCAGGATGCTTCTTCCCATAAATTTTACAAGTGGGATACTCGGGCTTCTTTCCATCAGGGGATTTGTTTTTTGAACCACCCATATTATTCTCCATTTTCTGCTTCTTTTCACCAGGCCCATGAGACCACTGAGAGTCTCTAATCTCTATTTCAACCTTGAGGGCACAACGGAAAATCTCCACATAGCTGTTGAAGTCTCGGATCTCCAAAACCTTATTTAGACTCAGCCTTAACCTGATAAAGGAGCGATCCACCTTGCTTTCGATTTTCATGAAAAAGACATAGACGTACCTTGAAAGCTTTGTAAAGTTTTCTTTATACGCCCTGATGGACTCATCTTCCATCTGCTTGAGTCCAAGGAACTCTCTTTGCATCTTGAGATAGAGGGTTTGAAGAAAATATTTATTGAAAAATATCATATTGAATTCCTCCCAATCCATGGAATCAATTTCCTCTTGGGACATTTTATTCTTGATCATTGTCCACCACTAATTATCTTCCCCATCAAAATGAAATATTTCCAATACAACTTTCTCTTCATCAATGCACTGGAGGATGTAGAATATCTTTTCAATGGAGTTAATCTACTGTTCCATAAGGAGGGGATCAGAAGATATGCTAAATATGGGAGGCCTTTTTCACATGAAGGATTCTCTGGCAACATTCTCCTTCCTTGGAGGAGGAGTGTGTTCTAAATGATTCATGTTATTATTCATAACTTGAGCCAACTGAAGAAGTATTGTCATGTAGTTTTGAGCACCCGTTCTCATCATATCAGGAATTTAATTAGATAAATCTTTACGTTTCCTATCACATTGGTTGTTTGAACATGTTCTTCTATTTCCCGACATTAACTAAGAAAAATAATGTACAATTAGAGGTAATGAATACTTAGTTATTGAACATAAAAAAGGAAACTTTTGAACATAAAAGGATAAACTTGTAAAGGAGAATTATATCCTAACTTGTGATTCCTTAGATTTAAATCTAGTTTATCCTCAATCTATTTCTTAACATATATTATTATGATATTTCTTTTATTCCCATAATAATGGTTTTTACTAATCTCAGGAATTTACTAAAGCATATCCCCCGGGAGTGTCAAAACAAGAGTGCAGCAAGGCCTGTTGTCGTATACCAGGATACCCCGGGTCAATCCTAAAAATCCTTATTGGAATTTTCACCCTAGGTGAATCTGTTCCAGAGCCACCTCTACCTATTTGTATCTAGATAGGGATTTATTTACTTGATAAACCACTTACACTATACTTACCAAAATTTTGGGATGTCTTCTTATACTTAGTCTCATCCTTAAGTTTCTTACTAAAGTGATATATTCCTAATCTCCAAAAATAACTAGACCATCCTCTGATACCAACTATAGTGACCCTAACCTTTTACATATAACATTACATGATTTTAAACATATTTATACATCAGATTACAAGCTAAGGATCAAAAAGTCTAGTGTCTTAAAAGACTAGGTACATAAAACAGAAAACATGGAACTAAATATATCATCTCTTTATTTAGTATTCATAAATAGCTCCTAAATTCCTTTGAGACCTTACATCTTCATAGGGTACCCTGGGGATCACATGAATTAAGGTATGATATAAAAAACCTAGAAAGGGAATAAACAAAAGAATAAAGCATTGGTACATGGGTTAGATGGCATAACATGATGATATAAAAAGGTATATAACATATGAAATCATAACTTATAAACATGGAATCAATTAAAAATGGATTCATAGAATTGTGGAAGAAACATAAAACATGAATTTAGTATGAGTCAAGGATAATCCACCAAGACTTTTTCCTATAGTAGCACAATCCAAGGCTAACCACCAAGACCGTTACACATAGTATCACAAGCCAAGGCTAACCGACAAGGTCGTCGCACATAATCGTCTCATGAGACTCAACTTTACCCAATGCATTGGAGAAATATTTTGGTGAACCCATATTACATTTCATGAATATGTTTTCCACATAAATAATCATACATAATCAATCTTACATAAAAATAAGGGTTACCCATGGAAAGAATTGGGTACCACGGTCCTGACATAAAGCTTAACCAATGGGTGTATCATGAAAGTGTCCATGAAAAAAAGGAATTAGAACATACATGGATGTTCATAACATAAAATATTAATATAGCATGGAAATTTATGTCAAATAGAGGTGATAACATGTAGGAAATGTATTTTAGAAATTTTATCATTTAAAAAAAATTGTGTGGTTTTAAAGAAAATACTATAGAGATTTCAAAATAGAAAAGGGAAAAATATTTTATATAAAACCAGAAGTTAACCAATACATTTTTCATAATAAAATGATTTATTTTATAAAGACAATGGTAAATTAAAATAGAGGATAGTTTGCAATTAAAATTGGGTACAAATTTGGGAAGCTCCCTTAAAACGAGTTTGCTTATTGGGAAGTATCGAGGAGGGATTCACTTAAAAGCATGTATGTCCCCGAAAGAGAATAAGGGATGGATCTTGAAACATGATTTTGAATCATATAAACAGATTTTATAATTTTTACATAAAAATAAAAGCAACTTCATTTGGATAAAAATAAAGATAGAGCAACCCGAAGTAGTAAAGGCAGTTCGGGTAGAATTATGTACAGATTATCGGCATGGTATCTGGTGTACTTAAGAGGTATTCATGAGAGAGAATGGGTTTTATCATCACTTATACATTATTAGGGGATTATGGGGTAGGTGAGAAATCATACTCCATCATTAGGGATTATGAAAAAAATGGCATAGCATAGGGGACATTCTTGAATAAAAGTGAAATAGAGAGGATCCCTTACCTTAAGACTGGTGGTGATGTTCCCTTGATCTTAATGACATGAATAGTAAAATTAGGTTCATTAATTAATAATTAAAGAACCTATTATATATTTAAAATGTTTATTAAAAACCATTTATTTTCATTTATAACCATTTTGATTAGTTAAAAGGTTCAATTTCATTGTTTGGATCAATTTGCTCGCTAGGTTTTAATGATCGGTTCATGTTCGGATAAACATGTATGATGAAGGTGGTTGTCCAGAATTGAAGTTATATTTTATTATTGAACATCCATAAGGTTACATAGTTGAAAAAATAAATTGGCTACTTGAAGTGAAGTTGAATCATTATATAAAACTTTATTAACATCCTTTTGGGTTAATTGACGGTTTTTGACCACAAAGAACACATTTTGTTTTGTAAACCAAAAACATGTGTAGAAAAGGATTCCAGAACCATATATGAGTAATAATAAATATATTATGGTCTATTTCAACCATGAAAATGGTTTCATGAATATATTTGAATACAGTAATTGAAATTTATAACTCGTCAACCTTGATTGTGCTAAATTAACACATCTCAAAAGGTGTTTTTATTTCTTTTAAATAAAATATGGGGAAAGAAGAAAGGATAATTAATTATACCATTATAATAATATAATTCTAGTACATGTATGTTATTGGAGTTATTATACCATTTGGGTTAAGGGAGGTGAGTAAACAAACAATAAAAAAGAACTTAAAAGAAATAAAAGAATTGGAAAGAGAAATTTACCTCTTGATTTTATCTCCTTGGAGAGCCTCTTAAGAGGATAGGATTTGTTATTTTGGAGAGACTAGGGGATGTATGACTCGGTTGAGGATCTTTGGGAGAGATTTGATCAGAATTTTGGCATGGCACGTGGCTTCAGATGAGTGAAGAGAATAGGGTGGAAGAGGTGGTATTTATAGTAGAGGGGAGGAGAGTTTTCATAATATTATAATCATTAATTTATTATTTCTTCACAAGACAAGAAATAGTGAGTATTATAAGACCTATAATTCTAATAAATGCATGTGAGTTTGAGATTTTGGTGGTTACTATAACATCCCGACCCGACTCACCTCTAAGACGGTGGCCAAACTGGTGTGTCACATAACCTCAAGTGCATCTCCCCAAATACCAAAGGCTGCCAACTAGCAGCGAGGCCCCTTTTTGTGTCTTTGGGGGAGACTATACCCTCGTAGGTAACATATAATATCATAGCGGAAGTAAACAACAACAAATAATAAGTAGCGGAAGCATGTGAATAATTAAACTCTAGCAGAAGCAATGTAAATAATCCAATTGAATAATAAAAAAACCAAGTGAGAAAACTCACAACAGAGTGTCATGCCATGATATGAGTCTAAACTGAAAGTACTGAAAACATAAGTCAAACACATAGTTAACTAAAATAAAAGACACAAGCAGCAACTACATCACGAGAAAGGCTTGGTCCTCTGCCCCAGTCTCCATACTAAGCTGTAATGAACAGTCAAACATCAGAATCAGCACACTTCACCTTGTCAATACCTACGAGTATGTAATCTACTCGGGTGTTGACGATGCCCGAGCAGGGTGTGATATTAAATCCCAGTAGGCTGTCACCCACTATGTCTAAACCTTTCCATTTCGTAAAAAAATAAAAATACAGTGTTCCATTATTATTTCCTCTGGAAATGGGGATGACCTTGTCTGTTTAAGGTTCAAACATTCCAATCTGTTTCTAATGGGTTTATTAGTAGAACCGGAAACACCCAATGATTCTATATCCATTTGGACCTACTTTCCAAATGTAGGTGCTCACTAGTTGTGGACCGATGAGGCTTAATAATTTTTATTGGTTGAGAGGATGGGAGGTCGGACTCATCACACCTTTTTGGGGGGAATTATTGTCCACTCCGGGACTCACTTTATAGATTTAAGCTATGTTCGTGAATCCTTATTACATTACCAAGTATGAAAATGAGCTTTCCTTTAGATCTGACAATCAATGATTAATATGTAAAAAGATTTAGTGAATCTTTTATATGTATTTGAGGTTCTTCATCGATAGAGAATCATCTATATTTGTTAGAGAATCTTAGTCAATAGTATCCTTCAATACATTGTATAGATATCTCTTGTTCATTATGATAACCATACTGGTTTTAAAGCCACTCAGTGGGGCACTTGAAGTTTATTGTCGTTTAGAAGGACATGGATTATTTTAGAGTTGGGATCGTACCCGCGGATCGGCTACCTATATATCCTTGTTTAGAAAAAGGAATCAGAACCCACATAGTTTGGGAATTAAGATATAGTTTAATGTCATATGGGACAGATGGGAATTAATGGGTGATAGGCTTGACCCTTAGAAAGTCTTCCTACGTACTCTACTTTTAAGGAAGAGATAAAATTCCACATAGTTCGAGATAGAAGTGTGAGGTTTATGCATGATTAATGGATCAAAGAGAGATGTCATAATTACTTTTACACTCTAAGCTCACGTGAGTCATGCACGATGAGAGAAACAAGAGGTATTAGTAAAACCTGACAATTATGCCACGAAATATGCAATCATAAGGAATGATCTGGGGATTATGTATACATGACTGCCCAAATAGATAAATATTAAGACTTACTTCAGAGAAGAAGCCCGAGAATGGGGTACATAAAAGTATATATGCTTCATGGAGATTTGGATACTCTAACATAGGGATTACTCCTCAGGAAGATGTCTGAATTAGGATGGGACTTGTGATTGGGTTTTATTCCTGATAAGGAAGGCCAAATCAAAAAGAAGTTAAGACTGGTTAAGAGAAATTATGACTGGGGATTATTCCTGAGAAGGAGGCCCAGGTTAAAGGGAATTAATAACTGGGGCTTATTCCTGAGAAGGAGGCCCAGGTTAAAGGGAATTATGACTGGAGCTTATTCCTGAGAAGGAGGCCCAGGTTAAAGGGACTTGAGAACTGGGGCTTACTCCTGAGAAGGAGGACCAGGTTAAAGGGATTAAGAACTAGGGCTTATTCCTGAGAAGGAATCCCATGTTAAAGAGAATTATGACTGGGGATTACTCCTGAAAAGGAGGCCCATGAATAGGGGACTTGGGGCTTACTCCTAAGGAGGATGCCTAGGTTAAGGGAATTTGGAATTTGGGGCTTACTCCTGAGGAGGATGCCCATATTTGGGAAATTTGGACTTATTCTTGAGAAGGATGCCTAGATTAAATATCTTGGACTGGGGCTTACTCCTGAAAAGAAGGCTTGGGTTAAATGGAATTGAGAACTGGGGCTTATTCCTGAAAAGGAGGCCCAGGTTAAAGATTTCTCATCTTAAAGGATGAGGTTTAATGAATGAAATCTCTCACCTTAGTGACATGAAGATATGTAAATCACTAGGTTTTGAGAAATGTTCCACAGAATTCCTTTCAGATAAGGAAGCCAACAAAGGAACCATGCCATAAATTACTTTGAAGAGGGTTTTGAAGGCTAAATCTTGAAGAGGAGAGGTGGATTTGAAGAAATGAGTTGAATAGGCAGGAGGGGCACCCAAAAGAAGGTAGGCGCATAGGTCCTCTGGGGGGGCGCACAGGTCCTGGTCAAGAAAGTATACCTACATGACACTTGGGTACTTGTACGCCAGTCAACCCATAGGGTAATACTTGAGCGAGGCTTGGCTCAAGCCTTTAGTATTATCCCTAAGGGCTTCCAAAAGGGTGGTGCATAGGTTATGTTGAAGGGATAAGGCGGTGCGCAAGTGTGACCATTTCCCTTAAGGGTTAGACACTTAGGCGCGCAGGTGTTGATAAATTTCAACACTTATCCCTTATTCTCCCTCTTTAGATCTTCCATTCTAGGAAAGAAATTACCTTGGAAGTGTGCGGAAGACTTCAAGTAGAGACTAGGGCGCCGAGAGCTGAAATCTGAGTTTCTGGATTTTTCATCCTCAAAATGGGGGGCCCACAAGAGGTATTTATAGGCTACTAAAGACCCTAGGTGAAAATCAAATAGGGTTCATAGGTCACCTGCATGCCCAAAATGTGGCTCGCAGGCATACCTGTGTGACCATCATGGAACTGGCACGGCCCATGTTTAAAGAAATACCTGTTTAAGCCTTTGTCGATTTTTGATGTTTCTTAAAAGGATGAATCACTTTGTCTTCCATGTATTTCCCTTTTCATTCATTAGACTCTGTGACGAAAAGGAGCATCAACAAAAGTACCCCCTTAGAGTTGGATCCGAAAGGAAGGAGGATGTGACTCTGAGGTAAAGAAGAAAACCAAGAAATTGTGGCGCGTAGGTTTTGAGCGCGCAGATAGGGGCGCGTAGGTGAGAGGGGTGCAGGCTTCGACGCGCAGGGGTGCGACCTGGACTATAAATATACACCTCATTCTCGTGAAAATCACCCGGCTTTGAACGCTTCTGAGCTCTCGTCGTGCAGGTTTCTCTCATTGCGTAGGTTGCTGATTTTCTACAGTTTCATTGCTTCTATACGTGTCATGCTTCTACAGAGGTATTTTGACCTGTGTGGTGATACCTACATGCCAAAACCTGTGCGACACAGTTACACTTGCGCGCTAACTTTTGGACTTGTGCGCCTTAATGCCTTATCCATTTTTTCACTTTTCTTCACAAATTTTATGAAAAATCAACTCACTTTAGAGTTAATTATTCGACCTTTGTGCAGATTCAATGGCTCTTGGATGAATTGGAACGGCTGATGAACTGGCTAGAAAACGAATTGATGACCTGATGAACGTTGTTGGCCATGATTACTATGATATCTACGACAGCACTCTTCCAGATTTGGCCAAGTACTTGAAGAAGTATCATCGTGATTTTCCACAGAGCATCTACTTGCCTCTATATGGGCATGGTCATCTGCAAGAAGTCAATATTCTAGAGGTAAAGAATTATCTCCCACATTCTTGGTTTCATAATTACACGGATTTTTCTTCAGAAAATATCTCAAGTGGAGGAGAATTTTTTAATACTGGAACAGTGGATAAGGCATACATAATGCATCATAGCCCTTGTGCCCCAGATCTGAAACCTCACAAGCTCGATCTTCAACCACATTGTTATCCTTCAATCTTCCGAAATTCTCAGATGGATCAATCCAAAGGCAAGAAGAAGAGTTGGGACTTCCGTCGTGGAGGAGGTGTGAAGCCAACTTGGATGTGGGAATATTGGGTGCGACAAATCTATGTAGAGTTTGTCGAGGATTTGAAAGGAGCTGCAATATATGAAGTCAACTGGGCTGGGCAGACATATGTTTATAGGAATGATGACTTTGTGCTGGAGCTAATCAGCTGCTGGAGCCCAGAAACCAATTCTTTTTATCTGACTCATGGAGAAGTAGGCATCAGTTTGTGGGATGTCTACAAGATCTTGGGGGCTCCAATTCTGGGCGACATGTATGATGAATTCATCCATCCCAAGGCGACTTGGAATAATTCCGAGAAGACTCTGGCTTTGCCTCGGGAATTATTGAAAATATTCTACAAGCTCAAGAATTCCAAGACCTCCAAAACTCATTCCAGAAAATATATTCATCCAGAGGATTGGATGGATATGTTTCTTACCCGGAAGGAGGGAGAATGGGCCAGCTATACTCGTCCTATTGTTTTCCCCAGAATAGAGAAGAGGGGTGTTTCTGGCACATTCTGGGCGACTCTAAAAGAAGGAGAATTTGGTAAGTGGGGGTACGAAGTGGATCAAAGAATCCCAAAAAAGACCCGTCTGGCGGGATTCTTAGCCTTGTGGCTCAGTGTTTATCTTCTTCCAGTCAGGTATTTGAAGGGAGGTGTCCAAACAGGGACCTTCATTGTGTCAGCCAAGTTGGCTGAGAAGAAAATGGTTGGGTTATCCACCCCCATTTTGGCGAAGATTCACAGGAGATTACTCCATGTCTTTATGGGTAAGTCTCCTTTGAGAATAGTGGGACCATTCCATGTTTTGTGGGGATGAATCGCCACTCATTTCAGGACCTATACTACACAGAACGGAGTACAGATTCCTGGAAGTTCTTTCAGGCCATCAGTGCAGGCATTTTTGGAGTTGCTTTGTTAGCTCTCAACATCTATGATATGAAGGTGAGGCTGAGCATGTACAAGGAATTCAATTTATTTCCTTATGGAAACCCTCCAATCGGGTAGTTTGTTGATGATGGAACAGCCAGCCTGGAACTGAGGTCATACATGCTTGCTTGCAGAGATGGTGTACTAGCCACCAGTATTGACGGAGAGATTATATGCAAGACCTTTGCTCCATATAGATTTGCACGCCAATTCAAGGGTCTGCAGTAGACTTTTGTATCCCCTCCTGTGCATGTCAGGTCAGAGGAGCATCTAATGGTTTCCCGACAAATATGGTTGCCGACATCTATGGACAAAACCAGGGCAGTGTTTGATCTACCAGTTGATAAAGTGGAAAGTAACTTGACTACATGGTATGCCGAGAATTGGATAGCATCATACCCTGAAGGGGTACTGAATCATCTGGTTTATCAGGTGGGGAAAAATAAAAAAACTATAGAGAAATAAACCCTTCATCGGGAAGGTGACGCTTCCACACCTGGACCTGATTCACCAGGTTCCTCACCTAGGGATGACTCGTCAGATTCCCAAGATGGGGATGATGAGGCACAACATGCGGCAAAGCAGTCTCGTGCCAGATATAATCCTCTTGTTAGAATCAAGAGACCCACTCCATCGACTCCTATTGAGTTACTTCATTGGGGAAATTTAATCTCCATTACTTTATAAAGAAATAAGTATGATTTTCTTACCCTTTATCTGTAGTTGCAGGAGCTAAAAAGAAGCTGAAGTCTAAGATTTTAAGACACTCCTCACAGCCTTCTGGTACACACACTGAATATTTACGACCAGAGGTTGTCTAGAAATGGCGGAGTTTATATTGTGATGTTGAAACTTCATGGATGGATCTATACGAGGGGATACACATCCCTAGAATAGGGAATCTTCGGGCCTCCACCGATATCCGTTTTGAGGATACCCCGATGAAGTGTGGGATTACATCAGAGAGCTGGAGATGCTCATATATGCCACCAATGATTCTATTCCTGTCACCAAGTGAGTGAAGGAAATGATAGATCGTGGCACCACTGAGGAGACTGGTGGTTTATGGAGATGAGGAATGGAACGATTACATGGCTCCTGAATATGTAAGTATCTTTCCTTATTTTCTTTGTAACTTGATTCTAGTTAAAGATTTGTTACTCAAGGAAATTACTTTCTTCATCCTGCAGCTTGCAAAGAAAGGAACTGCTGAGGTTCCTTCACCACAGTATAGCCCTGGTGGTACTTCCATTGGGGCTAATGAATCTCCTCATGAGCCGGGAGAGATATCTCCAGGCCAGCAAGCCATGGACGAGTAGTTAGATATGGCTTTTCATTCTCCAATTTCTGTATTTGCAGATAATGATGTCATCACTCCCAAAAAGCCGAATAAGCAAAAGAATCGAAGGATGAAGTCCACAGCTAAAAGTTTTATCAGTAGTGGTAAGTCCTTCAGATAGTCATGAGTCTTAACCCATGAAAATATTGTGCATACTTCTTGGGATTTTAGGGGCTTCTTCAATTTCCACTCTAAGAAAGAGGACCGACCCTCCTTTGAGGACGACGGAGGGTGCTGGTGAACAATCACAAGTTCATGCTGACTTGGCTGCTCCTAGAGAAGATCTAGTTTCTGTTCCTAGTACCACTCCCTCTGTTTCTACAAAAAGAGAAGAGTCTGCTTCTGGTAATTTAACAATGCCTTTCTTCATATTTAATGAAAACATCAACTGACTTCCATTCTGTGATACTTTAGGTTCAACACCTTCACCATAACATTTAGCGGCCACTGCAACTAACATCGCAATTTTATCTGAAGACGCTGCTCGGGGTCAGAGTATGCAGGATGAAGGTCGCCAAGAAGACATATCGAATGATCCTACTAGTGACACTAACCAGGAATCTGAGATAACATTGGATGAAATGATGGAACTTGGTGCATCTTTTGAAGATTTTTTAGATCATGTTAAATTGCCATATAATTTAGAAGATTTTGAACGTGAGTGTTATCCTTAATCCTATTAAAATAACTTCTTATTACATCTCTGACCATGTTTGGTTCAAATGTGCAGTTCCATCTGAACAAGATGTCGAACTGCCAATGCCTAAAGGGGGTACAGACGACCCTATTATTGTAGAGACACTGGCTCAAGTGGAGCTGAACCCAGTAGAGCTTCCTCAAACTCATCCTGAAGATCCTGCTGAAGCTAGTAAAGATAGGGAGGAGCCTTCTCATGTTGTTGATCTACCGTTGGGTAATAGATAACAATATTTGTGGTTGTACTTAAATTGAAAGACAACTTAATCAATTTTTTTCATCCCTTGAAACTAACCAAAAACTTTCAATTGACTATGCAGGGCCGTCAATTTCAGTGGATAGATCTGGAGGTGAAGCCTCAGCCTCTGCCCCAATGAGAATAGAAAGTGGAATAACAAGGGTCAAGGGGGAGGAGCAGAATAGGGCACTTCTCTAAGTGCATTAATCCTAGATTATATTTCCCCCTGTGACAGTGATGCTGAGTCAGACCCAGAAGTATAAAAGGTGCTCTAATTTTCATGATGCAAGGCATGGAAGAACATATGGAAGATCATATCTGAAGTGCCTCTTGAGGAGCTATCTTCGAAGATCCCGCGACTTTCATCCCTGTTTGTCATGTTGGGACTTGGCAGTTTTGGATATCAAGAGATCTATGACGCGGTGAAACAAGTCATCTTAAGAAGGGAGCAGGAGAAAATGTACCATCAATACTTGACCAGTGTAAGGCTATCAGCCAATATCAGTGAATTTGAGGTTGCGGTGTCCCGAGCTGAGGCTGATCATGCTGCCAAGTTGAAGGAGATAAAGCATAATATCAAAGAGAATGTTGTCCAGCAGATTCACCTTCAGCAACAGTTAGATGTTGTTACTGGGGAACCTGACCAGCTGAACAATTCACTGGAAGTAGTTCAAACAAATGGTATGAAAGCCATTGCTAAAGCCAAGAAAGCACTCCAGTAAGCTGAAAAGAGTGAAGATGGTCGAGTGCATGAACTTCAAGTGGCTGCTGATGAAGCTCGGGATATCGTAAATCAAATGAAGACTTATGTTGATAGTATCTTGTAATCCCTAAAAAAGAAGAGACTCTAGTCTATGGATGTCCTTCAAAATTTTGTGCATCAAATTAAAAACACTTTCATCTTCAATCATTTGTGCGTGCCTTCTTTTGCTACTTGCTTTAAATTTTACTTAAGCTAATGGGCCTTGTAAGCATAATTTGATTTTTTCTAGGATTATTACAAACAACCCTACAAAATTTGAATCTTTCTATTGCTCAATATTACCTAAATCATACAAAATGTATGTTTAATGAGCTGGGACTTGACTTTAATTCAGAGTTCCCTTGTCTTTTGTGGGTAGTTTAAAGTCATGCACATCGGACATAAAAAGGCTAATGTTTAAGGTCAAAATAGCTTTGACTGAATGGATTAAAATTGACTCAATTCTTTGATAATTTATCTGAAAACATATTACCATGTTCATTTATGGGGGAAAATATGTAAACTATGACTTAAGAAATGTTGAATCTGAGGAATGATGTGAAAAAGGGATAAAAGGAATTAGAAGAAGTACTTCCTAAGAATGAAGTTACCACTATTTAACAAACCCGTTAGGGGGTTGAATTATCTAGGGACGCTTAAGGGAATTGGATGCATAGTCAAATAATAGCATCTTTTGGTTAACATGTCTGTTATGTAGACTACTTATGCAAGGCCGCCTAAGGGCATGTGTTGCATAGTCAGACAAAAGAACTCTCAGAAATTTTACTTTTCTATTGCTAAAAATCCAGTGGAAGTTTATGGAGATTCAACTTTTCCAAAGCATAGAGTCTATTGTATGGAGAGAGGTACTTGAATATGGAGAGGATATTTCCAATCAAGATTGTCAAAGAATTGGATGAATGTCACTCCCACGAAGGTCTGACCCAAACATAGGTAAGGGAAATATAAATCATAGACTTGAATACTTTCAGATCATGAAAAAGAGTATGGGACAAATATGTTAAGGATGGATATTTTTTCGGATCCATACATATTGTCGTTAATACAAATAAGAACAAAATAGGTTTTTCTCCAATGAATGAAGTTACCACTATTTAACAAACCCGTTAGGGGGTTGAATTATGAAGGTCCACCTAAGGGCATTGGCTGAATAGTCAAATAATAGCATCTTTTGGATGACAGGTCTGTTATGTAGACTGTTTATGCAAGGCCGCCTAAGGGAACATGTTGCATAGTCAAACAAAATAATTCCCAAGTATCAAACATTTTGCGACTAGAAGTTAGGAAAAGGTTTATGGAGATCTAAAAGTATTTAAGGTTAGGATTATAACACATCAAAAATGGGCATTTTCCAATGTATGTAGAGATACACAGATCAATGCTAATCATAATTGGACGCCCTTGGAGCGGCTTCTTCTCTCTCGTTAGTACTGACTAGGTTTTCCTGGTGATTCCGCGCTCTTTCCCTCTCTGGCCTCCTTATCTCGAGTATCCTCTCTACAGATTGCCCTGATCTTGGTCGGCTTGGCGCCGATGTCGTAGTGTATGCGAATTGGTCGACGAGCTTGGATTGTGCGGATGAGGGCTTTCCACTGAGGTTGATGACAGATCTTGTCTGGTCCGGGGAGGGGGGGTTTTGTTTCTTGTTTCTTTGTTTTGTTTTTTCAGTATGAAAGGATTCTCTTTGGCCTCTGGTGGAGCGCTTGAAGTTTGTAGTGCTAGGGTTTCTCCCGCCTCCACCTCATTCCGGTGGTGGATTTTCTGCGGTTCCTTGGGTGTTCTCTGTAGCGGTTTAGTGGATTTCCCCTTTTTCTGAGACGTTGTACTTTGGGCTTCTTCGTCGCTGCAAGCTAGATCTGTGGGCTTAAGACCGGTTGTTCTCTGGCACACTCTTTGAAGCATTCTAGGGTTTTCTATTGGTGTGCATTGATTTCCTGTGGTGGTTCTCTCAGCGTCCATTGGTCGTCCCCTGTTCTACAGCGGTAAGTGCTTTGAGGCCCGTTGTGGTCTTCTTCGGAGGTTGGGTGGTGGATATGGGTTTTTCCCTCGGTGAGATTCCTCATATCTAGTTGTTTTTTCTGTCAACTGGTGAATCCAGTGTTGTGAGTTGGTGCTGGATGGAATTCATGTCGACGATGGTGGTTTAAGGAGGCAACTCTGAGAATGTTGGTTACTTTGGTATTTTCAGTTTTTGTTCGATGTTTGTGGATTTTTTTGTTCCGTTTGATGTTTTTTTTGGTGTCAATGGAGGATTTTGGGCTAGAAGTCCCATTTATTGTCGCCAACGATGGTGTACAATGGAGAGGCATTCCGGTGATGGCGGTGTCCGTTCTTCGGTTCGTCGGTGAAGATGGTGTCAGGGGCGTGGCTCGAGGATACTGTATCCTGAGGAGAGAGGGTAGCGTGTGTTGAGAATTATCAAATCTTGGCCCCCATTGGATGGTGTGTGGATAGGTAAGCAGACAGTAGGTGGTACGGTGGCAGGTGCACAGCTCCAGGGCCTGTTTCGTTGTTTTGGATTTTTGAATTTTGAAATTTGAATGTATGGGTTGATGGGTTGTGGTTACTGAAGGCAATGTTGTTCTGTAATGGGTATCGGCAACCCTGAAACCGGCCTTTTGAAAATAGAAAAAAATGATTAGCAGGAAAAAAAATGCTAACCATAATCATGTTGTGGTTGGTTCCTAAATTGAGGTGTTGGACTTCACTACGTATCCCATAAGGATGGGAATCAAGCCATACGTAGTTCTTGAAATACATTTTAACGTCATGTGGGACAATAGTGTAGGAGATCTTAGTTTAGGGTCATAGATCTCGGACCATTATAAGGAGTACACAGTGTGTTTTATAAACCTGATGTGAATGAAGACCAGGGTTTCCATACCACATTCATGTTTTCACAGGGGGGCTTTTCATCCAAAGGACTGAAAGTGGAATTTGGGGTTAGGTGGAATTTGGGGTTAGGCCCAAAGACTTGGGGCTGGATTCGAGGGATGATTGAATGTTCCTACGTATCCCATAAGGATGGGAATCAAGCTGCACATAGTTATTTAAATATCCTTTGTACAGATTTGGTTCATACAAGTGAAGGGTGAAAGGGGACTTTAGTGCAATGATGGTTTGACCCAAGATAAAAGGTTCGGGCATTTCCATGTATGAACATAGTCTTTAGAATATAACATCATTGGAGATTAATGTAAATAATGATTTCCTCTCTAGTGAGGGTGTCAAAGAATGTTGTAGTTTATTGTCATACAGGACAAAAGGGCGAATATTTTAACTTCATATAGCAAGGATGATGGTGAACCAATGTAAACAATATTGGTTCTGGGGGCAGTTTCACGAATCAACATCGTATGAGACGAAGGTGAACCAATGTGAAGAGATTGATTTTGGGCATGAACCTCAATAGGTTTCCTAGATACCCAGCCTAGAAGACAAGGATCAAAGTTCACGTAGTTCGATTAAAGAATGAATTGGTAATCAAGTTGTTCTTGAGGCAAACGACCTAAAAAATGGTGTCGGGACTTACACATGGTTAGCGGCCCAGATAGGGTGTTATGGTTGAAGTTTACTCAAAGATCACGTGATTCATACACGGTGTGAGAAACAAGAGGTAGCAACAACCTTAACGTTGCACAGTTTAATGTCATGTTGGATGAATAAGGGACTGTGCTGTTTAATGTCATGCAGTAAGGACTTAGGGGGGGGGGGACTATACAGTTTAATGTCATACAGTGAGAACAATGTGGGAACAGTTTAACGTTATGTTGGATGTATTAGGGACTTTTTCACAGTTTAATTTCATGTGGGACGAAGATGGGCACAGTTTAACATCGTATAGTTAGGACAACACAGTTTAATGTCATGTTGGATGTTGGGGTGCTGTACAGTGTAGCATCATGTAGCTAAGACATAAGAGGGACAATACATTTTAACATCATGTTGGATGATGGAACAGTTTAACGTCATGTTGGAAGTTGGGAAACAATACACTTTAACATCATGTTGGACGACACAGTTTAATGTCATGTTGGACATTGGTGTGAATAGTTTAAGGTCATATGCATAGACCAGAATGATGTATTTGTGTTATACAAAATACTTCTTTAGAACTCTGGCATTGGTTGGAGTCGTGATGAGTTCTCCATCCATTGAGATTAAAGAATAAGCTCCATTGGAGTAGACCTTATGTATTGAGTAAGGTCCCCCCCCCAATTTGGGTCAAGATTGGGAGGTTTCTTTCCTAGTATCATTGGAGTTCTGAGAACCAATACCAATTCTCCCTGAATGAATGAATGAAGATGAACTTTTTTGTTGAAAGCTCATGCTATTCGATTATGATAGACTTCAAAGTGGTGAAAGGTGCACAATCTTTTCTCGTCTAATCGTTTCAATTCATCCAATCACTTTTGAGATTGTTCATCTGTAGATGATTGATCACAAATGGATACTCTGAGCGAGGGTAACTGAACCTCAATGGACAAGACTGCTTCTGTTCCATATACTAATGAATATGGAGTTGACCGCATTGTAGTGTGGGTGGTGGTCCGATAAGCCCATAAATCATGAAAAAGTTTATCAGGCCATGACTTTTTATCTTTATCCACCATCTTTTGCAGTATGTTTGAAAGATTCTTGTTGAAGGATTCTATTTGTCCATTGTCCGCCACATGATACTGAGATGAATGATTGGATTTGATGTTGTATTCTTGATACAACTTCCTTACCTTGGATGAATAAAAGTTGGTGCCATTGTCCGTCAATATGGTATCAGGGACACCAAATCTGGTAATGATGTTAGACTTGATGAAGCCAACAATTCTTTTAGAACTGACTTCTTTGAGAGGTATTGCCTCTTCCCATTTGGAAAAGAAGTCAGTAGTAGTAAGAATATACTTAAACTGCTTGGCTGTAGCTAAAGGATAAGGTCCTACTATATCCATTCCCCATGTGGCAAATGGACATGAGTATTTAGCTGTATGAAGCAACTCTGGGGGTTGATGAATGAAGTTGGCGTGTACTTGGCAAGAATGACACTTTTTAGTGAAATCAACACAATCTTGTATCATTGATAGCCAAAAGTATCCAAGCCTTCGAATTTTATCAGATAGTCTATTTCTAGACTGATGGGCACCACAGACTCCTTCATGCACTTGATTCATGACAGCCATTGTCTCTTCACCGTCAATGCATCTGAATAGAATTCCATCAAAACCTCTTTTGTAGAGAATTTTCTCTAGGTGATATGGGCTATCATAAAGAGTAAAATTGACCACACGTCATCTGACTTGTTCTTTCCCAGATCTATCAGGTGGAAGTGTTCCATTTTGAAGGTATTCCTTGATAGGTGTCATCCATCCTGTAGTATGACCATATGGTTCAGAAATGGGACTAATTTCATTTATTTCCTCTGTTCTAATTTGAACATAAGGTGAAATTGTAAGATGGTGGGCAATACTGATGATTGTCTCATCCCGATTTGGATCTGCCAGAGCTATGGCTATATTAGCAAGTGCATCAGCATGGGAATTTTGTGATCGCAGGACATAAGAAAATATCGGTTCCGAAGGAAATTATGCCATTAACTCTCTGACATAATCATGCAAAGGGATTAACTCTTCTTTTCTGATGGAATAATCCCCATTGACTTGTTTGATTACTAGGTCTGAATCACCTTTCACCTTTAAGTGATTCCCTTGTGCTTGAAGCGCTAACTCCAATCCTGTGATGAGAGCTTGGTATTCTGCTTCATTATTTGTCCCACCTCCCAACAATGAAAAGGAATAGGGTAGTACTTCCTTTTCTGGAGAAATGAGCACAATTCCTAACCCAACTTTTTTGAATTCAGGATCTTCCATTTTCTTCCCCGTTGGACTTCTGGAAGCACCATCAAAGTACATTTCCCATGTTTGAAGATTATCTTGAATAGAGAAGACTTATTCATCTGGAAGTTTAATATCTAAAGATGTATCTTCTATTGAAGGATGTTCAGCAAGGAAATCAGCCAGAGCTTGGCCCTTTATTGCCTTTTGAGACACATATTGGATATCAAATTGCTGTAAAATAACTTCCCACCTTGCTAGACGTCCTGTAAGCATTGGACAACTAAGGATGAATTTGAGCGGGTTATTTCGTGATACCAATTGGACCTCATGATGTTGCATGTAATGTCTCAACTTTTGAACTGCAAAGATTAATGCTAGGCAGCACTTTTCAATACTTGAATATCGGGTTTCTGCTTCAAGCATAGTCCGACTGAGATAGTAAAGGCTGTTTTCATTCCCAGCATCATTCATTTGGGCAAGGAAGGAACCCATTGATCGCTATAAAGTTGTCACATAAATAATAAGTGGCCTTCCTTCAACAGGTGGAATTAATACCGGTGGACTCAAGAGATATTTCATGAGAATATTGAATGCTTCTTGAAATTCTTCAGTCCACTGGTAAGTGACTCCCTTCTTCATCAATTTGGTGAAGGGTAAACTTTTTCCTGCCAAATTGGCGATGAAACGCCGAATATCGGCTAAGTTTCCTTGAAGTCCTCTCAATTCCTTTAAATTTCAAGGAGATTACATACCAAGGATTGACTTTGTCTTCTCAGGATCGACTTCAATACCACGATGGCATATAACAAAGCTGAGAAATTTTCCTAAGGTTACCCCAAAAGCACATTTCAAGGGGTTCATCTTCAAATTATGTTGTCAAAGTTTATGGAATATGATTTACAAATCATCTAAGTGGTTAAAACTTTGTCTAGATTTAACCACCAAATCGTCTGCATAACATTCAACAAACATCCCTAAAAATGGTTTGAAGATACGATGCATGGCACACTGATATGTTGTGCCTGCATTCTTCAGGCCAAATGGCATTACCTGATAGCAAAACACACCCTAAGGGGATCTGAAAGATTTAGATTCTTCATCTTCTGGAGCCATTTGGATTTGATTATATCCAGAATATCCATACATGAAGGAAAGTGCTTCATATCCAGCTGTTTCATCAATTAAAAGTTCTGTAATTGGAACTAGAAAATCATCCTTAGGACAACACCGATTAAGATCTCTGAAATCAATGCAAACTCTAATTTTCCCATTATTCTTTTTCACAGGGACAATATTATCCAACCACTTAGGATATTGAACTTCTCTGAAGAAGTTATATTTGATAATATTATCCACTTCAACTTCAATTTTGGAAGCATAAGTTGGGTGTGTTCTTCTCGCAGCTTGCTTAAATCCTAGATGTTCTTTTGGAAAACCCAAACGATGAGTAGCAACATCAGGATCAAGCCCTGGCATCTCTTTATAGTTCCAAGAAAATATATCTCAATTTTTCTTTAAAAATGAAATATACATTTCTTGCTCTTCAGGAGTCATGGCCATACTAATTAAAGTGAGGCGTGGATCTTATTTTGTACCCAGATTTATTTCACTAAGTTCATCCACAGTGGTAGAGATACCCTCTTCAAATGCTGGAGGAGCATCCCTGAGATCTTCCTCTTCTTCTTCAATATGTGTTATTTCTTTTGTTTCGACTTGCATAGTAGATGATGAAGCAGAATTTCCATGATCAGAAGAGATGTTAAAATTTAAACATCTTGAAGAAGAAGCTTCCATTTCTGACACTATTGATGGTGAAGGGTCTTTCTTGGGTAATAAAGAGGGGATGATGGATTGAGAATTGACATCATCATTCACCTCTGACATTGCTATAACTACTTCTAGCCTATTTGGAGGAGTATAGACTTACTGGATTTCAGTAGATCAAATGAAGACATCTCTATTTGAGCTTTCATAATTGCTTGGTGAATCACCAATTTCTCCCATGTTGTCTGGATTGATTGTCGTAATTGACATTATGGAAGTTTCCATAAGAGTATTTGGATTCAAGTCTATCCTGTCAATTTGACTAATAGGCAATACATAATCTATAATCACATGTGTGAATGGGTTTACTGGAATCTTTTCCGAACCATATGGAGTATTAACTTTGGTAACCTCCCTTGTTGTGGATTTCTATTTACCCTCTATGTGATAGAAATCTGCCTCAATGTATTGATATTTACATGTTTTGAATGGGGATTTATCACCATACAATGTCCCAATTTGACCATTGAAACAATATTTGAGACATTGATGGGATGATGAAGGGATAGCTGCATGTTGATGGATCCAAGGTCTTCCAAGAAAAATATTGAGGGTTTTGTCCTGTCGAACAACCATGAAATCTAAATTGGATACAAGATATCCAAACTAGGTTATGAGTGTAATCTCGCACAGAGGTTCTTGTTCATTTTTATCATATCCTTACAACATCAAATTAGATGGAGATAAATCAGATTCGGTGAGGCCCAATCGACGAAGTGTATGTATGGGGATGAGGTTCACTCCTGAACCATTATCAATGACAGCTCTTAGGATGTCTACACCATTGACCTTTATAGATAAGTACAAAGGTCTAATATGTCCATGCACGACATCATCTTCATCTTCATCTATAAAAGATATCGTTGCATGTAATTCTGCAGGATTATTCTCTACATGGTAGACTTCAGCCACAACAATTTCAGTTTCAAATTCATGAGGACTTGAAAAAGCCTCGATGAGTGCCTATCGAAGATCCTTTAATATATTCAAGGCTTCCATAATTGATAACTTGGCTGGTACTTAGGCCAAATATTTCAAGACATCGTATTTTTTATCCAAAAGTTCTGTGTTTCCCAACAGGAACATGTGGTTTTGCAGGTGCCTTATAAGTTGATGGTTTGGAAGTAGATACTTCTTGTATTGAGGTAGGAGTTGGAAATACTCCTAGATTTGGAATATTAGACCGACTATGTCTATTTACTTGCTGAGAGGAAAAAGGTAGAACCTATAACCGATCCTCCAGAATAATTGTGCTAGGATTGAATCTGCTATTGGTAGAAGAATTTTCTTTTTCTTATTGAGCCCGCTGAAGGGCTCTGCCACGAATTTCTACTGCATACACAGTTCTAGCAGGGGTAGAATTGGAATAGTGGCTTCTGGGATATCCACATCTTCCTCTATATCCCAGACCTCTAGAACTCCCTCTAATTCCTCTATTTGATACAGGGAACTTAGACTCATCAAGATTGAAACAGTGACTGGCATAAGGATCTGTTAAGTGAATCATGTTAACAGAACCAAAGATCAACTCTTCATCTAAGGAAGACTTTGCCTGATTAGCCAATTTAGGTTGTGCTGTTTGGTGGGATGGTGCCCGTGGATTTGAAGTAGATGGCATAAAATCTTCCAGATTCAAAGGAAACTTGGGCTTTGACATAATCTCATCTTCTTCTGATTGTTCATATTTCTTTGAATTATGTCATTTCTTTGAGGATTTTCCCTCTAATGAAGAGGAGTTTACTATGGAATTCATAGTAGAAGACACAATTGGTTTATTTAATTGCGTTCACAAAATGGAATGAGTTCGGTTGATCATTTTCCTGACCATCCAATCATTATATTTCTGTGCATTTTTTGCTTTTGACTTCTTTCCACTCACCTTCTTCCTCTGGATTTGTAGCAGTAACACATGATACCTGAGCTGAAGAACCTTTCAGTTTGACTTGTCCTGAGTCCACCATCTTTTTCAGGAGGTTTTTGAAGACAAAACACTCCTGAATGGGATACCCCAACATCTGATGAAATGGGAAATAGTTGGGATGGTCTTTATCTCCTTCCATGTTTAGCCTTTTGGGCCTTGGAAATTGAACCAAATTATTTTACAGAGAAGAAATGAAGTAACCAGGAACATGTTCATTTTGGAAAGAATAAACTTTTCTCTTTATATCCTCAAATTGTTTCCGTCTTTGATCTCTTTGATCATCTTGACGAAACGGCCTCTGTTGTTGATGCTCAGGAGGTGGATCCCTTCGATAAGATGAAGGTTTTGAAGTAGAAGTAGGTATAGATGCTTGTTTAAGTGTAATTGTAGCAGTATCTACTTTACCCATTCTCCTTCCTGGAGCTGATGGAATTACATGAGTTTTATTCTTAGTCTTCATAAGAGAGTCTTTAATCTCAAAACCCTCTTGTGTATTTCACTGGGATCAATGATGTGTGCAACTCATCACGCAAATTTTCCACACAGATTGGCAACAATTCTTCTTGAGGGAGTGCTAAGCTTAGGGAATATGTTAATCCCTTCCAGCAAGAAATGAAATATGAAACCCTTTCATTCTCCCTTTTCTTGCAGTTTGTAAGATCAAATATTGTTGTCTTTGGCAACGTTGAGCTGAATTGAAGAAGGAATCTTTGGTGGAGATCCTCTCATCTGGTAATTGACCGAGATTGCAAGCTTTTATACCAGAAAAAAGTAGTCCCTTGTAATGAATGTACAAAACACCAGAGCTTAACTGCTTCTTGTTGTTTAGGGGTTCCCATCATAGGATCACAACAAGAAACAAAATGTGTTAAGTGTTGCTCTGGGTATCTTGAACCATTAAATATTGGGAATGTGGTACTTTCAAAATTTGTTGGGGGAGGAATTGCATCAACCCATTCAGGGTAAGCTCTCTTTTATGGTTGAATTTGTGCATGCTTTACCTCCATAGCTTCCAAATAAGCTGTTAATGACTCAATGGTAGTTATTAACTTTTGAGAAAAATCTGGTTGAGCTTGGACCTGAGAAGGTGCAATAACTAGAGCTTGGACAGGTGTGGTGGCTAGTACTGCAACTGATGGTAGCACCACTGATTGTTGTTTCACATGACCCATAGGACTAGACCTATGAGGGTGTACTGGTAAAGGAGGATACTCTTGATCCATCTCAATAGCTTTAACAAATTTCCTTGGCTGACTGACTCCATCACGCTTAGGAGGAAGACTACCTTGAAGTAGTTCTACATTCAACCTCCTTAATTCCTTCATTTCTTCCTCGTGTTGTGCAAATATTTGCTCTAGTGAGAGTGATTGGCCTTCTCCATAGGGAGGGTGGAATGTAACCTGATTATTTCCTTTCCCCTTGTTGGACTCCTTTCTAAGAGGGGGAAGTTGGTAACTCGAAGGAATACCTAGATTTTGGGTAAGCCTTTGGTTTCATGTAGGCACACCTTCTTCATTTTCCTCTGTGTGCACAGCCTCTTGAGCAGGAACTTCTTCATCTGATCCCTCTGAGTGAGCCTCATATGGGGGATCAGAAACAACGTCATTGATGACATTAATTGAATCATAACGCATTTCATCCCTTTTATCATCATTTTTGTGATATTGTCTTCTTCCATGTCTTTGATGAGACATTGCCTTTTGTTGATTTGATCCCTCAGGAACTTCTTGATGAACCATAATTTGGAGGGAATATCTTGATAATTCGGCTCTTTGTTCCTCTTGTGGCTTCTTCCCTAATTGAGAGAAGACTGACTTTCTCTGAGGAAGAGATTGAGGATTTGAAAAAGTCCCCAGTCCTGTGGACTGGGGCTGTTCCTGCTGTTCCTACTCAACTCCTTGAATCCTATTGGTTGATTATAAGGGTTGGGCTAAAAGAGTCCCCAGTCTGGCAAGCTGGGGTGGTTCTTGAGTTGCTATATCTGATACTTTCTTAAAATATGTCTTGATCTTGCGGACTTTAGTCCGAAAATTGGTTGGATGCATCAACCTGTATCCACTCAAATCACTTGTCTCAAAAGACTGTTGGATGATTTCTGACACTTCTATCACTTGATGATGTACACGCTCTAAACGAGAAGCCTATTCGATATTCTCATTTTCCTGATGCAAGATTAATTCAACAAATTGTTCTCTGTATGCCTGACTTTGAGAATAACTAGTTGAGGCCTGTTCTTGAGCAAGCCTTTGATTACAAACAAAGTCAATTGGATGTGTCCGGCCATGGGCAATAACATTGCATGAGACCATTTTGGGTGGGATTTGTTGGCTGGAGAGTACAGTGAAATGTAGTGCTCCATGAACACCCCATCCCCTGATATGAATACTAGATGAGGCATTGGAAATTAACTAGTGCAATCTTTTTAGTGTGCCAAGGTATGAACGTTGAAGGGCTCTCTACTGCTTTTCAGCCTTTGGATATCGAGAAACTGAGAGAGGGGCCAAATCAATTTGGCATTGTAACCCTTCTATTATCTTGACATGATTTTCATATTCATCATAAGATAATACTTTTTTTTCAATTGAAAAAGATTTTTTCCACATGTTAAGATGAATGTCGTGAATACAATCTTCCGTCATCATTTCTGGAATGTCATACTGAGAGTCATCCAACGCCCAAAATATAAATGGCACTTCACCTTTCACCAGTTGTTTTCTCATATTCAGTACTTTCTCTTTATCATTCAATGAATATTCTTCTACCTGATTAGACCAGAGTTGGCACTTCCTTGTTTCTTCATCAGATTCAACAAGATTGGTAGAGAATTCATTTACCAGACTAGAAGATGAATGACCCAGGGGTGGTTCGGAGAATGACCTACACTCTAGGCTATACTCTGATTGAGAAAGTATTTCACCTGCTAGAAGTAAAGCATCAGACATTAATGGCTTCACATTTTCTAGTGCCTCAAGATAAGAGGGCTTTCTCGTTACTGCTTGGTATTTTGAATAATTTTCCAGGAAATGCGAATTACTACTACGGAGAGGAATTTCACAGCTAAATTCATCATCATGGGGAGGACCACCATGGTGGGTTACAGCAAAAGATGAAACCTCTTTCTCCTTAGTCTTCTGGCCACGTAGAGGGTTATCGTGGCTCTCATATAAAGATGATACTTTGAGATCGACCGAACCATCATGAAGCAAGCCTTCATGAGGAAGTGTCTGATGCAGACCTTCAGAATTAATGTTCCCACTATTGGGAAATGAGAGAGTAGAATCTTGAGTTGCAACAGATAATTGTCTGAGTGCATCAATAACTCCAGCATCGAGTAAGGCCTTATTATAGATTGTCCCTTGATTTCTTGACGTTGATGGATGGGTCTTTTTCTTAGACACCTTTTTACTCACTTTGGGAACCACTTGTTGACGAAAGTGGTTATTATTGGCAGGTGTATGTGCCTGCTCAGAAGAAATATTTAGGTTAGGCTGATTATCTCCACTCAAATCAGTTGTATGTTCCTGACTTGGTTTTCCGTATAACATGGGGGAGTATGCCCCACAACCCTCTTGGACTAGAACAGAGGTGCGTGTCTGTTCCGGAGTTAAATGTTGATGTGTCACTCCACTGGTAGGGATATATTTTCATTTCTTTCCTTATGATGCTACTGAAGCTGTTATAATATTCTGGTAGGCATCCAAAATATGAGAAGGGATTTTATTCTACTCCTTCACCATTTTTAGAATGTGTTTGGTGACTTTATCTACCGGAATGGGAATATACGTCCATTTCGTGCTTGGATTAGGTGTGTGTTCCTACTCCTGTCCTCCTTTTCCTGTCAGTGAATTCTGACAGTACTCATGTGTGGGGGAAGAGAGTTGAGTCTACTCCAAATTTGTAGTTGGAGATTTCTGACTGACTTCTCTGGATGCTACCAAACGAGACCGTTGGCAGGATTGATGAATATTGGCAGGCGTATGTGTCTGCTGTTTATTCTTCATCAAGTATAGTTGATGAGTTTCCTTCAATACTGGAAGACGAGACTATTGACATAATTGATGATTGTAAACAGGTGTATATTCCTTCTTATCAGTTCCCACCATATCAGATTGGTGAACTTCTTTGATTGTAGTCAGACGAGACTGCTGACTAGCTGATGAGTTACAAACAGGTGTATATTCCTGCCTATAATACTCCGTCGGAATTCCCTGGAAGGATTGGCGTGTTGCTGCCAGATGAGTCTGCTGGGCAGTAATATCAGGATGGACGGATGTGTATGCCCGCTCGTTATTTTCCATCAAGTTGGTTTGATGGACTTCTCTAGAAGGGGTAGAAGTAATAACCTGCTCCCTGTTGACCAGATTTCACCTCTGGCGGTTTGTCATGCATGCTCGGGTTTGAGGAACCTGAGCCGAAAACCTGAAGGCGATACCCTCATCATGTTGAGGGCGCACTGTCGCACGAGTCTGACGGCGATTGTTGATGGGAGCCCTTGGGAAGGACTCCTGTCTCCTTGAATTAAGGCCTTGAGTGACCTTCTCATTCACCTCCCCAGAATATGGAAGGGAATGGTGATTTTGTTCTGGGGAAAACGACTCAAAACGGTTGGAAACGGTGGTTGGAACCACCTGCTTCTTGATTGCTGGTTGTCGCTGTCTGGACAACCAGGGTGAATTATTGACTTGGAGGGCTTGTAGAGCAGCCACCAGAGTCATAATGGTACTGTGTCGATGGTATTCCTTAACCAATGCATTTGATACCCAACTTTGAAGATGCTGAGTAGGTGATGTCATCCTCAAAGTGGATGACGATCCAACAGGAGTAGCAGTAGAGGTATTCACAGCAGAGGCATTCACAGGTGTGAACTTTAGTGAATTAATTTCTATAATGCAGAATATCTTGGAAACAAGAACCTATTTTATATAACAGACATAATCAAGATAAGTTCGACCACTACATCTTTTGGATGAGCACATATGTTATTAATTTTTCTGTTGGCCCTCTTATTGAGTTTAAATATGGGCCTAACAAATAAGTAAAATATCATTTTAACTTGGTTAAGGATTCACGTCTGGTTCGCCATTTTTTGTTTCCTCTGAAAATGGGGATGACCTTGTCTGTTTAAGGTTCAAACATTCCAATCGGTTTCTAACGGGTTTATTCATAGAACCGGAAACACTCAATGATTCTATATCCATTTGGACCTACTTTCCAAAGGTAGGTTCTCACTATTTGTGGATCAATGAGGCTTAATAATTTTCATTGGTCGAGAGGATGGGAGGTCAGACTCATCACACCTTTTTGGGGAGAATTATTATCTACTCTGGGACTCTCTTTATAGATTTAAATTATGTTCATGAATCCTTATTACATTACCAAGTATGAAAATGATCTTTCCTTTAGATCTTACAATCAATGATTAATATGTATAAGATTTAGAGAATATTTTATATGTATTTGAGGTTCTTCATCAATAAAGAATCATCTGTATTTGTTAGATATTCTTAGTCAATGGTATCCTTCAATACATTTTATAGAGATCTCTTGGTCATTATGATAACCATACTGGTTTTAAAGCTACTCAGTGGGGCACTTGAAGTTTATTGTCGTTCAGAAGGACATGGATTATTTCAGAGTTGGTATCATACTCGCGGATGGGATACCTATGTATCCTTGTTTAGAAAAAGGAATCAGAACCCACGTAGTTCGGGAATTAAGATATAGTTTAACGTCATATGGGACAGATGAGAATTAATGGGTGATAGGCTTGAACCTTAGAAAGGCTTCCTATGTACTCTACTTTTAAGGAAGAGATCAAATTCCATGTAGTTTGAGATAGAAGTGTGAGGTTTATGCATGATTAATGGCTCAAAGAGAGATATCATAATTACTTTTACACTCTAAGCTCACGTGAGTCATGCTCGATGTGAGAAACAAGAGGTATCATTAAAACCTGACGATTATGCCATGAAGGATGCAATCATAAGGAATGATGTGGGGCTTATGAATATATGATTGTACAAATAGATAAATATTAAGAATTACTTCAGAGAAGAAGCCTGGGAACGGGGTTCATAAAAGTATATATGCTTCATGGAGATTTGGATACTCTAACATAGGGATTACTACTGAGGAAGATGCATGAATTAGGATGGGACTTGTGATTGGGTTTTATTCTTGTGAAGGAATCCCAAATCAAAAAGAAGTTAAGACTGGTTAAGAGAAATTGTGACTGGGGCTTATTCCTGAGAAGGAGGCCCAGGTTAAAGGGAATTATAACTAGGGATTATTCTGGAGAAGGAGGCCCAGGTTAAAGGGACTTGAGAACTGGGGCTTACTCCTGAGAAGGAGGCCCAGGTTAAATGGAATTAAGAAATGGGGCTTATTCTTGAGAAGGAGGCCCAGGTTAAAGGGAATTATGACTAGGGATTACACCTGAAAAGAAGGCCCATGAATAGGGGACTTGGGGCTTACTCCTAAGGAGGATTCCCAGGTTAAGGGAATTTAGAATTTGGGGCTTACTCCTGAGGAGGATTCCCATATTTGGGAACTTGGGGCTTACTCTTGAGGAGGATTCCTAGATTAAATATCTTGGACCAGGGATTACTCCTGAAAAGAAGGCCCAAGTTAAAGGGAATTGAGAACTAGGGCTTATTCCTGAAAAGGAGGCCCAGGTTAAAGATTTCTCATCTTAAAGGATGAGGTTTAATGAATGAAATCTCTCACCTTAGTGACATGAATATATGTAAATCACTAGGTTTTGAGAGATGTTCCACGGAATTCCTTTCAGATAAGGAATCCAAAAAAGGAACCATTCCATAAATGACTTTGAAGAGGGTTTTGAAGGCTAAATCTTGAAGAGGAGAGGTGGATTTGAATAAATGAGTTTAATAAGCAGGAGGGGAACCCAAAAGAAGGTAGGTGAGCAGGTCCTGTGGGGGGCGCGGAGGTCCTAGTCGTGAAAGTATACCTGCACGACACTTGGGTACTTGCGCGTCAGTTAACCCAAAGGGTAATACTTGAGCGAGGCTTGGCTCAAGCCTTTAGTATTATCCCTAAGGGCTTCCAAAAGGGTGGCGCGCTGGTTATATTGAAGGGATAAGGCGGCGCGCAAGTGTGACCATTTCCCTTAAGGGTTAGACACTTAGGCGCACAGGTGTTGATGAATTTCAACACTTATGCCATGTTCCCCCTCTTTAGATATTCCATTCTAGGTAAGAAATTGCCTTAGAAGTGTGCGAAAGACTTCAAGAAGAGACAAGGGTGTCGAGTGTTGAAATCTGAGTTTCTGGATTTTTCATCCTTGAAAGGAGGGGACCACAAGGGGTATTTATAGGCTACTGAAGACCCTGGGGGAAAATAAAATAGGGCGCATAGGTCACATGCGCGCCCAAAATGTGGCGCGCAGGTATACCTGTGCGACCATCATGGAAGTTGCGCGGCCCATGTTCAAAGCAATCCATGTTCATGCCTTTGCCGATTTTTTATGTTTATTTAAAGGATGAATCACTTTGTGTTCCATGTATTTCCCTTTTCATTTGTTAGAATATGTGATGGAAAGAAGCATCAACAATTACATAACCATTTCAAATAAATTAATTGCAGTGCAATGAAATAAATAAGTCGGTCTCAGTCCCAAACGGCACTCGTGCCTGGTCACCTGCTTCAACCTAAGTTGGTAGTCTGAAAGGGTTCCTTTCATCAAAAATTCATGAACATGCATATATATATATATATATATATAACCCAGAAACCAAGGTAAAACCAAAAAAAAGTATACCCCAAGCTTGTGCTTTAACTTGGGGTTCAAGTCCAGTGTCAACCAAACACACTTCCACATATCAGGGATAATATCTCAATTCTCAATAGACTCAATTAGAAATAATATAAATCTAAAGTGCATAATTATTTAAGGTTCAACTTGAGAGTTGGAGTCTGATCCCATCCCGAATGGATCGCTATGAAACATCCGTCAATTTATCCAATGCCACCAAACACGTCCAAGGAAATCTTTCGAAAGACCAAGTATCGCCCGAGGCATGGATTTACCCTGAGTCCGTCTAGATCTCACAAAAAGGGGTCAAGTGTCATCTGAGGCAAGCTTAGCCACATTATCAACGGATCCGTCCTAATGGGCCCTTTTGGAACTGATGTCACTAAAAAGTATTTGAAATTTCAGGGAAGTATCGGTCCAAAAAGGCCAACAACACCGCCCCCGGAACAGAGGTAACCCATCAGGACCGGAGGATCTAAGCACAACCCTTAATATGGGACCCACCTCCTTTCCCCGCCCTAAATTTAATTAAAGTTTTCACAGTATCAGATATGGCATAATCAGTATATAGAGTCGTAACTTGAAAACTAACCAGATACACCCGTGCATCTCAATGCATAAATTTAACAGTACAACACAACAACTTTCAAGGCAATATACATATCATATCAAACTCAGCAGATAATGCATATTTAAATAATAAACAGTTCAGCAAACACATGTTCAATTGATCCAACAACTGAAGTTCATGTTCAAGCAACCATTTATTTAATTTAATTACAAAAAAAAGTTTCTTCGCAACACATGAAATTCATCAAACAATAAACTCGGCTAAATATAGAATACACTGGTCATGCCCGCATTCCCAAATGGGTTTCCAACTTTGTTTTAATAATTCAAACAACTATTAATTTAATTTAAAAACAATAAAATGGGGCTACACAATACCCGCATCTAATTAAATTAATAACCCAAATAACGGAAAAATACACCGACTATATCGGCACACCCCAAGGGGTGTCCAATCTTGTTGCAACCATTAAAAAAAATTAATTTAAGATGATTAAGGCTTAAAAAATTAAACAGAACCACTAAAGTAATTAAAATGGGTAAAATTGAACAAAGCTGGTAAGCACTGACTAACGGCACAACTGTGCGTTTTTTATAAATCACAATGAAACAGAGGTAAAGTGAGTAGGCACCCTACCTTGTAGTCATATATGACTCTAATATCCATGGTAGAATTCTATTTGACCTAAAACGGATGAAAACGAAGGATTTTAGAAAAACCCAAAAATAGGGTAAGAATATTCTACAACGTACTGCGCACAGAATACTCAACGGAATCGAACGATTCCACTTGTGTAACATTATAATTTCCCTAAGGTTTACTACGCACCTAATGGCGAAGGAATTATATGTCGGATGGAGGATCAACGGACTTCCAAAGGGGCTGCTGGTTGGTGTGATAGGATTGAGGGGTGTGACGTGATGAGTGGGAGAGGGAGAGAGGAGAGGAAAAAAGAAAATATAGAAAATAAAGAAAAAGAAAAGAAAAGAAAAATAAGAGAAAAATAAAAGATAATGAAAAAAGGAAATAAAAGATAAATATAAAATAAAACAAAATAATGGAAATGAAAATAATAAAAATAATTAAAAATAGGAATCCCTCATTTTAATTATTTTCTTTTTTCCCGTAACCCCCTATTTATTTTATTTCAGAATTTCTATTTATGATTTTTTACTTTATTTTAAATATTATTTAAATATATTATCACTCTTTTCCAATCCTTAATTAATTATTTAAAACCTAAACACCGAGCCAAAGCGCGACGTGACATTTTTCATGAAACGTTTTCAATTATTTAAATTAAATAAAAAGCTACCCGGGACCCGCAGTGAGGTCCGTAGGCGTACGCCCCGGGTCGCTTAATTAATTAAACTTCAATAAAGTAAAAACATTTTGTACCTGATTAAGGCTGGGATGTTACAACTTCCCCTCCTTAAGACAAATCGTCCCCAAGTTTCCCTTCTGAGGGTAGTGGAATGTCGCCAGAGAAGAGTTTCGGTCACTGCACACGTACATCCATCTCTCACTACCAGGTCTTGTCCTGAACACGTATGTGTTGCCACACCACCCAGACTAGTGGGATTGACTTGCCTCAGAAGACTTTCATTATACGGTTGAAGATACGGATTGAATGCTTCTCTAAGGATGCATCAGTGTCAATCTTGAAGTCATCAGGATCAAAAGAATGAGACAGTTCTGGATGATATTTTCAAAGTTGAGATACATGGAAAATTTTTTGCATGGCACGGTACCGCTGAGGTAGCAGTAACCGATAGGATACCAGCCCAACTCTCTCCACTATCTCGAACGGCCCGAAAAATCTCGGTGATAACTTCCCCTGTCTCATGATCCGCCTGTGACCCAACCTCGGAGAAACACACAAAAAGACTTAATGACCGACCTCGAACTACAGAGGTCTGAGATGACAATTGGTATAAGACTTTTTCCTTGACTGAGTTGTAGTCATATGCTTTTGAATCATCTGAACTTGCTCAGAAGTCTCCTGGACGAGATGAGGACCCAACAGAGCTGCCTCACCTATTTCGAGATAGAATAAAGGAGAACGACAAAGTATACCATATAGATCCTCATACGGAGCCATTTGGATTGTCGCATGGAAGCTGTTATTATAGGTAAACTCAATAATAGGTAAATTCTTCTCCCAAGAGCCTCCAAAATCAAGGATACAAGCCCGTAACATATCCTCTAACACTCGTATAGCTCTCTCAGGTAGCCCATCAGTGTGGGGTGATATGCAGTACTCAGAAGTACCTGTGCGCCCAATGCCTTTGGTAACCCTTGCCACAACTGTGAGGTAAAATAGGCATCCTTGTCCAAGATAATAGAACGAGGTACACCATGAAGTCTCACAATTTCTCGGATATACAGCCTTCCCAACTCATCAATCGTAAAAGTGTCTCAGATAGGCAAGAAGTGTGCAACTTTGGTTAACCTATCGACAACCACCCATACTGCATCACTGTCTCGAGGAGATATTTGAAATCTTGTAATGAAATCCATGGTGATGTCATTCCATTTCCATTCAATAATGGATAGCGGTTGTAGGAGTCCAGCAGGTCACTGGTGCTCTGCCTTCACCTGTTGGCAGGTGGAGCACCGAGTGATGAAACCTGCTATCTATTTTTTCATACCAGGCCACCAATACTATCCACACATGTCTCTATACATCTTGGTCAGCCCATGATAAACTTACCAAACAGAGGTGTGATATTTCTTCATCGGCTCTTCTTGTATACCAGAAGGTACCCATACATGGCCACAGTAAAGGAGAGTTTCATTGCCATCAATAACCCAACCAGTAGGTGGGTTCTCCCCTGTAACACTTTCCCTCAAAATGAGACCCTCAGGGTCAATCAACTGTTTCCTGTGGACTTGATCTAAAAGAGAAGATGTCACTGTAAGAGCTGCTATAACATGTTGTCCACTCTGCTCTTAAACCTCCATATGCATCTCTCAAAACAAGGCCATCATATGCCACTCATTATTGGCTACCTGCACGGCCTGAGTCTGTGTCTTGTGACTCAAAGAATCTTCCACAATATTACCCTTACCAGGGGTATAAGAAAGCTCAAAATTGAATGATTGCAAGTATTCAAACCACCTGTGTTGCCTTAAGTTCAAGTCACATTGAGTGGAGATATATTTCAAGCTTTTATGATCCATTTAAACAATAAATATCTCACCCAAAAAATAGTGTCTCCAAAAACATAGAGCATGAACCACAGCTGCCAACTCAAGGTCGTTTGTAGGATAGTTCTGCTCATGAGGTCTCAGCTGGAAGGATCCATAAGCCACAAATCGATCACCCTGCATAAAAATTGCACCTAATCCAATTCCTGAAGCATCACAATAAACTATATAGCTCTTACCAAGTTTAGGCAGAATCAGGATTGGGGCTAAGGTTTGTCTTCCTTTGAACTCCTGAAAAGACTTTTCACAAGCTTCTGACCAGATGAACTGTACACCTTTCTTAGTCAAGGTCGTGAGAGGCATTACTAAGTGGGTGAAATCCTGGATGAATCTCTTGTAATAGCCAGCAAGCCCCAAGAAACTGCGGATGTCGAAGACACTCTTGGGCTACTCCCATGAAACCATGGCGCTCACCTTTTTTGTGTCAACTGATACCCCTGCTTTAGATATAATATGACCCAAGAAGTGCACTTTATCAATCCATAAGTGGAATTTACTGAGCTTAGCATATAGTTGGTGCTCTCTCAGCGTACTCATCATGATCTCAAGATGGGTTGCATGGTCGTGTCTAGAATGTGAATACACTAAGATGTCTTCTATGAAGACTACCACAAAGGAATCAAGATACGAATGAAAAACCCGGTTCATCGGGGCCATGAAGACTGTCGGCACATTCGTGAGGCCGAAAGTCATAACCAGATACTCGTACAATCCATACCTACTTTGTAATATTGTATGTGGTATGTCAGATGGTCTCAGATGCACCTCGTGATATCCCAAACTCATATCAATCTTAGAGAAAATAGTTTCTCCTCAGAGCTAGTCAAAAGAGATCATATATATGAGGCAATGGATATCGATTCTTTACCCTGAGATGGTTGAGTCAACGATAATCCACGAATAACCTTAGGGTACCGTATGCCTTCTTGGAAAAAAGGATAGGTGAACCCCATGGTGATGTGCTAGGTCTGATGAAACCCTTAACCTCAAGGTCTTCAAACTTGTTTTTGAGTTCCTGTAGCTCTATTGGCACCATCCTATAAGGAGGAATAGACACTAGTGCTACACCTGTCATGAGCTCAATAGTGAAATCCACGTCTCTCATAGGAGGTAAGCTAAAGAAATTGTCAGGGAAGACGTCCCTGAAAACATCCACCACTGGAGGGAATTCAACTAGTTGTGTTCACTGATCGCTCATGAAGAGACTTCCCAACTGAGCGGTCACTCTTCCCAACACTTCATATTTAGGCTTAGCTCGGTCAGCCTGCAGATCCTATTATCCTTAGTGAAGATATGTGTCACCCTCAGGGGATGTAAAAGACACCTGACGGTGATAGAAATCCACTTGGTCATGTTAAGGAGAAAGCCAGTTCATACCAAGAATGACTTCAATGCCAGACATATCGAGGATATAGAAATTCCAAAAAAAATGGTACCCACCTATATCAAGGGGCACTCTTGGCACCAGAGTATTCCCTTTGTCCTGACCCCAAGTGAGGTGTCAAGAGACATGATGTTGCAAAGCTACTCAATTGGAAAACCAAGACTTTCAACAACAACAGCAGATATAAAGGAGTGTGATACGCCAGTATCAAAAAGATCATAAACTAAAGTAGAGGCTACTAGAATAGTACCTCTAACTATAGATGGCCCTACACTCTACTCCTCTGGTGCTGATTGCACTGCATGCATGGGACCTGAGCCACGACCCTGATACGCTGCCTGGTTGGCCTGAGCAGGTCCACTCTACTGACGCTGATAGTATGGAACTAGATTTCCTCAACCACGACCTCCACCATTTCCCCGGCCTAATCCACCGGTGGAAAAAAGAACTTCCAGCCTGCTGTGAAGTCATAGATCCTATACCTGATAGAGGTATAGGTGCGGATCCTCTACCATTGGATGATGAAGAGAAGGAACGGCATAAACACTGAAGGTGACTCATCCTGCCACAAGATCGGCACTCCTTCAGATCTCTCGTGCATTGTGGATTCTTGTGACCATCCCTGTGGCACTGATAACATGTGAAAAAACCATCAAGACGTGCTGTTAGGCTAGGATTTCCCCCACATGCACTTTTAAAATGATGTTTCCTGCTGCCAGAAGAGTCATCACCCTGTCTCGGAACTGAACCACCTTGGCTCATGGGTTTAGCTACCCTGACATTTCACTCTGAGATTAGATTCTAGTTTAGAATCTATGTAACAGTGATTAAATAGAAGACGTTCACCTGTGAGTAGATAGTATACCCAATTCCATCCTCAAAATGCCTCGCAGTAGTCTACGCGTCGCCAGTCAGAGATAGGAAAAAATGCTGGAGTTATATGAAATGATTAGAATACTCTAACACAGTCATAGATCCCTGCTAAAGGTGTAGTAACTCCCGCACATGATCATATCTCAGAGTCTATGGAAAAAAGTGAGTGTAGAAGGCTTCTTGGAAATCGGCCCAAGCCATGTCACTGGCCTGCTTAGCCTGAGAAACAACTTCCCACTAGTATTTGGTGGTGTCATGAAGCATGTAGACTACAAGCTTGACCCTTCGCTCTAGCGGTGTCTCAAGGTGGAGGAAGATAGATCGTACATCTTCTATCCATGATTTGGTAGCATGAGGGCCGCCACTCCTAAGAAGGTGGGAGGGTGCTGCTGCAGAAAGTCCCATGTAAGGTCTGCCATAGACTGGGAAGGTCTGGGAATATTCTAAACTGACTGCAAGAACCTAAGGAGACTATCCCTGAATTGAGCACCAGGGTCCTTCGGAACATCGATATGAGGTAACGCCACAGGAGGCTCTATGAGAGGAACCACTAGTGGTTCGGGACCCACCATCCCTAGAATGCGCTCATTTACACTCTCCTAAGACACAGTATGAAGTCATCACGGTGGAATTTGTCTACAACATCTAAACACACCCTTAGACAAGGAGTAAAGAATGTGAGAAAACAAGTAGGGTGAAAAATAGGTTAGGTACATAGCATGCCTATGAGAACTAAACAACAGACAACCCACCTCAAGAGCTGGGTTTTGATATAGAAGAGACAACTAAAAAGGATTACTAAATAGTTCTACAGCCCACTCCTAGGTTGACTCAGGCTAATATATAACAGACTAACACAACCTTATATTTAATAAACCAACAATTCAAAATTCTACTACTAGGTATAAAATCACTACCATGCAATAGGAAAATGCACGCTGAAAGTAGATATGGCATGAAAATATGCATGGCATTTAAATCCTATAGTGTCTATCATGATGCGTGGGATTTTTTTCCCTCGTATCATTGGGCTGCAATGATAAACTCATTATTTCAATAATACTAGTACAATAACAATGCAATACAAGTGAGTCACCCAAGGTGAAATCATATCAATAGTAACTGCCATAATCAATAACTGCAATCCCAACCCAGGAATTTGAGTTTTCCCCTATACATGGGTTAGCTACGTCCAAGCACAGATTACATCCCCAATACCTATATCCTAGTATTCTGTCTAAACCAAACAGTAAGACAAAAGTAAAAACCACCTCTGATGCCACATTGTAACATCCCAACCTGGCTCACCTCTAAGATGGTGGCCAGACCGGTGTGTCACATACCCTCAAGCGCATCTACCCGAACTCCAGAGGCTGTCAACTACTAGCGAGGACCCTTTTTGTGTCTCTGGGGAAGACTATTACCTCATAGGTAACAGATAATATCACAGTGAAAGTAACCACAACAAATAACAAGTAGGGGAAACATGTGAATAATTAAACTGCAGTAGAAGAAATGTAAATAATCCAACTAAATAATAAAAAACCAAGTGCAGAAACTCACAAAAGAGTGACATGCCATGACATAATTCTAAACTAAAAGTACAGAAAACAGAACTCAAACACACAGTCAACTAAAAGAAAGGACACAAGCAGCAACTGCATCGCGAGCAAGGCTCATTCCTCTTCCCCAGTCTTCATCCTAAGTAGTAATGAACAATCAATCATCGGAAGCAGCACGCTTCCCCGTGTCAATACCTTCGAGCATGTAATCTACTCGGGTGTCAACGTCGCCTAAGTAGGGTGTGAGATAAAATCCAAGTAGGCCGGCACCACAGTGTCTGAACCTTTCCGTTTCATTTAAAAATAAAAATGCAGTGTGCCATTACATAACCATTTCAAATAAATTAATTTCAGTGAAATGAAATAAATAAGTCAGCCTAGGACCCAAACGGTACTTGTGCCTAGTCACCTATTTCAGCCTAAGCTTGTAGTCTGAAAGGGTACCTGTCAGTATAAATGAATAAATATGCATATATATATATAACCCAGAAATCAAGGTAAAACCAAGAAAAAGTATACCCCAAGCTTGTGCTTTAACTTGGGTTTCAAGTCCAGTGTCAACCAGGCACACTTCCACATATCAGGGGAAATATCTCAATTCTCAATAGACTCAATTAGAAATAACATAAACCTTAAGTGCAGCAATATTTAAGGTTCAAGTTGAGAGTTGGAATCCGAGCCTGTCCCGAATGTATCGCTACAGAACATCTGACAATTTATCCAATGCCACTGAACCCGTCTAAGACAATATTTTGAAAGACCAAGTATCGCTCGAGGCATGACTTTACCCTGAGTCTATCCCGATCTCACAAAAAAGGTTTGAGTGTCATCTGAGGCTGGCTTATCCATATTTCCAACGGATCCATCCCGATGGGCCCATTTAGAACTGGTATCACTCAAAAGTTTTAGAAAGTCCAGGGAAGTCTCAGTCTGGAAAATCCAATGAAATTGACCCCCGGCATATAGAGGTAACCCATCAGGAATAGAGGATATAAGTGTGGACCTTAATAAGGGACCCACCTCCTTTCCCAACCTGGAATTTAATTAAAGTATTCATAGAAATAGATATAACATAATCAGCATATAAAGTCATAGCTTGAAAACTAACAGATACACCTGTGCATCATAATGCATAAATTTAATAGTACAACACAACAACTTTCAAGGAAATATACATATCATATCAACCTCAGTGGATAATGCATATTTAAATAATAAACAGTTCAGTAAAACAAGTTCCAATGATCCAACAATTGAATTTTATGTTCAAGCAATGATTTATTTAATTTAATTACAATAAAAAGTTGCTTCGCAACACATGAAATTCATCAAACAATAAACTTGGATAATGGCAGAATGAACCGATCATGTCGGCATGCCCAAAGGGGTGTTCAACTTTGTTGCAATAATTCAAACAACTATTCATTTAATTTAAAAACAATAAAAAGGGGTTGTGCAATCCCCGCAGGTAATTAAATTAATAACCTGACTAATGGAAAAATACACCGACTATGTGGGCACACCCAAAGGGGTGTCTGATCTTGTTGAAACCACTAAAAAAATTAATTTAAGATGATTAAGGCTGCAACAATTAAACAGAACCATTAAAGTAACTAAAATGGGTAAAATTGCACAAAGTTGGTAGGCACTGACTAACGGAACAACGGTGCATTTTTTATAAATCACAACGAAACAGAGGGAAAGTGAGTAGAAACCCTACCTTGTAGTCGTAAATGACTCTAAGATCTGCGGTAGACTTCAATTTGACCTAAAACGGATGAAAATAAAGGATTTTAGAAAAACCCCAAAATATGGTAAGAATCTTCTGCGACGAACTGTGCATAGAATACTCAACAAAATCAAACGATTCCACTTGCACAATGTTAGCCTTTCCCTAAGGTTTACTGCACGCCTAACGATGAAGGAATCAGACGTCAGACGGAGGAGCAGCGGTCTTCCGAAAGGGCCTCTAGTTGGTGTGATAGGATTGAAGGGTGTGACGTGATGAGTGGGAGAGGGAGAGAGGAGAGGAAAAAAGAAAAGAGAAAAGAAAAATAAGAGAAAAATAAAAGATAATGAAAAAGTAAATAAAAGAAAAAGATAAAATAAAACAAAAGAATGGAAAGGAAAATAATAAAAATAATTAAAAACAGGAATCCCCCATTTTAATTATTTTATTTTTTTCCCACAACCCCCTCTTTATTTTATTTCAGAATTTCTTTTTATCCTTTTTTATTTCTTTTAAATCTTATTTAAATATCTTATTACTCTTTTCCAATCCTTAATTAATTATTTAAAACCCGAACACCGCGCCAAAGTGTGACGTGACATTTTTCATGAAACGTCTGTAGTTATTTAAATTAAATAAAAAGCTACTTGGGACCCCTAATGAGGTGCGTAGGCACGCGCCCCAGGTCGCTTAATTAATTAGACTAAAATAATGTAAAAATGGTCTGTACATGATTAAGGTCGGGACATTACAACCTCCCCTCCTTAAGACAACTCGTCCCCGAGTTTCCCTTCCGAGGGTAGTGGAACATCGCCAGAGAAGAATTCCAGCCACTACGCACGTACATCCGTCTCTCGCTCCCAGGTCTAGTCCTAAACTTGTCCGTGTTGCCACAACACCCAGACCATTAGGAATGACTTCCCTCGGAGGACTTTCATGCTACGGTCGACGATACGGATCGGATTCTCTGCAAAGGATGCATCAGTGTCAAGCTCGATGTCATCAGGGTCAAAAGAATGAGACGAGTCTGGATGATATTGTCAAAGATAGGATACATGGAAAATGTTGTGCATAGCACGGTACCTCTGAGGTAGCAGTAACCGATAGGCTACCATCCCAACTCTCTCTACTATCTTGAACGGCCCAACGTATCTCGGTGATAACTTCCCCAGTCTCTTGATCCGTCTGTGACCCAACCTCGGAGAAACACACCAAAAGACTCGATGTCCCACCTCAAACTCCAGAGGTATGAGATGACGATTGGTATAAGAAATTTGTCTGGATTGAGCTGTAGTCATATGCTTTTTAATTAGCTGAACTTGCTCAGAAGTATCCTGAACTAGATGAGGACCCAACAGAGCTGCCTCACCTACTTCAAGCCAGCATAAAGGTGAACGGAACGGTCTACCATAGAGAGCCTCATATGGAGCCATTTAGATTATCTCCTGGAAGCTGTTATTATAGGTAAACTCAACAAGAGGTAAATGATTCTTCTAGGAACCTCCAAAATCAAGGATACAAGCCCGTAACATATCCTCTAACACTCATATAGCTCTCTCGGATTGCCCATCATTGTGGGGGTGATATGCAGTACTCAAAAGTACTTGTACACCTAGTGCCTTTTGAAACCCTTTCTAGAACTATGAAGTAAAATGAGCATCCCTCTCTGAGATAATAGAACAAGGTACACCATGAATTCACACAATTTCCTGGATATACAGCCTTCTCAACTCATCAATTGTAATGGTTTCTCAGATAGGCAAGAAGTGCACAACTTTGGTCAACCTATCGACATCCACCCATACTGCATCGCTGCCTTGAGGAGATCTTGGAAAGCCTGTAAGGAAATACATGGTGATGTCATTCCATTTCCCTTCAGGAATGGATAGAGGCTATAGGAGTCTAGCAGGTCGCTAGTGCTTTCCCTTTACCTGTTGGCAGTTGGAGCACCGAGTGATGAAACATGCTCTATGCTTTTTCATACCATTCCACCAATACTATCAACACATGTCTCTATACATCTTGGTCATCCCAGGATGAACTACCCAAACAGAGGTGTGATATTCCTTCATCATCTCTTCCCATATACCTGAAGGTACCCATACACGACCATGGTAAAGGAGAGTTTCAATACCATCAATAACCCATCCAGAAGGTGGGTTCTATCCTATAACACTTTCCCTAAAAACAATATCCTCAGAGTCAATAAACTGTTTCCTGTAGAATTTCTCTAGTAGAGTGGATGTCACTGTAAGATCTTCTAGAACCAGTTGTTCACTCTGCTCCTGAACCTCCAGATGTATCTCTGAAAACCAGGTCATCATCTGCCACTCACTGTTGGCTACCTGCACGGACTGAGTTTGTGTCTTCTAGCTTAAAGTGCCCACCATAGCATTACCCTTACCAGGGGTATAATAAATCCCAAAATCGAATGACTACAAGTATTCGACCCACCTTTGTTACCTTAAGTTCATGTCTTGTTGAGTCGCGATATATTTCAAGATTTTATGACACGTGTAAAAAACGAATCCCTCACCCAACAAATAGTGTCTACAATAACATAGATCATGAACCACAGCTGCCAACTCAGGGTTGTGTGTAGGATAGTTCTGCTCATGAGGTCTCTGCAGGCAGGATCCATAAGCCATGACTCGATCACCCTACATCAAAACTACACCTAGTTCAATTCCTAAAGCATCACAATAAATTTTATAGCTCTTACCAAGTTCAGGCAGAATCAAAATCGGGGCTAAGTTCAGTCTTCCTTTCAACTCCTGAAAATACATTTCACAAGATTCTGACCAGATGAACTGACACCTTTATTAGTCAAGTCCATGAGAGGCACTGCTAAGCGGGAGAAATCCTGGATGAATTGCCTGTAATAGCCAGCAAGCCCTAAGAAACTTCGGATGTCGAAGACACTCTTGGGATGATCCCATGAAACCACGGCGCTCACCTTTTCTGGGTCAACGGATACCCCTGCTTCAGATATAATATGACCCAAGAAGTGCACTTTATCAATACAGAAGTGGTATTTACTGAGCTTAGCGTATAACTGGTTCTCTCTCAGTGTACTCAGCATGATCTCAAGATGGGTTCCATGGTTGTGTCTAGAAAGTGAATACACTAAGATGTCATCCACTAAGACTACCACAAAAGGAATCAAGATACGGATGAAAAACCTAGTTCATTAGGGCCATGAAGACTATCGGTGCATTCATGAGGCTGAAAGGCATAACCAGATACTCATACAATCCATACCTGCTTCGGAATGTTGTACATGGTATGTCAGATGGTCGCACATGCACCTAGTGATATCCCGACCTCAGATCAATCTTGGAGAAAACAATTGCTCCTGAGAGTTGGTCAAAGAGATCATCTATACAAGGCAATGGATATCAATTCTTTACTGTGAGCTGGTTGAGTTGATGATAATCCATTCATAACCTTAGGGTATCGTCTGACTTATTGGAAAAAAGGAAAAGTGAACCCCATGGCGATGTGCTAGGTCTGATGAAACCCTTAGCCTCAAGGTCTTTAAGCTACTACTTGAGTTTATGTAGCTCTGTTGGCGTCATCCTATAAGGAGGAATAGACACTGGTTCCACACCTGGCATGAGCTCAATAGTGAACTCCACATCTCTCATAGGAGGTAAGCTAGAGAAATCGTCAGGGAAGATGTCCTTGAAAAGATATACCACTGGAAATAATTCAACTAGTTGCATTCCTTGATCACTCATGAAGACACATTCCAACTGGATAGTCACTCTGCCCAACCCTACATATTTAGGCTTATCTCAGTCTGCCTGCAGATCCCATTCTCCTTTATGAAGATATGTCTCACCCTTAGGGGATGTAAAAGACACCTTATGGTAATATAAATCCACTTGGGCATGGTAAGGAGAAATCCAGTTCATACCAAGAATGACTTCAATGCCAGAAATATCAAGGATATAGAAATTACTAACAAAACGGTACCCACCTATCTCGAGGGGCACTCTTGGAACTGGCATATTCCCTCTGTCCTGACCCCAATCAGGGTGTCAAGAGACATGACACTGCAAAGGTACTCAATTGGAAAACCAAGACTTTCAAAAACAGCAGCAGATATAAAAAAGTGTGATGCACCGGTATCAAAAGAGCAGAAAATAAAGTAGAGGCTACTAAAATAGTACCTCTAACTATAGATGGACCTGCACTCAGCTCCTCTGGTGCTGATTGCACTACATACATGGGACCTGATCCAGGACCCTGATACGCTGCCTGGTTGGCCTGAGCAGGTCCACTCTATTGACACTGATAGTTTGGAACTTGATTTCCTCAACTACGACCTCCACCATTTCCTCGGCCTGATCGACCAGTGGAAAAATAACTTCTATCCTACTATGGAGTCATAGATCCCATAACTGACAGAGGTGCAAGTGTGGATCCTCTACCATTGGTTTCTGAAGAGAAGGAATGGAAGAAACGTTGAAGGTGACCCATCCTACCGCAAGATCGTCACTCCTTCGGATCTCTCATGCACTGTGGCTTCTTGTGAATATCCATGTCACATTGATAACATGTGATAGAGCCCTAAAGATGTGATATTTGGCTAGGATTTCCCCCACGTGCACTTTCAAAATGATGTTTCTTGCTGCCAGAAGAGCCATCACCATGTCTCGTAACTGAACCACCCTGGCTCACTGGTTTACCTTCCCCGAAATTTTTCTCTAATATTAGAGCTTGGTTCAGGATCTCCGTAACAGTGGTCAAACATAAGATGTTCACCTATGAGCAGATAGTATACTCAAGTTCGTCCTCAAAATGCCTCGTAGTAGTCTGCGCGTCTCTGGTTAGAGATGGAAAAAAATGTTGAAGTTCTGTGAAGTGAGTAGAATACTCTAACATAGTCATAAATCCCTTCTGAAGATGTAGGAACTCCCGTGCATGATCATCTCTCAGAGTTTGTGGAAAAAATTGAGTGTAGAAGGCTGCTTGGAAATCGGCCCAAGCTATGTCACTAGCCTGCTTAGTCTGAGAAACAACGTCCCACCAGCATTTGGCGGTGTCACGAAGCATGTATACTACAATCTTGACCCTTTACTTTGGAGGTGTCTCAAGGTGGTTGAATATAGACCGTACAGCTTCTATCCATGATTCTGCAACATGAGGGTCACCACTCCCCAAGAAGGTGGGGGGTTCTATTGTAGAAATTCCCGTATGAGGTCTTCCATAGATGGGGCAGGTCTGGGAATATTCTGAACCAACTATATAAACCTAAAGAGGCTATCTATAAACTGAGCATTAGGGTCCCTCATAAGATCGATAGAAGGTAGCACCACAGGAGGCACTGCGAGAGAAACCACTGGTGGTTCAGGACCCACCATCCCTAGAATGCTCTCATTTCCACTCTCCTGAGACACATCATTACGACATCACAGCAACATTTGTCCACAACAGCCAAACATACCCTTAGACAAGTATTAAAGAAGGTGAGAAAACAATTAGGGTGTAAAAGAGGTTAGGTACATAGCCTGCCTCTGAGGGCTAAACAACAGAAAACCCGCCTCAAGAGTTGGGTTTTGATATAGAAGAGACAACTAAAAAGGATTACTAAATAGTTCTATAGTCCACTCCTAGGTTGAGTCAGGATAACATATAACAGACTAACACAACCTTATATTTAATAAACAACAATTCAAAATTCTACCACTAGGCATAACAGCACTCAAATGCAATAGGAAAATGCACACTGAAAGTAGATATGGCATGGAAATATGCAATGCATTTAAATCCTATAGTGCCTATCATGATGCATGGGATGTTTTTCCCTCGTATCATCAAGTTGCAATGGTAAACCCATTATTTCAATAATACCAGCACAATAACAACACAATACAAGTGAGTCACCCAAGGTGAAATCATATCAACAGTAACTGGCATAATCAATAAAAGCAATCCCAGCCCAGGAATTTTAGTTTTCCCCTGTACATGGGTTACCTACGTCCAAGGATAGAGTGCATCCCCAATCCCTATATCCTAGTCTCCTATCTAACCCAAATAGTAAGACAAAAGGAAAAACCACCTTTGATACCACTTTTTAACGTCCCGACCCATATCACCTCTAATATGGTGGTCGGACCGGTGTGTCACATAACCTCAGGCGCATCTCTCTGAACGCTAGAGGTTGCCGACTAGCAGCAAGGGCCCTTTTGTGTCTGTTTGGGAGATTTTGTCCTCATAGGTAACAGATAATATCACAGCGGAAGTAAACAACAACAAATAATAAGTAGCGGAAGCATGTGAATAATTAAACTACAACAGAAACAATGTAAATAATCCAACTGAATGATAAAAAAAACAAGTTCTGAAACTCACAAAAGAGTGTCATGCCATTATATGAGTCTAAATGCACATGAGCCTCATCCTAGTTGGAGAGGACTCCTTAAGTGCATCCTTGAGACCCGAGATCAAATCCAGGTAGAGGCTAATTTTTGGGGGTACTGTAGCAATAATGTAGCAATATTGTAGTAGAACTATAGTAGGTACTGTAGCAGGAATTGTGCATACTATAGAAGGTACTGTAGCGAGAACTATAGAAGACACTTTTGGCATTGTAGCGGCCGGTAATATTCCCCCGTTTGGGCCTTAGGGCCACTGATTTGGTCCCCGAGTCCTTTAAGGACTTTGGTCCACTCAGGCCTTCAGGTCAGTAAGGCCTTCGGGCCACCTTAAGTGAAGATGCAAACCAGACAACCTACAAGGAACAAGCTTCAAAAGGAGGAGGAGAAAGAAGCTTTCACCATAGCATAATCTAAATGGATTGCAAGAATGAGAGGGTATGGAACCTACCATTGGGAAAAGCCTGTGCGTGAATGGGAAATCCTTGCCGAACAGTCATGCGAAGGTGGAGAGATGATTTCATGATGAAGATGTTGGGGAGGAGTAGTTCCAAGTAGTTAGTATGGGTTGTATGTAATGTTTGAAGCCTATGGGAAATGAATTACTCAAAGGCCTACGGGACATTTAATACTTACGTCTACGGGCCTTGTAAGTGTTCCACCTCACCCCACTACTGGAAATTCGGGCTATAGCCACGGTTTAAAACTGTGGAAAGAGGTCCTCAAACCTTGGCTATAGGTAATAGCCATGGTTTGAGAAACTGTGGCTAAGTTTGGCGTGGTTATAGGCCTAGACTTATAGCCACGGTTCCAAAACGTGGCTATAGGTCTAGATCCACGGTTTGAACCATGGCTATAAGTATACAGCCATGGTTCCAACCGTGGTAATATCTCTATAGCCACGGTTTAGAACCATGGCTATACTAGAGGAGGGAAAAAATTTATTGCCATGGTTAGAAACCATGGCATTAGACCTATAGCCACATTTAGAAACCATGGCAATAGACTTATAGCCACGGTTAAAAACCATGGCTATAGGGTCTGGAAAACCATAAAAAAAAATAGCCCCCCACCCCCCTGCACACCCCCCTGTAGTAGCCCATCCCCCTGGACACTGGACACCCCCACCCTACATAACCCCCCTAGACATCCCCCCTGCAAAGCCCCCTCCTGAACAGACCCTGGACACCCCCCCCATACAGACCCTAGACACCCCCCGGACAGACCCTGGACACCCCCCGGACAGACCCTGGACACCCCCCGGACAGACCCTGGACACCCCCCGGACATACCCTGGACACCCCCCCGGACATACCCTAGACACCCCCCGGACAGACCCTGGACACCCCCCGGACAGACCCTGGACACCCCCCCGGGCAGACCCTGAACACCCCCCGGACAGACCCTGGACACCCCCTAGAGAGACCCTGGACACCCCCCGAACAGACCCAGGACACCCCCCGGACAGACCCAGGACACCCCCCAGATAGACCCAGGACACCCCCCCCCCCCAACCCTAGACACCCCCCCAGACAGACCTTGGACACCCCCCGGACAGACCCTGGACACCCCCCCAAATAGACCCAGGATACCCCCCCCCCCAGACCCTGGACACCCCCCCCCAAACCCTGGACAGATGCCCCTGGATAGCCCATACCTCTACTCCCCTAGACAGCCCCCCCCCCCCACCCTCCTGGACAGACCCTAACCCCCCCCCCCCCCCCGAGACCCTAGACACCCCCCAGACCCTGGACAGATCCCCCTGGACAGCCCAGACCTCCACTCCCCTGGACAGCCACCCCCCACCCTCCTGGACAGACCCTGGAACCCCCCCCCCCCCCAGAACCTGGACACCCCCCGTCCTGCCCCCCCACCCCACCATGCATGTTTCCCTCCCCCCTACCCCTGCCAACCCTCACTTACACTCCCCTACCAGCCCCCACTTGTACCCCCCTGCCAGCCCCCTCCCCCCTGCCCCCCTGTCAGTCCCCTCCAAATTAAATTATACGGGAAAGCTACATACATAATAATAATTAAACAAATCCAAATATAAAAAAACACATAACTGCACTTAAGAAGACTATGAATTCCCAAAACCTGACTCAGGCCAGGGTGGATGTCTAGACAGACCTGAAGGCATGCAGTGGTGAAGAAACTCACACTACAGACCCTTTGATGCCTCCACCTCAAAAAAGTCTGCAACCCAATGATTTCATTTGTTACCATGTCAATAAATCATGGGATGATATCATTGAACAAGGGAAAACTGCTATGGTCCAGTCATCAGAGGATAATAGGGCACAAAATCTAGGTCCAAAAATGGTAAGATATTCCCTGGGGAAATCCTCTAGTAGTAAGGAAGGTGCCATGAGATGCTTTTATGAATTCCCATCATCTTCTGTTGTCAACAAAGATTTTGAACCTACCTTTTCTTTTATTAGCAAGGATGAGCATTCCACTTCTGATTCTCCTGCCACAAAGCATGATTGTTCTCCTGCTTTGCAACATGGAATGCATATTGGTTATGCTTCTGTTTTAAAGGTGGAGGCCAAGACTATCTTAGGAGATAGCTCCCTGGCTGATTCTCCCTTCCTGGACAAGTCTACTTTGTCATGCAATCCCCAAACTACTCTTATGAGAAATGAGACATTGGACTGTCCCCCTGTTTTGCATCCTGGAATGCAGATTGATTCAGACAAGAGCAATGAGATTCAGTTGACACCCTATAACCCCCTTGGTGATATCATTTTTAATAATCCAAGTACCACGGTTGAAGAAGGATCCATTGACCCTCACAAGGAGGTCAAAGTGGAAAGAACCGTCTTGCTGCATTCACAGCAAGTAATAGAAGAGGATAATGAAAAGGGGAAACAACTTTCTATTACAGAAGAGATCGATCAAGAAGTCTCCTAGCAACAGGCCAATTGGAAAAGGGGATGGCATACTCGAAGTGGTGGACGTGGTCATAGAAGAGCAGACTAGTCTACTTCAAAAGATGAGTAACAAATTGAAGATTCTAAATCAGACGAATCAGACATTGAAAGTCTTCTCCAATAGGCAAAAAAATTGGAAGCTCTACACACTAGGGGTCACGGGCGTGGATGAGGTAGAGGAGTGGATTGGGGTGCTTTACGGGATGCAGAGCACAAGATTGCAGACAAAATTAGGAAGAAACTTAGAACCTCTTGATGAGTCCTTTGATGACTCATGTGAACTTTCCTACACATCTCCTTGTTTCTAGAATTTTTTCATTTTCAATATAAGGTCTTTTCCCCACCTTTTTCAAAAAAAACACATAATTTCACTTACATGAGTCTCCCTATAATACAAACTATCAAAGAAGTATGGAACTGGATCAAAAGTACCTACAACACAAGGTAGAACATAGTAGTGCTCATCCCCTAAAATTATGGTAAAACAAAACATCTTAGAATATTCACAGAGAATATAACTCAATAAATAAGAATAGTGCATCCCCCCTGCTGGACCCCCCTGGACAGCAGCCCCCCCCCACATCCCTTGCACCCCTTGAACACACCCCCTTTCACCCCCCTTGCACACCCCTTGCCCCCTCTGCTAGACCCCCCTGGATAGCAGACCCCCACCCCCCCCCCCCTGCTGGACCCCCCTGGACAGCAGCCCCCCCCCTGGACAGCCCCCTGGATAGAAGCCCCCCCTGTTGGACCCCCCTGGACAGCCCCCCTTGCTGGACAGCAGCCCCCCCCCCCCCCCACACACACACACATCCCATGCTATTGATGTTTCTATCAATGATGTTCCCAGTTAATATCTTGATGTTGTATACATTTTAATTCAATAATTTCATGGCATGGAACTCTCTTCAACTGACTGAATTACTCAATGATTTTATAGTTTATAGAACTTGTTGATATCTTAGATCTTGTTTACCAATTAACCCAGCATGCAAGGCTACTCAAACCCACCTTTGGGTATGGATAGGGATATTAAATCGTCTTTGAATGCATGTGATCATACAGGCTCATCACTGCCTAGAGACCTGCATATTACGACAAACCCTACCTTGGAAGTTTTAGCTGCAGGGGATACTCTTTTGGACCCCTCTAAAGGTAATAAAGAACATCACATTTATAATGATCTTTTTAATGGTATGAAGATTAACAATGGTCAATCTTCATACCCTTCTTCTTCTTTGGGCTGTGAATCAAAACAAGTTGGCACACTACTTGACAGACAAGATGACCAGACCAAGCCGATTTTGAATAATGATTCTAAGTAGAATAAATTGAACCCTCTTGGGGGTTTACACTTGAGCAGGGACACTTATGTGGACAATACCTTTAACTCTGAACAGACCCTTTAACCCCCACTTAGTTAGGACAATGAATCTCCCAAAGAGATGGCCATGGCACCTGAAGTTCTGGGTGTTTCAAAGACTGCTCTGGATAGTTACCCAAATCAAAATTAGGTTGCCTCGGGTTTGAAAGATTAGAAAGATGCCAACCCAAATCTTCCTATTGAATTGGTCAAGAATTAGAGGTGTATATTTTCAACTTATCAAGAGAAATTGAACCTGTTGGACACACCACAGATTCCCCCAGGTTCTAGAAAAAAGCAGGAAAAACATTCCAGTACTACACATGACAACCTTGCTACAAATATTTCAGGTACATCTCCTCCCCTTTTTGTTAATCATACTATTGGTATTTCTCAAACTTCATATAAAATTAATATGCCTACTAAATCTGAGAACCTGATTACTCATCAAGATTTTGACCATACTGGCTGTATTAGTAAAGAATCTATGGAATTACTTGTGAATAACCCCTGCATTGATTCCTCCAAGGGTAATAATAAGGTAGTAAATTCAAACAGTTCCCCAACTTCTTCTAAAATAAATCATGAAAAGACCAAGATCTGAAACACTACTAAAAAATCAGAATATCTTCTAGACACAAGGTTTTGCGAATCAAAAAGGGAGTTCTTACTCCAAATTTAGGTTTAAATGAAGATCCTTTTTTGTTATTATTAGGGTATTTCTATATCTGACACCATTACTGTTTTAAAAAGAATGGTTAACACACACTGTCTAATTTTGTTTTCTATCACTGAAAAAAAAGAGTTAATTTTTCTTCTAAATACTATAATTTTTGTTAACATGGTTATTCTTTTACTATAACAACATAAATATTCCTCTTATGTCGATTCTCTCTGGATTTTTTCGCACTCTTCTATCCAAAATGTTAACATTTTTTACATATTGGAGCAAGCCTTCGTATGTGATTTTGTTTTTGATGGCACTATTATTTTTTGATCTTTTGTTTATTTCAAGCATAAATATCAAGATAAGAGGCCCCTGTGGGATGAACTTACCTATATAGGTTGCTGTATTAGCACACCTTGATTTATAATTGGGGACTTCAATGCTATACCCAATTCAAGTGATAAAATTGGTCCCTCGCATGCTATGATCTCCACAAGAGAATTCAAAACCTCTATTGAAGACATAAATTTTATTTAAATAAATCTTACAGGTTCCAAATACACTTGGTATAAAAAGTTTTACAATATGGTGGTTGCCTCCAAATTAGATATAGCCTTTACAAATGTATTGCTTTAGATAATTGAGACACCATCTCCAGCACCACCCTCCATAATCTCCACTCTGATCATCATCCTATTTTGTTTAATGTGTCCAACAAAATTGTGAAACTCCCTATCCCTTTTAGGTTTAACAATTATTGGTTCCCTAACACTGAATGAAGGTGGAAAGGGCTGGTGCGGGCTGGAACTGGTGCGGTCTGGGATGTAGGTGGTGTGAGCTAGGATGTAGGAGGTCGGGGGCTAGTGAGGGCTGGAACTGGTGGTTGGGGATGTTTTGTAGGTGGCAAAGGGCTGGAATGAGTATTTTGCAGGAGGCTGGGGGTGTTGGCTGGTGTGGTGGCTCGTGCGGGCTGGATTGCAGGTGGTCGGGGGCTGGTGCGGGCTGGAATGCAGGTGGAATGGGGCCGGAATGCTGGTGGAAGGGGGATGGTTGCAGGTGCTGGGGGGGATGGTGTGGGCTTCTTCGAAGGTGGTAGGGGGATGTTGCGGGATGCAAGGCTGGTGGCAGCGGGCTGAAATGAAGGTTGAAGGGGGCTGGTTTGGGATGGATGCGACTAGAGTAGGGCCAAATCATGGCATTATCGTGGCGTGACCACGGTGTAACTATGGCGTGACCGCAGCATGACCGCGGCATGTTGGCCCGGTCTAGCAACATCCGCGGGGCAGCATCTTCTAGCCAGAAGCAAAGGGAGCAGGAGGAGGCAGAGCAATATTCCGGCCGTCGCCCCACCGGCATAAATTGTGATTAGTCAATCTCAACATTGATCACAAGACTCATGGAATACTATCATTGCGAACCGCCGCAGGGTGTCGTCCTAGAGTAGGGCCAAATCACGGCATTACCTCGGCGTGACTGCAGTGTGGCCACGACATGACCGCAGTGTGTTGGCCCAGTTCAGCGACATATGAGGGGCAGCATCTTCCGGCCAAGAATGAAGGGAGCGGGAGGAGGTGGGGCAACATTTTGGTCATCTCCCCGCTGGCAGAAATTATGATTAGTCGGTCTCAACATTGATCACAAGACTCATGTAATACTATCACTGCGAACTGTCGCGGGTTGTCGTCCTAGATTAGGGAAAAATCACGGCGTGACCGCGGTGTGACCACGGCTTGACAACGGCGTGACTGCGGCGTGACCGCGGTGTGACCGTGGGGTGACCGCAGCATGACCGTGATGTGACCGCGATGTGACCATGGCGTGTTGGCCCAGTCCAGCGACATCCACGGGGCAGCATCATCTGGCCAGGAGCGAAGGGAGCAGGAGGAGGCGAGGCAACATTCCGGTTGTTTCCCCACCAATAGAAATTGTGATTAGTCAGTCTCAACATTAATCACAAGACTCATGGAATACTATCACTACGAATTGTCATAGGGTGTCGTCCTAGAGCATATCCAAATCACGGCATTACAGCGGTGTGACCGCGGCGTGACCGCGGTGTGACAGCGGCATGACCGCAGCGTGACCGCGGCGTGACAGTGGCGTGACCGCGGCGTGACCGCTGCATGACCGCGGTGTGACTGCGGCGTGTTGGCCCGATCCAGTGACATCTATGGGGCAGTATCTTCCGTCCAGGAGTGAAGGGAGCAAGAGGAGGCGGGGCAACATTCTGGTCATTGCCCCGCCGGCAGAAATTGTGATTAGTCAGTCTCAACATTGATCACAATAATCATGGAATACTATCAATGTGAACCTCCGCAGGGTGTCATCCTGGAGCAAGGCCAAATCACAGCGTGACCGCGGCGTGATCGCGAAGTGACCGCAGTGTGACCACGGCGTGTTGGCCCGGTCCAGCGACATCCATGGGGCAGCATTTGCCGGCCAAGAGCGAAGGGAGCGGGAGGAGTTGGGGCAACATTCCGACTGTCGCCCTGCCAGCAGATGATAGAACAGATCAACTATTTAATATTCTATAACAAGGGATCACCAGAGAAGGTTGTAGCGAGCGGCACAATGACGCGACGTCTAAAGGGAAACAAAACGATGGAAAATAATCATACACCCTACATAAACCATTTACAAATTCATTCACTTTGCCTAAACATGGAAATTTTATTTATAATATTCAAAGCGTGAAAAGGAAAGTGCCATGGTCAAGGCATATGCCAACTCAGACAATGTCATTTGAGTTAAATGAGTATGATAAGCCAATTTATATTATTCAAAGAAAACAAAAACTAGCTAGACATAAAACAAACACCAATAAGAGGCATATGAAAGACTCAAACCAAATCTAAACATGATACAAATAACTATCACTACTCTTTTGTTTAGAAAACAACGCACCTCCATTGGATGCATTTTATTATAAAATCATGGCATTGATTTATCACACAATTCATTTAATTATATTTAACATTTACTCTAAAACTCATTCAGCACAAATCAAATGCAATAATTTATGAAACTAGATCAACATAACTATCACTATGAGTTTTCACAGATAGCGCACCTCCGTTGGAGGGGTTTTAATATAAAAACATGACATTATTTATCAAATGAAATAATTATATTAAAGAACACTTATTCAAGATATGAAATTCAATATAATTAAGCAGAATTAAGAAAGAAGCTAAATTCAATTTAAAGCATTCTTGAATTAAAGAGGCTGGAAGAGGGATCCTACCTCAAGGTGGAACCAAATCGTCCACTTCGGCTCTTGGAGCTTTCTAACTAAAATTTGCTGCTCCCCCACTGGGTATATGCACCTTCACACACATTCAAGGACACCTATCCCCTATGCACACACCCGCATGGCCATGAGCATCTGCAAGGGGATCCTTAAACATATGATTATATGCATATACCAGTCTCTACTCACCTGCTTATGAATTTATATATATATATACATGGGCTCATATCATATTTAATACAAGTAAAAGAAACTATTAACTGAAAAAAATAAAATGACACACTGCTTAAAAATATGCCCTTGCTCCAGTCTTCCTTGACGTTGTATTTCTCCAAAATTGAGTGTTACTCCATCATGTCACCTTGTAAGCAGGATCAAAACCCTACATGAATATTGATTATACTGAATATATTGAAAACATAAATGTGTGGTACAAACTATTGCAATAAAGTGTTAAAAAAATTACAAATTATTTTAGACACTACCTATAATTATCTATGTGTGGGCCTGTATAAGGTGAGATAGAAATGCCGGCTTATGAAAAGTCACTATGTATAATTATCTTCAGTGCACATGACTTTTGTGACATTAACATTAGGTTAATCTTATGTGTTATGTGGTTAGACCATGTAATAATCATTAATCACTAATTATAATGTCATAATACCAACTACTGCAACTTCTAGTCATATCTAACAATATGCACCATATCTCTTATAAAACATGGTGCTCTATTTTTCAACATCATGAATTATTCCTACAATTTCTTCATTTTAGAACATGATCTTATGAACCAAGCACACAACATAGGTCTAATACCGCTAAGGGGGTTGAAATGATCAAAAGACATGTATTTATCTTATAGGAAACAATTAGAATCCCCAAATTCTAAGAACACCATGCATGAAACCCAACACTATGATGTATATTAAATAAAGAACCAATTTGTATAATTTTTAGTGGACTGTACTTATACAAAATTCATCATTCATATTTTTAATGAATACCCCTCCAAAGGTTTCCATCGAACCTCCCTCTACAGAGTGTATCTGCGGGCCAACATGAATAACTCAATTATCAAGAAATATTTTCCAACATTCCACAATAAAGTGTTAAGAAGTTACAAATTATTTTAGTACATATGTAAAAGATTATTATTTAAGGATCGATATAGTAATTTTTAAAACAAACCAACCAAAAAAAATTTGTTAAAAAGTTACAACCTATTTAACAAATTAGTGCACAATGTGCATGTAGTCCATCCAAATAAGTGTAGTTTATGGGGTAATTAGAGGGAATGTCTCCATGTAAACTTGTTATAATCTCAATCACCAATGATCTTTGCATCTTCACTATAGCTATCATAGCATCTATCCCATATTGGGTGTCTGCAGACCTGTGCTAAATATGGGGTGAGAAGGAATCTAATTAGAAAATTCACCAATTAGCAATAGATTTATCTCAGCTCCTATGAAATTTTATGGACAATTTGATTTGGATAATTACAGGTATACAGGAATCAAATATGTATTGAATGGCGGTGTATTTGACTATAAGAGTAGTTGCAACTACAATCTGCTTCAAAATTTCCAGATCCCTGCATGGAGAGAGGCAGAAACACGTTATTTTTTGTTAAACACATATAGAACCTATATTTCCCTATAGTAAAATCACACTAAAATAGAATGCGGGTGAGAAGATGACCACCCCCAATATGATTCTTTATTAGATGGAGACAATCTAGGGAATCCACTAGTAACTCTATGTCCCAATTGAAATATACAATAAGAAAAGGGTCAAAGCTATATTGATATGTATATGTGAGAATATACAGAATACACATATCATACCTGAAATTATCTCAAGTAGTACCTGATCATGTCTATCCCTTGTATGCATCATCATATGGTCCCCAAAATGATTCTTTATTTCTAGGCACATCTTGATGTGTTTCTTGAATAGAATATCAAAGTGAAATCATTAAAGCAACAAAAATTTTAATAATATATACTCTTCTGATCCACAAGAAAAAATCATAAAAATCACAATTGAATAACAATGCTAATAAAAGCAGTGATAAAAAATGATCAAACTTAAATCATAAAATTTAAAATCTAAATATAACTTTGGGATAATTCAACTTCATTGTAATTTCAATTAACTTTAGCAACATATAACATTCCAATAAATTTCCAAAAAATAATAATGAAGATAGGAAATTCTAATTGAGGACCTGTATCGAGAAGCGATAAAACAAAAAAGTCAAGAGGGAAAAATACATCCATGTATACAGTAAATGAATCCTAGAGAATTTTGAAAATTTTAATGATCGTTATGGATAATATTACAATAAATATTAATTGATAATTTAGAAATAGTCAAACTACATAACTTTTATACAATTCTCCCTACCCAACCATTTTTTAAGGCACATTGCAATAGCATTGTCAATAATATTTCCAATGATGCTTGTCCTGAAAGCATAAATCACATTAATGAAATGATAACTATACCATGTGATCATTAATTACAAGAGTATAAATGTTAATTTTAATCTAGAAAATAATATGATATAGAAATTTCACCTTTTTCAATGCCATTGATGTTGGAAGATGAAGCAGAATCACCTAAACTGTAGAATTAAACCTGAAAATTATAGATTTCATAAATGAAATCAATTAAAATGGAATTGGAAAATATAAAAAATTAAATGAATCTAAAAGAATTTTGACAATTTTAATGATTTTAATGGATAAAATTACAATAAATAGTAATTGATAATTGATAAATAGTCTAACTACACACCTTTTATAAAATTCTCCCCACCCAACCCTTTTGTAAGGCACATTGCAATTCCATTGTCAATACTATTTTTAATGATGCTTGACTTGAAAGCATAAATCACATTAATGAAATTATAATAATATCATGTGTTCATTAATTATAAGAGTAGACATATTAATTTTAATCTTGAAAATAAGATGATATCACAATTTTACCCTTTTCAATGCCATTGATATTGGAAGATGAATCAACATCACCTAAACTGGAGATTTCACCCATACATTGAGAACATTAAACATCCAAACATGAAACTGCATCATATTTTGAAAATGTGAGTCTGGGGTTAAATTAAATATTTGAGGATGCAGTTGAGTAAAATGAAAACTTGTAATGATGTAAAAAATGTTGTGGTAAAACCATACTTTTGGCGACGGTGGATAAGTCGACACCGTTATGGAGGGCATGGAGCAGCAGATCGGATGAAAGTTGATTTACCATAAAAAGATGGATATTGCACATGTCAGAGGAGGGTGTGGAGTAGCAGTAAAAATACAGTGGGTTTCGTAGCAAGTCCCAACGAAAATTGTGAGTTGGAAATGCTGAAGTAGGGCATGGAGTAAACGGAAGTTAAAAATTGCAGTTGGTACCATATAAAGACTCGATGGAAATAGTGATGGGAAAAATGGTATAAAATAACCATTACCTCTTGAATTTTATATTCACGTAAATCCCAATTTCAAGTCGTGGGAGCAAATCAATTGCATCATCTATGTTTTCTTGTTGGTTCTCTGTTATGGCATGCATCCCTATCATGCACACCAATACAAGTAATCAAACTCACAATATGATCATTAAAACTAATATAGGGGCCGCCTCAAGTAAAAAATGGAAAATTGGACTACATACTGTCGGAGGTGTGTCAGAGGAGATAGAGTGGATGGCTCATAGCAGCGTCATCGAGGAGGTACGATGGTCGCATCGGAGGAGGATACAATTCAATATAATAATAATAAAACTTAACTACTACATAAACAATATGTAGAAACAATTAGCAATACCACAATACAATTCAGTATTAAACTAATAAAACCTCATTGCATAATAAAATTACACATATTAACAATCTAAAAATACAATTGACATCAATAGTGAGTCTCAATATCAGTATCATCAGATTCATGATAACCCTCATCCATGCCTCCTGTAGAAACACCATCAGTACCTCTCACGCCACCAGCATCGTCATCGACATCAGCATCGGTACTGGCACCGACACTGGGACCGGCTCTGGATACAGCTCTAGCTCCAGCTCCGACTCCGGCTACATCTCCGGCTCCGGCTACAGCTCTGGCTCTAGCTACAGCTTCGGCTTCACCAGCAGAACTCATCGACATCAAACATGCGTCAACCGCTGCAGCTGCTTCTAGTGAAAGTGTAGAAGAAATGGCATACATAACTTTCTTCATATTTTCAAATATCGCCTTTTCTGCTTTTTGAGTTGCTTCTTTGATTGTGGAATTCATCTATTCCACTATGACCAAACCAGAACAGGTACTCGAAGAAACGTTGTCATTAGACCAGTATCGAGATGGTACAATCTTCTTCCCAGGTCGAAAACGCACTCTGCTCTGATGCTCATCTCCTAATACCTGATGTAGATGATCATTCGGGCCCAAATTGTCAGGCTCTTTTTCTACCAATGTCTCCAAAGAATTTTTTCGATTGATATATAACATAAATTAAAATAATAAAATAATATAAGGAATTAAATTCAGTCAAAATAAAATAAATTGAAATATACTTACAATCGCCTTCTCGATGTCAGCATTTGGCACAGTACCATCTTTCTTTTTTCTGCTTATACAAAAAAAGTAGAGCGAGGAATGAGACCCTCAATATTCAATTATTTTTTCTGGAAAAAACAAATAAATCAATCAAAATTGGAAGTCAAAAAAATTAGACTAAATGAAGATAAATATTTTAAATATTAAATTACCTATGTTTTATCAAGATCTGGGAGTGAAGTGTGTCCATGAGTATAAACATGTTTCATTCCACTCTTATTTCTTTTATTTCTGTCTGATTTCTCCTATAAACAAATAATTATATAATTTCATTAACATAAATAAAACTCATTTTCAAATAAATAAATGAATATATATATAAATTTAACAAATACCTTAAACTCTTGACTCTTCCAATAGTTGATCATCTCTTTGTATTGTGATATTGGGCAATCATGAATCACTGGTACTTCTTCAAGCTCTGTTCCAACTCTCTTTTTTCAACCAAGATATAAGTCATACTTGTACGCTCGCTACATATCACCTAAATCCATTAACCTTGTAGCCTTGGAATTTTTTCCATCAGGAAAATTATATCGGAGCAACAATGGACAAAATATTTGTTAAGAAAATATTATAAATTAATATATATAAAAGGTAATTAACATTACTTACCTAGATCTCTGCCCAGGCATTGTCCTTTATTTTTTCTCCAACTTCCCTCTAACTTATTGGTTGAACTGGAATGATATTGATGTATCTAGCAAGTGTTCCCATAAATATTTTACATTCTGTGCCATTTTTTTAAATATAGCTTTTTCCTCATTGTATTCAACCATGATTTGCATGAGTCGATTCCAAACCTCTTGCATTTTTGTGTGGTCTCGTCATCTGGTGGAGACTAGAGATAATCATGAAAAAAGGTAAAAAAAAGATAATAATATATATTAATTTATCATTAATAACTAACAGTAATGTTTAAACACATACCAGTAGATGGGGGACTTGTTGACCCCTGAAGTGCAGCGTCTAGAGGGGGAGTAGCCTCTGTGGTAGGTGGGATATCTACAGTAGGAGTAATCTATATAGTAGATGGATAACCCTATATAGATGAGGGTGGATATGGATATGGATATTGTGGTGGGATATATGGGGGCGCAGTGCCCTGTACAGTGGATGGTGGGAATGGAAAATAAGGAGGGATAGGAGTTTGAGAACTACCATCCGATGTGGGTGCAGGCAGAAAGGGATATAGATAATGTGGGTATGGATAATATGGAGGTGTCATAATGGGAGGATGACCTTTCGGTGACTCAAGCGGCATAGTAGTAGGCTAAACTGTAGAATCAATACCCCCCGCCATACTATCAGCCTCAGTAGTATAATTCAATCGTCTCCTCGATGAAGTAGCCTAAAATAACATAGATGATAAAATTAAACAAATAATAAAAAGATAAATAATATGAAAAACCATAATATTCAAACATAAATTGCACTTACAGTGTTGTTCAGATGAGACATATGTTGTTCATTTCTTCATATTCTTCTATTTCTTCTAATATCATCATATTCAAACATTTTGACCTAGAAATTTAAAATAATATTCTCAAATAAATAGAAATAATGAAAAATGTCAAATAAAACAATTGAATCATAAAACAATGAGATACATTTTCAATGTGATATTTATATTGATAAAATATACTAGTTAATTTGATATCATGTATGGAAGTTTAAAAAAACACATTCAATATTATGATAATGTCAAGTAAATACTTACAAATGTAACAATGTTTTGTGTGGTCTGTGACAATTTCTAGTTCACAATCTGTTCTAGCAATTGATTCATCTGTGTCATCAAATGCAACATTCAAATAAATACCGACAGGTTCATCCACAACATCATTTTCATCCATGTCTTCATCAAAAATATATCTGGGAATGACATCAACAATAACACTAAATTGTTGTTGTAACGGGTCAGTTATATAAAACACTTGTCTATCCTGTGATGCAAGAATATAAGGTTCATCGGTGTGAAGCTATAAATTCATATCAATCACTCTAAATCCACAGTTATCAATATGTATTCCTTGTTGTGTTATTGAATCAATCCACTTACATTTCATCATTGCGACACGACCAAGTGCATAGTAATCTAATAAAATGATTCTTTCAACAACACCATAATATGATATATTTTCTGACCGAGGTTGTCTATATGATGCACTCACATAACAATTTGTTGTGGCACTTATAATCACACCATCATGCTGTGTTGCCATTTTTTTTGCACAACTATTTATAACAAATTTAAATACATTGACAACCATTACTTTACAATCACGTACCACATCATTTGGACCAAAGGATAATGCTCTTACTTCATCTGATACTTCATTCATTGGTAGAGTTAAAACCTAAAAGATACCAACATTGAATATTAAACAGAGACATGTGATTATGTTATAAGAAGAAAAAAAATCTATTACCTTTGACTTTAACCAAGCAGCAAATTCTTTGTTGTGCATCAATTCCTTCCTCTTAATAGATAGAGAGTGATAACTCTTTTTTATAATTTCTAAATGTTCTCTACAAATATGAAATCTTAAAAATTTCATAAGATATGAAGAAATAACATAATGAAAAAAATTCATATTTATTAGTTTAATTACTTGATATAATCATCAAGCACACCACAGTTGAATAATACTGTACGATGAGCCATTTCCCACTCTTCTCTGCTTAAAGTACACAACGAGTATGATCCAGATATCCCCCCTATTTGGGGCAGTGAAAGAAATGAAGGATCAATGGGATCATATTGCTCATCTTCAGTTCTCATAAGTCGATTAGACCTCGTGGTGACGTTAGCCAAGTACGATGAATAGAAATCCATGCATTCTTGTGCTAAATAACATTTCATGATAGAGCATTCGGGGTGATATTTATATCTCACATAAGATTTCAATGTAAACATCATTATTTCTATAGGATACATCCACCGACTTGAAACAGGACCATGAAAAAGAACTTATGTGGGAAGATGCATAGTCAGATGTAACATACATGTGAAAAATGACTGTGGGAAAATTTCTCCAAGTTGCAAAGAATAATCGGTGCATCTCTCTACAATTTCTGCACAACACTTATGCTCAGTCTTTTGGCACAAAGGTCTCGATAAAAATGAAATAACTTAATCACAGCAACTCTAACATTATGTGAAATTAAATGTCGAATGTAAATAGGAATCAACTCATGTAACAAGACATAGTAATCATGGGTTTTAAGAGATTTTAGTTTCACATCTTATGTATTCACCCTTTTCAAAATATTACTTGAATAACCATTTGGAACCTTCAAACTTTCTAAGACCTGAAGAAATTGTTTCTTCTCCACATTTTTCATTGAATAACAGGCAATGGGGTCTTTCCACTTATTTTGACCAATTAACTTAGGATGAAGTTTTACTCTTATACCCCAATCCATCAAATCACGACGAGACCGCAAATCGTCTTTTGTTTTGCCTTTAACATTTAAAATAGTAGCAAGTAACATCTCACAAATGTTTTTCTCGATATGAATTACATCCAAACAATGACGCAATAAATTTGATGACCAATACGGTAACTCAAAGAATATGATTTTCTTTCTCCAATCATTAATGGAATTAGAATTAACATGTTTTTTCTTTCTGATATTTGATTGAATTTTTCTAAGAACATAATTCAAATCATCAAGTTCTTTAATAATATCATTCCCTGACATTCGTTGAGGTGTCTCATCTATCTCGATGGAATTATCGAACTGTCTTTGATTTTTCCTGTATGGATGATCCATCGGTAGAAATTGTTGATGCCCTATGAAGCTGAAAGTTCGTCGAAACTTTAATCTTTGGAAATGTGTATTTTTATACAAATAGGGTAGGATAATTTCCCTTTACTACTCCAACCAGACACCATTTCGTAGGCAGGGAAATCATTTATCATCCATAATAAAGCTGCACGAAACATAAAGTACTCCTTCTTGAATGCATCGTACGCTTGTGCACCAATAATCCAAAGCTCCTTTAACTACTCTATTAATGGCTTCAAGTATATATCAATATCATTTCCAGGATCACTGGGTCTAGATATCAATATACTCATGATAGTAAACAGCTTCTTCATACACATCCATGAAGGAAAGTTATAAATGTGAATGAAAATAGGCCAAGTACTGTGTGCAGTATGCATTTGGTGAAATGGGTTAAAACCATCACAGGATAATCCCAATCTAACATTTTGTGGGTCAGCTTCAAAATCAGGATGTAACCTATCAAATTTCTTCCAAGCCAACCTGTCTGTAGGATGCACTATTTCATCATTATCTTTATTTCTTTCATCTTCATGCCATCTCATATTCTTTGTCATTTTTTCTGACATAAAAAGTTTTTGAAGGCTGGGAATTAAAGGGAAGTGCCACATCACTTTATCTGGTATGCGAGATTGTGTTCCATATTTATTATTCTTCCACCTTGATGTGCCACACTGTTTGCACTGACTTAACTCTTCATTTTCCTTCCAAAACTGACAGCAATCTTTGGGGTAATAATGAATCTTAATAGATGAAAATCCAAATTTGTCAACCAACTTTGATTCCATGTAATTATTTTCTGGAATACATGCATCATCAGGCAGTAAATCCTTAATAAATTTAAGAAGATAGTCAACCACAGTATTATTAAATCCATACATTGCTTTTCCATGATATAATCACATTAAAAACTCAAGTTTGCTCATTTTTTCACATGCATGATATACTAGAGTATTTTCATCTTCCATAATCTTTATAACACTCTCAACGTCATCATCTTGATTAATAGATGAAAACTTTATTCCAGTATTCATTTCCTCTTTCACTGGTCTACATGAGGAGTTGGCTTTAGAAACAAAAGGAAACCGATTGGAAATCAGATTTTTCATACCAATCCTTTCCGCTGAATCGATGTCATTCACCACTTGCGTTGTTTCTCCATTGTGATACCACACATGATAATTTTTTTGGAAACCTTATTTAGTGATATGATAACTCACTTCCTCGTGAGTTAACCATGGTCTTCCAACACAATCAAAACACTGGCATCGAATCAATCCACCATCTAAATCATTAGTTAATGCAAAATCCAATAAATTTCGTAACTCCTTCTGAAATTCATCATTGATCTGATCAACATTGTACATCCAGTATCTATCCATTCTACATCATATAAACATACATTAAATAAATAATCAAGAAAATGACTTAAAATTATATGTATTGTTTCATAAAATAATAAGTAACCATCAATAACATCTCAATAAAAAAACATAACAAATATTATGGTTAAGGGAATTCATAAATGTTTCAAATTATAAAAAATCATGAATAGTCACACCTTTCTATGACCACATAAGATTATTTTGGTGTACCTCTAACACCCACATTAAAACCTAGATGTTTGAACAATGACCTATTATGTTTTTTATAGAATTATCAGATGGTAACCTCCATCCCTCTTGGACTCCCCCCCCCCCCGAACACCCCCCCCCCCCCTCCCTCCAAGGCAGCCCCCTGACCCCCTTGGATAGCCCCCTACCCCTGCACCCCCACACCCCTTGCCCCCCTCTCTACCCCCTGCACACTACTCCCCCAGACCCCTTCACCCCCCCCCCATCCTAGACAGCCCCCTTCCCCTTGCACCCCCTACCCCTCATTGTCAAGCAGGTTGTCCCTATCCTTTAAAAAGGTTAACGACCTACAATCCTTCCTGGTTCTTTGAAGAGAGTTATAGAATTTGGTATTTCCATCACCGTAGGTTAACCATTTAACTTTAAATGCTTGTGTTCTCATATTTTCTTTGAACGTGAGCAAAGAGTTGAGTTTGAATATCGTGTCTAGTTATTGAGTAGGATCAGTGATGAGGTCGGAGCTGGTGTTTTTGTTTTGTAGATCATTGAGGACTTTCTCAAGAATCATGATGTCATTGTTAACTTTTTTGGCTTTATAGTTGCACCATGTTTTTAGAGTCTGTTTGAGATGTTTCAATTTGAGGTTCCAGGCAAAGGCATCATTGTTATGAGACATTGAAGACCAATAGTTCTAGATGGTATGGTTGAAATCATCATCAGAGAACCACACATTGTTAAATATAAAAGGCAATCGGGGTTTCATGACATTAGAGGAGACATTGACCAAGATGGTATGATGATCAAAATTCAGATTGTGAAGAGTGGTGCTGGAGATAGTGTCCCATAAATCTATAGCAGGGACATTCATGAAGTCTCTATTAAAATTAGAGGAAACCATTTTGTTGTAATGTCTTCTATACCAAGTGTATTTTACACCAGTGAGATTAATCACAATGATATTAGTGTCTTCAATTGAGGCTTTAAATTATTTCATTGAAATTGAAGCATGAGAAGGTCCAATTTTCTTGCTTGAGTTAAGAATGGCATTAAAGTCACCAATTAGAAACTAGGGGTAGTTATGTTAGTGCCTAGGGATGAGAGATAATTCCAAATAGTTCTTCTTTCTTGGTATCTATTTTTAGAATTAACAAAGGAGTAGAAAGTATGTGTTCCATAAATGTTAAAGTTTCAAGTAAATATCTGTATAGAGATATTGAAAACACTAACATTGTGTAAATAAAAGTGTGAAAAAATCTATAAAGAATTAGCATTGAGTCTATTATTGATTGCACTAGTAAAAACATAATTATGTTGGAATAAATGTGATTATACAGAGGAAAACAAAATTTTATGTTTAGCGATGGAAAATAACATAGGATGATGGTTTTTAACCATTATTTTTAAAACAATGAACAAGTCATAGTTAGCGATACCCAGAAAATTACAAAAGGGGATCATCATTTAAACCTGAATTTGGAGTTAGAAAACCCTTTTCTCTTTATTCCAGATCCTTTTTTCTAGTAGTCCTTCTAACCTCTAGGTTATTTTTAGTGTCATGTTCTTGTTCATTCCAAGATGTGACTAGAATATTCTTTTTAGGTTTCTTAATTGGATCATTCATAGGTGAGTCTATAGAATTCTTAGAACAGATCAACAAAAAATTGATATTATGATTAGAATTCAAGTTTCCATATTTCATAGAGAAATCATCATTAATTATAGATGTATAAATAAGAGTACCTGAAAACATTGAAGTATCCACTATCTGTTGTTAGGCAGTATCCAGATCTGTTGGATGGTACAGATTCAATGGAAAGGAAATATTATATGCCTACATATGTTTAGGGTCCTGTACCAAGGAGGTGCAAGTAGTTTTGATAGGTTATACATCATTTTTAATATTTTTAGAAGTCATTTTATGTGTCTCAGTTGAAACAACCTTAAAAATACTCATCTGACTCCCTGATTCTACATAAATGGTAATAGATTTAGAGTGCGCAAGGGGAGAAGGAGCTAAATCCTTCTCTAAATTTTTGGTTACCAAATTCATTTCAAGAGTAGTATTATTATTATATATGAAAGATAAGTGACTAACATATCTCATAGCAGCATGAGTTAATGAAGTTTTAATGGTTGGGTCTATAGGATTCAAATTTCAAAGCATCAAAGAACTAATGACATCAACACTATTAGCAGGTTTTGAACCATAAAAAGAGTATAAAGTGGAAGAAGAGGTTGCAACGGGAACCTTTTTTTTTCTCCACCCTGGTATCCTCCATGGGCTGAATCTTCTTAATGGATCCAATGAGATCCTGCATTTTAGTCACCTGTACCGATGGTGTACTTACCTTCATTGATTTAACAGTTTCCAAATCCATGGAAATAGTTGCAGTCATACTACTAGTATGTGTGGTATCCTGAATAGATTTTGGGATAGACAATAGATTCCTAAAATCTATAGAATGGCTAGTTGTATCTATAGTTTTAGATCAATTATCAGGTACATTTGTTTTACTGTTGGTATGAATCTTTGTCCCTAATGAAATAATGGCATTTAATAGGGAGGGGTCCTCGATTTTTCAAGTACTTAAAGATTATGAGTGATCATCCATAGATTAAACAGGAAATGATCTAGTGTACACATAGTTATGAGGGGGTGTAGTGAATGCATTGCATTCATTGCATTCATTGCACTTCAAGTTTTTACCTGGGCTATATTCATAATTTTGGTTAGATTCTGAAATTTTTTCGGATGAGCATGTATTAGATTCGTTCTTATTGGATATCCTAATATTGTCTAAAACCAAAATTTCAATTTCTTCTAAGAGGCCTTTATCTTTAATGGAGTTTTCTTCTTATTCAGCCATATCATCCCGGTTAGCACTTGAGTTATCCCCTATGTATATCACTTTTTTTGACTATTTCACCCAAGTTTTAGATTTCTTTGATGGGGGTAAAAGTATATCTATAATAGGGGCTTTATCCTTTTTATTTCTCATAATATCCTTCCAATCATTTTCAACTGGTTCTGTTAATTGTTTTCTAATTACTATAATGTTGAAAATTGTATGACCAATGATCTTACAATGTTCGCAAAAGGGAGGTTTCCTCTCATATTAAATTCTAATTTCAGTTTTGTAGTCATCTGAATTGAAATTAATTATGGTGGGAATCTTTGAATCATGTTTAATTTCCACCATAACTATAGAAAAGAGACATAAGTTTGCATTTAATGTTCTATGATCAATTTTGAGGATAGTTCCTATGGAGGAGACAATATCATTCAGAATTTTTGGGTGCCAAAAGAACCAATTAAGACCATGTAGTTTGACCCAGACTTTGGATAATGTATTCCTATGTGTGTGCGGATTGAAGTTAGAGTCCCAATTAGAAATTATGAGTAAACCAAGTTTAAGATTGAGGTTTTCAGTCCTCCAAAATCCCTATAGATCCTCTTGCGATTTCAACAAGATATGAAAATATCCTTTTCCTATTGAAATTAATTTCTAGTTTGAATAATTCCAGCATAGAGAAATATGTGTATGTAATTCTGATAAATTCAATCAACTTTGAGGTATCAGAGGTGAGATGTTACCATGAATTAGATCGGGTTGCCTCGTTTGGTGGCAGTGACAGGTAGCGTCACGAGGGGGATGAGGATGGGGCAGTGTCGCGAAGGTCGTCCGGGAACTATTGGGGGATAAGGATCGGGGATAGGATAGGTCGCCAAGTCCGTCGGTGAAGAAGGGTCACTACCAAGAGGAGATGTCACCGCCGTGAGGAGACGTCGCCGCTGAGAGGAGAGGTCGCCTCCGAGAGAGGATAAGTCACGATGGTGGAGGATGGCGGCCGAGATAAGAAGTTACACAGAGAAGAGAGGTTCGTGGTCGCAGGGATAAGCTGGGTCATGAGGGGTCTGGGGAGAGGAATCGTGGAGGAGCCCAATATATGGTCAAAAAAAAACTTAGATACAAAATTTATTAAATGTGGCTATAAACAATGATTTTGCCACAATTTTAATAGAAGTGTGGCTATAAACTAAGCTATAGCCATGGAATTATAAAACTGTGGCTATAGGTCCGTGGATATAGCCTTGTTTTCTAGTAGTGCCCCTTGAAAGGTGGATTATCAAAAATCAATAAAAAAAATGAAGGCCTTTGGGCCATTAGAGGAGTCTAAATTGAAAATATAGAAAACATAACTTAAACACACAGTCAACTAAAAGAAAAGACACAAGCAGCAACTGCATTGCGAGCAAGGCTCGGTCCTCTTCCCAAGTCTCCATCCTAAGCAATAATGAACAGTCAAGCATCAAAATCATCATGTTTTCCCTTATCAATACCTGCGAACATGTAATCTACTCGAGTTTCGATGATGCTCAAGTAGGGTGTGAGATAAAATCCCAGTAGGCCAGCACACATGGTGTCTAAACCTTTCCATTTCATGCAAAAATAGAAATGCACTGTGCCATTACATAGCCATTTCAAATAAATTAATTGCAGTGCAATGAAATAAATAAGTCGGTCCGGGTCCAAAACAGCACATGTGCCTGGTCACCTACTTCAGCCTAAGCTGGTAGTCTGAAAGGGTACCTATCAACAGAAATGCATGAACATGAATATATATATATATATATAACCCATAAAGCAAGGTAAAACCAGGAAAAAGTATACCCCAAGCTTGTGATTTAACTTGGGGTTCAGGTCCAGTGTCAACCAAGCACACTTCCACATATAAGGGGAAATATCTCAATTCTCAATAGACTCAATTAGCAATAACATAAACCTTAAGTGTGTCATTATTTAAGGTTTAAGTTGAGAGTTGTAGTTTGAGCATGTCCTGAAGGTATTGCTACGGAACATCCGTCAATTTATCCAATGCCACCGAACCCATCCAAGACAATCTTTTGAAAGACCAAGTATCACCCGAGGCATGGATTTACCCTGAGTCTATCCTGATCTCACAAAAAGGGGTCAAGTGTCATCTGAGGTTGGCTTATCCCCATTGCCAACGGATCTATCCCGATGGGCCCTTTTAAACCGGTATTACTCAAAAGTATTAGAAAGTCCGGGGAAGTCTCAGTCTGGCAAAGCCAATGACACCGCCCCCCGATACATATAGGTAACCCCTCAGGAACGGAGGATCTAAGTGTGTCCTTTAATACGAGACCCACCACCTTTCTCTGCCCTAAATTTAATTAAAGTTTTCACAGTAGTAGATATGACATAATTAGTATATAAAGTCGTAGCTTAAAAACTAACCAGATACACTCGTGCATCACAAGGAATAAATTTAACAGTACAACACAACAACTTGCAAGGAAATATACATATAATATCAATCTCAGCAGATAATTAATATTTAAATAATAAACAGTTCAGCAAAACAAGTTCCAATAATCCAACAATTGAAGTTCATGTTCAAGCAACTATTTATTTAATTTAATTACAATAAAAAGTTGCTTCGCAACACATGCAATTCATCAAACAATAAACTCGGCTAATGGAATAATACACTGATCATGTCGGCACGCCCAAAGGGGTGTCCAACTTTGTTGCAATAATTCAAACAACTATTCATTTAATTTAAAAATAATAAAAGGGGCTGCGCAATACCCGCAGCTAATTAAATTAATAACCCGGCTAACGGAAAAATACGCTAACTATGTCGGCACACCCAAAGGGGTGTCTGATCTTGTTGAAAACATTCAAAAAAATAATTTAAGATGATTAAGGCTTCAAAAATTAAACAACACCATTAAATTAATTAAAACGGGTAAAATTGAAAAAAGCCGGTAGGCACCGACTAACGGCACAATGGTGCGTTTTTGATAAATCACAACGAAACCGAGGGAAAGCGAGTAGGAACCCTAACTTGTAGTTGTAGATGACTCTAAGATCCAGGGTATACTTTTATTTGACCTAAAACGGATGAAAACAAAGGATTTTAGAAAAACCCCCAAAATAGGGTAAGAATCTTCTGTGACGAAACTGCACACAGAATACTCAACGGAATCGAACAGTTCCACTTGTGAAACGTTAGATTTTCCCTGAGGTTTACTGCGCACCTAGCGGCGAAGGAATCAGATGTCGTATAAGGGAGAATCGGCCTTCCGTAGGGGCTGCTGGTTGGTGTGACGAGATTGAGGGGTGCGACGTGATGAGTGGGAGAGGGAGAGATAAGAAGAAAAAAGAAAAGAGAGAAAAAAAAGAAAAAGAAAAGAAAAGAAAAATAAGATAAAAATAAAAGATAAAGAAAAAAGGAAATAAAAGAAAAAGATAAAATAAAACAAAATAATGGAAAGTAAAATAAGCAAAATAATTAAAAATGGGAATCCCCCATTTTAATTATTTTCATTTTTTCCCGTAACCCCCTCTTTATTTTATTTCAGAATTTCTTTTTGTCCTTTCTTGTTTTATTTTAAATCTTCTTTAAATCACTTCTTACTCTTTTCAAATCCTTAATTAATTAATTAAAACCCAAACACCATGCCAAAGCGCAACGTAACATTTTTCATGAAATGTTTGTAATTATTTAAATTAAATAAAAAGCTGCTCGGGACCCGCAGCGAGGTGCGCAGGCACGCGCCCCGGGTCACTTAATTAATTAGACTGCAATAAAGTAAAAACGGTCAGTACCTAATTAAGTTTGGGATTTTATAATTACATCACTTATGATTTCAGGAATAGTGGATTTAGTTTATAATGTATTTATACAGTAAATTAATGTATTTTACTATTCATAAAAAATTTAAGTATTTCAGAAAATTCCCAAAACTTCACCCTAACCATTTTTCGATTTGTAGAATCCAAAAATGAAATCCATTTTTAAAAAATAATTTTCTAAATATGATTAATTTAATATTTAATTAAAATCCTAATTTACTTTTAAAATACAGATTTTAAAACATTTATTTCCTTATTCCTAGATATGGGTATATCAAACTTTGACTTGAATCTAATTTATATACTATCATAGGAAAGGCTAATATTCATTAGGGTATGTCACTATTTATAAGGGTAACATTACTATTCATAAGGGTATATTACTACTCACTAAAAAATAAGTTGCCCATATTAGACTCCAAATAACTTACTAATCGCAAATGTGTATGTCAGATTTTCACAATTCAAAACACAGAATTGAAACACTTATGTTTAAAGGTCACATAGTTCTTAGTAGTTCATTGTGTTGTGATTTCATGTGATTATATGACATATTTATAAGAAAAAAATTTTCTATTGAAAAATTTGGGTCGTTACAACATACCCCAAGTGGAAAACAAAAAAGTTTTTTTTGTTGATGAATTAAGAGATCTTTTTAAAATATTTTTGAGGAAAATATCCTTTTATTTTGAAAAAACTTTTGAAAAAACTTTTCTTTGAAAGTCACTTTTGAAAATATTATTTTAAAAAAATAACCATTTAAATATGAAAATTTTTCTTCAAATAAAGTGTGGCAGGTAAATCCATACATGTCATACGAGATAAATGAATATTCCTTTCGCACAGTAAAAAGTCAGAAAAATGCCTTGTTCATAAAGCGATAAGAATATTCCTTTGAAAACATTAGCAAAAGAAAAAAAGGTTAAAAATTCCTATTCTAACACATTTTGAAAATTATAAAAACATTTTTTAAATCATTTTAATAAAACATGTTTTTAGAAAAAAATGGGTTCTCTGACCAAAGAGAAAAATGTAGTCATATTTTCTTAAAAACATTTTCTAAAACATTTTAGAGTACCAAGGAGTGGTAAAATGGTAATAATACTTAAAAATTGTCATGAATAACCAGAGGATAACAAAATGAATGATTTTATTCAACAATGTTAATATAACTTCCTCGAATGGAAATGAAAGGTCATTAAAATTATTCTTGAGGAAAATAATCTTTAAACATTCTAAAGTGTCTCATACCACCTTGAAATATTTTAAATTATAAGCCTCATGAAGGAATAGAATTAAATTAAAGTTTTAAATACCATTAATATAAAATTATTAATGATATAATATATCAAAAAGTCAGTATATACACCACACAAAAGAAGTAAGTGGTGAATATGACATTTATCTCACATATTTAAAAAGTGAGATGAAAATCTCTTGCCCTGTGTCCGACTTTTCTCATGTGTATTTATATTCCTAAATAACAAAATTATGCTAATTATTTAATTAGTTGAGAAAAATTTTCATTTTTATCATGACTTTTATTTTTCTTTTTACTATGTTGTATACAACTACTTAAACAATTAAATTTACATCAGGTGTTCTGACCAAATTCAGTTTATGTGTTAAAAAATAACTTTGGTAGGTCAACTTTGGTCAAAGGGTCACTATATAAAATCTCCAAAATAATAATCATGACATAATTATAATATTTATACATCAATTATAATTCTAAAACCAATCATTAAATATGTTTATGAAAAAATGAACCAATATTTCAATCATAGAGACGGTAGGTCGTATAAACGCATGAGTAACATTCCCATTTTTCAATGATCACTATGGAAAGATGGTAAGTAACAATATATATTTCTAAAATTATAATTATATCATAAATAATATGTTATGTAATCATATATACTAATATATATAATTCTTATTATGTAAAAGGAATCCCATCGTGTCGAGTAGGTGGTATTCCACACGTCCAAGAACAACGTTATCACTTTTTAAGTGTGCGAAATGGTAATATAGAAAATGATATATATTTTATTTACAAAAAGTTAAATATTTCATGAATATAATTTTTTTTATGTCACATATTTTTAATTAAAATAAACCTTTATACATTCCACATATCGTGTGAACGAATCACATTTCTTTGAGGGGGTGGTAGTGCACACATCCACAAATGATGTTATCGTACTTACACAAAATAGAAATCATAAAGGTGTGTTATATAAAATAATTACATAAGTATAAATACATTATAAATATTATATATATCATATATAAACATAGTTTCCATCATAATTATCAACCATGAAAGGTGGTAAAGGAAAACGAACAATCATCGTTTCGTGAGGCGGTAGTTCATCTTACACATAAACAGTATGTTTGTTACCCATTAGATGAAAGTGTGAGTGATGTTAGGTTTAAAACTTATCATAAAAAATCATAGTATATTTATTATAATATTTTTTATATAATCATGTAATAATAAGATTTTAGGGGGTGAATAATGGAAATAAAACTAAAGAGCTTGAGGAAAATATGTTACCTCTTATTCGGGTAACTCCTTTTGGTTTACACCAAAGGGATCCCTTGGATAGATTTATAACCAAGGTGGGACTTCTATGTTTATGTGAGGTATTTTTAAGATCTATTTTAGAATATCTTGATCAATCTAATGTGGCTTCATATGTGTGAGGAAGTGGGAGGAGAGGAGGCCTTTTATAGTGGAGGTGGAGTGACACTCTTGTAAATTTTGGGAAAGGGAATTCCACCCACATTTTTTCCATTTAAAGTGGATAAAATAATGTACCAACATAGATAAAAGAGATTATAGGGTAAAATATTTCCATAAAATGGATCTTGTACAAGTTTCTAGGTCATTTGGGCCCTTAAGATTGATGTTTAGTCTCTTATTAAGCTTGATTTTAACTTAATCGTTGTAATTAATTTTAATTATTTTCACTAATGTTTTTAGTAAAAAACTAAGTTGAAATTATTAGAAATTATAAATCATTCTGATTTTAAATATTTAATCCATTTTTTCAATTTTAAATAACATAAGTGTTGGAAATTAATTTAATTTAATACTGCGGACGGGAAGACAATGTAGGTTTTTAAATTAAAAATGTCCAAAAGTTTTCTAATTTTTTATATTCAATTTCAATGTGAAATTGATTTTAATGAAATAAATTAGATTAATTTATAAAAAAATTGATATAATTATACTTTAAAACAAATTTAAAATATTATTTAAACTTATAAATAAATTAGATGAAAGAATAGTTTTGAATTAAAATTCAGTATTTTTCATTATTTATTAAAAAAAATGAAACTTCGCATGAAAATACCAAAAAATCATCCTAACCTAATTTTTATTTTTCTATTTCAAATATTAATTTTTTTTACATATAATATTTATAAAATTTCCCAAAATTGGTTTTTAAATAGGGTGTCCATTAAAAGGTGGTAAATGTGCCTTAATAAAAATATAGTATTTTATGCGTAAAATTAGGTTTACTCTTATTTTATGTCTATCGAATCTATTGGATGAATATAAAAAATATTTGGTTGAATATAATATATATATATATATATATTATTAATATCACTCAATAATTGTAATTAATTTAATTTATTATGATAAAATAGTTTTGTGAGCATAAAAATAGTTTTCTATAAAAATGTTTCCTTTATATTCAATTGGTTATTATATTCATTTCTAATTAATTTGTAACCAATGAATTCGTTTTATATTGGTTTAAACCATATATTTTTATAATTTAGTTAATAATATTCATAACGGATAGTTTATATCTTATTATATTAAATAATAATATTTTAATAATATATTATAGTTCGGTAAAACTCGGTTTTTCATGTAATGCAAGCCATCAAAGAAACTCATTATTGCTTATGACGTATGATAACATGGTATCACATGCATTGCAAGCTATAAAATATATTTAATTAATTTAAAATAATAAATATATTATAAATTCTTAGGATATTATATTCCCTTACGCACTTGGTATTGTGTGTCATACACGCTTTCAAATACAATGTTCTTGCTTTAGATTTCTAGGGCATCATAAACATGCTTATAATCAATTTCATATTCACGGATAAAGACTAAAACACTCATGAATGGAATTTTAAACATCATAAATTATTATAAATCATCCCTAATAGTAACATTAATGACCAAGAAATTATGGACATTAGAAGAAGAATAAATACAAACACCACTATTATTAAACTAATACAAATGATGAAAACTATTAACATCTGATGTAAAAAAATCAGAAGTATTCATGTAGATAATGAATATTTATGAATATTATGAATGAAAATACATATTATTAAGTTTATGAGTTATGTGATTAATATTTATATGTTTATGATACAAGATGTTAAATTATGATCATGGAAGTTAGGACAATAGGTAAGGATTTTCATCTCAAATTTCTCTCTTTAAGACATGTTTGGTATTATGAACCAAATTTAATTTATGTGGTGTATATAATACCTATGTGATAATTCATATCACGAATTATCTTTTAATAATTTTATTTTAAGTTTAATTACAATCCCTCTATTTTAAGGGGTTTTGATTAATGTGATACTCAAGCTGCAAGTGTTGTCTTGGTCTCAATTATAATTCTTTGAGACATAATAAATTATGTGCACTATATTTCTTTTATATAGTTAATTCACTACCTATAATGCCCAGACCCTAGTTATCCAGAGTCGGTGCATTATTACGTAACATTGGCATGATCACAAAAGATCAAGTCTCGAATGACTGATTAGTTTAGTAGCCTTGGAAACACTAGATACATTAATAAATGTTACATTACATCATAAAGTGAAAACTACAATAACATAGTCTCCATAGTCCACACCCATATCCCCTTTAGATTACCTCTAAAGGTCAGTCATAAAATATTTCTTCACATCCTGGGAAAAATAAAACATTGAAAGGGGTGAGCTCAGATGCTCAGTAAGGATAAAAATATAGCGGAAGCTTTCATAAATAAACATAAACATTTAAGGCAATGTATAACTAAAACAAAAGATTTTTAAACATGAACTTCAACATAATATGGAAAAAGTAAAATGAGATAATGCCATTTATTTATTCACATGGATATTCTACTGGTTGAATAATAACATGCAATATCAATAACCACTTTCATAATGATGGAATGCATAATGCCAGACTATCATAACCACGTAGCAAAGGCATCATGCCAAGACTACAAATAAGATTCTGTCAAGGCCTCGTTCCAAGACACTAGTTTGTCCCATGAGACCAGACGATGCATCAAGGAGCTATAGCAGGCCCCACCCATCACTTATTAATTCTAATGCATTCCTCATATGAATAGGTTTAAACATATCATAAACCATAACATAATCGTATCACATAAAACATGCATAAAGGAAACATAACATTTCCACATTTCAATCAAAAGATATCAATACAACACATTGATATAATAAAAATACTTTCAAAACCATTTTAAATACCAAAATAAAAGAAAATTAAAACTTGGTATTTATTTTTCATTTAAAAAAAGTTATGGCTTATAGATGAATCCAAAACTCAAATAATGATCATGGTGACGGAGAAGTCGTTGTCGCCGCATACGTACGACAAAAAAACATTACTTTTTGTCGTTTAGTAAAACGCTTCGTATAAAAATATTTCTTTTTAATAAATGTAAAAGTCAAAGGGTTTTATACACCGTATAAAAGAAAGTTTTGTATAAAATAAAATATGCCTCAATGAAAGGATATTGAGATGAAGTCCCTTACCTCGTGTCCGAATTGACTCGATCATTCTTTAACCTCCTGAATAATAAACTAGAGTTAATTTAAACTTGCCTAAGAACCTTTTTAAAGTTCATTATTCCTTTTATATCACTTATTACCATGTTATGAACATTATTTAATTATTTAAGTTAATAACGGTCGTTTTGTCGATCTTTGGTACTTGAGTCAAAAATAAACTTCTTATAATTACAAGTTGTTCATGTGGTAAAATATCCATTATATCTAGAATTATATTCATGATTTAGATATCATATATATCATAAATATCCAGTATATACATTCATTTATAATATTACATAACATTTAGAGGTAAGAAATGAAATGCACCGTTCATGGAGACGGTAAGCCGTACGTACGCATGAACGCTACTTTCATTTCAATTTCATATTTAATGGAATGAAATCATAATGATATAAAGGTATATTATAATTCCATTATAATATAATATATAATATCATTTACTCCATCCATTATATGACCCACATATGGCATTGACGATTCAAATCACTTTGAGGGGGCGGTAGTCCGCACTTCCTAAAATGAAATTATCGTGTTTACCCATAATAGAAGTCATAAAGGTATGCCATAAATGAAAAATGAATAATCATAAGGAATACATAAACATAATATATATCATATATAAATATAGTGACATCTTAATGCCCACCATGAGAGGTGTTAAAAGAAGATTGAACAATCATCGTTTCGTGACGCAGTAATTTGCCACCCACAGAAACAGTATGTTCTTTAACCATTAGACGAAGGTGTGTGTAAGTTTAAATCAAATCCATCTCATAAAAAAATACAAGTATACTGAATATACTAGATTTGTTACAAAATAAAGGAATAAAAAGATTTTAAGGGGTTGGAAAAGCAAAATAAAACAAAAGAACATAAGAGAAGACATTACCTTAAAATCGGGTAACTCTTTTTGATTTGACCAAAGGCTTCTTTGGGAAGACTTCTTCCCAAAGTGAGGCTTCTAGGAGCAAGATAGGGAAGTTGATAGAGTATTTGGGCAGAGTTTGGCCGATCCAAATGTCTTTTAATGTGTGAATAAGGTGGTAGAGGTGGGGGCCTTTTATAAGAGGAGAGGAGGGACACTCTTGGAAAGACATGAAATGTTACATTATTATGAAGTGATTTTCGGATTTCAAAGGTCCCAAAATTATATATTTCGAGGATAAGGTGATAAGGGTTCTAAATATACTCATCCAATAGGTTTTTGAAAAGTGTAAGTCTTCTATTTTACATTATCTTTTCATTTTATTTAAATCGTTAATTAATGAGATAATCGTTGCATCATCATGGTGTTATAAAAAATTTAATTTATTTAATGTCTAAAAATTATAAAAAAATACCATGATGTATGAAATATTTTTAGATTTCCAATGGATATTTATAGTCAAAAAGATAACTTGTATAACCCCTTGTAAAAATTGTTTTAGTAAAACAATGGATGTTTGTGACAATTTTATTTTTACTTTAAATAAAATGTTATTAATGTCATTTTCTTACCCAAGTGGCTCTGTGGGGTCCACAAGTTGACCTATGGATTGTCTTGGTTGGCCATGAATCATTCAATAAGGGTAGGACAAGTGTAAAGGTAATTTCATATTATTATAACATTATATTTACCTTAAATTACACTAATTACCTTTAATCACGATTAATAGGACTTAAAAGCTACTATTCACTAAAAATTATTTTAATCTCATTGAACCGCATTTTACTTCCAAATGACAATGATTTATGTTGGATTTTTGAAATTCAAATCACAGAGGTGGTAAAATTTCATTTAAACGAAATATCAGTTTTTTAACTACCACTTAGTGGTTTCACTATTCATTAAAAATTGATGTTTTTCAGAAAAATACTAAAAATTCACTCTAAGATATATTTGATATTAAAAATTAAAAAATGATGTCCATTTTACCAAATTCAAAACATAAAAGTTTAATTAATTATGTTTATATTTAATTCCCACTGTCAAAACAAATAACTTGTTTTTAAGAAACAATATCTATCAAAAGATTGACACTCGTTAATGTCCAATTTCAAAGTGAAATTAATTCTAATGACCACCATTGGATAAAATGGTAAAATTATATTCTAATTATAATTTAAAACCACTCAATAGTATAATTTATCACTATAAATTATTTTTATTAAAAAAGTAGTTTTTAAGTATTTTTCACTATTCATTGAAAATTGGAAGTTCTCAGAAAAACACCAAAAATTCAACATAGGATAATTTCAATATTCCGAATCCAAAAATGAAGTCCATTTTGAAAAATAGAATTTATATAATTTCAAAAATTGGGTATTTATATTCATAACGGCTACTTTTATTGGTCGCGGTGTGTTAGAATCTCGAACTTGCATACAATGCAAGCTATTACATTATTGAAAGAGAAGCATATCGTGAAAACGTGGGGTGTTACATTTTACCCTCCTTCAATAAATTACGTCCTCACAATTTGAAATTGTTCTTCAAAAATAAAATGTTTAAAGTAGAAAATACCTTTGTGGAAAACCCATATCGGAAATAGGGTTAATAAAATGTAGCCTTAATAAGAGGGAAAGGGAAATGAAAAAGTCACCACAAAATTATGATCTCGATTAGGATAACATTGGTGGAAATTAGAGACATATAATTGGAGGAAAAACATAAATATTTTTAGGGAGTTATTGAGGTCATAAATCACAAACAAGTGTAAAATTAAGGGCCTCAAAGCCTTCAATCTATGGTGATTTAAAATATCGTCAGTTCAACAAAACATAAGGTATTAGAATAACACATTTTTTTTAATATCCCTTTCCTAATGTTTAATTATTAATTTATTCATAGAATAAGAGAGATTTATATATATATATATATACTTGACAAGTAGAGTTTCAACTGTCAACTAATTTCTACCACAAACTCATCTTTCACTAGAAAAGATAATAGAACTCAAAAATATTCTATTTATCCTAAATGTATAGGGTTCCAAAAATAAACTTATATATCATCTATAAAAAACTACATTATACAATCCAGGGACTTTACGTAGTCCAGTGGTAGGCGATAAATCCCAATCGCACTATGGTTGTGGGTTTGATTCCCACAGCTTTGTCCGACGCGACGGGTTGTCACACGGTCTGCGTGTTGTCCTTTTTATAAATATCCAAAAACATCCTTAACAATAGTATCCAATGTAAAATATAATCCATTCCAACCTTTATAGTTATCCAAAATACCTATGTCCAGACTTTCTCTAAAAGGTCTCTAAATTCCAAAATCAATTCATCAGATTCCTCAAACAAAGTAAAGTTTCTCTGATTGTCACATACTAAAAATATGATTACCTTAATGAAAACAACAAGTACTACAGTACAATCCTTATATATATCACATTATTCTTATAACCATAACCTAGTTCTTGAGTCCAAAAACACAAGTACAATAATTATTCCACTTCAACTGTAGTAACAGCATAAGATTGTCCTTGCTCCCTTGGCCTTTTCTGAGGTAAGTTTCCTTGGCGCTTAGGAAATTCATTTGAATAATTACCCATTTATCTAAAATTTTAGCATTCAATATTAACAGCCTCTTTATTTCCCTTGTAATCATGAGCTTGGTGACCTTTTTCTCCACATTTATAACAAACTCTCATTCCTTTTATGCAAGTACTGGGGTGATTCTTCCCACAATTATTGCATAATAGAAAATCATTCTTTCCCTTTTTCCCTTTATCTGTCTCTTATTCCACCGTTCTCTTATTCCGTTGCTTTACATTATTGTCATAAGATTTAGAGAATTCCTTTTCTATCTTTATAGAGCACGAGACTATATCTTCGTACGTTGAGAAAGATTGTGATACTAAATCTCGACGGAGAAATGGTTTTAACCCATAAAAGAAATGATATATCTTACTTCTTGGGATACATATATAATCTATAGCATACCTCGCTAACCTTGTAAATTTGGCCTCATACTTTGCGACATTCTCATCCTCTTTTTGTCCCAGACTCAGAAATTGTCTTTCCATATCCGCTCGATCGTCACGAGGAAAGTATTTTTCTAAGAAAATTTCCTTAAACTCCATCCATTCCATACTTGATACTTCTTCATCTTCCTTTTTGTTTTGAATTAGCGACCACCATTGATCGGAATCTCCAGTGAGGTGGTAAACTGCCATGACAACTTTCTCCCTTTCGCTACTCCCCAAGGCGTGGAATATTTTCTCTAAGGAGTTTATCCATTGCTCAGCTACTAATGGATTTGTATCCCCATTAAATGTTGGTGGTTGTTGCCTCATGAAACGATCTAACATTGATCCTCCACGTTGTGGATCAGGGTGCTCCATACGAGTAAGGTTATTAATCATAACCTGAGTGAGTTGTCCCAGTATGGTGATAAGTTGATCAGCACCAGTTGTATCACCAGCTCCACTATAATTATCTTGAGCAGGAGGGCAATCCCTACATGGAGTGCGTGCATTGATATGGTTTCCATTCCTTCCACTAGGCACCATTTCTAAACAATGGCATAAACTAGATCAGTTTATGAATCAAAATACATAATTACATACTTGTAAAACACTTAACATAAATCGAACTATTTGTGGATATAATCCATAAAAAATGTTTTCTTTGAGGAATTATATACTCATAAACCCTTCATAATGGTTTGTAATGAAAATGGGAATTATCCTAAGCATATTCCCCGGGAGTGTTGTAACCAAGAGTGCAGCAAGGCCCGTTTTCGTGCACCAGTTCCCGTTCGAGTCTAGCTCAAAGCGGTGTTTTCGGGTTTTACCCCTAGGTACATCTGTGCCAGAGCCACCTCTACCTCCTCGTATCTAGACAGGGATGTATTTCTCAGAAAACTCACAAAATCTCTATAATACCAAAATTCTAGGAAGTTCGTCTATACTAATCCTCAAAGTATATCTTAGGGCTATGTGATCTAATCATACTTTATCTAAATTTAGCTTCCAAGGTTAGTACTAAACTACCTCTGATACCAACTGTAATGCCCTGACCCCTGTTATCCAGATTCGGTGCATTATTACGTAACATTGGCATGATCACAAAAGATTAAGTCTCGAATGACTGATTAGTTTAGTATCCTTGGAAACACTAGATACATTCATAAATGTTATATTACATCATAAAGTGAAAAACTACAATAACATAGTCTCCATAGTCCGCACCCATATCCCCTTCAAATTACCCTTGCAGGTCAGTCATAAAATATTTCTTCACATCCTGGGAGAAATAAAACATTGAAAAGGGTGAGCTCAGATGCTCATTAAGGATAAAAGTATAGCAAAAGCTTTCATAAATAAACATAAACATTTAAGATAATGTATAACTAAAACAAAAGCATTTTAAACATGAAATTAAACATAATATGGAAAAAGTAAAATGAGATAATTCCATTTACTTATTCACATGAATATTATACTGGTTGAATAATAACATGCAATATCAATAACCACTTTCATAATGATGGAATGTATAATTTCATACTATCATAACCACATAGTCAAGGCCTCATGCCAAGACTACAAATAAGATTTTGTCAAGACCTTGTTCCAAGACACTAGTTTGTCTCATGAGACCAGCCGATGCATCGAGGAGCTATAGCAGGCTCCACCCATCACTTATTAAGTCCAATGCATTCCTCATATGAATAGGTTTAAACATATCATAAACCATAACATAATCGTATCACATAAAACATGCATAAAGGAAACATAATATTTCCACATTTCAATCACAAGATATCAATACAACACATTGATATAATAAAAACACTTTCAAAACCATTTTCAATACCAAAATAAAAGAAAATTAAAACTTGGTATTTATTTTTCATTTAAAAAACGTTATGGCTTATAGATGAAGCTGAAACTCAAATAATGATCACAGCGGCGGAGAAGTCATTGTCACCGCATACGTACGACAAAAAAAACATTCCTTTTTGTTGTTTAGTAAAACGCTTCAAATAAAAATATTCCTTTTGAATAAATGTAAAAGTAAAATGGGTTTATACACCGTATAAAATAAAGTTGTGTATAAAAAAAATATGCATCAATGAAAGGAGATTGAGACGAAGTCCCTTACCTCGTGTCCGACTTGACTCGATCGTTCTTTAACCTCCTGAATAATAAACTAGAGTTAATTTCTACTTGCTTAATAACCTTTTTCAAGTTCATTATTCCTTTTATATCACTTATTACCATGTTATGAACATTATGTAATTATTTAAGTTAATAACGGTCGTTTTGTCGATCTTTGGTACTTGAGTCAAAAATAAACTTCTTATAATTACAAGTTGTTCATGTGGTAAAATATCCATTATATATAGAATTATATTCATGATTTAGATATCATATATATCATACATATCCAGTATATACATTCATTTATAATATTACATAACATTTAGAGGTAAGAAATGAAATGCACCGTTCATGGAGACGGTAAGTCATATGTACGCATGAATGCTACTTTCATTTATATTTCATATTTAATGGAATGAAATCATAATGATATAAAGTTATATTATAATTCCAGTATAATATCATATATAATATCATTTACTCCATCCATTATACAACCCACATATGGCATTGACGATTCAAATCACTTTGAGGGGGCGGTAGTCCGCACTTCCTAAAATGAAATTATCACGTTTACCCATAATGGAAGTCATAAAGGTATGACATAAATGAAAAATTAATAATCATAAGGAATACATAAACATAATATATATCATATATAAATATAGTTACATCTTAATGTCCACCATGAGAGGTGTTAAAAGAAGATTGAACAATCATCGTTTCGTGAGGCAGTAATTTGTCACCCACAGAAACAGTATGTTCTTTAACCATTAGACGAAGGTGTGTGTAAGTTTAAATAAAATACTTATCATAAATACATCCTAGTATATTTAATATACTGGTGTTGTTACAAAATAAAGTAATAAAAAGAGTTTAAGGGGTTGGAGAAGCAAAATAAAACAAAAGAACATGAGAGAAGACATTACCATAAAATCGGGTAACTCTTTTTGATCTGAGCCAAAGGCTTCCTTAGGAAGACTTCTGCCCAAATTGAGGCTTCTAGTATTAATAGAGAGAAGTTGAGATAGTATTTTGGCAGAGGTTGTATGATCCAAATGTCTTTTAAGGTGTGAATAAGGTGGTAGAGGTGGGGGCCTTTTATAAGAGGAGAGGAGGGGCACTCTTGGAAAGTCATGAAATGTTACATTATTATGAAGTGATTTTCGGATTTCAAAGGTCCCACAATTATATATTTAGAGGATAAGGTGATAAGGGTTATAAATATACTCATCCAATAGGTTTTTTACAAATGTAAGTCTTATATTTTACATTATCTTTTCATTTTATTTAAATCGTTAATTAATGAGGTAATCGCTGCATCATCATGGTGGTATAAAAAATTTAATTTATATAATGTTTAAAAATTATAAAAAAAATACCATGATGTAGGAAATCTTTTTATCTTTCCAATGGATATTTATAGTCGAAAAGATAACTTGTATTACCCCTTGTAAAAATTGTTTTAGTAAAACAATGCATGTTTGTGACAATTTTATTTTTACTTTAAATAAAAAGTTATTAATGTAATTTTCTTACCCAAGTGGCTCAATGGGGTCCCCAAGTTGACCTATGGATTTTATTGATCAGCCATGACTCATACAATAAGGTTAGGACAAATTTAAAGGTAATTTCATATTATTATAACATTATATTTACCTTAAATTACACTAATTACCTTTAATCGTGATTAATAGAACTTAAAAGTTACTATTCACCAAAAAATATTTTAATCCCATTGAACCACATTTTACTTCCTAATAACAATTATGTATGTTGGATTTTTGAAATTCAAATCACAGAGGTGGTAAAATTTCATTTAAACGAAAAATCAGTTTTTTAACTACCACTTAGTGGTTTCACTATTCATCAAAAATTGATGTTTTCAGAAAAATACCAAAAATTAAATCTAAGATATATTTGATATTACAAATTCAAAAATGATGTCCATTTTACCAAATTCAAAATATAAAAGTTGCATTAATTATTTTTATATTTAATTCCCGCTGTCAAAACAAATAACGTGTTTTTAAGAAACAATATCTATCAAAAGATTGACAATCGTTTATGTCCAATTTCAAAGTTAAATTAATTATAATGACCACCATTGGATAAAATGGTAAAATTATATTCTAATTATACTTTAAAACCACTCAATATTATAATTTATCATTATAAATTATTTTTATTAAAAAAGTTTTTTTAAGTATTTTTCACTATTCATTGAAAATTGGAAGTTCTCAGAAAAACACCAAAAATTCCACATAGGATAATTTTGATATTCTGAATCCAAAAATGAAGTCCATTTTGAAATATAAAATTTATATAATTTCAAAAGGTGGGTATTACTATTCATAACGGCTACTTTGATTGGTCACAGTGTGTTAGAATCTCGAACTTGCGTACAATGCAAGTTATTGCATTATTGAAAGAGAAGCGTATCTTAGAAGCTTGGGGTGTTACAGTACCCATAGATATATTTTTATTATAATCTTTGTATTTCATGGGATTTACTGGCGAGATCATTTTCTCTCATTCAAGTGGTTATTGATATAGTTGTTTCTTAGTAGTGAGGATTTTTTATAACTCAAATCCCCTTATTTTAGTTATGATGTTTTATCTTGAACATTGTTCTTACATGATTGGGTTCTCCCATAATAATATTTTATTGTATGTTACTTTATAATACTCTTTATGAAAATGATTTTTTATTAAAAGAAGGTTTTATTACACTTTTTACAATGTGGGTTTTCAATAAAGGTAAGTATTAAAAATGATCCTTTAATAATCAAATGTTTTGGATCCACATTTCCTATATAAAACATTATCTCATTTTCAAGGCTTCATTATTAGAGATTATTTGAAAAATAAAGGTTTTCAATCATTTTTAACTTCACCTTTTGAAAAATACTTTTTTATTTGACCTGTAACTTCATCTTTTTTGTCAATGTTAAAAATGTTTTCTAAAAGCTCCTTTAAGTTTTCAATTTTATTTAACATTACATTTTGAAAATGGTATTTACCTATTAGTGTTTATGTTTTACTATTTTCAATCTAATATATATTTTTATTTTGGTGGGATGAACTCTCGATACTAAAAAATACAATCCATGATCCCTTCCTGGGTGGTATCATTCAAGCATTCTTTTGGGCTACCGGTTTGGGCTTGGAGTCCTTAAAGCCTTCTGGCCACCCAAGCCCTTCTGTCCAGTAAAGATTTCGGGCCACCTCAAGGCCCTTAGGGCCACCTGATTTGTAGTTGCACAGATAGATTCTACAAGGAACCACTTTAGAGGAGGAAAGAGCAGGGCACATCCACCATAGTAGGACTAAACGGACTTTGGAAGAATGAGAGGGTATGGCATTTGTCATCGGTACCGCACCTGTGCACCCCTGCACATGGACATGCTAGTCGAACAGTCATGAAAAGGTGGAGAGCTGATCACGATGAAAATGTTGGGGAGGAGCAGTTTCAAGTAGTCATAGTCTGTATGATTTTCTTAAGACCTACGGGTCATGTAATGTCTTCAAGCCTACGGGAAATGTTATTCCTAAGCCTACGGGCCTTGTAAGGTTTCCCCCTCATACCTTGATAGGGGGTTTATCAAAAAATCAATAAAAAAAAAAAGAAGGCCTTAGGGACATTCAGTCGATGTATTTCATTTATACCATCATACTTCAAGGTTTCTTTTGTTGTATTAGGAATATGTTATTTTAAGACCATTTTCATTATTAATATATATGGATTATGATCATGATTATTCAGGTGTTAATTTATATATATATTAATTTCTTTATATGGTGTGAACATCACATCTTACATAATTCATATTGGATGATGTTCACCTAGAAATAATAGTATTCTATTGACAAGGGAAAAGTATTGGCATTTCATATATTGTTATTTAAATATGAATTATTATTGGAAATATGACTACGTATTATTTAAAAATATACATTCTTCCTATAAATGGGTTAGGATCATGTTTCCCCTTTTATTAACATGGGGAAAAGTATTGTCATTTTGTATATTTTTATTCAAATATGGATAATTATTGGAAAGTATAATATGTAATGTTTGACCATCCAATTTCATTCTCTATATTGGTTATGGTAATTTTATCTATTTTATTTATATGGGGAAAGGTATTAGTATTCTTTATGATTATTGATTACTAATATAGTTTGATTATGTATTTCATTTCCATATTTCTCATTATATAGATAGCCAAGTTTTATTGGGTAGTAGGTTCCTTAGGGAAGGTATGTAAAGTATTTTTGACTATTATGGTGAATGTATTAAACTAAGTTAGGTGATGGGTGTGGCCTATAATTTTATATTCCCTCAATGAATTTACATGTATCATGAGATGAAATATATTTGGGTATTTGGTTTATTCCTACCCAATTCATCAAGATGTCTGGAATGTGGTCTTGATGATATGTGTCTCAGCATATGACCTTGAAGGACTGATTAGTTTAGTAGTTTTGGAGAACCAGATATATACATGATACCCATTTTACATTGGGAAAAGAAAATAAAACATAATATATAATAATATAAAATAAACTTCATCCTTGAAAACTCATTCAAAGATCTCTTCTTCATATCCTAAGGAAAGGAAACAAAATAAGGGCGAGCTCAAATGCTCCGCAATGGTTAAGTGCAGTGGAATATTTCATGAATAATTAGAGAATAATCAATATAAAAATGTAAATAATAGATAACACATTTCATTTAAACAACTTTAGTACATAAATAGATAAATAATGATCTATATAGAAAGGTAAATAACTAAAAACTCATTCCATTTAATCAATAAACTAAGAATTAAATATATCCATAGATAATATAATTGTGAAAGTATCATGGATAATAATAACTAAATTATTAATGAAGTCAATGATTAATTATTGTACATCATGACCCATGAACATGATACCTCTACCATCAATACCATTCACAAGATGGTTTAAACTACAGGAAAAAATCCAATTAATGATAACGTATGGATTTGTCTCATGAAACCTACTGATGTATCGAGGGGATGTATAATACTAGTCCTCAACCATCACTATAGGTCCAAATAATTCCTCATATATCAAATAACTTATTTAATTTACAAACAATGTGATCAATCATCAAATATCCATATTGAGTAAAGAATACAGTTTTATTAATATTTTCACAGTCAATCAAATAACTTTTAAAGTAAACATTGTATGTAAAAATGGTATAAAATTTAAGAAATAATCATATACATCACACAATAATGTGTATATTTAAAATAAAATTAATTTCCAATGAAAAATTATCACAAGAATGTGATTTTCTCAAGAGAAAATTAATAATCACAAAAGAAATTGAGATTGTACAATAACTTTTACCACTTTCTAGTTTTAAATTCAAGTCCCATTAGATGAAATAATTAAAATTAAAACTCAAAATACCATGAATAATGAATTATTCATGATATTACATGTCAAATTTGCGTTATATACACCATATAAAAGAAACTAGGTGCATAACATTACAATATGCCTCAATGGATGAAATTGAGATGAAATCCCTTACCTCGTGCTTCATTTTGGTTGAACATGTGTTAAAATCGTGTATAGTGGTTTTAAACATGTTATTAACTTATACCAAAACCATATTAACATTTATAATATCATATAATATTATTTTATAACATCTTATCACCCATTAGTTAATTATCCTTCGTTGTTTTTATTATTTTGGGTGTTAATTTCCTTGCTTTATCATGTGTGTTTCGTCATGAAAGATCCAATTATTGAACATATTATATAGTTATATCATCTATAGAATAATAATAATGAAATAATTATCATATTTTTACATCAATTATTCTTTTAAAATTAATCAAAAGGGATGGTTATGAAAATGAAGTATGTTATGATCATGAAGTCGGTATATCATACATACGCATGAGTAATGTTTCCATTTTCTAATGATCATTATGGAAAGAAGGTAAGTAATATATAATATTTAAATAATGATCATAATATCATATATACCATATTATATACTTATATATATCATCCATGTGGTTTATTTATGAAAAGAGATTCACATCGTTTCGTGAAGGCGGTAGTCCACACGTACACGAACAATGTTATCATCTTTAAGTGAGTGGAAAGGTAAGAAATAAAATTATATATTATATTTACATACTTACAAAAATTTCATGAATATCATAATTATTTCATTTATATCACACATAATCATTAAATTTATCCTTATCACCTTTCATGTGAAGTGTTAATGAAAGATGAATAACATCGCTTCGTGAGGCGATCATTCACCGTACACACAAGCGACGTCATCATATCTCCTATGGAATAGATTTTAAAATATATATATATATATATGATATAATTAATATATAGGTATAAATATTTTATAAAAATCATATATATACTTTAGATCCATCATTATAACCGACCATGAAAGGTGGTAATGGAAGAACGAATGACATCGGTTTGTGGGGTGATAGTTCGTCGTACACATGAATGATAATTTCATAACCTATTTGATGGAAGTGGAGATTTTTTTCAGTCATGAACTAATTATAATAACATCCCATTATATGTAAGATAATTAATTTATTATATTATCATGTTTTAATAATAATTGAATGAGGTGGAGGAAGAAATAAAATTAAAACGCTAGTTGAAGAACATTAACTCTTCTTCGGGTATCCTTCTTAGGTTTACACCAAATAATTAATGGGATAGATTTATGCCCAAAATAAGGATTATCTGTTGAGATTATGGGATTTTTAAAGTTATTTGGGTGGGTTTTGGTTGATAAAAACTTCTTGAGGAATATGAAGAAGTGAGGGGAATGAATGCCCTTTTATAATTGAGGAGGAGTGGCATTCTTGTAAATAACAAAAAGTATTAACTATTGGGAAGTCAATATTACCAAAAGTGGATCAAAATTTGATAATTAAAGGTGTGTGGGGATTATATGGTCTATAAAAACCTCTAAAACACAATAAAACACATGTTTTAAATATTTTTTTCATAACTTCTATGTTTCCCTACTTTTACAATTTTGGTTTTTCACTAAGGTAATTAGTCCTTTTAACCTAGGTAATTTATCCTTTAATAATAAAATAAAATAATAATTAATATATAATTTGGATACACTAATTATAAATATGAAATCTAATTTATAAAATAAAAATCTTTTGTGTGTTGAAAATTAATTTTAGCACAAGCGCGTGTAACATGAAAAAATATTGTTTTAACATTAACCACGCTAACAGATTTTTTATAATTTAGCTATCAATATTGTAATTATAAAATAAAAAATGGTAATATATGATTATAATTAAAATTTTAAAAACACTTTATATAATATATTATTTTTAGTAATTTTAAATCATTTTATAAAATAAAATTTATTATAAAATGACATTAATGTCAATTTTGACATTATTCATTTAATTTGAATTGAAAAATATCAAGACAATGGTGGAATTGGAATATATTATGCTAAAAAATTTATAAAATTATATAATCGTGTAAAAAATAATTTATCTCAATAATTCATTAAACTTACTTTACTTTTAATATTTTTAGTATCATTTATTTCTATTAACTAAATAATCACTAAGTTGGTGTTTCTTAAACATTTAAAGTAATTATTTCATCTATAAAAATTAAAATTAAATTATCATGATAAAAAAAACTCATTTATATTTCAAAATAATATTTAAAACCAATCATATTTTGTTTTTTCTCTATCCCAAAGCTTTATAGAAATTAAAAGCACGAAAGGTTCTTTTTTTGTTTTCTTCACTTAACTTAATATATAGGCCACTATTATTGAAAAGTGTCCCAAAAACTGATAAAAATAAATCCTAAGGTTATAAAGGTCTAAATATTTCCATCATATGGTTGTGGGAAAAGTCTATAGCTCATTTTAACTCTTATATTCTTAGTTTAAACCACCGATAAACGCAGTTTTACCTTGACCACGGTAATTAATTTTTTATGTTTTCATTATTCAATGTTGGTAAAAAATTAAGTTGACCTTATTAGAAATTATAAATTATTATTATTCCAAATATGGAATCCATTTTTATCAATTTAATTCATATAATTGGAAAATTTTATTTTAAAATTAATCTTGTGGACAAGATGAGAAAGCGGGTTTTAAACCGAAAATGTCCAAAAGTTTACAAAGTTTTTATTTCAAAACTCAATATGAAAATGATTTCAATAAACTAAATTGGATTAATTTATATAAAATTGAACTAATTTTATTTTAAAACCAAATCAATATATAATGTAACATTATAAATTATATAAACAAATAGGCAATTTTTAATTAAAATTCTGTATTTTTTCACTATTCATAAAAAATGAAACTTTTCAGAAAAATCCCAAAAATTAAACCTAAGATAATTTTCGTATTCCAATTTTCAAACTGAATTTTATGTTTTTAAAAAAAATCTAAAAGTGGTAGAAATTAATTTTAAATTATGTGTGTAAAGTGTGATTAAACCTTCTTTTAGAAAAATATAATTTTTCTGATAACATTTATTTTTATTTCAAATGATTATTATTTTATTTATAATAAATAAAAAAATAATGAACATTTGTAAACTATATATTTTCATAATTTAGTAAATCCTATTCATACCCTCCATTCTAACACCAATGTGATAACTATTACATTAAACAATAATATTTTAATAATATTTCACATTTGGTTTAAACTGAGTGTTGCGTGTAATGCAAGAAAAACTCAGTGTCACATATAATGAAAGATAAACTCGGTGTTTTATGTAATGCTAGCTAAACTCAGTGTTGTATGTAATTTAATCTATAAAATACAATGTTCTTATTTTATAATTTCATGGTGTTACATTCTCCCCAACTTAAATAAATTGCATCCTCACAATTTAAACTTGATCTCAGTAATAAAGGATTTGATATTTGAAAATAACCTTCTTGAAATCCCACATCATGAAAAGGGTTAATAAAATATCCTCTTCATAAAGAGAAATGGATGTGTGAACATTATCTATAATAACATATAATAGATTTCTAAATTAGGATAACATAGGTACGAAGTGAAAACATGGACTTGAAAAAGAAAAATAACACCCAATTGCTGATGGAGAGTGATAGAGAACATTAGTCGCAAGAAAGCGAGTGATCTAGAAAGGGTTAATGACCAAAATTCTATAAACTAAAGAGGCATGAAAATGGTCATTGATATCATTGAAAATGATGATAACAAGATAACAATTTATTTTAAAATCCTTTTCCTATTTTTGGGGAATTCCTTTTCTATCTAGACTTAGAACATATGAAAATGCACTTACTTGATAGATCTCTATTTTATAAGGAAAATTTCATATTTTGGTTACGCTTGGATCATTTTCTACTTCATTTTTTATTATAATAAATGAATATCCAAGAATGAAGTTTTTTATGCCTAAAGAACAAAAAATCACTTTTAATGGATCATAAGATCCATAATAGAATGATATTTCATTCCTTCAATATCTAGTTATTATTATAAAAAAATGGTTAGTATATAAGTTATACAATATTTATAAATCTTCATATAGTGAATTAATACATTTATCTCTAGAACCTCATCCAAATTTCAACTTAAACCTTTTCATAAATGGTTAACCTTCTAACCTTTACAAAATATTAAGATCCAAAACTGTAGAAATAAGTTCACTAAATTTCCAAAATGAACCTATCATTAATCCCCTAAACAATATAAAGTATCTCTTAATCATCACATACCAAACATGTGAATACCTTAATCATTCATAATGCCCCATATCCTTACAATTGAAGCATTGAACATTGGAAATTTCTTTCTATACCTTGAAATCAGGAGCATGGTGGCCTTTTTCTCTACACATATGAAAAACTACAACTTCCTTCAAGAAAGTACTAGGGTGTTTCTTTCCACAATTATCACATTTGGGAAAAATCCTTTTTTCCTTTCTTCCCTTTATCTATTTTTTACTTTTTCATCATCTTATTTTCTTGATTCCATTTCATTCCATAAGGCTTGGAGAATTATTTCTCTATCTTGATAGTATATAAAAACACTTCATTATATAAAGAAAAAGTCTGAGAGGACAATGCCCTTCGAAGACTTGGCTTAATCCATTCAAATAAATAGTCAATCTTAAACTCTGTATGGAATATGTAATCCAAAGCATACCTAGCTAACCTTGTAAAGGTATCTTCATACTTATCAATATTTTATTTATGATTTTAATTTAATCTAAGTAACTTCCTTGTTGTCTCATCGTGTTGCTCATAAGTGAAATATTTTTCAAAGAATGTATCCTTAAAAGATTTCCATTCCATGAGTTTTATTTCTTCTTCCTCCCTAGTATTTTAGATCAACAACCACTATTGATTAGAATCACCTTTGAGACAATAGACATCAATTTTAACCTTTTCTTATTCACCACATCCTAATTCCATAAATATATTCTCTAGAGACTTAATTCATTGCTCAGATACCATTGGATTAGTAGTTTTACTAAATGATAGGGGCTTCTACCACATAAAGTGATCCAACTAGAATAATCTCTCTATGGAACATGTTGCTCCATCTGCACAAGGTTATTTGTCCTAACCTTATTAAGCTACCCTAATATAGCCAAAATTTTCTCTGTTCCAATACCAACAGTATTTGTTTCCTCATCAGGGTAATCTCTACATTATCCAGGAGTATTGATACTCGTGTTCCTTCCAAGAACCATTTCTAAACAACAGAATATACTGGATTAGCTCATAAAATTTTAAACTTTAAATCATAATGTATAGTTCTAAATATGATGTAAAACTTAACATAAATTAATATTTATGCATTTTTAATCTTATAATTATAAACTTTGGTTTCTTTGGGGATATATTTATATTCAAACCCTTCATAATGTTTTGTAAAGAAAATATGATTTATCCTATGAATATCCCTCGGGATTGTCAAAACAAATGCGCATTAAGGAATATTTTTATGCACCAGGTGATGATTGGGTCTAGCCCAATGTGGCCTTTTCAGATTTATTACCCCTAGGTACCTATGTGACAAAACCACACCCACTTGTAGTGTCTATACAGGGATGTATTGATAGGAAAAACCACTCAATCTCTATCTGACAAAAACTTTAAGATATTCTTCTATACTAATCCTAAAAATTTTTCACACGGTTATAATCTATAATCTATATTTTCCAAAATCTAGTTCCCAATTATTGTACTAAAATTCTTTCAATACCAACTGTAATGACCCCGACCCCAAAAGTTTGGAGCTAATGACTTTATTACATTGGCATAGACATACAATGGGTCGAATACCAAAGGACTGATCAGTTTAGTAGTTTTGTAGAACTAGATATATACACGATACCCATTTTACATTGTGAAAATAAAATAAAATAAAATACATAAAAACATCAGATAAACTACATCCTTGAAAACTCATTCAAAGATCTCTTCTTTATATATTGGGGAAAGAAAACAAAATAAAGGTGAGATCAAACGATCAGTAAGGTTTAAGTACATTAGAATATTTCACGAATCATTAAAGGATAATCAATCTAGAAAGGTAAATAAATGAACACATATTCCATTTAAATAACATGAATGCATGAATAGATAAGGCATAATCAATATGGCAAGGTAAATAACTGAAAACTTATTTCATTTAATCAATAAACTGAGAATGAAATACATCCAAAGATAATATAAATATGAAAATATCATGGATAATAATAACTGAATTCTTAATGAAGGTAATTCTTAATTACTGGATTTCATATCTCAGACACATGATACTTCTACCATCAATACCCTTCACAAGACGGTTTAAACTATAGGAAAAAACCTATTTAGTGTTAGCTTACTAATTTGTATCATGAGACCTACTAATGCATAAAGGGGGTATATAATATCATGGACCACTTTTCACTATAGGTCTAAAGAATTCCTCATATATTTAATAATCAGTTTAATTTATAAGCAATTTTCTTTATCATCAAATATCTGTATTAAGTAAAGAATGCAGATTTATTAATATTTTCTCAGTCAATCAAATAACTTTCAAAGTAAATACCATATATAAAAATAGAATATGGTTTAATAATGAATCATATAAATTACACAATAATATGGATATTTAATATAAATTTAATTTTTAATGAAAACTTATCACAATAAAGTGATTATTTCAAGAGAAAGTTAGCAATCACAAAAGAAATTGAGATTGTACAACAACTTTTAACACTTGTTAATTTTCAAGTCAAATTCCCTTAGATGAAATTATTCAAATTGAAACTCAAAATAACATGAATAATGAATTATTCATGTTATTAATTGTAAAAGTTGAATTATATACACCATAGAAAATAAATTGGGTGCATAACATTACAATATGTCTCAATGAATGAAATTGTGACGAAATCCCTTACCTCGCACTTCTTTTTGGTTGAACATGATATAAACTAATTTATAGTAGTTTTAAACATATTACTAACTTATAAGCAAACCATATTAATATTTATAATATTATATATTATCCTTTTATAAAATATTATCACCTGTTCGCTAATTATCTTTCATTATTATCATTGTTTTAGGTGTTAATTACCTTGTTTTCTCATGCTTGTTTTGTTAAGAAAGATTTGATTCTTGCACATATTTTATATTTTCATAATCTATATAATAATTATCATGATATAATTATCATATTTTTACAAAAATTATACTTTTAAAACCAATCATAAAATATGGTTACAAAAAATGATGTACGTTACGATCATAGAGATGATAGGTCGTACATAAGTATGAGTAACGTTTCCATTTTCCAATGATCATTATGAAAAGAAGTTAAGTAATATATAATATTTACCTAATGATAATAATATTATATATACCATATTATATACTTATATATATCATCTATGTGGTGTGGTGATGAAAAGAGAGTCACATCGTTTCGTGAAGGCGGTAGTCCACATGTACGCAAACGATGTTATCATATGTTTGTGAGTGGAAAGGTAAGAGATAAAATGATATATTAAATTTAAATAATTATAAATAAATCATTAATATAATAATTATGTCAATTATATCACATATAATCATTATCTTTATCCTTATAACATTTAATGTGAAGCGTTAGTGAAAGACAAATCACATCGCTTCGCAAGGTGGTGGTCTGCCATGCACACGAGCGACGTTATCGTATCTTTAACAGAATGGATGTTAAAAAAGACATATATGATATAATAAATCCATATTTATAAATATGTTATAAAAATACTATATATACTTTCTATCCATCATCATATCCAATCGTGAAAGGTGGTGATGGAAGAACGAATGATATCAGTTCTCAAGGCGGTAGTCCGTCGTACACACGAACGATGATTTTGTAACCTATTTGATGGAAGTGTAGATGGTTGTAGTTAATACCCTTATTATAAAAAACATCATATTATATTTAATATACTATGGTTATTATAACATCATTGTTTAATAATAATTGAAGGATGTGGAGGAATAAATAAAATAAAAACACTTATTGAAGAACATTACCTCTTCTTCAGGTATCCTTCTTAAGTTTGAACCAAAGACTTCCTATGTTAGATTTATGCCTAAAATAAGGCTTCTATGATGATAATATGTAATTTGTAAAGTTATTTTTTCATGTTTTTGTCAATCCAAATGGCTTGTAGGTTGTGAAGAAGTGAGGGGAGTGAGTTCCCAATTATAATTGAGGGGTGGAATTCTTGTATATACCCAAAAGTATTCGCTATTGGGAGGTCACTCTTACCTAAAGTGGCTAAAAAATTAATAATTAAAGGGTTGGAGAGATTATATGGCCTATAAACACCTCCAAAACACAATAAAACACATGTTTTAAATATGTTGTTTCTTTACTTCTAAGTTTCCTTACTTTTACCATTTTGGTTTTTCACTATGGTAACTAGTCTTTTTAACCAAGGTAATTTATCCTTTAAGACTAAAATAAAATAAGAAATAATATATAATTTGTACCCACTGATTATAAATATGGAATCTTATTTATAAAATAAAAATTTTATGTGTGTTGAAAATAAATTTTAACACAAGCGCATGTAACGTGCAAAAACGTCATTTTAACCTTAACCACACTAATGAAGTTTTTACTATTTACCAATCAATATAGTCATTATAAAATAAAAATTGGTCCAAAATAGAACATATATTATATTCATTAACATTTAAAAATATATTTACATAAGATATTATTTTTAGTAATTTTAAATAATTTTATAAAATATCATTTATTATAAAATAACATTAATGTCAATTTTGACATTATTCATTAAATTTGAATTGAAAAATATCAAAATAATGATTGAATTAGAATATATTATGTTAAAAAATTTATAACATGATATAATCAACTAAAAATTAATGGAACATAATAATTTATTCAATTTACATAGTGTTTAATATTTTTTGTATCGTTTATTTCTATTAACTAAATAATCATTGAGTTGGGGTTTCTTAAAAAATTAATGTAATTATTTAATCTCCAAAAATTAAAAATAAATTATCATGATAAAAAATCATTTATATTTAAAAATAATATTTATAACCAAAAATATTTTGTTTTTTTCCAATCTTAAAACTTTATAGAAATTCAAATCATAGAAGGTTCTTTTTTTGTCTTTTTCTTTACTTAACTTATTATATAGGTCACTATCAAGGAAAAGTGTCTCAAAAACTCATAAAAATAGAGAATAAGCGTATAAATATCAAACTATTTCTAGAAAATTTGTGTTTTATAATTTGGTAGGAAATTTCAACCCTTATCTTTTTAGTTTAACCCCTCATAAATCCATTTTTACCTTAACTGTAGTAATTAATTTTTATTATTTTCACTATTCATTTTGGTCAAAAATTAAGTTAAACTTATTATAAATTATAAATTTTTCTTATAATAAATATTTATTCCATTTTTAAAATTTAATTCATAAAAGTGGAAAATATTAATTTAAAATTAATCATGTAGACACGACGAGAAAGCGAGTTTTTAAATAGAAAATGTTCAAAAGTTCACGAAGTATTTATATCAAAATTCAATATGAAAATTATTTCAATAAAATAAATTGGATTAATTGATATAAAACTAAAATAATCTTACTTTAAATCAAATTCAATATATAATTTAACATTATAAATTATTTAAATAAAAAGAAAGTTTTTAATTAAAATTCAGTATTTTTCACTATTCATCAAAAAAAGAAACTTTTTAGAAAAATCACGAAAAATAATCCTAATATAATTTTTGTGTTCTGATTTCAAAAATGAAGTTTATTTTTTAAAATAAATTTTCTAAATTTTGTAAAAAATAATTTTAAATTATATACACAAAGTGTGTTTAAACTGTCTTTTAGAAAAATACAGTTTTTCAGAAAACATTTCTTTTTCTTTTAAATGATTCTTATTTTACTTATAATCAATAAATAAAAATTGAACATGTGTCAACTATATATTTTCATAATTTATTTAATCTTTTTCATACCCTTCGTTCTAATGACTAGGTGATAAATATTACATTAAATAAAAATATTTTAATAATATGTCATGTTTCGTTTAAACTCGGTGCTGCATGTAATGAAAGTTAAACTTAGTGTTGCGTGTAATGTAAGATAAACTCAGTAGTTCATGTAACATAAGCTAAAATCAATGTTTCATGTAATGTAATATATCAAATACAATGTTCTTATTTTATAATTTTGAGTTGTTATAGAGAGATTGGGAGATAGGGAGAGGGGGGAAATGAGAAGGATTGCATACACATCTGTGATAGGATCTGTTGTGTATATCATGTTATGTACTCGGGTTGATATTTCCTACACTTTAATAATTGTAGGTAGATATCAAACTAATCCAGGGGAACATCATTAATCTAATTTTATGGCTATCCTTGATTATTTGAGGCATACAAAGGATATATTCCTAGTATATAGAGGAGATGGGGAACTAGTCATCAGTAGATATGCTGATGATAGTTTCTAAAAAGATCAGAATGATATAAAGTTGCAATAAAGATATGTATTTTGTATTAATGGAGGATTTGTGAGCTGGAATAGTTCAAAGTATTCAGTTTTTGTTGATTCTATAGTGGAGTTCGATTATATAGAGTCTTTTAATGTAGTTAAAGAAGAAGTTTTGATTTAGAACTTCATCCAAGATCTTGATGTGATGCCTAGTAGTAGAGATCCTATCACATTATATTATGATAATATTATAATGGTTTCCCTCACAAAGAATAAAAGGTCATGTCAACAGATGAAGAACATACTCTACAAATATCAACTCTTTAGGTATTTTTCTCACTGCTGGAATTTCAGGATATACCCACACCTCTATACCAATAGTCTGTAGAATCGTTGGTATAGAGTTATAGCCCGCACTCTATACTAACGGTCTATAAAAACTATTAGTGTTATGTAACATATACCAATTTTTTTTAATAGATCGTTATTATAGGGATGAAAAATATGAGGCATGGCCTCCCCTCCTCCCCTCCCCACCCAAGATCCCTAATTCTCCTTACCTCAAGTAACAGCCTACCCTATCTTCTCCCCCAAATATATCCTCTCATTCATTTATTTTTTTCTCTTCTTATTCAAAAGAAAATTGGTGATTTCAGAATCCATAATATCTTCTTTTGAGCATTATATTCATTTTTATCTATGTATAAAAAACTAATTGAGATCATTTTAGGTCATGATTCTTCCCGATTCTTTAAATGAAGATTCATTTAGATTATATTGGTTATAGTATTTCATAATAAATGTGATTGTGGTTGATAATTTTTAAAATTTATTCATTCGTTACTTTTATATAAATCCAATATAAAGTTATTTTTTGTGTAATATTGATGCATGTATTTCATATATATATTTTAGGGTGTTTTAATAGAATAATTTGTGTAGTATAATTGACATTTCTGCCAATATTTGGATTGATTAAATTGTTTTATGATTTATGGTAGAATACTACCAATATTTGTAAAAGGAACAAAAACTGACGATTATTATGAGCTGAAGACACTTTTTTCCGTGAAGAAAAGCATCGCAGTGTGACACTGGAGAAATGAAGCTAGAATTGTACAATTCACGTTGTAAAAAATTTCATGTTAGGAAAACATTTTAGGTCATGAAAACATTTAATTTCATTAAAAAAATTCATTTTGTGAAAACATTTCATGTCATGAAAACATACAAGGCATGAATCAAATATGGGATGTGAACTTAATCCTAAGATAGATCAACAATTTCACAATGTGAAACCAATTCACATTGTAAACCATCCTAGAAAAACCTAAGGAGGAATTTAACATATGAATAAATTTATTCCATAGACTTCCATTAAACACAATGTTGACTCGAGGCTCATAGTGGGACACATTAATAATGGATTAAATTAAAATCGATCTCCCTGGAGTTCTTTAAATAGAGGTTCATGTTGTGTTTGTCAAGGAAATATCCAGAGACCAAATCCTAGAGTAAGAAGTTGCGATGTGCAGGGTCCTCACCAGTTTTACATCTCTACTCTTTTATTTGTGATTTATTTTAATTTCTTCCTTACCTCTTAATCTCTCATAACTAGGATGATGGGGTAAAACCCACCTTGTTCAAGGGTTATGTTGTCGAATATGGAATGTGTCATTAGATCTATTTTTTATTCTTATTCATGTATTTGGTTTGCGGAAATTTGTTTATCCAATTCATGTCTCTTTCTTTTTTTAATCATGCCCATTGGTTAATAAATCTAAAATGAATATTATAATTGTTCCACTAATTACCATAAATTGAGGCATTTCCATTTTCACATTCAAGGAAACTAGGTTTAAATATGGTATTGAGACAAACTCGATTCGACAATGCCTCAATTACCTAACCATGGGAAAAAGGGGATTTTCAAGTTGAGGAGAGGATACCATAACCATTGGATCCACCTCATCATTACTCTAACGCTAAACATGGATTAATAATTTAATTTCTAAAATCCAATTTCACCTGAACTATGAAACTACAAAACCCCAACATGCTTTCAAAACTCAGTTTTCAAAACCAAAAAAACTACTTTGATTTTTTCTCTCCCTTTCGTAAAATCACTTTCAGAACCAATATCTATTATTCAACCTCTTTCTTAAAATTGATAAAATAAAAAAAATATTTAAAAATTATAATTAAACTAATTTCACTTTCTCTGTGGGTTTTCCCTCAACCTGCAGCATACTACATTTTAATTAATTAATTTTACTAGTCTAAGTTTTATAAATTTTTTATTTTTATTAGACTCATAGGAAAAAAACAACACCCTTTGGGGTAATAAAATATATATTATATGGTTATGTAATTAATTAATTAATTAATTAGTTTGTTTGTTTTGTTAATATATTAGGGGGTTGTGAAATTATCCATTTAATTGTTTTATTTTCATAATTGAATGATAAAAATTACTACATAATTAATTTTAATCTAATAGTATGTATTAGTTGTTTTTTATTCCATGTATTATACTTTATTTGGGTCACTACTAGTATATATCAATTATATCATATGTCATCTCTTATTATTTTTTTGACTAGCTACTAGTATGGTTTGATGAATTCATGTTAAAATTGGTATTTGGATTATCTTATTGGAAATGATCTGTAGACATGTGATACTAAATCTTGTCTTGATGGTATTATGAATGTTTCCATGATAAAAACATGTATATCAAAGATAATAGCTTTCATGTTGGGTGGGACATTTTTTTTATTCTTGAGTAAATGTTTTCCATGATAAAGACATATGTATTTATTTGTATTTATTTCATAGTCTAAACAAGAAAGTTGTTTTTAAAAAAACTCCTTTATAAACACACATTTATTTAATTAGATTATATAATAGTTGTTTCTTTTTCCATGTCTTATACTTTTTTTGGATAATTACTAGTATGCATCGATTATAGAATATCCCATCTCTCGTATTCTTTGTTTGAATAGATATTAGTATACTTTCATGAATTTCATATTAAAATTGGTATTTGGATTATCCTATTGGAAATTTTCTGCATACATGTGATACTAAATTATGTCTTGATGGTATTATGAATGTTTCCCTAATAAAAACATATGTACCAAATAAAAGAGTTTTCATGTTGGGTGGGACATTGTAGTTTTTCTTGAGTAAATGTTTTCCATGATAAATATATGTATTTAATTGTATTTATTTCATATTCAAAACAAGGATGTTTTTTAAAAAACAATTGCTTCATAAAGACATATGTATTTAATTGGATTATGTAATAGATTTTTCCTATTCCATGTCTTAAACTTTTTTGGTTTATTGCTATTATGCATCGATTATAGAATATATCATCTCTCTTGTTCATTGTTTAGATATCTACTAGTATGATTTGAAGAATTTCATATTAAATTAGTATTTGGATCATCTTATTGGAAATATTTTGTAGTAATGTGATAAAGAATTGTGTTTTTATGGTATTATGAATGTTTTATTGATAAAAAATATATATATCAAAGACAAGATTTTTCATGTTAGGTGGCACATTGTTGTAATTATTGAGTAAATGTTTTCCCTAATAAATAAATATGTATTTAATTATATTTATTTCATATTTAAAACTTGGGAGTTTTTTTAAAACAAATGTTTCATAAATATATAAATATTTAATTGTATTTATTTCAATACAAATAAATTTGAACTGAACTAAATTGAAGGAATAAGATTAAAACAATATGAAAACAAATGTAAAATAACTGAAATGATTTGAATTTGTATTCAAAAGATTAATATTTTTCATGAAGTTTGTAATTATTATTTACTATGTTATTATGATTAACAACTTTTTTATGTAGTAGAATAGATAGAAGTTAGATGTATGATACTGATTTAATATCAATCGAGTTTCAAAAGGAGTTGAATTTATTTTATATTTTTTATTTAAAATGCTTTAGAAATAGTTCATATAAATTGGACTTGTTATAATTGTGTTCAAAGACCCTGGTTAATTAGGGATGAAGTTACCTACTAGAAAACAAAAGTTGGTTTAAAAAACTATTATGCCCGGCATCAAAATAGAGAGAAAAGGAAATCTCACATTATTCATGATCTAAATAAAAGTAGTGATATAGATAATTTGATATTTGATTAGTTTCCTTTTATACATCATCACAATAAAGATAGTATTATAATAAAAGAAGACATCAATACCTATATATATGAGTCAACTAATGAAAATGATGATGTTTAGGGAGGGAAAAATTTAATGGATGATGTCAGGAATCCTCTATATCAGAAATTTAAAAAAAATAAAGATGGGATTTTTAATGTGACTATATCACGGGGAAACCATTTATGTAATTTCTAATACTTTCATTGATTATATTGTTACTTTTTTGAAGGAATTACTTCATGATGATCTATAAATTCTCTCAAGTAATTATATGGAATGGAAGTTAATTAAGATTCATGGATTTTTTTATTAATAAAATTCATGTCTTCTCAAAAGATTGAAACTTATTCTCGAAAGAAACCATAGACCTAAATTATTGTAAAGGATGTGGTATATCTCAATGGAAATCAAATGGATATGGAATACCGTCTCATGTCACATAGAAATTAATGTGTAACTTTCCATTGACTCATATGTTGCAAAACCTTTTTATGTATGATGAAATATCAACAAATATGTGCTAGTATAATATTAATATAATTAAGGATATTAATGAGTTGGTTAATCCTAGATATGGATTAGCATTGTAGACATTTGATGCATGGTATCCTGATTTTTCAATTAATGTGCATAATTTTATGTTTGGTCTATCATGTGGCAGTTTTAATCTATTTGGTCTGATGCCCACTTCTCACAACACATGGCCAGTTTTTTTCGCATTTATAACCATCCTCCATGGATGTTCATAATAAACCATTCACTTTATTGACTATACTCATATTTGGACCTTATAATCCTATAAATGATATATATGTGTACTTGTAACCTTTAATAAAAGAGTATAATCATCTTGGGGATGTGGGTGTGCGCACATACAATGCTTCTTTGAAAAATATATTTCATATATGTATTGAACTTATATAGACAATAATTTATATCTATGATTATGAAATGATTTCTATTTAGAGCATGAAGGTAAAATAACCCTTTCCAATTTTTGTGAAGAATAAATTATTTAGAAAACTTACTTAAATATCATTGTAGTTTTAGTTTTATGGGACATCGATGATTCTTTACAATGGATCATACATACAGGTATAATCATCGAAGGTTTGAAAATACTTTTGAGATTGAGAATCCACCTCAGCATTTTTTTGGAACTAATGTGCTAAATTAATTGTATGATGTCATCATTTCAATAGGTAAAGTTTAAATGAAATCTAGTAAGATAAGGAATGTTCACACTAAATGAAATTACAATTGGAAAAATAAAAGTATCTTTTTTGATTTACCATATTATTTAACAAATTTATTATGTAATTGTTTATATGTAATGAACATTGATAAAAATATGTGTGAAATATTGCTTTAAATTCTTCAAAATTTCAAGTGGAATAACAAATTTGACTTTTAATCTCAACATGACTTGGTGGATTGAGGTATTAGACCAGAACAATATCTTGTGTGTATCAGTGAAAATAAATAGAAAGTCCTTTATGATTTTATGTGATGACACCATCAATGAAAAATAAATTTCTATATGTATTATAGAATATCACTATTTTTTATGGTTATTCAAGAAATATATCTAAACAATTCAATAGAATAGAGTTGAAACAGAACACCTTAAAAACTCGTGACTATCACATCCTTATTCATGAATTGATTCTAATAACAATCCATTATTTACTATCAAATAATTTAAGGTTTAAAGTTATTTGATTTTTCTATCTTTATATAGTCCCTAGTTATCAATGGTTTTACAAGTCTTTCTTGATAAAAATTTAGAAAGAGGAATCATTAATTTTGTGTGAGTTAGAGAAAAATTTTCCTCTATATTTTTTCACTTACATATTACATCTAAATGTTCATATTCTAACTAAAATTCTTCTTGGGGGGCATTGATTTATAGTGGATGTATCCAACCAAAATAAATATATACAAAATGAAGTTTTATGTCTGGAACAAGAATCAACCTAAATATTCCACTATGAAAGGTTATTTGGCTCAAGAATGTATAGATTTTTGTTTAATGTATTTAGTGGATGCGACTACGATACATAACCATCCAATGATAAATGAAAATGATTAGTATGAGAAAATTGATCCCACATTTTCATCTTGTCCCCAAATAGGGGTAATTCCTAGCTCATATGCATTGGATACATTGAGACATGAAGAGTGGGAGATGGTACATCACATAGTCTTATTAAACTGTGATTTGTTCGATAACTGCATCAAGTAAGTAATTTGAACAAGTATATGTTATATATTACTACATAGTTTCACATATATCTAAAACTATTATTAACCTTTTATGTAGTGAGCATAAAAAAATTATAAGTAGAATTCATTGTTCATTATCTTTGATAAAGAGGAAGACTTTGCATAGAAAATGTCTTTATGCTTGGTTGAAATCGAAGGTACGACCATTACATTAATAAAGTAAAAAAAATGTTCCTTTAATTTTAATATTCATATATATTTCAGTTATTGAGTTTAAATATTGACTATATCTCTCAAGAATTCAGAGTGTTGGATTTTGTTCCCAATTCCTTAGTTTGTGAATGAAAAACATTGGTAGTCAATGGGTGAATTTTTTTTTAACATTAATTGACTGTTGAATATGAGAATAGAACATGATGTAAATATTTTAACTAAAACAATAGATTGTTATGCCAGTGAATCAGATAGTATCGCTTGATATGAAAATGTGTCTTATTATAGTGTTTTTAAGAAAATGTTGATATGGTATTATTACTCTCATGGTCAGGTTGCTATGATAAAATGAAAGTGGTTTGATTCAATGATGTGAAATGTACATATATTGATAATTTTGGACTTAGAGTCATTAAAATATCTCAGTTATTGGCTATCGATAATCCATATATTTTGGAATCAATGGAGAAATAAGTGATTTAAGTGAAATATTGTTTGATACCTAATTTTGGTTTTATTAATGAAGTAACCCCAAAACATATTTTTTATGATAATGGAAATGAAATTAACACCATTGTTTCCTGCATTGGTCTTGATCAAAATATTTCATATGATTAATCAAATAGTCAAATTTTCAAAATTGATTGTGAACATGAAGTAGCAATGGGTAATATGTAGAAGAAACAATATGTGTTCTTAGTTTATTCAGTTTATCTCTACTTGGGTATTTTAGGTTGGTAAATTTATAATTGCTTTATTTTGGTTTTAGTTTGGAAGTGTATGTTTAGTTTAGTTTTGTTTATTTTTTTTACATTGAATAAGATTTATTTCACTTCCAGAAAATATTTCATACAAATAACAACACTAAACTGATAAAATAGAACTTATTTAAAATAGGTTTCTAAAAAACATCTTTAACATCATTTTTAAAAATTGGTTTAATCGTGTTTTAAAAAAATAGTGTTTAAAATAGGTATTTATAAAAACTAGTTTAATACAATATTTAAAAATTGGTTTAAATTTTTTTTCAAAAACTGGTTTAAACTGATTTTAAAAAATATTTTTTAAAATAGGTTTATAAAAATACAAGTTAAAACATTTTTTAAAAACTGATTTAAAATGGGTTTTTAAAATAGGTTTAAAGCGTTTTTTCAAAAAAGTTTTAAAAAAATATTTTTTAAAAGTTTTAAAAAATAAGTTAAAATGGGTTTTAAAAAAAGGTTTAAAACTTTTTTTAAAAATAGTTATTTGATTAAGTTTAAAAAAAGGTTTAAAATAGATTTTAAAAACTGGTTTAAAATAGTTTTGAAGAACTAGTCTAAAACTTTTTTAAAAAACTGTTTTTTAAAAGGTTCTAAACATATTGAAATGTATATAATTTCATAAACCAAATTTAAACTGATTTAATTTTATATCTTAAATATTATATAGTGTTACACCTAAAAAATTATCCAAAAATTCTCATTTCATTATGCTTTGATTATGTTGTGACATCTTTTATGCCTTTTTTGACTTCCAATTTTTATTCTTTAATTACGACATGTCGCCTCTTTTCCATTCTTTAGACTTCCAATTAATATTCCTTAATTATTTCATGGCACCTTTTATATCTTGTTTTTATTTTTCTATAGTATTTAAAATATAAAAAATATATTGAATTCATATGTATAATGTGAAATACATTGAAGAAGTGCATGGGAAAATATTGTTTGAAAATGATCAAAGAAAGTGATCTTTGGAACTTCCTCCTTGTTTTCCTTAGTGAGTATAGTAATTCTAATATTTATCAACTAAAATATATTATATTTTATTATATTATTCTTTATAAAATTTATTTTTTGGAGATTATTCTAATCCATAATAGATCTGTAACACCCCGACCCCAGTTACTCAGAGTCGGTGCATTATTACAAAACATTGGAATGATACAAGAAATCATGTCCTGAAAGACCAATTAGTTTAGTAGCCTTGGAGGTACTAGATACATTCATAAGTTTTATATTACGTCATGAAATAAAAACATCAACAACATTTTGTCCCCTTAGAACACACTTATATCCTTAGCCTATCCCTATAGGTCAACCATTAAATACTTCTTCACATCCTAGGAAAAATAAAACATAGAAAGGGATGAGCTCAGATGCTTAGTAAGGATAACAATATAGTATAAACTTTCATAAATAAGTATAAACATTTAAGGCAATGTATAAGACTAAAACAAAAGCCTTTTAAACTTAATCTTCATCATAATATGGAAAAGATAAATCAAATAATTCCATTTACTTATTAACATGGATATTCTACTAGTTGAATAATCACATGTAATATCAATAGCTAATTTCATAATGATGAAATGCATAATGTCGGACATCATAACCACATGGTCAAGGCCTCGTGCCAAGACTACAAATAAAATTTTGTCAAGGCCTCATGCTAAGACACTAGTTTGTCTCATGAGACATACTGATGCATCGAGGAGCTATAGCTGCCTCCACCCTTCACTTACGATGTCCAATGCATTCCTCATATGAAAAAGTTTTAACATAACATAAACATTCGTATTAAAACTACCATACGAAATGTCAATACTTTATCCATAAACCATGAATGGTACAAAAATAACACATCCATAGTCAAACGTATCACAAAACCTTCAATAAAATATGGAAGATTTGTATCATAATAAATCAACTTCAAACAAGTTTAAAATCTATCAAAGGATGTTGACATAGATGAAATGAATTTTTTTTAATGAAAAATACCTCTTTCTATTTTGAAAATATTTAAAAGTCACATAATTATAAAAGAAACATTTATTTTGAAAATATTATAATAAGCTTTTCTAGGAAGCTTTGACGCTGATATAATGGAAAAAAATATCCACACTCACCGTATAAGTTAAAAAAGACATTTTACCTTAATTTTGTCAAAAATTTCATAAAGTACCTTGTTTGGAAAAATGAAGGAAAGATTCCTTTAAAAAAATATATGGTAAAATAAGGGTATAAATGAATTTAACCCATAGTATAGTCAATTGTAAAAAATTTTTGAATTATATTTTTAAGAAAACACAGATATGGATGATAAAGAGGTCCCAGTAGATACTTACGTATTAACAACCTCGGATAAGTAAAGGGATTGTAGAATTAACCCTTACCTTGAACTTATCTTTGGTAGAGGGTACATTAACTTCCTTTATAATAGTTAAATCATTGTTATTAAATTATACAATAACCATATGCATAAATATAATATCATATATGATCTTCCAATATTACTTTGATAATAATATTTTAGTATTATTGTCTTTTTGGGTGTTAATTGATTCATTTTTATTTATATATTTTGTTACGTAAGACATGTTTGTTTTAGATAGGATGTATTTGATTCATATCTAGAATTATATTAAGTTCTTAAACATTATTTTTAATCATCAAATGAAAATTATTCTTGAATTATTACGATGGGGAATGAATCTCATCAAGTTTGTGGAAACGGTAATCCATACGTACGCACGAGCGACAATATCATTTAATTGAAGGTGAAATTGTATATAGTCGAATGTTATATCATATATACAGAATAATTAACATGTTATATTTATTATTTAAATCAATTAAGAATCATTATTATACTCATCCAAAAAAATAATGTATTGAATAACAACTACACCACGACGTAGAGACAGTAAGTCGTACGTACGCACGTATGTTGAATTTGTCAATGATATAATGGATAGAATAATGAATATGGTTGTACCATTTTTATAATAACATCACAGTATATAAAATATACTGGAGTTATTATTTTATAATGGAAATAAAAAAAGAAAGAGGAAGTGGAAGAAGAAAAGAACTTGAAAGAGGTGATGAAATATTTACCTCTTCTTCAGGTTCTTCTAATTGATTTGATCAAAAGGGCTCTATAAGTTGGCTTTATTACCAAAATAATGCCTCTAGGATGAAGGGAGAAAAGTTTGGAGGATATTTGGGTAGGTTTTTCTCGAGAAAAATGGCTTTGGAGGTGTGAAATTAAGAGAAGCGGAAGTACCCATTTATAATAGAGGTGATGGTCACTTTAACAAAAGCTTGAAATATTATTTTATAATAAAACAATTTTCGGTTTATAATGGCTCCAAAATGATTTATATTGAGTCTAAGGTAGGTATGGATATAAAAACTCTCAACCAATAGGTTTTATACAGGTTTAGGTCACCATATTACCCTTATCTTTTAGATTTAACTCTTAATTAAATAGTTTGATATTTACCATGTCTCTTTGTATTTTTATATTATATGGTTAATAAACATACTATAACAAGACAATAAAACCCCAAGTTATTCATTATTAATATATATAACCTTATATAAGTCCTTTGGTTGAACCTTATATTTTTAGGAATATTATATCAATTAATAATATAGTATTTGTTTTAAAAACTCAATTATGTCAATTTTGACACTATTTAGTATTTGGTTTTTATGAAAATCATAACAGCATGATTACTTTGAACAAAAATTATTCAATCAACCATAACATGTCATATTAACCTATAAAATTAGTTTAATTCATCAAAAGTCTCAAATTACATTTATTTGGATATTTATAATATCGAATATTTTAATATGTCATTAATAAGGTAATTACTACATCATCATTATGTCATAAATAAATTAACTTATTTAATGTCTAAAATTTATAAATAAAATACCATTATGTAGGAAATATTTTTATATTTATAATGAATATTTATAGTAGAATTTATCTTATGTATAACCCTATATTAAAAATGGTTTAGTTATTAAACTTTGAATTTAACACTTTTAACTCTTCTTTAAATAAAATAATAATAAATGTCCTAATCTAATCCAAGTGGAAAAAAAGGATCATATTTTATTCATAAGGTTGTTTTTGGTCGAATTACACTAATCCAATAGAATTAGGACATCTTTTAGGGTAATTATAATATCATTTTTACCCTTAATTACCCTATCTACTTTTAACCGTGGTAAATAAAAGTCAAAAGTTACTATTCACCAAAATTTATTTTCTACTTATTAAACCACATTTTACTTACTGATTTCAACCGTGTCTCTTGTATTTTTTAAATTTAACTCACAGAAGCGGTAAAATTAAGTTTTAGGCAAATTTGTAAATGCTCCTAGGAGGTGGATAAAAGACGGTAAAAAGTTCGATAAATTTTTTATATATCTAAACTTATTATAAAATGACTCCAATGAATTACATTGAACTTATATAGGTATTATGTATCTATTTTTACCTAAAATATATTTAAATAAAATAAATAATTATTTAAATTAAAATTCGGTTTAAAACAATAACTCAGTGTTTTTCACTATTCATCAAAAATTGAAAGTTTTCAGAAAAATGCCAAAAATTAACCCTAAGCTAATTTTGATATTTCGAATCCAAAAATGAAGTAATTTTTGAAAGATAAAATTTATAAAATTTCAAAAATTGGGTATTACTTTTCATAACGGCTATTTTGATTGGTTGTGGTGTGTTTGAACTCGAAGTTGCGTACAACACAAGTTATTGTATTATTCAAAGGGAAACGTAACATGGAAGCTTGGGGAGTTACATTATCACCTCCTTAAAATAATTTCAACCTCAAAATTTCTAGAATATTACTGCATAGAAAGATTCGGATGGTTCTTCATCATAAGTTCCTCAGGTTCCCACGTTGTCTCTTCCATCTTATGGTTTCTCCATAGAACTTTTATCAGACGAGTCGTCCGGTTTCTCAGCACTTGTTCTCTTGTATCAAGAATTTTGACAGGCTCTTCACAATAAGATAGATCAGGTACCCATTCAATTTCCTCATAGGTGAGTACATGCATTAGGTCAGGCATGTATTTTATCAATAGTGATACGTGGAACACATCATGAACTTTGGAGATACTTGGAATCATTTTCAAACGATAATCTACAACTCCAATTCATTATATAATTTTGAAAGGTCCAATGTACCTGGGACTCAATTTACCCTTCTTACTGAAACTTATAACACCCTTCCATGGAGATACCTTCAAGAAAATATGGTCTCCTACTTGAAATTCCAAATCCTTCCTTCGGTTATCGTCATAGCTCTTTTTCCTACTTTGGGATACTTTGATGTGGGTTTGGATAATATTAACTTTTTCTATTATTTCCTCAAAAAGTTCTGTGCCTACAAGTTTTATTTCACCAATATTATCCCAACAATTTGGTGTGCGACATCTCTTTCCGTATAACACTTCATATGGTGCCATCTGAATACTTGAATGGAAACTATTGTTATAGGAAAATTATACTAGAGGTAAATATTGATCCCACATACCTTGAAAGTCAAGTGAGAAAGATCTCAACATGTCTTCTAAGTTTTGAATAGTCCATTCTAATTGTCCATCAGTTTCAGGGTAGTAGGCAGTGCTCAAATGAAGTTCAGTATCCAGGGCCTTCTGAAGACTTTTCCAGAATCTTGATGTAAAATGAGGATCACAATTTGAAACAATCGATGTAGGTACTCCATGAAGTCTTACAACTTCATTAATATATAGTCTTTCTAGATGTTCAAGTGATAAATATTCTCTTATAGCAAGAAAATATGCTGACTTGGTAAGACGGTCAACAATGACCCATATTGCATCATTCCTTCTAGGTGTCTTTGGTAACCCCATGACAAAGTCCATCGTAATATTATCTCATTTATACTCAGGTATGGGAAGAGGTTTCATGAATCTTCTAGGTTGTAGCCTTCTAGCTTTTACTTGTTGACAAACCATACATCTTGACACAAAATCAGCAATCTCCCTCTTCATGTTGTCCCACAAAAAATGTTCCTTCAAATATCTATACATCTTGGTGCTCCTAGGGTGTATAGAGAAATTGGATCTATGAGCATCATCCAAAAATTTTCTTTTTAGATCAGGTATGTTAGAAACACAAAGTCTCTTCCAAAATTTCAAAATTCCATCTTCATATATGAAGTCACTCAATCTCCCATCATTCACAGATTTAATCTTATTTTAAAACTCTTCATCACCAGTCTGAGAACTCTTTATCCTTTCTAGTAAATATGGTTTGGAAACCATTTGAAAACGTATTGATGTTTCACCTTCCATGGTTATTTCCATATTCATATTTACTAGATCCATGAAAATATGATCCCTTTCAACTCTCATCATCTTCAAAACACCATGATCCTTTCTACTCAAAGTATTTCCCACCTTATTTGGCTTCCCTGGTTGGTAGTGTATAGTGCAATAATAATCCTTGAGTAGTTCAAGTCATCATCTTTGCCTCATGTTGAGTTCTTTCGATGAGAAAATATACTTTAAACTCTTTTGATCAGTATAAATCTCAGATTTTTTACCATAGAGATAGTGTCTCCATATTTTCAGATCAAAGATTACAACTGCTAACTCAAGTTCATGAGTAGGATAGTTTTGCTCGTGAATTTTTATCTATCGTGATGCATAGGCAATAAATTTATCATTCTGCATAAGGACACAACCAAGTCCTTTCTTTGAAGCATCACTATAAATAAAAAACTCATCATTCCCTGATGGTAGAGTCAATATAGAAGCATTGATTAATCTTCTCTTCAGTTCTTCGAAACATTATTCACACTCTTTTGTCCAAAAAAATTAACCCCTTTATGTGTGAGCTTGGTTAATGGGTTTTCCAATCAGGTAAAATTCTAGACAAATCACCAATAATAACATGATAAACCAATAAAACTATGTACCTCAGTTATACTTGTCGATGCTGGACATACTTGGATTTCCTTTGTCTTAGAAGGGTCAATAGAGATTCCATCCTTAGAGATAATATGGACAAGAAAATAAATCTCCTGAAGCCAAAATTCACACTTGCTAAACTTCTCATACAATTCATTTCTTCTGAGAGTCTTTCGGATAATGCGCAAGTGATTTTCATGATCTTCGTAGCTTTTTGAGTATACCAAAATATCATCAATAAATACCACTATAAAGTCATCAAGATATTCCTTGAAAACTTTATTCATTAGATCCATAAAGACAGAGGGTGCATTAGTCAATCCAAAAGGCATTAATGTAAACTCGTAATGCTCGTACCTAGTTCGAAATGCTGTTTTTGGAATGTATTCCTTCTTCATACACAACTTGTGATATCCAAATCGAAGGTCAATCTTTGAAAAATATTGAGCTCCATGAAGTTGATCGAATAAATCATCAATGTGAGGTATGGGATACTTGTTCTTTATTGTTATAGCATTTATCTCCCTGTAGTCAATGCACAACCTAATAGATCCATCTTTCTTCTTAACAAAAAGAATAGGGGCTCCCCATGGAGAAACACTAGGGAAAATAAATCTCTTATTACTCAATTTCTCTAGTTTTTTCTTTAGTTCCACTAATTCCACAGTATCCATTCTATGAGGGGTCTTCGATATGGGCCTTGAACCAGGAATTAAATCAATGTAAAACTCAATTTCTCGTTCTGGAGGATGTCCGGGTAAATCCTCTGGAAACACATCAACATATTCTTACACAATAGGTACATCCTCTATTTGAACATTCCTTTCCTCACCCATAGTTATTTCATTCTCTTCCTCCCCAATAATTTAATTTAGTTAAGCTACTTGGGGTGGATCTAGATAAGAATCATGTGGTGACGTTTCTGCTCTAATGATAAGGTACTCCTTATCATCATCAAAAATTGTAACCTCTTTCTTCTTACAATAAATTTTTGCATCAAGGTCCGAAAGTCAATACATTATGAGGATTATATCAAATTCAATCATGGGTATGATGATGAGATCAGCAGATAAAGAACATTTATATGCCCTAATGAGAACTGATTCACAAAACATTGTTGTAATAATACTTCCCTTAGGAGTTTTGACTGACAACTCCCTTGTAAAGTCAAATTGAAAATATCTAATTTTCTTAGAAAATTGGGAAGATATGAAACAATGCGATGATCCAGAATCAAATAAAGAATTGGATAAACTTGAGGAAACCATTAAATTACCTGCCACCATGTCTTTTAGAGCTTCAACCTCAGCAGTAGTGATTACATAAGCTTGGTCTTTCTCCCTTGTCCTTCTCTAAGGTAATTTCCCTTAGTTCTTAGAACATTCATTTGAATAATTCCCCTTTTCTCTACAATTGAAGCATTAAACATTGACAGCCTCTTTCTTCCCCTTGCAATCATGAGTTTGGTGTCCTTTTTCACCACACTTGTAACAGACTCTCATTCCCTTCAGGAAAGTATCAGGGTGTTTCTTCCCACATTTACCATAGGATGGATATTAAACTTTTCACTTCTTCCCCTTATTTCCATTTCTAGAGTGTTCAGCAGATCTCTTTTTCTCCTAATTTGCTTTAAAGTTGTAAGACTTAGAGAGTTCTTTTTCTGTCTTGATAGCACATGAGACAATATATTCGTATGATAAGAAGGATTGTGAGACTAATTCTCACCGGAGAAATGGTTTTAACCCATAAAATAATTGATCAATCTTACTCTGTGGGTTATGTATATAATCTGCAGCATGTCTTGTTAACCTTGTAAAGTTAGCCTCGTATTTTACGACATTCTCATCCTCCTTTTGTCTCAGACTCAAAAATTGTCTTTCCATATCCGCTTGATGGTCACGAGGAAAATATTTTTCTAAGAAAATATCTTTAAACACCCTCTATTCTATATTTGATACTTTATCATCTTCCTTTATGTTTATAATCAATGACCACCATTGATCTGCATCTCCCGTGAGGTGATAAACTATCATGAAAACTTTTTCCTTTTTTCTATTTCCCAAATCTTGAAATATTTTCTCTAAGGAACTTATCCATTGCTCGGCTACAAATGGATTTATAGTCCCATTGAATGTTGGTGGTTGTGCCTCATGAATCGATCTAATATTGATCCTCCACGTTGTGGATCAGGGTGCTCCATATGGGTAAGGTTATTATTCATAACCTAAGTTAGATGTCCCAGTATGGTAATAAGATGATCAGCACCAGTTTCATCACCAACTCCACTGTAATTATCTTGAGTAGGATGGAAATCCCTACATGGATTACATGCGTTTATACGGTTTCCATTCCTTACATTAGGTGTCATTTCTAAACAATGGCATTCAGTAGATTAGTTTAGGAACTATAATACATAATTCTGAACTTATAAAACACTAAACATAAATTGGACAGTTTATGGATATAATCCATAATCATAAAAATGTTTTCTTTGAGGAAGTATATACTTATAAATCCTTCATAATGATTTATAAAGAAAATGTGAATTATCCTAAGCATATCCCCCGGGAGTTTTGTAACCAAAAGTGCAGCAAAGCCCATTGTCGTGCACCAGTTCCTATTCAAGTCTAGCTCAAAGCGGTGTTTTTGGGTTTTACACCTAGGTACATTTGTGCCAGAGCTACTTCTACCTATTTGTATCTAGACAAGGATGTATTGCTTGAAAAACTCACAAAATCTCTACAGTACCAAAATTCTAGGAAGTTCTTCTATACTAATCCTCAAATTTTAGCTTAGGGTAGTGATCTCTAATTAGAGTTTTTCTAAATCTAGTTTCCATAGTTTGTACGAAACTTCCTATGATACCAACTGTAACGCCCTGACCCCAGTTACACAGATTCGGTGCATTATTACATAACATTGGCATGATACAAGGAATCATGTCCCAAAAGATCGATTGGTTTAGTAGCCTTGGAAGTACTAGATACATTCATAAGTTTTACATTACATCATGAAATAAAAACATCAACAACATTTTTTCCCCTTTGAATACACTTATATCCTTAGAATATCCTTGTAGGTCAACCACTAAATACTTCTTCACATCCTGGGAAAAATAAAACATAGAAAGGGGTGATCTCAAATGCTTAGTAAGGATAACAATATAGCGGAAACTTTCATAAATAAGCATAAACATTTAAGGAAATGTATAAGACTAAAACAAAAGACTTTTAAACTTAAACTTTATCATAATATAGAAAAGATAAAATCAAATAATTCTATTTACTTATTCACATTGATATTCTACTAGTCGAACAATAACATGCAATTTCAATATCCAATTTCATAATGAGGGAAGGCATAATACCAGACTTCATAACCATATAGCCAAGGCCTTGTGCCAAGACTACAAATAAGATTTTTTTAAGGCCTTGTTCTAAGACACTAGTTTGTCTCCTGAGACCTAATGATGCATCAAGGAGCTATAGTGGGCTCCACCCGTCACTTACTATATGCAATGCATTCCTCATATGAAAAGGTGTAAACATAATATAAACATTTGTATTAAAACTAGAATATGAAATGTCAATACTTTATCCATAAACCATGAATGGTAAAAAAATAACACATCCATAGTAAAATGTATCAAAAAACCTTCAATACAATATGGAATATTTTTATCATAATAAATCAACTTAAAACATGTTTAAAATCCATCAAAGGATGTTGACATAGATGAAATGAAAAAAAATAAAGAAATAACTATTTATATTTTGAAACCATTTAAAAGTCATATAATTATAAAAGAAAAAATTTATTTTGAAAATATTCTTATAAAATTGTATGAGAAGCTTCAACGATTATATAATGGCAGAAAATAGCCACACCTGCTGTATAAGTTAAAAAAGACATTCTTACCTTAATTTTGTCAAAAATGTCATAAAGTACCTTGTTTGGAAAACAAAGAAAAGATTCCTTTCAAAAAATATATGGTCAAATAAGGGTATAAATGACTTTAACCCAGAGTATAGTAAATAGTAAAAAAAAATTGAATTTCATTTTTAAGAAAACACGGATGCGGATGATAAAGAGGTCCTAGTAGATACTTACGTATTAACAACCTCAGATAAGTAAAGAGATTGTAGAATTAACCCTTAACTTGTACTTATCTTTGGTCGAGGGTACGCTAAATTACTGTATAATATTTAAATCATTGTTATTAAATTATACAAGAACCATATACATAAATATGATATCATATATAATCTTCTAATATTACTTTGTTAATAATATTTTAGTATTATCGTCGTTTCAGATGTAAACTGATTCATTTTCCTTTATATGTTTTGTTACGCAAGCCATGTTTTTTATAGATAGGATGTATTTGATTCATATCCAAAATGATATTAAGTTCTTAAACATTATTTTTAATCATCAAATGAAAATTATTCTTGAATGGTTATGATGGGGACTGAATCTCATTGCATTCATGGAGATGGTAATCCGCACGTACGTACGAGCAACAAAATCATTAAATTAAAGGTGAAATTGTATATAATTGAATGTTATATCATATATAAAGAATAATTAACATGTTATATTTATTATTTTCATCAATTATACATCATTATTATACCCATTCAAAAAAATTATGTATTGAATAACAACTACACCACGACATGGAGACAGTAAGCCGTACGTACGCACGTATGTTGACTTTTTCAATCATATGATGGATAGAATAATGAATATGGTTGTACCATTTTTATAATAACATCACAGTATATAAAAGATAATGGAGTTATTATTTTATAATGGAAACAAAAAAAAGAAAGAGGAAGTGGAAGAAGAAAAGAACTTGAAAGAGGTGATGAAATATTTACCTCTTCTTCGGGTTCTTCCTTTTAATTCGATCAAAAAGGCTCCTTAGGTTGGATTTCTGACCAAAGGAAGGACTCTAGGATGAAGGGAGGAAAATTGGGAGGATATTTGGGCATGGTTTGGCCGAGACAACTAGATTTGGAGGTGTTAAATTAAGAGAAGCGGAAGTACCCATTTATAATAGAGGTGAGGGTGACTTTAAGAAAAGCTTGAAATATTATTTTGTAATAAAATAATTTTCGGGTTTTAATGGATCGAAAATGATTTATATTTATTCTAAGGTGGGGATGGGTAGAAAACCTCTAAACCAATAGGTTTTAGACAGGTTTAGGTCACTATATTAACATTATCTTTTAGATTTAACTCTTAATTAAATAGTTTGACATTTACCATGTCTCTTTGTATTTTTATATTATATGGTTAATAAACATACTATAACAAGCCAAACAAACCCCAAGTTGTTCATTATTAATATATATAACCTTATATAATTCCTTTGGCTGAAACTTCGATTTTTAGGAATATTATATCAATTAACAATATAGTATTTGTTTTAAAAAATCAATTATGTCAATTTTGACACTATTTAGTATTTGGTTTTTGTGAAAATCATAACAGCATGATTACTTCAAAAAAAAATTAACAAACCCTAAAATGTCATATTAACCTATAAAATTAGTGTAATTCATCAAAAGTCTCAAATTACATTTATTTGGATATTTATAATATCGAATATTTTAATATTACATTAATAAGGTAATTACTGCATCATTATTATGTCATAAATAAATTAAATTATTTAATGTATAAAAATTATAAATAAAATACCATTATGTATGAAATATTTTTATCCTTTTAATGAATATTTACAGTCGAATTTATCTTATGTATAACCCTATATTAAAAATGGTTTAGTTATTAAACTTTAAATTTAACACTTTTAACTCTTCTTTAAATAAAATAATAATAAATGTCCTAATATAATCCAAGTGGACCAAAAGGATCATATTTTATTCATAAGGTTTTTTTTGGTCAAATTACACTTATCCAATAGAATTAGGACATGTTTTAGGGTACTTACAATATCATTTTTACCCTTAATTACCCTATATACTTCTAACCGTGGTAAATAAAAGTCAAAAGTTACTATTCACCAAAATTTATTTTCAACTTATTGAACCAAATTTTAATTACTGATATCAACTGTGTCTCTCATATTTTTTAAATTCAACTCACAGAAGGGGTAAAATTAAGTTTTATGCAAATTTGTAAATGCTCCTAGGAGGTGGGTAAAAGACGGTAAAAAGTTCGATAAAATTTTTATATATCCAAACTTATTATAAATGACTCCAATGAATTAAATTGAACGTATATAAGTATTATATATCTATTTTAGCCTAAAATAAATTTAAATAAAATAAATAATTATGTAAATAAAAATTCAGTTTTAAACAATAACTCAGTGTTTTTCATTATTCATCAAAAATTAAAAGTTTTCAGAAAAATACCAAAAATTCACCCTAAGCTAATTTTGAAATTACGAATCCAAAAATGAAGTCCATTTTGAAAGATAAAATTTATAAAATTTGAAAAAGTGGGTTTTACTATTCATAACGGCTAGTTTGATTGGTTGTGGTGTGTTTGAAATTGAAGTTGCGTACAACACAAGTTATTGTATTATTCAAAGGGAAACGTACCGTGGAAGCTTGGGGTGTTACAAGATCTCTAGTGAGACTACTGATAGGGGTCAAAAGCATGGCTAATCAAGTCGGGGTTCCACTAGAGGTACTCAGAGCACTTGTCGCACCCGTTCACACACAAACCCACCAATAGATATCCCATTTACCACGATTTTTTCTCCTACTTCTCTACTTGATGCTCCATAGATGTTCTTGCCTATACATTTATCATTATTTTAGTTAAAATATACTTCTTATATACCATTTCCATATCATATGATGGTTCCTAATCACTTTTATCCTTTTCTTACCACTTCTATGCAACCTTCATTTCCCACTCCTATCCATTGAGGATTTAATGATCGTGATCCTTCTACTTATACTCCACAACTTTTAGATGACCCAGAGCATGCATTAGAGCATGCACATCATTTACATGATACCAATAAGTCACTTCCCATTGATCTACTAGAGCCTAATTATCAACCAAGATCAGGTATATGTTTACTATAATTTTATTTTAGTTGTAATGTGTATTAATTATATTTTTTTCCTTTTACATTTTTTAGAAGGATATTCTAATAAGTGGTGTGGGAAAACCCATATGCATGAATTCTAGAACTAGAAAACACAAATCATGGTAGAGTAAAATGAAGATAACCAAATGATCAGTAAAAATTCTAGACAATGTAGAAGTTTTATGGTGACATTATCCAACGGGGAGGCTCCAAATGAGGATTTAGAGCAGGCACATTCACCAAATCAGAGATAATGAATTTGGAAGAATGAGAGGGTATGGAAATTGTCATTGGAACCAGGATTGTGTATCTCTGCATAAAACAACTAATTGAATAGTCATGCGAAGGTGGAGAGCTAACATCAGGATGTAGACGCTGGGGATGGGCAGTTCTATGTACTCATAGTCTGGGATGAATTCTTCTAAGAGCTTCGGGTCATATAATATCACAAAGCCTACGGGCCATGTAAGGGTTCCCCTTTAACCCTTAAAATGAGTATTATCAAAAATAAATAAAAAATATAAGGCTTTTGGGCCATTTTAGGCCAATTAAACCAATATCATGGAGGCATGTCAATAATCAAAAAAAGGAGAAGGCATGGGTTGAGATATGGGTAAGAAATTTTTTTAAAATTGAATTCTATATTATTATATTATTTATATGAATTAATATGTAGGTCGCAACTTTGATTTAACTTTCCTTGTGAAGGTAACATGGTTGATGGATCTGAGGGAACTATGGTTATCATATAAGAATGAGTTATACATTGGTTGAAGAAGTTGACTCAACACTGATTTAGAGGGTATACCAATCATGAACGATTGTCCAGTTGCATGGTATTAGGAAATGATCACTTATTGGAAGAGTAATGAATTTAAGGTATTATTCAACTTTAATGGTTTTTTATTGAAAAATAAATTATTATGATTTTTATTAAATTTTATCATTCAGGGTTCATCAAAAATAAATACAAAAAACAAGGGTGTTATGAAGTACATACACACTTTGGGCTGCACTACTATGTGGGAGCATGAGAAAAAACAGGTATTTTTATGAACAACTAAGTTTTATTAGGTACCAACACAACTGAACTGAACCAAATCAAAACTATCACACTGGATATTAATGGCCAAGAATTAAATAGAATAAAAATAATACCACAATGAATTCTAAATGAAAGTAAATCAAATAAAATCAAATCAAATTTATTGGATGTGAACCCAACTAAACTATGCATAAATGAACCAAAAAAACCAAATCAAAATGAATTTAATTGAGATAAAACAAAAGAACCTGAAATGGCATATATTGAACCAAACTGAATATATTTAAACCAAGCACAACTAGAAAAACATTCAAAACAAATCCAAAGAATAATTGATGTGAACTGAGCTGAGTAATATCAAACCAAAAGAGAACTGAATATAACCTAAATTAACCACACTAAAATGGATTGAACCCATTCTAATTGAACATAGTTGAATTATACAAACATCTAATGAATGAAATCAGGCCCAATAGTTCTAAACCTAACTAGTCTAAACACACTTTAATAAATCTAAACAATACAACACAAAATCTATATTTAGGAAATAAAACAATCAAGATTCAACGTGACATAGGATAAACCAATATAAACCAAAACAAAATGATATGAATTGAATCAAACCAAATAAAATTGAATGGAACCAAACTAAATTAAAACGGCATTATGAAAACTAAATAAAAATATAAAAATATTAGTGATGAATTAATTTAAAAAATATTAAAACCAACCAACACCAAGCTTTTCACAATTTCCAAAATTACCAATTACAAAATGCAAACATTTATTTCAAATAATTTGTAATTAATTAGTCAGAAAATGTATACTACTGAGTTCATTTCAAGTATTAATCGAAATAATTACATGGGTATTCACTAAAACCACCAATTTTAACACCATAAAATCTCAAAAAAATAAACTGATTGAATAAATTCATTCCAATAAATTAACATTTCAAAAACTATTTTATATTGGAACTAAGTAATTGGATAGGTTTCTCCCAAATTATTAAATATAATGATCTTAATTTTAAAACCTAGACACTCATAAAAAACTAAAAAAACCATTGTAACACTTTTAAATTATCTAATCCTATTTCTTACAAAAATAAATTTGGAAAAACACCTCTTTCAATCATATCACATTTTTTCTAAATTTAAAGAAAAAGGGAACAAACATGCCCTAACAAACCTAGAACAACCATAACTGAATAAAATTAAATTGAATCAAACTAAATAAAATCCAACCTTAACTGAACTAAATTGAAACAAAAAGTAAGAAAACAATCTATATTCTATTGTATTAAATTTAACTACACAAAATGGAACCGGATAGAATGAAACCAAAATGACTAAAATTGAATTGAACCCAACCAAATCAAAATTAATTGATTCTTTTCAAACAACACTTGAAATAAACAAAAAAATCCAAGATTTTTTGTTTTTTGTTTTCATTTATTCTAGTTCTTTTCAACAATATAATATTATTGAATAATTGTTTCTTACCTAAAATTTCATTTTCAGTGGGCGGTATTGAACATCGAAGGTTGTGTACCTCAAGTGAAATTGTTTTTCTCGATTATGAAGAAGAAATATGGGAGTGTTGTAAATTAATAGACACAATAAAATATTGTAAATCTTATTATGGTTCTTTTATATTTCTATACCTATTCCATAATTAAATATCTTATTCATATTCTCAACACCTTTCTTTGGAAGCCCTTGATGAGAAAGATGATTACAACATTTGGCCAAATGATCATATGAGATAGATATTAACTGATGAGAGCTGGGGGAGAGTTTAATGTCAGGCCAGGAAGTGCATCGTCCCCACTATGTATTGGCCCACATCGAGGGACTCTAACAGCTCTAGTAGCACTGAGTTTCCTGAGGCTCATACAAAGGCAGTTGTGGCAAAAAAAATAGCCATATATGAGAAAGAAATAGGTAAAATAGTCACCGAACAGCTCCCAAAAGCTATAACATCTTTATGCCCATCAATTCCATCAGTGGTTACTAGAATTTTTGATACATCTATATCAATAATGCACTCTATATATGATGTATTAGGTGATGGTGATGACGATCCTAGTGTTGGTCAGAGTGATGACATTACTCGTGGGGATGATGATGATGATGGAGATGATAATGATGGGGGCGGTGGTGGTGGTGGTGTGGACATCCATGATGTGAGTGATGTTCATGATGGTAGTGGTGGTGTTGAGTCAGATATTGATCCCCTCCATTTCTAACATGATATTTATGAGACAATTGTGTGGATGATATTTAATGACTAAAACTGATTATATATACATGTTATGATTCGTTTTTTTAAGTTATCAACTGATTAATTGTAAAATATGAAGTGTATGTGATGTTTTAAACAAGTGGTGTGACTGGTTGAATACCTAATTTTAGTTATAGGTTGGTATATATATCTCCAAGAGTGGGTGGAGGCATGTTTTGTTGCTATTTGGTGTGGGTGGAGCCTATACCAATGGTTTTAAAATTGTTGGTATATGATGTTTTACTAACGATTTTACAAACTATGGGTATTTGGAAATTCATGCACTATATACCAATGATTCACTTAGATTCATTGGTAAAGGGCTATGTTGATGGATTATATCCCCATGGTTCAAGAAACTGTTTGTATAACATTTACCAACAGTTTCTAAGCCTATATCAATGATTCAAAATTGTTGGCATAGGAAAAAATCAAGTAGTGTCTCAAAGTGGTGAAGTTTCTATGAGTATATTTTCCATGGAGAAAACTGAGGCTGACCCCTTGACTGAAGCCTTATCACAGTAAAAGCATGAACATCATGTGAGAGCTATCAAACTAAAAGTTGTTAGTAATTGACTATAGTAAAAGTGGGAGTTTGTTAGATTTGGTTCCCTGGTATTCCTATATTTGAATATCATTACTAGAAATTGGAATTATACCAACAGACTTATACTAATGGTTTTGGCCAAAACTATTGGTATAGGTCCATTATAGAAACATTGTACCAACAGTTTTTCCAAAATTGTTGGTATAGGTTCACCGTATACCAATGGTTTTGGAAAAATCGTTGGTATAGCTCAAAAAATCAAGGTACCTATACCAATGGTTCTCAAAACCATTGGTATAGGTACCCATATTTTTTATGGATTCTTTTGTCAAATAACCTTAAATACATAAAAAAAACTTAAATACTTAAAAAAACCTTAAATACATCAAAAGTTAAAATACATGTAAATATACATATATATATTTATGAAATTATGTTTACAACAGTCGTTTTAGGTTAGTGGTTAGGTCATTGAATTATAAATGGGAGGTGTTGGGATAAAAAAAACTGGGTTTTATTTTTACATTACCTGTACCAATAGTTTTGTAAAATCGTTGGTATAGGTTCTTCATATGACATATACCAATGGTTTAAACAAAACCATTGGTATAGGTCTATACCAACACCATAACATCCAACGCCCCTCCAAACCATTGGTATAGGTTGTACCAATGGTTTGGAGACCTATACCAACAGTTCCAAACCGTTGGAATAGGGTTTTTTCTATTAGTGTATTAATAAAATTTACTATCACGTCATGATTGTTCGTATGCGTGACATAGTATGTGATAATGCCCTAAGGGTGCTTGTCACACTAAAAGGTCATAGCAGTTCCCCACTATGATGATAACCTAGAAGTGGCATGACCGTATTCTTAAATATAAGTTTTGTAGTCGAATGATATCATTTGATGGGACAAAAATGATACAGGCTATTAGGGGTGGAGACTCATAGGACTTTGAGACACTTTCTCATAGCATGCTCCCTTGGTAATCTTCAGTGCAATAAATTGTTATTAATACATTTCATGAGTCGTGTACTTTGATGTATTAATGAAAACTATAACGACATATGCTCGCGGTGATGTGGGATACGTTGGGTGCATCACGACATATGTTGTATTAATGAATAGTGTGAGAAATGATTTGTCTTTTTTTGTTCTTTAATGGAAGTTGATATCATAAACAGAGTAGTTTAATGCCAATAGGAAAGGGGCCTAGAGAGCCGCACACTAAGTGTATTCAGAATCTCAGTTAAATTCATTATGAATTTAACATGTTGGATAAATATTATTTTCATACATGATTCAACGATTATTCATTTTTGTTTGATCATAAATATTCAATCACCGGTTATTCAAAAGAATATACATGTGAGTTGAACATTTAATAAATATTTTGTTCACCGAGTAATTATTTATTTAATTGCATGAATACATAATATTTATTTATTCTGGTTTATTCAAAAGGTAACAAAATATTTATTTATTTAGTTACATGAATGTTTAATAAATATTTATTCACTAATTTGGTGAATATGATATTTATATATTTATTGGTGAATAATACAATTGTATTTATTTAATTAAATTAATAGTCATTATTCAAGATCCGATAAATATTGAGGAGGTTATGTAGACCGAATTTAATGGTCTGGCGAGAAATGTCATATTAAATATTATTTGAATAAATTTTAATTTATTTATTCGAGGAAAAGTAATATTTATTTCTTCTGCAAGTTTAGTACATGTCAAGTAAATAATAATAATTTTATTATTATATAGACATGGGGTTCGTCGTGGAATTAAGAAAATAATAAGGGCATTAGTGAAATTATCATTTTCTAACCTAGCAGTATTTGAACCTGCTTATGAAATTTTCCTATAGCAAGAGCCACATTTTTTCGTTGTGTATAACGAGTTTTAGAGAGCATTCTCTCAAACCCTAGATAGCTCTCCCTTAGAACACTCCAAAGAACGAATAGCTTTTTTCATCCTCCATTAAAGTGAATCTCTTCTCTCTTGAAGGATTCAGTTGCAATCAAGATTGATCGTCGCAAGCGTTAGGTTCATCCACACTAGCACGCGGAGAATTCTACGATGATAGTCGGAGGTTTGCGAAGCACGTGGAGATCTCCTCGAGAAGGAATCTACTCTTTATTCCTCTAACGTAACGACGGTATGACAAAAGTGGTCTATTGATTCATTGACATCAAATAAATAACTCAACGAAAGGTAATTCTTTAATTAAATGAATTAATTATAAATTATATTTGAAAAAATCATCTCTTCTTGGTTTCAGGTTCTTGTCAATTAATCTTCATTTTAATTTTGTTGGTCATGACGATTCTTCATTGTGTACATCACAGATTATTCATGGATTACGACAAAACCCCGAGTTAGTTACATGCTCACATGGTACTTCCACTATGCTTGGAACCTTCATGAACACTCATTGTGTAATATAATCTCTTAGTCTCGATATCTCGTCAAACTAGTAGCACCATGTGTGTCATCAGCCTATATGATTGATATATCTTTATTTGAATTCCTAAAATGAACTCATCGATAAACTGTCATGGTCTTGGACTTAAGAGGACTATTTTATTTCCGTCAAAAGATCAAAGATATCTACTTCCATTAACTCGAAAGCGACAAATCCTCGCTTGGCTTATTCATTAATGTCATCAACGTATGTCACCTCTTCGTGAGTATATGTCGACATAGTTTTCATCAATGTATCAAAGTATGTGACTTATGATATGCATTAATAATAATATTAAATCTAAGAACTAATATACACATTCACATATAAGAATATTTAATGACACATAAAACATATGGGATTCATTCCTCCAAATCAGTTGTCTTTGGAGATTATGAAGAGTGAAATTTATTAGAATAAATCTCAATGTATTCGAGATTATCAAATTCATGCTTTAGTTTGGAAACAAATAATTTATTATTTAAAAAATACAAATTTATTACACTGTCTATGCTCATGAATTTGCGGTCCCGAAGGTTTTGAGCGGTAACTGAGAGTGACGGGCGAAGATTGAAGGGGCGGCTGCTGCCGACTTGCAGTAGTCGGTAATCTCTTCCTCACACGAATAAGACGTTATGTATTATAATAACAATTAATAATATTTTAGAAACTGAATAAACTTAATTTAAGATACAAAACAATTGTTACGCATTAAAAAGCTATTTACATAAAATAAATGAAGGATGACACGAACCCCAAAACAAAAGGTTGGCAACGGAGTGACAAAAAGGCAGTCGTTGTCGGTACCTCTTCTACTTTATAAAAGCGCGGAGTCAGCCACTATATGCACCAGTACATTTCTAATATAGAAAGGTAGTCCCACTATCACCATCAATATTTTGTTTATTATTTTCCACAACCCCTAAACAAAATAAATTATATTTATTATTATTTCGAGCCATATGTGTTCACATGTAATTGCAAGACATATTTTAATATATATTTGTTCTCAACTTCTACATCTATCTACTAAATATATTAATCTTAAGTTTTCTTCAATCCACATGTCCAACCTACATTGCACCACGCTACTACACCACCTGTCTTCCACGTATTCCATCTGCGTTAACCCTCTAGTGTCACTCCCTCTGTCTTCCTCGCGAGGTTTCCCTTGGTGTATCGTCCCGCTTGCGCTGTCGATATCTCGTAACCCTCTTCCATTATTCGTTCGGCTTCCCCTATCTCCCCGTTGCGACTTCACTCTTCCAATTGTTCAGTTTCCTAACCTCTGCTATTCTTCCCTCCTCGTCATCCACCGATTTCACTGACATCGGGTTATCCTTGGTTCAGCTCCCGCAATCCCTTCTGCAACAGGTATGTTATCTTACTATCCTTCAATACCTATACAGTCTGTGCATCTTCTATTATTTGATGGTTAACATAAGGTAATGATACTTTCATAATACTTTATCTTATTTCAATACTCCAAGTATTATTTGTCTTCATCATTTACCTTCTTATGATGACAGTAAATTACTATAATTTGACATCCAACCAAAGCGGTATCTATATGCACATTCAAAGTATTATTTGTCTTCTGCATATACATTGTCTATACAACAGGTTCAAATTTAATTTGAATTTTCATGTTATGTTTGAAAATAACAAACTTCTATTGTGGTTAGTTTTATGTTTGTGATTATATCATCTCGGCTGACTTCCTTCATCTCATATTCCCTCCTACAGCATCTTCGCACTTTAGGTATAAGATTAATTATGTTTCTATTTTGATGTTTCAGTTTTGCATCATGTGTTTAGGAGTTTTTAATATGTTCAAGGAAGAATTTATGTTTTACTAATGATTGAACTTGTGGGCATTGTGGCGATGTCAGGCAGACAAGAGGGACTTTTGACATCTTTGCTATAGGTAACTAAGGCGTTCTATATTCAATATATATCCAGTATACAATTTATTATTTCGTCCTGTGTAGAAGAGTTTTTCATAAGATATTACAATTCATCTGTTTGGATTCAGGAATTTGGGCATCTAATTAATTCAGTCATCATGTTTTTGATCACCTCTATTTGGATTCACCTCTATTTGGCTTCACCTGTATTTGTCTTTACTGTTAGTCTACTGTATTCACTGTATGTGTTTCATGTTTCTATAATTATGTTGTCATATATGTTACTATTTCACCAATCAACTTCACCAATCAACTTCCATTGATTTTTATTTTCCCGCATTTATTTTTTTAATGACTTTGTTCTCTGCCCTAGAGTCGTTCATCATCTGCATCGCCAAAGTTTTTTTACATTGTTCGTATTGGAAGTGAGGTATGAGTCTGTTCCTATTTTATCTTCTTAATGACCACATGATGCTCCCTACTTATTGTCATGATTAATGATGGTGACTTTTTCTTTCAGGAAACAAGAGATGACTAGGGTCTACTATTTTGGCTTCACCTCTATTTGTCTTTACTGTTAGTATGTTGTATTCATTGTATGTGCTTCATGTTTCTAGAATCATGTCGTCATATATGTTACTATTTCACCAATCAACTTCCATTGATTTTTATTTTCCTGCATTTATCTTTTTAATGATTATGTTCTTTGCCCTAGAGTCGTTCATCATCTGCATCGCCAAAGTTTATTGACGTTGTTTGTATTGGAAGTGAGGTATGAGTCTGTTCCTATTTTATCTTTTTAATGACCACACAACGCTCCTTACTTATTGTCATGATTAATGATGGTGGCTTTTTCTTTCAGGAAACAAGAGATTACTAGGGTCTACTATTTTGGCCTGATTGATGCCCGTGATTTCGTAGGCTCCTGAAACTTTGTTTTAAATTTTATATTATGGACAAATATAATTCTTGATTTAGTATATATGTCTTTATTTTCTCTAAATTAATTGATGTTACATATTCTATGTAACTAGTTTTTATTGTACTTTACATTTTTACTTTCCCTCGCATCACTGGAACTAATACATTCAAATTTTTTATATGCAAATGAGGATGATAATGATATGTGTAACTTCAACCATTAAAGATCAACTACAGGTTCCTATGTTGCTATACCTCTATTTTCACTATTAAAAAATTTAATAGTTGTTTTTATATAACCTTTGAATAATATATGGTTTTGGTTCAATGTGAATTTTATAGTGGTCACCAGTAAGGATACTAGGATATCTTCCAAATCAATGAGAGTAGAAAACACTTAATAGATCATAGTTCAATGAGTTTCATGAGGGTTTCATAGAGAATCCTAAGTACCCATGCATTATTATTTACTTAATAAGCAGTATCACATAATTTTTTCATAATATATTCACTGTCATTCAGCTTATTTCATCAATATCTACTTTTATTCAGTACTTGAATATCATCTTCACTGTTAGTCTGTTGTAATCACTGTATGTTTTTCCTGTGTCTATGATTTTGGTTCCAACATTACTTTTTGGATTATAGTGTTTCATAGTTTTATTTAGTTATTCTACTATAATATTACTTATATAGATCAAATTATCATTAAATGTTTTTGTTTAGGTAGATAATAGATTTTTTTATATTTCATTAAACTACGTCGATGTTTGAAATCCCTATTTATGTGGTCTAAAAGTTCATCTGGTTTCTCTTCAATTGTTCATGAATTCTAGAATTCCAAAAATATATTTTTTCCCTGATAACTCTAATGATATACTTCATAGTAATAGGTTGTTTGTTGCATCAAAAACCTAATACTGTAATCTATATTTCATTAAACTGCATGAAAGGATGAAATTTCTGTTTAGATACCTTAGAAAATGGACAATGTTCTTAAACATTCCAGTTATTTTCTTCTACATGTTTCGTATATATATTTCACTATTTTTTGATGATATATAATTATATAGAATACATATTAGTGTTTTATTTATTATATTGGAAATCTCTTGATTTTATATAAATTTAAGTAAAATTGACAATTTGATGTTTCTATTGTTTAGAAGGGATAAAAAATCACCAAAGTATATGATGTGAAGGGTTTTTATACCTATAGTGAACCCTATTTAAAGTGATTGTAACTTCAGTGTACCTAATGTGATGTGTATTATCTAAACCAAGTTGGTTGCATTATCATTTTATAGTAAATGAATTATTGTTTTTAAGTTACCAGGAGTCATGCTACTTCATGAAGTGAGCACAAGTTGTTTTTAAACCTATTGCGTGTTGTTTTTATGGGATGCTACTTGCAGTGAGTAGAGGCCTTCACTGAATATGATATTGGCTACACCTGCAACCATTTATGTAGCATGAGTTCTCTCCTTCCATGGATTCACAAGCTCATATCTTGAAAAAACACTGAAGCTTATAGGAAGTAGGATTTTTATCCTCTCATATTGTACACCAATATAGAATATTTCACATATATTATACATTCCAATATATTTCAATCAGTTTCCCTTTTTTAGATTGTTTTGCGACTCATGTTTATTTATGTAAAACCAAATGCGCATGCAATGGTTGAAGATTAAATGGAGAATCAAGGTATCTAGAGTTACTATATGATGATATTTTCTACCGACCATGCATTAAAGGTCAGTATACCCACTCCATGTTAAATCAAGTTTCCACACACTATGTCCACCTCATGGTCAACATAGTTACCACAAAATATGATTTTTTACATGGTAATTACATTTTATAGTTATTAAATTATTGTTTTTAAGTTACCAGGAGTTATACTACTTTATGAAGTGAGTACATGTTGTTTTTAAACCTAATGCATGTTGTTTTTATAGGCTACAACTTGCAGTGAGTGGAGGCCTTCACTGAACATGATATTCGACACACCTGCAACCATTTATGTAGCACGAATTCTCCCCTTCCATGGATTCACCTACTCATATCCTGAAAAAACTCCGAAGCTTACATCATATAGGATTAGTATCCTCTCATACTGTACACCAATATAGAAGATTTCACATATATTATGAATTCCAATATATTCCAATATATTTCCTTTTTTAGATTTTTATTTGATTCATGTTTATTCATGAAATACCAAATGCGCTTTCAATGGTTGAAGATTCAATGGAGAATCAACATATCTAGAGTTACTATATGATGATATTTTCTACTAACCATGCATTCAAGCTCAGTATACCCACTCCATGTTATATCAAGTGGTCACATGCTATGTCTACCTCATGGTCAATATAGTTTCCACATAATATGATTTTTTTCAAGGTAATTATCATTTTATAGTTATTTAATTATTGTTTTTTAGTTACCAAGAGTTATGCTACTTCGTGAAGTGACCAAAAGTTGTTTTTAAACCTAATGCATGTTGTTTTTATAGGCTGCTATTTGCAGTGGGTGGAGGCCTTCACTAAACATGATATTGGTTACACCTGTAACCATTTACGTAGATGATGATCAATTATAAGTAGAATCTTCCTCCATTTCAAGGAAAATGATGTCTGAGAAGATATACCAACTCTCTTTGCCATACATGTAATGAATCTAAATTAATCTGCCATTAATTTCACGCTCATAATAACTGCACATTATATATTTCATATTAGACATTCAAAATATTATTTATTTTCCACTGTTGTCTACCGAACTATTGATTGTGTTTTCATTTTGTTGTGCTATGATTTATTAATGGTTTTTTTAGAATGTATCAAAACATGATGGGTATTTTACAGTTACCCTCCTATTATAGGTGGGTCCATTACAGGAGTCCACTGGATTGAAACTGAAGAGATTTCATGCATGGATGGGTATTTTTGGTTAAGCTGGATTGTCCTTGCCTTCATTCTTACTCAGTGTTGCATTTTTTTATTGAGGCTGTTGTCTTGGTGTTTTAGTGGTCCTATAATTAGAACTTATTTGGTTAGCTTTAAGATTTTGCAGGTTATGTTCAAAACAAGGCTGATTTAAATTATGGTAAGATTAAAATGGATGAATGGTTTGGTTTGTTTAATATTCAAGACCATTTTGGTTGTCTCTGTTTTCATGGTGGTGTGCTTTTTCAAGCATAACAGAGGCTGAAAGTGGTGCTATTGTGTATGTATGGTATCTAAAAACTTTGTCTGCATTTGTAACCTGTTTCTATTTTTTTCAAATGTGATGTTTCAGTTGGTGTTTTGTTTTCATGTTGGTTCTCCTGTAATGGTTCCTACATCACCGCAAAGTGGATTTAATTAGAGAATACAGAAAATGGATTCTAAGTAAAACATGGTTTAGAGAAACCATACCAAATTCTATCTTTTTATTTTGTTTTCCATTTATTTCTTCTATGATAACATTCATATTATTTATTCTGAAAATTCAGTATGGCATTCTTATTTTTAAACATTTTTTTATATGCAGAAAATAATGTTCAAATATTTTGAAGATGAATATTTGTAAAATGTGACATGATTTTTGGGTGAAATCCTACAACTTCATGTTACATTCAATATTTGATACAGTTCTACAAATAGAGACATTACTACTTTTGTTTTTTATTTTTCCTCAATGTTTATCCATATACCAACCATTTCAAGTCTTTGTCACCTGTTGTCATGTGGTCCAGGGAATTTATCTTATACAACAAGTTAAATGCCTAAATATGTAACAAAAGTAAATAATAACCATCTCTCTGCCGTACTCCTTATCCTAGTATAAACTCTACTCTCTGCGGTTTTCCTTCTCCTACTCGCGGTCAGGCATCAGCTCTTCGTGAATTAGGGTTCCCACAAACTCCAGATGCCGGTGTCATCATCCTCCTGGTTTCCCTGTAGTCTGTTGCGCTCGTACTCTGTATTTCTCCTTATCCCGTTTTCACCATACCTCGCCATTGTGTTCATTGTCCCACTCGCATTTTCATTCACAAGTTCTCATGGATCCACATCTCCATCTCTATTTGCTCCTCGTCTCTGGCAGTTACCATCTCCTCCTGTTCTCGAATCTCTTCTCCAGTCATGATTCCTCCATCCCATATTTACCGCTTAAAATCATTTCCTCCCCTCACCTTTGAGTTTTACTTCATCTTAGACGAAGTCTTCTCCTCCATCTACCACTAATCGTGGTTCCTTACTCTAGACCTAGGTTTGGCGCCTCTGTTGTCGACCCCCTCTACCTCCACAACAACCCTTAGTGCCTCCATCTTCTCCACCTCTTCCTCCATCTTCTCTGCATCCAGATCCTCCTCATCCTCCGATTCAATAGCAGTGACCACGAATTACAGTGAATTTCAATCTTTTTCTAGTTGGTGTACAATTATGTGCATACACTTCGTGAAATTATTCAAGAATTTTATGCCAGTGCATCGATCCCACTTTATTTTTTACTATTACAACTATACATGCTCAGTTCATCACATAATCGCTTCACCCATTGCACATACCATCACATTATTGTTTTATTTTATCATTCTTTTTAGTTTAAAATTTTAGGGTGCAATAGATAGGTAATATTGAAAAGTTGATGCTTCTTTTCATTTCAAATTATCAATTCATTTTTTATTTACAACATGAACTCTTTATTTCAGTTTAATAAATTTTGTCGGAACATGTTTTTTCCACATTTTTTTAGTTTCTGATGACTACCCCCTGTACACAAAACAGATTACACAGTTTTGTTTCTCAGCATTTTTCACTACTGTAAGGATCGACAAAACTATTTTTTCCAACATCCAAGATAGGGGTTGCAGTGCAGTAAGTATTAAAACCACTGCTAGATTGATTATATTTAAATGGATTTACCACTATTGGATGGGTTTTATTTAAATGTATTTACTTCACAATGTATTTGAAGGACACAACACGCACTATTTAGGGAGGTGCACATAATTTTTTGAAATGTAATATGATATTAGAGAATTTTCTGTTATTTCCATTTTCTTTTATAAACCAAATCATTCTATTGCATAACTCAACCTTCTTTTCTAAAACAAACTCTTTTCTCGAAGACATACTTATGTAAAATCTCAGAATATCAATAATCAAATTTCGGATAGTCCCCTCTTCCCTTAGTCTCTTCTTCCCTATTGACATTGAATATATCAATAATAAAATTTCAATATTCAAAATTATTTTATCTTATTTGAATTGTAGGATAACTCATGTTTTCTTTTTCTCCATGCTCAAAATGAATTATCATTCCTTCACATTAATCATTAATGTTTTTACTATAAAATTGATGTCTTTTTTCTCTAAATGTGTCAATATTACCTACCGCTAACTTGTATTTTTAACAGATATTTTTTAATGATCATTAGTGAATTTGTAAAATATAAATCCCTTTTAAAAATAAAAATTTATTTATAGTGTCGTGCGAATGCACAAGTGGGGTACTAGTTTTAATAATTATTATGACCATTCTAGTATTTCTTGTGACAATATTTCCATAAAAATTTTAGAACTCAATTCAAACCCATTTAGTAGTCTTTTTTTAGTGTTTGAAATATATTTATATGATGAATTTCTTCGTAACAGAATTTGGATCCCACAATTTTTTTGTTTTCTGGATTTTATTAACTGTGAACAATCATACATGAAGAATAAATAAATAAATCATTTTATTGATGATTATTTTAGACCATTTTCACCCGTAATAATGCTTTATAAAATGGTCACAAAGAAAATAATTCAAACCATGATTATTATGTCTCTATTAGTTTTTTCTTTTACAAGGTTTGATTACATCCTCCATCGCAGAACACAATGCGGGGAAACAAATTAAACAAAACTTGTAAGCCCAGGGACTTAACCTCACGACCTTCCCCTCACCCCTCAAACCCTTACCACCCCACCATAAACTGTGGGACATATCCAATTTTTAACATAATTCATTAACAAAGTAATACATTAATAACTTCAAACGATATTTTAAGGTTTATCATTTTGGAAACCAGGTACATAATACATGAATTACAAAAGTAAATCATAAACATAAAATTTATTTAATATTCTTAAAAGTCTCCATTGTTATTTCATCCTAAGTCACTTCATTACTGTTGGGATTAATTTAAAATCTTAATGGAAAATTTGGATTAATTTTCCTGAAAAATAGGATCTCATTTTGACTAAATTTAAACCACGTGGAAGGTTGAAAAAAAGAGGCCTATAAGAGGCATTCCAGACAATAGAGGAGTCACACCTTTTGAAGGTTTGAAATCCCTTTCATATTATAGGGGGACGTTGACGGATACACTACACCGAGGGTTCAAGTAGTGGTGTTCGGCGCACAGCGTGGCTGGAAGTGGATAAGAGAAGCCTAGAATCATGGAGGCGGTTAAAATAAAGCACGGAGCAGATCAGGGATTTTAGCGCCAATTGAAGTGTGCAATTTTTCAGACTTGTAATTTTTATTTGATAATAAAATTACTAATTCTTGGGTGGAGTAAGCTTTCACCAAACCATGATAATTTTTGATGTTTTTTCATTTATTTCCATTGCATCATAAATATTTGGACCAACATCTGGTATCAGAGGAGGTTATTTGTTCTTTCTTTCTGAATAATTATGGGAGATTCACATCCAAATATTTCTTTCCATATTGATATGTTTAATGGGAAAACTGATTTCACATTGTGGCTGCAACAGGTAAAGAATATTTTGACTCGGTAAGGGATAGTGAAAGCATTGAGGAAAAAATCAGAGAATCCAGAGAAGACTAGCTCTCATGACTATAATGATATGAGATATTTGATGAAAAGCACCATTCAATTGTATTTGGTAGACAATACAGTACGAGAGGTGATGAATCTAACAAATCCAGAGGAGATGGACAAAGTTGGAAGCTAGGTATCAATCTAAATCTTTGAAAAATCGTTTATATTTGAAAAAACTATTGTATCATCTACGAATGTCAGAAAGTAGAGATTTGGGAAACCATTTGAACGAGTTCACCAGAATCTTGATGGAATTTTCTTTGGTGGTGATAAAAAATGATGATAAAGGCAACGTGGTGCCTGTGGAAATGGAAGAAGAAGATAAGGCTTTACTCTTATTAGGTTCTTTTACAGATTTTTATGACAGTATAATCACCACATTATCATTTGGAAAAGATATTATGAAATTGGATGATGTTATTTCATTGTTTCTAATGAACAAGACTCGATGAAAGACCAACGATGATGGATCATCGAGTAATAGTGGGCTCTTTTCAGTGACTGGTGGACGCAATTATCAAGGAAGGTCGACAGAATGAATGAATGGTTCAAGGAGTAGGAGAGATCAAAGTCAACCAAGACCAAGAGGTGATTTTGTATGCTAGGAGTGTGAAAAAAGGTCATATGAGAAGGAATTGTGAGAAGTTCAATGAGAAAATGAAGGAAGAAGAAAAATAAGTCGAAACAGAAGAAGAATCAGTTGAGGTGAATACTGTGACTCAAGATGAGAGGTATGCTAGTGATTTATTGCTTACAAATGTCGAAGATGTGGATGATTCAGACTAGATTTTAGATTCTAGTTGTTTTTATCATATATGTGCAAAAAAATAATGTTTTGACATTTATGAGAAGTATGATGGTGATATTATGAAAATGGACAACAATTCAAAAAGTAGAATTGTTGGAATCAGTACGGTGTGAGTTTGTATGTTTGATGGGGATATTCACACACTTTCCAATGTGAGTTATGTACTTTATTTGAGAATAAACTTGATTTTTGGGTATGTTGGATTAAAAAGGTGTTATGTTTTCTGTTGGTGGTGGAGTTCTCAAAGTGACGCGAGGAGTAATGAGCATGGTTAAAGGGAAGAAAATGGGGAATCTATAAAAGTTGATTCGAGCAGGTGAAGATTCTTCAAGGCCCCAAAGTACCATTACAGGTGATGCTCAAAAATATTTTTCTACAAATGGTTATTTAAAAAATAATGTGACATTTGCTTCAGTTTTGCGTGGAACGGTGGAGCCACATGTTTTTTTTATCATATTTGAGCATTTGTACACCTGTTATAGGTGTGGTAAGTAATTTATATATTGGGAATGACATTGAAGGTAAAAATGGATGATGATGGTAAACTATTAAAATTTTAAATCATGGTGAAAATTATTGGGAGTAATTTAAAATTTGAAATGAAAATTTGGTTTAATTTTCCTAAAAATCAGGATCTCATTTTGACTAAATGTAAACCACACAGAAGGTTGAAAAAAATGCCTATAAGAGGAATGACAGACAATAGAGGTGTCACACCTTTTGGAGGATCGAAATACCTTTCATATTGGAGGGGGGCATTGATGAATACACTACGCCAAGGGTTTGAGTAGCGGTATGCGGCGCACAACGTGGCTGCAAGCGGAGAGGAGAAGCCTGGAACCACGGAGGTGGTAAAGCACAGAGCATAGTAGAGATTGTTGCACCAATTGAAGTGTACAATTTGTGAGACTTGTAATTTTTATTTGACAATAAAATTACTGATTCTAGGGTGGAGTGGGACCGAACCATGATAATTTTTGGTATGTTTTCATTTCATTTCCGCTACATCTGAAATCTCCAACCCAACACATACACCAATAAAAAATGGTAAGCATAAAATCTAGTAAAAGATAAACAAAGAAAATAGAACATGAGAGATCATCAACGATAAAACATGAGGCATAATCAAAAGTACATGATACGTAATATTGAAACACTACTACAAAAACAACTTTTAACAGTGTTAGAAAAAAACCATCACCAGTACTAAAAAACACTATTAATCTAAGTGTCATTAAAAGGGTCTCTTTTATCAGCACTAACAAAAATACTGATAAATGCCCCTTTTATCATCATTAAAAAAACTATAATAAAAGACCCTTTTATCAATGCTAAAATAAAAGCATTGATAAAAGTCAAATTTTAATTTTTAAATTTGTAAATTAAAAAAAACCGGAGTGGGGGACCACACCTTTTATCAAGGCTTAGAGCCCCCTTTAACAACGCTATGTGCCCCACATAGCCCCACCCCCTCTAACAGTGCTAGGCACACCCCTACCTCCCCTTAAATTCAAACTCAAGAGCTCTCCCTTGCGTGTTTGGACCCTTACCACTTCTCCATATTATTTTGATTTTCATTTTATGATATATCTATTTATTTACACACACACACACACACATCTAGTTATATATTTTTATCCATATATTTATTTGTATATTAATACATATTTATATGATTATTTTTAAATACATTTATAAAATATGTTTTTGTGTGTGTGTGTTTATAAATAAATAAATACATGCATATATATTCAACATAAATACATACATACATATATTATATATATGTGTATCTATAAATATAATTATACATATTTTTATTTATTTACATATATTATATATTAATATTTATATACATATATTAGAATATATAGATAATATATATCGGTTTTTAATACAGACACACACACACACATTATATAGGTATATAAATATTCATATATTTTTATTTTAAATAAAATAGATATTATTTTCTATTTATATATGGTTTATATATTTCTTAAGATATTTTGTATGTAAATATGTTTACATATTTATTTATAAAATTTAGTTTTTATGTGTAAATATATACAAATATGTATATATGTGTATATACTTAATTATAAATAATAGTGCATTATGAAAAATGAAAAAATTTGAATGTCATAATATCCTTATGAGTATAACCCTTGAAAATATATAAGCCTTAAAAATATATAAACCATATCTATTTGTGTGTGTGTGTGTTTATAAATAAATAAATAAATACATACATATATACATACATACATATATTATATATATGTGCATATATAAATATAATTATACATATTTTTATTTATTTACATATATTATATATTAATATTTATATACATATTTTAGAGTATATAGATAATATATATCAGTTTGTTAATACACACACACACACATTATATATATATATAAATATTCATATATTTTAATTTTAAATAAAATAGATATTATTTTTTATTTAGATATGGTTTAAATATTTATAAAGACATTTTGTATATAAATATGTTTACATATTTTTTTATAAAATTTAATTTTTATGTGTAAATATATACAAATATATATATATATATATATATATATAATTATAAATAACAGTACATTATGAAAAATGAAAAAATTTGAACGTCATAATATCCTTATGAGTATAAGCCTTGAAAATATATAAACCATATCTAAATAAAAATAATATCCATTTTATTTAAAATAAAAATATTTGAATATTTACAACCTCCCCACCTTAGAACTTCTCACCCCCAAGAAGCCTTGGAGAACAATGAAAACATCACTCAACCTACAAGGGTCATGAAGTCTCATTCAAACAGCCACGTTGCATTTCTAAACGCCCAACACACCATCCAACATCATTTAAAAATATGACATTTAAGCCATTAAAACTCGATCCAATGCTCATTTTTCAACTGAAACACAAAAATAGATCTTACCTGAGCCCATTTAACTAGAGACACGATCACGTCGTCATCACTTTAAACACCTAGCCGATGGTGCTACCCACCATAGGTTTTAAAACAAAGAAGGGGCCAATTCTGATCCACGACACCACCACCATTGGAATTTCCCCACAAGGCATGCCTCTAAGCATTATAGCGATGCTCCTGGAATGATTTTTTTAACTCAGCAAACCCGATTACTCCTATGGTCACATCAAGGACCTCATTGCAAAGAAACAGTCAAATCCCGATTGACCTAATTGAAACTAGTCGTGCAAGCTTTCCTTGAAAGACACAGGCGACCTTCAAACCCCATCCACCTTAACCTGATAGTGTGATTGCTTAAAATGATTCCTTTTGAATGTAAACATCGAATAAGAAGGCTAAAAGTCAAGCCACCAGGCCGACTCATTTAGAAAAAGCTCAGCTTAGACAACCGGCACATTACAAACTGAACCGCAACACCTTCTTCCAAGGCATATTGTGTGTCCAAATAGTATGTCCACCAGAGCCCATACCTGACTTCCAGTGACACTCCCTGATCAAACCATCACCAGATCATTTAATTCATCATGACTCAACATGAACAAGGGTGTAACCCAGATCTAGCCCACTAGGACGTCACCCTTAAACTTCACCTCTAAGCCTGACAATAAGTCTATGATAACCTCAGATTCATAAAACTAGAGTCCAAGGATCCTACCCAAGGTAGCCCATACACCATGCTTATATGTGAGACATTGGTACAAGGACAAGACGTCCACATCAGATCATTAACAAAGCCCGGAGCATCATCCGTCTAGTGGTCAAGTCTGAGAAGAGCGGATGATGTCCAAAAGTCCATCCAGGGCGCTCCTACTTGGAAACTCAAGTATCAATGAGGGATAACCATGAATCGATAATAAAACCATGCATCCAACGTACAACTTTGATAGAGATCACTTATCAAGACCATCGACTTTTAAAACATTATCATGCAGTAAGACCGATGCTCTCTTTGTGCCTCAAGGACGATGTCAAGATAGGGGACAAGCTCTTCGTTAAGAAAGAGTGGACTAAGAGGTTTAGAAGACTCGAGACACCTATACCATAACCAAGATGAAGATCTCAGTACAATTTCCAATTAACCATACCCAACCACCAGAAAGAAGAATAGTCGAACCACTACAGGTTGACCTCTTTGAAGAAGCTCGACTTCACCTGCTGACACATCACCATCTGAACCATGATGCCTTTACCACCTAAGGCATCCCATGATCACTCAAACTTAACCACCAAAGATCACCCATGACCAATAGTATTTCAAGAGGTTGTGCACGTACAATGTCATGTTGCCTTGCAAGCACCGACATGGTTCAAAACTCGTTAGTGCCAAGGGCCTTCAAGAAAGATCGATCATTTCTAAATGGTCCTCCTTGGTTGTGTTCCAGCTACTTTGAAGGACACATATTCACTAGAACTAACATGACTCAACCCAACTTAGGAGTGTCCTCGTCATAAAAAGGAGAGACATGCAAGCTGCCCATAAGTGTACTAGATCAAATTCACCTTAAACGCATGAGTGACACTTATCCAAGTCATAATCACAAAGTCATAGAAGTTAGCATAAAAGCCAAAACCAAACTGACTAGCATGTAAAAAACACCAGATCCTCTTGGAACATCATCTCAAGAATTGAGGAGAATTTTATTCTTTTAACAACCAGGTCACTGAGAACGTTCTCAATAGCTCAATGCTCAACAATTCCACCGAACTCAACCGGTTTGTTATATCATTTAGAAACTTGATAGGTACCACGTGTATGAATGCACATTGACCCTAGGTTTCAGAAGCAAGATAACCATCCTCGATACTATCCATAGGATATCCACCCTATGCATACAAGCATCAGGTGGTCCGTACAAGGGATTTCTCCCAAAGTCATATTTACCCATACGACCATTGACCTAGATGACGACGTACCAAGTCATCCCCCACTAAGGAATAAGAAAGGGTCACATGACTTATGAAGTGGCCAATCATGCCGACATGTCTAACCTGTTGAATCTGAGAATTACTTGATCCTCACACTCATAACAAGGTCAAGGATAACATGACAACCTATCCAAACAAGGGTATTATTTAGATGCTAAGAGTCCTACTAGGGGCAATGACACCCGAACGACACCAGATGTCAGAAAACTCATGACATTTAACAAGGAATTTAAGCTCTAAGGGTGCCACCTACCCAGGGCTATCCCCTTAAGGAAGCACACATGCTGACCCTATAACTAGGCCATGAAAAAAAATTTGATTGGAACTATGCCTATCATTTAATCCCTTGCTAAAAATAAGTCCTATGGAAAACACTCATGTTTTTGTTCCAAGGAAACTCAAAGAGAATTTTAAACTACCCTTACATGAGGGTTTAAACAAAGTACACCACATAAGGTTCCATTTTAAAGTTATATCATTGATTTACATCCTATCTTTACACATTTAAAAGATTTAAAACTGAGCATCAAGTACCAATTATAAAATTAAATCACTTGGTAACAGATAAGGCGACCTATGAGGGTCCCGCTAAGCAAACCTAGGTTCATCAAAATGAAACCCAATAACAGTTGCTTAATTATTAAAGGTTCAAAACACCCACAAAGGGTTATCTTACAAGAAAAATGCCCCAATTGACCTACTTGGGTCTGGTTGTGAATTTAGGAAGGTAATCATATGGATCACCATGCCCATGTGATAAGGTCACAAGCCTTTATAGAGGCAATCAACTCATTTCATTTCAAAATTAAATATCTTTTACATTCATAACCATTTCAAAATATAGCATAATAATATAAGTAATGGTTTGATTATATGGTTTTTCCTATCCTAATATATAAAGATCCCATACAATTTATAGACCATATACTAGCTTCCATCTAATTGAAATCAATTCACTTTAAAGTTTGAACTTTAGCAACTTTTATATTTTAGGAGCGGTATTTAAGTATGTATAAATCTTAAAGGATGGTTCGAGTACATGAGCTTCCTTTCCCTGATTATAAGGATCCTATAAACTTTACAACTGAATACTGGATCCCATTTAATCAAAACCAAGAAACACATCCCATGCAACCAATTACATGTTAACAACAGAACTAAGCATGTTATCACAAGTAGTAAACACAAAGAAACATGATAATAAGAAAAAAATAATGATACATAGGCAAACATTGTAAATAATCAAGAAACATGGAATATATTTACCTAATTATGGCATATAACAGGTCTGATTTAGAAAACCAAAGCATGAAATATAATCACTCATGGCACAAAATCCAAAACCGGAGGTATCCTATAAATGCAACTACATGGCATGGAATATGCATGGCATGTGGAGTTCTATGTGCCAATAATGATGTATGTAATGATAATTCCTTTCCATACCAGGTCGTGGATAAAATACCAGAATCTCATAAATCAATAAGCAGTGGGAAGTACACCAATCACTCAAGGTGAAATCATAATAAAATGTAATAGAAAACGACATGAGCAACAATCCCAACCCTGGCCACTTGTAATTTTCCACATACATGGGTTGATCACTCCCAAACACGACTATTTATCAAGAATCAACACATTCCTAGTCTTCTGTCTACCATCCCAATACAGTAATAAAAAGAAAAAACCACCTATGATACCACTTTGTAATGTCCTGACCTGAATGACCACTAAAACAACAATCAGACCGGTGGGTCACAAAGCCTCAAGCACACCTCCCTGTATGCCATAGGATTCCAACTAGAAGTGAGGGTCTAAGGAGGTGATAGTGGGGAGAATATACCCTCATGATCATAGTAGCACAACTATATATTAAATAATAAATAATAGGAAATAATGGAAGCATTAATAATTGAAAGACATAGTAGTGGAAGAATAATATAAATTGAATAATAAAAAGAGGGACAACGCCCATATATAAAATTCATACATGTCCAGATAGTGATACATAAACTAAAACAATAGACATACAACATGACACATGATACAAGGTAGTACATGAATACATAAAAGAAATAAAAAACCCCACAGGCGAACTCCACGAGCATCCTGAGCTCCAACTCAGTCTTATTCTCCTAAATCCTGGGCACAAGCAATGATCTATGGTCCCATGAACACGAGATCTACTTGGGTACCCCAGTGCAATGATGGACTGAGCATGGTGTGAGATATAAATCCTAGTAGGTTACCACCCATGGTGTCTACAACTGAAACCAGTCCATGAATATAAAGTAAAGCAGTGTGCAGGCAATATGAATAAATAAATAGTGTTGGATAAATAGATAACACCGGTCATCTTAGGTTCCAATAGGAAACATGCCCGACTCTACTTTCTTTGGCTCACGACTAGAATGAGTTTATGATCAGTAACTATATATATAGTAATAATATATATAGTATAGTTATATATTTTATCTCCCTATATTAACCAAGTAAGTGTGGATATAAGTGGCCATATACCTGGAATACTAGGTGTTCACTGGACCAGAGCATAACTTAGTCATCAATAATCAGTTTGAATGAGCATATAACTCAATCCAAAGGGTACATGACCTACATCTCATAATGTTTAGGATACTTCATGCTCATCACTCGATATGGTGAGTGTGACATCATGTAAACACTTTAATAGTAGTGAGTGTGCCGTCATGTCAACACTCACAAGGGATGAGGTGTGCCATGCCCACCTTCCACATAGTATCACTAGTGAAAGACATCATGTTCAACACCTGATGTAAGGGAGCATGATACCACCATACTTAACAGAAACCATACCATCATTCCACAACCTATATCAAGGCGTAATCATATCTAAAATAAATATTAATGAGGCATTAACTCTCATGATTTATGTTAATCAAGACCAAGTATAATCAAGGGAATTCAATTCTATAATTGTATTTAATTACTCGACAAGTCCATTTAGAGGAAAAAGCCTCTAACCACTTATTAAATATAAATAAAAATAGCAGTAAACAAAGAAAAGGAAACATGCGTACAACTGGACCATATCCAAATGATAGGTCCAAAATAAAGGAGTCAACTACAGTTCATAATAATCATACCCCTCACCATACCCATAATAAGGTTCTTCCTCCGCGTTAGTTGATTCCCACTCTGAAGTCGTATCATATTGTTTCAATAATTTGAAATAATTTTTCCCGAGCTTTAATTCCTCCAAAGACAGATGATCCTTGCAGACTTTCTTGTTAACATGACCCTTTATACAATTTAAATATTTCAAGGAAGGAAATCCATCAGGATAATCCATTCCAATTCATCTAATACAATTCACCTAAGCCATACTTATTTAGATATAGAAAGTGGTGTGTTCGTACCTCCCAATCAATCACTTCTAATTTAAAACATTTACTTCATTTATGGAAGGAAAACCATCACGAGAAACCATTCCATTTATTACATTTCATTTAATCCATTCAAGAATGAAAATTCATTTTACTAGGTTAAAGGAGGCACTTATAAGATGCCTTCAACAAATGAGTAATTTCCTACATGGGAAATGTCACTTATAAGTCAGATCAATCCCTCTGGAGGTGCTTGGTTCAGTTAAACATTTATATATATATATATAAGGATGGAAACTCCATTTTAGAACAATTTAAAAGGGAATGTAAAATCATGCCATATCTAACAAAACAAAAGCATTAGAAAACTCCAAATTAATAAAACCATGCATGTAATAAATCACAAATCATCACTTTGTAATTTTGAAGACATCGCACCTCATTCGAGGGGTTTTATTATAAAAACATGACATTGTTTATCAAAAGTTCATTTATCATAATCAAGTACTGAATACAATAGTCATAAATCATTTCACTTTAAAGATTCATTTTATAAAAACTACCAATCATGGAAATTATATTATAAAGTTCAACATGGAACTTAAGAGGTGCCATTATAAAAAAGGCTATCACCTACAAAGGAAAAAATAGTTATCAATCCAATATGAATGATTATAAGGCATTCCAAGATTTTAATCATTTAAATTATTAAGGGAAAATATAAGCTGGAACACCTAAGGGGTGTCTGTGATCAAGGTTGACATTCTCTATTTTCACAACAAGTCTCAAAGGGAGTAATACAAGGTGCGTATACCAATTTAAAATGAATAACTCAATTTTAAGCTAATGCGCGACAAAGGCTAGTGTGCAACATAAAATAAACAATTATAATTCAATATAAACTTCAGAAAAAAAAGTCATAGATCACCTGCTTTATAACATGGATACTTCACTCATCCAATATCAAGGTTTGATTTGGCCTTGTTGGGAAGAAATCAAAGAAATGGACATTCACCCTGAAAACAGGGAAAATGAGATCGCACCACGATAGCTTGTTTGAGAGTAGATTAAATGGATAATGATTCAAAAGGAATTAAGAGCTTACTGATATGGATTCATAGTGACTAACACCACTCAATTTTGACAATGGATGAAGGAGATCCATCAAGTCCTAGGATAGGGAGGTGAAACCCATGGGAGAGGGAGCTGTACAAGCTGGAGGAGGAGGAAGAAAAGATAGGAGAAAAGAATATTTAAAACTAATTAAGGGAAAAATAGTAAATTCATACTCAAAATTGGGTCCCACAGTTTGGTCACATGGTTTTTCAAACCATGTGCTAATCGTACAACTCTTTCTGCTTAGGAAACCCACCTCGTATGGTTATCCCACACGATTTTCCCTAACCGCATTCCAACCATGCGATGAATAGTGTGAGAATACTGCATAAGTGACACTAATCATGCGGGTTAGGGGAATAGTTTGGGAAACTATGTGCAGCCCGTGCTAGGCACATCTTCTCACATTCTATAGTTGCATGGTTTGCTTTGGTGGGCCTCATAGTTTCAGACAATCTGTGCGTCCTGTTCTAAGCCTCCCATTTTCGAGTCTTCAGAGACCAATACTCCAAAAACTCAATGGAGCACCCAATTAACCTCTTGGTACTTTACCCAAGTCTAAAAAAAATACTTTGAAGTGCTCTAAATCTCATAATTACATTCCAAAGCTAGGTTTAGAGAACGACTTGTCCAGTAAATGCCAAAATTCAAATTCCCTTGGAATTCTACCTTGGCTAAAAACATGGGTTATTACAGTTATTGTATTTCAAGTCTTTAGTTAAATACATTAAATAATCTTTGAAAATCATGTTATCATATTTTTTGAATGTAAATTAATAAAATAGGTTTATTAAATGAAGTTTCTCACCACATCTTGTTTTCAAAGTCATTTATGTATTTTCTTTAAAAAGGGTCTTGAGTATAACTTTCATAGAAATTTATGATATTACTGAAATAAATAAGTTGGTTTTTAGAAAGGTAAAGTTAATTATTTATTAATGAAATTTAATTTATGAAAATTATAAAGGGGTTCTATTCTCATAAAATGTATTTCAAACTAGTGTGGTAGAGTTTCACATTTAAAGAGTATGTATGGGGTGTGGGGAGGATACATACAGATAATTTTTATGTTCAACCTTATATAAAATTTTAGGTTCTTATTATATCCAATATGAATTATATCTTATGGAATAATTTCTAGTATATGATTCTTGACAAGGTTCCATGTTGAGGTCGGGTGGTGGCCATGGGTGAAATAGTGATCTTTAGTTCAGTTTTTGTTTGTCTTTTATTTTCCTAGAATCATGTATTTATTGGCCCATCTAACCTTATTGGATATTGAGACCTTTATATGTATTTTCATTATATTTTATTTTATGGACTTTATTTAGATGTTTATATTTTCCTATGCCATATTTAGATGTTTCTTTATTTTGGGGTCTGCTTATCTAGTTTGCATGGACACTCAAATTATGGGCGATTTATTCTAGATTCTCAGCAAGTTTTCTCCACATGTTATATTATGTTTATTAGGTGAAATTGTTCCCACATGATTATACATTTCTCATTGGTGTTTTTTTTTCAGTATGGGGTAATTGGAAATGCACCTTGAGTTATGTCATGGGCTAGATCAGGGGTTTAGTTTAGGGGTGGCCCAGACTGGTTCATGAAACATTAGTATCAGAACATTGGTTCTTAAGAGGGACTAGGTTCTAGAGAATTCATTTTTCAATTGGGAGATTTTAATAGATTAGATATAGGACCATATGAGTTTGAGTAATAGGTGTAGAAAGATTCCATCTTGCACTTACTAGCATCGAGCATTGAGTTACCATGAGTGGTCAAGATAGAGTCATGAATTTCAAGTTATTTTTGTTATTTATGATGTATTTTGATTTTAATGGATGACATTGTGGATGATATTGATGTTATGTAGGTTGTTTTGAGATATTTTGTGTTTTGGGGTGAAAAAGGGATAATAAACAGAGGTGTGAAGTTAGATCGCACGATCTAAAATATTATGTGGTGCCCATGCACATGGTTCTATCTTGAGCTCACTATGACTATTTCATAGTCGGTGTATGGTCCTCCAAACCGTGTTTCCAAACCATGAATAACCATTGACCCCTATTTAATCTTTTTTGGATATGTTATGCTTCTTGATTTCTTCTATCTATGATTTCTTACTATTTTGGTTGAATCAAAGAATTTTTTAAGGTGTTTTGATCTTATTTAATCAAATTTTGATAATGAATCTTGTTGAAAACTTGGTTTCAATAGAGAAAGTTTAGTTTTTAAAGGAAATAAATGGTAATTCCAAATTAATTTAAGGCAAGTTAAAGGTTTTGTATTTATAAGTGGTTTCAATAAGGTATTTATGAATGGTAAAGTGATTTTAAGTGGAGTTTTAAATTAACAAAGAATTTTTCAAGGATAAATTGAAATGAACTTGATATTTGGATTCTCAAAATGATTTCAAGGAGGGAATTATGAAATTGAAAGTTGATTTTCAAGTATAATTTTATGATTTCAACATGAATATGGGTTATTTTGAACTTCAATTTAAAAATTAATTTTGAATCAAAAGAGGGTTGATTTGTAGCTTTATGAAATAAAAAATAGTTTTAAATTGTGAAAGTTTTAGTTTAAAATTTATATAAGAAACTTTTAAAGTTGAATGAAATGATTTTTTGTGGTAGATTGTGTTAATGATTTTAAAAATTAACTTTAAGATGCAAACAATTCATTTGGGGGACAACTCATGGTTTTGAAAAAAAATTAAAATGCTCCTTTTTTATGTTATTTTTGATTTCCCTGAGTGCTGGTTATGATTTGTATCTTTGAGTTTATCTTTTTTACCTTTGGGTTACTCATCTTGGAATTAGTTGAATTCTAGCACACTCTTTATTTAAATTTCATGTCATTATATTATATAGTATGACTCCCGCAAAAGTCTCAGTGGGTTATGGGGAGTTCGTGTTTTGGGATGTTTCTTAAATTTGTGTTTCCAATGGTTTGGGAAGTGTGATCTATGACAACCCTACTTTTTATTACAACTTAAACATGATTTATTACATAAAACTTCACTTGATACAACAAAGAAGATCGAGAGGTTTAATGTCTTTGGGGCTTAGGATCATTACATAAAAACTTAAAACATGAAATACAACATCTTTATTGAAAACTTCCTTTACATAACCACTACATTCCCTCGTACTTAGCATTGCATGGGATAACCTGAGGACATGCATAAGAAAAGGGTGACCTATAAATCCCAGTAAGAGAATACACATGGAATAACACGAGGAGTACAATACATGCTAGACATTAGGAATATCAATAGAACATAAGAGAAACATGAACATAAAGGCATGATAAATCATGATAATCATAACATGTAAATGTGGCAACAACACTTAACATGGAATTAGCATGAGTCAAGACTCATTGCACATAGAGCATGAGTAAATCCTCATTACAAATAAAGCACGAGTAAACCCTCATTGCACTTGTATTATCATGAGTAAACACTCATTTCACATGATGTATCATGATACTATACTTTACCCAATGCATTAGAGTGCTATAAGGGCGCACCCTTCTTAAACATTTCATTTCATGCATAAGTGTGCCACATGGATCATAAAACATTGATTCATAAAACATAATCATTTATTCCATGATAAAGTAACGTGGAATTCATACATGAAAATTTATAATCAATAAGTAAATGTGCATAAAAGTGAATACCCTTGATGGAGAAATGGGCATGGTATTCACTACACAATGGCATTGGCTTAGAAAATCGATGCGATTTCGGTAGCGTAACGACGTGACATAAGAATTCATAAAAATGGTTAATGAGAGAGAAAGTGGTTCCTCATAATATTTACATGTAATGGATAGTAATGGGGTTATATAGATACATGTCTCAACAATTGTAATGGAATTTAGATTCATGATACAAAAGTATTGCTTGAATGTAAAAGAGGAGAGAGAAGTTCCTTTCAGAATTTTCGCATAGTAACGGGTGTACATGGGAGGCATTTAATGAGAGAGAAAGGGTATCCCATCATTCAAACATAAAGAGGGAAGTATGAGGGAGGTGATAAAACATACCCCAACATTCATAATTGAAATTAAAAGGGCAAAACAACTTAAAGAAAATTGGACAAAAATGAGAAAGGAAGAAAAAACCCTTACTTGGAAGTGTGCTTCCAAAGGCTAGAGAGAGGCTTGTGAGAGGCTTATTGGGAGCTTGGGGCACGTTGGGAGGATTATAGATAGAGTAGGGAAGAGGTTGGACGAACTCCAAAGGCTTTGAGTGAGGAGGAAGTGGGAGCTCTGGTGAGTTTATATAGGAAAGGTGAGGGAATTCTTTATTATTTAGGTTTGGGACCCCTTATATTAAATTAATCCAAACCACAAACCATCCCATGGTTTTTGCCCATGGTTTTTGGAAAAGGGAAGAGGAAAATAATATTTTATAAGGCCAAGGTCTGAAATTATTAAAATAATAGGGTTGCTTATGTGGAGGTGAGTCACACTCCCATGGAAATTAATTTAAAAAGACAAGGTGTTTAATAAGTTTTGAGGGGTCCATTAATGCTTTTAAAAGTAAGACAAATAAACCCAAAATCACATTATTTTAATGGTAAAACATATATTTTCTGAACATAAAGATTATAGTATTTTATTACATCACTATTGGGTCATTATGATTTCATAAAACACATTATATATTTAAACGGTATTTAATTTTTACTCAAAAATTTGACTCTCTCAGAAAAATATGAAAAATTCACCGTTGGATAATTTCGACGTCCTGATTCCAAAAATAACATTTATTTTATCTAAATAATTTTCTAAATATGTTAATTTTCACTTTTAAAATAAAAACCGGTATTTATCGAAAATTCCTGGGTTTTGACAAAAAATGGCTTTCAAACCTTAATAAAAATTATAATTGCATTCATACAATTACATGATAATTTATATATAATAAAATTAATCTAATAGTAATAATAATAATATTTTATTAAAATATTATTTAATTCAAAAATACCTTAATTTAATAAAATATATTTCTTAATTAAATAATAACTAAAAACACCATTTGTACTTTAAAAACTATTTACAATGTATCAATAATGACAAGAAATTATATTCATTATTATATACAAAAATAATGTACATGAACATAGTACTATTGATTAGTTACATAACCCCTTAAAACATGCGAATAAGACCTAAGGGTAAGGTGTGCGATGGTGATAGACTCTTGGGGTGGCTCGGATAACATCGCTCGAGTGGTAATTTCTATCAACTTCCACTTCTCCCGTAGATGGTCCCGTTCGAGCTTGACATGGTGAAGCTCAGCTTGGGATTGGTCAAGAGAGAAGCCCAAGGACGCCACCTCTTTTATGAGCTCCGATAAATGGGCTTCATATGGGGAAATTCTACTGGATGAGGCCATCGCTTCCTTTGTCTATGTAAAATTGGATGTGTTAAAGCCCTATATTTATACTAATCATGTGATCACTGTTCAACAACTATAAAAGTAACGGTCACAATTATTATTATAAAACCAATGAATTTGACATTTTATAAAAATTTTTTATATAAAGATACATTTAATAAGATCAAGAGGGATTTTCCATTAATGAAACTTTGGGTCGTTACATGATCCTTCTATTTTAGGGCCTTTCCCAGACTCTAGTTGGAGTGGTGAAGTCAAAAATTTCTTGGTAGTTGATCCTCAACAAAGAGTTATTGATTAGTTTCTATTCATATTTCATTAAGTTTATTCCTTCCTCTCATTCCATAGGTTGAGGAATTGATGGTTTTTTGATTTTTTAAAGAAATCTTTGTTCATACCCTAATTCAGAGGTGTTCTCATATAGTTTAGATCCATTTGATGATGTGATTTTTGGGCTTATGATTCTTGAGTTAAGTTTTTAGTGGTCATACTAGAATGGATGGTAACCCTTGTCCTATTAGTTTGGTTAAGGTCCTTTATCTTGTGAGAAGAAATTATTTATATGCACTAATGTGATTTGGATTGAGTATTTTAAGTTCTCTCCTTCAATATTTAGAATACTGTTATCATGGAGGACAATTGATCTATTTTGGAAGCATTTTTTATTGAAGTGTCATAGTCTAGTTTGAGTAGTATTCTGAGTGAGACTATTCTTTGTATTCCTCTTTATTCCCTCCCTCTTTATTTTTCCTTTACTCTACCCTTTCTCCTTTCTTGGTTAGTGATTTTTAATTTTGGATACTCTTTACCATGAGATCTTTTAAATACCTAGATGATCAAATCTATTAAATTATGGATGTTCCCTTTATTTAATTCTTTTGTCTAGATCTTTTGATTTAGAGTCTTATTGTTATTGTAGTGTTTACCTTGGATTATCCTTTAGTTATATTAGCCTCTTATGTTAGTAGATTTATTATAGTGGGTGGACCAATAATCAATCTCAATTCTTCTCTTTATTATCCAATATAACTCTTAAGTTCATGTTATGATTTTAAGATTTATCTAGGATTTTTGGATGTTTTTGGATTTAGAGATGTGGTCTGAGTGGGCTAGTTTTGTTTTGGGTTCCAATTTTTAGTTTTTCATTTTTTGTGTTCTTCTAGTTGCCCTTGTCTTTTACTCCAACTCAGTGACTTTATAGGGGTCGATAGTGTCTATGGTATGGATAATTTTCACACCTCATACTTCATATTATATATATTTTTTATTTTTAGTAACATACATGATATCGAGTTTGAAGTTATTTTAAATTTCAAGTTATCAATGCAAGACAAACAGTTTGCACACGGCTAGTACTAACTGTGCGACTAGCCATAAAAAAATTTGAAAATCCTTATCAATGTTGATTTGCATAGTTGTCACATAGTTTACCTAACTATGCTACTAAACCATGAGACTCCCTATATGTGTATAGTGAAGGGTACATGGTTGGTGAACATTTTAGCAAACTATATGGCCTACATAGTTTTTAAAACTTTAAAAATATCTAATTTTATCCTCTCTATTTAAGACACCCTTTGGAATCCCTTTCCCCCAACTCACATAAAACGACCACACAAGAGACCTAGGTTCCATTCCCCTTCCTCAGTCTATTCTTTTATTGAGTTTTTGATTAATTCTGGGTGAATTTCTCAAGGTTATAATCCCTTTTCTCTTATCCTTCCTCTTCCTTATCTTGTTCCTTCTTTTTTACCACCCATGGGTCCTTATTGGTGGGACCCTAGGTGAGGGTTTGTATAAATCTCTCATGGTTGTTTAAGTAAGGGTGTATAGATTGTTCTTTGGGTCCTCCTATTCCCGTATTTGAAGGGTTCATAGCATCCACACCTGGTTTAAGGTAGGTTTTCTCTATTCATAACTCTTTACATCCAAAACCATGATTTAATGGAATTTATAACATAATTTTTTTTTATGTTTTATGTCTTTTAGTAAATATGATTAATATTTTTTTGATAAAATAAGTTAGTTTATAGTGTATTTCATATAATTTGAAAGGGTTTCCTTTTGATTTGAGTTTAAATATGTTTTAAATTATCTTTCATGTTTATTGTTCGATTAAATACCCAAATGGACCTTTCAAATTTATCAACTAATCCATGATTGAAATTTTAGCTTCCAAAATAATATAAATGATCTGTTTTAAAAATATGGGTTTTTTTGAATTATTTAAAAAATTTTCTTATTATTTTTTGGTAACTTTAGATACTCCTTGGGTGTTTATGTGACTCGGTTTTAAAAGTAGAGTTATAACCTAAGTTTTAAATAGTGTTTGGTTTTTGTATTAAGTGTGGTAAATGTGTTGATGATGGGATTAAAATCCATTTTAATTTAAAAGTATCATTTTAAAGATTTGAACCATGTTTGGTTTTGGAAATTAATTTCTTCATTTAGTTCTTCTAAAGAGGTATCAAATCCTGGTTGGAACATTATGAGAGTGATTTTTTAATAATGAGGTATAACAACCCTACGATTTATTTAATATTTAAACATTATTTATTACATAAAATTTCACTTAATACAAACCAGAATATCAAGATGTCTAGCATCTTTAGGACTTAGGAAAATTACATAACAACTTAAAACGTGAAATACACATCTTTATTGAAAACTTCTTTTACATGACCACAATATTCCTTCATACTTAGCATTGCATGGAATAACCTGAGGATATATATAAGAAAAGGTGAGATAAAAATCCCAGTAAGGTAATAAAAATGGCATAACATGAGAAAGACAATACATGTTATTCAATAGGAATATCAATGGATCACAAAATAATCATGAACATAAAGGCATGATATTTCATGATATTTATAACATGGAAATGTGGCAATAACATACAACATGATATTAGCATGATCCAAGGCTCATTGAACTTGTATTAGCATGATTAAAACTTCATTGAAAATGAATTATCATGATTAAACCCTTATTGTACATGGAGTATCATGATACTATACATTACCTAATGTATTGGAGTGCTATCAGGGTGCACTGTTCATAAACATTTCATTTCATCCATAAGTGTGCCACATATATCATATAACATGGAATCATTCAACATCATAAGTTATTACACAATCAAGGAATGTGGAATAAATACATTTAATTCCCAAATCAATAAGTACATGAGCATAAATTTGAATACCCTTGATAGATAAATGGGTATGGTATTCATTACACGATGATTTTAGCATGGAAAATTGTGGTGCAATTTTGGCAGCATAACGACGTCAAATAAAAATTCATAAAATGGGTTGATGAGAGTGAAAGGGGTATATAATAATTTATACATGAAATTAATAGTAAGGGGATCATGGAACATAATATCCCAACATATTAAATGGAATTCATATGAATTATATAAAATAAATTCTTGAATGGAAATGAGAAGAGATAAATCCATTATGGAATTTTGGCATAGTAACAAGTGTACACGGGGGGGATTAATGATAGAGAAATGGGTATCTAATCATTAAAAAATAATAAGGGAATTATTGTGGAGGTAATAAAACATACCCCATCATTTTTAATTTTAAATAAAATGATGTGACAAAATAAGGGAACTTGGATGAGAAAGGAGGGGACCCTTACGAAATTTTGTCATAGTAATGAGTGGGATTAAGGGATCATATGGGGGATTAATGGGAGTGAAAGGAATATAAAATAATGTATATATAAAATTAAAATCAAGGAGGTATGGAATAACATATCCCAAATAAATAAAATTGAAATTAAAAGGCATGCCATAAAAGAGGTGCTTGAAGAAAAAAGAGAGAGGGAGATCCCTTACGGAATTTCAGCATAGTAATGTCTTAGGTAAGGGTCCAAATGGGGGAGGATAAATAATAACTTATTTAAATAAAATAAAACGTAAATTAGGGAATTGATCAAAAAATTATTACAATATAACCAATTTAAATTAACAAGACTAATTTCAAACAAGGTTCTTGAATTGAAAGGAAGAGAGAAAAGAAAGGATCCCTTACCGGGATGCGTGAAACCAAAGTCTTGGGAGAGGAATCTTGGTGGATTGGGGTACCTTGGGAGGAATATAGGGAGTAGGGGGAATATTGTGTTCAAACTTAAAAAGATATTTAGTTAATAGAAATGGGTTCTTGGGTGGGTTTATATAGAAATGGTTGTGGATTTCTTAATTATTTTGGTTTTGGACACTACACACTAAAATATTCAAAACCAAAAACCATCCCATGGTTTTCCCATGGTTTCTAGAAAATAGGAGTAGTATAAATTATTTTATAAGTATATGTTATGAATATATTAAAATGTCATCCTTTCTTATGTGGAGGTGAGTCACACTTTCAAGGAAATGCTTTTAAAATCTTAAAATATTTTATATGTCTTGGAGGATTCACTAAGGCTTTATAAAATAAATAAAATAAATCTGAAATTACATTAGTTTAAATTAAAAAAATATATTTATCTGAATATACCTTTTATATTATTTTATTACATAACTTTTGGGTCATTATGATGTCATAAAACACATTATATATTTATACAGTATTTAATTTTTACTCAAAAATTTGACTCTCTCAGAAAATTATGAAAAATTCACCATTGTATAATTTCAAAGTTATGATTGAAAAAATAATATTCATTTTATTTAAATAATTTTATAAATATGTGAATTTTAACTTTTAAAATAAAAACTGACATTTATTGGAAATTGATGGGTTTTGACAAAAATAGTTTTCAAACCTTAATAAAATTTATATTTGACTTCATAAAAATTATATGATAATTTATATTTAATAAAATTAATTTAATAATATTTTTTTATTAAAATATTATTTTATTCAAAAATCCATTAATTCATAAAAATAGATTTCATAATTGAATTTGAATATTAACCAAAAATACTATTTTTTCTTTAAAAATCATTTATAAGGTAATAATAATAAAATGAAAGTATATTCATTATTCTATAAAAAAATAATGCACATAATCATAATTCTATGGTCTTATTACATATCCCTTTATTACACCATTATACTCCCTAAGAGTAAGGTGTGAAATGGTGGGGCTTTCATGGGGTCATTCGGTGAATATGGTTTGGGCTGCGATCTCGATGAACTTGAAATTCTCCCATAAATAGTTTTTCTCATGCTTAAGTTATTGGATCTTGGCTTGGGCTTGGTCTAGGTAAAATCCCAAAAATGCTATCTCCCTCAAAATATTTGATCAATGGGATCCATAGGGTATGATCCTACTTGTTGAGGCCATCATTTCCTTTGTCTGTGCCAAAAGGATTTGTTAAAACCTTATATTTATACTAGTTATGTGATCACTGTTCAGCAGCTACATTATCAATGATAATGATACTTAATGTCCATTTAAATCCAATTGGATATAATAAAACAAATGGAGTGAATATGTTTTCTATATCCACAAGACATTAAAAGAAATATAATTTTATTCATAAATGCTCGGGTCATTACAACCTTCCCCCCTTAAGAAATTTCTCCCTCTAAATTTCATTTTCACACACTAAAATAGATGAGGGTAACTCTGCTTCATCCCTTTCTCCAGTTCCCACATTTCTTCTTCAAACTTTTGGTTTTTCCACAACACCTTGACAAGGGGAATTGTCTTATTTCATAGAAAATTTTCTCTATGATATAAGATCTTCACTGACTTCTCCTCATAGGAGAGTTCATTCTCCAATTTTACCACCTTTGGATTGATTAAATGTGATGATTTTGCTATGTACTTCCTTAAGAGTGATATATGGAATACATCATGGACTTGAGACAGATTCGGTAGGAGTGCTAGTCGATAGGGCACTACTCCAATGCAATCAAGTATCTCAAAAGGGATGATGTACCTTAGGCTAACATTTCCCTTCTTCCCAAATCTCATAATTCTCTTCCATAGAGACATGCATAGAAATACCATGTCTCCAACATCAAACTCTATGTCTCATAAACGATTGTCAACATAGATCTTTTTTCGACTCTGGGAAACTTTGATATGATGCTGGATGATCTTAATGTTCTCTACTATTTCTTCAACCATTTTCAGACCTAGAAGTTTTTGTTCCCCAACTTCATCCCAACATGTTAGTGTTCTGCACCTCTTCCCATAAAGGGATTCATAAGGATCTATTTGGATGCTCGAGTGGAAACTTTTGTAGTAAGAGAACTCCACCAATGTAAAATGTTGGTCCCATCCGCCTTTGAAGTACATTGAGCTGGTTATAAACATGTCCTTAAGTGTCTAGATAGTCTTCTCATATTGGCAATCAGTTTTTGGGTGATAAGTCGCTCTAAAGTTCAACTCAGTGTTTAGAGTGTATTGGATACTCTTCCAGAACTTAGAGGTGAATCTTATATCTCGATTATATATAAGCCTCCCCACTTATCTGATGTATATCCATGCCAATTGATCTAGTGATAAATCCTCTTGAATTGCAATGAAGTATGCAGTATTTGTGAGATAATCCACAACAACCTAAATAACATTGTTTTCTCTAGATGTCTTAGGAAGTCTGGTGACAAATTCCATGGTGATGTTTTCCCTTTCTATCTTGGTATGGGTAATGATTGCATCATCCCCTTAGACTTATTCCTCTCAGCCTTCACTTACTGAAATACCATGCAATTTAATGTATATTTAGTGATCTCATTCTTCATGTTATCCCACAAATAGTGCTCTAGGATATCTCGATACGTCTTTGCATTTCTTGAGTGAATGGAGAAATTCAAACTATGTTCATCATCTAAAATTTCTTTTTTTTAACTCAGTATTTGATGGAATACATAGTCTCGATCTAAATCTCACAATTCCTTCTTTATTAACATTGAACTTTGAGGGTTTACTTTTTCTGATAGTTTCCACTTTCATATGAATTACCTCATCATCTTTTTTAATATCTTTTAACCTTTCCAAAAGAGACGGTTGAGCAATCATTTATGAAAGGATTTATTATGTTCCCTTCTTTATGATTCCCATGTCCATCTTCATAAAATCTAAGAAGATTGGATCGTTTTCAATTATCATCAATGATAGAACTGCTGGGTCCTTTCTACTTAGAGAATCCGCTACCTTTTTCACTTTCCCAAGGTAGTAATGGATTGAGCAGTCGTAGTACTTGATGATATCTAACCATCTTCATTTCTTCATATTCATCTCTTTCTGTGTGAATATATATTTGAGACTTTTGTGATCCGTATATATTTAACACTTCTCCACAAAGAGATAATGCCACCAAATTTTCAATGCAAAGATCACAACTTCCAACCCCATATCACGTGTGGGATAATTTTACTCATGAATTTTCAACTACCTTGAGGCACAGGTAATGAATTTTTTATTTTGTATCAACACACAACCTAGGCCCTTCTTCGAAGCATCGCTGAAGATTATGAAAAGATCCCCACTTGTGGGCAGTGTGAGCACAGGGGTAGTGTAAAGACTCTTCTTCAACTCCACAAATATTTCTTCACATTCATCATTCCAAGAAAACTTGAATCTATTCTGAGTTATCTTGGTAAGAGGGCTTGAAAATCATGGGAAATTTATCACAAATCGGCATTAATATCCAACTAACTCTAGAAATCTATGGATATCCATTACATGTGTCAGCCTTGAACATCCCTCAATTGCTTTTGTTTTGGAGGGATCCACAGATATACCATTTATTGTGATGATATTACCCAAGAATGATACTTTCTTCAATCATAAATCACACTTTCTATACTTTGCATAGAGATTATCCTTTCACAAGGTCTCTAGTACAGTGCTCGGATTCTCCTCATGCTCCTCCTTGGTTTTGGAGTATATTAGAATATAGTCTATAAATACTACCACAAATTTGTCTAGGTAATCTCTAAAGACTATATTCATCAAGTCCATGAAGAATTATGGAGCATTGGTGAGTCTGAAAGGCATTACCTATGAATTCATAGTGCCCGTACCTTGTACGAAAAGCATTCTTATGGATATCCTTCTTTTTCACCCTTACTTGGTAATATACCAACCATAGATCCACCTTGGAGAAGTATTTTTCTCCATATAGTTGATCAAAAAATTCATCAATTCATGGAAAAGGATACTTATTCTTTATCGTGATTTTTTTATCTCACAATAATCAATGCAAAGGTGCATTGAGTCATACTTCTTCTTGACATAGAGGTTTGGTGCACCCCAAGGTGAAGCAATTGAGCATATAAACGCTTTATCAATATTCTCCTATAATTGTTTCTTTAGATCCTCAAGATCTGCAACAGCCATTCTATAGGGAGTCTTGGATATTGGCAATGACCTAGGTATAAGATTAATCAAGAATTCAACATCTCTTCAAGGAGGAAGACCGGGTAATTCTTTGGGAAACACATCAATGAATTCCCTCACAATAGGCATGTCTTTGAGGATAGTTATTTACTTAGACTCAATCATCTGAGAAAGATATGCATGCTTATAGGGTAGTGATATCTATTCTTGAGATGATGGTGCTAAAGAAGATTCATCCTCCTCCTTTCACTTGTATATAATCAGGGGTCGTGTCACGACCCGCCCTCAGGGTCCGTGCCGTGACTACCCCAAGCCCGCCTTCCATAGGCCAGGGGCTGGTGACTAGCACCAAGGCGTAAATCCCGGTAAAAAGGGAAGGCATTGCCTTTGTAGAGTAAACAACACCACAAAGTAAGCAAGCGGAAAGTAAACACTAAGTAAAAACAGAGTACAACTGAAAGTGCGGAAAAGTAAATGGGCCAGTATACAAACCCAAACTGAAAGTAAAGTACAACTCGAAAGGGAAAACAACAACTGAAAAGTAAAAACCGCTACACCGAGATGTCCACTGGAAATCCCACCTGAAGGGTGGGTACAGATAGCTCCACTGCTCCACGGGTCCCGCCGTCCGCTCCGAGCACGTCCCGCCCAGTGGTCCACCTCCGGGTACCGTCCCGCTCTGCAAGCCTCAGCCAAGATCAACACTGTCCATCGTCTGCAACCAACACAACGTAGTGCGAGCAAAGCCCGTGCAGGGGTGAGTATAAGCTACTCAGTAGGGACCCCGAGACCCCTGAAGGTCTCTCAAAATCCACAAAGGATAAACCACAAAGAAAGGTACAATCACGAAGTAACAACTGACACTGCTTAGGTATATGCCCATACATATACCTAAGTCATCAATTCAAATACGCTCCAACCTCCGAGCCCAAGTATAACTCATTCCACACAGGAAAGTAAACGTATTCCACACAGGAAAGCAAAACATAATCCACATAGGATAGCACAACACAATCCACACAGGAAAGTAACAGGATTCAACTCACACAGGATTTTCATTATCAAAAACGTAACTACTGAAGAGCCCCATCTCTGAAGTGTACAGTGTCCTGTCACGACTCTGAGATACTGCTCACTAACCTAAGACTGCTGAGGTAGTCCTCCTGTCGAGTACCGCGGGTCTGCCGCCAACTACCGGGCGCTCCGTCCGCTGAGGGTCTGCTGCCAAATACCGGGCGCTCACCCAAATAGCCTACAGAGGTACTCCTCCAGTCGAGTACCGCGGGTCTGCTGCCAACTACCAGGCGCTCCGTCCGTCGTGGGTCTGCCGCCAAATACCGGGCGCTCCGTCCACTGGGCTAGTCGACTCACTCCAAGTCGAGTCGGTCGAGCAGTCTGCAGGTCTCAGCCGGCTACACGGTCTCCGTACTCCGTACGCTCGTCTCCAGCATCACGGGTCTGCCGCTACAACCAAGCGCACCACCTCTATCGAGTAAAACAGAAGATTCAGTTCACATAGGTATACTTCTTCGGATGATGATAAAGATGATCACTGAACCATCTAAGTCGTTGGACCCACGAAGGATCGATAGGTACTAACCCCCGCAGTGACCTACACAGGATCGGACCCACACAGGATCGGGCCCACGCAGGACCTGTAGCACTGATCCACGTAGGATCGCTGAGTGCAGTAGTCGTCGCAGTCCACTACGGATCTCTGCACAGTCGTCGCCGCAGTCCACTGAGGTTCTCTGCATGGTCGTCGTCGGAGTCCACGGAGGATCTCTGCACAATCGTCGCTGTCGGAGAAGCAGTCGCAGCCAGCACTAGGGTTCCCGCACACAGCAAGCTCGTTCGGAGGGTCCGCTCCACGAGCCGAGAGGTTGATACATCAACTGTCACAAGTCCAGAGTTGATGTATCCAAAAGTTCTGTATCGTCAACAGGAACTCAACGCAACAGACGACGCGTCGATCGGACGCCCGGTCTGAGAGTTATTGGCGTTTTCGTCCCCGGGGCCCGGTTGGTTTTTAAGGCAAAACCAACCCGACCGTACTCCACCTGCGTCCAAACCTCAGGCGGAGTATGCCAAAAGATCCGTCTCACTAAGAGGAACACAACAAAGCTGACGGCACGTCAATCGGACGTCCGTAGCTCAAGATATGAGCGTTTCCGCTCCGAAGGCCCGGTTGGTTTCGTGAACGAACCAACCCGGCCGAACCCAAATTATCCCGAAACTTTGAGTGCGATATACCAAAACGACCGTCTCGATCCAAGGATCGCGTTGCCGCAGACGGTTCGTCAATCGGAGCTCCGTGGCTCAAGTTATGGCCAAAAGACCGAAACCGATTCGAAACGGGGGGTCCGGGTCCGGGCCGACCCGGCCCGACCCCCCCTGGGTCGGCCCGAACCGGGTCGACCCGACCCGGACCGGCCGGCCGGCGGCGCGGCAGCCTGGCGGCGCGACGGCCTGGCGCCGCACGGAGGCAGCGCGGGGGGGGGGGGGGGGGCAAAGCCCCCCGCTTCTTGGAGTGGCGGCCCGACATATGTGCCGTGCCCTTTTGGAAAACGGACCCCCCTCGTGGGGGCCTGCTTGAATAAACCTGGGGGCCTCCTGCCCCCCCTCAAGGAAACCGCCCCCCTCATAAATGAGGGGGGGTTTTTTAAGCTGGCAGGGGGAATTTATTTCCCCCACCTATTGACCTTCCGGCCAGCCAACTGCCGGCCGGTTTTCTCCAACGGGACCGGAAAATCCGGTCCCCCTTTCCGGCTTCCGACGCCGGCGGCCCGGCTGCCGGTCTTCTCATCCCGCCGCGGCCCAGAACCGGCCGCGGTGTTCGTCGTCCGGCGCGGTGCGACGGCACCGCGCCCCTCCGCCGCGCCTTTGATTTCCTTTAACGCGGCGCGACGGCATCGCGTTCTTGATGATTCTTCCATGGCGCGCGCGCGACGGCGTCACGTAAAAAGATTCGGGCGAATATCCGCGTGGTGCGACGGCACCACGCCACCTTGATTCATCCGCAATATAAAACATCAAGAACGAAGGAGGGGGTTCGGCCGTGTTCATGCGGTCCGACCCCCTCATGTTAAACAATAACACTTATTTAAAAATCCTTACGTTAGTCATGCAAGAACCACGAACAAGGATAAATAAATAAACAAATAACAACAACCCCTACCTTGGGTAAAAGTTCGAAGATTTGTCAACGTCCCGCGGAAGACAACGTCGCGGAGGTCAGGCGTCGCGGTAGTCGTTCGTCAAATCCGTTGACGAAGAGATACGCCCGAAGAGATACGTCGTTGGCGAATCTTCGTATGCCGACGAGGAAAGTCCGAGAAGGAAGCGGCGTTCCTTTTCGTTGACACGGAAGACGAAGAAGAGAGAAGCGGCGTTCTCCGTCAGAGCTTGAGCGTTCTTCGTCAAAGCTTGAGCGTTCTTCATCAAAGCTTGAAGAAGAAAGAAAAGCTCTCAAACCTCTCAAGATGACTAAACAAAACTAACCAAATAAAATAAGGTCCCTCCTTATTTTATTTACCAAGCCAAGGAATTCAAAACTTCAAATTCAAAAACATAACACTTAATTAATTATACATGTCATGTGTAATTAATTAGGTGTTAAGTTAACAAGCTTTTAAGAGGGAGAGAGGGGAGTTAGGGAATTTGAAAAGGTGGGGCTCGGGTGGGCCCCTCCTCACCTTAATCCTCTCTTAGTTGGTTACCACCCAACTTCCAACAAAAGGTTTTAACCACTTAAAAGATATAAAATAAATATTGTTTCACAAATTTATTTTACTCTTCATTTCATCCAGAAAAAGAAAAATTAAACAACTCCTCTTAGGCAAACGCAACTCCGACAAAGGCGTTCCTAAGCAATTACCGGCGTTGCGGTTCCATCGGTGCCCTAAGAATTCGATTCCGAGTACCGGTTCAAAAGTTAGGAAAACCCGCTCGTTCGTTCACTGAACGTACCCGAGCCAAACTTCGGAAAATGATTCCGGGCACACCGGGCCTCGGAATCAGGTGCCGTCAGAAACCGCGCTCTTGTAAAATTCCAAAGAAAATTAAGAAAAAATTTCCTTTGAATTTTACGGGTCTTTACATTACTCCCACCTCAGGGCTTTACGTCCCCATAAAGATACATCAAAAACTAGGGAAACAAATGAGGGTACTGAGCACGCATCTGAGCCTCCCGCTCCCATGTTCTCTCCTGGAGATTCCCGTGCTGCCATCTGATGCGTACAAGAGGAATCGATCGTCCACGCAGGACCCGCTCCTGTCGATCCTCTATCTCCACCGGGACCTCCGTAAAAATCGCCCCATCGTCAACGTCAATCTCCCCATGGTCAATGATGTGCGTCGGGTCGTGCACGTATCTCCTCAGCTGAGATACGTGGAAGACGTCGTGCACCCGGTGCAACTGAGGTGGCAGAGCCAGGCGATAAGCCACCTCGCCAACCCTGCTGAGGACCTGAAAGGGTCCAATGAAGCGCGAAGATAACTTGTCGCCTCGGCCAAATCTCCGAATACCACGTCGAGGTGAGACCCGCATGAAGACGTGGTCGCCATCCTCGAACTCCAGTGGCCTCCGCCTCCTGTCAGCGTATGACTTCTGCCGGCTCTGTGCTGTCCTCATCCGCTCCTGGATGACCTGGACCTTCTCTGTCGTGGCCTGGACCATCTTCGGTCCCACGAGAGCTGCAAGATTTCTTCTTTGCCGATAAGAGAAAACTGGTCCCATCCCCTGGATGAACCACATTCTTTGCCTAATACAGTCAATACTAACATGGATGATACTAATCCATACCAAGGATGACGTAAGGCCTCGACGCTACTACTAAGAGATTCAACTGTTACTCTCGCCTCCAAAGGTTGAGTCACACTGTCGGCATCAGTGTGTGGTAACTGGGTCTCCTCCAGTAGATGTCTCACAAGTGAGGGTCAAGTCAACAGCCAAAACTGGAACCTCTTAGTAACATCACGAAAGAGGACAGGAACGAAAATATCACAAAGGTATGAGTTTTTTTATTATTGCAGCTCATAATACAAGACGCTACACAAAAGAAACAAGGAACCAGAAGTACAAAGGACGTATCCACTAGTTCTTCTCCTGTCCATCGGCTCCCAGAGCTCCATGATCGAAGGCATCGGCTGCCTGAAGCTGAGCTCTCGCATGTTCACCTACTCCCTGTGGTCGGGGTGGACCTCCTGGTGGTGGTGGTGGCAGAGCCTCAAAGCGTCGCCCACCACCGGCTGTTCGTCCAACTCCTCTTCCTCATCCGCCTCCTCCCTGCGGACCGCCACGGTCGAACCTCTGCCTCTGTCTGGGAGGTTCTTCACTTAACTGCTGATCATCAGCATGGCGGGTCGGACAGTCATGAGCCATGTGACCAATCCCGCCACAGGAGTAACACTGCCCACTCTCGGCACGCCTGGCTCTAACTCCACCCCGGCTTCCCCGTACAACTGAGCCTGAGTCGTGCAGTCGGCCACTGGTAGGTCTGGTCTTCCTGGAACCCTAAGTCATCCGTCGGCTACCTGTTGCCGAAGACTCTGCTATCTGCCGCCCTGCGGTAGGTCTCGTTGTGGACTCAGCCAGGAAACTCTCGATCAGGAGGGCTCGCTCTAGCACTCCTGCCTGGGTCGGGATGCTGAGGGAGATCAGTGATGCCCTGATCTCGTGTCTCAATCCCTGCTCGAAGGTCCAGGCCCGAAAGAATGGGTCCCGTACCATGTCGGTCGAGTAGCGCGAGAGATCGGTAAATCTCGCCGAGTACTGAGCGACCGTCATGCTGCCCTGCCGCAGCTGAAGAAGCTCCTGGATACGCACTGCACGAAGGGTGGCTGGGACGAACTCCGAGCGGAAGATGCTCTCAAAGTCCGTCCAAAGTAGAGATGCCTCATCGTGCACCTGGAGCATCAAGTTCCACCATCGTCCTGCTGCTGCGTGTAGTAGGCTCGCAACGAGGATCACCATGAGGTCTGCTGGTGTCCTCACTAGCCTAAATACTCGTACCACTGCCTCCAGCCAGTCCTCTGCTGCCTGGGGATCCGTCTCCCCACGAAACCCGGGCGGTCGCTGGCGCTGAAACTCATGCAGTGCGCCGAGGCGACGTGCATCGTCAGTGGCTGGTGCTGGAAGCATCGGGGGCTCGGCGGGTAGAGCTACCGCCGGTGCCACTGCTGACAAAGGGCCCTGCACCGAGGCCTCGTCGCTCGGTGGGCTGTCGTCACGCTCGACTCTCGGAACCCTAGCTGGCTACCGTCGTGGGGCCATCCTGAATAGGAAACAGGTGCGCCACGGTCAAACAGTATACCTGGTGAGCTGACACAAAGAAATCACAAAGAAAACTTTGAAACACACACGCAATCAATGTTTTCGTGCATTAAGTTGGAAATCAGAAGTCAGGGTCCTGGTGTACGGATACGTCGGCCGCCGCACCAACACTGGACTCCCTGGACTGATAACCACACTCAATACGCTAAACATTATTGCTTCACATAGAAAAGATCAGAGTTCATGGTAGAACCGAACTCCTTTGATACCAATTTGTCACGACCCGCCCTCGGGGTCCGTGCCGTGACTACCCCAAGCCCGCCTTCCATAGGCCAGGGGCTGGCGACTAGCACCAAGGCGTAAATCCCGGTAAAAAGGGAAGGCATTGCCTTTGTAGAGTAAACAACACCACAAAGTAAGCAAGCGGAAAGTAAACACTAAGTAAAAACAGAGTACAACTGAAAGTGCGGAAAAGTAAATGGGCCAGTATACAAACCCAAACTGAAAGTAAAGTACAACTCGAAAGGGAAAACAACAACTGAAAAGTAAAAGCCGCTACACCGAGCTGTCCACTGGAAATCCCACCTGAAGGGTGGGTACAGATAGCTCCACTGCTCCACGGGTCCCGCCGTCCGCTCCGAGCACGTCCCGCCCAGTGGTCCACCTCCGGGTACCGTCCCGCTCTGCAAGCCTCAGCCAAGATCAACGCTGTCCGTCGTCTGCAACCAACACAACGTAGTGCGGGCAAAGCCCATGCAGGGGTGAGTATAAGCTACTCAGTAGGGACCCCGAGACCCCTGAAGGTCTCTCAAAATCCACAAAGGATAAACCACAAAGAAAGGTACAATCACGAAGTAACAACTGACACTGCTTAGGTATATGCCCATACATATACCTAAGTCATCAATTCAAATACGCTCCAACCTCCGAGCCCAAGTATAACTCAGTCCACATAGGAAAGTAAACATATTCCACACAGGAAAGCAAAACATAATCCACACAGGATAGCACAACACAATCCACATAGGAAAGTAACAGGATTCAGCTCACACATGATTTTCATTATCAAAAACGTAACTACTGAAGAGCCCCATCTCTGAAGTGTACAATGTCCTGTCACGACTCTGAGATACTGCTCACTAACCTAAGACTGCTGAGGTACTCCTCCTGTCGAGTACCGCGGGTCTGCCGCCAACTACCGGGCGCTCCGTCCGCTGAGGGTCTGCTGCCAAATATCGGGCGCTCACCCAAATAGCCTACAGAGGTACTCCTCCAGTCGAGTACCGCGGGTCTGCTGCCAACTACCAGGCGCTCCGTCCACCGTGGGTCTGCCGCCAAATACCGGGCGCTCCGTCCACTGGGCTAGTCGACTCACTCCAAGTCGAGTCGGTCGAGCAGTCTGCAGGTCTCATCCGGCTACACGGTCTCTGTACTCCGTACGCTCGTCTCCAGCATCGCGGGTCTGCCGCTACAACCAAGCGCACCACCTCTATCGAGTAAAACAGAAGATTCAGTTCACACAGGTATACTTCTTCGGATGACGATAAAGATGATCACTGAACCATCTAAGTCGTCGGACCCACGAAGGATCGATAGGTACTAACCCCCGCAGTGACCTACACAGGATCGGACCCACACAGGATCGGGCCCACGCAGGACCTGTAGCACTGATCCACGTAGGATCGCTGAGTGCAGTAGTCGTCGTAGTCCACTGCGGATCTCTGCACAGTCGTCGCCGCAGTCCACTGAGGTTCTCTGCATGGTCGTCGTCGGAGTCCATGGAGGATCTCTGCACAATCGTCGCTGTCGGAGAAGCAGTCGCAGCCAGCACTAGGGTTCCCGCACACAGCAAGCTCGTTCGGAGGGTCCGCTCCACGAGCCGAGAGGCTGATACATCAACTGTCACAAGTCCAGAGTTGATGTATCCAAAAGTTCCGTATCGTCAACAGGAACTCAACGCAACAGACGGCGCGTCGATCGGACGCCCGGTCTGAGAGTTATTGGCGTTTTCATCCCCGGGCCCCGATTGGTTTTTAAGGCAAAACCAACCCGACCGTACTCCACCTGCGTCCAAACCTCGGGCGGAGTATTCTAAAAGATCCGTCTCACTAAGAGGAACACAACAAAGCTGACGGCACGTCAATCGGATGTCCGTAGCTCAAGATATGAGCGTTTCCGCTCCGAAGGCCCGGTTGGTTTCGTGAACGAACCAACCCGGCCGAACCCAAAGTATCCCGAAACTTTGAGTGCGATATACCGAAACGACCGTCTCGATCCAAGGATCGCGTTTCCGCAGACGGTTCGTCAATCGGAGGTCCGTGGCTCAAGTTATGGCCAAAGACCGAAACCGATTCGAAACGGGGGGTCCGGGTCCGGGCCGACCCGGACCGGCCGGCCGGCGGCGCGGCGGCCCGGCGGCGCGGCGGCCTGGCGCCGCACGGAGGCAGCGCGCGGGGGGGGGGGGGGGGGGGGGGCAAAGCCCCCCGCTTCTTGGAGTGGCGGCACGGCATATGTGCCGCACCCTTTTGGAAAACGGCCCCCCCTCGTGGGGGCCTGCTTGAATAAACCGGGGGGCCTCCTGCCCCCCCTCAAGGAAACCGCCCCCCTCATAAATGAGGGGGGGTTTTTTAAGCTGGCAGGGGGAATTTATTTCCCCCGCCTATTGACCTTCCGGCCGGCCAACTGCCGGCCGGTTTTCTCCAACGGGACCGGAAAATCCGGTCCCCCTTTCCGGCTTCCGATGCCGGCGGCCCGGCCGCCGGTCTTCTCGTCCCACCGCGGCCCGGAACCGGCCGCGGTGTTCGTCGTCCGGCGCGGTGCGACGGCACCGCGCCCCTCCGCCGCGCCTTTGATTTCCTTCAACGCGGCTCGACGGCGTCGCGTTCTTGATGATTCTTCCATGGCGCGCGCGCGACGGCGTCACGTAAAAAGATTCGGGCGAATATCCGCGTGGTGCGACGGCACCACGCCACCTTGATTCATCCGCAATATAAAACATCAAGAACGAAGGAGGGGGTTCGGCTGTGTTCATGCGGTCCGGCCCCCTCATGTTAAACAATAACACTTATTTAAAAATCCTTACGTTAGTCATGCAAGAACCACGAACAAGGATAAATAAATAAACAAATAACAACAACCCCTACCTTGGGTAAAAGTTCGAAGATTTGTCAACGTCCCGCGGAAGACAACGTCGCGGAGGTCGGGCGTCGCGGTAGTCGTTCGTCAAATCCATTGACGAAGAGATACACCCGAAGAGATACATCGTTGGCGAATCTTCGTATGCCGACGAAGAAAGTCCGAGAAGGAAGCGGAGTTCCTTTTCGTTGACACAGAAGACGAAGAAGAGAGAAGCGGCGTTCTCCGTCGGAGCTTGAGCGTTCTTCGTCAAAGCTTGAGCGTTCTTCGTCAAAGCTTGAGCGTTCTTCGTCAAAGCTTGAAGAAGAAAGAAAAGCTCTCAAACCTCTCAAGATGACTAAACAAAACTAACCAAATAAAATAAGGTCCCTCCTTATTTTATTTACCAAGCCAAGGAATTCAAAACTTTAAATTCAAAAACATAACACTTAATTAATTATACATGTCATGTGTAATTAATTAGGTGTTAAGTTAACAAGCTTTTAAGAGGGAGAGAGGGGAGTTAGGGAATTTGAAAAGGTGGGGCTCGGGTGGGCCCCTCCTCACCTTAATCCTCTCTTAGGTGGTTACCACCCAACTTCCAAAAAAAGGTTTTAACCACTTAAAAGATATAAAATAAATATTGTTTCACAAATTTATTTTACTCTTCATTTCATCCAGAAAAAGCAAAATTAAACAACTCCTCTTAGGAAAACGCAACTCCGACAAAGGCGTTCCTAAGCAATTACCGGCGTTGCGGTTCCATCGGTGCCCTCAGAATTTGATTCCGAGTACCGGTTCAAAAGTTAGGAAAACCCGCTCGTTCGTTCACTGAACGTACCCGAGCCAAACTTCGGAAAATGATTCCGGGCACACCGGGCCTCGGAATCAGGTGCCGTCAGAAACCGCGCTCTTGTAAAATTCCAAAGAAAATTAAGAAAAAATTTCCCTTGAATTTTACGGGTCTTTACAGGTCAATTCTCCATATAGAGAGTGATTTCCATCTCATGGTAATTTATGTTGGATTTATATAGGGAAATCCAATCCATGCTAATAATTTCATAAAATTATACTAGAGGGAGTATGATGAGGTTCTCCATGAAGTTCAATCCGAAAATTTTGATAGGAGAGGAGTTATATATATAGGATGAAATAACTTCCAAATTTTCTATTTTCACCAAAATCTCTACTTCCATTCTTTGTGGTGATGTTTGGATTATTCTACTAAACTTTTGTGATATAAAAGAATGTGTATAACTATGGAAGATAACCCTAACTTTGATTTTTTTTATTTTGGTTCTACTTTATCCAATATAGACCAAGGGATGAGTATTTTTAAACTATTAAACACATAAAGGGTAATCCAATGACATTAAACAGATAACTAATAAATTATAGTTATCTCTTTAACTTATGAATTTCTAGGATTTGATCTAAGTTGTCCATGATATACTTCCTAACATATATTCTTATGGGATATTTTTTTGTTCCCTTAATAATGATTCATACTAATATTATGAATTTATCGAAGCTTATCCCGTAGCAATGTCAAATCAAGAGTGAAGAAAGTCCTATTTTCGTGCACCATTTCCCATTCAAGTCTAGCTCAAAGTGGTGTTTTTTGGTTTTACCCTTCAATACATCTATGCGAGAGCCACTTACTCTATACTCACCAAAATTTGGGGATTATTTTCTTATACTTAGTCTTATACCTAAGGATTTCACTAGAGTTTTCTAATCATATTCCCAAAAATAACTAAACCTCCCTCTAATACCAACTATAACAACCTTGCACTTTATTTCATATTTTAACATGATTTATTACATAAACTTGCACGTAATACAACTTATAAGATCGAGAGGTCTAGTGACTTTGGGGATTATAAACACTATATAATAACTTAAAACATGAAATGAAAATCTTTATTGAAAACTTCTTTTACATGACCACAACATTCCTTTATACTTAGCATTTCATGGGATAACCTGAGGATATACATAAGAAAAAGGTGAGCTATAAGGCCCAGTAAGCAAATAAACATGGCATAACATGTGGAAGACAATACATGTTAGTCAATAGGAATATCAATAGAGTGAAAAAGAATCATGAACATAATGTTATGATATAGCATGGTATTCATAACATGAAAATGTGGAAACAACATACAACATGATTTTAGCATGAGTAAAGGATCATTGCACATGGATTAACATGAATAAACCCTCATTGCACATGAATTAGTACGATTAAAACCTCATTACACATAAATAAGCATGATTAAAACCTCATTTCACATGGCATATCATGATATTATACATTACCCAATGCATTAGAGTGCTATCAGGGTGCACCCTTCATAAACATTTCATTTCATGCATAAGTGTGCCACATAGATCATATAACATGGAATAATTCAATATAATAAGTTATTAAATGATCAAGGAATATATAATAGATACATGTAAGTCCCAAATCAATAATTACATGAGCATAAAGGTGAATACCCTTGATAGATAAATGGGTATGGTATTCACTACGTGATGATTTGGGCATGGAAAATCATGGTGCAATTTTGGCAGCATAATGACGTCAAATAGAAATTCATAAAATGGGTTGGTGAGAGTGAAAGGGGTATCTCATAATTTATACATTAAATTGATAGTAAGGGGGTCATGGAACATAATATCCTAATATATGAAACGGAATTTAGATGCATTATATAAAATAAATTCATGAATGGAAATAAGAAGAGAGAAATCCCTTATGAAATTTTGGTATGGTAACAGATAAACACAAGAGGGATTAATGAGAGAGAAATGGGTCTATCATCATTAAAAAATAATAAGGAAAGTATGGGGGAGGTTAAAAAAATACCCCATAATTTTTAATTAGAAATAAAAGGGTGTGACAATATAAGGAAAACTTGGATGAGAAATGAGGGTACCCTAACAGAATTCTTGCATAGTAACGGGTGGGATAAAGGGATCATAGGGGGGATTAATCAGAGTGAAAAGAAGATCCCATCATGTATACATAAAATGAAAAAAATAGGTATGTAAGAACATATCCCAAATCAAGAAAATAGAAATTAAAAGGCATGAAATAAAATAGGCACTTAAAGAAAAAGGAGAGAGGGAGATCCCTTATGGAATTTCAGCATAGTAACAGCTTAAGTAAGGGTCCAAATGTGGGAGTATAAATGACCCCTCATTGAAATAAAATAAAATATATAGTAGTTAATTTATTATAAAATGCTTAAAATATAACCAAAGAAATTAACAAGACTAATTTCAAATAAGGTTCTCGAATTTAAAGGAAGAGAGAAAAGAAAGGATCCCTTACTTGGATGTGTGATCCCAAAGGATTGGGAGATACTTCTTGGGGGATTGGGGAACCTTGGTAGGACTTTAGGGAGAAGGGGGAAGAGGTTGGTCGAACTTAAAAGAGCTTGAGTGAAGATATATGGGTGCTTGGGTGGGTTTATATAGGAAAGGTGGGGAATTCTTTATTATTTTGGTTTTGGACACTACACACTAAAATATTTAAAACCAAAAAACATCCCATGGTTTTTTCCCATGGTTTCTGGAAAAGGGGAGTGATATAAATTATCTTATAATTATAAGATCCGAATATATTAAAATATTTTCCTTGATTTTATTGGAGGTGAGTCACACTTTTAAGGAAATTATTTTAAAATCGTAAAACATTTTATATGTATTGGAGGATTCAATAATGTTTTATAAAATAAATAAAATAAAACTAAAATTACATTATTTTAAATAAAAAACATATATTTTGCTGAATATACCTTTTTTGTATTTTATTACATCACTATTGAGTCATTATGACGTCATAAAACACATTATATATTTATACGGTATTTAATTTTTACCCAAAAATTCGACTGTCTCAGGAAATTATGAAAACTTCACCTTTGGATAATTTTGACATACTTATTCCAAAAATAATATTAATTTTATCTAAATAATTTTATAAATATGTTAATTTTATCTTGTAAAATAAAAATTTACATTTATTGAAAATTGACGGATTTTGACAAAAATAGTTTTCAAACCTTAATAAAATTTATATTTGACTTCATAAAAATTATATGATCTTTTATATTTGATAAAATTAATTTAATAATAACATTTTAATAAAATATTATTTAATTCAAAAATCCATTAATTCATCAAAATAGATTTCTTAATTGAATATGAATATTAACCAACAATATTATTTGTGCTTTAAAAATCATTTACAAGGTAACAATAATAAAATGAAAGTATATTCTTTATTCTCTGAAAAAATAATTCACATAATCATATTTATATGGTCTTTTTACATATCCCATTATTACACCAATATATTCCCTAAGAGTAAGGTGTGCGATGGCGGGGCTTTCATGGGACCGTTCGATGAACATGGTTTGGGCTGTGATCTCAATGAGCTTGAACTTCTCCTAAAAATGGTTTCGATCATGCTTAAGTTGTTGGATATAAGATTGGTCTTGATCTAGGGAAAATCATGGATATTCTATCTCTCTTGCAAGCTTCTATAAATGGGTTTCATAGGGTACGATCCTACTAGTTGAGGCCATCACTTCCTTTGTCTGTGCCAGAAATATTTTTTAAAACCCTATATTTATACTAGTCATGTGATCACTATTCAACAACTACATTATCAACAGTAATGATACTAAACAGTCATTTAAATCCAATTGGATATAATAAAACAAAAGGAGTTCATGTGTTTTCTATATCCAAAAGACATTAAAAGATAGATAATTTTATTCATAAATGTTCAGGTCGTTACATGAGGTGAATGAGGGGTTTATATATTTTTTCATTTCATGTGATTGTATGTATGTTTTATTTACTCACATTCACTTGGTTTGTCATGGAAATCTAAGAAATAGGGTAGAAAAACTTATAACGGATGGGATCCTTTTTCTTAAGTTTAATGAGTTTTCATAAATAGTGAAGTAATATATATGGTACCACCACTAGCTCAATGAAGTTATTATATATAATACACCTATTAAGGATATTTCCATAACATTTGATTTCATTTCACTAGGTATTCCCAGAATTTATTTTTCTAGGTATTACCCCATGAAATCATCTACTTTAAGTTATTTATTTTTTATTGTGATCAATTGTTTTTGATTATTTATACTCACCCATGATACCATCATTATCATTTACTTTGAGAAAATTATTTTTTACCTACTTCTACTATTTTATATTCTTAATTTGTTCTCTATTTCTTGTTGATACTATTGTTGGTTATCATATTTTATGTCTTTATTTCACTAATTAAAATAATATTTATAAACCAAGTTATGATTTTTTTTGAAAATAAATTAGTAAAATATGTTTCTAAAATTATGTTTCTCACCATATCTTGTTTTCAAAGGCATTTATGTGTTTTCTTTAAAAAGGGCATCGATTATAAATTTCTTATAAATTAATGGCATTTCTGAAATAAAGCTATTAGTTTTCAAAAAGGTAAAGTTAAGAACTTATTAATGATATTTGATTCATAAAAATGATAAAATGAGTTATATTTTCATAAAATGTATTTCAAATTACCGTGAAAGTGTTTTATATTTAAAGAGTATTCATGGGTAGTGGAGAGGATACCTAATAGTCATTTTTTGATCACATATATATAAAATTTCAGGTTCTACTCATGCCCTAGAGGAATTCTGAGTAGAATACTCCTTACCACCAGATGCTTCTAGATTGGGTCCGGTGTCAAGGTTATGTGGTGACCAAGGGTCACACAAATATCATTTGTTCAATTTTTAGTTTTTCATTTTTTAGTATCATGTATGTATTGGCCCCTCCGAACTTCTTGGATCTTGAGAACTTCATATGGATTTGTATTCTCTTTTATGTTATGGAATTTATTTATAATGTTTTCTTTGCCTATTCCATGTTTGGATGTTTTCTTATTTCCAAGTATACTTATCTAGTTTTAAGAGATGACCGACTTACAGATGAGTCATGTTGGATTTTTAGAAAGTTTATATTGGGTGTTTTATTATTTTTATTGGGTAAAATATTTCCCACATGATTATAATTGGTGCCTTGGTTCTTGTCTCCAACCCAGGAGTTTGGAAATGCACCTCGATTCACATAACAAGCCTACTTCAGATCCTAGTTTAGGGGTGGGCCAAGTTCGTTCATGAAATATTTCTGATGATGAAATTATATGTCATCTTGCAAAAATATCTATGATCATGATTCTAAATTCAATGAATTTATTATGATAAATTGTTATCTCTTGATTAGAAAGTAATAATGGGGTAAAACGTGTTAGAAAAAAGTTTACAAGGTATAACTTGGTTTGAAAAATAGGTTTATGACATGGGACAATATCGTGAAACCCCAAATCTTTTATACCCATTTCCTCACTCCCTATAGGATAGGCTGTAAGATTTATTAAACTCAAGTATACATGTACCCCTATCCACCACTTTATAATCATTCATCAAGAATAATTGTAGGATTTCCTAGCCTCATTTTTCCAAGACACCAAGTTGAGGCTCAAAGCATGTATGATAGATATGGATCCTACAATTATAGGGAGTTAATTATTATTAATTACTCTATATTGTTCATGACTATTTATATTAATTATACTCACCAGCTATGAATTATTTATTATACAATCTTTATTAAGATAGAATGTTATAGGTGGGATGGTGACCACCCACTGGGTATATTTTACTCACACCCTACCTGTTACTTTTTTGGATGCATGAAAATAGTTTGTTTTTTTCTAAGCAAATTAAAATCACCTTAATATGAAATATATTTCTAAATGGAGTCTTGGAGTTTGGGTGTGACCTTTTTAGACCTTATAGAGGGTGATCTAGGTGATGATGTTGGGGATGTCCGCCAGGTTCTCCTAGAGGGAGCACACAATTGGGATCCACTTTATACATAATTATATTATGTTTTTCTCACCTAATTTTCATGTATATAAATTTTTTTAATACCATTATCTTGGGTTTTATTTTAGTTTTTATGTTGATTTAATGTATGTTAATTTATATACCTATCACTTAAAGAATTATGTATAGTTTATGTTTCCCTTCATGATTATTTTGTTTTATTATGGTATTTATAGGATCCTTAGGGGCCATTTGGTCTTGCCTATTTAGGAATATACTTTGTTTAGCTTAAATAATAATTTTTATGGGGATAACCACCTCCAAAATACATTTTTCTTTACCCCCAATGTTTACAATAGCCATAAAAAATTAGAAGATGTGTTTGAGGGTTTTTGATTATGTGGTGTGGGTGCTGTTTGGATTTTTGGTTCATAGTTGTTACAAAATTATATCAGAGACCTCCTCAAGGGTTCTAATGTATGAGAATTTAGAGTATTTAGGAGATAGAACTATCAGGACATGATAATTTACCCATAAATATTTTCACAAACTACTCCCACTTGGAAACCCTTTCGGACCTATAGTGAAGATGAGTGTGACTACTCAGGCCCACCTCCAATAGGTCCCGAGTTGGAGATAATCATTGAGGTTATAAAATATGAAAATGGGTGGCATTATCCTCATATAAAATTTCTTTTATAGAAGGGTATCATGAACATGAAGTAAATAAACCTCGTTCAATCCTCATACCGTCACTAGTGGAAAATCATATTATAACATCATTTTTTAAATTTTTTAAGATCAGGTTTTAACTGATTTTGATGTAGGAAATATTCAAAATATTACTTTAAACATTGGTTTATTGAAAACAGACATCAAAACTTTAACTAAATGATAATTTAATAAATGTTTCAATGTCGGTTTTCTAAAAAAAGCAGACGTTGAGAATACCTTTCCACATCGGTTTTATAATTTTAATAAACATAAAAACAAATAAATATATATTTCCATATATTTTTATAATAAAATAAACATGGAAAAGTTCCCATTGAAGTTTCTATGTTTGTTTTTTAGAAAAAATGACGTGGAAAGTATCTTTCTACATCAGTTTGTACCAAAAAGCAACATTGAAAGTCTTATAATTATGATTCCACATCAGTTTATAAAAAAACCTAATGTGGAAAGAACTATTTATTTTAATAAAATAGATTAAATTATATTAAAAAAAACATTTTAAACCCTATACAAACAGATATAAAATACCAACTTAAAGTATATTTTTTTCTTCTAAATACTCATTTTTAAACTTTAATTAAAAGATACATACTTGATAATTTAAAATTTAACCATGCTTAAAAAAATAATTTGAAAACAAACCTCAAAGATGAGTAATTTATTCATTTGTATATGACTCAAAATTATTTAAAATCTACAATAATAATGAATTTTATAAGATTATAAAACATAAAATTTTGATATACAACCTAAAATAATTAATACAACTTACTTTATCAAATTCTGTTTCTGCCCCAGCAGTGATTATCTAAAACATGAATCTTAACACATAATAACTACATTAGAATCTTCCTTTAGGATGTTTAAACTGCGGTTATGAGACACTAACTTGAAAACAATAACCAATATATATATATATATATATAATAAAAAATAAATATTATCTACTATAAAATATATGTACCATTAATTTCACATATTTTATTTTATTTAGATCCTCTATCGACAAGTGATCTTCATTAAACTTTCTGAATGACTTTAATTTTCATATATCAATTATTAAAACATGTATAAATAATAATAATTAAGAATAAATAACTTATAAAAAATAATAAAACTTTCTTGTTTAATAATTTGCTAAAAGTTTTAAGAAATCCACCTAATATAGAGAAAAAACAATATAATATGCATTAATGTGGGACTAATATTCCTAACATCCAATGAACACTATAATATAAAACATTCATAGTTAATGACATTATAATGAATATTAGTTCATAATTATCTTAGTCTTCTTACCCATCATGGAATAGAAAAAACCATCACCCAATCTCTGTATTTTCTAATATTTCACCTATATATATGTAACTCTAGTATCATTATCTAGATATATCACATGTTTTGAAATGTTTTCTATATCTATAATAATATAAACAGTAGTGGTCTCATTTTTAATGCAAAGCATGTGTAGATACCTATTTTCGATGAGAGGGAATCGTGGTGTTGGCCCATACAATGGAGACTCTGATAAAATAATTGTGGCATATCTCTATGGTATGATTAATTATGGGGAGTTTGAATGTTGAAAAATAATTCATATTGGGTTCAACATTCTTATCTCGCACCCGCTTGTGACAGGTAAGTTTCCAATGGGGTTTATTCCTAGAACCGGAAACACCCAATGATTCTCATATCTATGATGAATCATGTACCCACTTTTAAAGGCAGGCGTTTGTTGGGTAACTTGGCCAATGATACTTAAGAACTCACATTGGTTAAGAGGATGAGAAGTTGGGATCATCACACCCTTTTGAGGGGAACTATTTCTGGTTTTAGGACTCGCTTATAGATTTAATATATATTCACGAATCCTCTGGCCATTCCCATGTATGATGTGAATCACCCTGAATTAACAATTAATTATAAGCATGCATGTGTTCAGAATCATATGTATATATCCAAGGTTCTTCTATGATAGATATATTTGTATGTATCTAAGGATATACAACAATGGAACACTTTTACAAACATATTAGAGATTCCTTGGTCGTTCGTTAGGATGATTCTGGTTTTAAGCCACGTAGTGAGGTGCTTTGAAGTGTACTATAATCCAGGGAGATAGATTTTGCTTTGATATTGGGATCAGACCCATAATATGGGCTTTCTATGTATCCTTGTGAAAGGAATTAGAACCCACATAGTTCGGTGTCACTTAACATGACACATCACCTTTTAAGGTCATGTGACGAGGACCAAACCATGTAGTTTAACATCATGTGGAAAGGACATCCAGACGAAAGGTGGTTGGCCAAGGATGGTGTGGGACCTATGCCAAGGAGGCCCAAGGGACTTGGAAGAGATGTGGTCTCCCAGATAGGGGTATGATCTTACTAAGGATGTGACCCAATAAGTATGGTGATTAATGGGAATAATAAGGAATGTGGATCTTTAGTTTGGATATGACCCTATTGGGAATGTGTCCTGGAGAACATTAGGGTGAATCCGGGTGTTGGTTTCGGTCATCAGGGAGGATTCCTATGTATCCCAGTTAGATGGGAATCAAAGTCTATATAGTTTGTAAGGGTTGGGGATTACACCTACGGAGGAGGACCAATTGAGTGGATATGATTGGGGCTTATACTGTATAGGATGCCCACTTGAGTGGATATGATTGGGGCTTATACCATATAGGAGGTCCAATTGAATGTATATGATTGGGATTATACTGTATTAGAGGCACACTTGAATGTTCAATATCATGTGAATTTCATGATCATTGCAAACCTCTAAGCCCACATGAGTCATGATCAGTGTGAGAAACAAGAGGAATCATTAGATCTAAAGATCAAACAATCTACTTTTGTCAGCTGGTGGAAGGATGTTGGAGACTAAATAGAGAGGGAGAGGGATTTGAGTTTGCATGTATCCTATCTTATTTTGGTAATTGTGATATACATAACTAGTGATATATCTATCTATGAACTAGGATGGTGAAGAGGAGAAAGAGTGATGCCTCTTGTAAGAGAGACTAGGGGATTACTAGGAGGGATACTCTTTTAGTTCATAGGGAAGAAAAGAGGATAAGTCATGTTTCCTCAAAGGGAAAGGCAAGCATGAACCCCTATTTCCCCACTCGGAATGGGGAGGTCTATGTTAGAACCTCTAAGGTTTGGAACCTCATTACCATACTTGAAAACATTACGAGGGTCTTCCTTGTCATGGAGGTTACCATTGGGACTCTTCTTACCATAATATTTAGACTCGAGAGGACACACTGATGTGCCTAATGATCTGATCAGACACGTCAGTTGGATTTGGTAGATACCTTGGATTGATTCCATTGTATTGGCTCATTTAGGGTCCAAAGTGGGACACAATGGTGTAACATAAGGAAGTGATGGGAGTTGGGGAGTAGAACACCCTCAGATGGCCCATTCCACGTAGCATGTTCTTATATGAGATGGGGTTCGCTCCACGTAGCATATTGATACATGAGTGAGGTTAATGTGCACATAGATTTGTGCTATGTGGACCTGGGTTCCTCCCATGTAGTGTTTTTATATGTGGGGATAGGTTCTACTCATACAGTGTTTTCCTACGCGGGCTTGAGTTCCTCCCGCATAGCATTTTTCTACACATGGTAGGGATCCATCTGCGTAGATTTTTGATACATGGGATGGTGTTCTGTAAAGGTTCCATATTTTTAAACTATGTGGTGTGGTGTCTATGAAGGATTCTTGGGTTTGAAAATGTCTAGATAAATTTAATTTTATTCTTAACATTATGTGGTGGGTTTACTTTCTAGGAATCAAAGGCTCTCCCCAATTCTCCTCTGGGTCTCAACTTTTTCGTTTGTCTTAATTATCTTTTCTATTGGTTTACCTGAGGGGTATTTTATATAAGGATGGATGAACTAAATATTGGTATGTCTGGTCATCTATGGTGGGTTGTAGGGCTTCATTTTTAGGAGCCCAAAAAGAATGCCCCGCCCCTGCAGATGATTTCATTCGTGGAAGATAGAAAAGACCGTCAGCATCCGAGAATGATTTTCATTCATGGGGCTGGTCATTCATGACAGATAGAAATCACTATCCGACCCCACAAAAAAACTTGGTTTCATTTTCAAGGGCTAGTGGAACCATTTTTTCCCATAAAAGATTTCATTTGTGGGGATCTTTGTGGAGTGGTAGAATGCCATGCAGAGCGACGACCCACAAATCGATTTTCACTTTGCGGGATCAGGCCTTCCTTCATGGATTCACCCCCTTTGAAATTTTTCTTCAAACTCCTCTTAATATTTGTTTTTCCTTTTTCTAAATTCATGGAATTATTTTATACTTACTTCCAGAGTTTTCAGGACCCAACAAATGCTCCCCACCTGAATGACCTTTAATTGGGATGAAGAGGAGGCGACTATGATGAAGAAAGAGGTCCTATTTTGAACTGATTTTTGATACATAGGTGGACCTTCAAGTGGGGACCATGCCTATAAAATGGGTCCCAACTCATTTGTCTCTTAACTTGTATTATCTAAATGAAAGTGCTCCATGAACTATCCTTCACCGCCAGTGCTTCCATGAATCATTCTTCCTTTGTGGCCGAACTTACCACAAACTTGAACTCGTCACCCATGAATGGTATCTTCAATTTCTTCATAGTGGGTAAATGCTTCATGTATTGAGCACCCCATAGGACAATAATTCATGGGCCAACACTTTTTTGTTTATCACTCTACAAGCTGACACTTCACGGGCCAACACTCCACAAAATTGATGCTTCACGGGCCAACACTTCATGGACTGATGGTTCATGACGATTTATACTTTTCCATTTTTATGAATAATAAACCCTTTTACTTCTTGATTTTTCTACAGAAAATAGGATGGACCCTTCACATTCTATGTAACACCCCAACCCCAGAAGCCCAAAGCCGATGCATTATTTTAATACATTGGCATGATTACAAGGAATCAAGTACCGAATGACTAATCAATTTAGTAGTCTTGGAAAATAGATTACATATATGAATGTTACATTACACATTCAAACATAAAACACAACATAACTAATCCGTTGATAACGCCATTACTACCCTAGATTAACCCTTCATGTCAAACATAAAACAATTCTTGAAATCATAGGAAAAACATAAGAAAGGAGTGAGCTCATATACTCAGTAAGGGTAAATAATTTAACAGAAGCTATAAAGTTTTAAGGCAAGATGTGTAATAAAAACAACAAACTTTTAAACATAAACTTGAAAATAATATAGAGAAAATAAATGAAACATTACCATATAAACATTCACATAGATATTCTACTAGTTGAATAATCACATGTAATAATTAATTTCATAATGAGGGAATGCATAATGCCGGACATCATTACCACATATTCAAGGCCTCGTACCAAGACTACAAATAAATTTTTTGTCAAGGCCTCATGCTAAGACACTAGTTTGTCTCATGAGACCTACCGATGCATCGAGGAGATATAGCGGGCTCGACCCATGACTTACTAAGTCCACTGCATTCCTTATATGAAATTGTTGAAACATAACATAAACATTCACATTAAAACTGGCATACGAAATGTCAATATTTTATCCATAAACCACTAATGGTATAAAAATAGCACATACATAGTAAAAAATATCATAACTCATTCAATACAATATGGAGAATTGTATTATAATAAATCAAACTCAGTTAAGAATAATATCTAGTAAAGGACGATGATATAGTTGAAAATGATTAGTAAAACTCCTTGAATGAAATACCCATTTTACATGAAATTATTTAAAATTATAACAATTTATAAAGGATGAAATTTAAAATATATTTTTTATGAAGTGTCCCATACCAATTTGAAACTTTTTAAATGAATTAACATTTTAAAACATTCACGTCCATATAAATAAATCCTTAAAATCATTTTGAAAACATGGAAATTAATGAGAAAGATTTATAAGAATAAATATTTAAAACATTTAAAATAATGTTTTAGTTAAAGAGTACCTTAAAAGAATAATTTTAAAAAATTATTTTATGAAATATGAACATGGATAATAAATATTTCTTAGAGAATACTTACATATAAACAATCTCGGATAATAATGAGATTGAGGAATTAACCCTTACCTTGCACTTTCCTTTGGTCGAGGGTATGTTTAACCTCATGTATAATGACCATAGTATGTTATTAAATTATACCATAACCATATTAATATTTATTATATCATACATGATTCATTTATGACTTTATACTATCAATTTAATAATGATTTCCATGTTAAATTAACATTTTAGGTAATAATCGATTTCTTTATCATACATGTTTTAACTTGTTATTATTGATCGTATCATTTAGATCACAATTTAAATACTTACAGAATATAAAACACGATTTATATATCATATATATTTAAAATATAAATATGTATAATAGATAGATATATGAAATTGAAAACACCATTTATGGAGATGGTAGGCCGTACGTACGCATAAACGCTGTTTCCGTTTTCAAATCGTATTGAACATAAGTAAGTGAATAAGATATATGTAAGTACATAAATACATACATACATAAATATATATATATATATCTCCAGTAGCATTATTATTTCATATATTACATACTTATTAATAATATATATTTTTATAATCATCGTTGAATGGTGAACATGGAAATGAATCTCACCGCATCGTGGAGACGGTAAGCCGTACGTACAAACGAGCGACAATATCATTTCTTCAATGATTAAAATGTATGGATTTTGATGGTATAGTAATTTTAGAGAGAAATTACCATGTTAGTTTTATTATTTATACACATATTACTCATCATTATATCCATCCAAATAATATAGTGTTGAATAACAAATTACACCACGACATGGAGATGACAAGTCGTACGTACACACTCATGGTGACATTATCATTCATAGGATGGATAAAATAATGAGTATGGTTGTACCATATATATAATAACATCACAGTATTTATAAGTTACTATAGTTATTATCTTGGGTTGGAAATAACAAATAAAGAGAAAGTGGAAGAAGAAAAGAACTTTGAAAGAGGTGATAAAATAATTACCTCTTCTTTGGGTGTTTCCTTTTGATTTGAACAAAAAGGCTCCTTAGGTTGGATTTTTTTCTCAAGGGAAGTCCTCTAGGTTTAAGTGAGTGAAGTTGGGAGGATATTTGGGTAGTTTTTGGATGAGAAAAATGGATTTGGAGGTGTGATTTTGAGAGAAGCGGAAGTACCCTTTTATAAGAGAGGTGAGGGTCACTTTTGGAAAAGTTTAAAATATTATTTTATTATAAAATCATATTCGATTTCTAATGGCTAAAAATTAATTTATTTAGAATATAAGGTGGGGATAGGTCTAAATCATCTCAAACAATAGGTTTTAGACAAGTTTAGGTCACTATATTAACCCTATATTTTATATTTAACTCGTAGTTAAATAGTTTAACTTTTACCATGTCCTCTGGTATTATTATAATAAATGGTTAATAAACTTACTATAAAATGCCAAGAGAACCCCAAGTGGTTCATTAATGAAATATTTATCATTATATAAGTTTTTTTCTAAACCTTATATTTTTATGAATATTATATAATTTAATAATATAGTATTTGTTTTAAAAAATCATTTATGTCAATTTTGACACTATTTAGTATTTGGTTTTCTTGGAAGTCATAAAAGCATGATTACTTAGAATAAAATTCATTGAGTCAACGCTAACATGTCATATTAATCTATAAAATTCGTTGATGGTATCAATTGCCTCAATTTAAATTTATTATTATATTTATAATATCAATTATTTTAATCTTTCATTGATAAAGTAATTACTGCATCATCATTGTGTCATAAATAAATTTAATTATTTAATCTCTAAAAATTATAAATAAAATACCATTATGTAGAAAATCTTTTTATATTTTTAATGAATATTTATAGTTGAATTTATCTTACGTATAACTCTATATTAAAAATGGTTTAGTTATTAAAATTTGAATTTAACACTTTTAACTCTTCTTTAAATAAAATAATAATAAATATCCTAATCTAATACAAGTAGATAAAAATGATCATATTTTATTCTTGAGGTTGGTTTTGGTTGAAATACACTAATCCAATAGAATTAGGACATGTTTTGGGGTAATTATAATATCATTTTTACCTTTAATTACCCTATTTACTTTTAACCATGGTAAATAAAAGTCAAAAGTTACTATTCACTAAAAATTATTTTCATCTTATTGAACCACATTTTACTTACTGATTTCAACCGCATCTCTCAGATTTTTGAAATTCAATTCACAGAAGCGATAATTTTTTTTATGCCTATTTTCAAATGTGCCTAGAAGGTGGGTAAAAGAGGTTACAAATTTCAATAAAATTTTATACATCAAATTTTATTATAAAATGACTCCAATGAATTAAATTGAACTTATATAGGTATCATATACCTATTTTGGCTTAAAATAAATTTATATAAAATAAGTAATTAGTTAAATAAAAATTTCATTTTAAACAATAACGCAGTGTTTTTTACTATTCATCAAAAATTGAAAGTTTTCAGAAAAATTCCAAAAAATAACCCTAAGCTAATTTTGATATTCTGAATTAAAAAATGAATTCTATTTTAGAAAATTAAAAACATAAATAATCCTCTACTTGATCATCCCAACATGAGTACTTATCATCTATTTTTTTACAAGCAACAGGGATAATGGGGGTCTCATTGGCATGCGAATGATCTGGAGGTGGAATATATACCCTGGAGTGGCCACCAAAGTGGATCGATGTCCCCCAGTTGGAAACCTTATAGATGGGAGCATGGATTCATCTCAACTTCTGGGTGACCATCTCATTGTGATAATGAGTCACCCGAATTGGGGAGTTGGGGTTATGGGACCAAGTCTTTCTATTTCTACTGATGTGATCATGTCATGGAATGTTTTTAGGATATAGTCAAGAATTGATGTTTGAACCTCCATCATCTCTAAGATGTACTGATAAACATACTTGGAAGGAATAGGAATATACACTCATTCCAGAGTTGGGGCAGGAATGTGACTATGCCCATGATTTTTAGCCGAGATATGTAGACTATGTTCTCTAATTACTGTCATGTTTTCATGGAGGGATTAATATGTTGGAGTAGGTTTTTGCATTTTATTTTTGATTACCACTGTATTTGAATGATGGGATTGATATTAATCTGCTTGAATTTTCATCTTCTTGTAATTTACTGTCGTATTTTCATGGGGATATTGATGTTAATGAGTAGGAATTTGTGTCTACCCATAGTTTGCCACCATATTATAATGATGGGATTCTTTAGCAAGTATAAGGATGATGGATTACTCCATATTTTTTGAAAGTCACCCTCCATGAGCCACCTCAGGGACTTGGGTCCGAATGACTTCAACTGGGGTCCACAGGGTGGTATCCTCATCATGTTGAGGATTCTAGGACACACAGTTTTAAAGGAGAAGATTACTGGTAGGAGAACTTGGGAAAGAACCCTATTATGTTGGTATGATGTCCCTGATGACTAGTTCATTAGAATCCCTAAGGTAATGGATGAACTTATTATCAAGTTCTAGGGATAGGATCTCGAAATGGTTGGAGATGGCTATTAGGGCCATTGAGTTCTGGATCACCGACTGTCACTGGGCGAAAGGCTGGTGGGGATTAATGAGCTGGAATTCCTGATGAGATACCACCATAGTTGAAGACGATGGGTGGGAAATGGAATCCTTTATTTGGTTGAGGACCTGAACTATGTAGTGGATGATGCACATGTCTATGAGAACTGGTGAGACCCATTGGAATGAAGAGAGTTCTAGTGAAAAGTGCCTACAATATATTTGAAAAATACACATAAGAATATCCCTTAAAAGTATCATCTTCATAAATGAAACTATGCGCCATCAATCATTTAGTTTGTCCCTCTTTATATTTTACATTGAAAGGGTTCTAAAAGATGGGTGACACTATCATCTTAGTTAAGGATTCATGTTGAGTTCTCCATTTTGTTTCCAACAAGAGGGAATTGTGGTGTTGGCCCATATGACGGGAACTATGATGAAAGAATCACGAAACCCCTCTATGTTATGATTAGTTGTGGGAAGTTTGAATGTTTCAAAATCATTCATATTGGGTTTACCATTCTTATCTCACACCCACTTATGATGGGTTGGTTTTCAATATGGTTTTTTGTGAAACCCGAAACACCCAATGATTATCATATTCATGATGACTCAAGGACCTACTTTCCAAAGGCATGCATTCATTGGGTAACTTGGAAAATGATATTTAAGAACTCACATTGTTCAAGAGGATAGAAAATTGGGATCATCAAACTCTTTTGGGGGGAACTATTTCCTATTCCAGGTATCTCTTATAGATTTAAGATGTGTTCAAAAATCCTTTGTTCATTCCTTAGTATGACATGAATCACCCTGAATTAACAATTCATTATAAGAATGCATGTGTTTGGAATCATATGTATGTATCCAAGTTTCTTTATTTATGGAGATATTTGTATGTATCTAAGGTTCTATATCAATGGAACCCTTTTACAAATAGATCATAGATTCTTTGGTCATTTTTTAGGACTATACTAGTTTTAAGACATGTAGTGAGGTGCTCTGGAGTTTACTGTCATACAGGGACACAAAATTTGTTTTGATGTTGGTATCAAATCCATAATATGGTATTCTAACATTCCTTTTGAAAGAAATAAAAACCCATGTAGTTCAGTGCCACTTAATAGTACACATTACCTTTTAAGGTTGTGTGATGAGGACCAAACCATGCAGTTTAACGTTATGCAATAAGGACATCCAGGTGGAAGGTTCCTGGCCAAGGATGGTGCAAGACTTATACCGAGGTGGCTTAAGGGACCTAAAAGAGATGTGGTCTCCCAGGTGGGGGTATTATCTTATTGGGGATGTAACCCAATAAGGATGGTGATGAAAGGGTTCTTGAAGGATTGTGGCCCTCCGAGTTGGATATGAACATACAGGGAATGTGGCTCAGAGAACATTAAGGTGAATTTTGGTGTTGGGTTTGGACCTCAGGGAGGTCTCCTTTGTATCCTAGTCAGTTGGGAATCAAATCCCATGTAGTTTTGAAGGATTGGGTCATATAACTATAGAGGAGGCCCATCTGAGTGGATATGATTGGGAATTATACCGTATAGGAGGTCCACTTGAGTGGATATGATTGGGTCTTATACCTTATAGGAGGCACACTTTAATGTATATGACTGGGGCTTATACTGTATAGGAGCCCCACTTGAATTTTCAGGATCATATAGATGTTATGATAACTAATAATCTCTAGTCCCACGCGAGTCATGGTTGGTGTAAGAAATAATAGGAAAATGTAGATCTGAAGATCAAAAAATCCACTTTTATCCATTGGTGGACGAATTCTAGAGGCCAAAGAGAGAAGGAGAGGGATTTGAGTGTCCATTTCTCCTATATTATTATAGTAACTGGGATAGTCACATCTGGGGATCTATCATGCAATGACCTAGGTTAGTGAAGAAGAGAAAGAGTGCTGCCTCCCACAAGAAAGATTAGGGGCCTACTCCACGAGTGATTCCCTTTTAGTTCCTGAGGAAGAAAGGAGGATAATCCACTATTCCTCCAAGGGAAATTCAAGAATGACCCCCTCTCTCCCCACCCAAAATAGGGAATTCCACGTTAGTACCTCCATGGTCAAGAACCTCGTTACCAAGGGAATATAGACTTGGAACCATTTTGAGGGCCTTTATTATTGTTACCACTTAGACTCCTCTTACAACGTGTATGTAGACTTGAGAGGACATGCTGATGTGTCTGAAGATCTGATCATACATTTCAGGTGACTTTGGAAGAGGCCTTCTCCGGATGACATTGGATTGGTTCATAGAGGGGCAGAAATTGGGCCTAATTGTTTGAGAGAAGTGATGGGATCTAAAGATTAGAACACCCTAGGATTCCCCATTCTTTGTAGCATTTTCTTATGTGGGACGGGGTTCCTTACGCATAGCATGTTGCTACGTGAGTGAGGGTAATGTACATGTATCATTGTGATATATAGAATTTGGTTTTTTCCATATAGCGTTTTTTTCTATGTGGGGATGGGTTCTTCCCACATAGCATTTTTCTACACAGGCTCAAGTTCCTCCGACGTAATATTTTTCTATATGGTATAGGTATCCATCCACATATATTTTTGATACGTGGGATGGTTCTACATAAAGGGTCCATATGATTATACTCTTTTGTGTGGTTTCCATGAAGGAGTCTTAGGGTTGTGGATGGATGGATGAATTTAGTTTCTTTATTAGTATTATGTGATAGATTTACCTACTGGGAATCAAATGATCTCTCCTAATTCTCACCCAAATATGAGCTCTAACATGTGTCTTCTATCTCCTCTCTCAGTTCCCCAAGGGGTATTTTATAGAAGGATATAGGAAGAAGATATTGGGATGTTTGGTTATTCATGGTGGGCTATGAGGATTTATTTTCAAGATCCCCAAAAGGATGCCCCGAGCCATGAAATATTTTTCTTGTGGTAGATGAAAAGGATTATCAGTGCCCGAGAATGATTTTCATTCATGGGTTTGGTCATTCGTAGTAGAAGGAAATCATCATATGTCCCCATAAATGACTTAGTTCCATTCACGGGGTATATAAGTACCATCTTGTCTCATGAATTATTTCTTTCATGGGGTACTTTTAGGACCGATGGAATTCCATGTGAAGCGGCGGTCCATGAAGCTATTTTCACTTTGTGGGATAAATCCTTCCTCCAAGGATTAACCCCCCTTGAATTTTTCTTCAAACTCCTCTTCATATTTTTTTCATTTTATAAATTCATAGAATTATTTTTTCCTTGCATTCGTAGTTTTTAAGACTGAATAATACCTAATTAAAATTTTAATTTATTAACCAACTTTAATTAATCTTAATTTAATGAATGAAAAACTGAAACATAAATTTACTTACATAGAAAATTACCACAACATAGGTTTTCTAAGCTCATAAAAAATAAAAAGATACATGATATACTTTTGAATATTCTTAATGGAAATTCTCTTCCATATATATTAGAAATCATCTAAAAATCATAAATATTATCCAAGTAAGAAGAAATTTGGGATCATGTTTTAAGCCCATCAAAGACCTTAGAAGTATCCAACGTTATTGGTTCCTAAAACTTTTATTTATTTTGTAACAATTATTTTTATTTTATATACATATATATAAATTAAATATAATAAAACATTATAAGTAATTTTCAATCAAGTATAAATAATATTTAAAAAATAATGCAAACCTCATATTTTAGATGTCGAGGAAGGCTACCTGACCAAAGTAAAAAATAACCCACATAATCTCCAACTCTGGTAACCTCCTCTACAGGCAATGGGAAGAGAGTATTTGGATCTATAATATCATGTACCAATAATATTACTTAACCCAACTACATTGGATGGTGATGTATAGAATCCCCAAAAATATTTATGACTCCATACGTTATAGTACATACCTGGGGATCTCTAGCATACAATTCATAGTTTAAGGTCAGTTTCAAATAAGCAAGTAGGGGATTGGAGTAGGTGGGATATGATTGTCTCATCATTTGTTCAAACATATCCAACACAAATAATTTAATTTGACCATACATGGATTGTTTTAGGTCTTTCAAACCAGCTTTTAAGGACTCTATTTCTCTGTACCACATTTTCTTACTTTGATGACCAAAAAGTTTCCTTATACAGACACCCAAATTATATCCTCTTATGTAGTCGAGATGTTCTGGATTTCTTAAAATAGTAACTATAATTTCCATACTATCCTCACGAATAAAAGTATCCTACATCAATTACTCTTAAAGGTCATCCTGAAATGATAAATTAAAATGGTATATTAGTGTTAGTAATTTAAAAAATACTAATAGTCAATGAAAATAAGAAGCAATTTCTTACAATTCTGTAAGCTACTCCCTTATACTAACATGTAAGATAATTTTCATTTTTTTCTTCTCACTATTTTCCATTTTTCATGGATAGTGGGGGGGGGGGGATATGGAAGACTAAGATGAAATTATTTTGAACCACTATTATATTTATCTCTTAATGAATCAACTTTTTCTAAAATCATTAGATTCTCTAATAAATGATACCCATAATGTGATAAAGTATGAGAGTATACATTCTGAAAATAGAACTCTTGGTGAGTTCTCCTAGAGTCCTATTATATAAAAAAATAAAATAATAAGTAATCAATTAATATATAATAAATTTTACAATATATAATAATTATTATACCATAAATGATTCATCATGCTTGTTGGTGAAAAATTTAGTCCATGCCTCTGATTTAAAAACCCACACTTGAGGCATGGATTTTCATTATGTAACTTCTCAAAAACATAATTTTTTTTGTTAGTTTTATTTTAAAATCTCTCCATCAAACCACCACAAAATATAGTCATTTTTCTTAATTTATTTTATTTCTTGAATGAATAATGTCATCTATAATTCAATACATCAAATATTAATCATATAAAATATATAACATTTGATGAATGAGATAATAATAAATCAATAAAGATATTTTACTATTACATACTCCCACGACTACACTTTCATCATCTTGTCGATAGACTTCCAATTAGGATATAAAATAATAATTCTACAATGACTCTGCATGGTGATATAACTCATAAATTGCATTGCATTTGGGATATTTGAGTTAATATTATCATCAAAATTAATATATACCCTATGAAATCCATGACCAAGTGAATGTTTTGTTAAATTTATAATCCCATGTCTACAAACTCTTGGAATAATTTTCTCTAGAGAAGAATAATAAGACTCTATCATAGGAGGTGAAACAACAGTCCTGAAAATAATTTCTAAAAATTAAAATTTTACATCCATTAAATAATTTTATTATTGAATATTTAATAATATAAAGAAAACATATACCTTGAAAAATATTCCACTGACTCTATGTTTGTCATTAAAATTGGTGAATATAATGATATTATTTTTACTTGTATATTATTAGAAAAGTAAATATTTTAAAATAATGAATAAAAAAGCATTTAAGTAAAAAAATAGTATCACACATGTTTAAGTTCCAAAAAAATGATGTCATGATTCTTAAAAAAATATGTATATTAAATTATTAATTATAAACATTAATTATAAAATGATATAAATGATCATCATTTATAAATTTAAACATCACAGTTATAAAAAAGTGTTTTTATATGCATAAATTTGACCAAAACATAATGATGTACGTCAGGTGTTTCAATTAAAAATATTTAACCACAATTATTGAATATAAAATTTAACAAAAATATCATATAAATAATAAATATATATATATAATTAAATATAAAAATGTAAAAATAGATTTTTTACACATGTAAATTTTAAAAAGAAATAAAATATAAATATTTAACTAAATAATTAGAAGACTAATCTAGTGTTTTCTCATACCCCTTATTAATGATAATTTCATACAACATGGACTAAGCCTGTATTATAGTCATTATTATCACCCAAAAATTGTGTAATTAATAAAGAAACCTCACATAAATCCATAACATCATGATCATCCTCATCACCCAAATGAACTCCTTTCACTTGAAAAACTACAGAACATTGACCATTTTATGGATCAATAACATGAAATATTTTCTTTTAATGCATCTCCCTGATAAATAGCCCCTCTTTATAGCTAAATCTTTTAGATCAATGAGTGTAAATCCATAATCATCATGTTTCACACGAATTTTACTATCAACTCAGTTACACTTAAACACTGTCACTTGAAATTTAGTATAATCAGTTACCTATTTATCCTCAAGAACTATAAAATACGTCATTGATATAGAAACTTGTTTTTTGTCTTTCTAATAAAAAAATGTAATGCTTCAGCAATATCCATTACCCCACTATTTTGAACAGTACTTTTGTTATCTAATTTTTTGTGTAAAACATGTAACCATTAATATCACAACCAGAAAATGTGATCACATAAGAGATGGTCCCATTGAAAACCATTTCAATGTTTCTAATACAGATAAATATATGTTTAATTTCTATTTAAAACATGAAAAAGTATTTTTATGCTCAATCATTAACCACTTTTCATTTCTTTTTGGATATCATACCTTTAATCAAAAAATATATGATGATATATATGGTTGAACCTAATCTGTATTGTTCAAAATATATAAATGTACCTTTATAACTTCATCACATGGAATTAACATTACCTTTAAGACATGAATACCACTACCTTCACTATCAACTGTCAAATGTCGAGATATAAGGAGACCAACATTCTCCACTTCATATAAATAATCAGTAAAAAAGCCAGTCACCTCTTTCGATACATATTTTTGAGAAATAAAGGCATCTATTCTATAAGGATTTTTAGTATATTCCTTCAATATTTTTATATATCTTCAAATAGGATGCATCCAATGTAAATAATCATGCCCACATATTCTTATCTCACACACCAAATGAATCACTAGATGAACCATTATATCAAACAACATTTATGGGAAATAAATTTCTAGTTGAATCGAAAAAATAACTTAACCTGATGATAGTATTTCTGATAGGTGTTGGTAATATACCATGCAGTGATATTAGTAGTAGTTGTCGCGTAAATAAATGACAATACTAAGATTTCATAATAATTAATTTAAAATCCTTCAATGACACCAAATTATTTAAATTTTAAGAATATCGACTGAGTACTTTAATACCATGCAGAAACTGACAAAAATTCATCTTCTCACTTCATCTTAATGTGTGACAAGAGGGGCGTAAATATGTTATGTTTTATTTCACAATGGGAGATAACTATAATATTGTTTCCATGGATGTTAAGTCTAATATAGCCTCTAATCCATATTTTAACATTCCTTTTTTGTGTAACAAAATTCTAATAAACTTTCACATTTTATTTTATCAATATACTTCACATTATTTTTATGTTCAATATCTAAAAATATCCAATATAGTATTTTGAAAAACATAGACTGTTTATTCTATATATTATTTTGATGACCAGGACATCCTTTCTTTGTAAATGTAAAATCAATATTAGTCACCTTGTCATAATATTATTTAGATAAAAATGGTTGTGGGGGGAGATTATATTCATATAAACCATTAAATTCTTTTTTTAATCTCTGATAAGGACAATCAATTTTCTTAAATATTATATGTCCCATGTACAATGTCTTTATGCCATTATAAAATTTATAATTCGAATTATCATTTTCACAAATTGGACATGATTTATGTACCTTAATACTATGTCCAGATATGTTTCCATATGTAGGAAATTCATTTATATTGAACATTATCATAACATGTGAAAGAAATTAATCTTTCTTGTATACATAAATAATTGGAACACTTTTCTCCCATAGAAGTTTCAAATCATTAATTAACGGTGAAAGATACACATCAATATCATTTCGTTTCTGTTTTGGTTAAGAAATCATCCAACTCATCATACCATATTTTTTTCTTCATACATATCCATGGTGACAAGTTGTAAACTACCAAAAAAATAGCCCATGAACTATACTGACCACTAAGGCTATGATATGTATTCATTCAATCTATGAACAGTACCATTATGAGATTTCTAACTTCACTTGCAAAATTAATATTTTTATCAAATCTCTTCCACTATGGTAAATCAGTAGGGTGACATAAGTTTCCATCAGATATGCACTCAACTGTATGCCATATTATCCTTTTTTCATCATTTGAATTTGTAAATAGATGGTTTAACTGAATAATTATTTAAAGGTATAAATTTTATTTAGTTGGAGGTTTGATGTTGTTACCTGAGAATGAACCAGAATTGATTTTTTCAAACTTTTTATATCATGATTTCCCATATTTAGGACATTTTAATAAATATTCATATAATTTCCTATATAACACATAATCATTAGGGTAAGAATTTATCTTTTTACACCATAGTCCCTTTAGGCATAATATTTTATTTGCACCATAATTGGAATCTGGAAGTCCGTTGCCTTATATATGTTGAACTCTTAAAAGTGCAAGTAATTCAAATAAAATTTTATCACTCCACCCATTTCTTACTTTATAATTAACTAATCTCATAACTACTAATAACACTATAAATTAAGTGTGACAAGACAATATTAGTTTCTCATAATTTCTATACAATCATTCAAAAATATCTTTTTTTATTGTTTCAATACCTACATCATGAGTTAATTCTTCAATACAACCTTCTGTCTCATACTGAATATTTTCATCAATGTTTGATGTTTAATTTTCTATTATTTCACCATGGTAGATCCAACATGTATAATTATGGTTAAAACCATAGAAAATGATATGATCCTTGATTTTTGTGGAATTTGCCTTTCTCATATTCAAAAACTTCATGCATGGAATGACAATCATTTTTTTTAAGATTTTGTTTAGAAAATTCTAAGAAATCATCAAATACTTTTCCATATTCATTAATGGTTCTTCATAAATTTATCTAATTATGATCCATTAATTATCTAAGATCACAATACAAAAGGTGAATATGTTAAAATATATAAAAATTTAAAAAATACATAAACAAATAATTTTAAACATAAAAACATATAGTTAAAACAATTAATTGTTGATTACCATTTGATCACAACAAATAATTATACATAATGATCAAAACATACCATTGAAAAATTCAAATAAAAGTAAAAAATAATATATAAAAATATATAATTTAAACATTCATAACTTTTTAACAAATAATTTTTCATAAAAACAATTTAAAAAAAAAGTTACAACAATTTTTTTAATCAAAATTCATTATATCAAAAAATAATAATTTATAAATGAAAAAATTGAACAAAAATAATTTTAACCCCCAAAAATTATAATGATAAAAAAATTATAAATACAAAAAATTATAAATAAAAATAGTCCTATAAGACAAATTACTATGAAAAATAATTTAGAATAAAAAAAAATTTATAACATTAAAAAAATTTAAACAAATTTTATTTATAATTGATAATAAAATACACACGAAAAAATAAATTGATAAATCAAATTTGTAACTAATAGAAAATTAATTTATCTCAAACAAAAAAATATCTTACAAAATCTGGAGGTCAAAAATGAAAAATAGATCCAAAATTTTGATGAACTCACTCGAAGTCATTGTAAATAGAGAAAACACTACAATATTGAAGAAAAAAAGTTTATAAAAATGAAGTAGAAAAAAGAACCAAGAGAAACCTTGAATTTTGATTTCTGGTCAAATGGAAAAGGGTTTCTGTGAATTGAATAATACCTAGAATCATTAAAAAAGGATTAAGGATAAAATATTTAGGAAAAAATGTGAATGATAATGAAAATGGAATAAAAGTTCACTGTCAAGGGTTTTTGGGTGTCGTTGCTACTATTGAAGGTCGAGAGGTGGAGGGATTTGATAAAAAGTTAATGAGGGTTTCTGGGTGATGATATATTTTTAAAACACTTTTCCTATCATTTTTATTAAAAATCGATGTTAAAAGTTAACAATATCACTTTGAACACTAGTTTCTAAAAAACTATTGTGAAAACCCCAATGCCAATGCTGACCCCCACTATAAGCCACATCCTTCACCACATCATAAAAAAATCAAATCAAAATAAATTTCACTAACTTCTTTCCATCACATCCAATACCAAATATCGTTACAAATGTTATCCATTCATTTCATTTGTTAACATTCCATTCACAACCAATATTTAATTCAATTATATTCCAAACCCATTAACATTTACATTTTCAACATTATATTCTCTTTTTGCTAAGAAAATTTAAAACATCCCCATAAACACTAACTTGATTCCACACAACTGATTCATAATTTGGGCCAAAGACATGCATAATTGCCACAAAACACTTCATCTTCCCACACAACCAACCATACTACCATTCCACACCAACAACCACATCCTCTCTTGCTAACTATTTCAAGGAAACAATATCATCTTCTATACAACCCACTCCAACAACCAAAACCATCTATGAAAAATTCCCCGACCAAGTCCACCTAAACCAAAACACTAAAAAAAATCCCAAAAAATTGATAATAATAAATTCAATTAGAAAATCACTTCCACAATCCCTTTTCTAAAGAATTCCATCATATTTTGAAATATCTTGAATTTATGGTAACTTAACAATTACAGATTCCATACAACTATTTTATTATCATTTTCACAATATTAACCTTTTATATAGGGAGATTATAATGATTCAATCATAAAAACAACACAAATACATATCTTAAAAGTAAAATATTTTCATTTATAAAAAATTACTTCATCAATCAAAAAATAAAATTAAAGGAAACATGCGACCACATGAGATATACTTCGTTTCATATTTTTTCTAATTCATTATTTTTATTAGGGGAATCCTAACTATCCTCCCAAAGTAATAAAAAGAATGAAACTTCCTCAATTCATGAAAAAATAAATGGAGTTCTTGAATCCCCTACCATGGTATGAAGCATCAAATAAACACCAAATAAGAATTAGATAACGAAGATTCAACCACCTAAAATCACAAAATAGAATAATTTAGAATATAATCATGATCAAAAACCATCATAATATACCTGAACATTGAAAAAAACTAGATAAATCTCTATTATAGACCTATAGGAAGAAAGGAATCAATAATAAATAGAGAAATAGGAGAAGAGGGGTACCATGGATTGAGAGAAACCATTCCTATGAATCATGAGGTTTATCTCTCAAAAGAGATGATTTTAAGGAACTAGAAAGGGACCTGGGGTTAGCTAGGGTTTGGAATAAAAGAGTAAAAGTAAAACTAAGGAAGTCTGACCCCAAATTTATAGAGAATACCCAATGGTTGTTTACCACAGTGTGATGAATTCAACCAAAAACTTGGTTCCTTTGATCAAATTTATATCAGAGACCAACATCCTTTAAACTAGAATACCCCCTTTATCTTGGAGGATTCTCCTGTTAAAAAATCACTAAACCAACACCATGGTGTGTTAGATACCAACATGATCGTGATGCCCTCGACCCTTGCTACCTTCAGAATCCCACTATGATATAGAGTAATTTCTCTCACCAATTTAATTACACTATGACCACCACCATGACATGTTGATACCTTTATTTTTATTTCCATATTCACTAGAAAATCCAGAAAAAACCTAGACTTAACACTGCAACAACCACCAATATAGGCATATCAACATTCCATATTTCACACAAGGAAAACCCCCAAACTCTAAGCAATACCATTCCCTTCACCAAATGTGTTTTACTACCCATATATATTACATAGGGGAATCCTATACACACCACACCCCTCAATATGAGAATTTAACTCCCCAAGTTCACCAAGTACCACCATGGATAGGTCCCCATGACCGCAACTTCAAAATTACTCACACCATGGGATGAACCATGGGTGTTTTGGAGCCCATAGATCCAAAAACACCCTTTAGCTTCAAAACACCCAGAAACCATCTCTTGAACCCTTTAAATCCTATAAAGATAGAATGGTGGAAAAAGAGATCCATTATATTAGATAACACTCAAATAATTATCATCTCTAAGAATAAAAACCAACCCAATGAAGAGTATGACACCTAATAAACCCTAAATAATTCCAATCATGAGATAATTCTTAAATAGAATGACACCATCATCAAAACCAAATATAGAATGAGAATAGAAAATAATGAAAAAATAAGTTGTAAACAAACACATCATTCAATTTAGTATAAAACCAAACATATCATCATTAAACAATACAAGGATCAAAAATAGACTAGGATACTGAGCGTGCATCTGTACCTCATGCTTCCATTCACATTCCTCTAATCTTCCATTCTTTCACAGAACCCTAATTAAGGGAATTACATTCCCAATAAACACATTATCTTGATGATACCTATTCTCGAGTTGATTTTCCAAAAATGTTACATCATACTTGAAATAAAAATCCCTCAATCAATGATATGAGATTCATCATGAAGATATCAATGAATCTATAATATAAGAAATTCACCCTGGATTCGGTCAAATTGTGAAGGAAGCACAAACTGATATTCCAACTTACTGATTGCCTATGATAATATGTCACTGAATATATCAAATTTTATACCTAAAAAATACTTAACTAGTGTTGGATAGGGTATCAAACCTCAAATAATGTAATTGTGAGTGTGTAACAAGAAAAAAAACTAAAAGCAAATAAAAAAAACAACACTATTGTGCACATGTAATCAAAAGTAATGAATACTATTTTTTGGAAAAGAAACTAATGAGAAGGCTATAATGATTTGATAAAATGGATAGTTCAAGAAGAATGAATGGAAATAGTGAATTAGTGAACAAATAGTGAGAAAACAAGGAGAATTATTATTGTTTAGTTAAAAATATATTTCTTTATCTTTGGAAATGTAATCGATCAAAAAATTATAAAAATAAATCCCATATCCTCTGTTAAGATGGTTAAATTATAGTTGATTGAATTCACTATTTTGTTACTTATATAATTCATTCAACTATAGTGGATAGTGAAGTTGATTTAATTTTAAATGATAATATAAACTAAGAATAAAAATTAAGTGGGATTATATTATTCCCATGTAAAATGTATTAGCCTATGATCATTTTTAGATTTAATAGTAAAAGTATTTCAAACCAAAAATAAGATATATAAGAAGAAGATTTGAAGTCTTCTATTGTATTCTACTCTCGATTGAGCTATGTCTCTGACATATAATATCTACATTAGCTTACCTCCAACTTTGCTCCAAAATTTTCTAAAAAAATGTTTCAATCAATGATCTTTTTTTATCCTTTGAGTATATCTGAAATTTTAGTTTCCAGTCTGGAGAAATTTCTTCAGAGTAAATTTTTCTAGGTGGCAGAATTAATTACAACTTTCAACACTCTTTTTTGTAAAGGTCATGTCATATTTTTTCACATCAAACCAACTATTCCAGTGCATGTTCATCAAGCTTAGAATACAAATAGACTCCCTCATTGATCCCATTCATCTATCCTTATCAAAAATTATAATATCTTAGTTCTAGAAATAAAATAGAGACTATAGTTTCATAAAATTCCAAAATTCTTCATCCTAGATCTGACATGTGATTTTTAATTGTGTCTATAAATTAATTAACCTTGTGTATTTCTAATTATCCAGTCCAAGATTTTCCCCATTAGATCATTTTTGGACCAAAATTATCATCCTCAAATTCCTAACAGTACTCATGTATCTCCAAATTTAATTGAATCTATTGACATATCATTATTGTTTTTGAAAGATCTCAAGTATCACTATATCATTCTTTATAACTATGTAAAATTGAATGAGCAGGCCAAGAAAACCCTCAAAATAGGTGAGCTCATAGTGATATAATGTCTATACTTATTGAGGAACAATGTCAAACAGATGATGTGAATATCATCTCCGCATCATATCAATAATGAGGGAAATTTTTACACCCCTTAATCTTTTAATAATTACCCTAAACATGAAGAAAACATTGATTAACACTATTATTCTATTGAAACTCACCAAAGTCAGATCATATCTTTCAAACATGGTATTAATTGAATCTCAGTCACCACATATTGACTCAGTGGCATGACATGGATAAGTTTCACTTGGGTAAAAGTAGATTCAATCATTGGTGAGATCTTTAACTTTATATGTATTTAGTTTCTTTTCAATTTGTGCTTAAAATTTCTTAGATCTTTCTTCAGTTTCATCATTGTTCTTGGGTTAATTTTCATTGTTAGTGAGAACATTATAATCAATCATCACCAATCTCAGAATCACCTCCGTTCATCTTAAAAATCCTCAATCAATGTCAACCCCGTTTTAAAATCTTAATCAAATCATATTTAACAAGATCTAAATCCTAAAATTTTTTCCCATCTTGAATCATCTTCTTGAACACTATTTGGTTTGATCAACCTGAGGTGTTATTCATTTAGTGGCTAGTTCCTCCACATCTTAGTATGGATTAGAATTGAATCATAGGTCATTAAAATCTCATTATTGATTGTTTCTTATGACTTCCACTCAAACCAACCTCAATGATTGTATCTAGTGAAAAATTATCAGTGGGAATCCCATGAAAATTTATATTATAAGAGAGATGTGAATTATACCATGGAAGAAAATTCTATCAGGTTGTTTTCTAAAATTTTATTATACATAAAATCAATTGATTTACACTATTTCACTCAAATCACTTTTCTAGCAAACTAAATTTTTTAAAATTCTTTTACGTATCCACTACGAGCCTGGATGTTGAATTTATCTTACATGGATAATGTAGAAAATTATTTTACAGGCTACCTGAAAAATATATTATGATCCGACTTTTCAAAAATTTTATGCTCTGTTTCACATAAAATAAAATTATAATTCCATTGAAAATAAAATAAACTATAAAAAAATCTATACAAAAGTTGAATTCATTAATTTCCCAATCAAAAAATCAATAAACATGATTTTAATAATTATAAAAAAGAACATTTAAAATCCAAACATGGAATTTTAATATCTTAATATTCAATAACTCAGTCACTTAATGAATAAATTTTAATTAATTTTCGACTAAAATTAGTTCCAACATGACCAATTTTTTTTCTTAAAATTCAAATAGACTGAAGCAAGAATATTAAATCATTTTTCCCTAAAAAATAAATCTTTTAATAAAATTATTCAATGAATTAAAATTTCAACATGATATTAAAACAATTTAAAATTTCATCCTAGAAACCAAATTTCAACAAAAAACTCAAATATTTCACCAATGATGTGAATAAATAAGATAGTAAAATTGATCCACATAAAATTCCCCCACACTTAAGATATAATTTTACTTAAAAAATCACTGATTCAAATTCAAAGGTATAAAATAAATCTCAAGAGTGAAAAACTATAATAGTATAAATAATTAGCCTTTAAATAAATTCCCTTAGGGACTGACTGATATTGAAACATGTAATTTCTGCCACTAAAATTGTAGTGTTTTAGTGAAAAGTTGGTTTCGTATTTTACTAAAATGATTGAAATTGAAAATTTTGAAAAGTATTAAACAAACTTTGATTTACATCCATCTAGAACTTCCAAACTTCTCGCTAACTCCAGGTGAATCAAAGCACATAATTATATAGAGATTAAATATATGCAAATGAATGGATAAATGAGAATAATAATAAAAAATAATTAATAATCAACTCATCCATCGATAAAATAATAAATAATCATGAATTAAAAGTTCACTTTGGATAAGGATTTTTTTCATAGAACATTTGGATACATATCTTTGGATTTTAATTAAAACAATAAGGTTCAAAGTTGATGATAATTGTAAGACATACTCCAAAAAATTATCAAAATAGAGTTATTAGAATAGGGAAATAAATTTAAGTACTCAATAAAACCCATGGAGTTATAAAAATTAACCACCTCAAAGTGACATCACAAGCTTCAATCATAACAAAAAATTTTAACCACAAAAAATGAAGATTCAAGCATAAAAATTAACCAATTTTAAAACTCTTTGGTGGGTTTTGATGTGTATAATAATTAATACAAATAAACATATGGAAAATACCTCCCCCACACATAAAACCCAATATTTTCCCTATTGTTAAATCCTAAAATGCAATAAAAACTTAAAATAATTAACATTCAAAAATATTTGAAATTGTGTAATTTCAAATTATGTTTAAGTATTTTAATACATTTTTCACAATATGATGCCAACATTTCAAGAGTCATGTAAATTGAATATGAAAATATACATGAATTTTCTCACTTTGGTAAAAATATTTTTTTATCAATTTAGTTAAAGATACAATAGGTTAAGCACTGACTTTAGCAAACCTAAGATTTGTGAAAAAACACTCTAACTTTCCCAAGGTTATTTAAATATTTTTTATGGTGTTAAAACTAGATTTCAAAGTAATATATTAAAGATTTTTAAGGATAAATAGTTAAGACAAAACTAACATTGAATACTTATAATAAACTTTACACTCTTAACATGTTCAATAAAACGTGAAATTATCAAATAATTAATTTCCAATTGTGGGTAGATTTTAACAAATTACCACCATCAAGAAAGTATTTAGGAAGACACAAAAAATAAATTTCTAAGAATAATGAAAAATAATACTCCCATGATAGTGAATATATAAATGGTTGAGTTTATTCTAATACCCACTTTATGATTTTGTTAAAGTACTCTTGTTTATAAGATGTATCTCCTAAAAAATGAAATGTTAAACATGAGATTCTAGATTATAGAGTTCAAGAAATAAAAAACGATATAGATAAGTTTTATAGAAGTTTAATCTTGAATGTTCCAACTATAATATCATTATCAACTTATGATAATTATTATAATTCCCCACATAGTGTTTGAAAATTCTACCAATGTGTTACTTGTACAACAGTCTTATCCTTACTTTAGAAAAGTTGAGAAACAAGTGAAACCAAGGAAGATATGAAAGAATATTTTATATTTTTCAAAATATAAGAAAACAATATAAGAATAATGGGTTTCCTCCCATTAATAATTGAGTTTATAGTCCTCAGTAAGACTCAATAGATTCAATTTTCAAAGATATAATTGGCACCCAAGCCCTTTGGATTCCCCTCAAAGTAATGCATAATCCTTTAACCATTAACTTTAAATGACCTGTTATCTTCACGTAAAAGCACCAAAAATCCATTCACAAACAATTTATATATGTTAAAAGGTCTATAACAATTTTATTTATGATTACCTCGAAACATTAGTCTGGAATAAAATATTTAAACTTTATAAACATCCTTAAAATCCTTATTTTGGAAGATAAAATCATGAAAGACTTTATTCCTCTCCTTATATATCCTAGAATTTTCACATGATCCTCTAATAATCTCATCAAGATCACTCAAATCATAAAATCTACTTTCTACAGCTTCTTTAAAATCAAAATTAAATGCCTTCCCTACCTTGATTTTTTTTATTCAACTCTAAAGGAAAGTGACATGATTTCCCAAAAGGAAGTCCATAAGGATACATACCTATGGGGGTTTTAAAGGAAATTTTATAGTCCCACAAAGAATTATCAAGTTTCAAATAATGATCATTTAATACACTTGAAATATGTTTCTCTAAAATCCGTTTAATCTTATAGTTTGATATTTCATCTTGTCCACTAGATTGTAGATAACAAGTAGTTCCAATTTTATGTAGAAAACCATATTTTTTTATTAAATATTTTAACTTATATTTTTTAATGTGAGTTCCACTATCAGTGATAAAATATATTAACACACCAAATTTAGAAAAGATGTTATTTTTAATAAATTTATTCACATTATTATCTTGATTATTTAGAAGTTTCACTACTTCAACCCACTGGGAAACATAATCAACAGACACCAATATACACTCATTCCCATGAGAAGATGGAGATAGTCACATAAAGTATAATCCCCAAACATAAAAAATTTCAACTTCAAATATTATTCTTAAAGGTGGTTCTTATTTACTTATAACATTCTACAAACATTGACATTTATCACAATAAACCATTAAACTCCGATCATTATTAAAGAGTATAGGCTAGTGTGAAACAACATAGAGAACTTTTTGAGTAGTCCTATCTCCTCTATGATGGACACCCCATGGTGCAGAATGATAACTTTTAATAATGTAAATTATAAATTTCTTAAGAACACACCTTTTAAAAATACCATTAGCATACATGCTAAATAAAAAAGCTTCATCCCAATAATAGTATTTTAATTAAGAAATGAATTTATTCCTCTGGTTTTTCATATAATCATTGGTAAGGACTCTAATAACCAAGTCATTAGTAAAATATATGTACCAATAAGACTATTATATTGACATAAAAATTATTTTTTTATTTGGTAATGAGGAATTAAAATCTATAGGATTGTTAGGTTTAGTACTAGAAAACCTAGACAAATTATCGAATGCAATATTTTTAGCTCACTTCTTATTATTGATCACTAAATCAAATTCCTGTAACCAAAGTATCCATATAATGAGTTTTGTATTCTCTTATTTTTTTTAAAATCATGTACTTTAAGTAAGAATGATCAGTGGAGACAATGACATTGGAACCTATTAAAAAATGCTTGGATTTCTCTAGATAAAACAGTATATCCAATAATTTTTTCAGTAGTGGTGTAACTCCTTTTAGTACTATCTTACAACCCACTAGCATAATTCACCACATGAAATATCTTATCATTCCTCTATCAAAAAACTACTCTAATAGACACATCACTGGAATCACACATTTTTTAAAATGGAAACTTTCAATTAGGGGTAGTGATGATTGGTGGAGAAATGAGTTTCTATTTAATAATATTGAAAGATTCAAGATAATTTTTTTTATAAAATAATAAGGGTGTATCTTTATACAACTGTGAGCATAGAGGCCTTATAATTTTAGAAAAATATTTTATGAATATATGGTAAAAATTAGCATTGACTGGAAATCTTATAACTACATTGAGATTATCAAGAGGGAGAAACTTTTGAATGACCCAAATCTTGGAATTATCAGCATCTGCGCCCCTCCTTGACACCTTGTGACCAAGTATAATGTATTTGTTAACCAAGAGTTTACAAATCATTCAATTAAGAATAATATTGTCTCTTGTAATCTCTCTAAAAATATTTCCATATTTTGTAAACAACCTTCAAACATAATCTCAACTATCGAAAAGTTATACATAAAAACCTCAATGATCCTCTCACTCATGTTAGAAAATATAGGCATCTTACACATTTGAAAGGTTTCTAATGCACTACATGAGATGAAGGGAATTTAGTGGTAAGAAAATGTACTAAAGGGGAACATTAAAGTGGTATTATCTTTATCTTGTAGGGCTATAAGGATCTAGTTTTACCCTTAATAGCCTTCCAAAATATAAAAAACTCATTCTCAACTAGCCACTCAAGCATTTGATCCAAGAATGGAATTAGAAAATGATCATTACTAGTTAAATAATTTTGATTTATATGGTCTATACATAGTCTCCAATTAGTTTCTTTTCTATCTTGAATTTGATATTTTTTTCATTTGTCACAATAATAAAACCCCCTTATTTGGGAGAACATGGATTAAGCTGATCCAAGTACTATATGAGATGGGATAAATTATTCCATCATCTAGAAACTCAATTAATTCCTCTCTTACAACTCCGTTCATGTTTGAATTGAACCACTTTTATCCCCCAACACTTTAATTATGATAAGGATCTATAGGGATTATATGCATAGAGAATGAAGAAATAACCCCTTTAATGAAAAAAATGGTCCAAAATATGGTAGATTTGTACTTTCTAAACATAGATAACATATTTGTATCTTTATTTTTATCATATTTAGCTGTAATTTTTGTCACGTAGTGATGATTTCTCACCCAATAATGAATATATAAGGTGTGAAGGCAATGGTTTTAGATCTATTTTAAGTGATTCTTCTCTAGAATTTATATACTTAGGGCTAAGAGTCCCAAGGTTTTTAATATGTTTCTTAAAGTGATCGTGAAAGTTTGATATATTTTTATTTTCAAGACCAAAATTGAGTTTCTCCCTATCATTTTCCAAAGTGAACAACTCACTACATTCATTGTCAATATTTGATTTTAAAAAACATTCCTGTGAAAATTTATCAAAATGTTGCAATATCTATCCCTAACATGTATCAAAATGTTCATCAACCCTGTTTAAAGAAGAAAATTCATCCTATATTTATCTTATAAACTTCATAAGATCAATAATAGAGAATTTAAATTCTAAAATACTCTATTAAGCTAGAACATAGTTTTTCTAAAACTCTATAAATTTATAAGATTATCATTTTAGCATTTTCAATTTTTTTTGAAAAATTATCGCCACCATCTACATTTTTTTTCTATTAAAGTTTGATTTTAAAATTATTCTTGATGATTTAATGTGTCCTCAAGTTATATAATTTAAACTCTTGATCAGTTCTCACCAAATGTTGGTTATTTCACATTTTTAAACACATGAAACTCTTCTTGTTTCTCCCCAAATTTTAAAATCATATTTCCTTCTCATATATTGATAAAATATCCATTAGAAAATAAGGTATTACCAATGATACTAGGTATCTCTTGGTCACCCTCCATATCTAAAACAAGATAGTTAGTAGGTAAAAATATCATACCAACTTCTACAAGAAGGTCATCCACTCTTCTTAATTGATGTTTGAAAGATTGGTTTTATCATTTTAATACCATAGTGGTGGATTATAAATATCCTATACCAACTATTAAAATAGTGTTAAAGAAAAAAGATTAATACCAGAACCAATTTAATTAATATAATTCAACCATCTAATATTCCCTAAAGTGTAAGGAATTAAATAATTACTATTATTTTTAAGTGTTAGTGAAATTTTTTTTGAAGGAAAATGCTGCAATCTTATATGATATTGTAAGTTAAAAATTATTCCATGTTTTCTTTATTTGAAATAATATTTTTTAGGTATTTTATATATGATTGAATTTTAATTAAGCCTCAGATAAAAAGATTATTCAATTCGAGATTATTGAAAAGTGTAAGGAATTAAAGAAATTTTGGTTTATTTTTTAATGATTGAACCTTTTAGGGAATGGGAAAGATGATGATAAATTCATAGAATTAGAATTAATGTCCATAATTTAATCTATATTATTTTCTTTCACTTAATTCCATTTCATTATAGAGTCCTTTTCTGCTTTGTTGTTCAGGTGGAACAACTAAAATTACTTGAGTTTCAAAAGTTTTATCCATAATTATAGATTCTATGTTGCCTAGATTTTAGAGTTTATATTCTTATAGATTCTTATTTTGAGAATTCCTAGTGTCATCTCTAACATCTTGAGTTGGAAAACAGTGCTTAGTTACCAAAATAAATATTTTTTACCTAGGGTTCATTTTCATAATGATGGGAAGTTTCAATTTTCTCTTGATGTTACATTTCTAGCTAATTGACCCATTTGTATCTCAATATTATGTCTCTTAGTATTAATTTTGGCCTTTAATAAATCACATTGATCCTTTTTTATGTCAAATTTACCTAAAAATGGATAGAATATACACCCCACTTCCTCTTTAGAATTTGAGGAATTATCTCTAGAATGATTCAATAATTTTTTCCTTGGATGATTTTGGAGACCTGGGAAAGTGGGTTAAATCTTGGATAGTTCCAATAACTAGGATTATAGTTATTTAAGAATAGTTTATATCTATATTTCATCCAAGGACTATATCTCACAAAATTGGCATCTACTAATGGTTGGGTTATCATGTCAAAATTTCGACATGTGCCTAAGTTTCAAAACATACTACAATATTGTAATTTATCTATAAGTATTTGGTTTTGGTATTGAAAGACCTTAATGATCACTTTGGTTTATATTTTGGTTCAGGCGAGATTGAAATTTGTATTTTATTTTTGTTAGTTTTGCATTCATTTCTACCCTTGAACTAGTGCTATAATTCCCCACATTTAATCTTCTTATCCTTGATTTTTTTGTGTTGTGAATTAAGAGATTAAGTGTTGAAAATTTGGATAAATTCTTCATCAAAATTTTTAGTGTAGTTTCCTCTAGCTGATTGGTCGACCAAGTTTTGATGAGAAGGTGAAAAAAATTCAAATAAGAAATCTATAAGTAGTTTGTTATAGATTTGGTGATGAGAAATATATTTAAAAAAGTCCATAAACCTATCCCAATCTACATGAAACACCTCCACACCACCTAATTTTTTTTGTGATTTTATTTTTTTATTCTCCTTTTAATACTTTTAGATATAATTTTATAACCATGGAGTCATACACTTGTTCCCATGTTTAAGTAAAATATTTATTTTAGAGTTAAGAACTAAATTTTTTATTTAATTTAAGGGGAAAAAATGAAAAACCCTATTTCCATCTCATCCTTACTAAAACTATGATACATAAATGATTGTACGATATTCTGAAAATACCCAATGAAGGCTAATGAGTCCTCATTAGGAATTTCATTAAATTAAAAATACACTGATAGGTGTGATTTCTTAAGATCATAGTATTGGTTAAAAGTGTCAACTTAATGTAAGATGGATTGTTTGAAACTTGAGGTAGTTTAAATTCCCTCACCCTAGGATGTTCAACATTTTCTTGATTGGTTTCAGGTTGATTTTTTTTAAAAACTCTCTCTATCACAGATTTTCAATTTTTAAGTTCTATTTTTTAGATATTTTAATTGTTTTCAAACTTCAGCTATATAAGCTATAATTTTTGAGAAATAGTTCTTGTGTGAATGAACTATGTTATAATCAAAAATTTTCAGCCACACATGATAGATTACATATTTTTAAAAAGTGATTTGATTGTTTTTTTTTTTAAAATAGGATTTTTAATATTTTTTATATGATTTTATTTAAAGTTTTTTTATCTCTTAGATTCATAAATATTTCCTCAAAAATAAAACCAATAATTTTATAATATGTCATGAAACATATAAAATTTAAACATAAACACTTCTTAGCTAGTTGGGAATAGGGCTTTGAACCTCAAAGATGGAAATTATAAGTGTATACCAAGAAAAAAAACTAAAAACAAACAATGAAAAAAAAACAAAAACATGAATATGAAATCAATAATATTGAAAAATGTTTTTAGGAAAATAATATAATGATAAGGATATAAAGATTTACTAAAATGGATATTTTAAAAAGAAGGAATAACAATATTGAAGTAGTAAACAAATAGTAATAAAGTAATGTTAGTTACAATTTATTAGTTAAAAATATATTTCCTTATTTACAGAGTTATAATTGAATATCCTTTATGTTATTTTTGTTTTTAAAATGTATTTTATTTTTTGAAAACTAATATTTTTGTAAAAGAATTTTTTTTACATTAGTTGAAATATGGGTTGCTAAAAGTTTATAACACATTTTTTGAAAAGTTTATGAGAACCCGAATGAAGAAACCTTTTTTTTCAATGTTGGAAATTAGATGAACTGGATTGGTCCCAGTTCATTGTAATGTGTTTTTGTATAAAATTTATAAGTTTATGAAGATTGGATTCAGAAAGTTTGCTATTTTTTTCTAAGTTCAGATATTAGAAATGTTGTTTTGAAAGTTGTTAATGGGATGCTATAGAACTTTCAAAAACAAATATACTGATGCTTTTATGTTATTTCAAGTCTCTGAAATATCTTAAAGAATTATTGATACAAGAAAGCTTTAGTATAAGGAGCTATAGAAACTGGTACATAGGAAGGATGCTGGTCCCTGTACACTGGATTCAGTTTCTGAGGAAGAAAGTCAATCATAATGAGTTGAGGAAGTTACATCGGAATGATCAGAGGAATAAATTCAATCAGAATGAGCTGAGGAAGAAAGTAAAATAAGACTAAGATGAGAAAGAAAATCATATCAAACTAACATGATGAAGTACATTAAATTATACTGAGCTAAGGAATAAATTAATACTAGACTATTCTGAGGAAAAAAATAAAATTAGACTGAGTTAAGGAAGAAAGTCAAATCGGATTGAGTTAATAAATAAAGTCAAATTATATTGAGATGAAAAAGAAAGTCAGATCAAACAGATTTGAGGAAGAAAGTCAGATCTGACTGAGCTAAGGAATAAAGGCAATAAAACTGAGCTGAGAAAGAAACTCAAATTGAACTGAGCTAAGTAGGAAAGTCATATTAGAATGAGTTGATGAATAAAATAAAATCAGACCAAGTTAATGAATAATGTTAGATTAAACTAAGATGACTAAGAAAGTTAAATCAGACTGAGAATTTCTAACAAAAAGGGTTTTCCAGACTATAGTTTTTGATCTTTTTTTGAGGTCTCAAGAATATTTTTTGGAGAATTCCAGAAGTTTTGAGAATATACTAAAAAAAATATGAAGGTTTGAAGTTATTAAAGAAGAAGTAAAAATAGACATCAAATTTGGTTTTTTGTAATTTGGGTGACTGGGAAAAACATTACAGTTTCCTACCTTTACCTATTGTGGGTCACCTATAAATAGATATGCAATACATATATACTTTGTATTTGTTCACATGTGTGAAAATTTGAAGTGATTTGGAGTTCGTGTTAGAGAGTATTTTTGGACCGAGATCTCATTAAAAGATGAGACAACTGAAAGTTCTATTTATCGGATTGAGAAAGATTGGACTGAGGAATATCATACTGAGGAAGATTGGTCTAATTAATTAAGCAGAGTTTATAAGTTACATGTTTTTATTGATAGAACATAAAGTTTCTTCAAGAACATATTGAGAAAAGGAAAATTAGAGTGAGTCTATCGGATTGAGTCTATCAAAATAAGTTTATAGAACTGAGACAATCCAAACTAGGAACATCAGAATGAGGTTATAGACAAATAATTTATGGAGCAACAAGATTTGATGTTCATTTTCTTTTTTGGATCAGATTATTATAAGTAAAATTTGTAAAATTACAGGAGTCAGTATAATAATTCTTATCTAGTGATAGAAGGCATCTAATGGGAGTTGAAATAAGTTGTTTTTATTTATTCATAATAGTGTATTTCCATAGACCCACGGGAGTGGCAATGGTAAGGATGTATGTTCTCACCCTGAGGTTAAACATTATGAATCTTGTGTGCTTTACTTGATTTCTTACTTTTTCATACATTTGTATTTACTAAGATATGATAAGGTAATTAACTTTAACAAGTTCTAGGAATTAATTTTATAAAAGTTTGAAACTTATAAAAAGTTAATAACTGATTTAACCCCCCTTCTCAGTTGTTATTTTACCCTTTGGAGCTTCAGTAATCAAGTTAAAAAATTATGAAAATGTAGACTACATCCTCTGCCAAGAATTTTGAATTATAGTTGATTGAATTTAAAAGTTAATCACTTATATTATTTCAACTACAATAGATTGTGAAGTCAATTTAATTATAAATTATAACAAAAATGATTAAGAAATTATTAATTGATCCAATATTATTCCTCTATAATTTTTTATACTATGATAATGTGATATTTTATAATAAAAGTTTTTCATTTCAAAAACAAAAGAAAGATGAATAATGTGAGTAGAATTCCCTTGATCTTCCACTCTCAGTTGAGATTAGTTTCTAGCCTATGGTATCAGCCTTGTATTCCATCCATAATTTCTTTAGAATCCTCCAAAAAATGTGTGATTCAATGATATTTTTTTATCCTTAGAATATATTTGAATTTTTATTCTCTAGGATTGTCTAATTTTCTCATAATAACTTTTATCTAGTTGGAAACAACAGGTAAATCTTTCATATCTCTTCCTTGTGATTGTTATACGATATTTATTTTTCATATCAAACCAACTATTCTAGTGCACATGCATCCTGATCAATATACACCTGGACTCTCTCATTGAATTTATTCAACTATCCTTCCTGAATCTCACAACATATTAGTTCTTGAATTTTAACTGAGATTGAACTTTCACTAAACCTAAAAATCATCTGTACCAACCCTGAAATGTGATTCTGACACGTGTCCACAAATTAAACCCCTGTGTATTTCCAATAATCCACTCTAAGATTTCCACCTTTTTTCATGATGTTTAACTAAAATTCTCATCCTCTAATTCCTAGTAGTACCTATGTATCTCTATCTTTAATTTGAACTTTATTTACTTATCATTTATTTTTTAAAATTATCTAGAGCTGTTCCCCATCATTCTTGGTGTCTTTTAACACTCAAATGAGTAGTCTAAGACAATCTTGAACCCATGATAACTCACAATAATGAAAAATACTGTTTTTTAGGAAAATTTCAAATAGATGGTGTGCATACACTCTTTACATCATATCTATAGTGATGTGAAATTTTTTAAACCCTTTATCTTTGAATTATTTCTCTACACATGAAGAAAATGTCAAGAAACACAATTCTTCTACTATAACACGCTAAACATATATCATCTATTACCAAACTGGTCTTCCTAAAATCTTAGTCACCACATATCAGCTCAATTTTTCACAATTAATGAGTTTAACTTAGGTTGAACTAGATTTGATAGTGGTGAGATCTTTGAACTTAGATGTCTTTAGTCCAACTTCAATCAGTGCTTCAAATTTCTCAGATATTTCTTTGGTTTAATCTTTAAGATTGAGTTGATTTCCAAAATTAGCGAGTGAATGATATTCAATCATATACAAGATCGATATCACCTATATATATCTCAACAATATTGGATTGAGGTTAACTCCTTCTACAAACCTCAGTCAAAGCTTCTTTAGCAAGCTTAAAAGTATGACAATATCACCCAACTCAAATTAACTTATTGAACTTAGTTTGGTTTTATTAGTTTCAATTGTCCTTTACTTTGTGGTAAATTCTTCCACATCTCATTCTAGCTCGAAATTAAGTCACAGGTCATTGAAATCTCAATAGAAATGATAGACTATGACTTCTCCTCAAACTAGACTCATCAATTTTCTTTGGAAAAAAATATCAGTGGAAATCCCATGAAAATTTATCTTATTAGAGAGATATGAATTATCTTATGGCACTACGGATAATAATATTATGCAAAAAAGAAATTATATTATTCCATTTCACCAAATTCACTTATCTAGTAGGCTAAAATTTATAAAATTCTCTTATGTAGCCACTATGAGTCTGGATGCGGAATTTAACTTACATGAAAAATGAAAATAGTTATCTTTCAGACTATTTGAAAAATGTTTAAGGGATGAATTTCTAAAATTATCACATGTTTCTACATATAAAATAAAATTTTAAATTAATTGAAAATAAAATAAACTCAAAAAAAAATCTTCGTAGTAATGAAATTCACAAATATTCATATTGAGCACTGAAAAAACATGATTATAATAATTCCAAAAAATAATATTGAAAATAATAACATCGAATTTAAAGTACTTAAAATACAACACCTGAGACACTTCAAGAATAAATTCTAATTGAAGTTTGACTAAAATTAGTTCCAATATAATCAATTTTTTTCTTAAAATTCATGTATATTAATGAAAGAAAATTAAATCATTTTATAACAGTGAAATCAACCTTTGAATAAAAACATTTAAATAAATAAAATTTAAAAACAATATCAAAAAAATTAAAAATATTTTTATAGAAACCACATTTCAACAACAAAAACACTAATATTTAATCAAACTTATATGGAAAAAATGTAATAACCTAAAATTTTATAAATTGAATCCCCTTTTTAATGAATAAATTCCCTATAAAAGTATTGTAATTATAAAAAACACATGAAATAATTTTGATTTTTGGAACATAATAAGTTAGAAACTATCAGATTTAAAATACTGTTACACATCATAACCATTGATAGTGTATCCATTATACATTTGTTATTATGATTTGTATATATTAACGGTTATGATAAATACAATCGACACAGATGAATAAAGCAATGATCTTGACCAGTAGGATCATATCACATGAATCCCATTTATCCAAGTATTTGAGGGAGGTTGCATCACTTGGATTTTCCCTCAACTAATACCAAGATGAGATTTAATAACTGAAGCATGATAAAAATAATTTATGGGATAAGTTTAAGCTTATTGAGATCATTACCCAAACCCTGTTCACCAAACAACCCCAAGTAAGTGTCACCATCACACACCTTACCCTTAGGGCATACACTGGTGTAATTAGGAGTTATGTATCTATAAACTAGAAGTATGAATTTTGATAATTTTACTTTTTAAATAGTAATTATATTTATGCCTTTTTATTATAACCATTTAAATTATTAAAAAATAAGTTTGATAAAAATTAGATTTTGATACAATGAACATAAATTTTATATTTGGGAAATATATAGTTTCAATCAAGACAATATTTTGGATGAATTAAATAATTTTTAAAATAAATTATATTTTTATAAAATATTATTATTAAATAATATATATTAAATATAAATTAAAATATAAGTTTATGAATCCATATGTAATTTTTATAAGGGCCAAAAACTGTTATTGTCAAAAAATCAGTATTTTTTATAAATGTGGATTTTTGTTTTGAAAATGTAAATTATCATATTTAGATAGTTATTTTTATAAAATAAATATTATATTTGAAATTAGAATATCAAAATTATCCAATAGTAAAATTTTCATAATTTTATTAGCCTGCCAAATTTTTTGATAAAATTTAAATATGGTATAATTATACAGTATGTTTTGTGACGTCATAAAGCCCAAAAGTGAATTAATAAATACTATAAAGAGTATCCAAGACCCAAATTACGTTTTCAATTTAAAAAAATGTGTTATTGAAGTTATTTTATTAATTTTATAAACAATTAATGAATCCTCAGAAACCTATATTATATTTTAATGTTTTAAAATTCATACTTTTTGAATGTGGCTCACTTCAACATCAACAAGGGAATTATTTTAAGAAGTTCAGTTCTGACACTTATAAAATAATTTTATACACTCATTTTTGGAAAGAAATATGGACAAAAACCGTGGCATGATTTGTGATTTAGATTAATTTATCATATAGAGTCCAAAACCTATGTTCAGAAATTAATAAAGAATTATCCCATCTTTTATAATAAAAACCACCCAAACTCCTATTCATCTTCACTCAAAACCCTTGTATAATGAATTTACTCTTCTATTACTTCTCTATATCCCTCCCAAGGTTACCCAAACTGGTTAACCATATCTAAATTATAGATACACATGTCATACTTAGCCATTCCTTAATGTTGGAACTCACACAACATTTAACTCCAAGCATTATTCACATCAGTTGTGATCATCCTATCGAACTTCCCTAATATGAACCTCACATGGAAGGAAACCATTAGGAATATTAGTGAGAAAGAAAAAATCCCCCTAGGTCTAGTAGAATGGATTTTATATAATATTAATTTAATTAGATTTATTTTATTTTACCCGAAATCACCCCTATTCAACAAAAGAATAACAAAATATGGTGTATTTACCTCCCATATGTCCTTACACCACAATCACCATTTTCTCAGCTAGGGTGTTCAGTAAGATTAAGGTGTATATATCAGATCATAGGGGTCCTTAATATCCTATTTCCTAGCTATAATACCTTCCTAGATGTCATAATAACTTTGAATAACACTATTTTTCTGCCAATCTCATGCTCTCTTTACCTATTCCTAACTCCAAAATCCATCCTAACTCTTATCCCTAGCTTTGATAAAACTTTTTTCAAAACCCTCACCACTAGGAACCCCTCCTAAAACTAAAGTGAAGATGAGAGTGACCACTAAGGCCCTCAATCAATAGGACTTAGTTTAATGATAAACATTAAAGGTATAAAACATGAAAATTAGTGGCATTAATCACATATAAAATTTATTTTATAGTAGGGTATTAGGAAAATAAAGGGTATCAAGCTTGTTCCCTACTCATACCATGAATGAACCCCACTATAAGTCACATCCTCCACCATGTCATCATGACATGAGATCATCATCAACTGAACTAACTTTTAAACATCATAGTTAATACCATTATTCATTCTAGCCATTACCCATTTATTTTATCTCTTAACATTCCATTCAAAACCCATAATTTCTTCAATTATATCCCACACCCATTTCCATTTTCCTTATTAACATAATATTCTTTTGCTACTAGGAAATTATAAATGATACCCACAACCATGAACCAACCTCTGTACAACCAATCCATAACTTGGATCAATGACCCCCAAAATATACATACAAAACTTCTTCTTTCCACACAATGAGACGTAATATCATTCCACATCAACTAAAAAATACACTATTTATAACCATAGTATGGAAACCGCAACACTTGGTAAAACACCCACTTTAAAAAATTAACCTAACCACAAACAATTACTCTAAAAAGTTCACATAAATAAGAACACTACAAAAACATTCATGAAAATGCACAACAATAATCTCCAGTAAAAAAACCCCACATAATACCCTTTCTAAAACATTCCATCAAATTAATTTAAAATATATTGGATTGGTGGTTACACAACAATTATAGATTACACACAACCAATTCATTACCATCTTTGCATTATTAACCTTTTATGAAGGGTGATTCCAACAATTTAATCACAACAATAACACAAATACATATTTTTTATCTAAAATATTTTAAGTAACAACAAATATAGTCATCAATCACATAAGAAAATTTATGGAAACATATAACCACATGTGAATCACCACATTTCCTTATATTTCATCCTTTTACATTTAATTATCTTTATTAGGTTAATCCTTACCATCCACCGAAAGTAATAAAAAGTATGAAACTTCAACAATTCACACATAAATAGAGTTATTGAATCTCCTACCTTGGTATAAATATTAATGGAAAAAAATGTACAATAATAGGAGAATTAAGATCCAAAAAACCACTAAACTCAAAAGAGATAACCTACATACCTAACCATGATGAACCACTATTAGACTATAACTAAACATTTAACAAAACTAGATAAACCTCCCTAACATGATCTATTATAAGAGATTCATCAAGAAGAAATAAATAAAGAGGATAAGAGGGGTACTTTAGACCAACATAAATTAGTCCCATTAATCTGGATATTTAACCCACACAAGAGAGAAATGAGAGGCACTAGGAAGTGACCTGGGGTCATCTAGGGTTTAAAAGAAAATATTAAATACCAAAACAAAGAATTATGACCCCTATTTATAGAGAATACTGGATGGGACTTCACCACATTGTAGTGACTTCAACCACGATTATGATTCCTTTTTTGAAATCTAGATTTGAGACCCATGACTTTCAATGCAATCGATTTCACTAAATTGACCAACACCATGATGTGTTGGTTACAAAAATTCCCATGTTGCCCTTGACCATGGACCCCTTTATAAGCCCAACATGAATTAGAGGAATTTTCCTTCCCATTTAAATTACACCATAACCCCCAACATGAAATTTTTGGATGATTCTATCTAATTCTAAAATCACCAAAAAATATAGAGAAAACTCTACTCAATGACATCACACCCACTAACATAGGATTTCCAACATTTCACATTTTCCAGAGTAAAAACCCTGAACTCTAAGAGACACCAAACCCTTCACCATGATCATTTTAATACCCCTCATGTTACACAAGGAAATAATTCACAAAACACACCCCTCATAATGGGAATTTCACTCCTCGAGTTCACCAAGGACCACCAAGACTAGATGCCCATGGACACAACACCAAAAATGGCCCCCCAACATGGGATACAAAACAATTGTTTTAGAGCTTAGAGATCCAATACACCAACCTTCACCTAAAAACACCTAAAAAATACATATCTACCCCTCCAAATCCTAAAACACACAAATATAAGGAGTTAAATAAATCAGGACCTTAAAAATATGCTTTTCTAGTATAATTATGGTGGAAGATCTAGTCTCTAGGGGAATTATAGGATCTCTCATTTTCTTCTCTTAAAAGTTTTTTCTATGTTATTAGGTATCATACATTATACTAGATGTTTATAGGTATAAATGAGTAGGATATCATGCCACGTGGTGTGATTTTTTTTGTTATATTATTATTGGATCCAGTAAAAAACTCATATTAAATAAAAAACTAACTTTAAATAAATAGTATTTTCCATACTTTTGTTTCTAATGAGTAGGTTAATATGGGTTAACAATTGAATCCTTTGATCTATATTTCCTTCATATTGTAATGGTAGATGTAATATTTTATTTTATATTCAAACCATGATTTTATATATATATACATAATATTTTTATCATATGAAACTATTTTAAAATAATTTATGAAGTGTTTTAAAAAATAAAAGTGACAGATGGGTTCCACCAGACCTATATGATGAAGTTAAAGTATTAATGTTGTTCCTAATTAAAATAAAGTATGGATAATATTATCTACATTATTATAGAGGATTAAAATTAAAATACCACCTCCTTCCAATCGGGTAGGGGTGGATGAGCATGAACTGGTCTTAAAGGGTATTTCTCTTTTACTTCATCTAGCATTCTGAGAAGCTCTATGAAAGGAGACTAACACCGTTTACATCATGAGGTTTTTTCAATTTAACTATCCTATAATGTTTCGGGGTGACGTATCACCTTATGAGGTTGAGGAGTTGATTAATAATATATGACACATCTATTAAAGTATCAAAACACTTGAGTAATATAGTGTTTGTATAGACATATTTATGATAGAAGGGGAAGAAATTTGATGGCGGGGCGTGATTCTTGAGGCTAGTAAAGACTAGGGCCTCTCATAGAGAGGGTTTTAAGAGTTTTTCTTAGTATAATTATATTTACACACCTTACATTTGGTAAAGATGAAGGAGTTAATGAACCTATAACAAGGTCCAGTCTTAGTCATATAGTATCCCTATACCTTTATGGACCATCTATGCTTCACTATTTATATGAGCGGGGATGAGGAGTCCAAGACACAATGATTAGAGATGGCATTGAAAGATATATTTCAAAAATAGGTGAAATATTCAACCTATCCACCTTATCTAATATGGTAATGAATGCCATTCTAGATAAGATAGGGTCTAGGGGATTCTTGGGTATTTGTGTTCTAATGCATGGACAATCCACTAGGGGTAACTCATCTAGTGGCTAAAAATGATGGAAGGAGGAGGTGAGTAGACCCAACTCATTCCATGGTAGTTAGATAAGGGTGTCATAACCTCCTAGTTTAGGAATAAATTTTGTTCATTGTCACTAGTGTGGATGATAGGGTCATATCAAGCCATATTATACCATTGAGGTGAAATAATTCTATTCTTGTGGTTTGTTGACCACTATTAGAGTTTTTATTGGCATAGTGAACCAAGGATAATCAGAAAACTACATTATCCAACCCAATAATTTCGATCATAGTGATTTTCAAAGTCTACTAAGTGAAGTTAAATTCCATTGGGGAGTTTAGGTTGAGGAGGCCTTTTTGGTAGTAAGGGTTATTTGGCAGCCATATAGGCTTCAAAATAGGGAGTTCATCCACATAGTCAGTTCGGGGGTTTTGATCGGATATGTCACGACCCACCCCTTTTGGGAACCCCTCTTGGGCCTACAGTGAGGACGAGTAACCCCCAATTCCTGCCACTAATAAGCCTGGTTTGGTGACCATTATCATGGGTATAAAACATAAAAATGGGAGATATTACCCTCATATATCCCAAGAACATAATAATAAATCCACCAATAAACACCATAATATAAAATAAAACAAAGTTTATAATAATACACAATTCATGATATATCAAAAAAATAAAATGCACCAAAAAAATACCTAGTAAATGTGCTAGGTGGAAACTCCACAACCAATCCAAATCTCTAAGTTAGTACTATCTAGCTCAGCCACCAAACTCACCTGAAAACATGAGAAATATATTATATTTGTAGTGGTGAGCCTAACAAGTACACTTAGTAGAATCATCTTCAAAACAACTCATGAAAATGGGGAAGAAGCATATTAATTGTTCAGTGAACAAATAGAAGAACCAAGAAGCACTTATCATGTCATCAATCACCCATCCCCGATAATGCTCAGTCACCAAGTAACACATCCAAGTATAATAAAGTAATACCAATCATATAACATAAAGGGAAACCTGAAACCATTTCCCCAGTAGTTTTTATCTATCATGCCCCAATTTCAAATATCCTATACACCCAATCCATTTTATAGCTATGCCAAAACAAACCATACTAATCCAATCACATCTAATGTGGGTAAGACAACAACCCTAATCACCCCAACCTCCCCCAGGGTCTATTAAATTGTGTTGGAATTGGTCTAACCATAACATAACCATAACCTACACCACATATCACATATCTACATCTCCATTTCACATTAAAACCACATATCTATCCATATCAATAGGGCATCATGAACATGATGGACATTAACCATGTGACCTCCTCTGTAGAGACCCGTATCTTGACGTACATGGACATTACATTACTTTTGCGGAATACTTAGTACATAACAAAAACACACACACAAGGATCGTAATAGTTTAGTGTCTTTGGAAACTGGGAACGTAATCTTCTAATCGTGGTGAAAGATCTTCAATATCTCCCATAACGATCTTCCCTTTTTTTTACCTAAAAACCTTTCTTTATATCCTGGGGAAAAGAAAACATAAAAGGGTGAGCTCAAATGCTCAGTAAGGGTAAACAAAAGAAAAAAATCAATCACATCATATTCATAAGAACATAACTTTTGGAAATCTTAACCTGCAAAAGAGAGCATAATTTCATAACATGGGATAAATCATAGTAGTGAAATGAAATCCCAATAATAATAACTTAAAACATGAAACTTTGTGGCATACACAAATAATCATAGAGAATCATTTCTTGTTAGTCAAGACTCATTGCCAAGACTATCTTAGTGGACAAAGTCCCTTTCTGAATCGAGTAACCCTCGTTTCAGTCCTGTTTCACTGAACCGGTATAACCTACCATTTCAGCCATGTCTATCTCATGAGATATAAAATCTTTACCCAATGCATTGGAGGGAGATATAGGTCCCACCCATCTTATAATGAATCCTTTCTTATGTGTGCCACATAATCATAAAACATACATCATCCCATAACACATGTAACAAAAATGGGATTCTTGAAACATCATGACATCATAAATCAATTCATATAAGATAAAGGAATTCATAAAAATATTTCCATCACAACATAATCAAATCCATGTAATAATAGGGATAAAAACAGAACCCTTTTATTATCTTAGATGGAAAATAATTTTGATAAAATACTTGAAATCCATTCTTGAGGAAAATATCCTTTCTTCTTCAAAAACATTTTTCCTTTCATAACATGTCATACAACTTTAAAATAAAAGAAGTTGATTAAAAATAAACTTGAAAACTTGTAAAGGAAGCTTCTTGGAAATAATGTTTTAAAAATCCATTCATGCCGTATAAGTTAAAAAAAACATTCTTCGTACTTTTGTCGGAAAAGTCAAAAAGTACCTCGTACGAAAAACGACAAAAGATTCCTTTCATACATATTACTAAAAACTCACCGAAGGGTAAAAATGGATTTAAACAATTTTAGGTGGATGGAAATAATATTACATATTGATGAAACATGGATGTGGATGATAAAATACACCCCAGTAAATACTTACGAATAAACAATCTCGGATAAAAAATGAGATTGTGATATTTCCATTACCTTAGGTCCAATTTGCTTCGTATGTGTCCGAACCTCCTGTATAATGATTTAAATAATGTCATTGACTTATTAAAGAATCATATTCATTGTTATGATATCATATATGGTTCACTTATGACATTATATTACCCGTTCTTTTGGAAATTCCATGTTAAAGAAGCGTTTTGGGTAAAATCGTTTCATTTATCGTAGGTGTTTTGACTTGTTGTTCTTGACATCATTATTACTTATATCATGATTTACTTACTTCCATAATATAAAATATGATTTATATATCATATATATTCAGTATATATATATATATATAATAGATAGATAAATAAAATGAAAAACACCGTTCATGGAGACGGTAGTCCGTACGTACACACGAACGCTGTTTTTCTTTCCTTATTGTCTTGAAATGGAAGTAAGTAGATGACATACATATGTATATATATACATAAATCCAGTAGCTTTATAATGTCATATATTTCATTATTATTTCTTATATATAAATTATAATCATTCTTAAATGGTTAACATGGAGAATGAATCTCATCGCATCGTGGAGACGGTATTCCGTACGTACGCACGCGCGGTGATTTCTTTTTCCGTAGGATGGATAGATGGTGAAATAGGGTTGTTTAATACTTATAATAACATATCAGTATATGAGTGATACTGATGTTATTACTTCATAATGAAACAACCTAAGAAGAAGAATTGGAAGAAGAAATAAAGATGAAAGAATTGGTAACGGTAATTACCTCTTCTTTGAAGTGCCTCTTTGAGACCTCCTATTAGGGCACTAAAATTGATCTTTGAGGAAGACCAGAACCTCTAGGATGTTTTTTAGGGAAGTGGAGAAGAGATTTTGGCAGGGGTTGGCCGAGATTGAGTGCTCAAATTGGTGTGAGGAGGAGGGAGAGGAGGTGTCCTTTTATAAGGGAGGAGAGGGGCACCTTAGGAATACCTCAAAATATTATTTTATTTTAAAGTCAAAATCGGTTTATAATGGTTCCAAAGGGTCTTATTTCGAATATAAAGTGGGGATGGGTCGAAATAATATCAACCAATAGGATTTAGACAAGTTTAGGTTATTATTTTAACCTTATCAATTAGATTTAACTCTAAGTTAAATAATTTAACTTTTACCGTGTCTTTTTGTTTTCTTTCACTATATGGTTAATACACTTACTATAACATGCCAAAAGAACCCCAAATTGTTTATTATTAAAATATATATCCTTATCTAAGTCATTTGGCCGAACCTTAGATTTTTAGGAATAAAATAACAATTAATAATATAATATTTGATTTAAAAACTATTTTGTGTCAATTTTGACACTATTTGATATATGATTTTTGTGAAAGTCATAAAAGAATTATATGTTCGAACCAAGTTGATTAAATCAACACTAATATATCATTGTAACCTATAAAATTAGTGGAATTCATAAAAAGTCTCAAATTATATTTATTTTGGTGTTTATAACATCAATTATGTCAATATTTCATTAATAAGATAATTACTGCATCATCATTGTGTCATAAATAAATTAAATTATTTGATGTCTAAAAATTACAAATAAAATACCATCATGTAGTAAATCTTTTTAGATTTCTAATGAATATTTACAATCGAATTTATCTTATGTATAACCCCATATTAAAAATGATTTACTTATTAAACTTTGATTTTAACTATTTTAACCCTTCTTTAAATAAATTAATAATAAATGTCCTAATCTAATCCAAGTGGGCCTAAATGGTCATATTTTATTCCTAAGTTTGTTTTTGGTCGAATTACACTTGTCCAATAGAATTAGGACATGTGTTATGGTAATATTAATATCATATTTACCCTTAGTTACCCTATTTACTATTAACCGCGGTAAAAAAAAGTAAAAAGTTACTATTCACCAAAAATTATTTTCATCTCCTTGAACCAAATTTTACTTACTGACATCAACCGTGTCTCTCGGATTTTTGAAATTCCATTCACAGAAGCGGTAAAATTAAGTTTTATGAAAATTTCAGTTTTTTAACTACCACTTAGCAGTGTCACTATTCATCAAAAATTGATGTTTTTCAGAATAGTGCCAAAATTTCATCCCAAGCTATATTTCATATTCCGAATTCAAAAATGAAGTCTATTTTACCAAATTCATTACATAAAAGTTGCATTAATTAATTTTATAATTAAATCCCGCTGTTAAAACAAATAGCATGTTTTTAAGAAACAATATCTATCAAAAGATTGACACTTGTTTATGTCTAGTTTAAATGTGAAATTACATCCAATGACCAACATTGTATTAAATTGTAAAAATATATTATAAATATACTTTAAAACCACTAAAATTAATGATTTATCACTATTAATTATTTCGATTAAAAAAGTTGTTTTTAATTATAATTTAGTAATTTTCACTATTCATCAGAATATGAAAGTTATCCGAAAAGTACCAAAATTTCACCTTAGGATAAATTCGATACTCCGAATCCAAAAATGAAATCCATTTTGAAAAATAAATTTTACAAATTTTTAAAAAGTGGTTATTACTATTCATAACGGCTAGTTTTAATAACATTTTAATAGCATATTGCTGTTTAGTGAAACTCGTTATTGCGTACTAGACACGCTATCGAGGAAGGTCGCGATTGCGTGTAATGCAAGGCAAGTAAAGGATGCGTGTTGTGCAAGCTCCTTTTGGTGTAGCGTACAACACAAGACATTAGTGAAATAAAAAAGAATATTTTTCATAAAATCTCGGGCTGTTACATTCTACCCCCCTTAAAATGAATTTCGCCCTCGAAATTCGTCGGGGTTATAAATGGTTTACTATTCAAAAGTTTCTTTAATAGAAACCCACATCGTAAAAGGGAATACCAAAACTTGGCTTTAAAAACTAAAGTATGAAATGTAACGATTACCCAAATAAACTAATCACTGGGTTTCTACATAGGTGAAAATATGGATATGGAAGAAAAATCTAACCATCATGTTCTGATGGAGAGTGGTAGAGAACATGGATATGGAAAAGCTAGCAATCACAAAGCCATAAATTTGTGATGATCTAGGGTACCATCTGATTCATCGGATATAAGATCACTAGGACAACATTTTTGGTTTTCAAGATCATTTCACTAAAGTTGAAAATTTGAATTAGAATAAATACTTTCTTTATTTTGGTACAATCTTACTGTTGTTCATGCCTTGAACAATTTCCACTTCATCTCTTAAATAAATGAAGTTGAATTTGTTATTCATGAAGTGTTAGCAGATCATGTGATAGAATGACGGGTCATTCCATCTGTCTCAAAAGGTTAGCAAAATTTATATACATAAGTCGATCTATAGTGGGATTAATCATATATGGTTCCTAAAATGGGCTTATACTTCATATATCATACTGCTTAATATAATAAAACTAGTTTCTACTAAACAGAGACTTCCTGTAGGTCAGTGGTAGGCGATAAAGGCCAGTCGCACTTCGGTTGTGGGTTCGATTCCTACAGCCTTGTCCGAAGCGATGGGCTATCGCCCGTCCTGCAGGTTGTCCTTTTTCTAAAACTACGATACTATAACATCCCATCAATAATATCGAAAATCTTCTATCCTTAAACAATACTAACTTATGTCCAACATAATCCAGTCTAATCTTTAGGCTTATACATAATACTGCAGTCCACTCTCATAATATAGTGACAACGATTACCAGAGATTTAATACTGTCGTTGATCCCCACATATCATAAGATATGTCTTGTTGGTCACATTCCAAACATTCAAAGTCCTTAATCGTGTATTCTCTTGAATACCTTAGTGAAAACATGAGTGCAGTTAAAAGTTAACACTTTCCACATACCAAAATCCTCAAAATTCTATATACTCAAACCATGATATCACTTAGTCCTTATATCAATCATGAGCTCATGAATACTATTAAACATTTCATTTTCTCGTCTTCATTATGCGCATATCATCTTATTTCCAAAAAATATCTCAATCACTTTGAATACCACATCAATAAATATTGAAATACTCAATGATACAACATTATTTTGGAATCCCATTACATAAACACTTAATCATTCCACCACATCGTTGTCATATTCAACATTGCCAATAGTGATCGCATGTGATTTCCCTTTGTCCTTTGCCTTCAGTGGTTGCTCATGTTGATCATCACTAACCCTTGGATTAGGGCAATTATTATCATAATGCCCCATTTCCTTGCACTTGAAGCATTGAAGTGTTGGCGGTGTGTTCTCTGCAGTGTTTGCTTTATTCACATCATTAGAAACCCTTTTTCCATTACTTCGACACTCAGCTGCTCGATGACTTTCTTTTCCACACTTAAAACATTTTCTAGTCCCTTTAAGACAATCTCCACCATGCTTCTTTCCACACTTTGTGCATAAGGAAACATTCATCTTCTTTTCACCATTATTCTGAGATTTCTCCTTGAACTCCATCTTTCGTTTCTTGTCAAAACCATGAGATGGATATGTAACACCAACTTCCATTTCTACCTTGATAGCACAACGCACAATTTCTTTATAGCTACTGAAGTCTCTTATAGCTAATGCCCTTCGAAGACTTGGTTTTAAGCCACTGAAAAATCGATCAACTTTACTTTCAGGTTGGATGATAATTCCAGAAGCATACCTTGCAAGTCTTGTAAAATTTGCTTCATAGGTACCAACAGATTCATCGTCCCTTTGCTTCAGTTCAAGAAACTCTTTCTCCATCTTTGTTCAAAGAATACGAGGGAAGTACTTACTGAAAAATAAGTTCTTGAACTCATCCCATTCCATGGACTCAATTTCATCTCTTGGCCTCGTATTCTTGATAAGATTCCACCATTGATCAGCTTCACCTTCCAAACGATATACTGCTAAGATGACTTTATCATGTTCAGAACATTGAAGAACTAAAAATAGCTTTTCAGTAGTACTGATCCATTGTTCAGCCACAAGTGGATCAGAAGACCCACTGAAAGAAGGTGGACGTTGCCTCGTGAAGGACTCAATAGAATATTGTTCCCTTCTCTGCTCATTTGGAAGTCCAGAATGATTCATAGCTTGTGTAAGTATAGCAATAAGATTTTGCACTCCATCTCCCATAACATTTGTTTGTTCAGGAGGGCAATCATTGCATTATCCATTGCATTGATCAACACGGTTCCTTCGGGTTCCAGCCATCGTCTAAAACCCAAAAAGAATAGTGTGAGAGGCAAAAATCATGCTAGGGAAAACAACATAATAAAGGGGGAGTACCTTCAATATTCAACATCTTAGGTTTAATTCTATGATCGTTAGCGTAATTCTATTACTATAACCTATACGTATACTTATCCCTAGGGACATCCCTAGAAATACCTTAGAAATATCTCTAGGGATCTCACTAACGTTTTCGCATCCTAGTTTCCAAAGGTTGACTAAACCTTTCCTCTGATACCAACTGTAGAGACCCGTATCTTGACGTACATGGACATTACATTACTTTTGCGGAATACTTAGTACATAACAAAAACACACACACAAGGATCGTAATAGTTTAGTGTCTTTGGAAACTCGGAACGTAATCTTCTAATCGTGGTGAAAGATCTTCAATATCTCCCATAAAGATCTTCCCTTTTTTTTACCTAAAAACCTTTCTTTATATCCTGGGGAAAAGAAAACATAAAAGGGTGAGCTCAAATGCTCAGTAAGGGTAAACAAAAGAAAAAAATCAATCACATCATATTCATAAGAACATAACTTTTGGAAATCTTAACCTGCAAAAGAGAGCATAATTTCATAACATGGGATAAATCATAGTAGTGAAATGAAATCCCAATAATAATAACTTAAAACATGAAACTTTGTGGCATACACAAATAATCATAGAGAATCATTTCTTGTTAGTCAAGACTCATTGCCAAGACTATCTTAGTGGACAAAGTCCCTTTCTGAATCGAGTAACCCTCGTTTCAGTCCTGTTTCACTGAACCGGTATAACCTACCATTTCAGCCATGTCTATCTCATGAGATATAAAATCTTTACCCAATGCATTGGAGGGAGATATAGGTCCCACCCATCTTATAATGAATCCTTTCTTATGTGTGCCACATAATCATAAAACATACATCATCCCATAACACATGTAACAAAAATGGGATTCTTGAAACATCATGACATCATAAATCAATTCATATAAGATAAAGGAATTCATAAAAATATTTCCATCACAACATAATCAAATCCATGTAATAATAGGGATAAAAACAGAACCCTTTTATTATCTTAGATGGAAAATAATTTTGATAAAATACTTGAAATCCATTCTTGAGGAAAATATCCTTTCTTCTTCAAAAACATTTTTCCTTTCATAACATGTCATACAACTTTAAAATAAAAGAAGTTGATTAAAAATAAACTTGAAAACTTGTAAAGGAAGCTTCTTGGAAATAATGTTTTAAAAATCCATTCATGCCGTATAAGTTAAAAAAAACATTCTTCGTACTTTTGTCGGAAAAGTCAAAAAGTACCTCGTACAAAAAACGACAAAAGATTCCTTTCATACATATTACTAAAAACTCACCGAAGGGTAAAAATGGATTTAAACAATTGTAGGTGGATGGAAATAATATTACATATTGATGAAACATGGATGTGGATGATAAAATACACCCCAGTAAATACTTACGAATAAACAATCTCGGATAAAAAATGAGATTGTGATATTTCCCTTACCTTAGGTCCAATTTGCTTCGTATGTGTCCGAACCTCCTGTATAATGATTTAAATAATGTCATTGACTTATTACAGAATCATATTCATTGTTATTATATCATATATGGTTCACTTATGACATTATATTACCCGTTCTTTTGGAAATTCCATGTTAAAGAAGCGTTTTGGGTAAAATCGTTTCATTTATCGTAGGTGTTTTGACTTGTTGTTCTTGACATCATTATTACTTATATCATGATTTACTTACTTCCATAATATAAAATATGATTTATATATCATATATATTCAGTATATATATATATATATATATAATAGATAGATAAATAAAATGAAAAACACCGTTCATGGAGACGGTAGTCCGTACGTACACACGAACGCTGTTTTTCTTTCCTTATTGTCTTGAAATGGAAGTAAGTAGATGACATACATATGTATATATATACATAAATCCAGTAGATTTATAATGTCATATATTTCATTATTATTTCTTATATATACATTATAATCATTCTTAAATGGTTAACATGGAGAATGAATCTCATCGCGTCGTGGAGACGGTATTCCGTACGTACGCACGCGCGGTGATTTCTTTTTCCGTAGGATGGATAGATGGTGAAATAGGGTTGTTTCATACTTATAATAACATATCAGTATATGAGTTATACTGATGTTATTACTTCATAATGAAACAACCTAAGAAGAAGAAGTGGAAGAAGAAATAAAGATGAAAGAATTGGTAACGGTAATTACCTCTTCTTTGAAGTGCCTCTTTGAGACCTCCTATTAGGGCACTAAAATTGATCTTTGAGGAAGACCATAACCTCTAGGATGTTTTTTAGGGAAGTGGAGAAGATATTTTGGCAGGGGTTGGCCGAGCTTGAGTGCTCAAATTGGTGTGAGGAGGAGGGAGAGGAGGTGTCCTTTTATAAGGGAGGAGAGGGGCACCTTAGGAATACCTCAAAATATTATTTTATTTTAAAGTCAAAATCGGTTTATAATGGTTCCAAAGGGTCTTATTTCGAAGATAAAGTGGGGATGAGTCGAAATCCTATCAACCAATAGGATTTAGACAAGTTTAGGTTATTATGTTAACCTTATCAATTAGATTTAACTCTAAGTTAAATAATTTAACTTTTACCGTGTCTTTTTGTTTTCTTTCACTATATGGTTAATACACTTACTATAACATGCCAAACGAACCCCAAATTGTTTATTATTAACATATATATCCTTATCTAAGTCATTTGGCCGAACCTTAGATTTTTAGGAATAAAATAACAATTAATAATATAATATTTGATTTAAAAACTATTTTGTGTCAATTTTGACACTATTTGATATATGATTTTTGTGAAAGTCATAACAGAATTATATGTTCGAACCAAGTTGATTAAATCAACACTAATATATCATTGTAACCTATAAAATTAGTGGAATTCATAAAAAGTCTCAAATTATATTTATTTTGGTGTTTATAACATCAATTATGTCAATATTTCATTAATAAGATAATTACTGCATCATCATTGTGTCATAAATAAATTAAATTATTTGATGTCTAAAAATTACAAATAAAATACCATCATGTAGTAAATATTTTTATCTTTCTAATGAATATTTACAATCGAATTTATCTTATGTATAACCCCATATTAAAAATGATTTACTTATTAAACTTTGATTTTAACTATTTTAACCCTTCTTTAAATAAATTAATAATAAATGTCCTAATCTAATCCAAGTGGGCCTAAATGGTCATATTTTATTCCTAAGTTTGTTTTTGGTCGAATTACACTTGTCCAATAGAATTAGGACATGTGTTAGGGTAATATTAATATCATATTTACCCTTAGTTACCCTATTTACTATTAACCGCGGTAAAAAAAAGTAAAAAGTTACTATTCACCAAAAATTATTTTCATCTCATTGAACCACATTTTACTTACTGACATCAACCGTGTCACTCGGATTTTTGAAATTCCATTCACAGAAGCGGTAAAATTAAGTTTTATTAAAATTTCAGTTTTTTAACTACCACTTAGTAGTGTCACTATTCATCAAAAATTGATGTTTTTCAGAACAGTGCCAAAATTTCATCCCAAGCTATATTTCATATTCCGAATTCAAAAATGAAATCTATTTTACCAAATTCATTACATAAAAATTGCATTAATTAATTTTATAATTAAATCCCGCTGTTAAAACAAATAGCGTGTTTTTAAGAAATAATATCTATCAAAAGATTGACACTTGTTTATGTCTAGTTTAAATGTGAAATTACATCCAATGACCAACATTGTATTAAATTGTAAAAATATATTATAAATATACTTTAAAACCACTAAAATTAATGATTTATCACTATTAATTATTTCGATTAAAAAAGTTGTTTTTAATTATAATTTAGTAATTTTCACTATTCATCAGAATATGAAAGTTATCCGAAAAGTACCAAAATTTCACCTTAGGCTAAATTCGATACTCCGAATCCAAAAATGAAATCCATTTTGAAAAATAAATTTTACAAATTTTTAAAAAGTGGTTATTACTATTCATAACGGCTAGTTTTAATAACATTTTAATAGCATATTGATGTTTAGTGAAACTCGTTATTGCGTACTAGACACGCTATCGAGGAAGGTCGCGATTGCGTGTAATGCAAGGCAAGTAAAGGATGCGTGTTGTGCAAGCTCCTTTTGGTGTAGCGTACAACACAAGACATTAGTGAAATAAAAAAGAATATTTTTCATAAAATCTCGGGCTGTTACATCCTCCTACCATGCATGACCCCCACCATGTATCATCACCACATCCACATAACCAGCCCACTACACTACACCAAAAAGTGATAGTAGGGGAATAAGGATTATTAATCCTTATATTCCATCGACAAATTTGATTATTGAGGAAAACAACCTGAACCCAAAACATTTTGGCATTGGTAAGGTTATCCAACTCGGGTGTGGTGCATATGAAATCCTAAGAAAATAAAACTATAATTATCCAAGCACAAGAACAAAATAATAGTTTCAAACCAAAAGAAACCTAAAAAAATAAATAAAAATAGCCACATATCCATATCTATGAATCCCTAAGATTTTGAATTATAGCACTGGGAACCATCCTTAATTCATATACAAAATAGCCACCACAACCATGAAAAATTCCCAATCAAAACAAATTATTTATCTAATATATATATTTACTATTACCAACCTGATTACATCTAGTGCCGTTTCAATTCCATATTTAATGAAAAATCATTAAATCCATTTTAAACTATTTATTTCAGTCATCACCTACTAATTCATGCATCATTGTTTTATTTGTAGCTGTAATTTTAATTTGATTCCAACCATACCCATTTCCATATTCATCATTATTGATTATATTTAATTTTTCCAAGACAATACAAAACACTCCCATATCATCCAACTATTATATTATTCCATAAGAACCTCTAATTTACCTCTTACCAACCTTGGAAAGTTAGACGCAACCTTACTTCACAGTTCACACCAACAACCCAACCACAACACACTAAAAAACATCACTACCCATTCCAACCAAAAAAACTCCATTTTTAAACACATCCCATAGTTGAAAACACAATCATAAAAATTTCATAACCAAGGTAATGCAATTGTAACATCAAAATAAGAATATAACATCATATATCAACCAATTTTATCCTCCATCACTGCCATGATTTCCACAAAAAGGGACAGTTCCAGATTAATTCAACTTCAATTACATGAATGTTAACACAAAAATTTACATATTTCACACATCTAGTTCACTACCATCTTTACAATATAATAATTTTATGAGAAGTGGATCCAATCATAAATATATTGAAACAAAAGTCAATAGAAACCAATAGAAATGAGTTTATGAAACAACAACAAACATACATCAAGTATGGAAATATGTAAATACATGAAAACACCCCTTTCCCATTAATTCATTTAAGTTTAGTTCATTATATTTATTAGTTAAATCCATATATTCCTCCCAAATAAAGAAAAATCATGATATATCAACATTATACATAAAATAAAAGAGCGTTCCTGAATCCCCTACCTCGATCATATCGTTAAAACCCCTACGCAAGAGAAATATGTGTAAGGGATGACTAGTCCAAAATCATGAAATGGAATCCTGAACAATATAGGACACACCAATACCCATCATAATCAGTAACCAAAATCATTAAAAATAATTTATAAACCTTTTTCTATATCCCTCCTAGAGGAGGAACATAGAGAAAAATAATAATAAAAGAGAGGGAAATCATTTGTATCACTAAAAAACAATATCCTATAGCTGAGGATCAAATACAAGAAAAAGGATAAAAAGGATCTCCCCAAAATGATCTTAAATCAACAAAGGTTTAAGATAAATAAAGGGAATAAAATGGATGTAGAAGGGGATTTTGAGTTTATACCTAGTTCGAAAAACATAAAACCATGATGCAAGGGGAAATGATCATTCCACAATAGGTTTAAGTTAGATAAATTATAGAAATAAAATCATGGTCAAAGATCAGATTTGATAAAACCTAAGATGAACCATGGTGAATTTTTTTTCTCCATTACATAAAATCTATACTCTTTAACCCAACCATGATGTAGTGCAAGCATCATTATGCGAGGTCTCTAAAAATGGAAGAGCCTCCGATATCATCCCCATATGCTACAAGTTATAGTTTCCACAACCACTCTATATTTTCTTCCATGGAAATGGTTCTAATATGTAAAATAAAAAAACCTCTCAAGTCAAAGACCACATCATTTACAAATGAATACAACACAACTATACATAAAAAGAAAGGACCACCAAAATCATCACCCCAAGGTTTTATCTCACAACCATTATCACCACACTATATCTAGACTATAAATTGGCATATCATGGTACAAAACATCCCTCCACACTATAAAATAAACTATCAAATGAAATTTCATCTTAAATACCTCCCTTCCTTCTCTGAACCTCTCCCCGGTATCTCTAATAACCAAAAAATTCAAAGTAATGGGTTAAAAAGGCCCATTCTATTACATTAGATAAATTTCAAATGATTATCTTCCCCAAGAATTAAAACTAAACCCATAAGGAAAACCACACACACCACCAACTAAGCACTCTCTATGAGATACCTCTTAAATGAGGTGAATCCATCAACCAAACATAAAAGTAAAGAAAATCAGAAAATCAATTAAATAAACACTAGTACAAAAATTAAATTACCAAATAAATTCAAGATTTATATAGATCATGATATTGGTAATTCATCAATGAATCTCATTCCCATGTACTCTAATCTTTACCGCCATGCATCCACATAATATGAACCAAAGTTATAGCACACCTTTTTGGAACTTTATATCAGTGATCTAGAACCTAAATTGGTTGCTCTATGAATATAAAGTCATCCTTGATTCACAACTGACCCTAATCAATGAAATAGGATTCATTATGAAGATAGTGATAAAGATACAATACATGAGACACATCATGAACCTACTATAACAACATAGGGAGAACTAAATGATATTCCAACTCACCAACATGACGCAACACCTCAAAATGATTGATAAATGAAAGAGAGGTTTTACTCCCTCATCCAAACCTCCTCTTCCCACTATGAGGGAAAACCCTCTAGGTCACATGATCTCTAACCCCAAACTCTAGAGGTTTTTTACTTTGATCTTCATAATACTTCCAACAATCCTACAATACCTTCTTCTACACATAGATTATCTAAACCTTCTTGGTCATACTATATACCACATCTGGTCCAATGACTACCAACTCCCCAACCTAAATATAACACAACAGAGATAAAAAATCTACCCATACAATTCCTAAAATTTGGCCATGCCAATGGAGGATTGGAAGTCATTGTTATAATAAAAATCAACCATTGGAAAATTACCAATCCGATATCCAACAAAATCTAAGACACAATCTCATAAGATATCCCACAACATATGAATTGTTCACTCTACACGCCCATAGCTTTGTGTATGGAAATCTATTCAAAGATAAAAATAAGAACCAAAATCACATTAGAGACCTCCTCAAACTTGTGAGGTAAAATGATGACCCCAATAAAAGATGATGGTACTTAGTGCCCTGTGAATTTTCTCCACCTCATCCACATACCACCACACTAAAACCTCTACAACACTCAACTCCCTAATCACTAAGAAGTGAGTTGATTTCATCAACTGATCCATGACCACCCTAATGAGATCACCTTATCACTAGGATTATGATAAATAAGTGAATAAATTTATTTATATATCCTCCAATTTTAACTCAAAGACATACAATGGATGTAAAAAACCTACTAGAACATAATGGTATTCCTTCACCAGTTGGAAGACTAGGCACTGCGACAAGAACTCAACTACTGACAAATTCTATAGGGCTACCAAAGCTATCCCCTCAAGGGATGGTACATGTTGGATACAAATGGATTCAATTACACAACTAAGATATGGAACTCACAGAGAACCTCATCATGCACTATTGATATAACATAAATCCCCCCTCAGAACAAAATTTGATCCCAAACATCTTTTGGTCATGCCTTTAGAGTATAAACATATATGAAATGACCTTACACCACCTATACCGCTGAGTCTCCCCACTGAGACTCCTCCACCCTCTTCATTTAAATTCATTTATAATAGGAAACCTATACCACCAACCTCCTCTACATCAAGATGCATCTCCAACACCTCATGCATCCATCTATAGGAATCTCTAGATTCCTGAACAAAATCTCCCCATGAATCTATACTCATTACATTAATAACTATATTCCATTTACCCAAGGCATAAGAAATCTCAAAGTCATAGTCTTGGATAAAATCCATCCACCAATACTATAGAAAATTGAGATCCCTTTGATAGAAAAAACACCTTTGGTTTATGTGATTTGTGAAGACCAAAAATCACTTTCTAATGGGGTCATGTCTCTTTAGCTTTAGAGTGAAACTACCACCACCAACTCAAGACCATGGGTGTCATAGTGACACTTGTGTGAGTGAAACTAACTAGAATTATATAATATCACCACTCTATATTGAATCAAGAAACAAAACAAATCCATATTAGAAGCATAAAAAAACCTCAAACATCACTCCCTCTTCTAGTAGCTAAAGAATAGGATCATTTAAGAACTTACTCTTCAGGTAGTAAAAATATATCAGACACAGATTAGTCCATAAAAAATTATGATCCTTCCTAGTTAATGTTTCTAATGGGGTTATATCCTGAGATAATTTGTATATTAAACTTAAATAATATCATAAAGTACCTAGAAAACTACAATCCTCCATAATTTTATTAGAGGCTACCCAAGAAAAAATTACCTTGATATTTACGGGATTGAGCTCTACTCCCTACTGCGATACTACATTCCCAATGAAATAAAATTAATATATCCAAAACTTACATTTGGATATCTTCCCATGTATATGATGGTGTCAAAGGACTCATAAAATAGTATTAAAGTGTTTCACATGAATCCCCTATAATGTCGAGTATATGAGTATGTCATTAATGGAAACCACTATGAACTGATCTACTGAGTCAAAGAATACAAAGGTCACGAGTAACATAATTTTTTTGGGGGTTTTGTGACACTAAATGGAATAACTATGAACTTGAAGTGCCCATAAAACACCTGAAGGAAGTCTTTGGGATTTCCTCCTCACGCACTATCATCTGGTGATATCTATATTGTAGATCAATCTTCAAAAACCATATATCTCCCTTCAATTGATTGAATAGATCATCTATCCATAAGAGTGGGTAATGGTTCTTGACTATTACATTTTTCAACCACCTATAGTCTATAAAAAACCATATATATCTGTCTTCCTTCAAGGCCAATATAACTAGATCATTCCATGGTGAAATACTAGGTCATATTTAACCCTTATGCATCATATGTTCAACATTATTTTTTAACTCTCACATCTCAGAAGGTTCTATCTGATAAGGAGCCGTCAAAATCTGAGAAGTACCCGACTAAAAATCTATATCGAATTTGATATCTGTTTCCCTCGGAATCCGGGGATGACCGCCTTGATGAGAGGTTCAAACGTTCCGATCGGTTTCTAATGGGTTTCTTCGTAGAACCGGAAACATCCAATGATTCCACATCCATTCGGACCTACTTTCCAAAGGTAGGTGCTCATTAGTTTGTGGACTGATGAGGCTTAGGAATTTGCATTGGTCAAGAGGATGGGAGGTCGGACTCATCACACCTTTTTGAGGGGAATTATTTTCTACTTCGGGACTCTCTTTGTAGATTTAAGTTATGTTCGTGAATCCCTATTACATTACCAATTATAAAATGAGATTTCCTTCAGATATGACAATCAATGATTAAATATGTAGGAAATTTAGAGAATCTTTTTTATATATTCGAGGTTCTTCATCAATAGAGAATCATATGTATTTATTAGAGATTCTTGGTCAATGGGACCCTTCGACACATTTATACAGAAGTTTCTTGGTCATTATGATGACCATGCTGGTTTTAAAGCCACTCAGTGGGGCACTTGAAGTTTATTGTCATTCAGAAGGACATGGATTATTTTAGAGTTGGGATCGAACCCGTAGATGGGATACCTACGTATCCTTTGTTTAGAAAAAGAATCAGAACCCACGTAGTTCGAGTAAGGGAGTATGATGTTTATGATTGATGGCTCAAAGAAGGATGTCACAATTACTTTTACGCTCTAAGCTTACGTGAGTCATGCTCGGTGTATGAAACAAGAGGTATTGGTAAAAATTAGACAATTGTGCCATGAAAGATACAATCATAAGAAATAATGTGGGGCTTATGTATGTATGATTGCCCAGATAAATGAAGGTTTAGGATTTACTTTAGAGAAGAAATCCAGAAATAGGGTCCATAAAGGTATATGTGCTTCATGGAGATTTTAAATACTATAACTTGGGGCTTACTCCTAAAAAGGAGGCCCAAATTAGGAGAAGACTTATGATTGGGTTTTACTCCTGAAAAGGAATCCCAGATCAAAGGTAAATTAGGACTGGTTAAGAGGATTATGACTGGGGCTTATTCCTGAAAAGGAGGCCCAGGTTTGAGACTGGGGCTTACTCCTGAAAAGGAGGGCCAGGTTAAGGATTAAGGTTTGGGGCTTACTCCTAAGGAGGATGCCCAGATTTGGGAATTTTAAGAATTGGGGCTTACTCTTAAGGAAGATGCCCAATATTGAGACTGGGGCTTACTCCTGAAAAAGGAAGCCCGAGTTAGGGGATCTGGGGATTACTCCTAAGAGGATGCCCAAAAATTAAGGGACTTGGGGCTTACTCCTAAAGAGGATGCCCATATTAGAGGACTTATAACTGGGGATTATTCCTAAAAAGGAGACCCAGGTTAAGGATTCTCTCATCTTAAAGGATGAGTTTGAATGAATGAAATATCAATCTTTAGTGACATAAATATGTGTAAATCACTAGGTTTTGAGAGATATTCCACAAAATTCCTTTCAGATAAGGAAGTCAAATCAAGAAATCATGCCATAAAATGGCTTTGAAGAGTGTCTTGAAGACTAAATCTTGAATAAGAAAGGTGTAATGGCTTAAGAGGGGTGAAATGGGCAAGAAAAGCACCAAAAAAGGCAGGGGCACGCAAGTCCTGGTAGGCGCGCAGGTACTGCGTGGGCGCGCAAGTCCTGGTCGTGCAGGTCCTAGTCGCGCAGGTATGCCTGCGCGACACATGGTGTACTTGCGCGACGGCTAACCAACAGGGTAATACTTGAGCGACTCTTCGTTAAAGCCTTTAGAATCCTCTTGAGGTTTTTCCAGAAGAAGGGCGCGCAAGATCTAATGAAGGAGTAAGGCGGCGCGCAAGGGTGGACCTTTTCCCTTAAGGGCTGGCCACTCAGGCACGCAATTGTTGACGAGTTTCAACACTTAAGCCTTCCTCCCCCTCTTTAGATCTTCTGTTCTAGGTAATAAATTACCTTAGAAGTGTTCCAGAAGCTTTGAGAAGAGACTAGGGTGCCGGGAGCTCAAATATGGGTTTCTGGAAAAAAATCCCCCTCGAATGGGTGGCCCACAAGGTGTATTTATAAGCAGGAGAAGACCCCGGGTGGTTACTGGGCGGTTATCACTTAGGTCGCGCAAGTCACTTGTGTGACCATAAGGCGTCGCGCAAGTGGAATTGCACGATAGTGATAGAAATTGCACGACACAGGTGCTTTTGATCCCTTGTTCATGCCTTTGTCGATTTTTGATATTTTCTTCGAAGGGTGAATCACTTTGAACTCAGATATTCCCCTTTTCCGATCTTTATATTCTGTGATGAAAGGAGCGTCAACAAAAGTCCCCCCTCAAAGTTGGATCCGAAATAAATGGGGATTTGAATCTGAGGAAATCGAAGAATCAAAAAGGAAATCTGGAAGTTTAAAGTCTTGTATGTCGGACATACAAAGGCTAATGTTTAAGGTCGAAATAGCTTTGACTGAAATGGATTATAATTGACTCAATTCCTTGAAAATTCATCTGAAAACATATTACCATACTCAAGTATGAGGGAAAATATGTAAGCTATGACTTAAGAATATTTGAATCTGAGGAATGATATGAAAAAGAGCTAAAAGGCATTAGAAGAAGTAGTTCCCAAGAATGAAGTTACCATTATTTAACAAACCCGTTAGTGGGTTGAATTATGCAGGGCCACCTTAGGGCATTGGCAGCATAGTTAAATAAAATAGTATCTTTTGGCTAACAAGTCTGTTATGTAGACTATTTATGCAAGGCCACCTATGGGCACGTGCTGCATAGTCAGGCAAAAGAACTCTCAGAAATTTACTTTCCTAGTGCTAAAATCCAGTGAAAGTTTATGGAGATTCAAATCTTACAAAGTATATAGTTTTCTGTATGGAAAAAGGTACTTGAATATGGAGAAGATATTTCCAAACAAGATTATCGAAGAACTGGATGAATATCACTCCTACGAAGGTCTGACCCAAACGTAGGGAAGGATAATATAAACCATAGACTTGAATACTTTCAGATCATGAAAAAGGATATGGGAAAAATATGTTAAGGATGACTATTTTTTTCGGATCCCTACATACTGTTATTTAAGACAAATAAGGACAAAAGAGGCATTCTTCTCAAGAATGAAGTTACCACTATCCGACAAACCCGTTAGGGGGTTGAATTATGCAGGAACACCTAAGGGCATTAGATGAATAGTCAAATAATAGTATCTTTTGGCTAACATGTCTGTTATGTAGACTGTTTATGCAAGGCCGCCTATGGGCATGTTCTGCATAGTCAGGTAAAAGAAATCTCATAAGTTTGACATTTTTGTGACTAGAAGTCATGAAAAGGGTTATGAGGATCTAAAAATATTTAAGGTTAGGATTATGACGCATAAAGATGGGTATTGTTCAATGTGTACAGAGATACATAGATCAATGCTAACCATACTCATGTTGTGGCTGGGTCCTGAATTGAAATGTTGGACTTCACTACGTATCCCATAAGGATGAGAATCAAGCAATACGTAGTTCTTAAACTACAGTTTAACGTCGTGTGGGACAAAAGGATTAGAGATCTTAGTTTAGGGTCATAGAGCTTGGACCATTGTAAGAAATACACAGTGTGTGTTTTCATGGGGACCTTTCAGCCAAGGGACTGAAAATGAAATTTGGGGTTAGGCCCAAAGACTTGGGGCTAGATTTGAGGGACACTCGAACGTTTCTACATATCCCATAAGGATGGGAATCAAGCCCACATAGTTCTAGAAATACCCTTTGTACAAATTTGGTTCGTACATATGAAGGGTGAAAGGGGACTTTATTACAATGATGGTTTAACCCAAGATAAAAGGTTTGGGCATTACCATGTATGCATGTAGTCTTTGAGATGAAACATGATTGAAAAATCAATGTAAATAATGGTTCCCTATCAGGTGAGGGTATCAAAGAATATTGTAGTTTATTGTCATACTGGACAAAAGTGTTGTATAGTTCAACGTCGTATAACAAGGACGAATGTGAACCGATGTAAAGATATTGATTCTAGGGGCAGTTTCACAAATCAACATCGTATGTGATGGAGGTGAACCAATGTGAAGAGATTGGTTTTGGGCTTGAACCTTGGGAGGTTGCCTACATACCCAGCCTAGAAGGCAAGGATCAAAGTCCGTGTAGTTCAATTAAAGAATGAATTAATGATCAAATTGTTCTTGGGGACAACGAACTAAAAAAATTGTTGTTGGGACTTACACATGGTTAGCGGCCCATAGAGAATGTTATGGTTGAGGTTTGCTCTAATATCACGTGATTCATACTCAGTGTGAGAAATAAGAGGTAGCAATAAACTTAACGATACACAGTTTAACGTCATGTAGGATGTATGAAGGGACTATGCAGTTTAAAGTCTTGCAGTTAGGACTATTGGTGCTGCACAGTTTAGTGTCATGTAGCAGGGAAAAAGTACAGTTTAATGTCATGTATGAATTATCACGAACTTTACGTACAGTTTAGCGTCATGTAGTTAGGACGATGGGGACAATAGAGTTTAACGTCATGTTGGACAAAAAGTGGGGGGACTGTGCAGTTTAATGTCATGTAGTGAGGACAAAAGAGTGCACCATTTTAAAGTCATGTTGGATGCATTGGGGATTTTTTCCACAGTTTAACGTCATGTTGGACAAAAAAGGGACGATACAGTTTAGCGTCATGTTGGACGAAAGTGCGAATAGTTTAAGGTCATATGCATAGACTGTGGATGGTGCAGTTTAAGGTCACACATGACCTTTAATGCTTATGTAGTTTAACGTCTTTCCAGACGTAAGTGACTTTTATACAGTTTAGCGTCATGTAGTTAGGACGTCACAATTTTGCTGGACGTAAGGGACTTGCAAACAGTTTAGGGTCATATGCATAGACCGTTGAAGATGCAGTTTAAGGTCATACAAGACCTAGTTGCAGTTTAAGGTCATACTAGACCATTTAGGGAACTTTTTTCATAGTTTAACGTCATGTGGGATGAGGTTGCAGTTTAAGGTCATACTGGACCATTGCTGTATAGTTTAACGTCATATAACAAGGATGAACTGGTGCCATACAGTTTAGTTTCATGTTGCATGGACAAAGTGGTGAATAGTTTAAGGTCATACTGGACCAAGGAGGAGTTTAAGGTCATACTGGACCATTGATGTATAGTTTACCGCCATATAGCAAGGACGAACTGGTGCCGCACAGTTTAGTGTCATGTTGCATGGACAAAGTGGTGAATTGTTTAAGGTCATACTGGACCAAGGAGGAGTTTAAGGTCATAATGGACCATTTCTCTATAGTTTAACGTCATATAGAAAGGAAGAACTGGTGCCGCACAGTTTAGTGTCATGTTGCAGGGACAAAGTGGTGAATTTGCAGTTTATACAAAATACTTCTTCAAAAATCTGGCATTGGTTGGAGTAGTGATGATTTCTCCATCCATTGAGATTAATGAATAAGCTCCATTGGAGTAGACCCTATGTATTAAATAAGGTCCTTCCCATTTTGGCTGAAGCTTGGGAGGTTTCTTTCCTGGTATCATTGGAGTTCTGAGAACTAATACCAATTCTCCCTGAGTGAATGAACGAAGATGAACTTTTTTGTTAAAAGCTCGTGCTATTTGATTATGATAGACTTCCAAGTGGTGCAAAGTGCACAATCTTTTCTCATATAACTGTTCCAATTCATTTAATCGCTTTTGAGATTGTTCATCTGTAGTTGATTGATCACAAATGGCAACTCTGAGCGAGGGTAGTTGAACTTCAATGGGCAAGATGGCTTCCGTTCCATATACCAATGAATATGGAGTTGACCGAGTTATAGTGCGGGTGGTAGTCCGATAAAACCATAAAGCATGAAAGAGTTTATCAAGACATGACCTCTTATCTTTATCCACCATCTTTTGCAGTATATTTTAAAGATTCTTGTTAAAGGCTTCTATCTGGCCGTTGGCCGCTGCATGATATCGAGATGAATGGTTGGATTTGATGTTGTATTCTTGATACAACTTCTTCATCTCAGATGAACATAAATTGGTGCCATTGTCCGTTAATATGGTATGAGGGAAACCAAATATGGTAATGATGTTAGACTTGATGAAGCTAACAATGCATTTAGAACTGACTTCCTTGAGAGGTATTGCCTTTGCCTATTTGGAAAAGAAGTCAGTAGCAGTAAGAATATACTTAAACTGCTTAGCTGTAGCCGAAGGGTAAGGTCCCACCACATCCATTCCCTATGTGGCAAATGGCCATGAGTATTTAGCTGTATGAAGCAACTCTGGAGGCTGATGAATGAAGTTGGCATGTATTTGGAATTAATGACACTTCTTTGTGAAATCAGCACAATCTCGTATCATTGAAGGCCAAAAGTATCCAAACCTTTGAACCTGATCAGATAGTATATGTTCAGACTGGTGGGCACCACATACTCCTACGTGCACTTCTTTCATGACAGCCATTGTCTCTTCACCATCAATGCATCTGAAGAGAACTCCATCAAAACCACGTTTGTTGAGAATTTTCTCTAGGTGATCTGGGATATCATAAAGAGTAAAATTGACCACACGTCGCCAGATTTGTTCTTTCTCGGCTCTATCAGGAGGAAGTGTTCCATTTTGAAGGTATTACCTGATAGGTGACCTCCATCCTGTAGTATGACCATACGGTTCAGGAATGGGACTAATTTCATTAATTTCCTCTGTTCTGATTCGAACATAAGGTGAAATTTCACGACGGTGGGCAATACTGATGGTTGTCTCGTCCCGATTTGGATCTGCCAGAGCTATGGCTATATTAGCCAGTGCATCATCTTGAGCATTTTGTGATCTTGGGACATAAGAAAATGTCGGTTCTGAAGGGAATTCCGCCATTAACTCTCTGACGTAATCATACAAAGGGATTAATTCTTCTTTTCTGATGGCATAATTCCCATTGACTTGTTTGATTACCAGGTTTGAATCACCTTTCACCTTTAAGTGATTCACTTGTGCTTGAAGTGCTAATTATAAACCTACGATGAGAGCTTCGTATTATACTTCATTATTGGTACCACCTTCCCAAAATAAGAAGGAATAAGGTAACACTGCCTTTTCTGGAGAAATGAGTACAATTCCTAAGCCAACTTTGTTGAATTTAGGTTTTTCCATTTTCTTCCCTGTTGGACTTCTGGAAGCACCATCAAAATACATTTCCCATGCTTGAGGACTTTCTTGAATAGAGAAGACTTCCTCATCAGGGAGTTCAATATTTGAAGATGTGTCTTCCACTGAAGGGTGTTTAGCCAGGAAATCAGCCAGAGCTTGGCCCTTTATCGCCTTTTGAGACACATACTGAATGTCAAATTGATGTAAAATAACTGCCCACCTTTCTAGACGTCCTGTAAGCATTGGACGACTAAGGATGAATTTGAGAGGGTTATTGCGAGATACCAATTGGACCTCGTGATGTTGCAGGTAATGTCTCAACTTCTGAACTGCAAAGATTAATGCCAGGCAGCACTTCTCAATACTTGAATACCGGGTTTCTGCTTCAAGCATAGTTCGACTGAGATAGTAGAGGCTGTTTTCATTCCCATCATCATTATTTTGAGTAAGAAAGTCACCCAATGATTGCTCTAGAGCTGTCACGTAGAGGATAAGTGGTCTTCCTTCAATAGGTGGCATGAGTACCGGTGGACTCAATAGGTATTTCTTGAGAATATCGAATGCTTCTTGACATTCTTCAGTCCACTGGTAGGTGACTCCCTTCTTCATAAATTTGGTAAAGGGTAAACTTTTTCTTGCCAAATTGGTGATGAAACACAGAATATAGGCTATGTTTCATTGAAGTCCTCTTAATTATTTCAAATTTTGAGGAGGTGAAATACCAAGGATTGACTTGGTCTTCTCAGGATCGACTTCAATACCACGATGGAGTACAAAAAAGCTAAGAATTTTTCCTGAGGTTACCCCAAAAGAACATTTTAAGGGGTTCATCTTCAAATTATGTTGTCGAAGATTGCCGAATATGACTTTCAAATCAGCCAAGTGATTAGAACGTTGTTTGGATTTAACCACCAAATCGTCTACATATCATTCAACAAATTTCCCAAATAAGGGTTTGAAGATACGATGCATAGCGTGCTGATATGTTGCACCTGCATTCTTTAAGCCAAAGAGAATTACCCGGTAACAAAACACACCCTGAGGGGCTCTAAAGGCTATGAATTCCTCATCTTCTGGGGCCATTCGGATATGATTATATCCAGAATATCCCTCAATGAAGGAAAGTGCTTCATAGACAGCTGTTACATCAATTAGAAGTTCTGTAATCGGAACTAGGAAATCATCCTTAGGACAATGCCGATTAAGATCTCTGAAATCAATGAAAACTCTAATTTGTCTGTTCTTCTTCTTTACAGGGACAATATTAGCCAACCACTTGGGATACTAAACTTCTTTGACGAAGTTAGCTTTGATAAGATTATCCACTTCAGCTTCAATTTTAGAAGCATAAGTTGGGTGTGTTCTTCTCGCGGCTTGCTTAAATCCTCGATGTTCTTTGGGTAAACCCAAATGATGAGCAGGAACATCAAGATCAAGCCCAGGCATTTTTGTATAGTTCCAAGAAAAAATATATCTATTTCTCTTTAGAAAATAAATTTACATCTATTGCTCTTCAAGGGTCATGGACGCACTAATTAAAGTGGGGCGTGGATCTTCATTTGTACCCAGATTTATTTCTCTGAGTTCATCCACAGTGGTAGAGATACCCTCTTCAAATGCTGGAGGAGCATCTCTGAGATCTTCCCCTTCTTCTTCATCATGTGTTATTTCTTCCGTTTCTACTTTCATAGTAGATGACAAAGCAGAATTTTCATGATTAGAAGAGATGTCAAAATTTGCACATTTTGAAGAAGAAGCTTCCATTTCCAACCAGATTGATGATGAAGGGTATTCTTTGGGTAATAAAGAGGAAACGATGGATTGAGAATCGACATCATTGTTCACCTTTGATGTTGCTATAACTTCTTCTGGACTAATTGGCGAAGCATAGACTTGTTGGATTTCAGCAGATGAAATGAAGACGTCACCATTTGTGCTTTCATCACTGCTTGGTAGATTACCAATTTCTACCATGTTATCTGGCTCAATTTCCGTAATTGACATTATGGATCTTTCCAGAAGAGTATTTTGATTTGGGTCTATCTTGTCAATTTGACTGATAGGCAACACATAATCTGTACTCACAAGTGTAAATGGATTTACTGGAATTTTTCCAAACCATATGGATCATTAACTTTGGTAATCTCCTTTGTTATGGATTTCTCCCTTTGCTTCATGTGATAGAATTCTGCCTCAATGTATTGAGACTCACATGTCTTGAACGGGGCTTTATCACCATACAACGTCCCAACTTGACCATCAAAACAATATTTGAGACATTGATGGTATGAAGAAGGGATAGCCGCATGTTGATGTAACCAGGGTCTTCCAAGCAAAATGTTGAAGGCTAAGTCTTGATCAACAACCATGAAATCTGAATTGGATAAAAGATCTCCAAACTGAGTTCTGAGTGCAACTTCACCCAATGGTTCTTGTTCATTTTTATCATATCCCTGTAGCGTCATTGTGGAGGGAGATAAATCAGATTCCGTGAGGCCCAATCGACGAAGTGTACGAATGGGCATGAGGTTGACTCCTGAACCATTGTCAATGAAAACTCTTCGAACATCCACGCCATTGACTTTTCCAGACAAGTACAATGGTCTAATATGTCCATGCACAACATCATCTTCATCTTCATTAGTAAAGGATATTATTGCATGGAATTCTGTAGGATTATTCTCTATGTGATAGACTTCAGCTGCAACACTTGTTCTTGCTGAGCTCGCTGAAGGGCTCTACCACGAGTTTCTGCTGCATACACAGTTCTAGCAGGGGTAGAATTGGAATAGTGGGTTCTGAAAGATCCACGTCTTCCCCTGTATCCTGAGCCCCTGGAACTTCCTCTGATTCCTCTGTTTGATACAGGGAATTCAGGCTCATTGAAATCGAAACTGCGACTGGCATATGGATCTGTTAATTGAATCATATTAACAGAACCAAAGATTAACGCTTCGTCTGATGAAGACTCTGCCTGATTAGCCTGTTTATGCTATGCCGTTTGGTGGGGAGGTGCCCGTGGCTTTGAAGTAGATGACATAAATTCCACCAAAGTCAGAGACAATTTAGGCTTTGACACATACTCATCTTCTTCTGATTCTTTTTCTTTCTTTGAATCATGCCGTTTCTTTGAGGTCTTTCCCTCTAACGAAGAGGGTTTTTCCGTAACATTAATGGCAGAAGAAACAATTGGTTTCCTTAATTGTGTTCACAAAATAGCATGAGTTCGATTGATTGTCTTTCTGACCATCCAATCATCATACTTTTGTGCATTTCTGCTTTTGACTTCCTTCCATTCATCTTCCTCCTCTAGAACTATAGCAGTGACACATGCTACCTGGGATGAGGAGCCTTTCAATGTGACCTGTCCCGAGTCGACCATATTTTGCAAGAGGTCTTTGAAGACAAAACACTCCTGGATGGGATGCCCCAACATTTGATGAAAAGGGAAATAATTAGGACGATCTTCATCTCCTTTCTTGTTTGGCCTCTTGGGTATTGGAAATTGAACCAAATTGTTTTCTAGAGCTGAAATGAAATAACTAGGAACTTGTTCATTTTGGAAAGAGTATATTTTTCTCTTCAAATCCTCAAATTGTTTTCGTCTTTGATCTTTTTGATCATCTGGATGAAAAGGCCTTTGTTTTTGGCGCTCAGAAGGTGGAGCCCTTCGAGAAGATGAAGGTTTTGAGGTAGAAATAGGTACAGGTGCTTGTTTAAGCATAACTGTAGCAGTTTCTGCTTTACCCATTCTCCTTCCTCGAGTTGATGGAATTACATGAGATTTAGCCTTAGCCTGTATATGGGAATCTTCAATCTGCTGAGCAATTGAAGTAAGGTCTCGAAACCCTCCTATGTATTTCATAGGGATTAATGGTGTGCGTAATTCATCACGCAGATTTTCCACACATATTGGCAACAATTCTTCTTGAGGGAGTACTAAACTCAAGGAATATGTTAATCCCTTCCATTGAGCAATGAAATCAGAGACCCTTTTATTCTCCCTTTGCTTAAAGTTTGTAAGATCGAAAACTGTTGTCTTTGGAAAAGTTGATCTGAACTGAAGGAGGAATTTTTGGCGAAGATCCTCCCTCCGGTAATTGACCGGGATTGCAAGCTTGTATACCAAACAAAAGCTGGTCCTTACAAGGTTCGCACGAAGCATCTGAGTTTCACTGCTTCTTGCTGCTCTGGAGTTCCCATCATAGGATCGCAACAAGACACGTAATGCGTCAAATGTTGTTCTGGATCGCCTGATCCATTGAAAATAGGGAATATAGGGTTCCCAAAACTGGATGGAGGAGAAATTGAATCTACCCATTCCGGGTAAACTTTTTTTTCTGGTTGAACTTGTGCACGCTTCCCTTCCATAGTTTCTAACCGAGCTGTTAATGACTCAATAGTAGTTATTAACTTTTGAGAAACACCCGGTTGAACTTGGACTTGGGTCGGTGCAATGATTGGAGCTTGGACAGATGTGGCGATTGGCGTTGCAACTGATGGTAGTACTGCCAACTGTTGTTGCACTTGACCCATAGGATTAGACCTGTGAGGGTTTACTGATAGAGGAGGATATTCTTGATCCATCTCAGTAGCTGCAACAAATTGCTTTGGCTGACTGACTCTAGCATGCTGAAGAAGAAGACTACTCTAAAGTAGTTCTGCATTCAACTTTCTTAATTCCTTCATTTCTTCCTCCTGTTGTGCAAACCTCTGCTCTAGTGAGAGCTATTGACCTTCTCCAGAGGAAGGATATGTAACCTGGTTCTTTCCCTTCCCTTTGTTGGATCCTTTTTGGAGAGGGGGAAGTGGGTTACTCGAAGGATTACTTAAGTTCTGAGTAATCCTTTGACTTCGTGTACGCACACCTTCTTCATTTGTGTCGGTGTGTACATCTTCTTGAGAAGGAACCTCTTCATCTGAGTCCCCTGAGTGAGCCTCATCTGGTGGATCAACAACAACGGAATTGATGACATTAATCGATGCATAACTCATTGCATCCCTTCTATCATCATTTATGTGATATTGTCTTCTCCCATGTCTTTGATGAGACATTGTCTTTTGTTTATTCAATCCCTCAGGAACTTCTTGATGAACCTTAATTTGGAGGGAACCTCCTGATAATTTGGCTCTTCTTTCCTCTTGAGGTTTCTTCCCCAATCGAGAAAAGACCGAATTTCTCTGAGGAGGGGATTGATGATTTGAAAAAGTCCCCAGTCCAGTGGATTGGGGCTATTCCTGCTGTTCTCGCTCAACTCCTTGGAACCTATTTGTTGATTCCGAGGGTTGGTTTAAAAGAGTCCCCAGTCTGGCAAGCTGGGGTGGTTCTTGACATGTTATGTCTGAGAATTTCTTGAAATTCCTCCTGATCTTGTGAACCTTAGTCTAGAAATTAGCTGGATGCATTAATCTGTATCCGCTTTTATCAGCTGTTTCAAAAGACCATTGGATGATTTCTGATACTTCTGTCATTTGGTGACGTGCTTTCTCCAAACGAGAGGCCTATTCAATATTCTCGTTTGCTTGATGCAAGAGTAATTCAACAACTTGTTCTCTGTATTCTTGATTTTTAGAGGAACTAGTTGAAGCCTGTCCTTGGGCAAGCTTTTTATTAAAAACAAAGCCCATTGACTGTGGCCGGCCATAGGCAATAACATTGCATGAGACCATTTTCGGTGGGCTTTGTTGACTGGAGAGCACCGTGAAATGCAGTGCTCCATGAACACCCCATCCTCTGACACGAATACTAGATGGGGCATTATCAATTAACTAACACAATCTTCTTAGTGCTCCAAAGCATGAACGTTGAAGGGCTCTCTGCTTCTTTTCATCCTTTGGATATCGAGAGACTGATAGAGACGCCAAATCAATCTAACGTTGTAACCCTTCTATTATCTTAAGATGATTTTCATATTCATCATAAGATAATACTTTCTTTTTCAACTGACAAAGAGTTTTCCATATGTTGAGACGAATATCATGAATTTCATCTTCCGTCAACATTTCTAGAATATTATACTGAGAGTCAGCCAGAGGCCAAAACATAACTGGCACCTCACCTTTTTCCAGTTGTTTTCTCATGTTCAGCATTTCCTATTTATCATTTGATGAAGATTTTTCTACCTGATTTGACCAGAGTTGGTGTTTCCTTGTTGCTTCATTGGATTCAACAGGATTCGTAGAGAAATCATTGATTAAACTAGAAGATGCATGACTTAGGGGTGGTTCGGATAATGACCTACACCCTGGGCTATCTTTTGATTGAGGAAGTATTTCACTTGCTAGCGATGAAGCTTTAGACATGACTGGTTTTGCATTTTCAAGTGCCTCAAGATAAGAGGTCTTTCTCAGCACTACATTGTCCACTGGAGAATTTTCTGGGAAATGTGCATCACTACTGCGGAGAGGACTTTCGCAGAAAAATTCATCATCATGGGGAGGACCACCATAATGGGTTACAACAAAAGATGATATCTCTTGATCCTTGGTCTTCTGACCACACATAGGGTTCCTGTGGCTCTCATCTGAAGATGAAAATTCAAGATCAACTGAATTGTCATGAAGCAAGCCTTCATGAGGAAGTGTCTATTGAAGACCTTCGGAATTAATGTTCCCACTATTGGGAACTGAGGGAGTAGAATCTTGAATTCCAACAGATAATTGTCTGAGGGATTCAAGAACTCCAGCATCGAGCAAGGCCTTGTTACAGATTGACACTTGATCTACTGACTGTACTGGGCGAGTCTTTTTCTTAGACGCCTTCTTACTCGCCTTGGAAACCACTTGTTGATGAAAGTGGCTACTCTGAGCAGGTGTATGTGCCTGATCAGGAAATATGGCCAGGTTAGGCTAACGATCTCCTCTCAAATCAGGTGTATATGCCTAACTTGGTCATCCATATGATATGGGGGAGTATTCCCCATAACCCTCTTGGACTAGAACAGATGTGTTTTTCTGTTCCGGAGTGAATTGTTGATGTATCACTCCACTGGTAGGGATAGATTTATGTGTCTTTCCCTGAGATACCGCTGAAGTTGTTATAATATCCTGGAAGACATCCAGAATATGAGCAGGGATTTGCTTCTGCTCTTTCACCATTGATAAAATATGCTTGGTGACTTCAGCTGCCAGAACGGGAATATATGTCCATTCTGGGCTTGGAGCAGGTGTATGTGCCTACTCGTGTCCTCCTTTTCCTGTCAGTGAATCCTGACAGTACTCAAGTGTGGGGGCAGAGAGTTGAGTCTGCCTCCTATTTGTTGTCGGGGATTTTCGACTAACTTCTACGAATGCTACCAAGCGAGACTGTTGGTAGGCTTGATTAAAACTAGCAGGTGTATGTGTCTTCTTATTGCACTTCGCCAAACGTGGTTGATGAGATCCATCATATGTAGTCAGACGAGCCTGTTGACTAGCTGATGATGTATAAACAGGTGTATGTTCCTTCCTATAGTACTCCGCCGGAATTGCCTAGAGGGATTGGCATGATGCTGCCAGATGAGTCTGCTGGACAGCGGAATTAAAACGGGCAGGTGTATGTGCCTGCTCGTTTCTTGCCACCAAGTTAGGTTGGTGGACTTCTCCGAAGATGGCAGAGATGAGAACCTACTCACTGTTGACCAGATTCCTCCTCTGGTGGTTCGTCTTTTTTGCTCGGGTTCGAGGAACCTGAGCTGAACGCCTGGAGTTGGTACCCTCATCATGTTGAGGGCGCACTGTCGCACGAGTCTGGTGGCGATTGTTGGTGGGAGCCCTCAGGAAGGACTCCTGTCTGTTTGAATTAAGGTCCTGAGGGACCTGCTCATTCACCTCCCCAGAATAAGGGAGCGAATGGTGATTGCATTCTGGGGATAACGACCCGAAACTGTTGGAGATGGTAGTCAGCACCGCCTGTTTCTTGATCACTGGTCGTCGTTGTCCAGACGACCGATGTGAGTTATTTACTTGGAGGGCTTGTCGGGCAGCCTCCAGAGTTGGGATGGTACCGTTTTGACGGTACTCCTTAACCAGTGCGTTTGATACCCAACGTTGAAGACACTGAGTAGGTGATATCATCCTAAGAGCGGACGACGATACAGCAGGAGTAGCAGTAGTGGAATTTGCAGCAGCAGTATTCACATGTGTGAATTTGAGGGCGACCATTATGGAAATGCAGAAGATCTTGGAAAAGAGTGCCTTAGATATGACAGACGTAATAAAGATAAATTCAGCTACTACATCTTTTGGATGAGCACATATGTTATTGACTGTCTTTTTGGTCCTCTCATTGAGTTTAAATAGGGGCCTAACAAATAGGTAAAACACCATTTTTAATTTGGTTAAGGATTCACGTCGGGTTCACCATTTTTATTTCCCTCAGAATCCGGGGATGACCGCCTTGATGGTAGGTTCAAACGTTCCGATCGGTTTCTAACGGGTTTCTTCGTAGAACTGGAAACATCCAATGATTCCACATCCATTAGGATCTACCTTCCAAAGGTAGGTGCTCATTAGTTTGTGGACTAATGAGGCTTAGGAATTTTCATTGGTCGAGTGGATGGGAGGTCGGACTCATCACACCTTTTTTAGGGAAATTATTGTCTACTCCGGGACTCTCTTTGTAGATTTAAGTTATGTTCTTGAATCCTTATTACATTACCAAGTATAAAATGAGTTTTCCTTCAGATCTGATAATTAATGATTAAATATATAGGAAATTTAGAGAATCTTTTGTATGTATTCGAGGTTCTTCATCGATAGAGAATCATCTGTATTTATTAGAGATTCTTGGTCAATGGTACCCTTCGACACATTTATACAGAAGTTTCTTGGTCATTCTGATGACCATGCTGGTTTTAAAGCCACTCAGTGGGGCACTTGAAGTTTATTGTCATTCAGAAGGACATGGATTTTTTAGAGTTGGGATCGAACCCATAGATGGGCTACCTACGTATCCTTTGTTTAGAAAAGGAATCAGAAACCATGTAGTTTGAGTAAGGGAGTATGATGTTTATGATTGATGGCTCAAAGAAGGATGTCACAATTACTTTTACACTCTAAGATTACGTGATTCATTCTCGGTGTAAGAAAAAAGATGTATTGGTAAAAATTATACAATTGTGCCATGAAAGATGCAATCATAAGAAATAATGTGGGGCTTATGTATGTATGACTGCCCAGATAAATGAAGGTTTAGGATTTACTTTAGAGAAGAAATCCAAGAACAGGGTCCATAAAGGTATATGTGCTTCCTGGAGATTTTGAATACTCTAACTTGGGGCTTACTCCTGAAAAGGAGGCCCAAATTAGGAGAAGACTTATGATTGGGTTTTACTCCTGAAAAGGAATCCCAGATCAAAGGTAAATTAGGACTGGTTAAGAGGATTATGACTGGGGCTTATTCCTAAAAAGGAGGCCCAGGTTTGAGACTGGGGCTTACTCCTGAAAAGGAGGGCCAGGTTAAGGATTAAGGTTTGGGGCTTACTCCTAAGGAGGATGCCTATATTTGGGAATTTTAAGAATTGGGGCTTACTCCTAAGGAAGATGCCCAAGCTTGAGACTGGGGCTTACTCCCGAAAAAGGAAGCCCAGGTTAGGGGATTACTCTTAAGAGGATGCCCAAAAATTAAGGGACTTGGGGCTTACTCCAAAAGAGGATGCCCATATTAGAGGAGTTATGACTGGAGATTATTCCTGAAAAGGAGACCCAGGTTAAGGATTCTCTCATCTTAAAGGATGAGGTTGAATGAATGAAATCTCAATCTTTAGTGACATAAATATGTGTAAATCACTAGGTTTTGAGAGATATTCCACAAAATTCCTTTCAGATAAGGAAGTCAAATCAAGAAATCATGCCATAAAATGGCTTTGAAGAGTGTCTTGAAGACTGAATCTTGAATAGGAAAGGTGTAATGGCTTAAGAGGGGTGAAATGGGCAAGAAAAGCACCAAAAAAGGCAGGGGTGCGCAAGTCCTGGTAGGTGCACAGGTACTGCGTGGGCGCACAAGTCCCAGTCGCGCAGGTCCTGGTCGCGCAGGTATGCCTGTGCGACACATGGTTTACTTGTGCGATGGTTAACCAGTAGGGTAATACTTGAGCGACTCTTCATTAAAGCCTTTAGAATCCTCTTGAGGTTTTTCCAGAAGAAGGGCGCGCAAGATCTAATGAAGGAGTAAGGCAGCGCGCAAGGGTGGCCCATTTCCCTTAAGGGCTGGCCACTCAGGTGCGCAAGTGTTGATGAGTTTCCACACTTAAGCCTTCCTCCCCTGCTTTAGATATTCCGTTCTAGGTTAGAACTTACCTTAGAAGTGTTCCGGAGGCTTTGAGAAGAGACTAGGGCACCGGGAGGTCAAATATGGGTTTCTGGAAAAAAATCCCCCTCGAATGGGGGACCCACAGGGTCTATTTATAGGCAGGAGAAGACCCCGGGCAATTACTGGGCGGTTATCACTTAGGTCGTGCAAGTCACTTGTGCGACCATAAGGCGTCGCACAAGTGGACTTGCGCGACAGTGATAGAACTTGCACGGCACATGTGCTTTTGATCCCTTGTTCATGCCTTTTTCGATTTTTGATATTTTCTTCAAAGGTTGAATCACTTTGAGCTCAGATATTCCCCTTTTCTGATCTTTCGATTCTGTGATGAAAGGAGCATCAACAATATCATATTGAGGGGGTAAGGTAAAAAACTCCTTAAGAAAAAAAGCAAGAATGTAATGCTCTAATTTTTTAAAGGAATTCTATTCTCAATAGCTTTCTTAACATTTAAAACCAAGATTTATGGGATTTGTGATAAAAAATTAGTATTTGAATGTGACTATTATAACTTATATGTTAAGCTAACAATATGAATTAAAATGAAAAAATTATAAAAAATATGAAAAATGGTTTTATATAATTATTATGTATTGATTAATTCATAATAGATATGTACACAATTTTAAGTAAAGTCATTTTATGTTTCAAAAATATATTTTCTTCAAAAATGGTTTGATTTTATTTTCTACATGGAAATTATGATTATTTTATACCATTTTTAAAAATTTTATTTGAATAAATTAATAAAATTTTATAAATCATCGTCTTAATATTACATCAGGGTGAATTTTTGAGATTTTTTATAAATGATTTATTTTAAGTGAATAGTAAAAAAATATCGATTTTTGTAAAACTATGATTTTTTATTAAAAAAAGTAATTTAAAAGAAATATTATGTTTTTAATTTTAAATTAAATTTACATAATTCTACTTTAATTATAAATAATAATATTAATTACCCATTTTTTTTATTATACTTAATTTTGACCTAAGTTCATTTTTGGGTTTAAAAACACCTTTTTATGAAACTGTTTTTCATTACGTTTTATGAATTTATATTAAAATTAATTTCTTCCACTTATACTAATTGAAAATTGAAAAATTTATTGCATATTTATAATTAGGAGGTTTAGATTTGTTAAATAGTTCCCTTTTATTTTTGGTCATTATAAATAGTGACCACGATAAATATTAGTCACAGAAGTAACTATAAAACTGGTAAAATTAGGTTAAAAATTTAGTGTAAAGATTTAAAATCTTTTTAAAACTTGGATTAATTCTATTAGGTGATTTTATTTTGAATAAAGATTTATTTAAGTAGTGTTATAATGTTTTTAAAATATTATTTTAAATTTGGGAACCGAAGATTTACTTTTTTGAAGATAACTTATAATTTATTCAAATTTAAAACTACTTTTCAGTGTTTGCATTTAATGGTATGATTGGATGATTATATTCAATTTTGGATTTATAAAAAAGTGTGGAACCTTAATTTTTTATTATTTTACAGAAGAAATTAATTTAAAAAAACTTGTTACTTGATGTCACGATAAAATTATTTTTATGCTTAAATCATGTATTTTCATAAAAAATATTTTTCATGCGTTTTGTGTTCTTATATTTTTTTTTCTATAAACAATTTAAATTGAATATGATAAAATGGATGAATAATTATGAATCATAATTCCCAATTTTTTTATAATTTACCATTTATTATTGGTCATATAATTAAGCAATCATGGTAAACAGTTAAGTTATTATAGTTAAGGTTAAAATGGTTTTAAAGTGGTTTGACTAGTAGATAAGGCTTAAAATGTATCCAAAACCTATATAAATATGATTATTTGAATTTATTTTGAACCTATAAAAAATTATATTATAATATGGGGTGCCTTGGTGCCACTTGACCAGATTATGGTGTATATATTATTTAATCATTTATATAACTCCAAGTGTGTCATTTCCCTCATTTATAAAGGTCACCTACTATCCTACTTTATTAACAAAATTTGATAACAATATGTTTTTAAATCCATACCATAATACCATATTATGTTCCTTGAACACTTCTTATAGGTTCTGGTCTTGCCTAAACTATGATCCTTTCAAGGCTTATGTTTTAAGCCGAAGGAGGTTTCTCAATAAAGAGGTATAACTCTTAATTGAGTACTTTTAATTTTATTTCTTTTTTAACTCCTATAAATATATAGTATAAATTATAAAATAATTAATTTAGTATATTAAATAAACTTAATTGTTACTATGATGATGTAACAACCATTATCCACTATCTTTCTATACCATCTGAAGCAAAAACAACGCTCCTTCTTACGTACGACTTACCATATCCATATAGTGGTGTAAATCATTTTTCATAAATATTTTACATGGATTATTTTAAAGATGAAACGAATTAATATAAATTATATTTATTTCATAATTATGATTATAGAAATATAAGATATCATTTACCTTATTACCTTTCCACTTATTAAAAATTGATAATGTCACTCGTGCGTACATGTGGACTACCACTTCTAGGAAGTGATGTGATTCATTTTTCATGTAATAATTTCAATGATGAATATAAATATTTATATAATGAATATATATTATATTTATATAATTATTAACATTCTATAAATGGTGGAACTATAGGAAATATTAATAGACTAAAACTACAAAACTAGAAGTAACATGAAAAATGAAACAGTTAACCCTAAGAAACGACCATTTAAAAAAATAATTATTAATAAATGAGTGTTTAAATATTATAAGTGGATAATTTATGATATTATAAGTATATATATAGTAATTTTATATAATTATAAGAAATTTCAATTATTATATAATTGGATAAAATCACTTATGACGTAAGTCATACTTGAGGTAAGGGTTTCTCTTCTCACTTTTATTTTCATGGTACATATGCCATTTTCACCACATGTTTACTTTTTATAGTGTATATAATACTCATGAATGTATTTTATGATTAATTTTTTAAAAATTATGTGAATTTAAAAATCCATTGTAGGTTCAATCATTCATGAGGTTTTTATTTAGAGATTACAATAGTTGTGAGAGTTTATTTCATAATATCATAATTATTTGGGATTATTTATGTTTAAGATTTTATTGGGGGAATTATATGATATTTATATCTTAAGAAAAATATATTTTATCATCCTATAGTTATTTTTATAAATTTGAAATTTTCCTTCAATTTTCCTATCTCTAAGTACTCAAAATTCCATAATAATATTTTTAAGGAAACATGACTTTTTTTTACGTTCAGTTAGGAATATTTTTCTTCAATGTCCATATTTTCTTTAATTTTTTTTCTTCAATGTCCATATTTTATTTAAATTTTTTTCAAGAATATATTTAATATTATAAAATTATTGATTAAATTAATTTTTACCCATGTTTTAATTTATATAATTTTTTTAAAGGAATCTATTTTTCATTTTCCAAATGAGGTAATTTTTGAATTTTTACTAAAAATGTGAAAGAAGTCTTTTTAACGTACACAACATGAATGAAATTTATCTCCATCATAACCAATACATGATTTGAAGATTAATTTTAATGTTTTCATATTTAATTCCAAAGAAAATTCTTTTCTTAATAATTTGTAAATATTTATATTTTAAATAGGCGATTTCAAAATGAAAAGGGTATTTTGCTCAAGAAATGCCCAAATGGTCTTTTAATTATATTTTAATCTTTGACAAAATAATTTGTTGAATATTATAATTTAATGAAGTAATAATATAAAGATAACATCCACCATATTTATATGGATGGATTATTATCATTTAGAGTTGGAAAAGTATTAACATTATGCATGCTAGTTCTTCCAATAAGAACAATTATCCATTATTAAGGAATACTAATTAAGTTTTTCTGTCTATTCATATTATGAATGAATTAGAATTATTAAGTGATGTGTGGGGATTGATATTAAATAGATCATCAATGTATTATTAGGTCTCATGATAAAAACTAGTTTGGTTAGTTTGTGTTCACCTCACATACTTACATATGATGTCTTAGAAGAAGGTGTTGACTGTAATATTATGTTGTTCAATATTACGAATTCTATAATTTTGAAAATAGTTATTCTGATCCATGTGATTATTTATATTTATATTTTATCCATGGATATAGTCCCCATTTTATGATATTATTTGTTTGGTATATTTTTTTATTTTATATCTTCTAAATTATTCACCCCTTACTAATTTCATGCTGAATTCTAATGTATTAATTTCATTACTCGACATCTGAGCTCACCAATTTTTTTATTTATTTTTCATAGGATGGAAGTATGTGTACTATGAATAATATTCAATAATATTTTATATGGAATAATAATGTTTTCAAAGAAAATAATATGCTATATTTTATGTTTTCAAAAGTAATATGAGATTCATGCATGTATTTAGTTCTTCAAGACTACTAAATTATTTAATCTCTTGGGATATGATTGCTTGTATATAGTTCCAATGTAATAAAGTAACTATAAGATCAAGGATTATAACATCAAGGTTTTAATAGTTTCTATCTAAGAAACTTTAGTAGAAAACATGTGAAATATATTTAAGAAAACTTAGATTTTGGAATATAACTCTATAAAAAACTTAAAGGATATGTCTAATTATAGAATAATGTCATAATGTTTTTGGTAATGTGGTGATTATATGGTTTTTCAAAAAATACATCCCTATTTGGATACTAAAATTAGACATTATTTTGGGACATATACATCTAGGGGTAATAACCCTAAAAAGAGTTGGTCAAGTATATCTCAACTAACATTCTGGTGTATAGAGAATGTGCTCTTATCATGCACCTAGTTTGACACTCTTAGGGGATATGTTTGGGTTAAATAACATCTTCCTTACAATCCATTATGAAATATTCAAAAATAATTTCATGAATTGTATATATGAAAAAATATATTAAGATTATGATTATGAGATTATCTATGCATAACTTATCAATTTATGTTTGATATTTCACTAGATTTGGAACTATACACTTTGATTCATAATGTTATCAGTTAATCTTGTTAATTCCATTGTATATAAATGATACCTGATGGAAGGAATGTAAAATTTATCAATATTCTCAATCTATTTCAGTATTTAGCCCCTAATAAAGTCTATAAGACTAGATTTAGAGGAAAGTAGATTATAAAAATATTCAAGAGAGTTATGATCAGTAATATTGGAAAAATGGAGAAAATTATTTCATCACCATATAATACTATGATGTTGGAATACTTTATATTGAAAAAATATCTATCCTTTAAAGGAACTATTAATCTATTAGTTTTTTTTAAAATGGTTCAGGCCCCTTGAAAATATAATTCAATATTTAGGATGTAGTGCCCGAATGGCCCGAAGGACTTATTTTTATTTTATTATGGATAATCACCCTTTTAAGGGTTTAAGGGGAACTTGTACATGACCAATATTCCCAATGAACAAGGCCCGACTGACCTGCAATACATAACCCGAAGGCCCAGAGGCATACCATGCTTATTACATGACCTGTAGTCCCAATCAACTAGAACTGCCCCTCCCTAGATTATGTTTCATTGATCACCTAGATCCCCACCTTGAATTGCTGATCGGATAGCATTGTACCGTACAAAGTTGCATGGTACCTGGTCCCGATAGCTGCTTCCATACCCTATCATTCTTCCCACCCGGTTAGCTTTGCTTCTGGTGGCTGCTACTCTTGTTGCTCTGATCCTCTTTTGGGGCCTGTTCTATGTGAACTGGGCTACTCAATGGTCTCTGTGGCCCGAAGTCCCTATGACCCAAAGTCCTTTGATGACCCAAAAACCCTTGAGACCTGTAGGCCCTAGGATGTAATAAAAAATAAAAGGTTATTATGGAAGTGTTTTGTTTAATGAGAGATGCTAATGAATGCTAGAGGTTTATTCACAATACTAAGGTGACTGAGGAAATATAGGCTATGTAATGTGATAATTTTAAGGATATATTATTCAAAAAATAAATTCCTCATGAGGAATAATTTTATTTTGAAATGAAATCATTAAATCTGGGACAGAGGGAAGAGGAAAGTATTGCTAAGTATACATTTTTTTTTTACAATATTAGCAAGGCATGATAATGAATATGAATGCAATCCATAGAGTAAGATTGATTATTTATTTAGTGTGATAACTACATGAATTTTAATGGTGTTATGTTGTAAAAATTTTCATAACATGACAATATGGTATCAAGTTCCCTCAAGGTAGAGAAAGAATTTTCCAAGTATTAATTTTCCTAGGAAAGTAAGTGAAAAAGAGAAAAAGTGATCTATATGTAAATTGAAATTTGAAAAATATGAAAAATGGATGATTATAATTCAAAAAATGTAACAATTTTGGAAATAAAAACCATGGTACTTTATTTAAGGTAATGAGAGTTTTCTTCAAGTGTGGGGAGAATGGTCATCATGTGCATGATTGTAAGGACAAGAAAGAATCCACCAATGTTAAGTGTTTCAACTATATAGATATAAATAACTACAAAAATAAATTCCCTAAGCATCACAAGGATTTACCTTAGAAACTTATAAAGGATAAAGGCCTATATTATGTAATTACTATAACTGATGTTGAAATCCATTAAGTTATGATAACGGGTACTTTGATCAAAGACTCAAAGTTATATAATGATTCATTTGATTCTATAATTTTGTAGTAATTTTTATCTTATAATAATATTTAATACTCTCCTATCACTCTGAGTAAATATTTTCTAATAAAAAAAACTATTAGGAATATAGTTGTAATGTTAATATATTGAGAATCTCTAATAGGATGCACAAAATATTATCCGGGTGAAAACATAATTGTGATACCAATGTTTGAATTTTTCATAATAATTTTATTTTTGGGGACTTTAATTAGTTATTAGGATTTAGGAATTAGTATAATAACCCTAAAATAATCCAGGTAGAACTATCGGTGTTATAATTTAAAGGTTAAAGTATTGTATCATTTTTATGCGTGTTATTATTGACTTATCAGGAATTAATGTATTACTTATTCACAAGAATGTTTATTCATATTGAGTATTATGTAAACGTGTTCAAATAATTTTTTTTCTAGATAGTTAAAATAAATAGTATTTATTTTTTGGATCTTAAAATCCATTAAAGGTTTATTTTTTTCTCTAATCATGAAAACATTTTACTTATTCATTAATCATTAGAATTATATGTAGAAACTAATTAACATATTAAAAGGTTGAAAAAAATAATGTAAGTATAATTTGTGATGTTATTTATACTAATATTAAAATAATCCCTCAAATCTTTGAAATTGATCTTGAAATAAAAATTTTATCCTCTTACCTTCATTTATGATGAATTGACGGTCTTCTTTATCACTTAATGATTTATGGTTTTGTGGTCATTAAATTTCTGTTTATAATGTTCTCTATCACTCTATATTATTCATATGATATTGTTTTTCTCCTCCATATCCATATTTTAACTTACTAATAATTCTATAATTATCTAGGAATATAGTTATTTTATATTTCTAACCACCTTTACATGTCTTACTTCTTGTTTTCAAATGAAATTTTATTATTCATTTTTAAGATGAGTGATTTTAAAAAAAGGTATTTTAAAATATTGAATCCTTGATTAACAAGATAAAAAATATGAGGGTGAAATTTATTTAGGGTGAGGGGATAATGTAACACTTTAAAATTATTGTTTAAAATAATAATATGCTTAATAGATTCTGTAATAGCCAACACCTAACTTTAAGTGAACTATGATAAAAATATTATTATTTAAATGAAACCGTTATAACCTTCCCATTAAATTGGCGGTATGAATAGGAATAAAAAAATTATGAAAAATATGTATAAAGGTTTTATATAATTCAATTTTTTTTATTAATTTATAATAAATAATTACTCAATTTTTAGTAAAGTAATCTTTTGTTTGAAAAATACGTTTTCTTTAAAAATGGTTTTATTGCATTTTATACATAGAAATTATAGTTATTTTCTAAAATTTTAGAAATTATATTTGGATTAATTAATATAATTATTGAAATATTATTTTCAATATTATATTACGGTGAATATTTTATATTTTTCTGAAACGTTTAATTTTTAAGTAAATAGTGGAAAATACTGATTTTTGTAAAAGAATCATTTTTTAATTAAACAAGTAATTTTAAAGTCCCATTATGATTTCAATTTGATCTTAACATTACATAAGTATCATTTAATTATAAATAATCTAATTAAATATATATTAATCCTTGTTATCCTCAATTTCTATATAAGTTCTTTTCTGGGCTTAAAAACACATTTTTCTAAAAATTGTCTTTCATTGACTATTATGTATTTATTTTTCAAATTGAATTATTAGAATTATAATAATTGAATATTTAAAAATTTATTCTATATTTGTAATTGTGAAGTTTAAATTTTGTAGATATATTCCTTTATTGTTTTTTCATTTTGAGTAGTAACCTTGATAAATATTTGTCACCTCAGTAAGGGTAAAACTGGTGTACTAGGTTAAAACTATAGGGTAAAGATTTAAAATATCTCTAACACCTTCCTTTATCCAATTGGGGGAGTGGTTTTAGAAAAAATATTTGTTTTTGGAGATAAATAATTTAGTTTGAAATATAATTTAAAATTTTGAATCCAAGCTTGACTTTTGTGAAGACAAATTATATTTTATTTAAATGAAAAATTATTTTGGATCATTGCATTTTATGGTATGGTTGGATGATTAAATTAGGTTTTGTATTGGCAAAAAGTATAAAAATATTCATTATTTATTATTTAACCTAAAAAATTCATGTAAACCAACTTGTTACTATATTTCACATTAAATTAATTTTTACGCTTAAATCAAGTGTTTTCCTAAAAACTATTTTTCATGAATTTTATGTTTATATATAAAAATAAATTTTTTTCCACATATATAATTTAAATATAATAAAATTAATTTAAAATTTTTAACTATCATGTCTAAATTTTTTTATCCCCTTTTATATTTTTTGTATAATTAAGTTATCATGGTAAAAATTTAAGTTATCAGAATTATGGTTAAAATTGGTTTAATGTTTATTAAGTAGGATATGATGATTAAAATGTATCTAAAACCAATATAAACATTATTGGTTGAGTTTATTAACACAATATCACAACTTATCTTCAAATATGGGGTGCCTTATTTTCACTTTACATGATTATGATATATATATTATTTAATCTTTTAAGTAATTCCAAGTGTTCCCTTTCCCTCACTTATAAAAGAGAACCTCCTCTACTCCCTTATTAAAAAGGTTTTAACACTTTATTTCAGTAAATAAAAAAAATAATACCATATTAAATCTATTCCCCAATCTCTAGAGCTTATATTATTTCCAAATATACTATCCTTTTCAAGTCTTCAGGTGTAAGCCAAAGGTGGTTTCTCAATGAAGAGGCATAACTCTTAAAGAAGTACTTTTAATTTTATGTATTTTTATACCTCACGTAAATCTTTTGAATAAATTACATAATAATTAATTAATTATCTTAAATATAATGAATTATTATGATTATGATAAAATAACCATTATCCTCCATCTTTCCATCCTTACAAAAGTAAAAATGTCACTCGTGCATACGCTCGGCTTGCCGTCTCTAAGTAGCATTGTATTTAATTTTTCCTAACCATTTTACTTGGGTGGTTATAAATTCGGAACTAATATATACATATATATATATATATATATATATTATATTTATGTAATAATTCTTATTCTAAAAATATAAGTTATAATTTACCTTCTTACCCTACTACATGTTAAAAAATGATAACGTCGATTGTGTGTATGTGTGGACTACTATCTCCATGAAGTGATGCAATTAATTTTTTCATGTAAACCCATAAAGTATTATTATAAATAAGTGTAAATTAATATATATGATATTTATATCTTTATTAACATTCTTTAGAATATGGAACCATGATAAATATTCAAGGATCGATACTACCTAACCAAAGCATGCATGAAAAACGAAATAGATAATACTCAGAAATGAAAATTTTAATAATTAATTTTTAATAAGAGTTTCAAAATGTTATACTTGATAATATATGAAATTATAAGTATATATATGGTTCATTTATATAATTATAATAAATTTAATTTTTATATAGGAATATAAAGTCACTTAAGATGAAAGTTGTATCTGATGGAAGGGTTTCTCATCTCACTTTTATTTTCATGAGAGATATGCCATTTTCACCACATATTTCCTTTTTGGGGTGTATATACTGAAAATGAATGTATTTTAGGATTATTTTAATGAAGGTTAGGGGGATTTACAAATCCATATAAGGTTCTCCCATTCTTGAGTTATTGATTTGGAAATTATCAAAGTTGTAGGGGTTTATTTCATAATATCATCATTATTATAGATTATTTATGTTCATGTTTCTATAGGGAGAATTATAGGAAATTTATATCTTTATCATACTATATTGTCTTATATAATATTTATTTATAGAAATTATAATCTTTTCTTTCATTCTTCTCTCTCAAAGTACTCAAAATTATTAAAGAATGTTTTTATAGAAAGCCTAATTTATTTTACTTTCGGTCGAGATTATTTTTCTTCCATGTACATATTTTCTTTAAATATTTATCAAGAATGTTTTTAAAATTATTTAATGATTGATTAAATAAATTTTTATTGATGTTTGAACTTATATAATTTTTTTAAAAATAAATCTTCTAGTCATTTTCAAACTAGGTAATTTTGAATTCTTACTGAAAATGTAAAATGAATATTTATTTTAACATACATGAACTAAAAGTTTTTTATAACCATCATTATCACTCAATTTTTATATTAGTTTTCAAGTTTCTTGGTTTACTATACTAATAGACACTTTTTATTCACATATATCACATATTATTAGATGAATATTCAATACATAATATAAAAATCCACACTGAAATCATTTTGGTCTAGTTCCTTTGAAAACCTGAATACATAAAAAACTGGATCATTACTGAACCACACCATATCCCTCTATGTTCTTTATAACTAGAACCATTATTATACATATCATACATACTACCTTTATTTATAACTTAGGGAAAGGAAACATAAGAAGGGTGAGCTTAGAAGATTAGTAAGTGTAAATTTTGTTGATATCAACATAATGTGAATATAAGGGTACGAGAGTATGAGAATAACATTTTAAAACCATAACCTATATATCATAGAATGTGTATTTGATTAAATTAATAAATATTGAAAATTAATAATATATGAATGATAAAGGAATCAAAGAACATAATATATAAGATCATAACATTGGAATATATTTGTGGAACGTACATAAGAATAAAAAATCATTTTCTTACTAGTTGAGTATCATTTCAAGGTATATCATACTGGAATGGGTTTACTCCCTAAAACATCATAGTAGTTAAGGTTTACTGCCAAAAATATCATAATATGAAGAATCCCTTACTGAACTTTGTTCACTCTCTATTTCAGTCCTATTGTTTTCATGAGATATTAATCTTTACCCAAAGCATTGGAAAGAGATATAGGTCCCAAGAATCAGATAATGAAAATCATACATTTGTTTTCTAAAATATAATAAAACATTAATCATATTAGAACCCATGAAAATAAATGGATTTCATAAACATTTCAATATAGTATAACCAATGGAAAATAAATAGGTTTCATAAACATTTCATCATTTAATCATAGCATAACCCCTCGAAAAGAATGCATTTCATAAATATATTTTAATCATAAATATAAAACAATGAGATAAATAATTATTATGGTATAATTGGATCATATCTATAGTAACACTTAATTAACCTCAAAGGATGTTATCTTAGATAGAAAATGATTTTGAATGATCACTTGGAACATTTTTCTTGAGGAAAATAACATTTTCGCTTAGAAATATTTTTTTTAAAATCTAAAAAATTACAAAATATTAATTAAACAATATTATCTTAAATAACTTTGGTAACTTTTAATTGAATATTTAAATAACTGGGAGGTGATGATGATGGGAAATACTGTTCTTTCTTAACATATTAAAATAAAGACTCATTTTACATTTTCAGTAAAAGTTCAAAAGAGACTTATTCAGAAAATGACAAGAAGATTAATTTTAAAACATTATTTAAAAATTTAAACATGGGTAAAAATTTATTTAAATAATATTTGTATAATAGTAATTTTTTTCTTTAAATCATTTTTATAAAACATGGACATGGAAAGAAAAGGGTTTTCAACTGAAGATAGAAATAAAGTTGATTTTCCTTAAAAAATTTATTTTGTTCTCCAGAGTATATAAAGAGAGTAAAATTAAATACAATAATTTATTCTCTAGAAATAACCATTGTAAAATAAAATTCATTATTTTTTTAGTGATAGATCATAATATTTTATCATTGAAAATATAATCATAAACAATCCCTATAAACAATGCGATCAAAACATCTAACACTTACCACCTTGGCATATTTTGAATTGTAATCCACATGAAATATAGAACCATATATGGATAGTTATATCCCATAATTATCATTATAATAATCATAAAATATATTCATGATTAGTATATACACAACACAAAATAAGAAAGTTGTGTATAATGTACGTGTCCCATAGAAATAAACTAAGACAGAAATCGCTTACCTCAAGTCACATATTTCTTCATAAATGTTAGAAAATTAGGTATAATAAATATAGTTTTATTATAAATATATTATATAACCATAATAAAATATATCACACCATATATTTTGTACTTATGACCTTTTATTACAAGTTTATTAACTATTCCTTGTTAAAATCACATTTCGGGCAATAACTGATTCATTTTTCATGTAAGTTTTGGTTTGGTATTTTTCGTAATTTTACATTGGTCGTAGTCCCATAACATCTATAATGTAGAACATTATATAAAAATTATTTATATTCATTATATATTTAATTAGAGTAATCCATAAAAGTTATAAATAAAAAATGAATTACACTGTTCATGAAGATGGTAGGCCGTACATACAAACAAACATTGTTTCTATTTTATGGATGGATGGAATGAAAGGAAGTTAAATAATATATAAACTTTAAAAATTAATTATTATTTCATATATATCACATATATTCATTACATTTATCCATATTATATTCCATGTAAATCTTAAGTGAAAAATGAATCACATTGCTTCGTGAGGCTGTAGTTCGCTGTATAAATGAGATATATAATCATATTACCACAGAATAGAATATAAGAAGGTATATATTATATTGTAATTAAATAAATATATAATTTTATAAAATATCATATATATTATTTTAATCCAATATTATATCAAATAGTGAGAGGTGGTGATTGAAAATGAATTACATCGGTTCACAAGGTGGTAGTTCACCGTACAAACGATCAATGGTTTCATTTCCCAATTGATGTAAGAGAAGGTAGATGTATGTTATTACATTAACATAATAAAATAAAATTACATAGGATAAAATTATGTTATTATATCAACATAGTTGAAAATTATTTGAAGTAGGTGAAAAAATAAATAAAATAAGAACTTTCGGTTAAGAACAATACCTCTTCTTTGGAAAAACTCCTTAGGTTAGTATGAACATAATTCTTAGAAGGGTTTTATAGTAAAAATAATGACTCTAGTATATAAGTATGGAATTAATTAATGTATTTGGGTAGGTATTTTTAGAAACAAATGGTTTTGGAACTGCGAGGAGAAGATTAGTCGGGGTTCTCTTTTATAAGTGGAAGAGAGTACACACTTGGAATTTTTGAAAAGAAAAAGTTCTACCAAAATTTTAAACATAAAAAAGGATAAAACATTTATCACTATTAATATTATATATTATAAGTTCAAAATATGCTAATGCAATAGGATTTGGACAAGTTTTTATATCATTTTAATCCATATATTTTTAGTTTAATCCTCGGTAAACCCATTTTAATCTTAACCGCAACAACAAATTTTTAATGTTATAACTATTCATTATGAAAAAAAATTAAGTTAAAACTATTTGATAATAATAATTATCCTAGTAAAAATTATGGATTCTAATTTTCCAAACTCAATTCATATAATTGGTATAATTTAATTTAAAAATACACCCACAAACGTGATGAAAAAATAATTTTCCAAAGAAAAACATAAAATCGTTTTCATATCGAAACTCAATATGAAATTGATTAAAATGGTCTAAATTAAATTAATTAAAATATAATTGAATTAATTTTAATTTTAAATTACTTTTATAACAAAATTTAATATTATAAAGTACTTAAATGAAAATTTAGTTTTAAATAAAATCCAATATTTTTTACTATTAGTCGAAAATTAATTCTTATAAAAAAATTCAAAAAATTAATTCTAATAAAATTTTTAACTATAGATTAAAAAAATGAAATTAATTTTTTAAATAAATTTTATAAATGTGGAAAAAATTAATTTTACTATTTTTTTCTCAAATATAAATAAAAATCATTTTTTAAAAAATGTATTTTTGAACTATATAAATACTTTACCAAAACTTAAGTGCTTATTTACCAATATATTTTATTTATCTAAAACCTTCTTACTTATTTTCTGAAATTTGGTTATTACTATTCATACCTATACGTTTATTAGCTAGGTTATATTTGTAACATCCCAAGTAAGTAATGAATAATATATATTTTTATCTATGCCTATTAATGATTAAGATAGTGTTTTATAGGCTTAAAATGAAAATAAATACAATCTTATGCATGGAATACATTAATATTCTTAAAAGATTGTTTTATTGTCTTTTTGATGGAAAACCCTTTTTAAATCAAACTTTTGACAATTTTATAATCTCTATTTGTCAAAATAAACATATTCTTTATGATTGGGACATTGAAATTTACATTGGATAAATTTTTGGTATTTTTCTGACAATGTTCATTTTTTAATAAATAGTGAAAAATACTGCATTTTACATCAAAACTACGTTTTTCATTTAATTTAACTATATGGTTAGATTATCTTTTTAATTGGTATTAAAGTTTAATATGAATATATTTTTACCATTTAATCTAATGGTGGTCATTAGGATTAATTTCACTTTGGAATTGGTCATAAACTAATGCCAAACTTTTTATAGATATTGTTTCAAAAAAACCCGCTATTTGTTTTGACAACAGAAATTATTTTTAAATCAATTATTTCAATTTCTGTATTTGGAATTTGGTAAAATGGATTAAATATTTGGAATCATAAGGTCCAAATTATGTAATCAAGACTCTTTTATTTTTGGACATTATGAATAGTAACGATGGTAATTATCTCTAATTATCTTGATTAATGAGTAATCAGATAGTTAAAGATAATAAAATGATATCATAATAATACAAAAGACCACAACATGTGTCCTAATGCTGCTGGTTGTCTCATGGCCGACCATGGGATGCCTTGTGCCAAACTTGGGGGCCCCATGGAATCACTTTTGTGAGAAAGTGACTTTTTATCTTTTTATTTTTAAAGAATGTTAAATGTGACAAAGAATGTATCACCTAAGTAAAGTATTTTTAATTTTGTCCAAATAAATGATCTTTTGGACTATAAATATTCATTATAAATATAAAAATATTTCCTACATCATGATATTTTTTTTATAATTTTTAGACATTAAATTTATTAAATTATTTATGACATCATGATGATGCAGCGATTACCTCATTAAAAAAGGATTTAAATAAAATGGAAAGATAATGTAAAATCTAAGACCTACACATGTCCAAAGCCTATTGAGTGGGTATATTTCGAACCCTTATCACCTTATATTCGAATTATATCAATTTGGGACCTTTAAAATCCGAAACCCATTTGAAAATAAAGTAACATTTCTTTACTTTCCAAGAGTGCCCCTCCTCTCCTCTTATAAAAGCCCCCCACCTCTACCTCCTTACCCACACTTACAAAGCCTTTGGCTCGGCCAACCCCTTCTCATTTTGTCTCTACACTTCCCTCTTTTACTCCTTGAAGCCTCACTTTGGGTAGAAGTCTTCCCAAGGAAGCCTTTGAGCTCAAACCAAAGGGAGTTACCCGATTTTAAGGTAATGTCTTCACTTGAGTCCTTTTGTTTTATTTTACTTCTCCAACCCCCTAAACACTTTTTATTCATTTATTTTGTAACAACTCGAGTATATTAAATATACTAGGATGTTTTTATAAGAAGGATTCGAGCTACACTTACACACACCTACATCTAATGGTTAAATAACATACTTTTCCGTGGATGGTGAATTTCTACCTCCCGAAACGATGATTGTTCAACATTCTTTTAACACCTTCAAAGGTGGACATTAAGATGAAACTATATTTATATATTATATATAATATTTTTATGTTTTCCTTAAGCTTTTTTATTTTTCATTTTGGGCATACCTTTATGGTTTCCATTATGGGTAAACGCGATATCTTCATTTAAGGAAGTGCGGACTACCGCCCCCTCATAGTGATTTTATTCGTTAATACCATATGTGGGACGTATAAAGGATGGAGTTATGATATTATATATGATATTACACTGGAATTATAATATACCTTTATATCATTATGATTCCATTCTATAAAATATGAAATAGAAATGAAATTAGCGTTCATGCGTACGTACGGCTTACCGTCTCCATAAACGGTGCATTTCATTTCTTACCTCTAAATGATTATGTAATATTATAAATGCATGAATGTACTGGATATATGTGACATATATGATATCTACATCATTAATACCATTCTGGATATAATGGATACATGAACAACTTGTAATTATAAATGGTTAATTTTTGACTCAAGTACCAATGATCATTAAAACAACCGTTATTAACTTAAATAATTATATAGTGTTCATGACATGGAAATAAGTGATATAAAAGGAATAATGAACTTGAAAAAGGTTCTTAAACAAGTATAAATTAACTCAAATTTATTATTTAGGAGATTAAAGAACGACCAATTCAAGTCGGACCTAAGATATGGGACTTCGTCTCAATCTCCTTTCATTGAGGCATATTTTGTTTTATACACAACCTTCTTTTATATGGTGTATAAACCCATTTTACTTTTACATTTATCCAAAAGGATTCTTTTTTATACGAAGCGTTTTACTAAATGACAAAAGGGAATGTTTTTGTCGTACGTATGCGGCGACAACGACTTCTCCGCCGCCGTGACCATTATTTGAGTTTCGGCTTCCTCTACAAGCCATACCTTTTTTTTAAAAAGAAAAATAAATACCATGTTTTACTTTTCTTTTATTTTGGTATTGAAAATGGTTTTCATAATGTTTTTATATCAATGTGTTGTATTGATATCTTGTGATTGAAAGGTGGAAATGTTATATTTCCTTTATGCATGTTTTATGTGATACGATTATGTTGAGGTTCTTGGGAATTATTATGAAGACGGGTGGTTCCGTGATAAACTAAGGGCGGGTGAGCCCGATATATCTCTCCAATTCATTGGGTAACGCGAAGGAGTGAAACGTTAAGGTTTCTCCGAAGAGATTTAGGGAATATACTGTGGTGGGTATTTCAAACGTAACCAAGAGGGTTACTCATAACGTAAGAATGTTATCAATGCCTGAAGTTACATTTATGTCTTATGATTTCTATGATTTGTTCATGATTTGATGAGGTATGTTAAAGTACTTATGTTTATGGGTAAATTATGATTTCATTTTTTTGTGTATATGAAATTATGTTTCCTTTCCCTATTTTTATAACCCATACTGAGCTTTTTATGCTCATCCCAAGTTTTTTTTGAAATGTTTTTCACAGGTCAAGGGAAAGGTATATGATATGATGATAGTGTCAAGGAAGTGTCAAGAATTAATTCATGTTTTATTTTAAATATGTTTCCATTGATGGGAAAAATGAATACTATATTTATGTAACCACTTTGTTTATATGTGGAATGTAATGCAAGTTTTATGTTCTAATTCTCTAAAACTCTAAACCTGAAAAGATCCTCAATGTGTAATCTTGTAACAAATCAAGATTAAGTAAGGTTTAAGGCTGGGGCCTTATAGTTGGTATCAGAGGTCGGTTTAGATAACTTTAGGAGTTAGAATTCTATTAAATTTTTATCCAAAAATATATTGTTTTTTATGGTCAAATTGAAATGATATAGAATTTGAAGATTACCATGTTGCTTCATCTAAGACATGTTTGTTCAGAATGGTTTTCTGCAGAGGAAACAGGGAAGTAGTGCTAGGAAGGGATACAGAAGGAAATAACCTTCCGAATCAGCATCCTGAGATGGTCGGAATTGGAACTGAACAGTTTGTTGCAGTAATGGCGCAGTTGACTCAAGCGATAAGTGGCAGTGGTATCCATGCACGATACCAGCCAGATCAACCGCAGAGGAACATGTCAGTGGTTGAACATTTCATGAGGCAACATCCCCCATCATTCAGAGGATCATCTGACCCTGTGCTAGATGAAGGGTTGATTAAAGCACTGGAGAATATTTTCGATGTCATGGGGTGTTCAGACAATCAAAAGGTTAGTCTTGATATTTACCATTTGGAGGGTGAAGCAGATCAGTGGTGGTCGATGGTTAAAAATATCAGGGACGCCGATGAGATTGATGCTCTTGACTATGATGAATTCAAAGGTATGTTTGTTGAGAAGTATTTTCCTAAGGCTATTCGACTTAGGATGGAAAAGAAATTCTTGGTATTGAGGCAAGAGGAAGACTCAGTGGATGCCTATGAAGAAAGGTTCACTCGATTATCAATGTATGCTCCAAATTTTATCCGAGACCTTGATAGTAAAATCAATCGTTTTTACTCAGGATTAAAGCCAAAATATAGAAGGGCATTAACTTCTTGTGAGTTTAAAAGTTATGAAAAGCTTGTTCGATGTGCTGAGAAGGTGGAAATGGAGTTTGCCGATGATCAAGTGTTCTATAACAACCAGCAAAAGAAGAGACCAAGGTGGCATGAGAAAAGAAAGAATTATTCAAGAAAGTATGATGGTAAGAAAAATAAGTTTCCAGTTTGTGATAAATGTGGCAAAAGTCATGCTGGGGAATATCTTCTGAATTATGGAAAGTGCTACCGATGCGGTAATATGGGACATAAGACACGTGATTTCACTGAAAAATATCAAGGTGATGGTAAGTACAAATTTGATTTACAGTTAGTGAAATGTTTTAAGTGCAATGAGATGGGTCACTATGCAAACGAGTGTCCGACAAAGAGCTTGAGTGATGGGAAGCAGTTAGACTACAAGCAGAAAGGGGTGGTGAAATCCTTTGCAACTACTTCAGCAGATGTCGGGCCAACAAATGAAGTTGTATCAGGTACTTTGCTCGTTTTTTCAGATTATGCTAGTGTGTTGTTTGATTCGGGGTCTACACATTCTTTCATCTCGGAAAACTTTTCTAGTAAAATGGGAATACCATCTCAGGAAATGACTCCTGAAATTTTGGTAAAAACACCTGGGGGAAATGTTGAGGCAAAAAGAATTTATAAGAATCTTCCTATCCTTATCTGTGGAAAGAACCTACTTGCAAACCTTATTGTTCTATCTCTAGTAGAGTTTGATGTTATCCTGGGTATGGATTGGCTCTCTATTTACCATGCTAAGATTGACTGTAGAGCTAAAGAAGTTTCTTTTCAGAAAGACTTTCAGTTTGTGTACAAGAATGAACCCTTACTGTTGATAACTTATCAAGAGGCCAAGAAACTTGTAAAAGATGGAAATGAATGTTACCTTGCACGCATCATTAAAAATAAAGGAACTATTCAGATTAATGATGTGCCAGTGGTAAATGAGTATCCTGATGTTTTTCCTGATGAGTTGCCTGGAATAATACCAGATCAGGAAGTTGAATTTACTTTTGACTTAGTTCCTGATGGTAAGCCAATTTCAAAACCCCCTTATCGAATGGCTCAAATTGAACTTTTAGAGTTGAAGGAGCAATTGCAAGATTTATTAGAGAAAGGTTTAATTCGACCTAGCACATCACCATGGGGTGATCCTGTTTTATTTTTTAAAAAGAAAGACGGTTCTAAGACTTTGCATTGATTATAGATCCTTGAATAACATCACTGTAAAGAACAAATATCCTTTGCCTCATATCGATGATTTGTTTGATCAGCTCCATGGAGCTCAGCTTTTTTCAAAGATTGACCGGAGATCGGGGTATCATCAGCTGAAGGTAAAGGAACCAGATGTTCCGAATACTGCATTTCGTACAAGATATGGCCATTATGAATTTTTAGTAATGCCTTTTGGGATAACCAATGCACCTGCTGTATTCCTGGACTTAATGAATAGAATTTTCCATGAGTTCTTGGATAAGTTTGTGGTGGTTTTCATTGATGATATTTTGGTGTTTTCTAAAAGTAAAGAAGAGAATGAAAGAAATTTAAGGGTCATTTTTCAAACCTTGAAAGAAAATAAATTGTATGGGAAATTCATCAAGTGTGAGTTTTGGTTGCAACAAATTTCTTCCCTTGGGCATATTGTTTCTAAATATGGGATAACTGTTGATCCTGCAAAAACAAAGGTTGTTGAAGAATGGCCAAGACCCACAAATGTAACAGAGATTCGTAGTTTCCTTGGTTTGGCAGGCTATTACCGAAGGTTTGTTAGAAATTTTTCACAGTTATCTAGTCCAATGACTAAGCTAACTCGGAAGGGTGTTAAGTTTATCTGGATAAAAGAATGTGATGATTGTTTTCAGGAATTGAAAAAAGAATGGTGAATGCTCCAGTTTTGGCACTTCCTTCCAAGAATGGTGAGTTTGTTATATACAGTGATGCTTCATTGAAAGGACTTGGTTGTGTCCTAATGCAGAATGATCAGGTAATTGCTTATGCTTCACGACAGTTGAAAACTTATGAGGTAAACTACCCTACACATGATTCGGAATTAGATGCTGTTGTTTTCACTTTAAAAATTTGGAGGCATCATTTGTATGGAGTAAAGTGTGAAATATATACCGATCACAAAAGTTTAAAGTATATATTCACTCAGAAAGAATTAAACATGTGACATAGGAGATGGCTAGAATTAATCAAGGATTATGATTGTACAATTCATTACCATCCGGGAAAAGCAAATAAAGTGGCTGATGCTTTGAGTCAAAAAAGTAATGCTTCATTAGCAATGTTGTGTTTGGAACGTGATCCTTTGGTTAAGGATTTGATGAAATTTGGCATAGAAGTTGTTGGTGAAGGAAGTTCTTCTGTTTTGTTTTAGGTATCAGTGAGATCATCTCTATCAGATAGAATCAAGCAAGCACAGAAGCAAGACAGTGAGTTGCAGAAAAAGGTAGAGATGGTTCAGAAAGGTATGTTTCCTGAATTCAACATTGATAATGATTGAGTTTTGAGATTTGGAAAGAGATTGTGTGTGCCTTGTGATTCACATTTGAAGAGAGAGTTGTTATGTGAGGCTCATAGTTCTCCGTTTTCAGTTCATCCTGGCAGTACTAAGATGTACAGAGATCTGCGGGAGTATTACTGGTGGGATGGAATGAAAAGAGATATTGCTGATTTTACTGTGAAGTGTTTGACTTGTCAATAGGTTAAAGCAGTGCGGCAGTTACCGAAAGGGATGCTTAAGCCTTTACCAGTGCCAGAGTGGAAATGAAAGAATATATCCACGGACTTCGTTGTGGGATTGCCGAAGGCCCCTCGAGGTAATAATTCAATCTGGGTTATTGTTGATTGCTTGACCAAGTCTGCTCATTTCTTTGCTATACGAGATACTTTTTCCCTAGATCAACTTTCCCGTTTGTATCTTAAAGAGATAGTCAGGTTACATGGAGTTCCCCTCTCCATTGTATCTGACCGTGATCCCAGGTTCACTTCTAACTTTTGGAAGGGCCTTCAGAAGTCGTTGGGTACTGAATTAAATTTTAGTACTGCTTTTCATCATCAATCAGATGGGCAGTCAGAACGAACAATTCAGACCTTGGATGATATGCTACGAGCTTGTTCGATGGATTATCAGGGAAGTTGGGACCAACATCTTTCTTTGGTTGAATTTTCATATAATAACAGTTTTCATTCCAGTATATAGATGGAACCATTTGAGGCATTATATGGGAAGCGGTGTCGAACTCCAGCTTTCTAGGATGAAGTGGGCGAAAGGAAGTTGATGAGACCAGAATTGGTAGAAGAGATGGCAGAAAAAGTTCAGATGATTCAGAAACACATGAGAACAGCTCAGAGTAGTCCGAAGAGTTATGCAGACAACAGGAGGAAGGATCTATCTTTTGAGGTAGGTGATCATGTTTTTCTCAAAGTCTCACCATGGAAAAGTGTGATGCGATTTGGTAAGAAAGGAAAGCTGAGTCCAAGGTTTATTGGACCATATGTAATTCTGGAGAAAGTTAGATCAGTTGCATATCGGGTGGCTTTACCTCCGAGTTTATCTCAGGTACACAATGTTTTTCATGTTTCTATGTTGAGAAAGTATATTCCAGATCCATCTCATGTTTTGAGTCCAGAGGTAGTTCAGTTGGAAGAGAACCTATTATATGAGGAACAACCGGTCCAGATTCTTGACCACAGGGAGAAAGTGTTACGGAATAAGGTGATTAATCAGGTAAAGGTTTTGTGCAAAAACCACATGATGGAAGAGGCAACATGGGAATCTGAAAATGAAATGAGGGATAAGTACCCCCATTTATTCGATAAGTAAATAAATTGCGGGGACAGAATTTTCTAAAGGGGGAAGGATGTAACATCCCAAGTAAATAATGAATAATAGATATTTTTATCTATGTCTATTAATGATTAATATAGTGTTTTAGAGGCTTAAAATGAAAATAAATACAATCTTATGCATGGAATACATTAATATTCTTAAAAGATTGTTTTACTGCCTTTTTGATGGCAAACCATTTTTAAATCAAAGTTTTGACAATTTTATAATCTCTATTTTTCAAAATAAACACATTCTTTATGATTGGGACATTGAAATTTACATTGGATAAATTTTTGGTATTTTTCTGACAATGTTCATTTTTTAATAAATAGTGAAAAATACTGCATTTTACATCAAAACTACGTTTTTCATTTAATTTAACTATATGGGTAGATTATATTTTTAATTTGTATTAAAGTGTAATCTGAATATATTTTTACCATTTAATCTAATGGTGGTCATTAGGATTAATTTCACTTTGGAATTGGTCATAAACTAATGCCAAAATTTTTATAGATATTGTTTCAAAAAAACCCGCCATTTGTTTTAACAACGAGAGTTATTTTTAAATAAATTATTGCAATTTATGTGTTTGGAATTTGGTAAAATGGATTACATATTTGGAATCAAAAGGTCTAAATTATTTAATCAAGACTCTTTTTATTTTTGGACATTATGTATAGTAACGATGGTAATTATCTCTAATTATCTTGATTAATGATTTATCAGGTAGTTAAAGATAATAAAATGATATCATAATAATACAAAAAGACCAAAACATGTGTCATAAGGCTACTGGTTGTCTCATGGATGACCATGGGATGACTTGTGCCAAACTTAGGGGCCCCATGGAATCACTTTTATGAGAAAGTGACTTTTTATCTTTTTATTTTTAAAGAATGTTAAATGTGACAAAGAATGTATCACCTAAGTAAAGTATTTTTAATTTTGTCCACATAAATGATCTTTTGGACTATAAATATTCATTAGAAATATAAAAATATTTCCTACATCATGATATTTTTTTTATAATTTTTAGACATTAAATTTATTAAATTAGTTTTGACATCATGATGATGCAGCGATTACCTCATTAATAAAGGATTTAAATAAAATGCAAAGATAATGTAAACTCTAAGACCTACACATGTCCAAAGCCTATTGGGTGAGTATATTTCGAACCCTTATCACCTTATATTCTAATTTTATCAATTTTGGACCTTTAAAATCCGAAACCCATTTGAAAATAAAGTAACATTTCTTTACTTTCCAAGAGTGCCCCTCCTCTCCTCTTTTAAAAGGCCCCCACCTCTACCTCCTTACCCACACTTCCAAAGCCTTTGGCTCGGCCAACCCCTACTCATTTTGTCTCTCCACTTCCCTATATTACTCCTTGAAGCCTCAATTTGGGCAGAAGTCTTCCCAAGGAAGCCTTTGAGCTCAAACCAAAGGGAGTTACCCGATTTTAAGGTAATGTCTTCACTTGAGTCCTTTTGTTTTATTTTACTTCTCCAACCCCCTAAACACTTTTTATTCATTTCTTTTGTAACAACTCGAGTATATTAAATATACTAGGATGTTTTTATAAGAAGGATTCGAGCTACACTTACACACACCTACATCTAATGGTTAAATAACATATTGTTTCCGTGGATGGTGAATTTCTACCTCCCGAAACGATGATTGTTCAACATTCTTTTAACACCTTAAAAGGTGGACATTAAGATGAAACTATATTTATATATTATATATAATATGTTTATGTTTTCCTTAAGATTTTGTATTTTTCATTTTGGGCATACCTTTATGGTTTCCATTATGGGTAAACACGATATCTTCATTTAAGGAAGTGCGGACTACCGCCCCCTCATATTGATTTGATTCGTTAATACCATATGTGGGACGTATAAAGGATGGAGTTATGATATTATATATGATATTAAACTGGAATTATAATATACCTTTATATCATTATGATTCCATTCTATAAAATACGAAATAGAAATGAAATTAGCGTTCATGCGTACGTACGGCTTACCGTCTCCATGAACGGTGCATTTCATTTATTACCTCTAAATGATTATGTAATATTATAAATGCATGAATGTACTGGATATATGTGACATATATGATATCTACATCATGAATACCATTCTGGATATAATGGATACATGAACAACTTGTAATTATAATTGGTTAATTTTTGACTCAAGTACCAATGATCGTTAAAACGACCGTTATTAACTTAAATAATTACATAGTGTTCATGACATGGCAATAAGTGATATAAAAGGAATAATGAACTTGAAAAAGGTTCTTAAAAAAGTAGAAATTAACTCAAGTTTATTATTTAGGAGATTAAATAATGACCGAGTCAAGTCGGACCCGAGGTATGGGACTTCGTCTCAATCTCCTTTCATTGAGGCATATTTTGTTTTATACACAACCTTATTTTATACGGTGTATAAACCCCTTTGAATTTTACGTTTATCCAAAATGAATCTTTTTTATACAAAGCGTTTTACTAAATGACAAAAGGGAATGTTTTTGTCGTACGTATGCGGCGACAACGACTTTTCCGCCGCCGTGAACATTATTTGAGTTTCGGATTCCTCTACAAGCCATACCTTTTTTTTAAAAAGAAAAATAAATACCATGTTTTAATTTTATTTTATTTGGGTATTGAAAATGGTTTTCATAATGTTTTTATATCAATGTCTTGTATTTATATCTTTTGATTGAAAGGTGGAAATGTTATGTTTCCTTTATGCATGTTTTATGTGATACGATTATGTTGAGGTTCTTGGGAATTATTATGAAGATGGGTGGTTCCGTGATAAACTAAGGGCAGGTGAGCCCGATATAGCTCTACAATGCATTGGGTAACACGAAGGAGTGAAACGTTAAGGTTTCTCCAAAGAGATTTAGGGAATATACTGTGGTGGGTATTCCAAACGTAACCAAGAGGGTTACTCCCTACGTAAGAATGTTATGAATGCCTCAAGTTCCCTTTATGTCTTATGATTTCTATGATTTATTCATGATTTGATGAGGTATGTTAAAGTACTTATGTTTTATGGGTAAAGTATGATTTCATTTTTATGTGTATATGAAATTATGTTTCCTTTCCCTATTTTTATAACCCATACTGAGCTTTTTATGCTCATCCCAATTTTTTTTGAAATGTTTTTCACAGGTCAAGGAAAAGGTACATGATATGATGATAGTGTCAAGGAAGTGTCAAGAATGAATTCATGTTTTATTTTAAATATGTTTCCATTGATGGGAAAAATGAATACTATCTTTATGTAACCACTTTGTTTATATGTGGAATGTAATGCAAGTTTTATGTTTTAATTCTCTAAAACTCTAAACCTGAAAAGATCCTCAATGTGTAATCATGTAACAACTCAAGGTTAAGTAAGGTTTAAGGCTGGGGCCTTATAATAGTGGTCTTGTTTAAATAATAATATTACTAGTACATCATAGTTCGTTAAAACTCGGTGTTTTGTGTAACACAAGTATAAAAGAAATTTATTTGAAAAAAAATATTTCACAAAATCTATTGGTATTACTTTATAACCCCCTTAAAATAGATTTCAAACTTAAAATTCCATCACTTTTATATAAATAAATGAGGATTATTCTACCTTATTACACCTCAGGTTCCCACATAGCTTCCTCAAATTGGTGGTTTTGCGACAAAAATTTGACATAGTGAGTGGTATTGTTTCATTGAATTTTCTCAATATGATGTAGAATATCCACCTATTTTTATTTGTAGGAAATATAATTCTCTAGTGGTACAACATCTAAATTCATTACATGTGAAGGTTCAGGTATGTACTTCATCAGGAATGTTTTATGGAAGATATCATGGACTTAAGAGAGGTTTGTGGGAAATACTAATAAATAAGCTCCTGTCTTGATAAGATCAAGAAATTCAAAGGGAACGATATACCTAGGGATTAGTTTTTCATTACTTATAAATAAAATTACCTTATTCCACATAATTTTTTTTGAAACACCATATCACCAACTTCAAATTCTAGATCATGTCAGTGAAATCCTCATAACTTATTTGGAAACTTTGTTTTGGCATTCTATGTTTCATGAATGACTCTAACCTTCTCTTCCATTTTATTCTGCTAGATTAGGTCCCGATATCTTTAGTTCTCAAAACTCATCCCAGTATGTTTTATTTATAAACTTCTTTACATATAGGGATTTATAAGGATCCATCTAAACACATGAGTGAAAGTTATTTTTGTAAGAATGGACTACTAAAGTAAATTATTTATCCTAATTACCTTTAGAATCCATAGAAGAAGATCTAAATATATCCTCTAGGGTTTGAATGGTTCTCTCAGACTGAACATATTTTTGGGATGATACACAATGATTAAACTTAGGTCCATATCTAGATCTTGATAAATACTTTTCAAGAACTTCATGGTAAACCTTGGATCTCGATTAGATACAATTGAATGTGCTTGTAACAACCTAGGTAATTATAGAATAAGTAATTTTCATATCTATTAATATTTATGAATAAGATACTAATTTTACATCAATGGGGACATTTTTTCTGATAGCATACATGAAACGCAAGAATGGGTTTCTTTGAAATCTTACGTTGCACACAAAACTGAGTTATATCGAAAAAATAATACATTAATAATAATATTATTTTAAATGGTAGTTAACGCCTAGCCACTATATAGGTGGGAATGAAAAGAAGTAACTATATTATGTTTAAACATGTTTTTTAAATGTTTCTTACTTTCAAAAAATAAATTTTAGAGTCTTAAAATTAGAATAAAGCTAATTTTTAGCATAAAATACTCTAATATTTTTAAAAGGCAGTTTTACCGCCTTTTAATGGTAAACCCTTTTTAAATTTTGTTTTTGTGACTTTTATATGTTCTATTTAAAAAATAAACTTCTTATTAAGAAGTGGGAAATCAAAATTTACTTTGGATTAAATTCAGGTATTTTTATGATAAAATTTATATTTTAATGAATAGTGAAAAATACTGTATTTTAATTCAAAACTGCCTTTTCATCTAATTTATTTTTGTTGTTAGATTATGAATTTCATTGTTTTTGATGAGTATAATTTTATTATTTAATACAATTTTGATCATTGTCTGTATTTTCACATTGAAATTTTATATAAACACATGTCAATCTTTTAATGATTTTTACTTTTTAAAAACCCATTTTCTCATTCCAACAATGAGATTAATTTTAAAATTAATTTTTTTAATTCTGTGAATTTAATTTTCAAAAAATAACATACATCATTGAAATGATTATAAAAAATTTTGTTTAATAAGATTATTTTTTTGGTGAATAATAACTTCATTATTTTATTTACTACATTTAAAGTGTAAATCTGGTAAATAAGGGTAAAAATAATATTATAGTAATATAAAACTTCCCTAAAACTTGTACTAATATTATTTTATGAGTTATTACCAACAAAGAAAACCCTTGGGAATAAAATCTGGCCTCTGGGATCCACTTGTATGTGATACTGAAATGTATAACATTTAATTTAAAGTAAAGGAAAAAATATTATAAATATTACTCTTATTACTAAAATAATATTAATATGGAGTTATAGAGGTGATATATTCAAATATAAATAGTAATTATAAAGATAAAATTGTTACTTATATCATGGTATTTTATTTATTAATTTTATACATTAAATAATTAAATTTAATTATGACACAATGATGATGTAGTGATTGTTTTATTAATGAAAGAATCAAATAAATGATATTATAAATATTAAAATAAATAATATTGGACGTAATTTATGTCATCCACGAATTTTATAGGTTAATATGAAATGTTATAAGACTATTAAATGGGTTTTTTTATATGTTATCGCTCTGTTGGATTTTATTTTGATTCAATAAAGCGAATAATGTCAAATTGAAATAATTGATATTTTATAAAAATAATAATTTATTAAATTAGTTTAAAATACTAAAGATATTTTTAAATTAAAAATTAGATATTATAAGGTATAAAAGTTAATAATTTATCCATTTATGGGTAACTAACCCCATATAAGTATAATTTATATCCTCTTAATATTTAAAATGTTGTCACCACAATTAAAATTAAAATAGAATAATTAAGGGTTAACCGAAAAGATAATGTTTAAAATAAAATAAATACTTGTATAAAAATTATTGGATGAGATTATTTAGAACTATAATCATATTATATTTTAGATAAATGAGTTTTGGGCCTTTGGAATCGAAATTGATTTTATATTAATTTGATACTTTTGATAATTCCAAGGGTGCCCTTCCCCTCTCTTATAAAAAGGCACCCATTCCTCACTATTACTCAAACTTACAAAGCCTTTTGGTTCAACCAATGTCTATTTAAAATAATTCCTAGAATATCTATCCACTTTCTTGAGGACTTATCTTAGTTATAACACCCTTCTTAGAAGTGTTAAGGTGTTCTTCAAAGGCGATCAACTGAAGAAGATATATCATTTTCATTAAGTATTTCTATTTTATTCCTTCTTACACTTATTTCAAATCTCCTCTAACTATGATGAGATAAGAAATCTAGTATCCTCAATATAATTATATGTTATTGTGTTAATATCTTCATTTAAATCCATCTCCACTTCCAAATGAGCATCCTGAGATAGTCAGAACTGGAACAGAACAGTTTGTTGGAGTGATGACTCAGTTGACTCAGGTGATAAATAGTGGTGGTGTTCATGCATGAGATCAACTAGATAAACCGAAAAATAATATTTTGGTAGTGGAGAATTTTATGAGGCAACTTCCCCATAATTCATAGGATCATCTGACCCTATGCAAGCTGATGGGTGGATTAAATCATGAAAAAATATTTTTGATGTAATGGGGTGTTCAGAAAATCAAAAGGTTAGTTTTTTTATGTTTTGTTTTGGAAGTAAATCTTATTAGGGGTGGACAATGGTTTACAAAATCCAAGGAAGAGGAGAGATTGAAACCATGGAATGGGATAAATTTAAGAACATATTCCTTGATAAATATTATCCTAATGCTATTCGAATTAGGATAGAAAATAAATTCTTGGAATTGAAAAAAAAGAGGATGATTCTGTGGATGCATATGAAGAAAATTTCACCCTTTTGTCATGGTGCCTCTAAAATTTTATCCGGGATATAGATAGTAAGATAAATCGATTTTACTCAAGATTTATGTTGAAATATCGAAGGGAATTAGATTTTTATGAGTTGAAAAGATATAAGAAACTTGTATGATGTGTTGAGAAGGTAAAAATGGAGTTTTATGAGGATAATGTTTTCCATTGGAGAAAGCAAAAGAATCGATCCAGTTGGCATGAAAAGTAAAATAATTAATCAAATAAGTCCTGAGGTAATAAAACTGAATTTCCAAATTGTGATAAATGTGGTAAAAATTATCCTGGGGAATGTCTCTCAAAGTCTATTAAGTACTTCCGATGTGGTAAGATTGGTAATATTTATCACAACTATAAGAAGGATGATTAGGCAGGAAATAAAAAACTAGTGATGCAATGTTTTAGTTACAATGAAATGGAATTATACCAATGTGTGTTCAATGTTGATTACCTAGGTTGGAAACTAGCAAGATCAAAAGTGTAAGAGTATAGAAAAAATATATTTGTACAACTATGGTTTATGTGAGACCATCAAATTAAGTGGTGACATGTTTGTTACAGGTTTTTTAAATTATTCCAATACTCCATTTGACTCAAGATCTTCACATTCCTTTATTTTTTAGAGCTTTTCAAGTAAATTAGAAATAATATCACATGAATGTGATATAAAACCTTTTTTGAAACCCCTGAGTGTAAGTATTAAAAAAACAAAGATTTATGGAAATCTTCCAATTATCACTAGTGGGATGGTCTTTCCTACAAATATCATTAAACTTACCAGAATGTAATTTGATATCATTTTGGGTATGGATTGGATTTCAGTTTATTATGCTTAAATAGATTTTAAAGCCAAGAAAGTTTTATTCACTGAATTAATACCTTTGATATCATTCCAAGAATCTAAGAGATTGACTAAAGATGGAAGTGAAATTTATCTATCTCATGTTTTTGAAAGGAGGAATTTTTTTTATTAGTGACATTCCAGTATTGAATGAATTTACAGATGTTTTTCTTGATGAATTCCCAAGTATTGTTCCTGATCGAGAGGTTGAATTTTCTATTGATTTAGTTACTAATGATAATCCTATTTCTAAACACCCTTGTTGAATGGCTCAATTATAAAGTGTGTAATTGAAAAATAGTTCCAGGAATTTCTTGATAAAGGATTCATTCCACCTAGCACTTCTCTATAGGGTTCTCTTATTTTATTTGTGAAAACGATAAATGGTTCTATGAGTCTTTTTTTTGATTATAGATCCTTGAATAACATAAATATTAAGAAAAAGTATCCTTTGACTCAAATTGATGATTTTTTTGACCAGATCCAGGGAGATCAGTATTTTTCAAAGTTTTATTTGAGGTTGAGGTACCATCAACTGAAGGTAAAGGAGGATGAAATTACAAAGAGAGCATTCCAAAAAATATATAGGAATTATGATTTTGTAGTTATGTCCTTTTGGTTATCTAATTCCCTTAATGTACATATGAATATCATGAATGGAGTCTTTCATCAATTTTTGGATCAATTTTTGGTTGCATTTATAGATGATATTTTGGTATATTCTAAAAGACATAAGAAACATGAAAGTCACTTAAGGATTGTTTTGAAAACCTAAAAAAATAAAATTTATGGAATTCTTAGTAAGAGTGAATTTTGGTTGAAAAAAATTTCTTTACTTGGTCATATTATTTCAATAGATGTCAAAACTATGGACCCTTGTAAAACAAAAGTTGTTGAAGAGTTTCTTAGACCTACCAATATCACAGAGATCTGTAGTTTTATTGGATTAGTGGGTTATCACAAAAGTTTTGTTGAAATATTTTCTCAGTTATCTTGAATAATAACTAAGTTAACGTGTAAGGGATTTAAGTTCATCTAGACCAGAGAATGTGATGACTATTTTTAGGAGCTCAAAAGAAGACTGGTAAATTCCCCAGTTTTGGACTTGCCTTATAGGAATGGTGAATTTATTATCTTCAGTGATTCTTAATTGAAATTACTTAGTTGTGTCATAATGTATAATGATCAGGTAATTGCTTATGATTCACTTTATTTGAAACATCATGATTTAAATTACCCTACACATGATTTTAAATTAGATGCTGTTATTTTTTTATTAAAAATTTTTAGGCATCATTTTTATAGTGTACAATGTGAAATATATACTGCTCACAAAATTTTGAAGTATATATTCACTCAGAAACAATTGAACATGAAACAATAGAGTGGGATGAAATTAATCAATGATTATGATTACACAATTCATTACCATATAGGAAAATCAAATAAAGTGGTCGATTCTTTGAGTCGAAAGAGTAATGCTACATTAACCATGCTATGTTTGAAACGAGATCATTTGGTTAACGATTTGATGAATTTCGGATTTGAAGTTATTGGTGCAAGAAATTAGTTTGTTTTGTTTTAGATGTTAGTGAAATCATATCTATCAGGTAGAATTAAAAAATCTTTGAAGGAAGACAATGAGTTAGAGAAAAATATAGAATTGGTTCAGAAGGGTAAGTTGCCTGAATTTAATTGATAAAGACCGTGTTTTGAGGTTTGTGAAGAGATTATGTGTTCCTTGTGATTCATAGTTGAGTAAAGAGTTGTTATATGATGCTCATAGTTCTTTATTTTCAGTTCATCTTGATAGTACTAATATGTATACAGATATTTGAGAGTATTACTAGTGGAATGGATTGAAAAGAGATATTAATGATTTTTCTATGAAGTGATTGACTTGTCTACAGGTGAAAGTGGAATGAAAGTTTCCAAAGGGGATGCTTCCTCATTTTCTAACACCAGATTGGAAATGGTAAAATATATCCACAGTTTTCATAGTGGTATTACCAAATAATTATTGAGGTAACAATATGATCTGGGTTTTTGTTGATCGATTGACTAAATTTTCTAATTTTTTTCTATTTGAGATACTTTGTCTCAAGATCAATTTTATCGATTATATCTTAAAGAGATAATGAGGTTACATGTAGTTCATCTATAAATTATGTCTGATTGTGATCCCAAGTTTACTTCTAACTTTTGGAAAGGACTTCAGAAGTCATTGGGAGCTAAATTAAAATTCAGTACAACTTTTCATCCTCAATCAGATGGTGATATAGAGAAAACAATTGAGACCTTGGAAGATATGCTATATGATTGTTCAATATATTACCAGGTAATTTGGGATCAACATTTTTATTTGGTTGAGTTTTCTTATAATAATAGTTTTCATTCCAGTATACAAATGGCACCATTTGAGGCATTATATGGAAACATGTGTTAAACTCTATCTTTTTGGGATGAAGTAGGTGAAAGGAAGTTGATGAGACCAGAATTGGTATAAGATATGGCATATAAATTTTTTGTTAATTCCAAATATTATGAGGATAGCTCCGAGAAGGCAGAAAACTTATGCAGATAACTGGAGGAAGGATATTTCTTTCAAGGTAGGTGATTATGCGATTCTAAAAGTTTCACCATAGAAAAGTGTGATGCGTTTTGGTAAGAAAGGGAATCTGAGTCTAAGGTTCATTAGACCCTATGAAATCCTATAGAAAATTGGACCAGTTTTCAACTTAGTGGATTTGTCTCTAAGTTTATCCCAGTTAAAAAATGTTTTTCATATTTCTATGTTAATAAAGTATATGCTGGATTCATCTCATGTTTTGAGTCCAAAAGCAGTTGGAAGAGAAATATTTCTTATGAGGAACAACTAGTCCAAATTCTTGACCATAGAGAGAAAGTGTTGCAGAATAAAGTTATTTTTTAGGTTAATGTTTTTTTAAAAACTATATTGTTAAATAGGGAACATGAGATTTGGAAAATTATATTAAGTAGGAAGACCCCCTCTTATTTGATAAGTGAACAAAATTGCAAGGGCGTAATTTCCAAAATGTAGGAAGGATGTAACATCCCAGTTAATTATAGAATAATACATTTTCATATCTATTAATATTTATGAATAAGATGTTAATTTAATGTTTAGGGGGATGATTTTTATGATAGCTTACCCGACAAGAAACAACGGGTTTCTTTGAAATCTTATGTCGCACACAAGATTGAGTTATACCAAAAATAACACATTATTAATATTATTATTTTAAATGGTAGTTTACTCCTAGCTTTTTTATTGGAGAGAATGAACAAAACTAATTATATTATGTTTAAATATGTTTTTAATTGTTTTTTACATTCATTAAATAAATTTTAGTCTTAAAATGAGATTAAATCAAATTTTAATCATAAAATACTCTAATATCTTTAAAAGGTAATTTTAACAACTTTTGATCATGAACCCTTTTTAAATATAAATTTTATCACTATATATGTTATATTTTACAAAATAAACTTCTTATTTGGAATTAAGACATCAAAATTTACTTTGGTTAAATTTTCTGTTTTTTTCTGATAACATATATATTTTAATGAATAGTAAAAAATACTGCATTTTAATTCAAAACTATCTTTTTGTCTAATTTATTTTTATTGTTGGATTATCTTTTAAATTTGTTTTAAAGTATATTTAGATTATTTTTTTATCATTTAATCCAATTTTGGTCATTAGAAGTATTTTTACATTGAAATTTGATACGAACACATGTCAATATGTTGATGGTTTTTACCTTTTAAAAACATGTTTTCTCATTCCAACAACGAGATTAATTTTTAAATTAATTTTTCCATTTCTGGAAATAAAATTTTCAAAAAATAACATACATCATTGAAACTAGTATGAAATTTTTGTTTAATAAGATGAAAATAATTTTTGATGAATAATAAATTTCTTATTTTATTTACCACAGTGAAAGGGTAAATCAGGTAAATAAGGGTAAAAATAATATTATAATAATATAAAACTACCACATAAAATTTCATAATATTATTTGATATGTTATGTCCTTCCAATAAAACCCTTGGAACAAAAATATGTCCTTTAGGATCCACCTATGTGTGATAATGACATTTATAACATTTAATTTAAAGTAAAGGATAAAATATCATAAACATGTCTCTGATTACTAAAACAATTTTAATATGGGATTATAGAAGTGATATATTAGACTATAAATAGAGATTAGAAAGATAAAAATATTATCTAAATCATGGTATTTTATTTATAATTTTTATACATTAAATAATTAAATTTAATTATGACACAATGATGATGTAGTGATTGTCTTATTAATGAAAGAATCAAATAAACGATATTATAAATATTAAAATAAATAATAATTAACATAATTTATGTAATACAAGAATTTTATAGGTTAATTTGACATTTTTTAAGACTATTAAATGGTTTTTAGAAGTTAACTCTATGTTGTATTTTATTTAAATTCAATAAAGTGAATAGTGTCAAATTGAAATAATTGATATTTTATAAAAATAATAATTTATTAAATTAGTTCAAAATCTTGAAAATATTTTAAAATTAAAAAGTGGATATGATAAGGTCTAAAAGTTCATAAAGTATCTATTTATGGGAAATTGAATCAATATAAGTAAAATTTATAACCTCTTAATATTTAAAATATTGTTACCACAATTAAAATTAATAGAGAATAATTAAGGGTATACCGAAAAGACAATGCCTAAAATTAAATAAATACATGTATAAAAAATATTGGATTAGAGGATTTAGAAATATAATCATATTTTATTTTAAATAAATGTGTTTTGGATCTTTTGGAATCGAAATTGATTTTATATTAATTAAATAGTTTTAATAATTCTATGGGTGCCCCTATGCTCTCCTATAAAAGGCACCCATTCTTCACAATTAATCACACTTCCAAAGACTTTTGTTCAGAAAATATCTACCCAAAACTCTTTATAAAATCTATATACACTTTATTAAGGACCTATCTTAGTCAAAACACCATTCTTAGAGGTGTTAAAGTTTTTTTTCAATTTGATCAATTGAAGAAGATGTTTCATTTTCTTTAAGTATTTCTATTTTATTTTTTCTTCCACTTATTTCAAATCTAATCTAAAAATGATGAGAAAATAACTAAATTATCCTAAATATAATTATATTTTATTAATATCATCACCTAAATCTATCTCTACTTCTATTAAATGGGAATGTAATTAATCATTCGTGCGTACGTCTGATCTATCACCTCCACAAACCGATTTAATTTTTTTTCCATAACCATATCTCATGATTGGTTATAGTAATGTAATTAATGTTCATATGTGTTATTAATGACATATTAATAATTATAAGATATATTACATCAATTAATTTCATAGTTCCATGCACATAAAAATAATAACGTCATTCGTGCGTATGTGTGAACTATCACCTCCATGAAGAGTTGTGATTCATTTTTATTTTTTATATCACTTTTATAATATATATAATTATATTTAAATCATTAATATTACATTAATGATGTTATGATCTTTCTTTAAAGATAAAATAATACTTGCATTCTTTCCATAATGATCAATGAAAAATGGAAAATGTTACTCATGCGTACGTACAACATACCATCTCCATAATTATAACTTTGTTAACTTTTCATAACCATACATAATTTTTTGATTTAAGAGTATAATTTATGTATAAAAATTATAATATCATAAATATTATTTTGGGTATGATGGACTTATGGCCACATGGGCTTGTGATATCATACCATGTTCATTTTCGACTCAAAAGTACTGAATATCAACAAAACATACAATATGAAATTAAATAATTAAATAATTGTTATAATATGGTAATAAGTGATATAAATGAAATAATAAAAATGAAATTGGTTCTCAAGAAATTATAGATTACCCTAAGTTTATTATTCCAGAAGAACAAGGAACATACGTGACGAATTGAACTCAAGATAAGGGACTTCATCTCAATCTCCTTTCCTTGAGGCATATTTTGATAACATACACCTCATTCCTTTATATGGTGTATAATCAAACCTTTAAATTTTAATTTCATTCAATGGTATTCAATTGGGAATCTTTTTTATACAAATTGTTTCACTAAATGACAAAAGGAATGTTTTTAACATATGTGATGACAACGACTTCTCCACCGCTGTAACCATTACTTGATATTTGGCTTCCTATATTAGGCTTAATATTTTTTTAAAAAGAAAAATAAATACCTTATTACCTTTTTGGGTATGTTGGTTTTGAAAATGGTTTTCATGGTGGATTGATTATTTTAATATCTTGAAGGGATTTCTTGTGATTGAAAATAAAATTTTATGGGTGAAATGTTGATAATTTCAATATTTTGTGTGTTATTATTATATAATGATACTTGGAAATTTGATGTGTCGTTACATGATAAAAACATATGGGTGGTTATGAATTAAAATAAATATTGGTGGTTTCATAATAAACTAAGGAGGGGTGGTTACATTATCACCTCCAATGAATTGGGAATGGAAGTCAGCCATGTGGCTATTCCATTTAGTGATATTTGTGACATTCAACTATATAGTTATTCCATTTAAGTAGGATTATGTCCCATGTTTCCTTTACTTGTTATATTTTACTTTCTATGGGTTTTAAGGTAACATTTTTATTACAAAAAGGGTAATAAATGAGCTTATATTCAGTGAAGTGTAATTACTATTTCATAAAGGTGGAAATTATCTCTTTATGATAAAGTATTCATGGTTTACATGTTTTTGAAAGACTAAGAGTTTTACTTCTTATTTTATCCATTATCAAGATTTTTATGCTCATCCCAAATTTTTAAATGTGTTTCATATGAATTAAAGAAGAATAGAGTCAAGGATGGGATCAAGGAAAAGTTATTTTATTTAAACATGAAATAAAACCATGTTTCCTTTTAAAAGTTTTTGTTTTGTGAAAAAAAAGATAGTGAGTAGAAGTGTCTAATTTGTAATATTTAAGTTTTTATATATGAGTCATGATCTAATTATCTAAATATCTAAACCTAAAAATATCTTTGATGTGAATTGAATTCAAATTATTGACATATCTCAAGATTATGTAATGTTTAAGGATGGGGCCTTATATTTGGTATCAAAGGTCAGTTTAGATAAATTTAAGGGTTATGATATTGTTAATATAAGATCCATAAATGATTTTTTTTATTTATTGTCAAATTGAGATGATATATCCTTTTAATATTATGATGTTTATTCATCTAGGATATATTGGTTCAAAATGGTTTTCCATAGAGGAAAGAAGGAAACTGTACTGGGAAGGCATATGGAGGAAAAAAACATTCCAAATCAGCATCTTGAGATGGTCAGAATCAAAACTGAATAGTTTTTTCAAGTGATAGCTTGATGGAATATGATGATAAATTGCGGTGGTGTCCATGCATGAGATCATCTAGATCAACCATAGAATAATGTGTCGAAAGTGGAGCATTTCATGAGGCATCATCCCCCATCATTCAGAGAATCATATAACCTTGTGCAAGCAGAAGGGTGGATTAAAGAACTTGAAAATATTTTTGATGTAATGGGGTGTTTAGACAATAAAAAGTTTAGTTTTTCAATTTATCATTTTAAAGGTGAATTCGATTAGTGGTGGAAAATGGTTAAAAATATCAGAGTAAATGAAGATATTGACACTATGGAATGTGATGAATTTAAGAACATCTTTATTGAGAAATATTTTCCTAATACTATTTGACTTAGGATGGAAAATCAATTCTTGAAATTGTGAAAAGAGGATAACGATTCTATGGCTTCATATGATGAAAATTTCCCCCTTTTTTCATGGTGCTTCCCAAATTTTATCAGGGATATTAATAATATGATAAACTGGTTTTACTTAGGATTGAAGTTAAAATATCAAAGGGAATTAGCTTCTAGTGAGTTCAAAAGTAATGAGAAACTTTTATGATGTGATGAGAAGGTATAAATAGAGTTTTCTGATGACCATGTTTTCTATGAGACAAAGAAAAAGAACCAATTCAATTTAAAGGCAATGAGGAAGAATTCATCAAATAAGTATAGAGATAAGAAAACTAAATTTAAAACTTGGGAGAAGTGTGGTAAAGAGCATCCTAGAGAATGTATCTAAAAGTATGGGAAGTGATTTTTATGTGAAAAAATTGGTCATATTTCTTGTAAATGTATGGAAGATAATCATACAGGAAATAAAAAACCAACGGTAAGATGTATCAGTTACAATGAGTTAGGGAATTATGCCAATGTGTGTCCAAAGTTGATTACCTAGGGTGGAAACTCGCAAGATCGAAAGAAAAATGGTGTGACAAAATCTTTTTCTATGACTAAGGTTGATTTGGGACCATCAAATGAAGTGGTGACAGGTATGTTGCAGGGTTTTCTAAAGTATGCCAATACTTTATTTTACACTAGATCTTCACATTCTTTCATTTCTAAAAGATTTGCAAGTAAATTGGAAATGTTTCTACATGAATGTGATATAGAACTTTTTTAAAAAACCCCAGGTTTAAGTATTAAATAAACCAATATTTATGGGAATATTCTTATTATCATTAGTGGGATGGTCTATCTTGAAAATCTTATTGAACTTCCCATAGTGGAATTTGATATCATTTTGGTTATGGATTGGTTTTTAGTTTATCATGTTAAAATAGATTATAAAGACAAGAATTCTTTATTCAATGATATCATACCTTTGATAATATACCAATAATTTGAGAGACTGATTAAAGATAACAGTTAATGTTATATAGATTATGTTTTTGAAAGGAAAGAAAACATTTTAATTAGTGACAATCCAGTAGTGAATGAATTTACAAATGTTTTTACTGATGATTTTCCTAGTATTGTTCCTGATTGCGAGGTTCAATTTACTATTGATTTAGTTCCTGATTCTACTCTTATTTCTAAACCCCCTCATCGAATGGATCAAGTAGAACTGTTGGAATTGAAAATACAGTTGAATGAATTTCTTGATATAGGATTCATTCGACCTAGCACTTCTCCATGTGGTTCTCCAATTTTATTTGTGAAAAATATATATGGTTCTATGATACATTTTATTTCTTAAAAGTCCTTGAATAACATCACTATTAAGATCAAGTATCCATTTCTTCAAATCAATGATTTGTTTGATTATCTCCAATGAGCACAATATTTTTCAAAGATTGATTTGAGCTCCGGTTACCATTAGCTAAAGGTGAAGGAGGATAACATTCCAAAGAGAGCGTTATGAATGAGATATGGGCATTATGAGTTTTTAGTTATTCCATTTGGGTTATCTAATACCCCTTATTTATTTATTAATCTCATGAATATATCCTTTCATTAGATTTTGGATTAATTTGTGGTTGTGTTTATAGATGATATATTTTTATATTCTAAAATCCAGAAGGAACATGAAAGTCACTTAAGTATTCTTTTGAAAACAATAAAAGAAAATAAAATTTATGTAATGCTTAGTAAGTGTGAACTTTGGTTCAAATTTTTTTCCTTGATCATATTGTTCTAAATATGGAATAACTATAGACCCTTTTAAAACAAAAGTTTTTGAAGAGTGGCCAAGACCTAAAAATATTATAGAGATTCTAAGATTTCTTATATTAATAGGTTATTAGGAAAGATTTTTTGAAAACTCTTCTCGGTTATCTATCCTATTAACTAAGTTAACACATAAGGGAGTTAATTTCAAATAGGAAAATGAATTTTGTGATTATTTTCAGGAACTGAAATGAAGGCTAGTAAATGCCCTATTTTTGGAACTGCCTTCCAGGAATATTGAATTTGTTATCTTCAGTGGTAATTCATTAAAATGACTTAGTTGTGTTCTAATACATAATGGTCAGGTAATTGATTATGCTCCGCATCATCTGAAACCTCATGAGTTAAATTACCCTACACATGATTGGGAATTAGCTGTTTTTATTTTTACATTAAAAATTTGGAGGCATCATTTTGTATCGCGTAAAGCCTTAAATATATACTGATCAAAAATGTTTGAAGTATATATTCACTAAAAAATAATTGTACATGAAACAACATAGATGGCTGGAATTAATCAAGGATTATGATTTCACAATTCATTACCATCTAGGGAAAGAAAATAAAGTGATCGATGCTTTGATTCAAAAGAGTAATTCTATATTAACCATGTTATGTGTGGAATGAGATCCTTTGGTTAATGATTTGATGAATTTTGTCTTGGATATTTTCGGTATTGGAAATTCCTCTATTTTTTTTCAAGTGTCAGTGAAATCATCTCTATCAGACAGAATTAAGTAAGCATAAAATGAAGACAATGAGTTGTAGAAAAAAGGTATAATTGGTTTAGAAGGGTAAGTTTCCTAAATTTAACATTGATAAATACTATGTTTTCAGGTTTGGGAAGAGATTATGTGTGCCTTGGGATTCACAGTTAAAGAAAAAGTTTTTTGTGAAGCTTATAGTTCTCGGTTTTTAGTTCATCTTGGATGTACTAAGATGTATAGAGATATTAGAGAGTATTAATGGTGGGATGGAATTAAAATAGATATTTTTTTATTTTTATATGAAGTGTTTGACTTTTTAGTAGGTGGAAGAAGAATTATAGTTGCCAAAGGGAATGCTTAATCCTTTTCGGGTACCCGAATGGAAATGGGGAAATATATCCCTGGATTTCATAGTGGTATTACAAAAGACTTGTTGAGGTAATAATTTGATCTAGGTTATTGTTGATCGATTGAAAAAATCTAATCAGTTTCATCATATTAGAGATAATTGTTCTCTATATCAAGTTTCATGGTTGCATCATAACAAGATAGTTAGGTTATATGGAGTTTCTCTCTCCATTTTATCTGATCACGATCCCAAGTTCACTTATAAATTTTAGAAAGTCCTTCATAAGTAATTGGGAATTGAAATAAATTTCATTAATTATTTTCATCCTCAATGAGATGGGTATACATGATGAATAATTAAGAACTTAGAGTATATGCTACGTGCACGTTCAATGCATTACCAAGGACGTTAGGATCAACATTTATTTGGTTGAGTTTTCTTATAAAAATAGTTTTCATTCTAGTATACAGATGGCACCATTTGAGGCATTATATAGAAAGCGGTGTTGAACTCTAGATTTTTGGGATGAAGTAGTTGAAAGGAAGTTGATGGGACCATAATTGGTAAAAGAGATGGCAGAAAAGTTTTAGTTGTTTCATAAGCATACGAGGACATCTCAAAGGAGGTAGAAACGTTATGCAAATAATTGGAGAAAAGATATTTCTTTTGAGGTAGGTGATCATTACTTCCTAAATGTTTCACCATGGAAAAGTGTGATTCATTTTGGTATGAAAGGGAAGCTATTTACAAGGTTTTTTTGGAAATTATGAAATCTTAGAGAAAGTTGGATCAACTTTTTACTGAGTATCTTTGCCTTCATGTTTATCACAGTTACACAATATTTTTCATGTTTCAATGTTAAGGAAGTATATGATAGATTAATCTCATGTTTTGAGTCCATAAGTAGTTTTGTTGGAAGATAAATATTTATTATGAGTAACAACCAATCTAGATTCTTGACTGCAGAGAGAAAGTGTTGCAGAATAAGGTTATTTTTCAGGTTAATGTTTTGTGAAAAAACTATATGGTCGAAGTGAAAACATAGGAATCTGAAAATGCTATGAAGAAGGTATACCCCCACTTATTTGTTAAGTGAATAAAATTTTTGGGACGCAATTTCCCAATGGGAGGAATGATGTAACGTCCTAGAACTATTGGAAATAGATCCTATACCAACACATTGTTCCCAACGGTTTAGAAAACCCATTTGGAAAAAGAACCTATACCAATGTTTTACTAGAACCATTGGCATGTGCTGTTTTATATTGGTTTTTCCCAATGGTTTAAGAAAACCATTGGGAAAGAGAACTATTACCCATAGTTTTTATTAACTATTTGGAAAAATTATACCCAATTTAGGGATCCCTCCCTTGAGACATTTCATCCCCACACACTCCTCCCCACCCGAAACTCGACCTCCTCCCAGCCTTCACCTCCGCCTCACGGCCTCTACCTCCCCCTCCACCTCCCGACCCCCTCCCTCTCCTCTGGTGATGTTCCCCTTCCCCTATTGGCTCCTTCTCTGATGATGATGTCCCCCTACCCTCTCGGATCCCGGTGATTTCCCCCCCTCCCCTCTCGTCTTTCTCTTGGCAACATCCGAGCTCAATCTCCTCCTCCGACGTCCCCCGACCCCCTCTCCAGTCACGCACAAGACCCCCCATGGATGAACACCCCATGTGACATCCCCCTCTATCGGATCCCTCTCCTCCTACCTGGGCAATAATATTGTTGGGGCTGATCCCTGCCCCCAAAGAGGTAGGGGTAAATCTTTTCCAAATCAATGCGTTGGACTACCCATCTGTGGTAGACCTGACCTCTCCTGACGTCTAATATCTTGGTTTCTGTGTCTGTGGATATTTAGTTGATGATTTGCTTATGGTTTAGGTGTAATCCTAATTTTCCATTTTTTCATTTGTTTGTACAGTCTGGATGGTCAAAATTTTTCATCTATTAGTTCTTCATAGGTCTAGCTCAACCATGTTATTTTTTTGTTCGTTAAAATGTGTAATTAATGGTTTAGTTGTTCCCATGATGCTTGTAATTGAAATATTTGGATCATGGATACTGCATGTGATGAGAGTTATAGGAGTAGGGGAATCTATTGAACTGTAAATGGTAAAAAATGTCTTTTTAAGTTCTGTAGGCATTTGGAAATGTGCAAAAATTTGGTTTGAAAATCAACATAATGATATATGAGTGGCCTGTTTTTAGGAGTCTATTGGTTATAAAAAATAAAAATTTTAGTAGTTTGGTTATATTTTATAGATCATAAATCCAAAGGTGTGGAAAACGAATCATTGTCACTCATTAAAGGGCATAAGAATGAAATTAAACAGGTTGGTGTGGTGGGAGGGGGGGGGGTGAAATGCCAATGACTTCAACCCAATTGTAGAAATAAATGGAAAGGGTTCGGTTGTGAAGTCTGGTGTTATAAAAATTACTGAATAGGTATGTAATGAGGCATGGTACATATCAATAGTTTGGGTTGGGTCCCGGTCCAAGTCTTTAAAAAAATGTAAAATGTAAAAAATAACATAAATTAACAATAATAAATATAGTAAACTTACAATTCATCAAACTAAAATAAGATTGAACAAAATTATCAATTGGGCTAGGCCAGGCTTGGTCTAGGCTTGGGTTTGGTCTGGATTTATTGGGCCTTCACTAGTTCGAGTCCTACCCTAAACACTACTTGGGCTGGGCCCATTATAAGAAATATGTCTCACAGACTATCCAGGTCCATGCCAGGCATCGTGCCATTTTTATAACCCTATTGAGTTTAACAACCAAGTTGTTATGTTATTGTTTTTTTACATTCAAGAGTATTTTTGGACTCTAAACATTGTGTTATTACATTCATGTTACTTTAAATAGAACTTTTACTTAAATAAACATTGCGATGTTATAGTTTTTCCAATCCCCAACACAATAACCACTTTCTCTGCAATTATTTTACATTATAACCACTCAATAGGCTAGTAAGATGGGGTGTTGAGAGTGATAATTCATAGATTTATATATGTATTAATTTTTTTTAATGTATTATAGACCGAGTTCACAATTAACCGGGGAATGGTGGATGCTAGCAGGATAGCTATTTAAGACACAAGGGCAATCTATGCCAAATTTCATATTATGATGCATCAATTATTATTCACCATAGTAGTCAATCTCGGATCGCGGTGCGACGCGTCGGGGTTCTAGTGGGGTTATGTGCACAATATTCAACTCAACTATTGTAGCATAGGTGCATATTCAATGGCTAAGTGTACTAGTATGGTGTTTCCAACAACATGCTATATAAAGAACATAATGAAAAATGAAGAGATTATTAAATGGAACTGTTTCCCCCTTGCTTGAAGGAACATGATTTGACCCATGGGGTGGTGTGGCTTTTATATATTGGGTGGTGACATGTATAGTCACAGGATACAAGTATGTTTTTGTTTACTTTTTATTTTATTTTGTTTATCGCATTGGCCACTTAGGTATTTTACTTCTTTCTACAAACGGAGGGTAGTGATTCTATCATGACTAGTTGAGATAGATCACTTGTATACTGTAATACCATGAGGTGTGAGTGTGAGGAAACATTGGAAGATAGATGAGCCTTGGGGTCTTCCATGAGATGGAATTTTTTTTCTAAAACATTGTGTGGGAACATTTCTGGAGTATGTTGGAATCATTAAATAACCCCAAGTGTCTCCATGAGATAGAATAAATAACCCCAAGTGTCTCCAAGTGTCTCCATACATCGTATCATCCTCGCATGGGTTGGAAACTCACCCGATCCTATCAAACCTATCCTAGTCTATCCTCTCAGTTAAATAGTCTAGACTCATCTCTCGAGGATTGTCCCATGCCTCGATGCACATCTCATAATCCAACTAGACAAAGAGGATTATTCACCTTATGATTATCCTAGTCACAAAATCACACCATGTCAAACCCATCTAGATTATATTATCAATAATCTGGTTAAGAACCTCATCAAAATCATGTATTATAACCCAGCCTCACTAACCAGGTTCCATCCTAAGCTAAATCACACCAAGACTTTTGGCATTATAATGCCAATCTGTCCGACAATATCCAATACCCACACAAGCATCTCATCATCCATCTCTTTAGTTGAACTCTTGAATCATTAAATGGAGTAAAACCTTTCATAATACATTTTATATACTCAGAGGGACCATCCCACTCTAAGAACCTACTAATATTCCAATCCACCCTCATAAGTATTTCCTCATTAAATTCTAGATGTATAATTTCCACACCTATCACTACAATGCCCAATCCTTTTAGGAATTTTTTACTTGATTTAAATCCTCATTATTAGTGACATCAATCACATTAATTCATATAAATGTAAACTGAACCCTACATTAAAAGAATTATTCATGTGGAAAGGCCCCATAGCAACAGGCTAAGAAATAAAACCATAAATAAATATCCAAATAAATGCATCATTTATAAATAAATATCTCAAGTGTAAACATAAAAACCAATAATAATAAGACCTCATCCATTATATCAAACAAAAAAAAACTAAGTTGAAACTCATGCCAAATTGATTATATACCATTAATTGGAAGAGTAATTGTTAATTAATAAGAATGTACTATTTGATAGTATCATTTTGAAACATTGATCTGTTTCCCCTTTGATTGCAGGAACATGACTTGACCCATGGGGCACTGTGGTACTTATATGTTGGGTAGTGATAGGTATAGTCACAGGAGATAGGTATGTTATAGTTTAGTTTTTTTTATTTTCTTTATCGCATTGGACACTTAGATCTTTGACTGGTTTCTATGGATAGAGGGTAGTTATATTCTTCGAAGGGTTCCAGAAGGAGTTTAGATTGATTCAGTCCACCGGCTTTGATCCGAGGTAAGATTCTATGGTTTCTACTTGTCTCAAACCTCATGTATTTGGGGATTTAGTGTTTTTGACTCCATATTATGTTTTTGGTAGGGTGTTGGATCGTTTTGTATTGGTTCAGGTGGATTTGGTTCTCTACTGCCAATATAGGTAAGGCTTTAATGCCATTGGTTGGTTTCTCACTAGTTATGTAGCGTCCTTGATGTGTTTTAAGGTTATTAATATCCTTTGTGTAGTGCATTGATCCCTACTCATTGGTTTTGAGTCGCAAAGTCAAGGGGGACTCATCCTTCATGTGTTTCAAGATTCTGTTTTTTATAACATAAGATCGGTTTCTATAATATGAAGGACAACTACATAGGATTTATTTGGAATCCTGGCCGGAAGATGCTGCCCCATGGATGTCACTGGACTGGGCGAACATGCCTCGGTCTCGCCGCAGTCATGACGCGGTCACGTCGCGGTCACATCGAGGTCACGCCGCGGTCACGCCGCGGTCACGCCGCGACCACGCCATGGTAATGCCGTGATTTGGCCCTGCTCCAGGATGACACCCCACGGTGGTTCTCAGTCCTGTCATAATTCAATATATGATACCTAGATAGAGTTTTAGATACATTACCCATCCAAAGTTTGTAGGATTGAAATAATGATGTAGATGCTCAATATACAAGAGGGGGGGGGGGGGGTGAAGTGTACACTTTAAAAATTTCCTTAAACAAGGAATGATCTAAATTTAACAAAGTTAAAATAAGAAAATCCACAACACCTCTAATCACCAAGGAAAGATTGGGACAAAGTATGAAGTTACAAATTTCTAGTTCTATGCACTTGCTTAAATCTGAAAAGTGATTCCGAAAACAGGTTCTGGAAATATGGATCTGGAAATGAAACTTAATCAAAGTTTACAATATGAGATTATTCCTTAAATCATATAGAATCTAAATGAATCAGAGTACAAGTGTAAGAAAATATAATAATATTATACTTTCCTTACAATATGAAAAGCAGCGAAAAAACGATTAGTAAAACTACAAGTAACAAGATATAAATATTTTAACCCAAAGAGAAGGGTATCTAACAACCATGGATAAAGGTGCCTTGATTTATACTTTCAAGCAAGTCTATCTTACCCACACCAAGGTATTCCCTCGATACGAAGATCAGAGTCTCTATCTTTCTATCCCTGCAAGACCTCAACTTCAAGGTAGTTGTAACCTCTGTCTTCATCAGCAAGGAGGCCCTCGAACTTCAAGGTAGTCGACACCTCTGTCTTCCTATCCACGGAAGCCCTCGAATGTAATCACCAACATTTGGAGTCGCACAAAGCAGTCTAAACGAGCAGTTCAGTATGCACAAAGCATGAAAAGCTTCTCTCTCTAGAAATCACTTTAACAACGTGTGGTCTCTAGAGTGATCAACTTGTTGTTGAGCTCTTTCAAATGAGCTCCTATTTATAGGCTTGGTTGGAACGATTGGCTCCCTCCTCCAACAGTCATATTTTCCTTGAATTTCGGAGGGACCTGTACACGTGTCACTAAACCAATGGTTTGTAAGAAAAAGAATAGATGACATCGTTTTATAACAAAACATGTGTAACTGAATTCACGACATCATTTTGTAATGAAGCATATGTAAGCATAAGGAAAAATCAAGTTCAGAATGTAAGAAAATAATAGTCCAGAGTCTAACCAAAATGGAATTCGGATTCTATAATAAAAAGGATATTCAGATTCTATTTTATAGGGATTTGGAACCTAAATTCTGTGGAAATCTGGAGTCTGAATTTCTAAGGAAATTCGGATTCTAGTTTCACTAGAATTCAGAATCTGAGCTTACAAAGTTCAGAGTCGAACTGATAGAAGTTCGGAGTTGAACTCATAAAATTTAGGAGTTGAACTAGTAAATGTTCGGAGTCAAACTTATAAAAGTTCAGAGTCAAACTTATAAAAGTTTGGAGTCGAGCTAGTAAGAGTTCGGAGTCAAACTCATAAAAGTTCAGAGTCGAACTAGTAAAAGTTCAGAGTCGAACTTATAAAAGTTCAGAGCCCAGAATTCTGAGTGGAACTATATGAGAGTTTGTATCCAGAATTCAGAATCGAACTATATGAGAGTTCGTATCCAGAATTCATAATGGAACTTTATTAGAGTTCATATCCATAATTAGGATCCTAAAATAGAATGCTTCATATCTAAGCATTATATGATTCCGAGGTTTTAGCTATGAATCCTATTTTTATTCTTAATAAAAATATTGACATGTATAAGGAAATATAGGTTAGGGCAAATTTCTTTAAGGAAGGAACTTTTCCTTAGAGAAGTAAAATATAGATTTTCTTAAGTATAAGGTGTTTGTGATTTTCAAAATAAGAAGGAATTGAAAAGTCATAAGGAAAACCTTATTTACTCAACAATCTCTCCCTTTTTGGAAAGCACAAAAATCCTTACGAAAAATAATATAAGGACTTCGAAAAATTTCATTAGACTTTGAAATTAAAACATATCTCCCTTTGTTCATGGATGATAGTGAATACAACTAACTCCTCCTTAGGCATTGAAACTCTATGGATTGTATTCTGAATTTATGGAGTGGAATTTTCATTATAATGAAGGAATTGTAATGATAACTCCCTCTTACTTAAGGATAGTTCTTCTTAGAAATTTTCCTTCTCCATTTTAAAATTTTCTTTCTCCCCTTTGAGTTGTTCTTTTTTCCTTCTCCCCCTTTGTGATTTTCAAAATGAATTGAAGGGAATGGAAAAGAAATAAGGTACCTGAAACATTAGTATATAACAAAACAAGATAGAACTAAGCAAAAAAAATTTCATTAGAGTTGAGAAAATTTTACAAGGAAAGACAAATACAACAAAAGATCAGAGTGAGTTTATTTGTCTTCCTTTTCCTTCGGGATCAGATTCTTCAACAAGTTTTCAGTTTCTTTACATCTCTTTGATCCTCCTCATCTTGCCTCTCCAAATGTTTTATCCTTTCATCTTGAGCTTTCAAAGCTTCTGCCTGAGCCTTGATAGCCTCTTCTTGCATCTTTACTAACTCATCTTTCTTTACAAGCCTTTTCTCAGGCTCAATCCGGAGATCTCTATACCTTATAAAATTTTGAGTAAGAGATTTAGCCTTATCATTCAGTTCCTTCACATGTTGACTCTGAGAACTTTGATTAATGACCAGATCATCCTGAAGATTCTTAATCTTGTTATCCTCAGTGTCAAATGCATCTTTTACCTCATTCTGAAAATTATCATACACAACCAAGTATTCTTCAACTTTCTTAGAAAACAAGGTTATTTTTTTGCAAGAATTCCTGTGTACATCATAATTAATAAGGAAAATTCTATGGTTAAATTTAATTTTTATACACTTATCCATCACCATAGATATGGATTCTGATTTCTGATTCAAACTATGGTGCATCATCTGGCATCTGGAGTCTATGGTGGAAAAAATCAGTATGGTGTCTACTAACTTCTTCAGAGATTCAACCAAAAAATCATGACCATGTGATGATGACTCCTAATCCAATAACTTTCTTGGAGATTGCTCTTCCTCAACTTGTACTAGTTTCCTTCTAGATGAACCACCAACCTCCTTCTTCCTGAAAATATATTTTGTTGGTGAATCCACCAGAACTTGCTTCCCCTTGTCATCTTTTATAATGGGTTGATCATCTGGATATTCTTCCTCACTTTCTGATAATTGAAAAATTTGGTCTTCATATGGTTTCTCCATTTTTTCCCCTTCTTCAAGGAAATTCTTCTCATAAGATTCTTCCTCATCAGATTTTTTTTTCCTTCTCTTCCTCTTGCTTATTATCATCCTTACTACTTTGTTTCTTAACTTCCTTTCCTGGAGTGGGTAATTTTGTGGATTCATCCTTTTCTTGATACTATTCTACTTGTTTGATCAAATCATCAAGATCATCACTTCCTTCTTCTTCTTCTTCTTCAACAACCTCTTCCTCTACTTTTTCACCAGCTTCTTTTTCTACTTTTTCAACTACCTCTTTACCCTTAGATTTTTCCGGGGTGATGCAGTTCTTTCCTGGAGTCTCTGGTAATGATTGGACATCAAAGGTTTCTGGAATGAGAATCTTCTCAGAGGCAATTTCAGTATCTCTCAATAAAGATTGAACAACTTCAGCTTCAGACATATTCTTTTTCAACTTCTTCTCTTTATCTTTCTTTTCTAAATCATCAGCATCTCTTTACCTTAAGGTCTTAGCTTCAGTAGGGTCTAATCCGAACTGTGGATCCCCTTATTTTATCTTTTATTTGTCTTCTCTCCACTTAGCTGCCACTTCATCTGGATAAGATTTCTGTTTTTTCGGCTTGGGAGGTGCAGATTGGGTTTCCTTAGATTTGGGGGTTTTGTCATCACCAACCATTTCCTTAAGCTTCCTCTTCTTAGAAACTTTCTTCACTGGTTCAGCCTTCTCCACATTTTTCGGAATGATCTCAGCCTCTTCCTCTGACAAGCTATAAAATTCACCTATTTCCTTAGAAAAAGATATATTCATTCTTTTCAGCATATCATCACTGACAAGCATAAGCTTACAATTCCGAACTTTAGATTTAGAAGCAACCTTGAAAGAATCTAAGCACCGAACTATCAGCTTTGATAATAAGGCAGGCTACATAATGATTTGAGCTCTCAAGTTTACTTCCTTGATATTTTTGATTGTCACAAGGACATGCCTCATTAGATTTATTTTTCTTATATTCACCAAGAAGTCTAAGAAGTAAATGTCACTTTTCTTCAGGGTATCTTTATCACCCTTTCTCGGAACCATAAATCCTTTTACCCAAAGCTGAATAATCCGATTATTAGGAGAAAGGTGAGAAAACTTTGCTGTCTTGACATCAGCAAGTCCAAGACATTGTAAGGCCTTAACCTTAACAAAACTTCCTTGAGCATCTGGGAGTTTGTGTGAACAAAATTCTGCTTCTCCTTCATATGCTAGCCCCACCAAGCTTTCCACCTTGGTGTAAGTAAGTTTGTAAATCTTTCCATAAGACTTGAATGAAAACTTTTCTTTTACTTATTCCTCATAAAAACTTACTGACTCATAAAATTCTACAAGTAACTCCGGATAGACAGCATCCTGATCACCTGTATTGAAAATACATATATCTTCCCAACCATTCAGCTTGATATTCTTGGTGATGATAGAATTGTACATGTAGAAGTTCAGATGGACCAATCTTTCTCTATACACTTTCCATTTTGAAATTGGCTTTGAGGTAGACATATCTTGGGAAGTATCTTTAACAGAAATTTGGAATAGAGAGTTCTGGAAGATTCGAAATGGGCTTCAGAGATATCGGAACGGTCCTTAAGAAGAGAGTCAGGGCTTTGAGAAACAAAATATTTGAAAAACCAATGTGGGAAGACCCTCAAGGGTCCCCTTTATATTGGCGTTGAGAAGACTGTTCAGTTTCCATGGTTGATCGAATTATTGAAAAACATTAAGATTTGATCTGACGGTTGAGATACCAACCGCAAGGAAAACTTGACTCCGATCTTTTGAGCTTTTAAGAAAAAACATTCGGATTTAAGAAAAAAAACTAGAATCCAAATTTTTTAAAAAGAAACTACCAGCAACCAAAAATTGACTACAAAAACTTGAGTATGGAAATCATACCTTTCATATTTTCTAGAAAGATTGTTTGTAATAGGTTATTTTCTTCTTGAATAAAATTTGACAAAAAAAATATTACTACGAAAAACTCAGTATGAAAAACATGAGTATGAAAAATTTCATTACAAAAAAAGCTCATTACAAAAATTCTCAGTACGAAAATCTCATTACAAAAATTCTCAGTATGAAAATATCATTACGAAAATTCTCAGTACGAAAACATAGTTACGAAAATTCTCAGTACGAAAAAATATTTAGTATGGAAATTCCCATTACGAAAGTTTCAGTTTCAAAAATTTCTGTTATGAAAATTTTAGTTCCGAAAATTTCCATTATGAAAATTTTTGTTACAAAAGTTTGAAATTTTTTGATTATGCTAACATGAAAATGTACTCCCCCTATGAAAAGGAGTTTATTACTGTAAGGAGAATTGTTCAACAAGAAGTTAATGAAGAAGGATTACCTTACGATTATCATTCCTAACTTTTGTTTAATGTATTCAAATCTATAGGAGGGTAAAGATTTTGTGAAAATATCCACAAATTGATCTTGCATTCTGATAAACTGAAGAATGATATCTCCTTTAAGTGTGTGATCCCTAAGAAAGTGATGCCTAATATCTTTGTACTTTGCACGGGAGTGATGTGCAGGGTTTTTACTAAGGGTAATGACACTTGTGTTATCACACAAAATTTGAGTCTTAGTAAAACTCAAGCCATAATCTATGAGTGTGTGTTGCATCCACAACACTTGAGCACAAAAACATCCATCTGCTACATATTCAGCTTCAATAGTGGAGAGTGCTACTGAGTGTTTCTTCTTACAAGACTAGGAAAATAATGAATCTCATAAGAAATGACAAGTTCCAGATGTACTTTTTCTATCCATTCTACATCCACCAAAGTTATCATCTGAAAAACCCTTAAAAAAAATCATTTCCAGAAGTATAAAATAGTCCTAGATCCATGGTTCCCTTTAAGTAACGAAAAAAATCTTTTCACTGCCTTTAAATTGGATTCCTTGGGATTGGATTGATATCCTGCACATAAACATACTATGAACATCAAGTCTGGTTGACTAGATGTCAAGTAAAGTAGACTTCCTATCATACCTCTAAAAGATGTTTGATCTACTGGTTTCCCAGCTTCATCAAGATCAAGTGTGTTTGAGGTACCAACAGGAGTACTTATACTCTTAGTGTTGTCATACACATACTTTTTAAGAAGATATTTAATATACTTGTATTGAGATATATAGATTCCTTCTGGTTTTTGAGAAATTTGAAAACCAAGGAAAAATGTTAACTCACCCATCATACTCATTTCGAACTCATAATTCACTAGATTCACAAAGGAATCAGTTAAAGATTGCTGAGTTGAACCAAATATAATGTCATCAACATAAATATGAACAATTAAAACATTTTTACTATATTTCTTTATAAAAATGGTTGGATCTGCATTTCCCTTAATATATTTATTTTGAATCAAAAATCCTGTAATTCTGTCATACCAGGCTCGTGGGGCTTGTTTAAGGACATAAAAAGCTTTGGTAAGTCTAAAAACATGATCAAGATGTTTTGTATCTTCAAATATAGGAGGTTGTTCAAAAAAAACTTCCTCTTGAACATAACCATTATGGAAAGCACATTTCACATCCATTAGAAAAAGTTTAAAATTGAAGAATGCTGCAAAGGCAAGTAAGATGCGAATAGATTCAAGTCTAGCTACTAGAGCATAGGTTTCTTCATAGTCTACTCCCTCTTGCTGATTATAGCCTTTAGCAACTAGTCTAACTTTATTTCTTACAATGACTCCATTTTCATCACACTTGTTTCTAAAGACCCACTTTACTCCAATAACAGAAGTTTCCTTAGGTCTTTCAACCAAGGTCCAGACTTTATTCCTTTCAAATTCATTTAGTTCATCTTGCATGGCTTTAATCTAATCATCATCACCTAAAGCTTCATCAGTGCTTTTTGGTTCCAATTGGGAAAGAAATACTAAATGTTCTACTTCATTTCTCAAGGAACTTCTAGTCCTTATAGGTTGATTTACATTACCAATGATACTATCACTGGGATGATTCTTAAGAAACACCTGACTTGGGTTTTGTAAAACCTGTTCATCAACATAGGGTAGAAAGTATTCTGGGGTAAATGTTTCAGAAGTATCTTCTTGAACATTTTCCTTATCAGAAGGATCTTCTAACAAAGGCTGATAATCAGTTTTTGAAAACACATCCAAGGATTTAGGTTGGGTTGGTTTAAAAAAAGGATCAGTTTCATCAAATTTTATACGCACTGTTTCCTCAACAGTACAAGTTTTTTTATTGAAAACTCTATAAGCCTTAGAAGTTGTAGAGTAGCCTAAGAAAATTCCTTCATCAGATTTTGGTGCGAATTTGTGTAGATTATCTTTAGTATTTAGGATGAATACCTTTCAACCAAAAACCTTGAAGTAGGAAAGTCTTGGTTTTCTACCATTCTATAACTCATAAAGAGTTTTATTAAGAAAAGGTCTAATCAAAACTTATTTATTGTATAACAAGCAGTACTTACAGATTCAACCCATAAATGTATAGCTATAGAATATTCACTCAACATGGTTCTAGTTATCTCTTGAAGAATTATATTTCTTCTTTCAACTACACCATTTTGTTGAGGAGTTCTCGGTGCTGAGAAGTTGTGAGTAATACCTTTTCTACTACAAAAAGTTTGAAAATCAGAATTTTGGAATTCTCCTCCATGATCACTATGAATAGTTTTCAAAGGAAGGTTTTTCTCATTTTTAACTTGGGCTCTAAAACTTTTGAAATAAGAAAAAGCTTCAGACTTATTTGCTAGAAAATAGACCCATGTAAATCTAGTGTAATCATCAACTAGAACAAAACATTTGAAATCAAAGTTTTACCAAGAAGAACAATATTACCTATACCAACAATTTATCCCTGAGCATTATCTCCAAAAGATACTTTTCCTCCTTTTGTCTTGATAATCTTTTCAAAATAGGTTTTGTTACCAGTCATATGCCTGGAACATCCACTATCCATATACCATGTATTGTTGTTGGTACTTTGTTTATCTTCCTAAAAACAAGAAAAGAGTTAGACTTTCGGAATCCAAACTTGTTTGGATCCGATATTTCTAGATAAAAAAATTTTGGGTACCCACATTGTCTTAGAAAAGTAAGCCTTATGAAATCCTAGAGATTTGGTTTTGTTTAAAGAACAATTCTTTGCCCAGTGACCACTACATTGACACTTGGTACAAAATGGGGCACTTTGAGGGACAAAGTAGTTGTTACTAAAAGTTGGTTTTGTATGGGTATAACCAAATCCAGACTTGTTTCTTAAAGGTCGTATTTGTGAATACATCTTATCAAAATTCTATTTACCTAAGGTAAAGTTCGATAAACACTTCTTTAAGGAAAATATTTCAGATTTTAGTTTTATAACCAAATTTTTATCTTCAAAATCATTAGGTTTGGAACTAGATCTAGGATCGAAAACACTTTTCTTAGAAATAACCTTTTCTATATCTTTAGAAAGTTTATTCTTCTCAGAATTTACTTCCTTAAGACTTCTTGAAATACTTATGAAATAATCATTTTTCTTATCAAGATCTTTAGAAAGATATGATATTTCCTTAGTAAGAATAATATTCCTAGAGTTTTCCTTATCAAATTTTTTATTGAGTTTTGAATTATCAACCTCAAGAAGTTTAGAAAACCTAGAAACTTCTTCATAGGTTGGTAAAGTATTTTCTTCATCAGAAGAGGATTCTTCATCCAAAGAGTTATAATATTTATTATCATTATAATTTAGAGAAACATTGGTCAATGATTTAACATTGTGTACCTTAGCCATAAAGCAATGATTGTTAATAGGTAATATGGCTATAAGACCAAGATTATTCTATCCAGAAGATTCATAATCAGAAGATTCATCTGAAGAGTCACCACCACTGGAACTCCAAGTATCATTAGCTTTCATAACTTTCTTAGCTTTAGCTTTATAATATTTATTCCTATTCCTTTCTGAATGCCTCTCTTTTCTTTATTTCTTATTAAGAATAGGAAAATCAGGCCGTATGTGTCCACTTCTCTTGCATTCATAGCATTTGACCTCTGAATCTTTATTATCTTTCCTTTCCTTCTTCGTATACTCGGATTGGAAATTTCTTTGACCAGCTATCTTGTTCATCCTTCAAGAAAGATTTGCTAGCTCATTTTCTGAGACTTCACTCTCAGTAGATTCAGATTGGATAATAACCTTCTTAGACTTGGATCTAGTTACTCTTTCAGGAGTCTTGTATTTCATGTGATTTGATGTTGTAGTAAAAGAAATAGCACCATTCCCATTCTTCTTCTTGATGTTGTCAGCATCTCTCTTCATTCTTGTTTTATGTTGAAGAAGAGTTCCAAATAGCTCATCTAATGAAATTTGAGTGACCTTCCTGTTCTCATTAATAACTGTTCTCTTTGATTCCCACTCATTGGGAATAATATCTATAATCTTATCCACAAGGGCTTCATCATCCGGACATTTCTCTCCCATAGATTTTAGACTGTTCACAATTGTCATAAACCTCTGTTGTACTTTACAAATGGGTTCTCTATAAGGAAAATTAAAACCATGATATTCAGCTCTAAGCATAGCTCTTCTAGTCTCAATCACTTAAGATGTACCAAAATGAGTAAATTCGAGTTTCTTCCATATACAATTATCTTTTTCACATGACGAAATTTGGCTATATATGTTCCTAGTCATTGAATATAGTAGAGTATTGTGTACCTTATAGTTTAATTGATAATCATGCTTCTCTTGGTTTGTGAAAGCACTTACTTCCTTATCAATAATTTTACAAATTCCAGTAAGCATAACAAAGTTATCTACCCCAGTGTTGATAACGAAAGTCTTCATACAATCTCTCCAGTACTCATAATCATTGCCATCAAAAATTGGTGGTCTTTTAGGATTTAAATTGTCGATGGCACCAACGTTTATTCCTGTCATCTTAAAAATCTTTCTATAAAAAAACTTGTTAATAAAAAAAGTTTGGATGTAAGGAATATATTCCTAAACAAGGAAAATATAGAACATAGAAAAACTTGAGCAAAAAGAACTTATATGTGAGTATAAGTATTTCAGAACCTCCTCTGATACCAAATGTAAGATTGGTATAGATTATGAGGTTTCCAACCTTTGAAACCAATTGTAGGATCAAAATAATTATGTAGATGACCAATATACAAGAGGGGGGGGGGTGAATTGTACACTTTAAAAATTTCCTTAAACAAGGAAAGTCCTAAGTTTAACAAAGTTAAACTAAGAAAATTCACAACACCTATAATCACCAAGGAAATATTGGGACAAAGTATGAAGTTACAAACTTCTTGTTCTATGCACTTGCTTAAATCTGAAAAGTGATTCTGAAAATAGGTTCTAGAAATATGGATGCAAAAATGAAACTTAATCAAAGTTTACAATATGAGATTCTACCTTAAATCGTATAGAATCTAAATGAATCAGAGTACAAGTTTAAGGAAATATAAGAAGATTATACTTTCCTTATAATATGAAAAGCAGTGGAAAAACGAGTAGTAAAACTACAAGTAACAAGATATAAATCTTTTAACCCAAAGATAAGGGTATCCAACAACCTTGGATAGAGGTCCGTTGATTTATACTTTCAAGAAAGTCTGTCTTACCCACACTAGGGTAAGACCTTGATAAGAAGATCAGAGTCTCTGTCTTGATATCCCCGCAAGCCCTCAACTTCAAGGTAGTTGGAACCTCTGTCTTCCTCAGCAAGGAGGCCCTCGAACTTCAAGGTAGTCGGCACCTCTGTCTTCTTATCCTCGGAAGCCCTCAAATGTAATCACCAACATCTAGAGTCGCACAAAGCAATCTAAACGAGTGGTTCAGTATGAAAAAAGCCTGAAAAGCTTCTCTTTCTAGAAATCACTTTAATAGCGTTTGGTCTTTAGAGTGATGAACTTATTGTTGAGATCTTTCAAATGAGATCCTATTTATAGGATCGGTTGGCTCCCTCCTCCAATGGTCATATTTTCCTTGAATTTCAGAGGGACCAATACATGTTTCAATAAACCAACGGTTTGTTAGAAACAGAATGGACGACATCGTTTTATAACAAAATATGTGTAACTAAATGCACGACATCGTTTTGTAATGAAGCATATGTAAGCATAAGCAAAACTCAAGTTTGGAATGTAAGCAAATAATAGTTCAGAGTCTAACGAAAATGGAATTAGGATTCTATAATAAAAAGGATATTCAGATTTTTTTTTTAGGAATTCAGAACCTGAATTCTGTGGAAATCCAGAGTCTGAATTTCTAAGGAAATTCAGATTCTGGTTTCACGAGAATTCAGAATCTGAACTTACAAAGTTCAGAGTTGAATTGATAGAAGTTCAGAGTCGAACTCATAAAAGTTTAGAGTCAAACTAGTAAAAGTTCAGATTCAAACTTATAAAAGTTTGGAGTCAAACTTATAAAAGTTTAGAGTCGAGCTAGTAAGAGTTCATAGTCGAACTCATAAAAGTTTGGAGTCGAACTAGTAAAAGTTCGGAGTCGAACTTATAAAATTTCAGAGTTCAGAATTCGGAGTGGAACTATATTAGAGTTCGTATCAAGAATTCGGAGTCGAACTATATGAGATTTAGTATCCAGAATTCGGAATGGAACTTTATTAGAGTTCATATCCAGAATTCGGATCCTAAAACATAATGCTTCATATCTAAGCATTATATGATTCCGAGGTTTTAGGTATGAATCTGATTTTTATTCTTAATAAAAATATTGATATGTATAAGTAAATCTAGGTTAGGGTAAATTTCCTTAAGGAAGGAAATTTTCCTTAGAGAAGTAAAATATAGATTTTCTTAAGTATAAGGTGTTTGTGATTTTCAAAACAAGAAGGAATGGAAAAGTCATAAGGAAAACCTTATTGACTCAACAAAGTTAATGGGGAGGGAGGCGATGACCATAATGTTGCCCCGCTTCCTCCCACTCCCTTTGCTCCTTGCCGGAAGATGCTGCCTCGTGGTTGTCACTGGACTGGACCAACACGCCGTGGTCATGCTACGATCATGCCGCGGTCTCGCCGCGGTGACGCAGCGTTCACACCATGGTCACGTCATGGTCACACCGCGATAATGCCGTGATTTGGCCCTGCTTCAGGACAATACCCCACGATGGTTCATAGTCTTGTTGGAATTTAATGTATGATAACTAGATAGAGTTTTAGATACATTACCCATACATAGTTAATGAGGATGGAGGAAACAACCAGAATTTTTCCTTGATTCCTCCCACTCAATTCACTCCTGGCCGAAAGATGCCACCCCACAGATGTCGCTGGACTGGGCCAACACGCCGCAGTCACGCCGTGGTCACCCCGCAGTCACGCTGCAATCATGTCGCAGTCATGCCACGGTCACGCTGCAGTCACGCCGTGGTCATGCCATGATTTGGCCCTACTCCAGGATGACACCCCGTGGCAGTTCGCAGTCCTGTCAAAATTTGATGTATGATACCTAGATAGAGTTTTAGATACATTACCCACCCATAGTTAATGGGGAAGGAGGTGATGGCCTGAATGTTTCCCCACATCCTCCCGCTCCATTCGCTCTTGGCCAGAAGATGATGCCCCACAAATGTCGCTCGACCGGGCCAACACGCCGCGGTCACGCTGCAGTCACTCCACAGTCACGCCGCAGTAATGCCATGATTTGGCCCTGCTCTAGGATGACAACCCGCGGCGGTTCGTATTCCTATCAGAATTTGATTTATGATACCTAGATAGAGTTTTAGATACATTACCCACCCTCCTTCCTGGACCCTGGACAACCCCCACCCTCCTCCCTGGACCCCGGACAACCCCCTGGACAGCCCCCGGACAACCCCCCACCCTCCTTCCTGGACCCCGGACAACCCCCCGGACAACCCCCCGGACAACCCCCCACCATCCTCCCTGGACCCCTAACTGCCCCCGGATAGCCCCCCCAACCCTCCTCCCTAGACCTCGGATCCCAATATAATCTCTCTTCAAGATTCACCCTATATCCCAATGGAAAAGAGGGTTTTATAGCTTCAGAATAAGATGAGAGAAGAGTGAAAACTCTAAAAAAAAGAGGAATCAAGTAGAGGATTAGACTCACCCGGATCTTCAATCCACACTTAACGGAACTCCAAATGCCCAAGTTAAATGTACAAGTCAACCCCACCTCAAACCGAGGCACGGTGTGGTCGACACCACTCAAAGTGTCTCTCTTTTGTTTCAAAAGGACATCATTTTAAGTGAATACAACAACTGACATATGGAAAACAAACCAACGGAATTCATATTCTATTGAAACTTTAGGAAAAAAATCCATGGGTCATTTTTGACATCTAAGAGTCATCCCCACCTCAATCCAAGGCACGGTGTGGCCGACACCACTCAAACTGTCTCACTTTTATTTGAAATGGACATGATTTTAAGTGCAAACAACAATTGACATATGGATAACCAAACAAATGATTTCAGATTGTGTTGATACTTTATGAAAACTATCCATGGGTCATATGTGATGTGTACAAGTCTACCTCACCTCAATCTGAATCATGGTGTGGCCGACACCACTCAAAGTGTCTCTATTTTGTTTAAAATGAACATCGTTTTAAGTGAAACCAATAACTGCCATATGGAAAAAAAAACCAAACGCATTTGGATTCTATTGATACTTTAGAAAAAGGATAAATTGGACATTTTTGACTTTTAAAAGTCAACTTCGCCTCAATATGAGGCACGGTGTTCCCGAATCACTCTAACTATCTCTCTTTTGTTTAAAATGGACATTATTTTAAGTAAAAACAACTGGCATATGGAAAACTGACCAAACGTTTTCGGATTGTGTTGATAATTTAGAACAACGATCCATGGGTCATATGTGACATGTATGAGTCAACATTTCTTCAATATGAGGTGTGGTGTGGCAGACACCACTCAAAGTGTCTCACCTTTATTTGAAATGGACATCATTTTAAGTGAAAAAAAACTGACATATAGAAAACTGACCAAACGCATTTGGATTCTGTTGAAACTTTAGGAAAATGATCCGTGGGTCATTTTTGGTGTGAAAAATTCAATAATACTTCAATCCGAAGCGTGGTGTGACCGGAACCACTCAAAGTGTCTCTCTTTTGTTTTAAATGAACATCATTTTAAGTGAAAACAACAACTGCCATACGGAAAACCAACCAAACACATTTAGATTCTATTGATACTTTATGACAAGGATCCATTAGTCATTTTTGATGTGTATGAGTCAACCCTGCCTCAATATGAGGCACAATGTGGCCGGTACCACTAAAAGTGTCTTTCTTTTGTTTAAAATGGATACACTTTTAAGTAAAAACAACTAGCATACGTAAAACTGACCAAACACTTTTGGATTGTGTTGATACTTTAGGAAAATAATCCATGGGTCATTTGTGATATGTACGAGTCAACCCCGCCTCAATCCGAGGGGTGGTGTGGCCGGAACCACTCAAAGTGTCTCTCTTTTTTTTCAAAAGGACATCATTTTGAGTGAATACAATAACTGACATATGGAAAACCAACCAACGGAATTCATATTCTGTTGAAAATTTAGGACAATGATCAATCGGTCATATGTGACATGTATGAGTCAACCTCGCCTCAATCCGAGGGTCGGTGTGGCCAACACCACTCAAACTCTCTCACTTTTATTTGAAATGGATATGATTTTAAGTGAAAAAAACAACTGGCATACAGAAAACAGACCAAAAACATTCATATTGTGTTGATACTTTAGAAAAAATATCCATGGGTCATTTGTGATGTGTATGAGTCAACCCCTCCTCAATCTGGGGCACGGTGTGATTGGTATTTCTCCAAGTGTATGTCTTTTGTTTATAATGGACATCATTTTAAGTGAAAAAAACAACTGACATATAGAAAACCAACCAAACTCATTCGTATTCTATTGAAACTTTAGGAAAACGATCCATGGATCATATATGGCGTGTAAAAGTGAACCTCACCTCAATTCGAAGTGTGGTGTGGCCAACACCACTCAAAGCGTCTCTCTTTTGTTTAAAATGAACATCATTTTAAGTGAAAACAACAAATGACATACAGAAAATGACCAAATGCATTCAGATTCTATTGAAAATTTAGGAAAAAAATACATGGGTCATATGTGACGTTTAAGAGTAAACCCCACTTCAATCAGAAGTGCGATGTGGCCGGAACCACTCAATGTGTCTCTCTTTTGTTTAAAATGAACATCATTTTAATTGAAAACAACAACTGCCATACAGAAAACTGACCAAAAGCATTCAGATTATGTTGATACTTTATGAAAACGATTCATAGGTCATTTGTGACGTGTATGTGTAAACCCTGCCTTAATAAGGGGCATTGTGTGGCCGGTATCACTCTAAGTGTATGTCTTTTGTTTAAAATGGACATCATTTTAACTGAAAACAACAACTGACATACGGAAAACCAATCAAACGCATTCAGATTATGTTGAAACTTTAGGAAAACAATCCATGGGTCATATGTGACATGTAAAAGTCAAACCCACGTCAATAAAAAGCACGATGTGGCCGATACCACTCAAAGTGTCTCTCTTTTGTTTAAAATGAACATCATTTTAAGTGAAAACAACAACTGCCATATGGGAAACAGACCAAATGCATTCAAATTCTATTGATACTTTAGGAAAAGCATCCATTAATAATTTTTGACACTTTTGAATCTACCCCACCTCAATTCGAGGCGCAGTGTGGCCAACACCACTCAAAGTGTGTCTCTTTTGTTTAAAATGGACATCATTTTAAGTGAAAACAACAACTGATATATGGAAAACCGACCAAATGCATTAGGATTCTATTAAAACATTAGGAAAAAATATATGGGTCATATGTGACATGTATGAGTCAATCCATCCTCGATCTAGGGCACAGTGTGTCCAAAATCACTCCAAGTGTATGTCTTTTGTTTAAAATGGACATCATTTTAAGTGAAAACAATAACTAACATACAGAAAACTGACCAAACGAATTTTGATTCTATTGAAACTTTAAGAAAATGATCCATGGGTCATATGTGACATTTAAGAGTCAACCCCGCTTCAATCCAAAGCGTGATGTGTTCGAAACAACTCAAAGTGTCTCTCCTTTGTTTAAAATGAACATCATTTTAAGTAAAAACAACAACTGCCATACGGAAAACTGACCAAACGCATTCAGATTCTGTTGAAAATTTAGGAAAACAATTCATGGGTCATTGGTGACGTGTATGAGTCAACCCCGCCTCAATCTGAGGCGTATTGCGTCTGAAACCACTCAAAGTGTGTCTCTTTTGTTTAAAATGGACATCATTTTAAGTGAAAACAACAACTGACATACGGAAAACCGACCAAACGCATTCAAATTCTATTGAAACTTTAATAATACGATCCATGGGTTATATGTGATGTGTATGAGCCAACCCCATCTCAATATGAGGTGCGGTGTGGTTGGTATCACTCTAACTATCTATCTTTTGTTTAAAATGGACATCATTTTAAGTAAAAACAACTAGCATACGGAAAACTGACCAAACGTATTCAGATTGTGTTGATACTTTAGAAAAACAATCCATGGGTTGTAGGTGATGTGTATGAGTCAACCCCTACTAAATCCATGGTGTGGTGTGGATGACACAACTCCAAGTGTCTCACCTTTTTTTGAAATGGAAAACATTTTAAGTGAAAATAAGAACTCACATATGGAAATCCAACCAAACGAATTCATATTCTATTGATACTTTATGAAAAAAATTTCATGAGTCATTTTGATATTTTAGAGTCAACCCCACCTCAATCCAGGACATGGTGTGGCTGGTAACACTCCAAGTGTATGTCTTTTGTTTAAAATGGACATCATTTTAACTGAAAACAACAACTAACAAACATAAAATCGACCAAACACATTCGGATTCTATTGAAAATTTTGGAAAATGATCCATGGGTCATATGTGACTTTTGAAAGTAAACCTCTCTTCAATCCAAAGTGCGGTGTGGCCGGCACTATTCAAAGTGTCTCTCTTTTGTTTAAAATGAACATCATTTTATGTGAAAACAACAACTGCCATACGGAAAACCGACCAAATGCATTCAGACTGTATGTAAAATTTATGAAAAAGATTAATTGGTCATATATGATGTGTAAAAGTCAACTCCTCCTCAATCTGAGACTCGATGTGGCTGACACCACTCAAAGTGTGTCTCTTTTGTTTAAAATGGACATCATTTTAAGTGAAAACAACAACTAACATACATAAAACCAACCAAACACATTCAGATTCTATAGAAACTTTAGGAAAATGATCCATTGGTCATATGTGAAATTTATGAGTTAACCTAGCCTCAATATGAGGTGCGGTGTGGTCGGTATTACTCTAATTGTCCTTCTTTTGTTTAAAATGGAAATCATTTTAAGTAAAAACAACTAGCATAAGGAAAACCGACCAAACATATTCAGATTATGTTGATACTTTAGAAAAACAACCCATGGGTCATATGTGACATGTATGACTCAACCCCGCCTCAATCTGAGGTGCAGTGTGGCAAAAAATACTCAAAGTGTCTCACCTTTACTTGAAATGGAAAACATTAGAAGTGAAAACAATAACTCGCATACGGAAAACCAACCAAACACATTCTAATTCTATTGATACTTTATAAAAACTATTCATGAGTCATCTTTAACGTGTATGAGTCAACCCTACCTCAATCCGAGGTATGGTGTAGTCGGTATCACTCCAAGTGTATGTCATTTGTTTAAAATGGACATCATTTTAAGTGAAAACAACAATTAACATAAGGAAAACTGACCAAATGCATTTGGATTATGTTGATACTTTAGGAAAACGATCCATGGGTCATATGTGACATGTATGAGTCAACCCTGCCTCTATCCGGAGCACGGTGTGGCCAAAACCACTCAAAGTGTCTCTTTTTGTTTAAAATGAACATCATTTTAAGTGAAAAAAACAAATGATATATGAAAAACCAACCAAATGCATTCAGATTCTATTGAAAATTTAGGAAAACGATCCATGGGTCATATGTGATGTGTACGAGTCAACCCCGCCTCAATCCGAGATGCGGTGTGGCTGACACCACTCAAAGTGTCTCTCTTTGGTTTGAAATGGACAACATTATAAGTGGCACATGAGCCTTAGCCCGGTTGGTAAGGACTCTATAAGTGCATCCAAACGACCAGGGATCAAATCCAGGCATAGGCAGAATTTCCTGGGTACTATAGTAGTACTATAGCAGGAACTGTAGTCGTACTGTAGCAGGTACTGTGCAGTACTGTAGCAGGCACTGTAGCAGCACTGTTTGGCACTGTAGCAGCCGGAAATATGCCCCCGTTTGGGCCTTCGGGCCACCAATTTGGTCCCTGAGTCCTGTAAGGCCTTCGGGCCACCCAGGCCTTCGGGTTAGTAATGACTTTGTGCCACCTCAAGGCCTTTGGGCCACCTTAAGTGCAGATGCAAAACAAACAACCTACAAGGAACAAGCTCTACAAGGAGGATGAGCAAGGAGCTTTCACCATAGAAAAAGCTAAACGAATTTAAATAATGATAGGGTATGGCACCTACCATCGGGACAATCCTATGCATGCACGAGAATGCCTAGCCGAACAACCATGCGAAGGTGGAGAGCTGATTTCACAATGAAGATGCTAGGGTGGAGCAGTTCCAAGTAGTTTGTCTGGGTTGTATGTAATGTTTGAGCCTATGGGCAATGAATTCCTCTAAGGACTATGGGCCATGTAATACTTACACCAATGAGCCTTTTATGGGTTCCACCTCACCCATTGAAAGGTGTATTATCAAAATCAATAAAAAATTAAGGCCTTCGGGCCATTGGTAACAACATTTTAAGTGAAAACAACAACTGACATACAAAAAACTGACCAAACGCATTCAGATTCTGTTGAAACATTAGGAAAATGATTCATGGGTCATATGTGACATGTACAAGTCCACCCCACCTCAATATGAGGCGCGATGTGGCTGGTGTAACTCTAACAATCTCTATTTTGTTTAAAATGGACATCATTATAAGTAAAAAAAACTAACATACAGAAAACTGACCAAACGTATTCGGATTGTGTTGATACTTTAGAACAACAATCCATGGGTCATATGAGACGTGTAAAAGTCAACACCGCCTCAATCCAAGGTGATGTGTGGCCGAAACCACTCAAACAATCTCACCTTTATTTGAAATGGAAAACATTTTAACTGAAAACAAAAACTAGCATACGAAAATCAGACCAAACACATTCAGATTATGTTGATTCTTTATGAAAATGATTCATGAGTCATCTGTGACGTGTACAAGTCAACCTTGCCTCAATCTGGGGAATGGTGTAGCCGATATCACTCCAAGTGTATGTATTTTGTTTAAAATGGACATCACTTTAAGTAAAAACAACCGGTATACGGAAAACCTACCAAATTTAGTTTCCTTATATGGAGAGCCTGCTCTAGCGCCATTCCAATGGAGATGGCCATTAAATTCAAAGGTATTCCTCTAGCTTTGAAATGTTTCTATTGTGCTGCCCCTAAAGAGGAGTCCTCCTTCCACCTCATCTTCCAAAGTGACTGGGCGTGCTATATGTGGAATTGGATGGGGGAATTTATGGATACATCGGGGATGGTCACTTCGTAGAAGGAGTTCTTTCAGCACTAGTTCCATGGGGCCTCCACCAAGAATAAGGAAGATGGTAGGGTGATCCTCCTTCCTGCAGGTATCTGGAGTCTCTGGAAGGCGCACAACCAGGCACACCACCTTGGGTCTCACCACTCCTACCATGGTTTGCTTCTCCAGACTAGATTTCTCATCATTGAACTGGCCTCCCTTCATAAGCACCATGAAGATTCACCATCCCTCTATTGCTACATTAACAGAGCGGGTCTTCCAGCCTTTTCTGCTCCTCCGAAGCGTGGTGCCTAGGAGAGATAACACCACCCCTCTTATGGGCTCAAACTTAGCATTGATGGGGCCTATGGACAGGGGTAATGAAGGGAGGCGGGGCTGTTCAAGACCCTTCAGGATCATTCATTTTGGATTTCAATTCTTTTTACAGAGAAGGAGACTCCCTGGTGGCAGAAACCATGACGATGCATAGGGGACTTGAAATTTATCTTTCACAATCTCTTCCCTTGACATCAGTGGAAATAGACTCTAAAATAATTTGGGATTCCCTCAAGGGTGATATCCCCCCCTGTGGAAGATCACCTACATCATTAAAAATGCAGAGCACTGCTTTCTAGTGACACTAATGTCCTTCACACGTGGTGGGAGGGTAACCATTTGGCTGACGCTTTGGCCGCTATGGCGTCCCACAACCACAGTCTTTTGGTGTTCAACTGCCTTGGGTCTCTTCCTCCGGCCGGTGTGGACGCTGCTATTAAAGATGCTCTTGGGCTTCACTTCATCAGGCCCCTATGACATTTTCTATATGTTTTGACTCAGTTGGCTCTATTGGCTTTGTTGTTTATAGGTCCAGTGGGTTTCGTATCCTCACTGTCCTTGTTCAGGTCTTTGAAATTAAGAAATAATATTTTATTAGTCTATAGCAGGTGCTTATTGTTGTTAAGAATATATATAGGTGTATGTAGTTGAGTGTGGAGTGGTTTTGTTGGTGTATGTAGTTGAGTGTGCAGGTGGTTTTGTTGGTGTTGAGTGTAGCATGTGGTTTTGTTGGTGTATACAGGTGTTTGTTCTGTATTCCATGGTTTTGTTGAGTGTGCAAGAGTGGAGGAGATTCTAGGTGGCTGGTCTGCCAAATTCTAGTATTACACTATACCAACGATTTACTAAAACTGTTGGTATAGTGCTGTACATATTTTTACCATGGTTTCAGTAAACCATTGGTAAAACATGAAAATGATAGAATAATCCTATATACCAATGGTTATTTAAACCGTTGGGAAACTAGGATTACACTGCCAGTATTGCCAACAGCTTTCAAATTGTTGGGAATACTTTTATATGCCAACGATTATTTAAACCATTGGGAAAATATAGGATTACAATGAATTTCCCAACGGTTTTACTAAAACTGTTGGTAATGGTCTATCCTTACACCTTACTTTCCAACGGTTTTCCAAACCCTTTGTATGTAGTATACCAATGGTTTGACAACATTTACCAACAGTTTGAAACCGTTGGTAAAGCCTTAGTTTGCAGTAGTGTATGTAATTATAGAATAATAAAATTTCATATCTATTGATATTTATGAATAAGATATTAATTTTAAATTAAAGTGGATGATTTTTCTGATAGCTTACCTAACACACAACAACAGGTTTCTCTGAAATCTTATGTTGCACACAAGACTGAGTTATACAGAAAAATAATACATTATTAATATTATTATTTTAAATGGTAGTTAATGCCTAGCCCTTGTATTGTAGAGATTGAACAGGACTATATTATGTTTACAGATGTTTGTTAAATGTTTTTTTTACATTCATAAAATAAAATTTGGAGTCTTTAAATTAGAATAAAGCCAATTTTAAGCATAACATAATCTAGTATTTTTAAAAGGCAGTTTTACTGCCTCTTGATTGTGAATATTTCTTAAATATAGTTTTTGTCACTTTTATATGTTTTATTCAAAAAAATAAACTTCTTCTTCCAAATTGGGTAATAAAAATTTACCTTGAAATTTTTATATTTTTCTGATAAAATTTATATTTTAGTGAATAGTTAAAAATACCGCATTTTAATTCAAAAATGCCTTTTTTTTTCTAATTTGTTTGTGTTATTGGATTATCATTTGAATTGTTTTTGAAGTATATATAGATTTTTCTATCATTTAATCCAATTTTTGTCATTTTAAGTATTTTCACATTAAAATTTGATATAAACAAGTTTCAATATTTTGATGTTTTTTACTTTTCAAAAACCCCTTTTCTCATTCTGATAAGGGGATTAATTTTAAAATGAATTTTTCCACTTTTGTGAATTTAATTTTAAAAAACTAACATACATTTTTGAAATGAGTATAAAAAATTTGGTTTAATAATATCAAAATAATTTTTTGTGAACAGTAACTTTAGTATTTTATTTACCATGGTTAAAGTGTAAATCAGGTAAATAAGGTTGAAAATAATATTATAATAATATAAAACTTCCATAACACTTGTCCTTATCTTATTAGATGAGTTATGTTTAACCAAGAAAACCCTTGGGAAGAAAATTTGGCCTTTTGGATCCACTTGGGTGTGATAATGGGATTTATAACATTTAATTTAATATAAACGAAAAAATATCATAAACATGACTCTTATTATTAAAACAATTTTAATATGGAGTTATAGAAGTGATATATTCAACTATAAATAGTAATTATAAAGATAAAAATATTAAATATATCATTTTATTTTATTTATAATTATTATATATTAAATAATTAAATTTAATTATGACACAATGATTATATAGTGATTGTCTTATTAGTGAAAGAACCAAATAAATGATATTATAAATATTAAAATAAATAATATTTGACATAATTTATGTCATCTATGAATTTTATAGGTTAATAAGACATGTTTTAAGACTATTTAATGGTTTTTAATGAAGTTATCACTCTTATGAAGTTTATTAAAATTCAACCAAGTGAATTGTGTCAAATTGACATAATTGATATTTTATGAAAATAATAATTTATTAAATTAGTTAAAAATATTGAAAATATTTAAAAATAAAAAAGTGGATATTATAATGTCTAAAAGTTCATAAATTATTCATTTATATAAAATTTACCCCATATAATTAAAATTTATAGTCTCTTATCATTTAAAAGTTTGTCACCTTAATTAAAATTAAAAGAGAATAATTAAGGTTAAATCGAAAAGATAATATTTAAAATAAAATTAATAAATGTATAAAAATTATTTTATGAAAGGATTTAGAACTATACTCATCTTATATTTTAAATAAATGTGTTTTGTAAGTTTTTTAATCGAAATTGACTTTATATTAATTTAATAATTTTAATAATTCCATGGGTGCCCCTCCCCTCTCATTTAAAAAGGCATCCATTCCTCTCTATTAATAATAATTAAATAGAATTTTGGTTTGTCCATTATCTTCCCAATACTCTTCCATGAATCCCTATACACTTTCTTAAGGACTTATCTTAGTAAGAACACCCTTTTTAGAAGGGTTAAGGTGTTCTTGAAAGGTGATCAACCGAAGAAGAGGTATCATTTTCCTTAAGTATTTCTATTTTATTTCTTCTTCCACTTCCTTAAAATCTACTATAACCATGATGAAATATTAAATCCATTATAATCAATAAAATTAGATGTTATTATGTTAATATCAACACCTAAATCCATCTCCACTTCCATTAAATGGGAAAGGAATTAATCATTCGTGCGTATGTGTGAACTATCACCTCCACGAACCGATCTATTTCTTTTTTCCATAACCATCTCTCATGACTGGTTATAATAGTGTAATTAATGTTAATATGTGATATTCATGAAATATTAGTAATTATAATATACAATACATCAATTACGTTCATATTTCCATGCACATAAAAATGATAACATCATTGGTGCGTATGTGTGAACTATCACCTCAAAAAAGCGATGTGACTCGTTTTTATTTTTTATATCAATTGTATGATATATATAAGTATATTTAAATTATTAATATTATATTTATGATTCTATGATCATTTTTTAAACATAAAATTATACTTACATTCTTTCCATAATGATCAATGAAAAATGGAAAACGTTACTCATGCATACGTATGACTTACCATCTCCATGATTATAACAATGTTCATTTTTCATAACCATACTTCATGGTTTTATTTAAGTGTATAATTTACGTATAAAAATGATAAATTAAGGAATATTATTATGGGTATTATGAACTTATGACCACATGGACTAGTGACATCATACCATGTTCATTTTCAACTCAAGTACTGAATATCGACAAAACATCCAATATGATCTTAAATAATTATATAATTGTTATAATATGGTAATAAGTGATATAAATTTAATAATAAACATGAAAAAGGTTATCAATCAAGTATAAATTAACCTAATTTTTTTATTCAGGAAGAAGAGGGAACATACTTTATGAATCGAACTCAAGGTGAGGGACTTCGTCTCAATCTCCTTTCATAAAGGCAATTTTTGATAATATACACCTCATTATTTTATGCGGTGTATAATAAACCCTATGAATATTAATTTCATTAAAAAGTTTTTAAAATGAAATATTTTTTATACGAATTATTTCAGAAAATGAAAAAAATATTGTTTACCACCATAAAAATTATTTGATATTTGGATTCCTCTATAAGCCTTAATATTTTTTTAAAAGGAGAAATAAATCTATTATTCCATTTTTTGGGTATTTTGGTATTGAAAATGGTTTTCAAGGTGGATTGACTATTTCAATATCTTGAAATTATTTATTGTGATTAAAAATGAAATTTTATGAGTGAAATGTTGATAATTGAAATCTTTTGTTTGTTATGATTATAAAATGGTACTTATACATTTGACATGTGGTTACGTGAAAAACTAAAGATGGGTGGATATATAATAAACTAAATATGGGTGGTTCCATGTTAACCCAAGGACGAGTGGTTAGGTTATCACCTCTAATGCATTATGAATGGAAGTCAGCCGTATGACTATTCCATTTAGTGATATGTGTGAAAGTCGACCATATGGTTATTCTATTTTTGTATGATTAGTTCCCAAGTTTCCCTTATATGTTACTTTATATTGGTTTTAAAGTAATATTTTTATTAAAAAGATTGTATTCAATGATCTTATATTCAATAAAGTGTAATTACTACTTCTTAAATGTGAAAATTATTACTTTATGCCAATGTATTCATGGTTTACATGTTTTCAAAAGACTAAAAATTTTCTTTCTTTTTGTATCCCTTATTAATATTTTTATTCTCATCCTATGTTTTGAAATTCATTTCATATGAATTAAATAATAATAGAGTCAATGATGGGATCAAGGAAACGTTTTTCTGCATAAAAATAAAATGAAACCATGTTTCCTTTTAAAAATTTTTGTATTATGAAAAAATGGATAGGTAGTAGAAGTGTCTACTTTCTAATATTTAAGTTTTTATGTATGATTTATGACCTAATTCTATAGATCTATAAACCTGAAAATATCCAAGATTTGAATTAAAGTCAAATTATTAGCTTATCTCAAGATTATGTAATGTTTAAGGATGGGGCCTTATAGTTGGTATCAGAGGCTGGTTTAGATAAATTTAGGGTTTAGGATATTGTTAATAGAACATCCATAATTGTTTTTTTTCTTTAAAGTCAAATTGAAATGATATAGAATTTTAATATTACCATTTTTATTCATCTATGATATGTTTGTTCAGAATGGTTTTCCACAAAGAAAATAAGGCAACTGTACTGGGAAGGCATATAGAGGAAAACAACCTTCCAAATCAGCATCCTGGGATGGTCAGAATCAGAACTGAATAATTTTTTACAGTGATGGCCTAGTTGACTCAGATGATAAATGGTAGTGGTATTTGTGAATTAGATCAATCAGATCAGCCATAGAAGAATATTTTAGTAGTGGAGCATTTCATAAGGCTACATCCTCTTTCATTCAAAGGATCATCTGACCCTGTAGATGATGAAGAGTGTATTAAAGCACTAGAAAATATTTTTTTGATATAATGGGGTGTTAATATAATCAAAAGTTTAGTCTTAATATTTATAATTTTAAAGGTGAAGCCAATTATTGGTGGAAAATGGTTAAAAATACTAGTGTAAGTGAAAATATTGACCCCATGGAATGGGATGAATTTAAAAACATATTCCTTAAGAAAATTTTTCCAAATTCTATTTGAAATAGGATTGAAAATAAATTCTTCGAATCGAGAAAAAAGGAGGACAATTCTATGGATATATATATGGAGGAAATTTCACAAGTTTTTAAAGGTTCATCTAAAATTTTATCTGGGATATTGATAGTAAGATAAATCAGTTTTACTTCAGATTGAGCCCAAAATATATAAGGGAATTAGCTTCCAGTGAGTTCAAAATCTATGAGAAACTTTTACGATGTGACGAGAAGGAAAAAATGTAGTTTTTTGAGGATAATTTGTTTCACGAGAGAAAGAAAAATAAGTGATCCCATTGGAAGGAAATGGGAAAGAATTCATCAAATAAGTCTAGAGGTAAGAAAACTAAATTTAAAACCTATGAGATATGTGGTAAAAAGAATCCTAGAAAATGTATATGAAAGTATGGAAAGTGCTTATGATGTAGAAATATTGGTCATATTTCTCATAACTATAAGGAATATAATCAAGCAGGAAATGAAAAACCAGTGGTAAGATGTTTCAATTTCAAGGAGTTAGGGAATTATGCCAATGTGTGCCCAAAGTTGATTACCTTGGGTGGAAAAAGGAAATATAGAAAGAATAATGGTGTGAAAAAATCATTTTCTATGAATATAGTTTATGTGGGACCATCAAATGAAGCGGTGAAAATTATTTTAAAAGTTTTTTCAATGTATACCAATACTCTCTTTGACTCTGTAACGTCACATTCTTTCATTTCTAAGAGCTTTGAAAGTAAATTGGAAATATTACCACATGAATGTGGTATATAACTTTTGGAAAAAACCCTAGGTAGAAGTATTAAAGCAACCAAGATTTATGGGAATATTCATATTATCACTAGTGAGATGGTATTTCCTTAAAACCTTGTTGAACTTCCCATATTGGAATTTAATATCATTTTGGGTATGGATTGGCTTTCAGTTTATAATGCTAAAATATATTTTAAAACCAAGAAATTTTTATTCAATGATTTCATAAATTTGATAACATACCAATAATATGATATATTGATTAAAAATGGAAGTTAAATCTATCTAGATTATGTTGTTGAAAGGAAAGAAAGAGTTTTGATTAGTGAAATTATAGTAGTGAATGAATTTACATAGGTTTCTCCTAATGGATTTCATAGTATTGTTCTTGATTGGGAGGTTGAATTTACCATTGATTTTGTGCCTAATTCTAATCTTATCTCTGAACCCCCTTATCAAATGACTCAAGTAGAAATCATGAAATTAAAAAAAGTGTTGCAAGAATTTCTGGATAAAGGATTCATTCAACCTAGCACTTGGGGTGCTCCTATTTTAATTGTGAAAAAACAAGGATGGGTCTATGAGACTTTTTATTGATTAAAGAGCCTTGAATCACATCACTGTTAATAACAAGTATCCTTTTCCTCATATCGATGATTGGTTTGATCAGCTCCAATGAGCTTAGAATTTTTTAAAGATTGATTTGAGTTACGATTACTATCAGCTAAAGGTGAAGGAGGATGACATTCCCAAGATATAATTTATTGATGCATAGAGTCTTTCATCAGCTTTTATGAATCTCATGAATATAGTATTTTATCAGTTTTTGGATCAATTTTTTGGTTGTGTTTATTGATGATATATTTTTATATTATAAAATACAGAAGGAATATGAAATTTACTTAAGTATTGTTTTGAAAACCTTAAAAGAAAATAAAATTTATGGAAAGTTTAATATGAATGAATTGTGGTTGCAAAAAAATTCTTTTCTTAGTCATATTGTTTCTAAAGATGGAATAACAATAGAACCTTCTAAAATTTTTTTTGGTGAAGAGTGGCCAAGACCTACCAATATCATAGAGATTCAATGTTTTATTAATTAGAGGGTTATTACTGAAGTATTTTTGAAAAACTTTCTCGGTTATATAGTATACTAACTAAGTTAACATGTAAGGGAGTTAAGTTCATATGGAAAAAAGAATGTGATTGTTGTTTTCAGGAACAGAAATGAAGACTGATAAATTCTCTAGTTATTTCCTAATGTAAAATGATTAGGTAATTTATTATTATTCATGTTAGTTGAAACTTCATGAGATAAATTCCCATATACATAATTTGGAATTATCTATTGTTGTTTTTGCATTAAAAATTTGGAGGAATCATTTGTATGGCGTAAAGTGTGAAATATATACTGATCACAAAAGTTTGAAGAATATATTCACTCATAAATAATTGAACATGAGACAAAAATTATGGCATGAATTAATCAAGGATTATGATTTCACAATTAATTACCATCCATGATGAGAATATAAAGTGGCTAATGATTTGAGTTGAAAGAATAATACTAAATTAACCATGATATGTTTGGAACAAGATATTTTGGTTAAGTATTAGATGAATTTTGGATTGGAAGTTGGTGGTGTAGGAAATTCATCTATTTTGTTTTAGGTGTCTATGAAATCATCTCAATCAGACAAAATTAATCATGCATAGAAGGAAGACAATAAGTTACAGAAAAAGGGAGAATTGGTTTAGAAGGTTAAGTTTATTGAATTTAACATTGATAAAGACCATGTTTTGAGGTTTGGGAAGAGATTATGTGTTCCTTGTGATTTAGAGTTGAAGAAAGAGTATTTATGTGAAGCTAATAGTTCTTCATTTTGAGTTCATCCTAGCATTACTAAGATGTTTTTACTATGAAGTGTTTGAATTTTCAACAGGTGAATGCAGAATGATAGTTTCTGAAGGGGATACTTCATCCTATTGTAGTATGATATTGGAAATGGTAACATATATCCATATATTTTGTAGTGGGATTACCAAATAATTCTCAAGGTAGTAATGGAATATGTGTTATTGTTGACCGATTGTCTAAATCTTCTCATTTTATTCCTATTCGAGATACTCTATCTCTAGATCAGGTTTCACGGTTGCATGTTAAAGTAATAGTTAGGTTACCTAGAGTTCCTCTGTCTATTGTATCTAATCATTATCCCAATTTTAGTTCTAACTTTTGGAAAGGCCTTTAGAAATCATTGGGGACTAAATTAAATTTCAGTAAATCTTTTCATCCTTAATCAGATGGGAATATAGGATGAAAAATTCAATCCTTGGAGGATATGCCATGTGCTTGTTCAATGGACTACGAGGAATATTGGGAATAATATATTTCTTTGATTGAGTTTTCTTACAACAAGAGTTTTCACTCCAGTATACATACGGCATCATTGAGGCATTATATGGAAAGTGCTGCCGAAATAAAGCTTTTTGGGATGGAGTAGGTGAAAGGAATTTGATGAGACCAAAATTTGTAGAAGAGAAGGCAAAAAAATTTAAGTTGATTCAGATGCATATGAGGATAGATCAGAGTAGATAGAAAATTTATGAGGATAACTGGAAGAAGGATCTTTCGTTCGATGTATGTGATCATCTGTTTCTTAAAGTTTCACCCTGGAAAAGTGTGATGCATTTTAGTAAGAAAGGGAAGTTATGTATGGGGTTCATTAGACCCTATAAAATCCTAGAGAAAGATGGATCAGTTGCTTACTGAGTGTCTTTTCCTCTATGTTTATCCCAGGTACACAATGTTTTTAATGTTTCAATTATAAGGAAGTATATGCTAGATTCATCTCATGTTTTGAGTATAGAAATAGTTCAGTTGGAAGAAAAAACATTCTTATAAGGAACATCCAGTCCAGATTCTATACCGTAGAGAGAATGTGTTGCAGAATAAGGTTATTTCTCAGGTTAATTTTTTATGAAAAAACTATATATTCAAAGAGACAACAAGGGGATTTGAAAATACTATAAAAGAGGGATACCCCCTCTTATTTGATAAGTGAACAAAATTGTTGGGATGTAAGTTCCAAAAGGGGGAAGGATGTAAAATATCAAGTAATTATAGAATAAAACATTTTCATATCTATTAATATTTATGAATAAGATATTAATTTTACATTAAAGGGGATATTTTTTCCGATAGCGTACTTGGAACACAATAATGGGTTTCTCTGAAAACTTACGTTGCACACAAGACTGAGTTATAATGAAAATGAATACATTATTAATATAATTATTTTAAATGGTAGTTAACGCCTAGCCGTTGTATTAGAGGGAATGAATAGAACTAACTATATTATGTTCAGACATATTTGTTAAATGTTTTTTACATTCATCAATAATTTTACAGTCTTAAAATTAGAATAAATACAATTTTAAGTATAAAATACTCTAATATTTTTAAAAGGTAGTTTTACTGTCTTTTGACGGTAAACCCTTTTTAAATATTGTTTTTTTAAATTTTATATGTTCATATTTAATAAATAAACATCTTTTTTGGAATTGGGACATCAATATTTACTTTGATGAAATTTTTGTATTTTTCTTATGAAAGTTTTATTTTAATGAATAATGAAAAATTCTGTTTTTTAATTCAAAAATTCCTTTTTGTCTAATTTATTTGTATTGTTAGATTACCATTTTATTTTTTTGAAGTATATTTAGATCATGTTTTATCATTTAATCCAATGTTGTTCATTGTAAGTATTTTTACATTGAAGTTTGATATAAACACATGTAAATGTTTTGATTGTTTTTACTTTTTAAAGAACCGTTTTTCATTCATACAACGAGATTAATTTTAAAATTAAAATTTCCACTTCTATAAATTTAATTTTAAAAAACTAACATACATATTTTAAATGAGTATAAAAAATATTGTTTAATAAGATCAAAATAATTTTTGGTGAATAGTAACTTTAGTATTTTATTTACCACGGTTAAAGTGTAAATCTGGTAAATAAGGGTAAAAATATTATTATAATAATATAAAACCACTTTAACACTTTTCTTAATCTTATTGGAGGAGTTATAACTGACCAAAAAAACCCTTGATATAAAAATTTGGTCTTTTTGATCCACCTGGGCATGATAATGACATTTATAACATTTAATTTAAAGTAAAGGAAAAAATATTATAAACCTGAATATTATTACTAAAAAATTTTAATATGGGGTTATATATGTAATATATTCGACTATAAAAAGTCATTATGATGATAAAAATATTAACTACATTATGGTATTTTATTTATAATTTTTATATGTTAAATAAATTAATTTAATTATGACACAATGATGATACAATGATTGTCTTATTAATGAAGGAATAAAAAAAATGATATTATAAAAATTAATATAAATAATATTTGACATAATTTATGTAATACATGAATTTTATAGGTTAATATGACATGTTATAAGACAATTTAATGTTGTTTTGAAGTTATCTCTCTCTTGTATTTTATTTAAATTCAACAAAGTGAATAGTGTCAAATTGACATACTTGACATTTTATAAAAAAATAATTTATTAAATTAGTTAAAAATATTGAAAATATTTTAAAATTAAAAAGCGTTTATTATAAGGTCTAAAATTTCACAAATTATCCATTTATAGGAAATTGACCCCATATAAGTTAAATTTATACCCTCATAATATTTAAAATTTTGTCACTACAATTAAAATTAAAAGAGAATAATTAAGGGTAAACCAAAAAATAATATTTAAAATAAATTAAATACATGTATAAAAATTATTATATGATAAGATTTAGAACTATCCTCATATTATCTTTAAAATAAATGAGTTTTGACCTTTTGGTGTTGAAATTGATTTTATATTAATTTAATAAATTTAATAATTCCAAGGGTGCTCACCTCCTCTCATATAAAAGAAACCCTTTCCTCTCTATTAATCATAGTTCAAAAACATTTTGGTTCATCCATGATCTGCCCAAAACACTTCCTTGAATCCCTATCCACATTCTTGAGGACAGAGCTTAGCCAGAACACCCTTTTAGAAGTGTTAAGGTGTTCTTCATAGGTGATCAACTAAAGAAGAGGTATCATTTTCATTAAGTATTTCTATTTTATTTCTTCTTACACTTCTTTCAAATATCCTCTAAACATGATGAGATAATAACTACATTATCCTCAATATAATTAGATTTTATTCTGTTAATATCGTCACCTAAATTCATCTCCACTCCCAAATGATCATCATGATATGGCCGGGAGTGGAAATGAACAATTTTTTATAGTGGTGACTCAGTTGACTCAGGCAATAAATAGTGGTGGTGTTCATGCTTGAGATCATCCAGATCAACCATAGATGAATATTTATGTAGTAGATCATTTCATGTGGAAACATACCCCATCATTTTGGGGATAATCTGACCCTGTGTAATATGAAGGGTGGATTAAAGCACAAAGAAATATTTTTGGTGTGATGGGATGTTTAGACAATCAAAAGGTTAGTTTTTCTATTTATCTTTTTGAAGGTGAATCCGATCGGTAGTGGTAAATAGTTAAAAATAATAGAGGAAGTAAAGGTATTGATACCATGGAATGCGATGAATTTTAAAACAACTTCATTGATAAATATTTTCCTAATGAAATTTTACTTAGGATAGAAAATAAATTCTTGGAATTGCTAAAAAAGCGGTGACAGATATGTTACAGGGTTTTTCAATGTATGTCAACACTCTATTTAACTTTGGATCTTCATATTCTTTCATTTAAAAGAGATTTTCAAGTAAATTGGAAATATTACCGTGTTAATGTGATATATAGATTTTGGTAAAAAACCCAAGTGGACGTATTTAAGCAACCATGATTTATGGAAAACTTTATATTATCATTAGTGGGATGGTCTTTCCTACAAATCTTGTTGAACTTACCGTAGTGGAATTTGATATGGTTTTGGGTTTGGATTGTATTTCTATTTACCATGCTAAAATAGATTTTAAATACAAGATAATTTTTTTAATAAATCAATACCTTTTATAATATACCAAAAATATAATATATGTATTAAATATGGTAGTGAAAGTTATTTAGCACATGTTGTTGAAAGGAAAGAAATAGTTTTGATTAGTGACATTCGAGCAGTGAATGAATTTACAGAAGTTTTTTTGGATGAATTTCCTGGTAATGTTCCTGATCAGGAGGTTGAATTTACCATTGATTTATTCCTGAGTATAATACTATTTCTAAAACCTCTTTTCGGATGGCTCAAGTAGAACTGGTGGAATTGAAAAAACAGTTGCAATAATTGCTTGATAAGGGATTCATTCGACTCAAAACTTCCACATGGGGTGCTCTAATTTTATTTTTGAAAAAGATAGATGGTCCTATGAGACTTTGTATTGATTAAAGAACCTTTACTAACATAAATATTAAGAACATGTATCCTTTGACTCAAATCAATGATTTTTTGATCAGTTCCATGGAGCTCAGTATTTTTCAAAGATTGATTTGAGGTCTAGGTACTGTCAGCTGAAGGTGAAGGAGGGTGTCATTCCAAAGAGGGTGTTCCAAACAAGATATTGGCATTATGAGTTTGCAGTTATTCCCATGGGGTTATATAATTACCCTACTATATTAATGAATCTCATGAATATAGTCTTTCATCAATTTTTGGATTAGTTTGTGGTTGTGTTTATAGATGATATTTTGGTGTATTCTAAAAACCAAAAGGAACATGAAAATCACTTAAGGATTGTTTTGAAAACATTTAAAGAATAGAAACTTTATATAATGTTTAGTAAGAGTGAATTTTGGCTGAAAAAATTTCTTTCCTTGGTTATATTATTTCATAAGATGACATAACTATGGACCCTTGTAAAAAAAAATTTATTGACGTGTGGCTAAGACCTACCAATATCATAGAGATTCGAAGTTTTCTTGGATTAGCTAGTTATTAACAAAGTTTTTTTGAAAAATTTTCTTGGATATCTATATTACTAACTAAGTTAACACGTAAGAGAGTTAAGTTCATTTGGACAAAAGAATGTTATGTATTTTTTCAGGAAGTGAAAAGAAGACTGATAAATGCTCCAGTTTTAGCCCTTCCTTCTTGAAATGGTGAATTTATTATATTCAGTGATGCTTCATTGAAAGTACTTGGTTGTGTCTTAATGAAGAATGATCAGGTAATTGATTATGCTTCACATCTTTTGAAACCTAATGAGTTAAATTACCCTACACATGATTTGGAATTAGCTGCTTTTTTTTCATTAAAAATTAGAAGGCATCATATGTATAATGTAAAGTGTGAAATATATACTGATCATAAAATTTTGAAGTATATATTCAATTAGAAATAATTGAACATGATACAATAGAGATGAATAGAATTAATCAAGAATTATGCTTTCCCTATTCATTACCATCCAGAAAAAGAAAATAAATTGGCTGATGCTTTGAGTTGATAGAGTAATGCTACATTAACCATGATATGTTTGGAATGAGATCATTTGGATAATAATTTGATGAATTTTATCTTGGAAGTTTTTGGTGTAATAAATTACTCTATTTTGTTACAGGTGTCAGTGAAATCATATCTATTAGGTAGAATTACGTAACCATAGATGGAAGATAGTAAGTTAGAGAAAAATGTATAATTAGTTTAGAAGGGTTAGTTTCTAAATTTAACATTGATATAGACTATGTTTTGAGGTTTGGGAAGAGATTATGTGTTAATTGTGATTCACAGTTGAAGAAATAGTTGTTATGTGAAGTTCATAGTTCTCTATTTTTCATTCATCTTGATAGTACTAATATGTACAGAGATCTTTGAGAATATTACTGGTGAGATGGTATAAAAAGAGATATTACTGATTTTTCTATTAATTGTTTGACTTTTTAGCTGGTGAAAATAGAAAGAAAGTTTCCAATGGGGATGCTTCATCCTTTTCTAGTACCACAGTAGAAATGGTAAAATATATTCATGGATTTTTTAGTGGGACTACGAAAGACTTATTGAGGTAACAATGTGATCTGGGTTATTGTTGATCAATTGACTAAATCTGCTCATTTTGTTCCTATTTGAGATACTTTTTCTCAAGATCAACTTTTTCGGTTTTATCTTAAAGAGATAGTGAGATTACATGGGGTTCCTCTCTCCATTATATCTAATTGTGATCCCAAGTTCACTTATAACTTTTGAAAAGTAATTTAAAAGTCATTGGGAACTGAATTAAATTTCACTACAACTTTTTATCCTCTATCATATGGTCAGATTGGATGAAAAATTGAGTCCTTGGAGGACATTCTATGTGCTTATTCAATGGATTACTAGGTAAGTTAAGATCAAAATACTTATTTGTTTGAGTTTTATTATAATAACTGTTTTCATTCTAATATAAAGATGTCACCATTTGAGGCATTATATGGAAAGAGGTGTTGAACTCCATCTTTTTCGAATGAATTAGGTGAAATTATGTTGATTATTGAAGAATTGGTAGAATAAATGGGTGGAAAAATTCAGTTTACTCAGAAGCATATGGGGATAGCTCTGAGAAGGCAGAAAAGTCATGCAGATGACCAGAGGAAGGATCTTTCTTTCTAGGTAGGTGATCATGACTTTCTAAAAGTTTCACCATGGAAAAGTGTGATACATTTTGGTAAGAAACAGAAGATGAGTCTGAGGTTCATTACACCCTATGAAATCCTAGAGAATCTTGGATCAGTTTTCAACCAATTGGTTTGGCCTCAGATTTTATCCCAGGTACATAATGTTTTTCATGTTTTAATGTTAAGAAAGTATATTCCTAATTCATCGCATGTTTTGAGTATAAAAGTAGTTCAGTTAGAAGAGAAATATTTCTTATGAGAAATATCCGGTCCATATTCTTAATAGTAGAGAGAAAGTGTTGAAAAATAAGGTTATTTTTTAGGTTAAGGTTTAAAAAAAAACCATATGGTTAAAGTGGAAACATGAGAATCTGAAAATTTTTGAAGGTGGAATACCCCCACTTATTTGATAAGTGAATAAAATTGCGAGGACACAATTTCCAAAATTGGGGAAGGATGTAACAACCTAGGTAATTATAGAATTAGACATTTTCATATCTACTAATATTTATGAATAAGATATTAATTTTATTTTAAAGGGGATGTTTTGTACGATAACATAACCGACAAACAACAATGGGTTTCCATGAAATATTATGTTGCACACAAGACTGAGTTATACTAAAAAACAATACATTATTAATATTATTATTTTAAATGGTAGTTTACGCCTAGCCATTTTATTGGAAGGAATGAACATAATTAATTATATTATGTTTACCCATGTTTGTTAATTTTTTTATTCATTCATCAAATAAATTTTAGAGTCTTAAATTGAGAATAAATCCAATTTTAAGCATAATATACTCTAATATCTTTAAAAGGTAGTTTCACCACATTTGGTCAGTGAACCTTTTTTAAATATAGTTTTTTTTTATTTTTATACATTATATTTGAAAAAATAAACTTCTTATTTTGAATAGGGACATAAAAATTTAAATTATTGAAATTTTAGTATTTTTCTGATAAAATTTATATTTTAATGAATAATAAAAAATACTGCATTTTAATTCAAAACTACATTTTTGAATAATTTATTTGTACTATTAAATTATTAGTTGAATTTTCTTTGAAGTATATTGAGAATATATTTTTATCATTTTATCCAATCTTGGTGATTGGATGTATTTTCACAATGAAATTTGATATAAACATATGTTAATATTTTGAGGGATTTTACTTTTAAAAACTCGTTTTCTCATTCCGACAATGAGATTAATTTTAAAATCAATTTTCCATTTTTGTGAATTGAATTTTTAAAAGCACACATACATCATTGATACCAGTATAAAAAATTTTGTTTAATAAGATCAAAATAATTTTTGGTGAATAGTAACTTTTGAATTTTGTTTACCACAGTTAAAGGATAAATCAAGTAAATAAGGATAAAAATAATATTATAATAATATAAAACTATCTTAAAACTTGTCCTAATATTATTTGATATGTTATGGATGACTAAAAAAACCCTTGGAATTAAAATATGGCGTTTGGGATCCACCTAGGCATGATAATGACATTTATAACATTGAATTTAAAGTAAAGGAAAAAATATCATAAACATGACCCTTATTACTAAAACAATTTTAATATGGGGTTATAGTAGTGATATCTTCAACTAAAAATAGTAATTACAAATATAAAAATATTACCCACATCATGGTATTTTATTTACAATTTTTGGATATCAAATAATTATATTTAATTATGACATAATGATGATGCAGTAATTGTATTTTTAACGAAAGAATCAAATAAATGATATCATAAATATTACAATAACTAATATTTGACATAATTTATGTCATCCATGAATTTTATAGGTTAATATGACATTTTATAAGACTATTAAATGGTTTTTTCTAAGTTATCTCTATGTTGGATTTTATTTAAATTCAATAAATTGAATAGTGTCAAATTGAAATAACTGATATTTTATAAAAATAATAATATATTAAATTAGTTAAAAATCCTGAAAATATATTAAAATTCAAAATTAGATATGATAAGGTCTAAAAGTTTATAAAGTATTCATTTATGGAAAATGTATCCAATACAAGTAAATTTTATAGCCTCTTTATATTTAAAATGTTGTGACCATGATTAAAATTAAAAGAGAATAATTAAGGGTAAACCGAAAGGATAATATTTAAAAATAAATAAATACACGTATGAAAATTATTGTATGAGAGGATTTCGAACTATACTCATATTATCTTCAAAATAAATGAATTTTGGTCCTTTTTTATTCAAAATTGATTTTTTATTAATTTATTACTTTTAATAATTAAAAGGGTTCCCCTCCCCCTTATAAAAAGGCATCCATTCCTTTCTTTTACTCACAGTAGCAAAGACTTTTATTTCAGCCCATATATGAACAAAAATCTTCCTAGAATCACTATACCATTTCTTGAGGACTTAGATTAGTAAGAACACCCTTCTTAGAAGTGTAAAGGTGTCCTTCAAAGGTGATCAACTGAAGAAGAGTTATCTTTTTCTTTAAGTATTTCTATTATATTTATTATTCCACTTCCCTAAAATATAATATAACTTTGATGAGATAAAAACTCAACTATCCTCAATATAATTTGATGTGATTATGTTAATATCATCACCTAAACCCTTCTCCACTTCCATTAAATGGGAATGAAATTAATCATGTGTGTGTACGTGTGAACTATCACCTCCACAAACCGATCTAATTTGTTTCCCATAACCATATCTCATGAGTGGTATACTAATTTAATTAATGTTAATATGTGATATTAATGACATATTAATCATTATAAGATATAATACATCAATTACATTCATACTTCCATGCACATAAAAACGATAATGTCGTTCGTGCATACGTGTGAACTATCACTTCCACAAACTGATGTGACTCGTTTTTATTTTTTATATCAATTTTATGATATATATAGGTATATTTAAATGATTTATATTATATTAATGATGTTATTATAATTATGGAAAGATAACATAATACTTACCTTCTTTCCATAATGATCAATGTTGAATGGAAAATGTTACTTATGCATACGTACGACTTACCGTCTCCATGGTTATAACATTGTTCATTTTTCATAACCATAATTCATGGTTTGATTTAAGGGAATAATTTAAGAATAAAAATGATAATGTTATGAATATTATTCTGGGTATTAAGGACTTATAACCACATGAACTAGTGACATCATACCATGTTCATTTTTGTCTCAAGTACCTAATATTGACAAAAAGTACAATATGAACTTAAATAATTAAATAATTGTTAAAATATTGTAATAAGTGATATAAGTGGAATAATAAACATGAAAAAGTTTCTCAATCAAGTATAAATTAACCAAATTTTATTATTGAGGAAGAAAATTGAACATACTTGATGAATCGAACTCATGGTCAGGGACTTTGTCTCAATATCCTTTCATTGAGGCATATTTTGATAGTATACACCTCATTTTTTTATAAAATGTATAATCAAACCTTTGAATTTTAATTTCATTAAATAGTTTTGAAAAGGGAATATTTTTTATTCGAAGCGTTTCACTAAACGAAAAAGGAATGTTTTTAACATATGTGATGACAACGTCTTCTCCACAACCGTAACCATCATTTGATATTTGGATTCCTCTATAAGCCTTAATATTTTTTAGAAGGAAAAAAGAAACCCCTTATTCCATTTTTGGGTGTTTTGATATTGAAAATGGTTTTTAATGTGTATTGAAAATTTCAATATCTTAAAATGATTTCTTGTGAATGAAAATGAAATTTTATGAGTGAAATGTTGACAATTACAATATTTTTCGTGTTATGATTATATAATGGTACTTGGACATTTATCTAGTGGTTATGTAATAAAAAAATATGAGTGGTTACGTGATAAACTAAACATGGTTGGTTCTATGATAAACCAAGGACATGTTCTTATGTTATCACCTCCAATTCATTGGGTATTGATGTCGGCCGTATGGCTATGACATTTAGTGATATGTGTAAAAGTTTACCATATGGTTTTTCATTTGGTTATGATTATGTCCCAAGTTAACTTTATATGTTATATGTTACTTTATATGGGTTTTTAGGTAATCATTTTTTTATAAAAGGGTAAGAAACAAGCTTATATTCAGTGAAGTGTAATTACTAATTCTAAAAGGTAAAAATTATTACTTTATGATAAAGTATTCATGGTTTACATGTTTTTTCAAGACTAAATGTTTTCTTTATTTGTGTATCCCTTAATGATATTTTTATTCTCATCTTGGTTTTTAAATTTTTTTTCATAGGACTTAAAGAAGAATAGAGTCAAGGATGACATCAAAGAAAATTTATACTGTTTAAACATGAAATGAAACCCTATTTCATTTTAAAAGTTTTTGGTTTTATGAAAAAAATTAATAGTGAGTAGAAGTGTCTACTTAGTAATATTTAATTTTTTATGTATGAGTTATGAACTATTTCTATAAAGATATAAAGCTGAAAATATCCTTGATGTGAATTAAATTGAAATTATTGACTTATCTCAAGATTATGTAATGTCTAAGGCTGGGGCCATATAATTATACTCCATGAAACTTTATAAATTATTTAATGTATATTTTGGAAATCTGTTTTTGAGATAAATATTATATAAAATAGATGAAGTGTGCTAAATTTTTAAGGATATTGAATACAACCCATATATAATTATTACCTTTAGATGTTTTGTGGAGTATAATGAAAAAAATACATGGTGTTGTTTCCCTATAATCATTCTATTATGGGTAAAGGTTGTAACATATTATAAGGGATTTTCCTCTCATCCTTAACTTGTTGAAATACCAACAACTGAGATAAGAATTTTTTAATATCTCTATTCTTTCCATCCCACCAGAAATACTCTTTCAGACCACTATACATATTTATAATTCTATTACAAATATATAATGAAGAAATTTGATATTTCTATAACAACTATTTCTTCAAATCTAGTATGGACGCAACACATACACGGTCCCTGAGCCTTATCATTCCATTATGATTAAGTTAAATCTCAGGAACATTTCGCATCTTCTTTTAAAGCTCCACATATTCCTTCTCCACCTATTTAATATTTACTTGGATAGATGATTGAACACTTATTTTAGAAATATACTATTTCTCCCCTTCCTTACTAATCTTGAGATATACACTTTGAAAATTGGGAAATATTGGAGCTTTCTTTATCCTCATAAAGGATAATATTGCATGATAATTTCAACTCAAATCATCTTCCACCTTCTTCACTTTCCCAGGTTGGTAGTGTACTGAGTGGTCATAATATTTAATCATCCCCCACTATCTTATCTGTAACATATTCAACTATTTTTATCTGTATATATGCTTTAATATTTTTATGATCCATAAATATATCACACCTATCTCTATAAATATAACACCTCTATATCATTAATGAAAAAATTTCCATGGATTACTCCAAATCATGAGTTGGGTATTTTTTCTCATGAACCTTCAATTTTCACAAGGTATATTCTATAACCATATAATTTTTAAATCCCATAGTTATCTATATCAAAAAACATATCTTCCAAAAATCCAATTAATCTTTATCTGTAACATCATTTATACTAACCAAGACAACACATAGGCCAGTGGTATGTGTTTCACCCTTATCACCCTCCAGATGTGGGTTTAAACCTGATAAACTTTCCGCATGTGATGGGTTATTATTTTTACTAACCAATATTAATATAATTATTATAATGTCTCATAAATATGTTGAACATTATTAAAAATGAGCTTAATCCTCAAAGGTTATATAATACCTAAAGGTTTTCAATACCATTAAAGTAATTAAAAGATCATTCTTCCTAAATTATTACTTCATGTTGAACCTAAGAGTTTCATATATATTATTTCTATAAAAAGTGTCCCAAAATATCATTAATAAAATTAAAATACCATTAATTAGGATCTAAAAAGGGGTTTTTAAGACTTTGAACTTATGATCAACTTTATACTTATAAACCCATGATGGTATCCATAACTCTCAAGTTAATCTTACATGAAGACTTATATGATTCCAAAATTAACACAATCCTTAGATGTTTTATGATTCTTATAACCAAAATACCATTGGTAAAATACTTATACAACGTAATTCTTGAAACCAAATATATAAATACTTCAACCCATTTACTTTAATGATTTGGTATAATATAGGCCCTTCCTTGGTCTAGGGGCTAACTTTTAGTTTAGGTCATTGAATCAGATGACTCCCAAGTACCTCTCATATATGACATTAGATTCATTATTAATTCATTATTATATGACCTTTATTTCCACATAAAAAACATCTTCCCATCTATTTTATAAATTCTTAAAGGTGGTTTTTCCAACCTTTTTAACACATAGAAAGCTGAATCTTCATTCCTCTATTTTCATTAGCCATGAAAGTTCATGAAAGTATATCTTCTTATTTTATGTGTTAGGATTCTCACTGAAGTTCACATTGTTAGTCATATATATTTATTTCTGATTAGGAATAATCAAAATATCACCCCCTCCAGTATTTATCTAATTCGGTTGTTCATAACCCTTGAATATTCTATCACATTAAGAGTTAACATGATTCCTATTGGTTCCATCCGTTGAATAAAACCAAATAATAATTTGTGAGAAACAATAATCATAGTGGGAAACCATATAATCAGGAAAAATAACTTATAGTATGTCTTAATCATCACACATTATTTTTAATCTATCACACCTTAGGTTTAACCTATTTCATTCATGGTCATTATATATTCAAATACTTTATGATGGTTTATAAAGAGTGTGAATTTCCAAAGCATATCTCTCAGGAGTGTCAAACCAGGTGTGTATCAAGGCCCCTTAGCATGCACTAGGTGATAATTGAGTCCCGATCAATGTTTACGTTTTAGAGTTATTTCCCCTTGGTTCAATTGTACTAGAGCCACATCTACTTGTATTAACTAGATAGAGATGTAATTTATCAGAAACCACTTTCTAAATCCTTTACTAAAATTTCAGGACATTTTCTTATACATAGACTTATCCATATGGTTATCACTAATGTTTTATCATCCTAGTGTCTAAAGGATTAACTAAAACTTTATCTGATACTAACTATCAAAAAATAAACTTTTCAACACACATATATATATAACATATTATTAGATGAATATTCATTACATAATATAATGATCCATGCCATAATTGTTTTGGTCAAGTGCCTTTGGAAACTTCGATATATAAAAAGCTTTTTCATTAGTGAACCACATAATCCCCATCTAAGTTCTTCATAACTATCACCCTTATTAGATATATCATAAATAATATGTTTTTTCATAACAAGGGGAAAGGAAACATAATAAGAGTGAGCTCATATGACCAGTAAGGGTAAGAAAGGGATATATCAATATAACATGAACATAAAGGTATGATAGCATGATAATAACATTATAAAACCATACCATGCATATCATAGATCATAAAACCGAGTCATTACATAAATATTGAAATTTCATAATACATGAATCATAAAGGAATAAAATATTATAATCCATGAGGGCATAACATTAGAATAAATTTGTGGCATAAACATAAGAATAAAAAATCATTTACTTAGAAGTTAATGATCATTTTGAAGGATATTACAGTGGAATGTGTTCACTCCCCAAACCATTTTAGTTGTCAAGGTTGACTCCTAAAACTATCATTGTGGACATATTTTCTTACTGAACTAGGTTTACTCCCTATTCTAGTCCTATTTATCTCTGGAGATATCAATGTTTTCCCAATGTGTTTAGTGGAGATATAGGTCTCACTCTCACATATTTAAATCATACATAAATGTGAAAAAAGATCATAAATCAATCATTATATCAAAACATAGGAAAATAAATGGGTTTCATAAACATTTCATTATAGTATAACCTCTAGAGAAGAAACATGTTTCATAAGAATTTAATCTTTCATCATAGTATAACTTGTGGAAAAATAATGAGTTTCATAAACATCTTGTATTCATAAAAAACATTGAATGAAAGAGTAAGGATGGTATCATTGGATCATATCCACAATAAATCTTAAGTCACATCAAATGATGTAATCACAGATGGAAAATGATTTTGAAAGATCACATAGGATATTTATTGAGGATAATATCATTTTACCTTTGAAATCATTTATTAAAAATAAAAAAGTTTCCAAAGATTAATGTTTTTTTTGAAACTAACCTCATAAAATTGAAAAGGAAGATTCAAATCCTTGAGTGGTCATGATGGATGAAAATACCATTCATTCCATACACGTTAAAAAATATATTCCTTTTATATTTTCTACAACAAGTGTCATGATCAGACCTGCCGAGGCTTGAGCTGCAACTATGCCAAGTCCACCTCAAATTGGATAAGGGCTAGAGACCAATGAAAAGTAGGAATATCCTACACATTGGAGTAATTATCCTAATGTACATGTACACACACACACACCTCGAATCCCATACAATGATGGAATTTAAAACAACTGAAACCAATGCATGCATACATCTTTAATCCTAGAATCAGTGTATGATAATAATGTACTGAAAGTGATAAAGGGGACAAATAAAAGTCAAAACTAAAATTGAAGTGTATATAACCTACTTAGAAGGTGAGAAATACTATCAAATGAAACCACTTGGAAAATACCTCATTCTGTCCAACTCAAGGTATGATCTAAGAGCTCCCTTTCCAATAAGGACACCATCAAATGGGCCATCATCTACATAAGACACAACAAATATAGGAAAATCACATGTAGGGGTGAGTATAAAAATACCTAGTAGGACACCCCAAAAATACTAAACACGAATTATTAATAATATTTATACCCAGAAAGCTCAGAAACATGTGAAAAGCCTATTCCCAAAAAAATTTCATTAAAATATAATAAAGTCAGCAAAAGTTAAGAAACAGGGTGAGCTAACAAAACCGCACGTACACATCACCACGCACATCCATATCCACCAAATCAAAACAGAAAGTTGGTGTGAAAAAGGACCAAAAAGAACTAACCTCCTCAATGGAATGTTTAGAAAGAGAATCAGCAACTTGATTCACATCCCTTTAAACATGAGTGACAACTAAAAAGAACTGCTCCACAAGATTGAGACATTCATCCCAATATGAAATCATTCTCCATGGAACATTATTGGATCGGTTTCGAAGAATGTCAATCGCCAAAGTAGAATCAAATTCCATCCATAAAACCATCTAGCCATGATAAGAAGCATACCAGACAACCTTAATCACAGCCCATAACTTAGCCTTAATTGCCAAACCATTTACAAGAAAATGATAGAAACAACCTTTAACAAAACCTCTATAAGTGCAGAAGACACCACCACAGCCTGAGGGCCCTGGTGCACCTGAAGCCGCCACATCAACGTTAATTTTCAGACACTGAGAAATCGGAGGTATCCACATAATATACTTCATCACATGGGGTTGTTTACATCTACCAGAAATCCCAAGGGACCTCAAAATCACCAGATCAAAAACATCATTCCGTATAACACCAAATCTATCACGATCAATTGCCATAACAACAATATGAAGCTCCTGAATACCAACAAAAGTCAGAATAGTTCTGTTCTCAAAATCAAGAGCATTCTGGGCTTGCCAAATAAAAGAAACAGCCGCTGACACAACAGAGAGAATCAAAGGTTTCACCTGAGTACTGCAATCAACCCGATACACAGACGCCATAAGCTGGCCAAAGACCTCCAGTTTCAATTGAGATCCAAACACTCCCTACAATTATCTCCATAAAAAAGATGAAAATTTATAGTAAAGGAATAAATGATAAATAGTTTCATCCGCAGCGGGAAAAAAAGGCAAACAGGTGAAAGAGAAAACCCAGCCTTCTACAAAGTCCATTGCAAAGAAAGCCTGCACTTCCAAATCCTCCACATGAGAAAATAATGAGTTGGTGGAATAAAGGTAGTGTGAAACATCAACAACCAAGAAGGTACCAACAACGGAGTAGCACACATAGATCTATAATCCTATTTAGTGCTAAAGGAGCCAAGAATATTAGGCATCCAAATCATAGTATCCACAAAAGAATAATGATAACAATCCAATTCTATCTTTAATGGACCTAGAAGAAGCTCCTGAACATTGGAATTGTTATGAAATTCATAAATATAGATATCTTTCAACAAAGGGGGAATTTCAATAACATCAGCAATAACAGAAGATAACCAAATAGTCTTCCAACAATTCAATGTAGAGTTTCTTCAAACCACCCATTTTGAGGATTGGGAAAGGCTAAGATAAGAAAGCTTAATGGAGGACCAAATCGAAGATGGTACATAAAGAGAATTCCAATTTAAAAGCTTGGACCCAAATTTATTTCACAAGAATTCCAGAGAGAAATCATCATAATTCAAAAGGGACCAGGTAAAATTCTTAATGAGAGATTCATTAAAAAGCTTAAGATCCTTGAGCCCCATACCTCCCATGTCAACAAGCCTAATGAAATCACTCCAAGAAACTATAACAAGCTTTCTTTAATAAATAGATCTAGTTTAGATGAAATTAAGAATCAATCCCTGCAATTCTTTGAGAATATTTCTAGGACATATGTAGAGAGAAAATACATAAACACACATGTGGTTAACCAAAAAATTGACCAAACATACACGCCCTGCCTATGACATAGAATTCCCTTTCTAGGTAGCCAACTGATTAATAATTCTGAGATAAATATTGTCAAAGTAGTATCTTTTAACAGCACCCCAAAAAAGAGGAACCCCAAGATAGTTAAAAGGTAGAGATCCTCTCTTAACCCCAAGACTTCGTGCAATTTTGTTTTGTTTGGAAATGATAACCCCCTCCCTAAAAAAATAGAGGATTTCCCCCAAATGATTAACTGACCAGATACCACCTCATAATTCTCAAATATTGCCTTAATATATCGAATGGTGATCCTATCAGCCTTCCCAAACAATAGAATATCATCAGCATAAAAGAGATGCGAGGGAGAAACAAGGCCTCTTCCAAAACTCATCTGTTAAAACAAACCAACATGCACAATATTTGAAAGAAAACAACATAGATAATCTTCAGCAAGAGAAAATAGAAGTCCAGACAATGGATCACCTTATCTCACTCCCCCTGATCTCACAAAGAATCATCTAGGAGAACCATTAACAAGAACAGAGAGCATAAATATTTTAGGAATACAATTGATCAACCTGATACACCCATTAGAGAAACCTTTAATTCTCAACACCTAAAAAATTAAACTCCAATTAATAATTAAAATCCTTCAAAATATAAAATTTAAGAGCCATATTTCCATACCTCCCTCTCTTCTTCATAATATTGACACATTCAGAAGCCGTAAGCAAGCAGTTTTGAATGTTCCTTCCAGTCAGAAAACCAAATTGATTGGTGGAGATAAGATATTTAGAAATGCTTCCCAATCTGTTAGCCAAAATTTTACTGATAACTTTTGGAAGAGTATTCCCAATTAAGACAGGCCTAAGATCATGAATATCAAGAGAATTATTCTTCATTGGAATCAAAGCAATAAATATAGCATTAGAACCAAAAGGAAAATAAATATGATAGAAGAAATATCTAACAACATTAACAAACTCCGTATGAATAATATCCCAATAGGACATGAAAAAATTATTGGAGAAACCATCCGTCCCTGCCACACTATCATCGTTCATTGAAAAGACAACTTTCTTGACTTCCTCCTTAGTGGGAAAAGAAGTGATCATGTCATTCTGAGAGGCCTAAACCATAGAAGGAATATTCCCAAACATTTTATGTGTATTATCAGTATCTGAATCCTTGTAGATATTTTCAAAGTATTTGAAAATAGCACCAAAAATTTAATTATCAGAGATAAATAGAACCCCATCCACCGTGAGGGAATTCATACCACTTTTCACCTTATTTTCTCTATAGAAGCAATGGAAGAGTCTTGTATTCCGATCACCATCCTTCAACCACCTAACATTAAATTGGTTCTGAGAAAGATTTTCATTTAATGCTAGGAGCTCATTACATTTTGAAAGAGCAAGGAGCTCATCTCTAGATATCACATCCTGACCCTAAATAAGTATTTGACATTGCAGGAGATTATCTTCTGCACTTTAAATATCCTGATCAAGGCCTGAGAGATAATGTTTACTCCAAACTTTAAGCTTAGCCTTCACAACCTTAAGTTTCATAATCATAATGTAGAAAGGACTTCCAATGAAGGTAGTCTCCCATGCTTCAATAACAATCTTCCTACAACCTTGGATAGTTAATCAGGAATTATTAAACTTAAAAGGAAAGGGAGATGATCTTACCTTATCAAAACAAAAATCCACTAAGAGGGGGCTGTGATCAGAATGAACTCTTGGAAGGGTGAAGCAAGACAGGGAAAAATTATGACTTCCCTCATCCATATGAAAAAAGCATCTATCAATTATACTAGCTTGAAGCCCATTTAAATTGTATCTTCACTAGGTAAAATCATCACCCATGATTGGAACCTCAATCAAATTACAAGCATCAATGCAAGAAGAGAATTCAGCAGCAACGAGTCTGTTGAAACTGTTCCCTGTCTTATCCTCAGGCCTAAGCAATGAATTGAAATCACCAATAATAATCTAGCTCTGTCTCATTTCAAGTGCTAAATTTTATAGAGCTGACCATAAAGCACGTATTCCAATATATTGATTCAAGGAATAAACAAAGGTGAAAGATAGAACATGTCCATCAATAACAGTAGATAAAGTGATTGATTGTTGATCAGGGTGAGAGGAAATCAAAAAGTTGTTGTCATGCTTAAAAACCCAAAGAGACTCTAAAGAGGAGTGAATAGAATTATGAGAAACTAGATGTTACCCAGGAGTCGACCATTTAAATGATTTCCATTTACAGAAGGGCATTCGAGGCTCAAAAATTCCAATAAGACTAGGTTTGTTGGCCACAATAAAGTGTTTAACGGCTGTGACCATGGGAGAATTCCCAAGACCCTGGAAATTCCAAAAGAAAATCTTTATGGAAGAGAGGATTTAGACCTGGTGATAGGCCCATTATCCTGGTGCAACTGCAATTTCTCGATATTTTTCTTAGTTTTAATCTTCTTTCCCATACCTGCAATAGGTGATGTGGGAGCTAAAATATCCCCAAGGAATCCCAAAGATTGAGGCAACTATTCATCATAAGAGTGAGGCAACTATTCATCATAAGAGTCATCCATGTCATTACACCAAAGTAAGCCACTCAATGGAGTGAACTTATTTAAGGAGTGAACCGGTTCCTGAATTCCCTGTGAAGAGGCCTTCCTTGTAACCTTAGACTGTGGAACTGAGAAAAAGAAACCTCAACATAATGCAGCAGCTCACTAGATCCTGTCTTATCAATAGATTGGGAAGATAAGTCTGTCACGACTGGATGGACCAGATCCTGGATAGGAGGCTCAAGAGAAATGGTAGTTTCATTATTGTCAGACTCTAACACCTAAAAATAAACCACAACATCAATAGGTCATTCAGATCATGTAAAATCATCAGAAACAACCTTCACTGAAACCTCATTAATAGGGCCAGTTCAAAGATCAGTCTGTAGAGCGGCCCTACATACAAAATCAAAAACAGCACTGCCATTAGAGGCCTAGACTGAAACCACACCAGATTTAGGTGCTTCCTCTATTGAGTCCTGTCCTGGAACCTAAAAAACCAACTTATAGGAAGAGGGAGCCGACTTACTAAGGACCTGCACTATGACCTGCAAAGCGGACCCAAGATCTCCCTGTACTGGAGCTTGAGTAGCATGATCAGGCTCAGAGGAGTGATGGAGAGAAGCAACTGATGTTTGTGCAGGAGGGACTGATGTCTGTGTAGGAGGGACATGCTGAGCTCCCTGGATTGAAACTGGAGCAACCGATGAAGACAAGAGAGAAGTAGGCTGTGTAGAAACCTTCACTGAGACCTTAACAGCAGGTTCAATGGGAGCCCCAATAGCCTGTACTGATTCATGAATAGGAGATATATTGATGATTTTAATCGACTCACTAGAAGACCCAGGATCCTTCACCTAATTATTCTTACAGAAAGCATTAGAGTGCCCTTTAATTTTGCACAAGCCACATACCTTATTCCAGTTGCACTCACAATCCATATGCTGAAAAAAATACAATTCAAGAAGAATTTTGGTTTCCTCTCATACTGAATCTCCATATTAAACCGATCATCCCTAGTTGTCAAAACAACATCCTTGACCAAAGTAGTATCCATATCCACCTCCACTAGAACCCTTACAAAGTGAAAAAATCTTGGATTTTCAGTTTTCTTGTCCATACGAATTGGATTGCCAATAGATGACGCAATGTCCCATAAAATTCGTGGATGCCAATTCAACCAATTCAGATTCCGAATGCGGATCCATACCTGAGCATGAGTGTCCTTGACACTAGCACGATCAAAATTCTTGTCCCACTTCTGGATTCGAAGGTGTCCTGGATTCAATGAAACAAATCCAAAACTCCATGCCCTACATTTGGATTCCTCAGAGGAAAAGAGAATATGATAATATCCATGGCCCATAGAAATCGTCCTCCAATCGTCAAACCCCCATATCTGTGGGATGCATTGCGAGAGATCATGGAATTTCCAAAGACTCCTCCCTTTCAGAAGAAGAACACGAGCGATGATTGAAAAACTACAGAGATTAACTCGCTCCTCAATAGAAACCTGATCAGCCGCAACATGAGAAACAAACCCCTTCTTGATGATCCTTCCAGGAGGAGGACTCTCAAACTCTGGAAAGTTACCTAAGGATTTAAGAACATCTTCAAAATTCTTCTTCAAACCCAAAGCCTCAGAGGTAGGAACCACTGCAGAGTGCTTATTAATCGCAACCCTAAACATTTCATTATAACTAACACAGTCGAACATCTCAACTGATGGATGATCGACATTGAGAGGGTCAAAATCATCCTTCGCGAGCGGATCAAAATCATCAGAGCTAGGGTTTCCCCCCAGTACCTCAACCTGTGACTCCATCATCTCACCTATTCATGATTATAAAATTAAGAATATTTATATCATAAAAAGGACATATCAATCAATGAAAAAACATAGATATACTAAGGAAGGACATCACACCTCTAGGCGATCTCAACCAAACTGCTAGCCATAGGATTCTATTAAAATATTATAGGAAGTACTCATTTGGAGAGAACCCACTCCCCGAGCCATACTACCATTATAAACACTCATCCAAGAGGTCAAGATCTTTGGTCCTCACCTAAGAAAACCCAATATTCTCTGAAAAACTGAATACTTAGATAAAGGTTTATAACCAAGGCCATTGGGGGACACTAAAAATCCAATCTAAATCAACCCTCTATATAGGGGATCCTATACCAATGATACTGTGAACCCTAATGAAATGAACTTCTAGATATAGGATCAACACCTCACGTATGTTGGTCACAACAATTCCATGAACCCCACCTATGGTTTAATAGGAAATAATAGAGGATCAAACTATGGTCTCTTAGAGGGACACCACAAAATCTATGTGTGAGTCATCCTCTATAGGGGATCACAATCAAGAGATGTGGACATAATACAAAATTATAAAATTAAGGGTATGGACTAAGGGAACACACTCAACCAATATTGGTCAAGTACTAAGGAATCGAAGGGATCCAAACACCCTCAAAGGGGGTACACGTTGTGTACTGGGGGCACAAGGTGTGTTTATCCGTCCCCTAATATGGCCATGTGGTGCTTCCTTACATGACATGTATAACTCCAAATACACTACATTTAATTATATGTACATGACATGTGGAGTTATTCGGAAACAATTACCATGTCATTTATCTGTGACCATTTACCAACCCATGTAAACCTGGTCGTTCTCTTGTATACATAGTCATGTCCCTACATACCATCCTTCCCATGCTTGTGTATCATCCAAGATACACACCAAGACGCCATCATGGGTCACATGGAGTATGATAGATGTCACATGACATGTGATCTTTTTCTTATCCATAAAAACCCTAGAACTACATAGAGGGTCCCACAGGGTATTTAATCTTAGATTAAATGTCTTGTAATGTGGGATTTTCTAGAAACCCATTCCTTGTTCACACATCACCTAGATCTACTTCCTCCATCATCACATTATGGGAAAATTTTTTGGATCTAGGGTTGAATGGAATTTCCACCATCTAATCTCTAAATTTACGCCACCAAAACGGATAATAAACCCACCTCCATCATATTTGTCTCCATGAACCACTAGGGAAAGTGAAATAGCTCCAGTTTGGTTTGGTTCCTCCTTGAATCACCCATAATATTCATCAAAATAAAAATAATGGTGTGAATAGAAAGACATACCTATAGTAATGATGTGTTGTGCTGAAGAACAACCGCACAATGATGGAATTCTATGTATCCATCAAAATGCTAGAAAAAGAAAATAAACATGATGATTGGGAAAAGAAATGGGGGAGGAAACCATAAAACATAAAATGTGAGGAACGGAACTCTAAATTATTTCATTTTAACTTGATCCATTTTGGAAGAATTAGATGAAAGAAGAGGGAAATAAACAATGAACAAATAAATCCACCATAAATAAATCTACCATCGATGTGTGAATCAATTATTACTCATTGAATTTATATGTGTTCAAATAGGATTAAATAATAGTATGTAATCACATTAATTAGACATCCTTCTTGGAGTTTGGATTGATCATTAACAATGAACAGTCCTACATTTCCATCGTTGGTGAGATCCATGAACTCTATTGGTGCATGATTCTTGATCTGACCTCAATTCGATGTATTTTTCCAAAAATCCTTTGATGGACCATCTCTAATGGCTCCTATCAATCTCTAGTTTATATATCTAAACCTAGGGACTCTGGAGTAGCCATGTATTTATAGAGGAAATCAGTTGTTGTGTTAATAAAAAAATTAAATTTATTTTATTAACTTCACCCATGAAAACACTTTACCAAAACACCTGACACTAAAAAAGATTATGTCACACTAATGATAAATCCCACAATCTGAACTCAATAACAACATCCAATTTCCAATTCAATATTCCTTTTAATAATTATTCTACTTTTTCTAGAAAACTACACATGCATGATATTAATATTTTTAATATTTTATATATATAAATTTTGGGTTCATCGAGCCTCAGAATCTCACACCTCCCAATGTCTGGATGAAAAAACAATCTATATAACATTCTAAATTAATACATGTTAAAATTCAAGTCATTATATTATCCTAACATTAGGGATTTTCTTCCTAAAAAGAAAAAAACCTACTAAAAAGATGAGGGTACTAAGCTCACATTTGGGACTCCCGCTCCTAGGCACTCTCTTAAATATTCTTATGCTGCCACTAGCTACACACTATCACACCCGGTTTTTCATGTATTTGTTTTGATATGGTTATTTGGAAACACCGATCCTTTTCTTAGGTCTTGTGTGAGATTAATTCTAGTTTTAAAGTTTCATCTATGTCTAATGACCCTAATTTGGGTTCCCCATTTCTTTTTTATGAGTTTTTGGAGAAAGGGTGGTTATTTCATGATTTGGGCCAATTGTGAGCCCATTTCTAGATTTAAAAACTAAATTTGTTTCTTTTATAAATTCTTTATTTTTCAACAATTTTTATTTATTATACTTTCCATATGGCCTATAATGACATATTAAAACTACCATGTCCTTTTTGACCCCTTATAAATTCATAATCATGGTGAATTTGAGTTACTAATTTAGGTATTGGGAAAGACCGTGGGCCCATTTCCAGTTTTTAAAATATAATTTTTTTCTGTAATATAATTTTAATTTTTAAATTTTTTCAGTGATTACACCTCCCATTCTAATAAATAATACCTATACTCACCCCCATTATTGATTTTACCTATTTGGATCTCATTTGTATCGCATATTAGGGATAAAGTTCTTAGGTTTCCTCAAACCGTCCAGAATTGAGAAGGTAAATTGTTTTATCCATAAATAATTAAATTCTCACTATTTCCCAAAAATATTCTTTAACAAGTTATTAAAGACTTTATGAGTCTCTAAAATAAGTTCCATTCCATTCCCTTTTCTCTAAGGGTGCAGATCTAGTGGAAGATGAAGAGTTTTCTAGGTGGAAAGGTGAGATTCCTTCTATTTTCTCTTTCCTCTTCCTCCTCCTTTCATTATTTATAGGTTTTATATCCTCACATAGTAATTTTAGAACTATTGTTCTATTATATCAGGATTTTTGAGGGGGGTTTTGTTCATTTGGGGCTGATTGTCACAGGTTTAGGGTTTATAAACCCTCAGATGGTGATATTGGGTGTGCGTTTCCATTTCACCAAGGATTTGAGGTAGGATATCCTTTGAAAAATCCTTTATCATTTAAGTTTAATCATTATCATGATTTTATAACCTTATTTATTTGATAATTTCTGCAGTGAAACCTTGGTATTAATTTTATTTTGTGCAAATGATGTTTTATGCCTTATTTTGTTAAAAATGTAGTTTATTTATTTTTTTAAAAATATAGTATTTTTCATATAAATGTGAACTCCTCTTATTTGATAAATTATTCCATGATCTCCCACACTTGTTTTATGGTATTTTTAATTTTTTTCTAGTAGTTTGGATAAATTTGTGGCATAAAAATGGTATTTTATCCCTTTTTTATGTTCTTAAAATAAGCTTTTTTGTTAAAGAGTGCATGCCATGTGTTCAGTAAATTGGCCGGTTGGATTTTATGTGTCTAGTGAAATTTAAAATGATTTTTTCAGATTTATAAATACAATGGAAGAATGAAAGAAGTTATTTTTGGATCTTTTTATGGATTTTAAATTTGGATTTGATTTTTCAAATAAATGGGTTTTGGTTTATAACATGTTTTGGCCGGAGTTGCTGAAAAATGGCCCATTTGGCATCCTTATAAAAATGGTCATGTTTTGAATATGTAACCTTAGTATTTTAAGTTATTTATGAAAGTTTTATGATACTATAAATGGTGTATATACACCTATTTATTAAAAGTGAAATTTGTACCTTTGGAAAACATTTTTATTGAGAAACGCTTAAGGGCCTGTTTGGAAACTTTGTAAAAAATAGAATTTTTTATTATTATGAATACCTCCTATGGATGTCTCTCATTCCATGATTTTATGTATATAATGGATGGGGTGTACTTACTAATGAATCCTTGTGAACTATTATTAGAGTGCCTCAGGTTGGACTCTTTATGTTCTTTTGGATTAATGGCATGAGATCGGTCCTTAGAGTGACTTAAGGTGATGTGTGTTGTAAATTATCATTATATATATATATTGTGATTGGATGCTTGGATGAAATCAATCTACACACCCCCTTTTTATGTACATGAGATATGGGAACTTGGCATATTGAGATAACATTATAAGAACGATTGCTACACTTGTAGTGGATGGACTGATCAGTGTCCCATTGTAGGCGGATATATTTTGGGTTTATTACTATGGGATTCGTCCCCTCGGTCTGTCCTGAGGTAGGGTGGCCAGGAATTTAGGAATTTTGATTTTTATTATGTGTGGCATACCAACGATGATGGAGTCTCATGTATTAGTATGTTCTGGTTTTTTCTTGATCTCATAGGTTCACCCATGTCTATTGGATTTCTGTTGCTTGTAGTGATGAATATGATGCTTGTATATATATTTTCATTTCCCTTGTTGTGTGATTATTATTATGATTCCTTGTGTATTGTTTTTCTTATAAATTGGTGGGCTGGTTTTGATTAGGTTTATGAGAATGGTTTTCAAATTATAGTGTTTTATCCTCTTATACAAATCAGAAAATGTAAGCATCACTTTCCCCTTAAAAATGTTATTGGCAGTCTAGTTGAATGAATGTAGTTTTAGAAAGGAATAAGGGTAATAATTCATAATTTGTTTTTGAGTAACCTTTTATAAAACTATAATTTTATATATTATAGATCAAACTTGAAATTTATGTTTCTATTATTTTAAAGGACGTGCATTGGGAATAGAATATCAGGATATCCTACCGAGTTTTAATACTCACACCTATAGTCTTATTCTATTTTTATCCCTTGTGTGGGTTTCATCTTGAGTTCGATCACCTTAGGCGATATTTGATCGTTGTGTTGGAGAGTGATCATAGGGGACACATGTATTTAGTTGGTTATTAGGTTTGGTCAGTTGAGTTGTTTTTTTAGTTGTACTTTCAGTTTCTTGTACAAATAATGTTCAGTTCAATTTTTATGTAAATGTATTTTTTGCTGTCCATTTCATTCCACTGTTTGTTTGATTGTAAATATTTGGGTGAAATCGTTACCTTGTGTACTCTATTTATTACCTTGGTGTTTGTCTCCATCCCAGGAGGATCAGGAATGCCTCTCGGGACTTGTCACAGGCTGGGCTGGGTGACTTGTTTAGGGTTGACTCGGGTTGGTTTGTGACAAAAATAGTATCAAAGGAGGTCAGATCTTAGTAGAACTTTCTTTTTAGAGTACCCTTGATATTTGGGGGATGTCAAGGTAGATGGAGTATGATTGTTGTAACTTTAAGGGTAAGTGAGGGAAGAGCGTCGCAAACTCTTTCTTGTTATGATCCTCAGGTTTTCACGGGAAGTCCAGTTTTATTAGCGTCCTTTGTTCCTGTTGATTATTTGGGGTTGGGACATGACAAGGGGAGTTTGACTAATGGACTCCGTGTGCTCGTAGGGCCGGGCATGACATGTGGATCTGGAGCATGGTCCTAATAAGTTTCTTTGTGTTGGTGTTGTTTTTGACATATGGCCGCCAACCATATGTTCAAGTCACCCACCACCACTAGTTCTTTTTTGGGTTTCTTGGACCTTTCTTGATTTCAGAATTTTTTTTTGAAAATAATTATGTGAGAATTTTGGAAATGGGTTTCAAAGGAAGGATTGGATTTTGAAAAGTGGAAAAGGGGTTTTCAAAAATTAAATATAAGAATGGTATTGTAAAGTTTGTTTTTTTAAAACAAATTTTGGGGAGGAAGTGGAAATGATTTAACAGGATTGGATTTTCCCAAATCTAAACTTGTGGTTTGTTGAAATAAAATGTTTTGAAAGTGTGAATCATTATTCTGAATCTTTGTTTTAAATGGGATGTTTTGGGATGTTTAAAAGTTTTTGAATCTGATTAATTGATTTTCGAAATTGGTTTTGAGTGGTTGGTGTTTTCTTAGAAAGGGTATTGGTCTTAATGGACATCAGATTATGAAAAGATACCTTGCTGAATTTTAGAAAATGAGAACAATTTGTTTGGAGTAGCTTGGTTGTTTTAAAAGTTTTTAAAAATGAAAAGGGTAGGTTTTTAAGCCAATGGTTCTTAATAAAGTTTGGTTTGTTTTGTAAAATATGAAAATTGTTTTTGACGTGGTTTTTGGTGTTCCTTTTGAATGTACATGATTTTTGGAATGATGTTGTTTTGTTTTAGCCTTTGGTGTTTTCATGGGTGCTCACATGCATGGTTTTATTGATATCTAGAAGGATGGCCTGTATGGCATGGTGTTTGGGTTCTTGGAGTGGCATTGAAATATGCATGTGGGTGAGACTTGATGAAACACCATTGGTGAATGTGGAAACCCACCAGGTTAGTTTGTCTTTAAAAAGTGTTTTGAGCTGAAAAATTGTGGAAATTGTTTATAAGCCAATGGTTATGTGGCTAGTTTTTTCTATGTCTTAGAAGAGTTGTTTATTCAGTAAGCTTCCTTGTGATCAAGAATTCATACTCTTATTTTATTTTGAGATAAAATCTTGTTGGTGGATCGGTTTTGGAGTAATGTTCACTGGGTTTATAAAGATGTGTTTGATGCTGTGATATGACCATGGATAGTTCTCCATTGGAAATATTTCCTATTGATCAACCTAAGGATTCATTTAAAATGTTAAATCCACCTCTTCGAATGATTCCTCAACCTGATTTTTGGAATAGAGAGCTGTTTGGGATCGATTTAAAGTGCTTCTAGGTCGTGATAATTCTTTTGGACATATCATTTGTGTTGAGTGATATTGATGTGTTTTGCTGTATTCCCTGTCTATTCTACACCTCGTTCGGAGTGAGAAATTTTTTTTGATATGTATCTATGAGTTCCTATTTAGATGAAGGTGTTTTTTGAGAAAGTGAGTGTTTTTGAGTGGTGTGTTCCTTATCACATGACTGCAGTGCAGCAAATGCTTTAAGAATCAGGGCGCCAGCCATAGGCCTTAGAGTGAAGCTTTCCATGTAGTCAAGAAATCACCAAAGGTGTGGAATGATTTACTATGCTCTTGCCTCCACTATTTTGTTAAGTTAGTTTCTACTCTATTGTGGTTCCTCATCACAATGAATTTCCTATAGTCTTAATGAGCATGGTGGACTTACCCCTCACACAATGTCTATGATTATGCCTTCATGGATGTGGGTTTTCGATCAATGTCCTTGTGTGGACCACCTGTGAAAATAGGGTGTGGTCTTGGTGTTACCTGCTCAAAGGTGGAGAGTGTTGGGTAGTTCATTTGTTTCTTTTTTGGTATCAGTGGCCTAATTATTGGGTCTCCTTCCCTTCCCTCCCCGAGTGGTGGGGGACCGGATCAGTGCCGAAAGTGTTGGCCCAGTTCTTGTTACCTATGTTCAGGAGTGGGTGGTATAGATTCTTATATTATAACCCTATTAACTTGTGGTTTAGGGTTGTTTTGGGAGAGTTTTAGTGGTCCTGTATAAGTGATTCCCAATTCTAGTTAATGTTTAATATCTTTTTGTTCATTTAATGTTGGTTTCTAATGGTGGGGAGACCCACCACGGGTCTCGATGATTTTTTCATCCTAAGAACATATCTAGTTCTAGTTGTTTCTTAATGGCAGGGATTCCATTCCATAATCTACTGGAATATTTGGTTTTCATGAGTTCTCTTTGGTTTGGGTGATTTTTGGGTTCATTGGTAAAAGTCCCAACAACCGGGTTCTTGGTTTGGTTGTGGAGGTAGTGACTCGATCTTTCAATTGATTCTCAAGAAGTGGTAGAAAGTTGGTTTTTTGGTTGAGGTAAGAGGATTAAGTTCCATTAATGGTTGATGATATGTCTTTTTATTAGAATTATAGACCATATTGATAAATAATCCTTAGGTTTTGATCAATTAGCTGGAATGTGTTGTGGCTTTCTGGGGGCGGAAAACTTTAATGGTGGAGAGAATTGTCACACCTGGTTTTTCATGTCTTTGTTTTGATCTGGTTCATTGAAAATCCTGATCCTTTTCTTGGGTCTTAGGTGAGATGAATATTTAGTTCTGATGTTTAATCTCTATCTAATAACCCTAATTTGGGTTCCCCATTTCTTGTTTATGTGTTTTTGGAGAAAGGGTGGTTATTTCATGATTTGGGCCAACCGTGAGCCCATTACCAGATTTAAAAAACAAATTTGTTTCTTTTATAACTTATTCATTTTTCAAAATTTTTCATTCATTCCACTTTCCACATGGCCTCCCCTAACATATTAAATCTTACATATCCTTTTGGACCCATTATAAATTCATAAGTATGGTGAAGTTGAGTTACTAATTTAGGTATTGAGCCAGACTGTGGGCCCATTTATAGTTTTAAAAATATAATTTGTTTCTTTAATAGATTTATCATTTTTTAATTTTTTTCGGTTATTACACCTCCCATTAGAATCCATAATACCTAGAGTCACCCCCATTATCGAGTTTACCTCTTTGGAGCTCATTTGCATCGCATATTAGGGAGAAAGTGCTCTGGTTTCCACAAAAAATCCAGAATTGAGAAGGTAAATTATTTCATCCATAAATCATGAAATTCATACAATTCTTCCCCAAAACCTGATTTTCCTAGTTCTTCATGACCTTAGGAGCCTCTAAAATAATTTTCAATCCATTAAATTTTCTCTAAAGGTGCAGATCTAGTGGAAGATGAAGAGTTTTCTAGGTGGCAAGGTGATATTCCTTCTACTTTCCCCTTCCTCTTCCTCCTCCTTTCATTATTTCGAGGTTTTATATCCTCCTATAGTCATTTTAGACCTAGGGTTCTATTATCCCATGATTTTGGATGGGGTTTTGTTCATTTGGGGCTGGTTGTAATAGGTTTAAGGGTTATAAACCCTCACATGGTGATATTGGGTGTGCGTTTCCATTTCACCAAGGATTTGAGGTAGGATATCCATTGAAAAATACTTTATCATTTAAGTTTCATCATTATCATAATTTTATGACCTTATTCATTTGATAATTTCTTGCTTTGAAACCTTTGTATTAATTTTTTTTTGTGCAAATGATGTTTTATGCCTTATTTTGTTAAAAATATAGTTGTTTTCGTATAAATGTGCACTACTCTTATTTGATAAATTATTTCACAAGATTTCACACTTGGTTGATGGTATTTTGAATATGTTCCAGTAGATTGAATAAATATATGGCATAAAAATGGAATTTTATCCCTTTTTAAGTGCTTAAAATAAGCTTTTTTTGTTAAAGAGTGCATGCCATGTGTTCGGTAAATTGCCCGCTTGGGTTTTTTGTGTCTAGTGCAATTTAAAATGATATGTTCAGATTTATAAATACACTGGAAGAATGAAAAAAGTTATTTTGGGATCCTTTTATTGATTTCCAATTTGAATTTGGTTTTACAAATAAATGGGTTTTGGTTTATAACATGTTTTGGCCCGAGTTGCCGAAAAATGGCCCGTTTGGCGTCCTTATGAAAATGGTCATGGTTTGAATATGCAACCATAGTGTTTTAAGAGATTTATGAAAGTGGTTTGCTACTATAAATGGTGTATATAAACCTCTTTTTTAAAAGTGAAATGTGTACCTTTGGAATTTTTTTTGAGAAACGATTAAGGGCCTGTTTGGAAACTTTTTGAAAAATGGTGAAATGGTTTATTATGAAAACATCCTACGGATGTCTCTCATGCCATGTTTGTATGTATATAATTAGTGGGATGTACCAACTGAGGAATCCTTGTTATATTTTATGGGTGTGCCTCGGGATGGTCTCTTTATGTTTTTTTGTTTAATGGCATGAGATCGGTCCTTAGAGTGACCCAAATTGATGTGTGTTGTGAATTATCATTATATTTATGTTGTGATTAGATGCTCATATGGCATCAATTGGCACACCCCCTTTTTATTTACATGATACATGGTAACTTGGAATATTGAGATAACATTATAAGAATGATTGCTACACTGGTAGTGGATGGACTGACCAATGTCCCATAGTAGGTGGATATATTTTGGGTTTATTACTATGGGATTAGGCCCCTCGGTCTATTCTGAGTTTGGGTAGCCAGGAATTTGGGCGTTTTGATTTTCATCATATGTGGCATGAGAATGGGGATGGAGTCTCATGTATTTGTATGTTCTGGGTTTTTCTTGATCTCCTAGGTTCACCCATGTCTATTGGCTTTCAGTTGCTTGTAGTGAAGAATATGATGCTTGTATATATATTTTGCATTTCCCTTGTTTTGTGATTAATATTATAACTTATTGTGTATTGTTTTTCTTAGAAAGTGGTGGGATGGTTTTGATTTGGTTTATGATTTTTTTTAAAATTAAAGTGTTTTATCCTCTTGTGCAGATTTGAAAATGTAAGCATCACTTTCTCCTTAAAAATGCTATTGGCACGCTAGTTGAATGAATCTAGTTTTGGACTGGAATAAGGGAAATGGATCGTACTTTGGTTTTTAGTAACCTTGTAGAAAACCATAATTTTATATATTATAGTTTAAACTTTAAATTGAAGTTTCTATTATTTTAAAGGACATGAATTGGGAATAAAATATCGGGCTATCCTACTAAGTTTTAATACTCACGCCTATAGTATTCTTCTATTTTTATCCCTTGTGCGGGTTTTATCTTGAGTTCGATCGCCTTGGGAGATATGTGGTCCTTGTGTTGGAGAGTGACCAGAGGGGACACATGGAGTTTTTTGGTTATTAGGTTTGTTAGGATGTGTTATTGGTTTAGTTTTACTTTCAGTTTCTTATACAAATAATGTCCGGTTCAATTTTTATATAAAAGTATTTTGGGCTGTCCATTTCATTCTAATGTTTGTTTGATTGTTAATATTTGGGTGAAATCGTTCCCTTGTGTAATCTATTGATTCCCTTGGTACTTTCCGCCTTCCTGGGAGGATGGGGAAATCCTCTTGGGGCTTGTCGTGGGCTGGCTTGGGTAACCGGTTCAAGTTCGACTCGAGCTGGTTCCTGACACACACTAAGGGAATTAATCACCCAAGAAGTATCATATTCTGTAGATCCTTAACCTCTATTGGTTTATTCATCAAAGGTATCCCCATTCTCGATGTCCAGATCACCCTAGACGCTAACATGTGTTGGATCGTGCATGTACCTCCTCAGCTGTGAAACATGGAAGACATTGGTTACCTGGTCCCACTAAGATGATAGTGTTAAGTGGTATGCTACCTCACTATATCAATGTAGTATCTGTAATGGTCCAATTAATCTTGGAGATACCTTTCCACCTGGAAATATCTCTAAAATCCATGTTGAGGTGAGAGCCTCAGGAACACATGGTCTCCATCAGTGAACTCCAGAGTCCTTCATCTCCAGTAGGACTTCTGATGGATCTAATTAGCCATCATATTCTCTCAGATGATCTGCACCTTCTCTATCATATCTAACCCCAAATATGTGCCTATGGTTTCTTGCTCACCTAGATCAGTCCAATAAAGTGGTGATCTGCAGGTTCACCCATACAATGCCCTGAATGGTTCCATACTAATGGTGGAATGATATATTTTTTTGTACACAAACTCAATGACGGGTAGATGATCCACACAACTATGACTTAAATCTAACATTCAATCCCACAACATTTCCTCCAAGACTTGAATTGTAACATCCTAAAATTTTACAAAATATATTCTTTCAAATAAATTTAAATTATTTAATAGATTTCATTACATGCTATAAATAGTTTAATTTCATCACAAAAAAACTAATTTTATCTTTTGTTTCATGCAACATTGTGTCCCTTTGATGACATATGTTACATGCAAGGTCGAGTCTTATCGGACATCGATATACTATTAATAATGTTTATTTAAAACAGTAGACATAAGCTAGCCTTTAGAATAGAGGAAATGAAAATGATTAAATAAATTATCAGAGCCTAGTTTACACATGTTTATAAAATGAATTCATTGTTTATCAATTAATTAGAAATGAAAATAAAAACCAATTAAAAATAAAGGACGTGTTTTTTTGAAAACTATTTTTATGAACAGAATGGTGTTTTATCTAAATAAATTAAGTTTTTCACTGTTAGTGAAAGATATTAATGAAATTTAAAGGTTATATATTTAATAAATTGTTTTTAAATTTATCCAATAATTTTTATATTGTTAAGATAAGAATAAATCTATGTTTAAGCATAAAAAGATATATATTTTTAAAGGGTCGTTTTACCACCTTTTAAAGGTGCACCTATTTTAAATATGTTTTTTTAAAATTTTATAATTTTTATATGGAAAATATTCATATTTGAAAGAGTAATATCAAAATTTACTTTGAGTGAATTTTTGGTAAATTTCTGATCAATTTCATATTTTGATGAATAATGAATAATAATGATTTTTTTGTTTAAAACTACAGTTTCATCTAATTTATTTATATAGTTAAACGATAATATTAATTGGGTTTTAAGAATAATTAGATAAATTTTAATTCATTAAAACCAATTTATATTATTTTAAACAATTTCACATTGAATTTAGATATAAAATCTTAGTAAACATTTGAACATTTTTACTTTGAAAACCTGCCTTGTCGTCCCGTCTGTGAGATTAATTTTAAATTAATTTTTTCCACTTCTATGATTGTAATTTATAAAAATATATTCCATATTTTTAATAATAATAATTTTTAATGTATAATAATTATATGTTTGTTTTTAGGCTAAAATTATTTGTGAAATTAATTAAAATTAATTACAGTGATTAAGGAAAAATGAGCATAATTAATTACTAAACTTGGAAAATATGGTGTAAAAATGACCCTACACTTACATAAAAATTATTTTATGGCCTTATTTATACCATTTAATGTATAATGATCTATAATGTTTAATTTTTCTCCCATGAAGGACAATTAAAATGTGAGGAGCACTCAAATATTTTCAAGAATACACAATGGGTCATTTTCCCCACTTATAAAAGGTATCCTCTCCTAGTCAATTACTCACACATATAAAGAAATTTTTATCATAAAGAAACTTCCCAAATAATCTAAAATATTTCCTCTTATCATCATAGAGTCCTAAATTTTGGTATAAATCCATCCAAGAAATCCTTTTGGTGCAAACCAAAAGGAGTCACCTGAAAAAGAGGTAACATTTTTCGATGTGTATTTATGTTTTACTTCTTATACACCAATTAAATTATTATTATTACATTATTATATAAAAAAATTCTTATACTAAATATACTAAGATGGTTTTATGTTAAGGGTTTTTCCTACACCTAAACACACTTCCATAAAAAGGGAACAAACTTATTGTTCGTGTGTATGGAGAACTACTGCCTCACAAAACAATGTCTTTTGTTTTTTCCTTTACCACCTCTCATTATTGAGAATTATGATGTAAAAAATATTTTTATATAAAATATATTATATTTATGTTATATTCATACTTTTATTAATTTTTATATAACATATACCTTCATGATTTCTGATTCGTGTAAATACAGTAACATCATTTGTAGACGTGTGAACTACTGACTCCTCAAAGCGACGTGATACCTTCACACATTACATGTATTGTTTTAAGGATGTATTTAATTAAAAACATGTGACATACATAAAAATTATATTATATTCAAGACAGAATTATGTTTATGTAAATATAATATATCATTTACTTTATCACTTTTTCACACACTAAAAAAGTGACAATATTGTTCATGGACATGTTGACTACCGCCTCTTTGACGCGAAGTGATTCATTTTAAATAACAAGAATTATATATATAAGTATAAATGATTAAATAATTTATTATTTATGATATAATTATCATTATGGAAATATAAATGTTTCTTTCCTTCTTTTAATAATGATTATTGAAAAATGAGAATGTTACTTGTGCATATTTAGGACATTTAATCTCCACGATGACAACGTTGTGTTATTTTTCATAACCACCATTCATGATTGGTTTTAAAAGTTTAATTTTTGAATAAATATGATATTATTTCATGATTATTATTTTGGATATGTTTTAATAATGACCCCTTTTGATTGTAGTTAACCTACCAAATTCATTTTTGATACATAAACTGAATATGGTCAAAACAACCAAATTAAACAATTTTGATTAAGTAGTTGTATATAACTTGTTTAGAAGTGAAATAAAAGTAATGATAAACTTTTAAATAGATTTAAATAATTTATATAATTTAAATATGATTATTATTCAGTAATATATATGAAAATCTTGACAAATCAAACTCAATGTAAGGGGTTTTGTTTTAATTTACATTTATTGAGAATTATTTATTATTATGCACCTAGTTACTTTTATATAGTTTATATATTGTTCTATGAATTTTTATATCTTGATTTTTATTTATTTTAGGATATTTAATGTTTCAATTGATGTTATTATTTCACGGATCTAATGATTCAGAAGTTACTCAAGTAGTAAGGGATTTATTAACTCAATTTCCATTCATTGGGTTAAACATATATTTCACTGGTTATGTTATGCCAAGAAAATGTGTGAAATTTTCATTAATTGAATTATTATATATTTAATATTTTATTATGTGGAATTAAATTTGTCATACATAATTATTTCACTGATATATTCTTACTCTAATGATATGAACTTTCCAAGGTTTTTTCTCGTCTCACTTTTATTTCTATAAGATATATTCCATATTCACCACTTATTTTTGTTGTGTGGTTTATATACTACTTATGAATATATTTTCTATTATTATACTTAAATTTATGGGGTTTTACATATCCTTTTTACTATCTCTCATTCATGGGGTTTATGGTTTCAATATAACCACAGTGGTAATAGAAGCTCTATCACAATTTTTTTTCTTAGAGACATTTGTTATGTTACACTCCTATCTTTTTTTGAGGTGTATATACTGCTCATTTGAAATGTTATATCATGAAAATACTTATTATCATGATATTATATGTATCATTTTATTGTTATTACATTCTTGGGGTTATTTATTAAAAATTTTCAAAGTGATATGTGGTGATTTGGAATGTTTAAAGATTATTTTCCTTAAGAACGTTTTTATGATATTTTAAGGTCATTTGAAATAATAAAATTCAATAAACCTTATTGTTACTTATCCTCCATTGGGGATATTTTTTATTGATGCCATCCTCATTCATTCTTTGGATGTATTATATTTGTTTCAAATATATTGTTATGAAACTCATTTCTTTTCCACAGGTTGAATATGACCTAAAGAAATTTTTATGGAACCCACTCCTATTCCACGATTTAATAGTATTTAAAAGAGATTAATTTGTAACCCATTTCTTTTCCATGGTTTAATCAAGTTTCAAAGAGAATGTTTTTCAAAACCATCATTTTTAATGGGTTAATCATTTTTCAAAGTCATTGTTTTGAAACCTATTACTTTTCCATAGATTAATCATGTCTCAAGAGATTATTATTGAAACCATTTCCTTTACATGGGTTAAATAATGTATCAAAGAGATTTATATTTAATAAATTCCTTTTTACCGCGGGTTAATTATGTTTCAAAGAGATTTTTATGGAACCCATTTACCTTCCATGAGTTATTCACATTTCAAAGAGTTTTTTATAGAACCTATTTCTTTTCAACAGGTTAATAAAGGGGTTATGGGTTATTCTAATGAATTTATGAAGTATTTAATGTGTAATTATTTTTAATGGTACATGGATGTTATAAGGGTGGTTACATGATAAACTAATGATGGTTGTTTTTGTGATCGACTGATGATGGGTGGGTCCATGATAGCCCTCCAATGTTTTGGGTATGGAAGTAGACCATATGGATATTCTATTTGTAAGAGTGAAATGTATAGAAGTAAACCATATGGTTATTAAATTTATAAGAGTTAAAAGTATAATGATGTCTCAAGATACATTTATGAATTTACTTATGATTGATATAGGTTTATAATGTTTCAAATTATGGAGATTGATATCACATGTCTAATGATTATTGATTCTGATGAATATTTCCTTTTTCAATGTTTTAATATTTGATGGTCCCAATATTGATGGGTATGAGTACTTTTATGATTTTCTCATTCACTTTGATTATTTCATCAAACTATTATGATATCTTCTTCTAATTGATGACATTTAATTGTTAATTCTTATGTTTATCCTTATGAATGGCCTGTAGGCCTTCTTTTTTTTATTGATTTTCTGATAACCCAGCTTTCAAGGGATGAGGGGGAAACCTTACAAGGCCCGTAGGATTAATAATTACATTGACCGTAGGCTTGGAGACATTAAATGACCTATAGGTCTTAAGAAAATAATATAGACTATGAATACTTGAAACTACTCCTCCCCAGCATCTGCATCGTGATCAACTCTCCACCTTTGCAAGAAAGTTCGGCTGACATGTCCATGTGAAAAGGTACACAGGCACGATACTAATGGAAAATTAAATACCCTCTCATTATTCCAAAGTTTGTTTATCCCTGTTCTGGTGGGTGTGCCTTGCTCTTTCCTCCTCTGGAGTGGTTCCTTATAGAATCTGTCTGTGCAACTGCAAATCAGGTGTACCTGAAGGCATTGAGGTGGCACGAAGGCCATGAGGTGGCCCAGAATCTTTACTATATTGAAGGCTTTGGTGGGCCGAATCCCTTAAGGACTCCAAGACCAAACTGGTGGCCCAAGGTGAATAGTTCTAGCTACTATTGTACCGAACAGTGCCTACTACAGTAACTGCTATAGTTTATGCTACAGTGCTAATGCAGTAACTACTTTAGTGACTGCTACAGTACTGCTACAGTGCCTGCTGCAGCACTGCTATAGTATACCAAAATTATGCCTCCTTCTAGTTTTTGAGCCTGGGTATCATAGATGCACTTAGAGAGACTTCACCAACTATGATGAGGCTCATGTGCTAAACATGTGTTGCTAACACCGACTCCCAGAGGGGGCCCCCACCATCCCTTGTGCACGCCACATTCCCTAGCTAAGAAATGGCTTTGAATCACCCTGTTCATAATACGAATAGTGTTCAAGCCTGGTGAGACTCGATCCTGTGCTGGTTCCCATGGAGAGCGAGGTGTAGAACCACCGGGTACCAGTTGGCTAACACCCCATGGAAAAAACGTGTGTTGATAACACTGAATCCCCAGGTTTTAAAGAATGATATTGAAAAATTTATGTATATAAATAATTTCACAAATATGATGTTGAAAAAATATTTTTAAATAATAAAATCTTGGTTAAATAGAAGAAATTGTAATTCAAAAAATTATGGGTCCAAATTGATATGATTTGTTCAGGTAAGAGTTTGTCTTAATTTTATAAAAATCTAAAACTAAAAGGTAATAAATGTTATATATGATATTAGTTTTCATATTTATTGTATAAGTCTTAGATGAAAAATTTGTTTCATAATTATTGGCATTAAATTGATAAATTTATAGTTATGGATTTCAGCAAAGGATTTGGATGTGCGGGTCCTAGGCTATTATAGTTGGCATCAAAGGTCAGTTTAGAAAACATTGGATAATAGTTTGTTTTCATAGGAGTATATATTAATAGTTATGGATACTATTGTAGGAAAATAAAATTACGGTTGATCACTTGTTCACAAACTTAGACAACTCATTTTTGGTTATAAGTAGTAAAAATATTGAGGTTATTAATGACCTTTTTGGAGATGTTATTTTTGGGATGAGGTATTTTTAACCCATAGAATAAAAATGAAGTATTTTTTAGGATGAATTAGTTTTCATGTTTTAAAAAATAGACAACATATATGATCAGCGACAACCCATCACATTCGGCTAGTCGATAGGGCTTGAACCCAAGACTGAAGGAGGATAACGGTTTCATGCACTACCACTAGCCTACATGATGTTCTGTTTAGCATGATTTATTATTAGTAATGATTGTATTATTATATAAATATATTGGATTTTATTTGAAAAATAATAGTTGATTTATCTTGGAGTTATATATTATCAAATAATTATAATATTTGGATTTCAAACTTAGTTTGGAAATGAATGATGAATTTTAAGTATAGTTATTTATAGAATAATTTAGTTTGAAATTTTGGTATTACTAAGTAATATTTAATATTTTTGGATCATTTTAAAGTTTAATCATTTTGGGAATTATCTTAACATGTTCTAACCATTTTTATTTTGGTTAATGTCTAAATATAGGTGGAATATCTTGACTATCCATTTTATGGTTATTTGGTCTTAAAAATTTTATTTTAGTGATTCAGGTGTGAAAAAAATTAATCTTGAATGCTCATCATCTAGAGAGATATATGATATTATGTAAAAAGGTAAAATTAACTTGTAAAGTAAGTATATTTCTTTATGTTTTCATTTTGTTCCTTGCAAGAAATCCTTACACTTTAGAAAAAAAGGATCTTGAAATAAAATTTTATCTCATTAGAATATTTTATGATGATATCAATGAACTTTTATGCACCTATTTAGTTTTTGGTTTTTTCTTCACTGAATTAATATTGAACCTGTTCTATATCACTCTTTATTAGTCCATGGGAATTAGTTTTTCATTCAAAATCGTTCTTTTAATTTCCCACCAAATTTCTCCCTATGTGGAATCCTAGTAATGTATAACTTCTAGTGACCTTTATGTTTTCCACTTTCCCTTTTTTAAGATGTTGTTTTATTAACTCCTTTTATAATGTTGGTTTCAATAAAGTAATTTTAAATTTTTTAATCCTTTTACAACCAAGATGAATTTTTAGGGTGAAATTGATTTTAAGGGGGGTAGGATGTAACATCATTAAATTTTATGAAATGTATTCTTTCAAATAAATTTAAATTATTTGATGACATATTTTATACACATGGCTGAGTCTTATCCGACATCAATATACTATTAATATTATTTATTTAACAAAATAGTTTTCACCTAGCCATTAGAATGGAGGAAATGAATATGATTAACTAAATTATGAAATAATAGTTTACAAATGTTTATAAAATGAAATAATTAGTTACCAATTAATTATAAATGAAAATAAAGACCAATTGAATATAGATGATGTGTTTTTATGAAAACTATTTTTATGACCAGATTGATGTTTTATCTAAATAAATGAAATTATTCACTATTAGTAAATATATTAACGAAATTTATATGTTATATAATTAATAAAATGTTTTTAAATTCATTTTTTATTTTTTATAGTGTTAATATAAGAATAAATCCTACTTTAAAAATAAAAATTTCTATATTTGTAATGGGAAGTTTTACTATCTTTTAATGGGGAACCTATTTTAATTTTTTTTTGAAATTTTAGTATTTTTATTTGAAAAAGTTACTTCATATTTTAAATAATAATATAAAAATGTACTTTTGGGGAATTTTTTGTATTTTTCTGAGAACTTTTATATTTTGATGAATAGTGAATAATACTAAATTTTAGTTCAAAGCTACATTTTTGTTCTATTTATTTATATCATTAAATGATATTTTTAGTTGTTTTAAAGTATAATTAGATATATTTAATACTATTTAAAGCAATTTAAGTCATTGGAAAAAATTTCACATTGAATTTATATATAAAAACTTAGCAAAGTTTTGATTTTTACTTTAAAAACCCACTTTGTCATCCCATTAGTGAGATTAATTTTAAATTAATTTCTTCCACTTATGTGATTGAAATTTAGAAAAATGGATTAAATATTTTTAATCATAGTAATTTTTAATTTTTAATAAGTTCAAATTTTCTTTTTACTAAAATTATTAGTGAAACTAATTAAAATTACTTATAGTGATTAAGGAAAAATGAGCTTAATTAGTGACTAAACTTGGAAAATGAGGTGTACAAATGACCGTAAACTTGTATAAAAATTATTTTCTAGAAATATTTATAATTTTAAACACATAATAATCTATAAAGGTATATTTTTAACCCTTTTGGGACAATTAAAACATGGTGAGAACTCAAATCTTTTCAAGAATAACCGATGTGTCAATTTCCTCACTCTCTAAAAGGCCTCCTGGACTCCTCACTTATTCATAGATATTAAGACCTTTTAATAATCCAAACCATGACCAAATAATATCCCAACATCCCTCATCTCACCCTAGAGACCTCACTTTGGGAATAAATCCAACCAAGGAATCCCTTTGGTGGAAACCAAAAGGAGATACCTGAAAAGGTGGTAATATTCTTCAACGTGTATTTATGTTTTTTTATTTCTCCTCCCATTAAATTATTATTATTAAATTATTATATAATCGAATTATTATCCTAAATATACTAAATTGTTTTTATGTTAAGGGTTATACCCACACCTACACACACTTCCATCAAATGGGTAATGAACTTACCATTCGTGTGTACGATGAACTACCACCTCATAAAACGATGACATTCATTTTTCCTTTACCACCTATCAAAGTTTTGAATTATGATGTAAAAAATATTTTTATATTATATATATGATATTTATGTTATATTAATTCATATTTAAATTTTATATAACACATACCTCCATGATTTAAATTTTGTGTAATTATAATAACATCGTTTTTGGATGTGTAGACTACCGCCTCCTCAAAGTGATGTGATACGTTCACACATTACATGGAATGTATTAAGGATGAGTTTAATTTAACATAGGTTAATTAAATAACACAAACACACACACACACACACACACATATATGTATATTCATGACATAATTAACTTTATGTAAATATAATATATCTTTTTATTTATTACCATTTCACACACCGAAAAAGTGATAACGTCATTCATGGACGTGTGGACTACCGCATCCTTGGCGTGATGTGATTACTTTTACATAACCAGAATTATATATAAAAGTATACATGATTAAATAATTTGGTATTTATTATCTTATTATAATTATGTATATATAAATATTACCTTCCTTTATTCCATAATGATCATGGAAAAATGAGAACGTTACTCATGAGTACATACAACCTACAATATATATGATTATAACATTGATTCATTTTTCATAACCATAATTCATGGTTAGTTTTAAAATTAAAATTTATATATAAATATTATAAAAATTTCATGATTATTATTCTAGATATGTTTTAATAATGACCCCTTTTTGACCATAGTTAACCTACTATAGTCGTTTTTTACATATAAACAGAATATAGTCAAAACATTAAAATTTAACATTATAGATTAATTAATTGTATATAACTTGATAATAAGTGAAATAAAATTCATAATAAACTTTAAAGTGGTAATTATGTAATTATATAATTAAAATAATTTTATTATTCAGGAAGATAGAGGTCAAGAATAACAAATCAAACTCAAGGTAAGGGGTTTCATCTCAATTTACATTCCATTGAAATTTATTTGTTATTATGAACTTAGTTACTTTAATATAGTGTATATAATAACACATTAGTTGTTATATCACGAGCCTAATTTATTCCACAATATTAAATTATTTCATAGATATCATGATTCAAAATGTTACTCAAGTAGTAAGGGATTTCTTAACTCAATATCCATTAATTGAGTTAAAATTATATTTTATTGGTTATGTTATTCCCAAAATATGATTAAAATGAACTCTGATTGTGTTATTATGTATTTAATATTTTATTTTTTTTGATTTAAATCCGTTACACATAATTATTTCATTGATTTATTCCCACTCCAATAAAATGATATTGGTAAGGGTTTTTCTCGTCTCGCTTTTATTTCTGTGATATATATTCCATATTCACCTATTATTTTTTTGTGGTGTATATAATGCCCATGAATGTATTTTATTATTATTATACTTAAATTTATAGGTTTTTTCATATAATTTTTTTGATATATATTTCATGGGGTTTTCAGTTTCAAAGTTACCAAATAGATAATGAAAAATTTGCCACTATTTTTCTTCTTTGAGATGTTTGTTATGTTATACACCTATCTTCCTTTATTAGGTGTATATACTACTCCTTTTACAATTATATCATTAATAACATTATGATCATGATATTATAATTATAATTATAATTTTATTCTATTCATTGGATTAATGATTCAAATATTTCAAGCGGTATGAGACACTTTGGAATGTTTAAATATTATTTTCCTCAAGAATGTTTTTAATGATATTTTAATGTCATTTCTAGTCATAAAAATTGAATTTTTTTGTTACCTATCCTCTACTAGAGATATTTTATATTTATACAATCCTCATTCATTCTTTGTATGAATTATTTTTGTTTCAAATAGATTTTTATGAAACCTATTTCTTTTCCATAGGTTGAATATATCCTGAAGAGATTATTATGAAACCCACTAGTTTTGGACATTTTAATTATATTTCAAAGAGATTATTTTGTAACCCATTTATTTTCCATTTTTAGTCATGTTTCAAAGATAGTTTTTTTGAACCCATTTATTTTCCATGGGTTAATCATGTTTCAAATAGATTCTTATGAAACCCATTCCTTTTCCATGGGTTAATCATGTTTAAAGAGATTCTTATTAAACCAATTTCTTTTACATGTGTTAAATCATATCTCAAACTATTTTTTTTAAAAAATTCCCATGGGTTAATCATGTTTTATAAATATTTTTATGGAACTCATTTACTTTCCCTGGGTTTGTCATGTTTCAAATTGATTGTAATAGAATCCGTTTCTCTTCCTGAATTTAACCAATGGGTTAGTAGTTGTTCCAACGAGTTTATGTAATATTTAATATGGGATGTTTTTTAAATGATACTTGGAAATTTTATGGGTAGTTACATGATAAACAGTTATGGGTGGTTCATTGATAGACCAAGGATGGGTGAGTTTGTGATAGCCCTCCAATGCATTGGGTATAGAAGTCGGCCACATGGATATTCCATTTATATGTGTGACATGTCTGGAAGTCAAACAAGTGGTTATTAATTTATAAGAGTGAAAAGTATAATGATATCCCAAGATACCTTTATGTGTGTATATTTGATTTTTATAGGTTTATAATGTATCTAATGATCGATATTGAGATCACATGGCTCATGATTACTGATTCTGATGACTCTTACCTCTGACATGTTTTCATATTTGATGGTCATGGTATTGATGGGTATGAATTATTTTATGATTTTCTCATGCACTTTGATTATTTAATCATACCGTTATGCACTCTTCTTCTTATTGATTACATTTAATTATTAATGCTTATGTTTATTGTTACTGAGCATTTTAGATCACCTTTATTATGTTTCCTTTTACCCAAGTTTTATTGAATAATTTTTAATGATTTATGTCTATAAAGGATTTAAAAAATATGATGTTGCTGAAAAATTATGAAATAATAAAGGTTGTGTTAAATGGGAGAAATGTTTTTTTGATGATGTATGGGTCCAAGTTGATATGATTTGTTTATGTAAGAGCTTTTACTATTTATCTAGAACTCTAAACCTAAAGGGTCCTCGAGTTTATACATGATCCAAGTATTATTTTTGATATATTAAGGTTTGGATGAAAAATTTGGGTCACAATTATCAGCATCAATGCTAAAAATGTAAATTTATGGATTTTAGAACTCGATTTAAGAGTATGGGTCCTGAACTATTATAGTTTTTATAAATGGTTGGTTTATATAACTTTTTAAATTAGAATTTTTTCATATGAGTATATATTTAGAGTTATGGATTCCATCATAGGAATATAAACTTATAGTTGATTACACGTTTAAAGTATTAAAAGCTTATTTATAGGTTTTAAGTAGTGAAAATAGTGTGGTTATTAGTGAAATTTTTGGATATTGTTTTTTTGGGATAAGGTATTTTTATCCCCTTGGAAAAATAAAATTATTTTATGGAGGAATTATTTTTCATGTCTAAAAAATGGATAACCTATATGCCCGGTGAAATCTTGTTGCATCTAGTTGGGTGGTGGGGATTGAACACCTGAGTGAAGGATGACAAGGGTTTTACTCACTACCACTGGACTACACGATATCCTTGTTAGCATGAAATTTAGTTAAATGTAATTATTATGTTTATTATAGAAACATATGGGATTTTATTTGAGGAATAATGGTTGATTTATCTTGTAGGAAAATATGATCAAATCCTTCTAATATTTTGGTTTCAAAATTAGTCAAGAAATGTTTGAAAATTTTTAAGGATTTTTATTTATAGAATAGTTTAGTTTTATCTTTTGGTATTATTATTTAAGTATTAATATTAGTGTAAAATTTTAAATTCTACTCATTTTGATAATTATCTCACCATGTTCGAACCATTTTGGTTTTGGTTAATAACTAAAGATAGGTGGTATAACATGAATCTCTCTTTTATGGTTTTGTTGTCTTAAAAATTTAATTTTAGTGATTCATGTGTGAAATAAATTTATCTTTAATACTCATCATATAGATAAAAATATGATATTATTGTAAAGGATGAAATTAAATGGTCATGTAAGTATATTTATTTAGGTTTTCATTCTATATGGTAAAATAAATCCTTCAACATTAGAAAAAAAAGGATCCTAAAATAAAATTTTATATCATTACCATGTTTTCTGATGATATCTGTAACCTTTTCCACACTTATTCGTTTTTTTCATCATTTACTTCCTCTTGAACATTTTATCTATCAATCTCTATTAGTCCATGATAATTAGTTTTTTCCTTCCAAATAAATCTTTCAATTTCCCACCAAATTTCTCCCTATGTTGAATCCTAGTAATGTGTAACTTTTGATGACCATTATGTTTTCTAATTTCCCTTTTTAAGAGGGTGTTTTATTAAATCTATTTAACATGTGGGTTTCAATAAAGTAATTTTATAAATTTTAATTCTTTAATAACCAATATGAATTTTGAGTTCAAAATTTATTTTAAGGGGGGGTAGGATGTAACATCCTAAAATTTTATGAAAGATATTATTTCTAATAAATTTAAATTCCTTATTAGATTTTTTTAAATATAATACATAGTTTATATTTCATCACATAAAACACAAATTTTATCTTTAATTATATGTTTCATTAAGTCCCTTTTATGACTTATGTTACATGCAATGTCGAGTCTTACCGGACAATAATATATTATTAATATTATTTGTTTAACATAATCATTATCACATTGCCATTGGAATAGAGAAAATTAATATGATTTATTAATTTATGAAATAATAGTTTACACATTTCAATTAAATTAATTCAATGGTACCAATTAATTATAAATTAAAATAAAGACAGATTGATTAGAAATGATGTGTTTTAATGAAAACAGTTTTTATGACCAGAACAGAATTTTGTTTTAATAAATTAAAATTTTCACTATTAGTGAAATATATTAATAAAATTTATAATTAATAAAACTTTTTAAAATTTATATGTTATATATTTAATAAAACGTTTTTCAAATCCTCCAATAAGTTTTATAGTGTTAATATAAGAAGAAATCCAATTTTAAGCCTTGAAAGCTGTATATTTTAATGGGTAGTTTTACCATCTTTTAATAGAACACCAATTTTAAATATAATTTTTGTAAATTTTATAATATTTATATGATAAAATAAACTTAATATTTGAAAATTTAATATAAATATTTACTTTAGGATAATTTTTGGTATTTTTCTCAGAACATTCATATTTTGATGAATAATGAATAATACTGAATTTTAGTTCAAAACTGCATTTTTGTCCAATTTATTTATGTAGTTAAATTATATATTTAATTAGATTCAAAGAATAATTAGATCTAATTATTATACATTAAACTAATTTAATTCATTTGATACAATTTCACATTGAATTTATATATAAAGACTTTGAAAACTTTTGAATATTTTTACTACTAAAACCCACTTTGTCATCACATCTGTGAGATTAATTTTATATTAATTTATACCAATTATGCGATTTTAATTTGAAAAAATAAATTTAATATTTTTATTAAGAATAATTTTTAATTAATAATAAGGTTAACTTAGTTTTATTCCAAAACTTATTGATGAAAGTAATTAAAATTATTTATAGTGATTAAGGAAAAAATAGTTTAATTAATGACTAAGCTTGAAATATAAGGTGTAAAAATAATCCTAAACTTGTCAAAAAATAATTTTATTTACATTTTTAGATCATTAAAATAATAAGGATATGTATGTATCTATTTTTAACCTTTGGGGGACATGTAAAACATGGGGATCAGTCAAATCATTTCAAGAATACCCAATGTGTCCTTTTCCCAACTTATAAAAGGCCTCCTCCACTCCTCACTTCTTGAAACCTATAAATACATTTTGATGATCCAAGACCTACCCAAATAATCTCCCAACATCCCACCACTCACCATATCATCCTCACTTTGGGAAAAAATATAACCAAGGAATCTCTTTGGTGAAAACAAAATGGAATTACCTGAAAAAGATGTAACATTCTTCAATGTAAATTTATGTTTTATTTCCTTCTCCATACATTAAATTATTATTATTCTATCATTAGATAATAACCTCAGTATACTCAATATAATTATATTTATAATTATATTTTTTTCTACCTAGACTTACACACATTTCCATCAAATGGGTAAAAACCTACCATTCATGTGTACAATGAACTACTACCTCACAAAAAGAAATCATTCATCTATCTTTTTCCACCACTCATGGTTGAGAATTATGATGGAAACACTGTTTTTATATGATATTTATTACATTTATGTTTTCTAAATACTTCTATAATTATTGTATAACACATACCTATATGCTTTATAATTTGTGTAAATACAATAACATCATTTGTTGACATGTGAACTATTGCCTCCACAAAGTGATATGATACAATCAAAATTTAAATAGAATGTATTAAGGGTGAGTTTAATTAAATATATGTCACATAAAATATACAACAACATCATTTGTGGACGTATATACTACACCTCCTCGACGTGTTGTGAATCCTTTTACATCACTGCAATTTTATATATAAGTATATATGATTAAATAATATAGTATTTATGATATATTGATAATTATGTAAACATAAATTTTACTTTCCTTTTTTACATAACTATCATTTAAAAATGGGAACGTTACTCATGTATACTTATGACCTAGCATTTCTATGATTATAACATTGGTTCATTTTTCATAACCATCAATCCTGATTATTTTAAGATTTATAATTTATGTATAAATATGATAATTATGTCATGATTATTATTATGGAGTTGTTTTAATAATGACCCCTTTTTACCATAGTTGACCCACCAAAGTCATTTTTGATACATAAACCAAATATAGTCCAAACATATGACTTAAAAATTATTGATTAAGTAATTTTATATAACTTGTTTATAAGTAAAATAAAAGTAATAATAAAATTGGAAAAGTTTATCAATCCAATATATAATTAAAAAAAGTTTATTATTCAGGACGATAGATTAAAATCATGAAAAATCAGACTAAAGGTAAAGGGTTTTGTATTAATTTACATTCCATTGAGACTTATTTTTTATTATGCACATATTTACTTCTATATGGTGTATCTACTAAAATATGGATTTGTATATCATGTCTTTAATTTATTTCATGATATTCAATGTTTCTATTGATTTTATTATTTTAGGGATCTCATGATTCCAAAGTTCTTCTAGTAGTATGTGATTTCTTAACTCAATTTCCACTCATTGGGTTAAACTTCTATTTTACTGGTTATTTTATGACAAGAATACTTGTAAAAAAACTTATGATTATATTATTCTATATTTTCACTTTTATTACTGGTATTTATATTTTTTACACATAATTATTTTATTGATTTATTCTCACTCTAATGATATGATCATTGTAAGGATTTTTCTCATCTCACTTTTATTTATGTGAGTTATATTATATGTTGAACACTTATTTTTGTTGTGTGGTGTATATAATTCCAATGAATGTATTTTATAATTATTATAATTAAATTTATACAGTTTTACATATCATTTTGATGATCTCTATTTCATGTGTTTTATGGTTTCCAAGTTACCAAAGTGATAATGGAATTTTTTTCACAATTTTCTTTCTTTGAGATGTTTGTTATGTTATAAAACTATATTATTTTATGAGGTGTACATACTGTTCCTTTGACATGTCATATCATGAATCTCCTTATTCTAATTATATTATTAGTTTCATTTTAATTTTATTCCTTTCATGGGGTTAATGATTAAAATGTTTCAATGTGGTATGGGAATATTTGGAATGTTTGAAGATTATTTTACTCAATAATGGTTTTAATGATTTATATGGTCATTTACTATCATAAATTTCAAAAAAAAACATTTCATTACTTATCCTCCACTAGGTATATTTTGTATTTATACCATCCTCATTAATTCTTTGGATGGATTATATTTTTTTTCAAAGATATTGTTTTAAAACCCATTTCTTTTACACAGGTTGAATATGTCCTAAAGAGATTGTTATGGAACCCACTAATTTTACATGGGTTAATCTAAATTAAAAGATATTATTTTTCAACCCATTTATTTTACATGGGTTAATCATGTTTCAAAGAGATTGTTTTTAAACCCATTCATTTTCCATGGGTTAATCAGGTTTCAAGAGATTTTTATTAAACTTATTTCTTTCATTGAGTTAAATCATGTTTCAAATATATTTTCATAGAAACCATTTTACATGGGTTAATCATGTTTTAAAGAGATTTTAATGAAACCCATTTCATTTTCCTGGGTTATTCATATTTCAAATATATTTTAACAGAACATGTTTCTCTTTTACGTGTTAATCAATAGGTTATTGGTTATTCCAATGAGTTTTTGAAAGATTTCATGTGTGATGATTTTTCAATGGTACTTATAAATTTGATGGGTGGATATATGATAAAATAATTTTGGGTGGTTCCATGATAATCCAATGATGGGTGGGTCTGTGATATCTCATCAATGCAATTGGTATGACATTGGTCCGTATGGATATTTCATTTGTAAGGGTGACATGTATTGAATTCGACTGCATGGTTATTCTATTTATAAGAGTGAAAAGTATAATGATTTCCCAAGATATATATATGTGTTTATTTATGAATTATATTGTTTTATAATGTTTCTAATAATCTATATTGATATCACATGGCTCATGATTATTGATTTTGATAACTCATTCCTTTTCCATGTCTCTATATTTTATGGTTCAAGTATTGATGGGTATGAGTTCTTTTATGATTCTCTCATGAAATTTAGTTATGTCATCATCGTATTATGCACATTTATGCTCATTGATGAAATTTAACTATTAAATATTGTGTTTACCATCCCTAAGCATTTGAGATCACTCTTCACATGTTTCCCTTTCCCTAGGTTTTAAAAAATGATATTGAATGATTTATGTCTACAAAGGTTTTCACAAAGATTACATTGATGTAATATTGTGAAATAAGAAATGCGGGGTTAAATGGTAGAAATGTTCTTTCAGTGACTTGTGGGTGTATGTTGATATGATTTGTTTATGTAAGAGTTTTTTTTTCTAATTCTATAAAACTCTAAACCTAAAAGGTCCTCGAGGTTGTTTATGATCCAAGTATTGATTTTTATGTTTTAAGGTTCAGAAGAAAATTTTGGCTCACAATTATCGACACCAAAGCCAGAAATGTAAAGTTATGTATTTCAGTGCTGGATTTGGGAGTGCAGGTCCGAAATTGTTATATTAGTGGTTCTATATGTATGGGAATTAGTCTAGGGGTGAAATTTTATGCTCAACCAGAACTGAGTCTCCAAGGACTCCAACAAACCTCTCTATAATCATGATGTGAAGTGAGAATCATGCTCTGACATGATCGTCAAGGGATGTTCATATAGTTGGACTATCTTTTGTATATAAAAAAATCCCAAGAAAATTCAAAGAATCAGTTTTTTTCATGTATTACTTTAAAAGATTATATGGATTATTTTCAGATCCATTCATTGAAAATACATGATATTATGAGGCCTAGTGATCCCAGAATTGATTTTTGAAAAATAATAAAATTATTCGTGTCACCCATGGAAATTTTCCTTAACACATGTAATAAATCTTATAAAGTATTAGATCATAAATATGAGGTTACCTTTTGGGTTTATAGAATTAGATTTACCCTAGGCATTCCATAATCTTTGTTGGTGTGAGGCATTTTAGTAAAGGAAATCACAAGAAAGATTAATATTTTTAATATTTTTAAAATATCAATTTCTGGATCACCAGGCATCATAATCCCATGATGTCTAAACTTATGGCTCTATATACAATCCATATAATCTTATAAAATAATACATGAAAGAATCCAAGTCCTTCCAAAAAAGTTAAAATATCCTTGTTTAGAAAATAAAAAGAATATTCCTTTTAAAATAATTTCTCAAAAGTTAAAAATAGGTAAAAATAGCTCTAAAAAATAATTATATAATAGTATAAAATTTATTTAAATAATTTTTTGAAAATATAGACAATGGATAGAAAGTTTTTTCGACTGAAGAGATTTATAAAGTATATTTCACTTAAAAAAATTATTTTGGTCTCTTGAGTACATAAGGAGTAGAAAATGAAAGGGAAAAAAAATTATTCTCATGAAATAACTATAATAGAATAAAATTAATGAGTTTTTTAATATATAGATCATAATATTCCATTATAAAAATCATAATCATAAACAATTCCTATATACAATGAAATTGAAACATCAAACCCATACCACTTTGGTAACTATTGAATCACAATACCCATGAAAGAGGGAAGAATGGAGGGATATTTTTATCCCATAATTTTGATGAGAATAATCATAAATTAAATTCATGTTCAATATATACACCACACAAACAAAACAAGTGGTGTATAAGGCACGAGTCCCACAAAAATAAAGGTGAGATGAAAATCGCTTACCTCAAGTCTCTTATTTAATTGCACATGTTTGAACCTCCTATATAATAAATATAGGTTTATTATAAATATATTACAGCACAATAATAATAAATATCATACCATATATGATTTAATTATGACCTTTTTAGCCCTTTAATTAACAATTCTCTGTTAAAATCACATTTCGGATAATAACTGCATCATTTTTTATGTATATTTTGGTTTGGTATTTTAGGTCCTTTTACTTTGATCATTTTTATATAATATATAGAATTTTAAACATGATATAAATATCTAATATATTAATTATATTTGTGTTTATAGTAATTCATAAATATTAGAGATAGAAAATGGATTACACCATTCATGGAGACATTAGGATATACGTACGCATAAATGCTGTATACATTTTCTCGAAGGATGAAAAAAAGGAAGGTATATAATATATCAAAAATAAATAATAATTATTGTTACATATATATAACATATATTATTTAAATTTATCCTTATTACCTTCTATACAGAGTGTATGTGAAAAAATAATCACATCGCTAGGTGATGTGGTTGTCCAGCGTACACACAAGAAACATTATAATATTCTCAAGTAATGGAAATTAAGAAGGAATATGTGATATTATTGTTAAATATTTAAAATAATTATATAAATTTTATATATATTCTTTAAATACATCATTATATCAAACCATGAGAGGTGGTTAAGGAAATTTAATTACATCGGTTCACGAGATGGTAGTCCTCCATACACACAAACAACGGTTTTGTTTCCCATTGGATGGAAGAGGAGATGAATTAAAGTTACGACATTAACATATTATAATACTAGTATATATGAGATAATTATTTTATTATATCATTATTGTTGAATAATATTTTAATGAGGTAGAATAAGAAATAAAACAAACACGCTCAGTTAAGAACAATACATTTTTTTCAGTCAACCACTAGGTTTGCACGAAAAGCCTTATTAGAAGTGTTTAATAAAAAAATACTTCACAAAAAAACATTAATATGGAAGTATGTATAGTATTTGGGTAGGTATTTTAGTAATCAAAAGTATTTTTAAGTGTTTATAGGAAAGGAGATCAGGTTCTCTTTTTATAAGTGGGGAAGAGGACAAACTTGAAAGTTTTGAAATGAAAAAGGTTTACCCAAATTTTAAAACTAAAAGAAGGATCCAAAATGGATAATTATTGAAAATTTTATGTGATAATGTTTAATTATAGAAATAAAATAGTAATTGGATATGTTTCAGGCCATTTAACCCTTAATTTGTTAATCTAACCCTCAATAAACCTGTTTTAACCTTAACCATGGTATTTAATTTTTACTATTATCACTATTAATTATGACCAAAAATTAATTTGAACTTATTATATTATAATAATAATTATTATAAAAAATATATAATCCATTCTTTCAAATTTAATTCACATTAGTGGAAGAATTTAATTTAAAAATAAACCCGCAGATGTGATGAAAAAATAAGTTTCTTAAGAAATCTATTCCAATGTTTAAAAAGATTTTATGCAAAAAATCCTTATGAAATTGATTCAAATGATATAAATTGGATTAATTATAGTATATTTGAACTAATTTTAATTTTAAAACAATTTTAAAACAAAATGGAGCATTATAAATTTTTTAAATGAAAGGGTATTTTTCCATCAAAACTAGTATTTTTCACTATTCATTGAAAAGTATTCTTTTTAGAAAAATCACAAAAATTAATACTATGATGATTAAAAAATATTGTTTTCAAAAATTAAATTCATTTTTTCAAAAAAAAAAATTCAAATGGTTTAAATAAATAACTTTAATATTTATTCACAAAAATAAATCGAAATCATTTTTTGAGAAAAATATATTTTTGAATCATACAAAAACTTTACCAAAAATTAAGTACTTATTGATCAATATATTTTATATTTATTAAACCTTAAAAATTAATTTTCAAAAATTGATTTTTTCTATTCATTCCACCATGTTTTATTTCTATGTTTTAATAGTCATGTTTAAATAATAATATTAATTGTATGTCACAATTCATTAAACCTTGGTGTTGCGTGTAATAAAAGCTATCGAAGAAATTTATTTTAAAAAAATTACTTCATAAAAACTAAGGGCGTTATAGTAATTTCCAAAGAAATTTTTTATCTAATTATTTAGATTTTTTATTTTAAATAAGTGATTTCAAAATGGAAAATTTATTATCCTTAATAAAGGTTCCAATTTTATTTTAAAAATATTTTCATCTATGTTGAGATCCTTTGTTGAAAATTATACTTTACTGGGTATATACTATAATGTTAAAATCAACTATATTTCTCTATATAGATTATGACAATTTTGACTAGGTAAAGTTTTGACATTTCATATGCTATTTCTTCTGGTACAAAAAATTATTGATTATTAAAGCATATTGATTAAGTTTTATTGTTTATTAATATGATGAATGAAATGGACTTATTATGTGATGGGTGGTACTAAAATTAAATACCCCCTTGATGAATAAATATGAATCAACAGTAAAATTGGTTTAGGTATTTGGAATACACCATACCTACTTATCTATGATGTCTTGGAGAAAGGCCTTGATAATAAGATTATGATGTCTTGCATTATGCATTATATCATTATGAAACTAGCTATTCTTATAAATGTGATTATTTATGTTGCTAAATTATCCATGGATTCTGTCCCCATTCAATAATATTATTTATATGTAATATTTTATCATTATTTTTTTATGCCATATTATTCATGTCTTACTTATTCCATGATAGCTTTTGATGTACGCATTCCCTTATTGAGCATCTGAGATAACTTTTTATTTTGTTTCATTTTACCCATGATTTCAATAAGTGTACTATGAGTGATATTAAAGGGTATTCTAGAGAAAATAATAACGTTTTCCAAGAAAATAAAAATTTGTATTTTATTTTTTCCTAATGTGATGTGATATTCGAGAATGTATTTATTTTTCTAAGACTACAAAACTATTCAATCCATTGAGATGTGATTGTTTGTATTTAATACCAATGTAATAAAGTATCCATCAATTCTAGGATATAAGGTTTAGCGTTACTACATAGAAACTTTTCCAAGAATTTATGGACCTCCACTACACTCACCTATACTAAATCCATAGATATGACTTTTATCTAATACATTAACGTGTCTAAACTTCTGTGACCCATCCAATTAAATTTCTATATATCGAATACCACACATTGACCCTCCTCATTATAGAAAATAACTACCATAATTAAAAAATAAATTATCTGAAAAATCAAATATAATAACTTGATGCCATGAATGACATCGTACAACTGTATTTGATGTTGAAAAAGACCCTTCGATGGTTGATATCGCTCCATCATCATCTCACATCACCGACTCACATCAAGCATGATCATCTAACCTCCAACTAGAGTAGTTAACACAAGGGAAACTATAAGGATATCCACATTGATTAATATTCTATAGACCTAGGTTGGTGAAATAAATTATTTTTATGATAAAAAATCAAATAAACCACAAAAAAGGTGGAAGATAAACAAAATTTACCTTTTATGATCTCTAACCCATTTGTCTCTGGCTCCATCATAGAATAAAACTGTCCAAATTTTCTCCACTTCCTATATATTGATGACCAAAACTATGAACATGATTATCCTTATTCCTTAGATAGTAGGGTACATCACAGGGTTATCCTCTACCAGTTATATCTTCTCTATGCAGAATAAATGTCTACTCCCCTTACTATATATATGACCTGAGAGGGAACTGCTACTTTTGGTTCTAATATTGAATTTGATTGAATGTGTAATACATGTACCTAAGAATGGTTGGATATTTAAATCATTGATGACCATGAACTATCTGGGTAAATCACACAAGCACAATGCTCTTGGTGGGGGTACTGGAAATGCCAGCCACATATATATGAGAGGAAAAAAACTACGAACACCGACTCACTACCGTTCAGAACCTTGATTACTCTATCACATGTGATCCCCCACCAATAACCCTATTATGCGGGGATTCTTAATGAATCACCTCATGACATGACTATTTGTGCGCAAAAATCCTCCCTATCACATCAAAGTTCTTCTGTACCTCCAAAGTTTTAGGTAACACAAATGGTGTGGCCAAATATTAGATGATGGGATGGTGTGCCTCATCTAAATTCTACAATATCGACTAAAAATCAATAAACATGTTATGGGAGAAGTGATTTTTAGAGACCCAAATCTTGACATACATGGACATTACATTACTTTTGCGGAATACTTAATACATAACAAAAACAAACATCGAAGGATAGAGATAGTTTAGCGTCTTTGGAAACTCGGAACATAATCTTCTAATCATGGTGAAAGATCTTCAACATCTTCCATAAAGATCTTCCCCTTTTGTTTTATTACCTAAAACCATTCTTTATATCATGGGGAAAATAAATGAAATAAAGTGTGAGCTCAAATTCTCAGTAAGGGTAAACATAGAGAATATAAAACAATCTATAAACATTTGAATGTAAAAACATGAGCATAAAATCTAAACATCAAAATCTTGAGCAATGACATAAAACCTCACAATACATAAGGAATAGATCATAAAATAACATTAATCATGATAAAATTTCCTGGAAATAAAACTTTTAATTGTGGAAAAACATTAAGCACATGATATGATTTCCATTATAGCCAAGAAATTGCTGCCAAGACCATATTAGTGGACATGGTCCCTTTCTGAATCGAGTTCACTCCTCGTTCTAGTCCTGTATCACTGAACCAGATTAACTTACCATTCCAGCCATGTCTATCTCATGAGATATAAATCTTTACCCAATGCATTAGAGGGAGATATAGGTCCCACCCATCTCATAATGAAATCATTCTTACTTGTGCCACAACATAAACATAAATCATTCATCATTATCCAAAGTATAAAATGGGTTTCATAAACATCATCCCATCATAACATAATCCATACAAAAAAATGAACATCATTTCATTATAAGAAAAGTGAAACCATGTAAATCATAGAGACATTATACTTGAAACATACACATATGAAATAATTCCATCTTATATGGGAAATGGTTTCGATAACCACTTGAATTGAATTCTTGAGGAAAATATCCTTTCTTCTTCAAAATCATTTTTTTTCTAAAAATTACATGAGATTTTATAAGAAAAGGATTTTGTTGAAAATAGTCATGAAATATTGCAGATTAAGCTTCATGAAAATAATGCTTTAAAAATCCGTTCATTCCATATAAGTTAAAGAAAACATTCTCCTCGTACTTTTAACGGAAAAGTCAAAAAGTACCACTTATGGTAAAAAAAGAAAGATTCCTTCCAAAACACCAAGTAAAAGTCAATATGGATAAAAATGACTTTAAAAATACATGTAAAAATATTAAACACTTTATAAAAACATTTTTATGGACATGGATGAAAAATATAACCCCAGTGAATACTTACGAATAAACAATCTTGGATAAAAATGAGATTGCAAAATTATCCCTTACCTTAGGTCCGATATGCTTCGTACGTATCCGAACCTCCTGTATAATGATTTACATAATGTCATTTACTTATTACAGAATCATAATCATTGTTATTATATCATATATGGTTCACTTATGACTTTATATTACCCGTTCTTTTGTAAATTCCATGTTAAATCAACGTTTTGGGTAAAATCGTTTTATTTATCGTACTTGTTTGGAATTGTTGTTCTTAATATTATTATTACTTATATAATGATTTACTTACTTACAGAATTTAAATCATGATTTATATATCATATATATTTATTATATATATATATATAATAGATAGATGAATGAAATGAAATACACCGTTCATGGAGACGGTAGGTCATACGTACGCATGAACGATGTTTTCCTTTCCTTATTGACTTGAATGGAAGTAAGTAGATGAAATAACTATATATATATATATACATAAATTCATCAGCTTAATTATTTCATATATTTCATTATAATTCATTATATATACTTTATAATCATTCTTGAATGGTTAACATGGAGAATGAATCTCATCGCGTCGTGGAGACGGTAATCCTTACGTACTCACGAGCGATGATATTGTTCCCATAATTATTGAATGGAATTGGAGTGGATGATATAATAACTCAGAATCAGTATGATGCTATAATAACTATATATAGTTATTCTTTACACCATTATACCCATCCAAATAAGCTGGTGGTGGAAAAACTGATTACACCACGACGTGGAGGCAGTATTCCGTACGTATGCACGCACAGTGATTTCATTTTCTGTAGGATGGATAGAAGGTGAAATGGGGTTGTTTAATATTTATAATAAAATATTATTATATTATTGATACTTACGTTATTACTTTATAATGAAACAACTAAATAAGAAGAAGTTGAAGAAGAAAGAAAACTTGAAAGAATCGGTAGAAGAGATTACCTCTTCCTCGACGCACCTCCTTTAAACTTATTCTTAGGGAACTAGATTTGTTATTTTGAGAAGACCAGAACCTCTATGATATAACCAGATAGGTTTATAAGATGAATTGGAAGGGTTTGAGTGATCTTCAAGACTCAAAAGTGTGTGAAGAGAAGAGGGTAGGGGTTCCCTTTTTATAAGGGAGGAGAGGGACACGTTAGGAAAACTTAAAATATTATTTTATAATAAAGTAATATTCAGTTTTTAATAGCTACAAATTGATTTATTTCGAAGATAAGGTGGGGATGGGTTTAAAACCTCTCAACCAATAGGTTTTAGACAAGTTTTAATTACTATTTTATCCTTATCATTTAGATTTAACTCTAAGTTAAATAATTTAACTTTTACCATTTCTTTTTGTTTTCTTACACTATATGGTTAATAAACTTACTATAACAAGACAAAAGAACCCCAAGTGGTTCATTATTAATATATATATCCTTATCTAAGTCATTTGGCTGAAACTTAGATTTTTATTAATGAAATAACAATTAATAATATAATATTTGTTTTAAAAACTATTTTATGTCAATTTTGACACTATTTGGTACTTGATTTTTGTGAAAATCATAATAGCATTATTAGTTCGAAAAAAGTTAATTAAAACAATACTAACATTTCATATTAACCTATAAAATTAGTTTAATTCATAAAAAGTCTAAATTTACATTTATTTGGGTATTTATAACATCAATTATGTTAATATTTCATTAATAAGGTAATTACTGCATCATCATTGTGTCATAAATAATATATATTATTTAATGTCTAAAAATTATAAATAAAATACCATTATGTAGTAAATATTTTTATCTTTATAATGGATATTTATAGTCGAATTTATCTTATGTATAACCCTATATTAGAAATGTTTTAGTTATTAAACTTTGATTTTAACTATTTTAATTATTCTTTAAATAAAATAATAATAAATTTCCTAATCTAATACAAGTGGACCTGAAGGGTAATATTTTATCCCTAAGGCTGTTTTTTGTCGAACTACACTTATCAAATAGAATTAGGACATGTGTTAGGGTAATAATAATATCATTTTTACCCTTAATTACCCTATTTACTTTTAACTGTGGTAAATAAAAGTAAAAAGTTACTATTACCCGAAAATTATTTTTAACTTATTGAACCAAATTTTACTTCTTGATATTAACCGTGTCTCTCTGATTTTCAAAATTCCACTCACAGAAGCGTTAAAATTAAGTTTTATGTAAATTTTCAAACTCTCCTAGGAGGTGGGTAAAAGACAGTGAAAAGTTCAATAAAATTTTTATATGTCTAAAATTATTATAAAATGACTCCAATGAATTAAATTGAACTTATATAGGTATTATGTATCAATTTTGACCTAAAATAAATTTAAATAACATAAATAATTATTTATATAAAAAGTTGGGATTTAAAAAGTAACCCAGTGTTTTCACTATTCATCAAAAATTGAAAGTTTTCAGAAAAATACCAAAATTTTACCCTAGGCTAATTTCAATATTTTGAATCCAAAAATGAAGTCTATTTTGAAAAATAAAATTTCAAAAAGTGGGTATTACTATTCATAACGGCTAATTTATATAACATATCGTGGTTTAGTGAAACTCGGTATTGCGTACAACATACGCTATCGTGGAAGGTCGCGATTGCGTTTAATGAAAGCCAAGTCATGGACGCGTGTAGTACAAGCTCCTTTTGGTGTAGCATACAACACAGTACATCTATGAAATTAAAATTAAATTTTTTCATAAAATCTCAGGGTGTTACATGAATAATGTCCTTAAATATGATCTCCATATTCCAAACACTCAGGATTCCCAAATAATGGTAGAAAAACACCTACTAGTTTTAGGAACTCATCATTAAAGACACAAACTCTGCTCCAAATTACCAAGGAAAATCATCCCAAGAGAATGATACCTCTTTATTCTACCTAATATAAAAGATCTAGAACTACCATACTACTCTAAAAATCTGATTAATAGATAATAGATCCTAATATTCTAACATAGAATGAATCAATCCGAAAGTAATATTATAGTCCTCTAACTAGCACTCTTTCTCCCAATCAAAGAAACCCCCCTCATACTTCACCATACCTAGATACTAGAACGGAAAAAACATCTACCTTCAAAGATAAGAATTCTCATATGGGCCGAACCTATTATAGTCAATCGGGTCATCCTTTTGAACCTCACAAACCTTAATCATATGTGAATGATGACCAATATAAATCTATGTAAACAAGGAAGAAAAATCCAAAACACTTTAACATAGAATTATTTTAAAATTAACTTAATTAGATTCATTTTTAAATTTACTAAAAATTATCACAAATTAAAAAAAAATGAGAACAATCATGTAGTAACCTAATACTTTTACACATATTAATACATGTTTTTTAACCTAAACATCTAATAAACACGACCCAAAGATTATGATTCCTAGTGTCCTTGTATGACTAGGTTCATAATACAAAAAAAGAAACTAAAACACTATATCTATATTATATTATCCATAATGATCTCTTAATTATCTTTTTTCTCCAAATATTTCATAGGAAAACCTGTAGAATACATAAAATAAAGGTGAGAGCTATAAATCCCAATAATAGAATTATCATGGAAATGAGGCATAACATTTGAGTCAAATGTAATGACATTATACCAAAAAATTCAAGGATCATGATAAAAAATATGAGAGAAAAACATAAAGGACATTGTATCATAATATCATTACAATATAGGAGAGTGGCATGAAATTAATCATAACATAACCATAATTCATAGATAACAACCAAGACAACATCACATAGTGGAAAAAGTCCCATTATTGATTAGGTTTTCCCTATAATCCCAAATATATCATCTAATGGGACAAAAAGTTACCCAATTTATTTGAGTTTTATCTAGGCAAACCTATTATAACATTTATATGCTTATGTGTGCCACAAAAAGCAAATCAATCATAAGGAAAAAGAAAAAGGCATTTAAGAAATGAACAAAAAGAATATATTAACCCATAAAAGGAATAGAGAGTAAGAAATTTATATATATAAGAGACATATATATAGAGTTTATAATCATTTTATTTCACAAAAGAGAGATATAATTTGGGTTATTCAGTGAAAGGTAGTAACCCAAGGAAAATAGTGGTTTTGGGAGATACTTTACCTTATGTTCCAGAATGATTCTTCACTTAAACAAAACATCCTATATAATCAAATTATATTCATTAATTACTTAATTTAGATCCTTTTAAATCAATATTTTATTTATTATAATCTTATTATGTTCATTTATAATCATTTCTATGATATATAATGTTTAATTTTGTTGTTCTGAGAGTGTTCATTTCATGATTCCAAGGTTAGATCACTTGTGTAAAATTATTGATGTTCTTATCAAATGGGTAAAAACACATATATAAAATAAAATGTTATTAATCTACTTATATAAATTTAAATGGTCACAAAATAACCATATGTGTTCTCACAAAGGGATAATTATTTTAGTAAAATGTTAGCGTTATATAGTAATTTTATTTAGGTGGTTTTATGAACCATCATGAACTAGATTCATTTTATTAAATATTATTGATATATAGTAATTAAAAAATTTGAAAAATATAGTATATACATTATTATATCATTTTAAACCATTATAATTGAACTTAATTATGGCATGAAGCTGGCAGTGGAAAATGAAAAATCATCATCCACAAAGGCGGTGAACTGACATAATATGGACAACTGTTTCATTTTTTAGAATAATAGGAGATGAAAAGGTGGTATACTATAGATATTAAATTAAAAATATAAAACTACAGTATATATATTATACTATAGTTATTATTCCAATTTTCATGAGGGAGGTTTGGAGAGGGTTGATGAACAAATGAATTTAGAAGAGGTAAATTGAGTACATTACCTCTTAAATGTCACCTCCATTAAATAATCATTAAGTAACTTGAAATAGGTATTTTGGTGATACTATAATCACTATGACATGGGGGAGAGTTTTGTGAATTTAATTGGAATTTTTTTGCAGGATCTAAGTCTTAGAAGGTGTGAGGCGAAGGGGAGGTATTTATAAGGGGGAAAGATGATGTTTTTGAATATTACATTCAATAGTTTATTATTTTGGTTCATAGTCTTCAATAATATTTATTATTATCACTAAAAATAGTAAATAGTGTCTGTGAGTTCGAAATAATCGATTATTACCTCATTTATGATTGAAACATTTGTGTATTTAGATTATATTGTTAAATATAGTATTTTACCATATTTTTCTATTCACAAAAAATTCTACTATTTTAGAAAAATACCAAAAATTTAACCTATACATTTTTTGATATATATATTTCAAAAATGAAATAATTTTATAAAAATTACTATTTAAATATGAAAATTTTAATTTTTAAATAAAATCCACATTTATTTGAAAATTTTCAATTTTAATCTTATGATCGATTTTCAGACCCATTGAAAAATTATTTTTGGCCTCATAAAATTATCTTATCATTATAAAAAAAATTAGTATTCATTTATAATTAAATATTTTTTAATTAAAAATTATTTTAAATCATTGAATTTATTATAAATGTGTAATTTAATATTTATGTTTTACAAAATATACAAACACTTAATTTATCTTTTTTAAAAAATTTACATACTTGTACCATAGTATAAATATATTATATTTTTATTTTATAAGATACCAAAATTTTAGTTTACACTTATATGGGATATGATACTATTCTAATGATATGATTTCTATTCATAATGGTCTGTTTACTATTCTAATAGTCATATTACTATTCCAATGGTGTGATTTGTAACAATCATATGGGATACCTATTTTCTATAAGTACCTTATATTTCATTCATTATTAATTAAATTTTATTTTATATCAAGGTTATATAATTTCAATTTTAATATGAATATTTGTTTATTAATATTTTTCTTTATTTATATAGTGTTTTTCATGAGTTTAGTTATTTAGGTGGATCGATCAGATTGAAATTTTCATATTTTAGTTATATTATTTTATATTTTTTTCCCATTATAGTATTTTTAATTTTTATGGCCATTTTTAATCTCTAAATTTAATTTTTTTAAAAATATAATCAAATTTAGTTGGTTTTATAATGTGGTTCATGTGAATTATATTATATTACTAAAAAGGATGTAATTATATTTTTAGAAGGGAAATTTCTTTGATAAAATTATGTGTCCGCACACTTCACCCCATTAAAGAATTTCTCCAAAGAAATTTGGTTTCACATACTATGGTAAAACAATGTGAGGGTACTTTTGCTTCATGTCTTTCTCTAGTTCTAATGTCTCCTTCTCATACTTAAGGTTTGACTATAGTACTTTTTCTAAGTGAGTTACCTCATAGAAATTCATTTATATTGTTCAAGATCCTCACTAGATGCTCCTCATAGATGAGATCATTTTCCAACTATACCACCTTTAAATTTATCACATTTGTGGGATCTAGTATGTACTATATTAAGTGGTATTTAAGGAATACATCATGTATTTGACAGATTGTTGTTGGAGTTATAGTTGAGAAGCCAAGAATCTCATGCAATCAAGAATCTCAAAGGGGTTGATGTACATAGGAATTAACTTTCAATTATTCCTAAATCTCATGAATATATTCCATAGATATATGTGGAGGAATAAGTTATCCCTACTATCAAACTCTAAGCATCATCGATGATTTTACACATAGATATTCTATCGACATTGAGCATCCTTGATTTGATGCTGGCTGGTCTTGACATTTTCCAACATTTCCTTGACCATTTCGGGTCCCAAAAACTTGCATTCCAAAAAATTCATCATAGTTCATAAGTTCTATACATTTCTTACCATAAAGTAATTCAGATGGATCCATTTGGATGTTTGGGTGGAAACTATTACTATACAATAACTCAACCATAAAAAATGTTGATATCATCCTCCTTTAAATTCTTTTGAGCATGTTTCAATATGTCTTCATGTTTCTAGATATTTTATTCATATTGTGCATAAATTTGGTTATGATAAGATAAACTAATGTTTAATTAAATGTTTTGATTATTTTGGATACTTTTAATAAACATAATGTTAAACATCATTTCTTGATAAGTTATAATAGATAATTGTTTTCCATGTAGAATCACTACTTATTTGATGTATATCCTTGAAGGTGGATCGAGTGAGTATTCCCATAAAATTACAATGAAGTGTGTAGTATCTAAAATATTATCCACCAAAACCCATATATCATTATTTCTTTTGGATGTATTCGAAAGGTTAGTGAAAAAGTATATGGTGATGTTTACCCATTTACATGTTGGTATGGGTAATTGTTGAATCGATCCCTTATATATTTTCTTTTCAAAATTTACTTGTTGACATACTTGGCGTTTTGATTTATATTCCATGAACTACCTATTCATATTATCCCACCAATATTACTCTTAGAGATCTTGATACATATTCATACTCCTTGGGTGGATAAGGAACATCATGTTATGAACATCATTTAATATCTCCCTTATTATCTCAAGATTGTATGGTACACATAGTCATGACCAAAATTTTACGAATCCTTCTTCATAAATTTCAAACTCTAATGATTTCCATTTTCTTATAGCTTCCACCTACTTTTATACTTCTACATAATCTCATTGAGAATCCTTTACCTTCTCTAAAAGGGTTGGTTGAGAAATAATTTGAGAAATTATTAATGATGTTCCTTTTATAATGATTACCATGTTTATTTCTTGAAAATATAAGAATATTGGATCCTTCTAAATTCTCATCAATAATAAAGTTTCTGAATACTTTATACTTAGAGAATCCACCACTTTATTTTCTTTCCCAAGATAATAATGGATTGAGATGTCATAGTCCTTGATCATCTATAACCATCTTCACTAGAATATGTTAATATCATTATTTTTAATGTATATTTGAGGGTCTTATGAGAAGTATATATTTCACACTTCTCCTTATAGAGATAATTCCACAATATTTTCAATGTGATGATCATGGATTCCAACTATAGAACATTCATTAGGTAGTTCTTCTTAAGAACATTCAACTACCTTGAGGCATAGGCAATAAATTTTTTATTCTTCATTATCACAAAACTAAAGCCATTATTTGAAGCATCAATGCATACAATGAAAAGTCATCCACTTGAGGTAAGTATGAGGAATAGTGTAATGATAAATATATTTTTTAATTACTTGATGCTCTCTTTACATTCATCAGTGCAAAAAAAAGTTACCACCTTCTCAGCCATCTTGGTTTGTGGGTTTCAAAATTGTGAGAAGTTTATCACAAATCATTGGTAATACACAAGTAGTCTGGGGAAACTATAGATATCTATTCCAAATATTGATTTGGGAAGCTTTTCAATTGCATTTGTCTTATATGGGTCCACAAATATCTCTTTGTTGGTGAAAAAATTTCCAAATAATGATACTTCCTCCTTTGATATTCACATTTTCTATTCTTTACATATAGCTTCTACTTTAAAAATTTCTTTATAATAGTATTAAAATAATCTTAATGTCCTCCTTACTTTTAGAGTTTATTAGAATATCATCTATAAAGATTAATACAATTTTATTGAGGTAATCTATAAAGACTCTATTCATTAAGTCCATAATTATTGATGGAGAATTAGAGAGTCTGAAGGGAATAAGTATTAACTCATTGTTTTTATATATTTTTCAAAAGGTATTATTGGGGATGTCATCATTTGTCACCATTAATTGATAATATCTTGACTGAAGGTACACCTTAGAGAATTAATGGGACAAAATTAGTTGATTGTACAATTCATCTATCCATAGCAAGGGATACTTGTTCTTTATAATGATTTTTTATTTCATGATGATCAATTTAGAGGTGCATTGAACCATCCTTATTCTTGATGAAGAGGACTTGTTCAACCCATGGTGAAGCAATTGGGTATAAAAAAACCTCTTCTAGATTATTTGGTAACTGCTCATTCAGTTATTCAAACTCAATGGTGTTCATTCTATAGGGATTATTGAATATAGAAAAAGTTCTAATTATAAGCTCAGTTGAAAACTCAACACCTTGGTTAGGAAGCATAACAAATAATTATTCATGGAATAGATCAATATAGTATATCCCAATGAAAATTTATTTAATCATTATTCTATCTTTTGTTTCAATCATTTGTGCTGGATATGATTTCTCATAAGGTAATAATATCCACACTTGATATAATTATCAAAAGGTAGATTCTTCCTCCTCTTAAAAGTTGTATAGAATTAGTGGATGAGTTGATATGTGAATAATGATCTCTATATCCCAAAAGTTTTCGTTTTCTTTATATAAGGATAGCCTAACCATGCACAATATAGAATCAAACTTTTCTAAAGTAAGTAGGAAAATATTTACTGGGTAGTTTAGTCCACAAACATTTACCATGGAGGAGTTATACAATTGGGATGTAATAATTTCTCAATTTTCCATTATCATAGATTACTCAATCCCCGTGTTATGAGATGATTTTTGAATAGTTCTACTATAATTGAAATATATTAAAGAATATATAGAACCAGAAGAAAAATGTGCATTCACAATTATTGAATAAATAACCAACATACCTATCCCCAAATTATTGTGAGGATCCACCTCAAAATTAGTGATAATACAATCCCTTCCCTTCCCACTTATCCTTGGAGGATGTTATCATTGATTGTCTCTGATATCCCTTATCTTAGGGCACTAGTTCACATAATGTCTTTGTTCCTTGCAGTTCAAACACTATATTGCAAATTGAGTGTTGATCCGAAATTTATTTTCTAATATATAATTATTTTTATTTTTTATATCCTTTCAATAATGATTAGCCTGATTCACCTCTTTTACACAATTGAACTATCTCTTGGTTCACTTGAGGCAGTTTTTGGAATTCTTCTTCCCACATTTTTGACATGTGGGTAGTTTGGTTTTCTTTGAACCATGAAATTTATCCATCAGTTCTATCAAAGATAAATCCATTTTATTCTTTTTATCTCCACCCCCTCAATAATACTAGGAGTTATAATGTCCATCTCAACCTTAAGTACACAATGAACAATATAATCATAGATGTTAAAGTCTCGAATTAATAAATATTTTCTTAGATTCTACTTTAACGCACTAGTGAAATGGTTAACCATAATTTTGGTGTCGGTAAAGAATCCAGAAGGATACCATGAAATAATTGATAAATTTTCCTTATACGACCAGCTATAATCTTATTCATTTTTTTCTGTCCAAGTAATTCCCTCTCCATTTTTGCTCAAATATTTTTGAAAAAATATTTATTGAAAAATGATTTTTTAAATTCTTCCCATTCCATGGAATCAATTTCCTATTTTTTCTTCATGTTCTTAATTAGTGTCCACCAATGATCGGTTTCCCCATCATGATTAAAGAAATCCAGCAAGACTTTCTTTTATTTTGATCATTGGAGGATAGAAAACATCTTCTCAACAATATTTATCCATTATTACACAATAAGGGGATTATAAATTCAAATAAATTTTGGATACATTTTTATCATAAAGGACATGAAAACAAACTACTCTTTCATTGGGAAAGGATAGTGATCCATTTGATTAAAGTTATTATTAATAACTTGATTTAGTTGATTTAGTACTTCTATGAACTTCTCAGATCCTACTCCCATAAGTTTTATAATATCATATAAAAAATAATCAAATTTTCTATCATGTTGGTTGTTGGAAGGGTTACACTTTTTTCCCTCCATTAGCTAAAATATTAAATAATTATGAGAATAATTTTACTAAAAATTGTTTAAAAAGGAAAACTATGAACATAGAAGGAATAAATTATAATTTAAAACTATTTCCTAACATATGAGTCTATAGGTTTCAATCTAGTTTATCCATTATAATTTTTTATTAGTTTTTATATCCTAAAAATCTATTCAATTCCTTCAAAATAGATTATATTGAGTTTGTGCATTTTCTAAAGAATATCCCCAGGGTTGTCAAACCAGCTGTAAAATAATACCTATTTATCATGAACTAGTTAATGATTGAGTTAATAACCAATTCACCCTTTTGGTGTTATTACCCCTAGGTAAAACTATTATAGATCCACTATAATGACCCAAAATTTTACTAATGAAAATTTCTCTTGATATAATTAGATATATTATTATGTAAAATGGTTATATAACATATAAACTTCTTTGGTTTTTTGTTTTTGGATTTTAAAATAAAATTAAGAATTGTTATCATTGCTAATATATCCATTGAACAATGATCACAAGATTAGTTTAAATGTAGGGCTTTAAAAAATCCAATTTACTCAGACAAAGGAAGTGATGACCTCATCCATTAGAATTGCTCCATACAAAGCCCATTTGTCAGATCTCAGATAGAAGGTGGCGTCACTAGGATTCGATCTTAACCAAGACCAAGATGAGCTTCAACATGTTATGTTTGAATAGAACCACCTACCGGAGAAGTTCAAGTTAATAGACATTACCACCCAAGTGATGTTATCCGAGCCACCCCAGGAGCCTGCCGCCATTGCGGACCTTACCATTAGGTCTTGTGTAAGTGTTTTAAGGGGTTATATAATAGGAACCTATCACTATGATTGTGTGAATTATTTTTTTATAGAGAATATTCATTAATTTTATTATTGTTACTTTGTAAACAGTTTTTAAAGTAAAAATAGTATTTTTATATAATATTCAATTAAGAAATCTATTTTGATGAATTAATATATTTCTTAATTGAATAATATTACAATAAAATATTATTACTAGATTAATTTCTATTAAATATAAATGATCATATAATTTTTTATGAATACAATTTTAATTGTTATTAAGGTTTGAAAGCTGTTTTTTTTCAAAACCCATGAATTTATGATGAATGTAGATTTTTATTTTAAAAGTAAAAATTCACATATTTATAAAATTATTTAGATAAGATGAAAATTATTTTTGTAATTAGGTTTCCAAAATTATCCCATGGTGAATGTTTCATAATTTTTTGAGACAGTCAAATTTTTGGGTAAAAATTAAATTCCGTTTAAATAAATAATGTGTTTTATGAAATAATAATGACCTAATAGTGATGTAATAAAATACTATAAGTAGTATTTTCGAACAATATATGTTTTATATTTAAAATAATGTGATTTTAGATTTTTTTGATTAATTTTATGGTGCCTTAGTGGCCCTCCAAGACTTATAAAACATTTTAACTTTTAAAATGATTTCCTTCAGAGTGTGACTCATCTTTACAAAAGAAAGCATAATATTTTAATATGTTTGGAAATTGGAATTATAAAATATTTTTTTCCACTCCACTTTGGTAAAAATTTTGGGAAAAAACCATGGGTTGGTTTGTTGTTTTGATTAGTTTAATGTGTGGTGTGCAAAACCTAAATAATAAAGAATTCCCCCCCTTTCCAATATAAACCCACTCAATCTCCCATTCTGCTTCACTCAACCCATTTTGGGCTCCACAAAACTATGAACTCCTCTATATATAATCCTATAAAGGAACCCCAATCTCATGATAAATCTCTCTCAAGCCTCTCCCAAGCCATTGGGATCACACTTCCAAGTAATGGATTTATTCCTCTCTTTTTTGTCCAAGTTTATTTATGTTGCTATACCCTTGTATTTTCAATTAAAATGTTGGGGTATTATTTCTCACCTCCCCTATACTTCCCTAATTATTTTTTAATGATTAGAGACCCATTTATCTCTCATTAATGCCTCCCATGTACACCCGTCACCATGCTGAAATTCTGTAAGGATTTATCTCTCCTCATTTACATTAAAGAAATTCATTTATATTTTGAATCTAAATTACATTACATGTGTTGGTAAATGTATATATATAACCCCATTACTATCCATTTCATGTAGATATGATGAGATACCCCTTTATCTACCATCAATCATTTTTATGAATTCTTATGTCATACTGTTATGCTACCGAAATTGCACCGCGATTTTCCAAGCCATAGTCATTGCATAGTGAATACCATGACTATTTATCTATAAATGGTATTAAACTTCATGAACATTTACTTATTGATTATATTTTTTCATGTATTAATTTCAAATTTCTTTATCTTAGAATAAATGATGATGTTTAATGAATCCATGTTGTATGATCTATGTGGCACAATTATGCATGATATGAAATGATTAAGAAGAGTGCACCCAGATGGAACTCCAATGCATTAGGTAAAGATTAGTATCATGAAAAGTCAAGTTAAGTGAGGGTTAACTCATGATAATTAAAGTACAATGAGGGTTTACTCATGCTCCATGTGCAATGAGCCTTGGCTTGGAAGGACCCAACCCCAATTACCCGGAGCCGGTGCCTTATTGGTTATATTGGCATAAAAACAAGGAATATGAATCCCAAAGGACTGAGTAGTTTAGTATTATTGGAAACAAGATACATACATAAGTTTATCATTACAACTTGAAATGAAAAACAACATAGAAACTCCTTAGACAACTTCCATAACTCAAAGGTTATTTCAGCATGTCATTCATGATATAATTATTCTTACCCTTTGGAAATGAACCATAATAAAGGGGTGAGCTCAAACGCTCAGTAAGGGTAAGTAGTACAGTGGAAGATAACATAAAAAATAAACATGGTGAATAATTGAAAACACATGCCTTTAGAAATAAACTTGAACATAATATGGTAGAAATATGAGGTGAGTAAATATTTCCATAACATAACATAATCATGGGTATTCTACTAGTCAAATAATCCAATGAACCATCAATACTATATTCATAATGAGGGAATGAATAATGCGGGACAATATAACCATACCATCAAGGCCTCGTGCTGTGACCATAAATAATCGTTTTGTCAAGGCCTTGTGTCAAGACCGTAGTTTGTATCATGAGACCTACCAATGCACCGATGAGCTATAGAGGACCCCACCCAACACTTACTTTGTCCAATGCATTACTCTTATGAATGGGTATAAACATAAAAAACATGTACTTTCATATCGAAATTAATATATGAAATGCAAATAACATTCCCCAAACATTAAGCATAAACACTAACCATTTGGGGTAAATTTGTGAATGGTTTAAAGATAGAACATACATAGACAAAATAATAATAAACCATTAAATTGAATATGGTAGATGATACCATGGAGTATTAATCCCAATAATATATAATAATGAGCAAGAGTGTTGAAATAGAGGAAGATACTCTAATAAAATCTTCGAGTAATTCTTGAAATAAATACACTTTTACTTTGAAAAGAAGAGTTCATTTGAAAAAATGTTTGTATAAAACCATACGTGAAGTAAGATATTATTTTCAAAATAAAATGAGTGATTTTATAAATACTATTCTTTTCAAAAACAGATTAAAGATTGGGCTTGAAAATAGGTAAGAAGTTGAGATATTCCATTGAAATCGGGCTTGTATTTCGAAAACAATTTTGAAATCTCTTTTGAAAACATGTAAATATACATAAAATAAAGAAGAATTATGGTTGGTGTACATATATAGAACACTCAAACAGAATTTATGATGAGTATATAATAATACATAAGAATTTCATTGAGGTAATTAGAAAATGAAAATATCCCGAACGGTAATGGAAGTTCATGTGGAAAACCCTTACCTTAAGTCCGAATGTGTTCCCCTCTTGAACTTAAGGTCCAGGAATATGAAATTATATATAACAATAAATTATTTCAGAACCTAATAGACATGTATTATAAGAACTCATATCTCCTTTTTAGGTATGTTTTTCCATTTTTGGTCGTTTTTGTGGAAAAAAGGAAATTCTGGAAATATTCAATGTACACACCGTGTACTTTATGAGTACACACCGGGTACTGCTTTGCCACTGAAGGTCGTGTTATGGTCGTGTAGTGGCCACACACATGGCCTTGCGGAGGTGGTTTGGAGGCCTCTTAAAGCAGAGTATGAAAATGGAGAGTAGATTCCGTGTACTTTAAAAGTACACACCGTGTACTTTTTTTTCATTAAACACATCGGGGTCGTGTCTAATCACCAGAATGATCTTCTTTTAGGTCTCGTTCGACCAAGAGCTCTGTATGGACACAAATATTCGATTAAACCCCCAAGAGTACATCTGTCCTCTAAATCGAACACCGTCAGTTGCATTGGAATCACATCAGTGTGTTCTCTCTTCTCCTAGAGCACCATCTTATGATTTCTCTTCTCTCATGAGATATCATGGGTTGAATGTTTTAGACATTTTTGTAGAAATTTGATGTTCTTAGGTGGTTCAAACCACTAGGTTCACATATAGTGATCTCCTAACACCAAGGTAGGTGGGTTTTTCCTTTCTGTTCAAAGTCTTTGAGTATTATGTGCAAATTCCACCAATACCCTTGAATAGGGAATTGTGTGTTTACAGTTTTAACTCTGTTGATTGCCTGCCATGATTGTATGCTTGTGTAGAGGTTATTTGAACATGAATAGTATTTATTACTATGCTTTGGATGTATTTACCTTGCATGTTCTTTTTATGACCATTTGGTCTTTTTTAGACAGTTTGGCCGCCTTGCCTGTTTTCAATGCTGTTGCTGTAGGATGAAGTGTTTATATTCTGACATGCTTCATATGCTGTAGACTGATTATCCAAGTAGTTCTGTAGGTTTACTTTGGCCATATTGCATTTATATGCTCGTTGACCTACATAGGGTCGTGAGAACCTGGTGTAGTAGGCTATAAGGGGAATTGACCAAGTGATCTTCCTCAGAGAGTCTTTGAATCACTTTGGTCTTTAAGGGGAATTGGCTGAGTGAGCTTCCTCAGAGAGTCAATTATTTATTTAGACTATAAGAGGAATTGAACACAATAGCTTCCTCAAAGAGTATTTGTTTTACTTTGAATTAACTTGATTACTCTATACTATAAGGGGAATTTACCGAGTGAGCTTCCTCAGAGAGTCTTTGAGTTAATTTGAATGACCTAGGATATAAGGGGAATTAACCGAGTGAGCTTCCTCAGAGAGTCCTTGACCTTGGGGATATAAGAGGAATTGACTGTGTGAGCTTCCTCAGAGAGTTCCTGACTACCTTAGACTATGAAGGGAATTTACTATGAGTGCTTTCTCAGAGAGTCTTTATATACTGAACCAGAGGGGTTAGGCTGAGTGCACAGCCCAGAGGGTTTCTAGTACTTGTTAGGCAGGACCAGAGGGGATGGCCATGAGTACTTCCTAGAGGGTTGCCTATTTGTGTTTAGCTGTCTGATTAGCTATTACTTGATGTTGAAACTATAGATTGTTTACTGCTGAGTATTTTTCTGTTTATTGCTTTCTGTACTTTACCTTCCATATATTCACTGATTGTTAGGCAAAAATCTTTGGGTGGTTGCCTGCTGGGATTTAGTCTCACACCCTGTTTGGGCCATGCTTTTAGGCCCAAACAGATTATATAGTTGCAGGTATAGACAAGGGAAAGAATCCTTCTACTTCAAGTACTTGACTTGCTGTGGAGATGGAGAGCATGGGTGTAACACCCCGAGATTTTATGAAAAATATTCTTTTTAATTTCATTAATGTCATGTGTTATACTCTACACCAAAAGGAGCTTTCAAAACACACATCTCTGACCTGGCTTGAATTACACGCAATCGCGACCTTCCACGATAGCGTTTGTTGTACGCAACACCATGTTTCGCTAAACAACGATATGCTATTAAAATATTATTAGAACTAGCAGTTATGAATAGTAATAACCACTTTTTGAAATTTTGTAATTTTTATTTTTCAAAATGGACTTCATTTTTGGATTCAGAATATTGAAATTAGCTTAGGGTGAAATTTTGGTGATTTTCGGATAACTTTCATATTTCGATGAATAGTGAAAATTACTAAATTTTAATTAAAAAAACTTTTTCAATCGAAATAATTAATAGTGATAAATTATAAATTTTAGTGGTTTTAAAGTATAATTAGAATATATTTTTACAATTTAATACAATGATGGTCATTGGATGTAATTTCACATTTAAACCAGACATAAACAAGTGTCAATCTTTTGATAGTTATTATCTCTTAAGAACACGCTATTTGTTTTGACGACGGGAATTAATTTTTAAATTAATTAATGCAACTGATATGTTTTGAATTTGGTAAAATATAAATAATTTTTGAGTTCATAATATCAAATATAGCTTAGGCCTAATTTTTGGTATTTTTCTGAAAACTTTCAATTTTTGATGAATAGTGAAACCACTAAGTGGTAGTGAAAAAAAAACTGAATTGTTCATAAAAATTAATTTTACCGCTTTTGTGAGTGGAATTTCAAAAATCCGAGAGACACGGTTGATGTCAGTAAGTAAAATGTGGTTCAATGAGATTAAAATAATTTTTTGGTGAATAGTAACTTTTTATTTTTTTTGCCACGGTTAAAAGTAAATAGGGTAATTATGGGTAGAAATGATATTATTATTACCCTAACACGTGTCCTAATTCTATTGGAAAAGTGTAATTCGACCAAAAACAAACTTAGGAATAACATATGACCATTTAGGCCCACTTGGATTAGATTAGGACATTTATTATTAATTTATTTAAAGAAGGGTTAAAAGAGTTAAAATCAAAGTTTATTTAATAAAACATTTTTAATATGGGGTTCTACATAAGATAAATTCGACTATAAATATTCATTAGAAAGATAAAAATATTTCCTACATAATGGTAATTTATTTGTAATTTTTAGACATTAAATAATGTAATTTATTTATGACACAACGATGATGCAGTAATTATCTTATTAATGAAATATTGACATAATTGATGTTATAAATACCCAAATAAATATAAGTTGAGACTTTTTATGAATTACAATAATTTTATAGGTTAATATAACATGTTAGTATTTATTTAATTAACTTTTTTCGAACTTATCATTCTGTTATGATTTTCACAAAAATCAATTACTAAATAGTGTCAAAATTGACATAAAATAGTTTTTAAAAGAAATATTATATTATTAATTGTTATTTTATTCCTAAAAATATAAGGTTCGGTAAAATGACTTAGATAAGGTTATATATATTAATAATAAACAACTTGGGGTTCGTTTGGCTTCTTATAGTAAGTTTATTAACCTTATAGTGTAAGAACACAAGAAGACATGGTAAAAGTAAAATTATTTAACTTAATGTTAAATCTAAATTATAAGGTTAAAATAGGAACCTAAACTTGTCTAAATTCTATTGTATGAGAGGGTTTCGACCAATCCCCACCTTAGCCACGGAATAAATCAATTTGGAGCTATTTAAAACCGAAATTGACTTTATAATAAAATAATATATTTAGTTATTCCAAAGGTGCCCCTCTCCTCCCTTATAAAAGGGCACCTCCTCCCTATCTTCCTCACACAACTTTGAGCCTTCAAGCTCGGCCAACCCCTGCCAAATTATCCTCTCCACTTCCCTAGCAACATCCTAGATGTTTTTTTCTTCCTGAAAGACAAATTTTAGTGCCCTAAAAGAAGGTCTCAAAGAAGCACTTCAAAGAAGAGGTAATGTCCGTTACCGATTCTTTCATCTTTATTTCTTCTTCCACTTATTCTTCTTTAGTTGTTTCATTATGAAGTAATAACATCAGTATCACTCATATACTGATATGTTATTATAAGTATTAAACAACCCTATTTCACCATCTATCCATCCTATGGAAAAAGAAATCACCGCTCGTGCGTACGTACGGAATACCGTCTCCACGCCGTGGTGTGATCTATTTTCCACCACCACCTTACTTGGATGGGTATAATGGTGTAAATAATGACTATATATGACTATTATAAAGTGATATTGATTCTGAAATATTATACATAGACTCCAATACAATTCCACGATGATAGGAACGATATCATCACTCGTGCGTACGTACGGAATACCGTCTCCACGATGTGATGCGACTCGTTCTACATGATCTTCATTTCATAATGATTATATAAATGAATTGAATGAATTAATATGATATATATTACACTAATACCATTCTGGAAATGAGGTATCTATAACCTAAAGAAAAGAATAAGAATTTATTCGACAAAACACGCATAAGAACAAAAAGTTATAAACACCCGAATAACAAGTAGCAATGAAATATTATTACTAAGAAGCTAAGAATATGACCATATATGATATCATAAAAATAAGTATGATTCTGGAATAAGTCAATAACATTATTTAAATCATTATACAGGAGGTTCAGACACTTACAAAGTAAGTCGGACCTAAGGTAAGGGAAATATCACAATCTCATTTTTATCCGAGATTTTTTATACTTTGAAATTTACTGGGGTGTATTTTATCATCCACATCCATGTTTCCTCAATATGTAATATTATTTCCATCCACCTAAAATTGTTTAAATCCAATTTTACCCTTCTGTGAGTTTTTAGTAAAGGATATGAAAGGAATCTTTTGTCATTTTTCGTACGAGGTACTTTTTGACTTTTCCGACAAAAGTAAGAAGAATGTTTTTTTAACTTATACGGCATGAATGGGTTTTTAAAACATTATTTCCAAGAAGCTTCCTTTACAAGTATTAAAGTTTATTTTTAATCAAATTCTTTTAGTTTATAATTGTACGACATGTTAAGAAAGGAAAAGTGTTTTTGAAGGAGAAAGGATATTTTCCTCAAGAATGGAGTTCAAGTGTTTTATCAAAATTATTTTCCATCTAAGATAATAAAGGGTTCTATTTTTTATCCCTATTGATTTGATTATGTTGTGATGGAATTATATTTTTATGAATTCCTTTATCTTATATGAATTGTTTTATGATGTCACGATGTTTAAGATTCCCATTTTTATTACATGGGTTATGCAATGATGTATGATTTATGATTTTGTGGAACACATAAGAATGGTATCATTATGAGATGGGTGGGACCTATATCTCCCTCCAATTAATTGGGTAAAGATTTTATATCTCATGAGATAGACATGGCTGGAATGGTAGGTTATACCGGTTCAGTGAAACAGGACTGAAACGAGGGTGACTCGGTTCAGAAAGGGACTTTTTCCACTAAGATAGTCTTGGCAATAAGTCTTGACTAATAAGATATGATTCTATATGATTATGTGTGTATGAAACAAAGTTTCATGTTTTAAGTTATGATTATTGGGATTACATTTCACTACTATGATTTATCCCATGTTATGAAATTATGCTCTCTTTTGCAGGTTATGATTTCCAAAATGTTATGTTCTTATGAATATGATGTGATTGATATTCCTTTTGTTTACCATTACTGAGCATTTGAGCTCACCCTTTTATGTTTTCTTTTCCCCAGTATATAAAGAAAGGTTTTAGGTAAAAAAAGGAAGATCTTTATGGGAGATGTTGAAGATCTTTCACCATGTTTAGAAGATTATATTCCGAGTTTCCAAAGACACTAAACTATTACGGTCCTTGTGTGTGTGTTTTTGTTATGTACTAAGTATTCCGCCAATGTAATGTAATGTCAATGTACGTCAAGATACGGGTCTCTACAGTTGGTATCAGAGGAAAGGTTTAGTCAACCTTTGGAAACTAGGATGTGAGAACGTTAGTGAGATCCCTAGAGATATTTCTAAGGTATGTCTAGGGATGTCCCTAAGGATAAGTATACGTATAGGATAGTCCTAGAACTATGGTAACGATCTTAGAATTTAACCTAAGATGTTAGATATTGAAGTTACTCCCCCTTTATTATGATTTTTCCTCTAACACTACTCTTTTTTGGGTTTTAGAAAATGGCTGGAAACAAGGTGATTCACGATAATGGAGGATATGATGGACAATGCAATGATATTTTTCATGAGAAACCAAATGAAATGGGATTTGGAACTCCAAACATCATTATTATTCCGAATCAGCAATCTCATAATATGATCAATAAAGTAAAATATGGTAAGTTTCCTGACTCGGCTAATAAGAGAAAGATGGAGTTTCATGATGATCATAGAGGAAAGAAAGTTCAATTTCCCCTATGTAAATCATGTGGGAAGAGGCATCAAGGAGAATGTTTCAAAGGAACTGGAAGATGATTTGGGTGTGGAAAAGAAGGACACAAAGCCAGTAAGTGCAAAGGAAAAGGTTCAGTTAACACCAGGGATGAGGATAATTGTATTGCTACGACATCAACAATGGTTAAATGTTTTAAATGTGGAATGTACGGGCATTATGAAAACCAATGCCCTAAGGGAAAGTATCATGAAGATAATCAGTATGGTCGTATGGGTAGTATTTATGTTGATGATGATGAAGAGACTACAAATGATATGTGAGATGAAAGAATTGTTGAAGCTCGGTCAATGGTTTAAGAATGTAGTGGAATGATTACATGTTTATCATGTGTAATGTTGTATATGTAATCTCATGGTACTATGGAATAAAGAGACATCTAAGGATTGTTACACTGTTGTCTTTCCTTGAGTTTTGAAAGTGTATGATTAATGGTACCAGTATCCATTAAAGGATATTCAGATATTTTTGGAATATAGATGATATGCGCATAATGAAGGGATAAGTAGAAATTGAAATGTTTGACAGTATTCATGAGCTCATGATTGATATAAGGACTAAGTGATATCATGGATTGAGTATATAGAATTTTGAGGATTTTGGTATGTGGAAAGTGTTAACTTTTAACAGCACTCATGTTTTCAATAAGGTTCAATGGGTATTCAACAGAATACATGATTAAGGACTTTGAATGTTTGGAATGTGACCAACAAAACATATCTTATGATATATGGGGATCAACGATGGTATTAAATCTCTGGTAATCGTTTTCACTATATTATGAGAGTGGACCGAAGTATTTTAGATAAGCCTAAAGATTGGAATGGATTATGTTGGACATAAGTTAGTATTGTTTAAGGATAGAATTTTTTTGATATTATTTATGGGATGTTATAGTAATGTAGTTTTAGAAAAAGGACAACATGCAGGATGGGCGACATCCCATCGCGTCGGACAAGGCTGTGGGAATCAAACCCACAACCGAAGTGCGACTGGCCTTTATCGCCTACCACTGGCCTACAGGAAGTCCCTGTTTAGTAGAAACTAGTTTTATTATATTAAGTAGTATGATATATGAAGTATAAGTCCATTTTAGGAACCATATATGATTAATATCACTACAGAACGACTTATGTATATTTAATAACTTTTGATAACCTTTTGTTTGAGATAGATGGAATAACCCGTCATTCTATCACAGGATCTGCTAACACTTCACGAATAAAAAATTCAACTTAATTTATTTAAGAGATGAAGTGGAAATTGTTCAAGGCACGAACAACAGTGAGATTGTACCAAAATAAAGTAAGTATTTATTCTAATTCAAATTCTTCAACTTTAGGGAAACGATCTTGAAAACCAAAAATGTTGTCCTAGTGCTCTTATATCTGATTAATCAGATGGTACCTTAGATCGTCACAAATTTATGGATTTGTGATTGTTGGCTTTTTCATAGCCATGTTCTCTACCACTCTCCATCAGAACATGATGGTTAGATATTTCTTCCATATCCATATTTTCACCTATGTGGAAACCCAGTGATTAGTTTATTTGGGTAACCATTACGTTTCATACTTTTGTTTTTAAAGATTGGTTTTGGTATTCCTTTTTAGGATGTGGGTTTCTATTAAAGAAACTTTCGAATAGTAAACCATTTATAACCCCGACGAATTTCGAGGGCGAAATTCATTTTATGGGGGGTAGAATGTATCACCCCGAGATTTTATGAAAAATATTCTTTTTAATTTCATTGATGTCTTGTGTCATACTCTACACCAAAAGGAGCTTTCACAACACACATCTCTGACCTGGCTTGAATTACACGCAATCGCGACCTTCCACGATAGCGTGTGTTGTACGCAACACCAAGTTTCGCTAAACAACGATATGCTATTAAAATATTATTAAAACTAGCCGTTATGAATAGTAATAAACACTTTGAAATTTTGAAATTTTTATTTTTTAAAATGGACTTCATTTTTGGATTCAGAATATCGAAATTAGCTTAGGGTGAAATTTTGGTGATTTTCGGATAACTTTCATATTTCGATGAATAGTGAAAATTACTAAATTTTAATTAAAAACAACTTTTTCAATCGAAATAATTAATAGTGATAAATTATAAATTTGAGTGGTTTTAAAGTATATTTAGAATATATTTTTAGAATTTAATACAATGATGGTCATTGGATGTAATTTCACATTTAAACCAGACATAAACAAGTGTCAATCTTTTGATAGTTATTATCTCTTAAGAACACGCTATTTGTTTTGACGACGGGAATTAATTTTTAAATTAATTAATGCAACTGAAATGTTTTGAATTTCGTAAAATAGAAATCATTTTTGAGTTCATAATATCAAATATAGCTTAGGCCTAATTTTTGGTATTTTTCTGAAAACTTTCAATTTTTGATGAATAGTGAAACCACTAAGTGGTAGTTAAAAAAAACTAAATTGTTCATAAAACTTAATTTTACCGCTTCTGTGAGTGGAATTTCAAAAATTTGAGAGACACGGTTGATATCAGTAAGTAAAATGTGGTTCAATGAGATGAAAATAATTTTTTGGTGAATAGTAACTTTTTACTTTTTTTACCACGGTTAAAAGTAAATAGGGTAATTATGGGTAGAAATGATATTATTATTACCCTAACACATGTCCTAATTCTATTGGACAAGTGTAATTCGACCAAAAAAAAACTTAGGAATAAAATATGACCATTTAGGCTCACCTGGATTAGATTAGGACATTTATTATTAATTTATTTAAAGAAGGGTTAAAAGAGTTAAAATCAAAGTTTATTTACTAAAAGATTTTTAATATGGGGTTATACATACGATAAATTCGACTATAAATATTCATTAGAAACCTAAAAATAGTTCCTACATAATGGTATTTTATTTTTAATTTTTAGACATTAAATAATTTAATTTATTTATGACACAACGATGATGCGGTAATTATCTTATTAATGAAATATTGACATAATTTATGTTATAAATACCCAAATAAATATAATTTGAGACTTTTTATGAATTACTCTAATTTTATAGGTTAATATGAAATGTTAGTATTGATTTAATTAACTTTTTTAGAACGTATCATTCTGTTATGATGTTCACAAAAATCAATTACTAAATAGTGTCAAAATCGACATAAAATAGTTTTTAAAACAAATATTATATTATTAATTGTTATTTTATTTCTAAAAATCTAATGTTCAGCCAAATGACTTAGATAAGGTTATATATATTAATAATAAACAACTTGGGGTTCGTTTGGCTTCTTATAGTAAGTTTATTAACCTTATAGTGTAAGAACACAAGAAGACATGGTAAAAGTAAAATTATTTAACTTAATGTTAAATCTAAATGATAAGGTTAAAATAGGAACCTAAACTTGTCTAAATTCTATTGGATGAGAGGGTTTCGAACCATCCCCACCTTATCCACGAAATAAATCAATTTGGAGCTATTTAAAACCGAACTTGACTTTATAATAAAATAATATATTTAGTTATTCCAAAGGTGCCCCTCTCCTCTCTTATAAAAGGGCACCTCCTCCCTCTCTTCCTCACACAACTTTGAGCCTTCAAGCTCGGCCAACCCCTGCCAAATTCTCCTCTCCACTTCCCTAGAAACATCCTAGAGGTTATGGACTTCCTGAAAGACCAATTTTATTGCCCTAAAAGAAGGTCTCAAAGAAGCACTTCAAAGAAGAGGTAATGTCTGTTACCGATTCTTTCATCTTTATTTCTTCTTCAACTTCTTCTTATTTAGTTGTTTCATTATGAAGTAATAACATCAGTATCAGTCATATACTGATATGTTATTATAAGTATGAAACAACCCTATTTCGCCATCTATCCATCCTATGGAAAAAGAAATCACCGCGCGTGCGTACGTACGGAATACCGTCTCCACGCCGTGGTGTGATCTATTTTCCACCACCACCTTACTTGGATGTGTATAATGGTGTAAATAATGACTATATATGACTATTATAAAGTGATATTGATTCTGAAATAGTATACATATACTCCAATACAATTCCACGATCATAGGAACGATATCATCACTCGTGCGTACGTACGGAATACCGTCTCCACGATGTGATGCGACTCGTTCTACATGATCTTCATTTCATAATGATTATATAAATGAATTTAATGAATGAATATGATATATATTACACTAATACCATTCTAGAAATGAGGTATATATAACCTAAATAAAATAATAAGAATTTATTCGACAAAACACGCATAAGAACAAAAAGTTATACACCCGAATAACAAGTAGCAATGAAATATTATTACTAAGAAGCTAAGAATATGACCATATATGATATCATAAAAATATGTATGATTCTAGAATAAGTCAATAACATTATTTAAATCATTATACAGGAGGTTCGGACACTTACAAACAAGTCGGACCTAAGGTAAGGGAAATATCACAATCTCATTTTTATCTGAGATTGTTTATACTTTGAAATTTACTGGGGTGTATTTTATCATCCACATCCATGTTTCCTCAATATGTAATATTATTTCCATCCACCTACAATTGTTTAAATCCAATTTTACCCTTTGGTAAGTTTTTAGTAAAGGATATGAAAGGAATCTTTTGTCGTTTTTCGTACGAGGTACTTTTTGACTTTTCCGACAAAAGTAAGAAGAATGTTTTTTTAACTTATACGGCATGAATGGGTTTTTAAAACATTATTTCCAAGAAGCTTCCTTTACAAGTATTAAAGTTTATTTTTAATCAACTTCTTTTAGTTTATAATTGTATGACATGTTAAGAAAGGAAAAGTGTTTTTGAAGCAGAAAGGATATTTTCCTCAAGAATGGAGTTCAAGTGTTTTATCAAAATTATTTTCCATCTAAGATAATAAAGGGTTCTGTTTTTTATCCCTATTGATTTGATTATGTTGTGATGGAATTATATTTTTATGAATTCCTTTATCTTATATGAATTGTTTTATGATGTCACGATGTTTAAGATTCCCATTTTTATTACATGGGTTATGTAATGATGTATGATTTATGATTTTGTGGAACACATAAGAATGGTATCATTATGAGATGGGTGGGACCTATATCTCCCTCCAATTAATTGGGTAAAGATTTTATATCTCATGAGATAGACATGGCTGGAATGGTAGGTTATACCGGTTCAGTGAAACAGGACTGAAACGAGGGTGACTCGGTTCAGAAAGGGACTTTTTCCACTAAGATAGTCTTGGCAATAAGTCTTGACTAATAAGATATGATTCTATATGATTATGTGTGTATGAAACAAAGTTTCATGTTTTAAGTTATGATTATTGGGATTACATTTCACTACTATGATTTATCCCATGTTATGAAATTATGCTCTCTTTTGCAGGTTATGATTTCCAAAATGTTATGCTCTTATGAATATGATGTGATTGATATTCCTTTTGTTTACCCTTACTGAGCATTTGAGCTCACCCTTTTATGTTTTATTTTCCCCAGGATATAAAGAAAGGTTTTAGGTAAAAAAAGGAAGATCTTTATGGGAGATGTTGAAGATCTTTCACCATGTTTAGAAGATTATATTCCGAGTTTCCAAAGACACTAAACTATTACGGTCCTTGTGTGTGTGTTTTTGTTATGTACTAAGTATTCCGCCAATGTAATGTAATGTCAATGTACGTCAAGATACGGGTCTCTACAGTTGGTATCAGAGGAAAGGTTTAGTCAACCTTTGGAAACTAGGATGTGAGAACGTTAGTGAGATCCCTAGAGATATTTCTAAGGTATGTCTAGGGATGTCCCTAAGGATAAGTATACGTATAGGATAGTCCTAGAACTATGGTAAAGATCTTAGAATTTAACCTAAGATGTTAGATATTGAAGTTACTCCCCCTTTATTATGATTTTGCCTCTAACACTACTCTTTTTTGGGTTTTAGAAAATGGCTGGAAACAAGGTGATTCACGATAATGGAGGATATTATGGACAATGCAATGATATTTTTCATGAGAAACCAAATGAAATGGGATTTGGAACTCCAAACATCATTATTATTCCGAATCAGCAATCTCATAATATGATCAATAAAGTAAAATTTGGTAAGTTTCCTGACTCGGCTAATAAGAGAAAGATGGAGTTTCATGATGATCATAGAGGAAAGAAAGTTCAATTTCCCCTATGTAAATCATGTGGGAAGAGGCATCAAGGAGAATGTTTCAAAGGAACTGGAAGATGATTTGGGTGTGGAAAAGAAGGACACAAAGCCAGTAAGTGCAAAGGAAAAGGTTCAGTTAACACCAGGGATGAGGATAATTGTATTGCTACGACATCAACAATGGTTAAATGTTTTAAATGTGGAATGTACGGGCATTATGAAAACCAATGCCCTAAGGGAAAGTATCATCAAGATAATCAGTATGGTCGTATGGGTAGTATTTATGTTGATGATGATGAAGAGACTACAAATGATATGTGAGATGAAAGAATTGTTGAAGCTCGGTCAATGGTTTAAGAATGTAGTGGAATGATTATATGTTTATCATGTGTAATGTTGTATATGTAATCTCATGGTACTATGGAATAAAGAGACATCTAAGGATTGTTACACTGTTGTCTTTCCTTGAGTTTTGAAAGTGTATGATTAATGGTACCAGTATCCATTAAAGGATATTCAGATATTTTTGGAATATAGATGATATGCGCATAATGAAGGGATAAGTAGAAATTGAAATGTTTGACAGTATTCATGAGCTCATGATTGATATAAGGACTAAGTGATATCATGGATTGAGTATATAGAATTTTGAGGATTTTGGTATGTGGAAAGTGTTAACTTTTAACAGCACTCATGTTTTCAATAAGGTTCAATGGGTATTCAACAGAATACATGATTAAGGACTTTGAATGTTTGGAATGTGACCAACAAAACATATCTTATGATATATGGGGATCAACGATGGTATTAAATCTCTGGTAATCGTTTTCACTATGTTATGAGAGTGAACCGAAGTATTTTAGATAAGCCTAAAGATTGGAATGGATTATGTTGGACATAAGTTAGTATTGTTTAAGGATAGAATTTTTTTGATATTATTTATGGGATGTTATAGTAATGTAGTTTTAGAAAAAGGACAACATGCAGGATGGGCGACAGCCCATCACGTCGGACAAGGCTGTGGGAATCAAACCCACAACCGAAGTGCGACTGGCCTTTATCGCCTACCACTGGCCTACAGGAAGTCCCTGTTTAGTAGAAACTAGTTTTATTATATTAAGTAGTATGATATATGAAGTATAAGTCCATTTTAGGAACCATATATGATTAATATCACTACAGAACGACTTATGTATATTTAATAACTTTTGATAACCTTTTGTTTGAGATAGATGGAATAACCCGTCATTCTATCACAGGATCTGCTAACACTTCACGAATAAAAATTTCAACTTCATTTATTTAAGAGATGAAGTGGAAATTGTTCAAGGCACGAACAACAGTGAGATTGTACCAAAATAAAGTAAGTATTTATTCTAATTCAAATTCTTCAACTTTAGGGAAACGATCTTGAAAACCAAAAATGTTGTCCTAGTGCTCTTATATCTGATTAATCAGATGGTACCTTAGATCGTCACAAATTTATGGATTTGTGATTGTTGGCTTTTTCATAGCCATGTTCTCTACCACTCTCCATCAGAACATGATGGTTAGATTTTTCTTCCATATCCATATTTTCACCTATGTGGAAACCCAGTGATTAGTTTATTTGGGTAACCATTACGTTTCATACTTTTGTTTTTAAAGATTGGTTTTGGTATTCCTTTTTAGGATGTGGGTTTCTATTAAAGAAACTTTCGAATAGTAAACCATTTATAACCCCGACGAATTTCGAGGGCGAAATTCATTTTAAGGGGGGTAGAATGTATCACCCCGAGATTTTATGAAAAATATTCTTTTTAATTTCATTGATGTCTTGTGTCATACTCTACACCAAAAGGAGCTTTCACAACACACATCTCTGACCTGGCTTGAATTACACGCAATCGCGACCTTCCACGATAGCGTGTGTTGTACGCAACACCAAGTTTCGCTAAACAACGATATGCTATTAAAATATTATTAAAACTAGCCGTTATGAATAGTAATAACCACTTTGAAATTTTGAAATTTTTATTTTTTAAAATGGACTTCATTTTTGGATTCAGAATATCGAAATTAGCTTAGGGTGAAATTTTGGTGATTTTCGGATAACTTTCATATTTCGATGAATAGTGAAAATTACTAAATTTTAATTAAAAACAACCTTTTCAATCGAAATAATTAATAGTGATAAATTATAAATTTGAGTGGTTTTAAAGTATATTTAGAATATATTTTTAGAATTTAATACAATGATGGTCATTGGATGTAATTTCACATTTAAACCAGACATAAACAAGTGTCAATCTTTTGATAGTTATTATCTCTTAAGAACACGCTATTTGTTTTGACGACGGGAATTAATTTTTAAATTAATTAATGCAACTGAAATGTTTTGAATTTCGTAAAATAGAAATCATTTTTGAGTTCATAATATCAAATATAGCTTAGGCCTAATTTTTTGTATTTTTCTGAAAACTTTCAATTTTTGATGAATAGTGAAACCACTAAGTGGTAGTTAAAAAAAACTAAATTGTTCATAAAACTTAATTTTACCGCTTCTGTGAGTGGAATTTCAAAAATTTGAGAGACACGGTTGATATCAGTAAGTAAAATGTGGTTCAATGAGATGAAAATAATTTTTTGGTGAATAGTAACTTTTTACTTTTTTTACCACGGTTAAAAGTAAATAGGGTAATTATGGGTAGAAATGATATTATTATTACCCTAACACATGTCCTAATTCTATTGGACAAGTGTAATTCGACCAAAAAAAAACTTAGGAATAAAATATGACCATTTAGGCTCACCTGGATTAGATTAGGACATTTATTATTAATTTATTTAAAGAAGGGTTAAAAGAGTTAAAATCAAAGTTTATTTACTAAAAGATTTTTAATATGGGGTTATACATACGATAAATTCGACTATAAATATTCATTAGAAACCTAAAAATAGTTCCTACATAATGGTATTTTATTTTTAATTTTTAGACATTAAATAATTTAATTTATTTATGACACAACGATGATGCGGTAATTATCTTATTAATGAAATATTGACATAATTTATGTTATAAATACCCAAATAAATATAATTTGAGACTTTTTATGAATTACTCTAATTTTATAGGTTAATATGAAATGTTAGTATTGATTTAATTAACTTTTTTAGAACGTATCATTCTGTTATGATGTTCACAAAAATCAATTACTAAATAGTGTCAAAATCGACATAAAATAGTTTTTAAAACAAATATTATATTATTAATTGTTATTTTATTTCTAAAAATCTAATGTTCAGCCAAATGACTTAGATAAGGTTATATATATTAATAATAAACAACTTGGGGTTCGTTTGGCTTCTTATAGTAAGTTTATTAACCTTATAGTGTAAGAACACAAGAAGACATGGTAAAAGTAAAATTATTTAACTTAATGTTAAATCTAAATGATAAGGTTAAAATAGGAACCTAAACTTGTCTAAATTCTATTGGATGAGAGGGTTTCGAACCATCCCCACCTTATCCACGAAATAAATCAATTTGGAGCTATTTAAAACCGAACTTGACTTTATAATAAAATAATATATTTAGTTATTCCAAAGGTGCCCCTCTCCTCCCTTATAAAAGGGCACCTCCTCCCTCTCTTCCTCACACAACTTTGAGCCTTCAAGCTCGGCCAACCCCTGCCAAATTCTCCTCTCCACTTCCCTAGAAACATCCTAGAGGTTATGGACTTCCTGAAAGACCAATTTTATTTCCCTAAAAGAAGGTCTCAAAGAAGCACTTCAAAGAAGAGGTAATGTCTGTTACCGATTCTTTCATCTTTATTTCTTCTTCCACTTCTTCTTATTTATTTGTTTCATTATGAAGTAATAACATCAGTATCACTCATATACTGATATGTTATTATAAGTATGAAACAACCCTATTTCACCATCTATCCATCCTATGGAAAAAGAAATCACCGCGCGTGCGTACGTACGGAATACCGTCTCCACGCCGTGGTGTGATCTATTTTCCACCACCACCTTACTTGGATGTGTATAATGGTGTAAATAATGACTATATATGACTATTATAAAGTGATATTGATTCTGAAATAGTATACATATACTCCAATACAATTCCACGATCATAGGAACGATATCATCACTCGTGCGTACGTACGGAATACCGTCTCCACGATGTGATGCGACTCGTTCTACATGATCTTCATTTCATAATGATTATATAAATGAATTGAATGAATGAATATGATATATATTACACTAATACCATTCTGGAAATGAGTTATATATAACCTAAATAAAATAATAAGAATTTATTCGACAAAACACGCATAAGAACAAAAAGTTATACACCCGAATAACAAGTAGCAATGAAATATTATTACTAAGAAGCTAAGAATATGACCATATATGATATCATAAAAATAAGTATGATTCTAGAATAAGTCAATAACATTATTTAAATCATTATACAGGAGGTTCGGACACTTACAAACAAGTCGGACCTAAGGTAAGGGAAATATCACAATCTCATTTTTATCTGAGATTGTTTATACTTTGAAATTTACTGGGGTGTATTTTATCATCCACATCCATGTTTCCTCAATATGTAATATTATTTCCATCCACCTACAATTGTTTAAATCCAATTTTACCCTTTGGTAAGTTTTTAGTAAAGGATATGAAAGGAATCTTTTGTCGTTTTTCGTACGAGGTACTTTTTGACTTTTCCGACAAAAGTAAGAAGAATGTTTTTTTAACTTATACGGCATGAATGGGTTTTTAAAACATTATTTCCAAGAAGCTTCCTTTACAAGTATTAAAGTTTATTTTTAATCAACTTCTTTTAGTTTATAATTGTATGACATGTTAAGAAAGGAAAAGTGTTTTTGAAGCAGAAAGGATATTTTCCTCAAGAATGGAGTTCAAGTGTTTTATCAAAATTATTTTCCATCTAAGATAATAAAGGGTTCTGTTTTTTATCCCTATTGATTTGATTATGTTGTGATGGAATTATATTTTTATGAATTCCTTTATCTTATATGAATTGTTTTATGATGTCACGATGTTTAAGATTCCCATTTTTATTACATGGGTTATGCAATGATGTATGATTTATGATTTTGTGGAACACATAAGAATGGTATCATTATGAGATGGGTGGGACCTATATCTCCCTCCAATTAATTGGGTAAAGATTTTATATCTCATGAGATAGACATGGCTGGAATGGTAGGTTATACCGGTTCAGTGAAACAGGACTGAAACGAGGGTGACTCGGTTCAGAAAGGGACTTTTTCCACTAAGATAGTCTTGGCAATAAGTCTTGACTAATAAGATATGATTCTATATGATTATGTGTGTATGAAACAAAGTTTCATGTTTTAAGTTATGATTATTGGGATTACATTTCACTACTATGATTTATCCCATGTTATGAAATTATGCTCTCTTTTGCAGGTTATGATTTCCAAAATGTTATGCTCTTATGAATATGATGTGATTGATATTCCTTTTGTTTACCCTTACTGAGCATTTGAGCTCACCCTTTTATGTTTTCTTTTCCCCAGGATATAAAGAAAGGTTTTAGGTAAAAAAAGGAAGATCTTTATGGGAGATGTTGAAGATCTTTCACCATGTTTAGAAGATTATATTCTGAGTTTCCAAAGACACTAAACTATTACGGTCCTTGTGTGTGTGTTTTTGTTATGTACTAAGTATTCCGCCAATGTAATGTAATGTCAATGTACGTCAAGATATGGGTCTCTACAATGGGATCAAGCTTAGGCTTGCGATGTTGAAGAGTTGTTTATCTTTTTCTTTTGTACTTTGGTTTATCACTATTTGTATTTCCATCATTTGTACTTGTTTGGATACTTTCCTAGACATATGTATCTCGCATCATTATATATATATATATATGCTTTAGCTGTTTATTATTCCAGTCTTCCGCTGTTTATTATTTTTGGATATTTACTACTTCCGCTATTGTATGTTGTTTACTTCCGCTGTGTACACTTCCAAATGAGGGAATAGTTTCCCCACTATCACTCCCAAGCCCTCGCTGCTAGTTGGCAGCCTATGGATTGTGGGGAAATCCGCTTTAGGCCATGTGACGAACCTAGTACGGGGTGCCTCTGGGTGGCTTCCAGAACCGGGACGTTACAAAGTGGTATTAGAAGAATTATTTTCTCTTGATTTTCTGTTTGGAGAATTTAGCCAGGGATATGAAGGAATAGGTACTTGGTAATATGCTGTGCCCAGGAGTTGATAACCCGTGTATAGGGAAAAGCCAATATAACCTTGTTTATTACCATTTATTTTGGTTTTGAAAATTACAGTTGACCTAATTTTCACCGTTGGGTGACTCACATGTTTTGTGTTTTTACTGTTGACGTTATTGAGGTTCTATTTCTATCATAACCTGATGAGATGAGGGTATTTCATCTCATGCATCATATAGGCACTTGCTAGAAATCACATGTCAAGGATTCTTTCCATGTCATCTAGGATGCATTAGTGATTTCATGTTGTTGTGATAGACACTGTGTAGAATATGCGTGTTGTTATAATAGATGCTTTGATTAGAATACCTGCTGTTTTGATAGGGTATTGGTTGTGTAAGGTTTTACTTGAATGAATGCCGAACTTTGGTTCTTGAGGTGTTATGGGCCCTTAGGGATTGTAATTTGCTGGATCATTACCTTGTTTTCCTTGTTATAGCATGTATAAGATGCCAAGATTTGATTCTCGGGGAGTGTGGGCCCCCACGGATTAGAATATGGCACTTCCAATGTTCATTTTAGTGTTTTTTTGTGTCCTGGAGTAGTTTCTAAGGCTTACAGTCTGAAAAAACCCAGAATACACTTCATGTAGTTTTGAATACATGCCATGTGTTCTTCTGTTCGGGAAGAAACTATTTTTCTTAAGTACATGCCATGTACTTTATATACACACTGTGTAGTCTCTAACCATGTTATAGGCCATGTGGGCAGAGACACGGGATAAGAAATCTCTTGATGGAACACGCCATGTACCTGTTGTACATGCTGTGTAGTGTTGACCCTGTGTTTGCTCATGTAACTAACAACACAAATGGATAAACCTTAAGCTATACATGCCGTGTCAGTATTGAACATGCCGTGTATTCTGACCTTGGTACCCGAATGTGTCATTAAAAACACGGGTCAGTGTTATCCTTTCACGTACACTCCATGTCTATCAGGAACATGCCGTGTAGTGTGAGCCCGACTGTTTCACTAACAACACGGGCCATGTGAAGCTTGTCTAGTACATTCTGTGTCTACCTTGAACACACCATGTAGACTTGTCTTAGGAGAGCCATGTGTCTTATTCATGTAGAAGGAATCAGTCGAGGGAAGAGGATTCAAGTACATACTGTGTTTTAAGACAACACGCCATGTGTTTCGGGATTTTACACGACCATTTTGGGCAGGTGTACACACCCATGTAAATGACTTAAGGGAATACGCCATGTAGAAATTGTACACTCCATGTAGTCATGTTTTGTAAATCCTGAATTATTTATTTATCCATTTCCCTTCCTATGCTTCTAGTTTTAGTCCTTGATAATCTTGATCTAAGGCGTGTTCTTGAACTTGATGAGTCATGCCACTGAGACTTCCTCTAGTTGTATGCAAATTCCCAGGTGATGATCAGACACCAGACATGGCCGATTAGGGTCTCCCATTGGATCCTCGAGTTGTGATAGCCTTGGCACCAGCTGTTGTACCTGACATAGGTGCTGATGCACAGTTCAGGGAGGGATTTTTGAGGATGATGTTGACCTTCCAGGGAGCTCCTCCTCCTATCCCATCAATGGTAGAATTGATGCAGGTCTTTTAGCCGCAACATTATTCTACTTTGTCAGGGGATGGAGGATCCCAGGCTGCAAAGTCATCACTAGAAGACACGCTGATGATTTTTGAGCATCTGGAGATACCTCCAGAGAATAGGGTGAAGCTCACTACTTACATTCTTTGAGACTCTAACAAGAGGTTGTGAGACATGATCTCATAGGTTGGACGCCTGCAGAATATGGATCTGGATGAGTTTCAGCACATCTTCTATGATTACTTCTATTTGGAGACCTTGAGGGATGATCGTGCCCAAGATTTAATGAGTCTTGAGTAGGGTACTCTTTCTGTTATGAAGTATTCCTCTCATTTCATAGAGCTGCAACATTTCACACCTATTCCAGGAGGTGATGAGTTGTTCATTTCATGGAAGTTCAAGTATGGTCTCAGGCATGACATCCGATCCCAGGTGAACATCTTCAGGTTGACTTAGATATCTTCTATTTTCAATGAAGTTCTGATCACATAGAACAATATGAGGGATTTTGGAGTAGTGAGCCAGGGCGGTTCAGCATCCAAAGTTAGTATTCCTCCTACTAATAGCATGAAGCACCGTAGGGAGTCTGCACAAGGAGATCAGAGTAGGCAGGATGCATCTTCTGGTATCCAAGTGGTGTGATACCAGTGTGGGAAGAGCAGGAATACGATGCCACATTGCCCGAGAGACCTAGTGGAGTGCCGAACATGTGTCAAGATGGTTCACCTTCAGCAATTTTCTCATTTCTTATCACCAGTAGTTGGTGACATGAGTTCTTTTATGACTCCTTATTTAGGAGCAGCGCCAACAGTTTCTCACCAGTCTGGGAACTAGAGTTCTTCTGGCCGTTTAGGCTGAGGTGGTGGTTGTGGCCATGGTAGTCAGTCACTGGTTCTTCAGTGACAAAAAGGTGGATCAGCTTAGAGCGGTCAAGTAGTGTCACAAGGCCGCGACTTAGGTCAAACTTTTGCAATGGAGAGGACCCAATAGGAGGAGGATCACGGACCCTTCATAGTTTGAGGTACGATCTTAGTATCCTCAATTTTAGATTCTTCTATTTTCGATATAGGGGCTTTCCATAGCTTTATATATGTTTTTGTTATGGAGAGCCTTGGGATCTACATCATTTCCTCTGTCGATATCTTGACGCTAGACACTCTGTTGGGGAATAGAACGACTGGTGTACGTCAGTGCAGGGAGTTACCACTAGATGTTGGTGGATGTCACTTTATATGGGACCTCTATGTCCTAGAGATGATAGGCTATGATGTCATTCTAGGGATGGACTGGTTAGTTCCATTCTATGCAGTCGTCTATTTTTATCGTTGTAGGGTGAGTTTCATATCACTAGAGGGTGGATTCATTATTCATATGGGTGAGTGGGATGTCTAGGCGAGCAGAGCTAGTCCATAGCATCATGGGTTGGAAAGTTTTACAAACCATATTTCTAGTCTATATCTGGATGACCAGGGGACTTCAAAGATGGACTTTTCTCTAGTGGTGGATTATTTCATAAATGTCTTTCGAGAAGAATTTTTAGGTTTTCCTTTGAAGCGTGAGGTAGAATTCTCGATTGAGCTTGTGCTAGGAGAGGCACCGGTGTCCATTCCTCTTTATAGGATGGATATACTAGAGTTACAAGAGCTTAAAAAACAGTTGGAGGAGTTACAGGTAAATGGTTACATCCAACCCAGTACTTTTCCTCGGTGTTTGTCTATCCTATTTGCGAAGAAGGAAGATGGAACCCTCAGGATTTGCGTAGACTATCAGAAGTTGAACCAGTTGATGGTCAAGAAGCAGTATCCCTTTCCAAGGATCGATGATATCTTTGACCAGCTTTGAGGAGCCCATGTGTTCTCGAAGATTTACTTGAGGTCCGGTTATCATTTTTTGTGTGTTAGACCATCAGATGTACCTCTTACAAACTTACAGAGTAGGTATGGTCTATACGAATATATGGTAATGCAATTCGGCCTCACGAATATGCCTGTAGTTTTTATGGCACTGATGAATCACGTTTTCCATCCATAAATGGATTCCTTCATGGTTGTTTTTGTGGACGATATCTTGGTGTACTCTAACACTCGACACGACCATGATACCCATCTTGAGATCATTTTGAGTATGATGAGGGAGCATAAGTTTTATGCTAAGCTCTCAAAGTGCCACTTTTGGATGGATCAGATTCACTTCGTGGGTCATATTATCTCATAGGATGGAGTATCAGTAGACCCAGAGAAAGTGAGAGCTATAGTTTCCTGGGAGCAGCCGAAGAACGTCTTTGAGGTGCAGAGTTTTCTAGGGCTGGCCAGATACTACATACTTTTCATAAAAGACTTTTCATGCTTAGTAGCACCACTAACAGGTCTGACTAAGAAGGGTGAAAATTTCTTATGGTCAGATTCTTGTGAGTCAGCATTTCAGGAGCTGAAAGGGAGGTTGACTTTAGCACCGATACTAGTCTTTCTAGAGTCGGGAAAGAGATATAATATTTATTGTGATGCATTAGGTATCGTGCTGGGAGCTGTTCTTATGAAGGGATATGGAGTTGTTGTGTATGGGTCTCGACAGTTGAGACCGCATAAGAAAAATTACCCTACGCATGATCTGGAGTTGGATACTGTTGTTCATGACCTATGCTGTTGGAGACATTATCTTATGGGAGATCATTTTATGGTTTTTACCACCCACAAAAGTCTCAAGTACATTTTCACTCAGTGTGATCTGAATTTAAGACTTCTGAGGTGGGTCGAGTACCTATAGTCTTTTGACTTTGAGATTACCTACATGCCTGGGAAGGGCAACGCTGTGGCTGATGCGTTGAGATGGAGGACTCAGATAAAGGTTGTCCAGGAGGCCAACAGTGAGTGGCAGCTTATGTCTCTATTCTCTGAGATGCATTTGGAGGTGCACAACTAACAGGGGCAGAATTTTATATCGTCTATAGATGTTACCTCTTCTCTTCTTGATCGAGTTTGAATGAGGCAACTATCATATTTTGAAGGCCTAGTCCTAAGGGAGAGTGTTTTAGGAGAGGAACCTATTCCTAGATGGACCATAGGAGAGGATGAGATTCTGCATTTACAGGGGCGCATATGGGTGTCAACAGATATACATGAGGAGCTGATGCAGGACTTTCACTCCTCAGTTTGGGTAATTCATCCTAGCATCACAATGATGTAGAATGATCTACACCATTAGTATTGGTGTCCAGGTATGAAGTGGGATGTTTCTGGTTTGATCATGAGGTGTTCCACCTATCAGCAGGTGAAGACGGAGCATCAGTGACTAGTAGGGCTTCTACAACAGTTACCCATTCCCGAGTGGAAGTGGAATGATGTCTCAATTGATTTTGTGTCCGGTTTTCTGAGGTCGCCTCGTGGGAATGATGTAGTATGAGTTGTCATTGACAGACTCATGAAGGTTTCTCACTTCTAGCCAATCAAGGAGACCTTCAGTGTTGATGAGTTGGGGAGGTTGTACATCTGAGAGATTGTATGTCTGAATGGAGTTCCTCAATCCATCATTTCAGACATGGATGAGCGTTTTACTTCTCAGGCCTGTTAGGGGGTTCAGAAGGATTTTGGTACACAGGTATTTTTGAGTATAGCTTACCATCCCTAGACAGATGGCCAATCCGAGCATACGATTCAGGTGCTTGAGGACATGCTCTGAGCATGCATTCTGGATTTTGATGGTTCTTGGGAGAAGCATATACCTCTAGTGTATTTTCCCTACAAAAAATAGTTTTCAAGAAACTATTCAGATGGAACCATATGAGGATGTGTACGGTAGGCCATGCCGAACACCCTTATGTTGGCTGGAGACAAGAGAGGAAACTTTCCTGGGACCTCATCTTGTTCAGGAGGCCACATAGCAAATAGAGTTGATTCAGAAGAGGACGAATACTACACAGTCTCGTCAGAAGTCTTATGATGATCAACAGAGATAACCTCTGGAGTTTGTGGTCGGAGATCAGGTTTTCCTACGTGTCACACCAAGGTTGGGACACAAGAGGATAAAGAGACAGGGTAAGCTTTCACTGAGGTACGTTAGGCCGTTTCAGTTATTGGAGGGAGTTGGGCCGGTTTCCTATTGGTTGTAGTTAACTCAGAGGTACCGGGATATGAATGACACCTTCCACGTTTCTCAGCTTCGACGTTAATTTTCAGACCCATCTCATGTTTTCCAACCCGAGGAGGTTGAGTTGAAAGTGGATGCGTCCTTTGAGGAGCATCATATTCGGATTGTGGATCGAAGTATGAAGGTTCTCTGTGGCTGGTCTGTTCCTCTGGTACTGGGGCTCTGGAAGCATGGGAGAGTATAAGATGAGACCTCAGAGAGGGAGGAAGATGTACGATCACAGTGGTCAGATTTGTTTGGGGGTTCTTCTTCTACGCTACTCTAGGGAAATTCGGGGACAAATTTCTTTAAGGGGGGAAGTTTGTAAGGACCCAAATCTTCTTTTTAGGTATGTTTTTCCTTTTCTGGTCATTTTTGAGGAAAAAGAAAATTCTATAAATTTTCAAAGTACACGCCGTGTACTTTATGAGTACACGCTGTATACTACTTTACCATAGGAGGCTGTATAGTGACCACACACACGGCCGTGTGGAGTTGGTTTGGAGGCCGCTTAAAGAGGAGTATGGAAATGGAGAGTACATGCAGTGTACTTCAAAATTACAAGCCGTGTACTTTCTTTTTTTTCATTAAATGCACCGGGGTCGTGTCTAATCGCCAGAATGCTCTTCTTTTAGGTATCGTTTGGCCGAGAGCTCTGTACGGTCGCGGATCTTCGACAAAACCCCGACTGTGTGTCTGTCCTCCGAATCAAACACCGTCATTTTCATTGGAATCACATCGGTGAGTTCTCTCTTCTCCTAGAGTACCGTCTTCCGATTTCTTTTCTCTCGTGAGATATAGTGGGTTGAACGTTTTAGAATTTTTTTTAGATATTCGACGTTATAAGGTGGTTCAAGCCTAAAGGTTCACATATAGTGATCTCCAAACACCATGGTAGGTGGTTTGGGCCTTTCCGTTCAAATTATTTGAGTATTATGTGCAAATTCCACCAACACGTTTGAACGAGGTATTGCATGTTTACCGTTTTCCCCTGTTGATTTATTGCCATGATTTTATGCTTGTGTAGAGGTTATTTTGACATGAATAGGATTTATTTATATGCTTTTGATGAATTTCCCATACACTTTCTATTTACGACCGTTTGGTCCTGTTTAGCTAGTTTGGCCGCGTTTCCTGTTTTCCATGCCGTTGCTGTGGGATGGAGAGTTTGTATTCTGACATGCTTGATATACTGTAGAATGATTATCCAAGTAGTTCAATATGTTTACTTTGGCCATATTGAATTTCTATGATCGTTGACCTACACAGGGCCCTTGAGAACCTGATGTAGTAGGCTATAATTTGAATTGACCGAGTGATCTTCCTCAGAGAGTCTTTGAGCACTTTAGACTATGAGGGTAATTGACCAAGTGAGCTTCCTCAAAGAGTCTTTGAATCACTTTTGGATATAAGGGGAATTGACCAAGTGAGCTTCCTTAGAGAGTCCTTGACTGCTTTATACTATAAGAGGAATTGAACGTGTCAGTTTCCTTAGAGAGTCTTTGTTTTACTTTGAAATAACTTAATTACTCTAGACTGTAAGGGTAATTGAACAAGTGAGCTTCTTCAGAGAGTCTTTGAGTTACTTTGAATGACCTGTGCTATAATTGGAATTGACCGAGTGAGCTTCGTCATAGAGTCCTTGACCTTGGGGCTATAGGAGGAATTGACCGTGTGAGCTTCCTCAGAGAGTTCCTGACTACCATAGAATATAAGGGGAATTGACTATGAGTGTTTCCTCAGAGAGTATTTATACACTAAACCAGAGGTGTTAGGCTGAGTGCACTGCCCAGAGGGTTGCTTGTACTTGTTAGGTAGGACCAGAGGGGATGGACAAGAGTAGTTACCATAGGATTTCCTGTTTGTGTTTAGCTGTTTGATTAGCAGTTGCAAGATGTTGAAATTGTGGATTGTTTACTGCTGAGTACTTTCCTATTTACTTCTTTCTGTACTTGAACTGACATATATTCACTGACTATTAGGCACAGATCTTTGGGTGGTTGCCTACAGGGATTTAGTCTCACACCCTATTTGGGACATGCTTTTGGGTCGAAACATATTATATTTTTGTAGTTATAGACAAGGGAAATCACCCTTCTACTTCAGGTACATGACTTTCTATGGAGCTGGAGAGCAAGAGACCAAGCCTAGGCTTGCAATGCTAATGAGATGTTTATCTTTTTCTTTTGTACTTTGGTTTAGCACTGTTTTTATTTCCAGCATTGTGACTTGTTTGGCTACTTTCCTAGAAATTTGTATCATGCATCATTATATATATATATATATATGTTCTCCAACTATTTATTATTCCAGTCTTCCGCTGTTTACTATTGTTGGATATTTACTGCTTCTTCTATTGTATATTGTTTACTTCCACTATGTACTCGCCAAATGATGGCATAGTTTCCCCACTATCACTCCCAAGCCCGTGCTACTATTCAGTAGCCTCTAGCGTGTAGGGAAATACGCTTGAGGCCATGTGAAGAACTGGGTATGGGGTGCCTCTGGGTGGCTTTCAGAACTGGGTCCTTACGAAGGGATATAAAAATCCCACATCCAAGGAGGAGGAGCACAAAACACCCCTTTATAAGGTGATGTGGATAACTATCCCATCATGAGGCCTTTCCTGGGGGTGTCTAAGGGTCAGAACCCAGGGAAAACAAAACCATGTGGGCTAGGCCCAAAGCAGACAATATCATGATCATGGGATGGACTGAGCCGTTACAAATGGTACCAGAGTTGGTGTCCATTTTATGTTCCAGCTAGGATTCTGGGCCCTTATAGGGGGGTGGGTGGGTTATGGAAATGTAGAGACCTGAATCTTGACGTACATGAACATTACATTACTTTTGCGGAATACTTAGTACATAACAAAAACACACACACAAGGATCGTAATAGTTTAGTGTCTTTGGAAACTCGGAATAAAATCTTCTAATCGTGGTGAAAGATCTTCAACATCTCCCATAAAGATCTTCCTTTTTTTTACCTAAAACCTTTCTTTATATCCTGGGGAAAAGAAAACATAAAAGGGTGAGCTCAAATGCTCAGTAAGGGTAAACAAAAGAAATTTCAATCACATCGTATTCATAAGAACATAACATTTTGGAAATCATAACCTACAAAAGAGAGCATAATTTCATAACATGGGATAAATCCTGGTAGTGAAATGTAATCACAATAATCATAACTTAAAACATGAAACTTTGTGGCATTCACACATAATCATAGAGATTCATTTCTTTTTAGTCAAGACTCATTGCCAAGACTATCTTAGTGGACAAATTCCCTTTCTGAATCGAGTAACCCTCGTTTCAGTCCTGTTTCACTGAACTGGTATAACCTACCATTTCAGCCATGTCTATCTCATGAGATATAAAATCTTTACCCAATGCATTGGAGGGAGATATAGGTCCCACCCATCTCATAATGATACCATTCTTATGTGTGCCACAAAATCATAAATCATACATCATTTCATAACCCATGTAATACAAATGGGAATCTTAAACATCACGACATCATAAAATAATTCATATAAGATAAAGGAATTCATAAAAATAATTCCATCACAACATAACCAAATCAATGTAATAATAGAGATAAAAATAGAACCCTTTATTATCTTAGATGGAAAATAATTTTGATAAAACACTTGAAATGAATTCTTGAGGGAAATATCCTTTCTTCTTCAAAATCAATTTCTTTTCACAAAACGTCATGCAATTTTAAAAGAAAGAGATTTTATTGAAAATAGTCATGAAATATTTTGGAGGAAGCTTCATGAAAATAAAACCGTAAAAAATCCGTTCTTGCCGTATAAGTTAAAAAAACATTCTTTGTACTTTTGTCGAAAAAGTCAAAAAGTACCTCGTACGAAAAACGACAAAAGATTCCTTTCATATCTTTTACTAAATACTCACCAAAGGGTAAAATTGGATTTAAACAATTGTATGTGTATTGAAATAACATTACATATTGAGGAAACATAGATGTGGATGATAAAATACACCCCAGTAAATACCAACGTATAAACAATCTCGGATAAAAATGAGATTGTGATATTTTCCTTACCTTAGGTCCGATTTGCTTCGTATGTTTCCGAAACTCCTGTATAATGATTTAAATAATGTCATTGACTTATTACAGAATCATATTCATTGTTATGATATCATATATGGTTCACTTATGACATTATATTACCCGTTCTTTTGTAAATTCCATGTTAAAGAAGCGTTTTGGGTAAAATCGTTTCATTTATCGTAGGTGTTTTGACATGTTGTTCTTCACATCATTATTACTTATATCATGACTTACTTACATCCAGAATATAAAATATGATTTATATATCATATATATTCATTATATATATATATATAAGATATATAAAGGAAATGAAAAATACCGTTCATGGAGACGGTAGTCCGTACGTACGCATGAACGCTGTTTTCCTTTCCTTATTGTCTTGAATGGAAGTAAGTAGATGACATACATATACATATATACATAAATCCAGTAGCTTTATAATGTCATATATTTCATTATTATTTCTTATATATACTTTTTAATCATTCTTAAATGGTTAACATGGAGAATGAATCTCATCGCGTCGTGGAGACGGTAGTCCGTACGTACGCACGAGCGATGATATCATTTCCATAAATATTGAACTGAATTGGAGTGGATTATACAATATATCAGAATCAATATGATGTTGTAATAACTTTGTATATTTATTCTTTACACCATTATACCCATCCATGTAAGGTGGTGGTGGAAAATAGATTACACCACGGCGTGGAGACGGTATTCCGTACGTACGCACGCGCGGTGATTTCTTTTTCCGTAGGATGGATAGATGGTGAAATAGGGTTGTTTCATACTTATAATAACATATCAGTATATGAGTGATACTGATGTTATTACTTCATAATGAAACAACCTAAGAATAAGAAGTGGAAGAAGAAATAAAGATGAAAGAATTGGTAACGGTAATTACCTCTTCTTTGAAGCGCCTCTTTGAGACCTCCTCTTAGGGCACTAAAATTGGTCTTTGAGGAAGACCAGAACCTCTAGGATGTTTCTAGGAAAGTGGAGAAGAGATTTTGGCAGGGTTTGGCCGAGCTTGAGTGCTCAAATTGTTGTGAGGAGGAGGGGGAGGAGGTGTCCTTTTATAAGGGAGGAGAGGGGCACCTTAGGAATACCTCAAAATATTATTTTATATTAATGTCCAAATCGGTTTATAATGGTTCCAAATAGTCTTATTTCGAAGCTAAAGTGGGGATGGGTCGAAATCCTATCAACCAATAGGATTTAGACAAGTTTAGGTTATTATTTTAACCTTATCAATTAGATTTAACTCTAAGTTAAATAATTTAACTTTTACCGTGTCTTTTTGTTTTCTTTCACTATATGGTTAATAAACTTACTATAACATGCCAAACGAACCCCAAATTGTTTATTATTAATATATATATCCTTATCTAAGTCATTTGGCCGAACCTTAGATTTTTAGGAATAAAATAACAATTAATAATATAATATTTGATTTAAAAACTATTTTGTGTCAATTTTGACACTATTTGATATATGATTTTTTTGAAAGTCATAAAAGAATTATATGTTCTAAAAAAGTTGGTTAAATCAACACTAATACATCATAGAAACCTAGAAAATTAGTTTAATTCATAAAAAGTCTTAAATTACATTCATTTGAGCTTTTATAACATCAATTATGTTAATATTTCCTTAAAAGGGTAATTACTGCATCATCGTTGTGTCATAAATAAATTAATTTATTTAAAGTCTAAAAATTATAAATAAAATATCATTATGTAGGAAAGCTTTTTAGATTTCTAATTAATATTTATAGTCGAATTTATCTTATGTATAACCCCATATTAAAAATGTTTTAGTAAATAAACTTTGATTTTAACTCTTTTAACTCTTCTTTGAATTAAATAATAATAAATGTCCTAATCTAATCCAAGTGGGCCTAAATGGTCATATAAGGTTGTTTTTGGTCGAATTACACTTATCCAATAGAATTAGGACATGTGTTAGGGTAATAGTAATATCATATTTACCCTTAGTTACCCTATTTACTATTAACCGTGGTAAAAAAAAGTAAAAAGTTACTATTCACCAAAAATTATTTTCATCTCATTGAACCACATTTTAGTCCTTGATATTAACCGTGTCTGTCGGATTTTCGAAATTCCATTCACAGAAGTGGTAAAATTAAGTTTTATGAAAAATTTAGTTTTTAACCTACCACTTAGTAGTTTCACTATTCATCAAAAATTGATGTTTTTCAGAACAATGCCAAAATTTCATCCTAAGCTATATTTCATATTCCGAATTCAAAAATGAAGTCTATTTTACCATATTCATAACATAGATGTTGCATTAATTAATTTTATAATAAAATCCCGTTGTTAAAACAAATAGCGTGTTCTTAAGAAACAATATCTATCAAAAGATTGACACTTGTTTATGTCTGGTTTAAATGTGAAATTACATCCAATGAACAACATTGTATTAAATTGTAAAAATATATTCTAAATATACTTTAAAACCACGCAAATTAATGATTTATCACTATTAATTATTTCGATTAAAAAAAGTTGTTTTTAATTATAATTTATTAATTTTCACTATTCATCAGAATATGAAAGTTATCCGAAAAGTACCAAAATTTCACCTTAGGCTAAATTCGATACTCCGAATCCAAAAATGAAGTTCATTTTGAAAAATAAGATTTACAGAATTTCAAAAAGTGGTTATTACTATTCATAACGACTAGTTTTAATAATATTTTAATAGAATATCGTTGTTTAGTGAAACTCAGTATTGCGTACTACACACGCTATCGAGGAAGGTTGTGATTGCGTGTAATGCAAGGCAAGTCAAGGATGCGTGTTGTGCAAGCTCCTTTTGGTGTAGCGTACAACACAAGACATTAGTGAAATAAAAAGAATATTTTTCATAAAATCTCGGGCTGTTACATTCTACCCCCCTTAAAATGAATTTCGCCCTCGAAATTCGTCGGGGTTATAAATGGTTTACTATTTGAAAGTTTCTTTAATAGAAACCCACATCGTAAAAAGGAATACCAAAACTTGTCTTTAAAAACTAAAGTATGAAATGTAATGATTACCCAAATAAACTAATCGCTGGGTTTCCACATAGGTAAAAATATGGATATGGAAGAAAAATCTAACCATCATGTTCTGATGGAGAGTGGTAGAGAACATGACTATGGAAAATCCAGTAATCACAAATCCATAAATTTGTGACGATCTAAGGTACCATCTGATTCATCAGGTATAAGATCACTAGGACAACATTTTTGGTTTTCAAGATCATTTCCCTAAAGTTGAAAATTTGAATTAGAATAAATACTTTCTTTATTTTGGTACAATCGCACTGTTGTTCATGCCTTGAACAATTTCCACTTCATCTCTTAAATAAATGAAGTTGAATTTGTTATTCGTGAAGTGTTAGCAGATCATGTGATAGAATGACAGGTCATTCCATCTGTCTCAAACCAAAGGTTAGCAAAAATTATATACATAAGTTGATCTATAGTGAGATTAATCATATATGGTTCCAAAAATGGACTTATACTTCATATATCGTACTGCTTAATAAAATAAAACTAGTTTCTACTAAACAGGGACTTCCTGTAGGCCAGTGGTAGGCGATAAAGGCCAGTCACACTTCGGTTGTGGGTTCAATTCCTACAGCCTTGTCCGACGCGATGGGCTGTCGCCCGTCCTGCAGGTTGTCCTTTTTCTAAAACTACATTACTATAACATCACATCAATAATATCGAAAAAAAAACTTCTATCCTTAAAAAATACTAACTTATGTCCAACATAATCCATTCTAATCTTTAGGCTTATCCATAATACTGCAGTCCACTCTCATAATATAGTGAAAACAATTACCAGAGATTTAATACCATCGTTGATCCCCATAAGATATGTCTTGTTGGTCACATTCTAAACATTCAAAGTCCTTAATCATGTATTCTCTTGAATACCTTAGTGAAAACATGAATGTTGTCAAAAGTTGACTCTTTCCACATACCAAAATCCAAAAATTCTATATACTCAAACCATGATATAACCTTCTCCTTATATCAGTCATGAACTCATGAATACTATCAAACATTTAATTTTCTCCTTATCCCTTCATTATGCGCATATCATCTACATTCCAAAAATATCTGAATAACCTTTCATGGATACTGGTAACATTAATCAGACAACAATGTAACAATCCTTACATGTCTCTTTATTCCATAGTACCATGAGATTACTTATACAACATTACACATGATAAACATGTAATCATTCCACTACATTCTTAAACCATTGACCGAGCTTCAACAATTCTTTCATCTCACATATCATTGGTAGTCTCTTCATCATCATCCACATAAATACTTCCCATACGACCAAACTGATTATCTTCATGAGACTTTCCCTTAGGGAATTGGTTTGCATAATGCCCGTACATTCCACATTTAAAACATTTAACCATTGTTGAAGTCGTAGCAATACCATTATCCTCATCCCTGGTGTTAACTGATCCTTTTCCTTTGCACTTACTGGCTTTGTGTCCTTCTTTTCCACACCCAAAGCATCTTCCAGTTCCTTTGAAACATTCTCCTTGATGCCTCTTCCCACATGATTTACATAGGGGAAATTGAACTTTCTTTCCTCTATGATCATCATGAAACTCCATCTTTCTCTTATTAGTCGAGTCAGGAAACTTACCAAATTTTACTTTATTGATCATATTATGAGATTGCTGATTCGGCATAATAATGATGTTTGGACTTCCAAATCCCATTTCATTTGGTTGCTCATGAAGAATATCATTCCATTGTCCATCATTTCCTCCATTATCGTGAATCATCTTGTTTCCAGCCATTTTCTAAAACCGAAAAAGAATAGTGTGAGAGGCAAAAATCATGCTAGGGAAAACAACATAATAAAGGTGGAGTATCCTCAATATCAAACATCTTAGGTTAAATTCTATGATCGTTACCGTAGTTCTAGGACTGTATCCTATACGTATACTTATCCTTAGGGACATCCCTAGACATACCTTATAAATATCTCTAGGGATCTCACTAAAGTTCTCGCATCCTAGTTTCCAAAGGTTGACTAAACCTTTCCTCTGATACCAACTGTAGAGACCCGAATATTGACGTACATGAACATTACATTACTTTTGCGGAATACTTAGTACATAACAAAAACACACACACAAGGATCGTAATAGTTTAGTGTCTTTGGAAACTCGGAATAAAATCTTCTAATCGTGGTGAAAGATCTTCAACATCTCCCATAAAGATCTTCCTTTTTTTTACCTAAAACCTTTCTTTATATCCTGGGGAAAAGAAAACATAAAAGAGTGAGCTCAAATTCTCAGTAAGGGTAAACAAAAGAAATTTCAATCACATCGTATTCATAAGAACATAACATTTTGGAAATCATAACCTACAAAAGAGAGCATAATTTCATAACATGGGGTAAATCCTGGTAGTGAAATGTAATCACAATAATCATAACTTAAAACATGAAACTTTGTGGCATTCACACATAATCATAGAGATTCATTTCTTGTTAGTCAAGACTCATTGCCAAGACTATCTTAGTGGACAAAGTCCCTTTCTGAATCGAGTAACCCTCGTTTCAGTCCTGTTTCACTGAACCGGTATAACCTACCATTTCATCCATGTCTATCTCATGAGATATAAAATCTTTACCCAATGCATTAGAGGGAGATATAGGTCCCACCCATCTCATAATGATACCATTCTTATGTGTGCCACAAAATCATAAATCATACATCATTTCATAACCCATGTAATACAAATGGGAATCTTAAACATCATGACATCATAAAATAATTCATATAAGATAAAGGAATTCATAAAAATAATTCCATCACAACATAACCAAATCAATGTAATAATAGAGATAAAAACAAAACCCTTTATTATCTTAGATGGAAAATAATTTTGATAAAACACTTGAAATGAATTCTTGAGGGAAATATCCTTTCTTCTTCAAAATCAATTTCTTTTCACAAAACGTCATGCAATTTTAAAAGAAAGAGATTTTATTGAAAATAGTCATGAAATATTTTGGAGTAAGCTTCATGAAAATAAAACCGTAAAAAATCCGTTCTTGCCGTATAAGTTAAAAAAACATTCTTTGTACTTTTGTCGAAAAAGTCAAAAAGTACCTCGTACGAAAAACGACAAAAGATTCCTTTCATATCTTTTACTAAATACTCACCAAAGGGTAACATTGGATTTAAACAATTGTAGGTGTATTGAAATAACATTACATATTGAGGAAACATAGATGTGGATGATAAAATACACCCCAGTAAATACCAACGTATAAACAATCTCGGATAAAAATGAGATTGTGATATTTTCCTTACCTTAGGTCCGATTTGCTTCGTATGTTTCCGAACCTCCTGTATAATGATTTAAATAATGTCATTGACTTATTACAGAATCATATTCATTGTTATGATATCATATATGGTTCACTTATGACATTATATTACCCATTCTTTTGTAAATTCCATGTTAAAGAAGCGTTTTGGGTAAAATCGTTTCATTTATCGTAGGTGTTTTGACATGTTGTTCTTCACATAATTATTACTTATATCATGACTTACTTACATCCAGAATATAAAATATGATTTATATATCATATATATTCATTATATATATATATATATATAAGATATATAAAGGAAATGAAAAATACCGTTCATGGAGACGGTAGTCCGTACGTACGCATGAACGCTGTTTTCCTTTCCTTATTGTCTTGAATGGAAGTAAGTAGATGACATACATATACATATATACATAAATCCAGTAGCTTTATAATGTCATATATTTCATTATTATTTCTTATATATACTTTTTAATCATTCTTAAATGGTTAACATGGAGAATGAATCTCATCGCGTCGTGGAGACGGTAGTCCGTACGTACGCACGAGCAATGATATCATTTCCATAAATATTGAACTGAATTGGAGTGGATTATACAATATATCAGAATCAATATGATGTTGTAATAACTATGTATATTTATTCTTTACACCATTATACCCATCCATGTAAGGTGGTGGTGGAAAATAGATTACAGCACGGCGTGGAGACGGTATTCCGTACGTACGCACGCGCGGTGATTTCTTTTTCCGTAGGATGGATAGATGGTGAAATAGGGTTGTTTCATACTTATAATAACATATCAGTATATGAGTCATACTGATGTTATTACTTCATAATGAAACAACCTAAGAAGAAGAAGTGGAAGAAGAAATAAAGTTGAAAGAATTGGTAATGGTAATTACCTCTTCTTTGAAGCACCTCTTTGAGACCTCCTCTTAGGACACTAAAATTGGTCTTTGAGGAAGACCAGAACCTCTAGGATGTTTCTAGGAAAGTGGAGAAGAGATTTTGGCAGGGTTTGGCCGAGCTTGAGTGCTCAAATTGGTGTGAGGAGGAGGGGGAGGAGGTGTCCTTTTATAAGGGAGGAGAGGGGCACCTTAGGAATACCTCAAAATATTATTTTATATTAATGTCCAAATCGGTTTATAATGGTTCCAAATAGTCTTATTTCGAAGCTAAAGTGGGGATGGGTCGAAATCCTATCAACCAATAGGATTTAGACAAGTTTAGGTTATTATTTTAACCTTATCAATTAGATTTAACTCTAAGTTAAATAATTTAACTTTTACCGTGTCTTTTTGTTTTCTTTCACTATATGGTTAATACACTTACTATAACATGCCAAACGAACCCCAAATTGTTTATTATTAATATATATATCCTTATCTAAATAATTTGGCCGATCCTTAGATTTTTAGGAATAAAATAACGATTAATAATATAATATTTGATTTAAAAACTATTTTGTGTCAATTTTGACACTATTTGATATATGATTTTTTTGAAAGTCATAACAGAATTATATGTTAGAACCAAGTTGGTTAAATCAACACTAATACATCATAGAAACCTAGAAAATTAGTTTAATTCATAAAAAGTCTTAAATTACATTCATTTGAGCATTTATAACATCAATTATGTTAATATTTCCTTAAAAGGGTAATTACTGCATCATCGTTGTGTCATAAATAAATTAATTTATTTAAAGTCTAAAAATTATAAATAAAATATCATTATGTAGGAAATCTTTTTAGCTTTCTAATTAATATTTATAGTCGAATGTATCTTATGTATAACCCCATATTAAAAATGTTTTAGTAAATAAACTTTGATTTTAACTCTTTTAACTCTTCTTTGAATTAAATAATAATAAATGTCCTAATCTAATCCAAGTGGGCCTAAATGGTCATATAAGGTTGTTTTTGGTCGAATTACACTTATCCAATAGAATTAGGACATGTGTTAGGGTAATAGTAATATCATATTTACCCTTAGTTACCCTATTTACTATTAACCGTGGTAAAAAAAAGTAAAAAGTTACTATTCACCAAAAATTATTTTCATCTCATTGAACCACATTTTAGTCCTTGATATTAACCGTGTCTGTCGGATTTTCGAAATTCCATTCACAGAAGTGGTAAAATTAAGTTTTATGCAAAATTCAGTTTTTAACCTACCACTTAGTAGTTTCACTATTCATCAAAAATTGATGTTTTTCAGAACAATGCCAAAATTTCATCCTAAACTATATTTCATATTCCGAATTCAAAAATGAAGTCTATTTTACCATATTCATAACATAGATGTTGCATTAATTAATTTTATAATTAAATCCCGCTGTTAAAACAAATAGCATGTTCTTAAGAAACAATATCTATCAAAAGATTGACACTTGTTTATGTCTGGTTTAAATGTGAAATTACATCCAATGACCAACATTGTATTAAATTGTAAAAATATATTCTAAATATACTTTAAAACCACTCAAATTAATGATTTATCACTATTAATTATTTCGATTAAAAAAAGTTGTTTTTAATTATAATTTATTAATTTTCACTATTCATCAGAATATGAAAGTTATCCGAAAAGTACCAAAATTTCACCTTAGGCTAAATTCGATACTCCGAATCCAAAAATGAAGTTCATTTTGAAAAATAAGATTTACAGAATTTCAAAAAGTGGTTATTACTATTCATAACGACTAGTTTTAATAATATTTTAATAGAATATCGTTGTTTAGTGAAACTCAGTATTGCGTACTACACACGCTATCGAGGAAGGTTGTGATTGCGTGTAATGCAAGGCAAGTCAAGGATGCGTGTTGTGCAAGCTCCTTTTGGTGTAGCGTACAACACAAGACATTAGTGAAATAAAAAGAATATTTTTCATAAAATCTCGGGCTGTTACAGGAAATCCCACATCGAAGGAGGAGGAGCATGAAGCACCCATTTATAAGGTGGTGTGGATACCTCTCCCATCATGAGGCCTTTCCTGGGGGGTGTCTGAGGGCCCGAACCCAGGAAAACAAAACCATGTGGGCTAGGCCCAAAGCAGAAAATATCATGATCATGGAAAAGACTAATCCATTACATGTATTTAGTTTATCATAATTCTATTTAGTTCATTTATGTTATTATTTATAAGTTATTATATTGAATTCTGTCATTCTGGAGTGTTTGTTTTCGTGATTTTCATAATCAGTTCACTTGTTTTTAAGTAATGAAGTTCATGTGGAATGGTTTTAAATCTCATGAATTGAAATTAAATATTATTTATGAAAATAAAGAATTTTTAATGGTCATTTTCATCGTTTTGTTATATATAATGAGGATGAATCATTAAATGACAACCACTTCGATTATTTAGCGGTATTTGGATTATTATGAACTAGTTTTGTCATATGATTTAATAATATGTACATATACTTGTTCCTGAATATTAATTAAGTGATGATTCATGTATTATAGTCTGGTTCGACCATTAAAATGGTTTCATGACCTGTAATGAATGAGAAATTGAAGAACGAATCTTCATCGTCCACAAAGGTTATAAATTGGATCCTTATGGACATTGATTTTGTTTATCAAAATAAAAGGGACGGAGTAAGAATATTGGTGATGGTTCATCCATTCACATGATATAATTACAGTATATATATTATACTAGAGTTTATCATGGTCATTTGGACAGAGGATGCCGGGAGAGAAAAAGAAGAAAAATGATCTTGAAAATAAGAGAAATGACGAGAGATCCCTTATGAAAATTCAGCAGCCTAACAACGTCGCTTAAAATATCATAAAATGAAAGGATGAGAGCAAAAGGGTACCTCATCATGTTGAAACAAAAAATATAGTAAGAATAATACATAAGATCAAACCCCGACATATTAGAATGGAAATTCAAAGAGATTGCATAAAATAAGTGTCTACTAAAAGAGGAGGGTGAAGGATTCCCTTACCTAGTAGAGTAAATCCTAGAATGTGAAGGTTGGGACCTTGGGGGATTATGGTCACCTTGGGATGACCCCTAGAAAGGTAAAAAGAACAAAGCTTTGAGGATGAGTGATTTGGAATGAAATAAAACTAATGGATGAGTGGGTATTTATAGAAAAAGAGAGGGATTTTTTTAATAATTTCTAAGGGACACCTCATTAGTGGTTTTTGAGAAACCATGGGCTTTCCCATGGTATTAGCCTCTGTTTTTAGCCACTTTGGACACCTCATGTCATATTTTACTTTACACAATTCTACCATCCTTTTATTTTAATTATTATGTCATTATGATGTCATAAAACTACCGAAAACTAAAAACTGTATTTTTTACTATTTACAAAAAATTCAAGTATTTTAGAAAAATCCCAAAAATTCACCACTACCATTTTTCGACGTGTAGAATTGAAAAATTAAATCCATTTTTCAAAAATAATTTTCTAAATATTATTAATTTAACTTCTAAATAAAATTATAGTTAATTCCAAAAATAAAAATTTAAGGTATAATTAGTTTAACATCACATTGAAAAATAAATTAAGATCTCATTATCTTATTATAATAAGAAAATAAAATAATATCATTATTTACTATTCATAAGGGTCGCATTACTATTCATAAGGGTATGTTACTATTCACCAAATTTCAAGTTTGTTCTAACAGACTCCAAATGACATACTGGTCACAACTCTAGATGACCGTTATTAGAAATTCAAAAAAAAGTAGAGGCAAAGTTGTGTTTAATGGCTATATTATAAAATGCATTCAATATTTACTTTCAAAATCTTGGGGTGTTACATTTTACCCACCTTACAAAAATTTCTACCTTGAAATTTCATCTTACAATCTAGGCCAAAAACTGGTGGGGGTACTTTTCATTCATTTCTTCCTCCAATTCCTGTGTTTCCTCTTCATACTTATGGTTTCTCCAAAGTACCTTGACTAGATAACTAGTCTTGTTACGTAGAACATTGTATCTACGATCAAAGATTATCACTCACTTCTCCTCATAGGAAAGATCATCCTCCAATTGTACCACCTATGAAGAGAGTATATGTGAAGGGTTTGGTTTGTACTTCTTTAAGAGGGATACAAGAAATACATCATGTACTTTCGATATGGTAAGAGGATGTGCCAGTCGATAGGCCTCAGCTCTGACTCGATCAAGGATCTCAAAGGGGCTGATATACCAGGGACTTAGCTTTCCTTTCTTCCAAAACCTCATGAACTTTTTCCATGGAGATATGCGTAGAAACACTAGGTCTCCAACTTTGAATTCAATATCTCATTGACGGTTATCCGCATAACTCTTCGGTAAACATTGGGTTCCCTTGATATTCTGTTGAATGGTTTTCACCTTCTCCACTATTTCTTCAACCATTTCTAGTCCAAGAAGCTTACGCTTACCAACTTCATCCCAACACACCAGCGTTCTACACCTTTTCCCATAAAGGGCTTCATATGGTGCTATTCAGATGCTCGACTGGAAACTGTTGTTGTAGGAGAATTCAACCAGTGGAAGATGTTGGTCCAATCCACCTTTGAATTTCATAGAACATGCTCTCAACATGTCCTCCAGTGTCTCAATAGTCTTATCATATTGGTCTTCAGTTTGAGGATGATAGGCCATACTGAAGTTCAGTTCAGTGCTTTGAGAATGTTGGAGACTTTTTCCAAAACATTGAGGTGAATCTAGGATGACGGTCAGATACAATAGATTGTGGTACTCTATACAGCCTTACCACTTCTTTATTGTAAATCTTTGCAAGTTGATCCAATGAGAAGTCCTCTCGAATCACGATGAAGTGAGATATATTTGTAAGATGATCCACAACGACCCATTGATGCACTCGATCTGTGTATAAATTTCCATATATATAATTGAAAATAAAAACATGTTTTCAGAAAATATCTGTTATTTTATGAACATATTCTTTGATTTCTGGTGAATCTGTTTACTTTCAGGTGATTTCTGGCTAAATACACAGATCAAGGGAATTCTGTGAAAATTTTGAAACTACGCAGCGTCTACTTTTATACAAGCTGTGTACATCCAGACAAGGACACAAATCAAAGAAGGGAGTACATTCCCATGTCACCAGGAAGAAGATACACGCCGTGTGAGGCGGAGTTACACACCGTGTACCACTTTCTAGAAGTGGTGGTTGCTGAGAAAAGTCTACACGCCCATGTGGCCATTAAAGTAACACAACATGTTTGAATTTCTACACGCCGTGTCTGCTATTCTAGAAGGGGCTGTAGGCCAAACGTATGACACTACACACAGTGTATGGTGGCGCTACATGCCGTGTACACCCAACCACCATGCAACGCTGTGTACAAAAGTCAAAGACGGCGTGTTAGGCCGCCTACCCATGGAGAATTTGGTGCCAAAGAGCGTTGACAAAAAGTACACGGCATGTACTTTATCTACACGCCCTGTACTTTATTTTTCTATAAAAAGAGTCCTCAGCCTACGGATTTGGGAGTTCAAAACCATTGGAGGAGAGAATAAGCTTTGTTGCTACCATTTCCAAGCCACCGTGGTGCCATAGTTCCACTATTCCACTTTCCGACACCCTACCTCAACGCCTACACGAGGAATCTGTCAGGTATCACATGTGTCGTTTCTCTCTCAGTTTCTATGTGTAACTAAACCCCTCGTGTTGGGGCTATGGATTATGGGACCATAATTTGTATGTTGTTTTATATAGTTGTGTTTGAATCATTGTAATACATCTTACTCTTCTTAAACCACTGAATAATATAACTGAGAATTCTTAGCCGAACCTAGGAAAGAATTCTCAGCGATACAAAAAAAAAGTAAAGGTGAAAGAATCCATGACCATTGGAAGGATTTCACCAATTCAAATAAAGGACTGAACTTAATAAAGAATTAAGGACACCGACAACCAGACCAAGGAGTCCATTGCTCTAATTCCAACCAAGAGGAACCAGATCAAGGAAATCTTGTAACAAAACGAAATCCAGAATGATTAAATTATTATGAACAACATTTCCATTTGAGCAACCTAAAAAAGTACTCCTAATCACCACATCCCCAACACATCTTTTTATTCCTATTTTAAACTCTTTAAATTTACCCATTGTTTTATTTAAAACTGTTAATCATTTTTCAAAGTAAGACAATTTAGTTTCAATTAAAAAACCAAAAATCAACTCAATTAACTCTAAATTCTGCATACTTCACCTAATTAAGTATTAACTCAATTGAATTTATGCACGCCATTGTTCCATGTGGATCGACCCCGAACTTATGATACAGTAAAGTTTAAGAACGGGTAATTAATTTGGGACGGATATAACTTCAATCAACGACAAGCGAGAACAAATTTTGGCGCCGTTGCTGAGGAACATATTTGGTTTTAGTGCTAAGATTTTAATTGTGTTAGTAATTTATTTAAGTGAAAATAAAAATAAAAAATTATCAAAAAAACTCTTATCTAATCCCATTTCAAATTTTCTCTTTTGTTTTTCGCTTTTACGCCTGGTTTTAGTTTTTGTTGTGTGCAGAGCTTACAGTGTATGTTTAGACGTCTTACACGATCTAGAAGTGCCGAATCTTCGGAATTAGTTCCGCTTGACCCAGAAATTAAACAAACTTTGATTCATCGTCAGCATACACAGACAGAAACTCAAAACCATCAACCACAACGACCCATGGCGAACAAGAAATAGGGAGCACCAACTGTAGATGCTGTGACTGAGGATCAGTACCAAGATCAGCAGCCTCCCGCTGCTGGTCTACCGGAGCAACCTCCTTGAGCATTCATAGAATTCCTCCCTATGGATTTCCAACGGCCACCGTAGTATATCTTCCCACGACCATAATTCACCCCGGAGGAGCAGTTCATGAAAGCTCCACCCCTTCAGCAGTAACCTCCAAGGCATACCCTTATGGAGTATGGTCTCCCTTCAATCCATGGAGCTGATACGAGCATCGTTTGTCACCCGATCCAGGCTCCACACTTCGAGATCAAGTCTTCTATCATGCAGCTGATCTAGAACATAGTTCAATTTAAAGGCTTAGACAACAAGGACCCGAACACTCATCTCTCCAACACTCTGGAGATCTGTGACACCTTTCGGTACATTGGCATGTCCGAAGACACCATCCGTCTTCGCTTATTTCCTTTTTCTCTATGGGACAAGGAAAAACAATGGATCAAGGGGCTACCACAACGATATATCCTCACCTGGGAGGATCTAGCCCAGGCGTTCCAGTCCAAGTACTTTCCACCATTAAAGACGATGACACTCCGGAATGAGATCCATAATTTCCAGCAGCACGACTCCGAGTCGTTGTATGAGTCTTGGGAATGTTTCAAAAAAATGTTATGAAAATTCCCCCACCACGGACTCCCACTCTGGATGCAAGTCCAGACCTTCTACAGAGGACTTACCACGAATACCAAGTCCATGGTGGATGCTGTTGCTGGAGGCACGGTGATGTGGAAATCCCCCGAAGAACTATTTGAACTACTGGAAGACATGTCCGCCAACAGCTTCTAGTGGCACTCCGAGCGGGGGACTCAAAAGTGAGGTATGCACAATACTGACGCCACCACTATGTTAACTGCTCAGTTGGACACTGTGTCCAAGAAAATTGACGCATTGAACCTCAAAGGAGCATCTCAAGTTCATGCAGTGAACCATCCAGCATGTGGCAACTGTGGTGATAACCACATCATGGGAGAATGCTCGGGTTCGACTGGAGGCCCTTCGACGAGCGATGTGAGTTATGTTGCTCAAAATCGAGGGCCCAACCAGTACGAGCACTACCAGAACGCAGCATGGAGAGATCAATAGAACACAGGCTGGGGCCAACAATAGTAGAATCCTCCACCCCAATGAATGCCCAGCTACAAGCAGCCTCCATACCAGAACCAATACTAAAGGCCGCAACAACCCCGATAGGGTCCTTATCAGCAACAAGGGTATCAAAACCCTCGTCCACAGCAGCCAGGGCAGACACCTCCTCCGTCACATCTATGAATTATTTTAAAGGTAAATTTCATTTAATTTCCATTCATGCTTTGTTTTGTGGGGTTCCAAATCTTTTAGGGAGGAATGAGAGAGTTTTCAGGAATTCGACCAAACCGTGAGCCCAATTCCAGATTTAAAAACCAATTTTGTTTCTTTTATAACATTTTAATTTTTTAATATTTTTCATCCATTAAACTTACTAAATGACCTACCCTGACCTATTAACACCACCATTTCAATTTGGTCCCTTTAAGAATATATAATAATGGTGGAATTGGGTTTTCATTTAAGGAATTGGGCCAGCCCGAAGGCCCATTTCCAGTTTTAAAACAAAAATTTGTTTATTTCATATCTCATTCAATGGTAATTTTATTTCAGTGATTCTATGTGGAGACCAAGAAAATTGAACCCAAACCCGCAACCATTCCCTTACCCCCCTCTTTGAAGCTCCTGAAAATCTCGAATTTGGGTAGATATGCATAGGGTTCTCAAAACGTCCATATTTGAAGAGGTAAGTTAATTCCTTCACAACTCTCTCAATTTTTAATCTTTTCCCCCCATTAAAATTCCTAAATGATCTCCTTATCTTTGTCCGAACCTCCCTTGAAGGTTTGAGTATTTTTAAAATCAGCTACTGGTATTTTTGGGGGCGATTTCTACAAATATTTTAAGTAAGTTGTTCTCCTTCTTTATTCTTTCAATTTGTTTAGGGTTAAATCCAATGTACTTATGGTTTCTTACCTTATAATTTAGGTTCCTAATGTCCAGAAATTAGAGTTTAAAAATTAGGGTTTTATCTTGTGTTTCATGGTCTGAAATTCTGGTTTTAAGTCTGGTTTACCTTCCTTGAGGTGCGGCGATGGTGCGTTTGAGTTTTCGCACAAAGGATTCAAGGGTTTCCTTGGTTTTGGTAGGTGATTACATCGTGTATAAAATATTTGTGAATTGGATACTGTTTTTATGGTATTTTCATGCTTATTTAATTTTATTATTGCTAAAAAAATAGTTTTAGTGGTGTTTGTATTTAAAGTGAATCCTAAATGAAAATTTCATGTGAAATTGGGGGTTTCTTCATAGTAATGTTTTATTTGATTAATTGTGGCTACTCTATAAGTAATTAGTTGATTTTATTAAACTATAATAGGGATAAAAATACTGTTTTCAATGATTATCCCTTGTGTTTTTTTCTTCAAAATCTGGTTTTAATTATGTTTGTGAACCACATGAAATTCTAAGAGTTGTGTTGTGTAAAAATAGAGATTTTGCAATGATATCGTTTCTTGAACCATATGGGGCTGCCCTAAAAATTGATTTTGTGTTTTCACTGAAATTCAGTAGGCTTCCCTTTCTATTTTGGAAACTTAAAAATGTTCACATAGTATGCAAGTGAGTTTTATAAGGAGTTTTGTGTCCGAAACACTACGGAATTTTGAGGAATTGTTTTACGAAAAATATAAGTGTTTTGTTGCGTGTTATAAGTGGTATAAAATGTGATAGCTACTGTATTGGTTGTTCTTGAATAGTAATGGTTTTTTATATGAAAATTTATTTATGTTTCATGCTGAAATTGATTGAGCACAAAAGGGGAAGCCCGGGTATCTAGGTGGGGCGGATTTGTACTAGTGCGACTAGTGGACCGGATGGGTTTTGTCCCTGTTTCACTTAGCATTTGGATAATCACTACTCTAACTAAACTATGTGGATGATTATTGGGGACCACTAGGTTATGGTTATGTTCCCTACTAGTGGCTCGTGCATGATAATGTATTTTTCTATGGTTACTTTACACTGAGGTACGAGGTACATAGGGCCCAAGAAAACCTAGTGCATAGGAGTGTTCCCAATGTTGTTGCTCATTGGATTTGTTGTATTTACCCATGTATTAGGGTGTGTTTGGAAGTAAATTACAGTATCTAACATCTCTATTTTAATGTGTTAATATTCTGAAAATTTTGGATTGAAAACTATTTTCAATTGGAGGTTTCATTTCTTGAAAATTTAACACTACTTTTCCTTGCGTTTGAAAACTGCTTGCTTTTTCATATTGTATTTCTTACTCCTTGGAATCATTGGGTGGTATCCTATTGGGATTAGGCTCACACCCTACTTACACCCCTTGGGTGTAAGTAGACTTGTTTATGTTTGATTCAGGTAAAGGAAAGGCTAAGGGTGATGGCGGTTCAGGGTGTTAGTTCCCCTCCTTGGTGCGGAGTTGTGGAGACTGCTTGGGGGTGATGCCCCATAGTCGTGTGGAGTCCTTGGGGATCTATTGATTCTATAAATATTTTTATTTGGAGCACTTATATTATGTTTAAACCAATGTATTCAGTTATGGTTTTTACTTAAGTCTTTTTTGGATCAAAAAATTCAGATTTATATTATGGATTGTTTTTAATGTTTTATGCTTTCAAACTCGGGTTAATCGTTCCCAAACCAAAATTAATGATACCTGGGAACTTGTTCCATCCCGTGGGGATAGGGAATTCCCTTCAGGTCATGTCACGGGCTGGGTTTGGTGCCAATTTTGGCGGCGACCAGATTTGGTTCGTGACAAAATGGTATTAGAGGAGGTTCGCTCCTTGGGTCACGTTATTTGGGGAAGAGTCAGGATAGTCTGGAGATAGGATTTTGAGGACATGACATTTTAGTCATGGGTAGTGTGCCTGGACAACACACCTCTTGATGGGATTCAAGTCACCAGGGGAAGTATGGATTTATCTGACTCCTTTGGTTTTCTTGGTTTAATGATGACTATAGGAAATGAAAAGAGAGTTGGGCGAATAATCTCAGTGAGCTCGCAGGGCCTGGAAAGCCATGTGGTGCCGTGGATATTTCCCTAGAATACTCTCTGTGATGGTGAAGTGATTTTAATATGGCTGCCAACCATATGTCCAAGTCACCCACCAAAACTAGTTTCCTCTCACATTGTCTTGTGTCTCTTTGTTTTGGAATCTTGGAAACTTGGATTTTTTTTTAAAAAAATGAATTCACTTTAAGGAGTGTGAATTTTTTGTGAAGTTATTTTTTAGTAAAGTAAAAATGGTATTATTTTATTAATGCCTATAAATAGAATTTCATAATTATTTCAAAAGGGTAAATTATGTGTTTACACCTCTTTTTAAAGTATGAACTATGTTAATTGGGGTTTTGAAAATTTGTTTATAGTGGAATTTTTTTTAAACCATAGAAAATTGTTTTGGATTGAATTAAGTGTTCTAGTATTTTTGTGTGGGGGTTGAAGATGGATTTTGGGTTTGGTGACTACTGAACAAAAAAAATATGAACTTTTAGAACCTTGTCTTGAAATGAGAAGAGTTGACTTCTTAATTAAATGGAGATTTATGAAATGGTTTTTTTTTCATGAAATTAAGAGTGTTTTGAAATGGGTTGAAATGTTTTGAAACGGTTGTGAAAGGCATGAATATGTGCTTTTATTGAATTATGGATTCTTTTATAAATTGGTTTTTGAGATGAAAAATTGGGTTTTGAAATTATGGTTATTGTTTTTGAGAAAGGGAAAGTGTGGTAAAAAGTTTTGATTTTAAAAAGAGGAAAGGTTTGATTTTTTTCAATTGGTGCTCTCAAGGGTGACCCCATGCATAGGTTTATTTGGGAATATGGATGGATATGAGGTGGGTTACCAGTGTGTCATGTAAACATGCATGTGTGAGGCTAATGAGATACCATTTTTAAATGCGCAACCCACCGACACTGTTTTTTTAAATAATGTTTTTGAAGGAAAGTGTTGTGTTTTGATAATGTATGGTTGGGAGGTATGGATTATGTGTTTCCAGGATTATTATTGTGGGATGTTTCGAGTTCTATAACCCCTCTTGTTTGAGCGATGTTTTGGTTTGGTGTTTCATTGATAAGTTGTAATGAAGTGTTCATCGGTGGTCTCTTTTGAGGAAATGTTTGGGAGGACAATGTGGTGGTTCCCCTCATGTGTTTGGTTCAGGTTTATGGTCTGTTGTGACCAAATGAATAGATCAGTTGGGTCCTTGAGTTTTCTTATAGGCTAGGGTACGCCCCCATAAAGTGTTAATGTATGATTCATGTTTGGCCTATGGTGATTCACCGTTGGATGATCCTCCAGTTGATCAACATAAGTACTTTATTCTTGAGGTTTGGAGATTGAGTTTACCCCTCTTCTTTTTCAATTATGTGGATGCCCCTATAGTGGGAGAGTGTTTTTGGGAGGTTGAAATAGACCTTAGTTTCTTATGTTTCCTAAGTTTTCGAAGGTCAATGAAGTTCAGGGTTGTCAGTGTAGAATGCTGTCTTAGAGGGCCTCTGGGTCTTTCGTCAGTCTCATTGAATCAGGAGTTCATGTTAGGCCACCAGTGAGAAAGATCTGGCCAAGAGTGGTTATTATAGACACTTGCTGGAATCATGTGCTGTTTGGGACTTAGTACAAGGTCCCTCTCCTTATGTTTTCTTTTATCCACAATGGTAATGTTTGGTGATGCCTTGCGATGTCATGTGTTCATTTGACTATAGGGGTGAAGATTGTGCAATCTTATGAGAGTCACTATTTTTTTGGATGTGTGTCTCCCTATAGGAAATTCTAAATCATATTTTCTAGAGGAATGTGATTCTATATGTCCTTTCATTCCGCTTTTTAGCATCCGAAGACAAAAAGGGGCGATGTGTGTGCATCCTTTAAGTTCTTGTTTTGGTAAAATGATGGGTTGGGGAAAAGCGGGCTTGAAGTGTGTCATGTCTCAATGAGACCATCTGAGATTACAGTATAATTGTTTTTGGCACTGGAAGAAGATGTTCAGTTTAGTGGTTTCAAAATCCTAACTGCGAGGCCGAATATTCTTCAATCCATTGAGCTCCAGCCATAGGCCCTGGAGAGAAGCTGGCGTGTTGTTAGGGGAAATCCTAGAGTCGTTCAAACATTTGGTCAATGGCATATCCTCAATATGAAAGATAGGAATAGTTTAAACCTCTGGTGTCATCATCTTGTTCCAATTTATCACATTTGTTGGAAAGAGGGGTGAGTACCTTGTTCCATGTCATACCCTGAGTTGATTTTCCCCCCTTTGGGTTCCCTTGTGTATTTGGAGAAAAGTTTAAAATTTGGGTTAGGCAGGTTGAAGTGAATAGTTTTTGTGCGGTTAGTGGTAACTGTGTGACAACCCTGGGGACCATGTGATAAGATACAGTAGCTACCTCATGGTCTCCGCATGACTATGATCATTGGCCAAGGAAACTGTGTGAAGTTTCCTCTTTTGACAGAATGATCCGCACAGTTAACTCACGGTTTCCCAAACCGTGTGAACCAAACGTGCGGCCATGCCAGCTCCTTAAAATTCTGTTGTTTTTTTGTTGTTATCCCATACTAGTTAGTTAATATAGTAGGTTTTTGTTTTGGGTATACCCACAATGGGTCTCATGTATGTTTCATTGGATGAATTCTAATATTAATCTACCCCTAATGCTGGGAAGTCCGTTCAAGGCCCCCTGTTAGTGTCTTGATTTTGTATTAAGGAAAGTTGTGTTCATTATTATAGTGGGGAGACCCATCATGGGTATCATGTATGTTCTCTTCGAGAAGGAATAATGTTAGTTTAACCCTTATGATGGGGAGACCGTTCGTTCCTTCCCCAATTGTTATCCTTATTCTGTCTTAAAAATTGAGTTGTCCCTGGTGGTGGGATGTTCAGATTGGGTCACCCCGTACTAGTGACTCTGTTTTCTCCTTGGTGTATTCTAGGTAGGAGGTAGTATCGTTCAAGTCTATCTATCCAAAAAAAATTACTTGGGTAAATTTGGTGTTGGAGAACACCCAAAGGTTTTGTTTACTTTATGTTGTGGTAGCATTATTCGAGTTCGTTGTTCGTTTCAAGTGGATTGCTTGAGAGTCGTCTTGTAGTGTTTGAGGTGTTTTGTTTTGGGATGTGTTTTCAATGTGCTTCATAATTTTAAGTAAGTGGTGTACTTTTTGGTTGGTGAGAGTATTCTCAACCTGTTTTTGATCAACTGGAGATGTTCCTCCTTTTTGAAGCGGGTGAAAACGTGGCAAGGAAGTCTGTCTTGGTCTATCGTTTGGGCTTTGCTTTTGTATCTGGGGTTGTTGGGGCATTTCGGGGGCAGAATACTTTATGGTGGGGAGAATTGTCACATCCATGACTTATTTTAAAGGTAAATTTCATTTAATTTCCATTCATGCTTTGTTTTGGGGGGTTCCCAATCTTTTATGGAGGAATGGGAGAGTTTTCAGGAATTCGGCCAAACCATGAGCCCAATTCAAAATTTAAAAACCAATTTTGTTTCTTTTATAACTTTTTCATTTTTTAATATTTTTCACCCATTAAACTTCCTAAATGACCCCACCTTACCTATTAACACCACCATTTCAATTTGGACCCTTTAGGAATCCATAATAATGGTGGAATTGGGTTTTCATTTAAGGAATTGGGCCAGCCCAAAGGCCCATTTCCAGTTTTAAAACAAAAATTTGTTTATTTCATATCTCATTCAACAGTAATGGGTATTTCGGTGATTCCAAGTGGAGACCAAGACCATTAAACCCAACTGTGCGACCATTCCCTTACCCCCCTCTTTGGAGCTCCTGGAAATCGTGAATTTGGGCAGATATTCATAGGGTTCTCAAAACGTCCATATTTGAAGAGGTAAGTTCATTCCTTCATAACTCTCTCAATTTTTAATATTTTCCCCCCATTAAAATTCTTAAATGATCTCCTTATCCTTGTTCTAACCTCTCTGTAAGGTTTGATTATTTTTAAAATTAGCTACTGGTATTTGTGGGGGAGATTTCTACAAGATATTTTTAGTAAGTTGTTCTCCTTCTTTCTTCTTTCAATTTGTTTAGGGTTAGATCCAATGTACTTAGGGTTTCTTCCCTTATCATTGGGGTTCCTAATGTACAGAAAGTAGGGTTTAAAAATTAGGGTTTTATCTTGTGTTTCATGGTCTAAAATTCTGGTTTTAGGTCTGGTTTACCTTCCTTGAGGTGCAGCGGTGGTGCGTTTGAGTTTTCACACAAAGGATTCAAGGGTTTCCTTGGTTCTGGTAGGTGATTCCATTGTGTATGAAATCTTTGTGAATTATCTACTGTTTTTATTGTATTTTCATGCTTATTTAATTTTATTATTGCTAAAAAAATAGTTTTAGTGGTGTTTGTATTTAAAATGAATCCTAAATGCCAATTTCATGTGAAATTGGGGGTTTCTTCATAGAAATGTTTTATTAGATTAATTGTGGATACCCTATAAGTAATTAGTGGATTTTATTTAACTATAATAGGGATAAAAATACTGTTTTAATGATTATTCTTTATGTTTGTTGCTGCAAAATCTTGTTTTAATGGTGTTTGTGAACCACATGAAATTCTAAGAGTTGTGTTGTGTAAAAATAGATATTTTGCAATAATGTCGTTTCTTGAACCATATAGGGCTGCCCTAAAAATGATTTTGTGTTTTCACTGAAATTTAGTAGGCTACCCTTTCTGTTTTGGAAACTTAAAAATGTTCACATAGTATGCAAGTGAGGTTTATAAAGAGTTTTGTGTCCGAAACACTATGGGATTTTGAGGAATTGTTTTATGAAAAATCTAAGTGTTTTGTTGCGTGTTTTAAGTGGTATAAAATGTGATAGCTAATATATTGGATGTGTTTGACCAGTAATGGTGTTTTATATGAAAATTTATTTATTTTTCATGCTGAAATTGATTGATCACAAAAGGGGAATCCCGGGTGCCTAGGTGGGGCGGATTTGTACTAGTACGGCTAGTGGACCAGATGAGTTTTGTCCCTATTTCACTTAGCATTTGGATAACGACAACTCTAAAAAAACTATGTGGATGATTATTGGGGACCACTAGGTTATGGGTATGTTCCCTACTAGTGGCTCATTCATGAGAATGGATTTTTCTATGGTTACTTTACACTGAGGTACGAGGTACATAGGGCCCAAGACAACCTAGTGCCTAGGGGTGTTCCCAATGATGTTGCTCATTGGATTTGTAGTATTTACCCTTGTCTTAGGGTGTTTTTGGAAGTAAATTTAAGTATCTAACATTTCTATTTTAATGTGTTAATATTCTGAAAATTTTGGATTGAAAACTATTTTCAATTGGGGGTTTCATTTCTTGAAAATTTAACACTACTTTTCCATGCCTTTGAAAACTGCTTGTTTTTTCACATTGTATTTATTACTCCTTGGAATCATTGGGTGGTATCCGATTGGGATTATTCTCACACCCTACTTACACCCCTTGGGTGTAAGTAGACTTGGTTATGTTTGATTCAGGTAAAGGAAAGGCTAAGGGTGATGGCGGTTCAGGGTGTTAGTTCCCATCCTTGGTGCGGAGTTGTGAAGACAGCTTTGGGGCGATGACCCCTAGTCATGTGGAGTCCTTGGGGATGTATTGATTCTATAACTATTTTTATTTGGAGAAATTGTATTATGTTGAAACCAATGTATTCAGTTCTGGTTTTTACTTAAGTCTTGTTTGGCTCAAAAAATTCAGATTTATATTATGGATTGTTTTTAATGTTTTATGCTTTCAAACTCGGGTAAATCGTTCCCAAACCAAAATTAATGATACCCAAGCACTTGTGCCATCCCATGGGGATATGTAACGCCCTCCGGGTCATGTCATGGGCTGGGTTTGGTGCCGGTTTTGGCGGTGACCAGATTCGGTTTGTGACAACCTCCACCGGCTCAACAGCCACCTCATGAGGAGAACACCTCAAGGTTAGAGGATCTGATGACTAAATTCATATCTACTGCTGATACTCAGTTCCAAAATCAAGAAGCATCGATTCGAGGCTTGGAGAATCATATTGGACAGCTGTCAAACCAAATTTCAGGGTGACAGCCCGGTACACTACCGGGGAACACAGAAAAGAACCCAATGGAGGAGGCTAATGCTATCATGCTCCGGAGTGGAAAAGAGCTCCAAAAGAACCAATCAGCACAGCAAGGTGCATCCACACCCACTATTGATGAAAAAGGTACCAATACTGACCCCTCCTCATCGAAAATCCCCCATAAGGAGGCTTTGTAGAATAAATAAGAGGAAGTAATCCAACCATTCAAGCTTGCCTTACCTTTTCCGGAAAAATTGAAGCAGAGAAAGCTTGACCACCAGTTCAGAAAATTCATGGATGTTTTCAAGAAGCTACATATCTACATCCCATTTGCAGAGTCCCTGACTCAAATGCCCACCTATGCCAAATTCATGATGGAAATCCTCTCAAATAAGATGAAGATTGAGGATTTGGGCATTATTGCACTAACAATGGAGTGCTCCGTGGTGGTTCAACATTTCATTCCACCCAAACTCCAAGATCCAGGTAGTTTCAACATTCCTTGTATGATTGGATCCTATGAATTTGGGAAGGCCCTCTGTGACTTAGGGGCTAGTGTGAACCTCATTCCCCTTAGAGTTTTCAAAAATCTGGGACTCAATGATCTCAAGCCTACCCGCATAGCCCTTCAACTTGTTAATCGATTGATCAAATACTCGAAGGTACTACTAGAGGACGTACTAGTAAAGGTGGGTAGGCTGATCCTTCCCACTAATTTCATCATCCTTGACATGGGGGATGACCAGGAAGCACCTCTTATACTTGGAAGACCTTTCTTGGCAACTGGGAAGGCACTCATTGATTTGCACCAAGGAGAGATGATTTTTCGGGTAGGAGACGAGAGAGTCTCCTACAATGTTCTCAAGGCCATCAAGCAGGCATCATCATCCGATCATGAGGATTGTTCTGAAATAACTACCCTGGATGACCGCTTGGTGGATGATCTGGTATGTTCCTATATTTCTGATAATTTTATCATTCCAGACATTCCTATTGAAGAAGATCCAGAGAACTTGCAACTCCTAGATGGACAGGGCAGCCACTACTGGGACCGTTATCCACCATAAATATCAGGTAAGAAAGGTAAGAAGGTCGAGCCAATGACCTAAAACAAAGTCACTTCTTGGGAGTCAACCTAGAGGTTACACACTGTGTCCCACTTATATACACGGTGTGTACTTATGTTTTTAATTTGTATTCTTAATAATATAAATCTAGTAGAATAACAAATTAATAACTAGGGATGATGCTGGTGCCGATGGCAAAGTCACTGGAGTTTATTCGAGTCATCCTCAGTTCGAATCCTTCTGACCTACCTTCGACACGGGGTTCTTCCTTTTATTTACATGGAATGTGTGGTATTTTCCATATATGAATATATATAAATGTGTTTAATAAAACCCATGAAAGGGATGGACCGGTTGGCTAGAATCATAATCCGGTTTCAAATGACCCGGGTTCGAATCCAGAGAACCGACCCATTTCCATCATTTGTTCTTTTAATATAACCCCATGAAATGTATCCCGATATATGCCGTGTGCGCCATAATTTTTCAAATATAAATTAAAAAAATTTTAAAAATAAGAAATTACATGCGGGTGAAGTTGGCGGATTGGTAGAGTCTTGAAACCAGGTTCAAAAGACCCAGTTTCAAATCACGCTAATCTCCCCGCTTCACCCCCATCCTTTCCTAAATAAAAACCACATGCCGTGATTTTCTTTCTTTTCGTGTGTATAGGCCATATATAATAAATATATATATAAAATAAATATGGACGGAAGAACAACCTTTGCTCCAGTGGGTGAGGGCGTCCGTTCGAATCGGCCGATCGCCGGTTCGAATCCCGCCCCAAGCACAAGACCAAAGGTTGTACTACTCTTTTTCCCATTTTAAAATACACAACGTGTATTTCCTGATATACGTCGTGTATCAGTTTATTTATAATAGAATTTGAAGATATATATATTTTATTTTACTTATTAATAATTATTATATAATTTACTATAATAATTATATTTATTTATATAATCTTAAAAAAACGGGATACACGGCGTGTACTAAACATACACGCCGTGTACCTCAGCTATATAAGTCGCGGTCCACCCGGCTTGAGGCCGTGTCGCACGGCTGCCCCATTTTTCTCCTTTCTTCCCATTTCTTCTCCCGAACGGCACCCGAACCCCCCTTCTCTAGATCTGTCGATTTGGGGAATTTCATGTTCTGATCCCTCTCGCATTGTGATCTTCGATCCAGGTACACCATTCTACACCCTCTGTTTCATGTTTTTAGACTTGTTTAGGGTGTTTTCCGGATCAGCCGACCGTTTGGATTCCAGCAGTACACGACCAGGAACTGAAGAACACACGCCGTGTACTTCTATACACGACCACACACAAAATATTTCAAAATTTGAATATACACGGTGTGTATGTTCGGTACACACCATGTCCTTTTCATCGTGCCTGAGTACACCATTGCACACGGCCTCACACGCCATTTTCATACACAGCGTGTATGTTCGGTACACACCGTGTAGACCATTTCCCTTGACCCCTTTGTGTGTGGCACATAACACGGCCTGTCACCACATGTTCTAGAACACGGCGTGTATGTCCGGTACACGCCGTGTCCTTTATATCTGTAGCTGTCCCATGTTTCCCCTCTACACGGCCTCTCACCCTATATTCCTATACACAGCGTGTGTGTTCGGTACACGCTGTGTTTGTGTGATGTTTGACCGGCCCGTGTCTCGCCCTCTACACGACCATGTTCTTCATGTGCAGTCCACGCCGTGTCTTGTACCTACACGGCGTGTATTGTTTTCTATGAACTGATAAAAACATGGTCGTGTCATTTGTTCCACACGACCACCAACACTTTGAGTGAACACGGCGTGTATGTTCGGTACACGCTGTGTACTTTTCCATGGTCTGTTTTTCATCCTCGGCATGTCAGTCCAAAGAACACGAGATACTCTCCATTTTTGACTACACGTCGTGTACTCTGGAGTACATATCGTGTACCTTTCTTTTCCAGATTTCTCATATTTTCTTTGTTTTTTTTCTTTCCTTTTTCGTTTTCTTTTCTTTTGCTTTCTTTTTATTTCTATTTCAGGATATGGCAGATCATGATCCTTCACGCGGGAAGTGGCCGGCCTCCGCCATTGAGGGCGAGGAGTCCAGTTATTGTCAGATCCGACTCCGACCACCTACGCAGCCAGACCCCGATGCTCCAGTCTTTGAGCTCCCTCCATTGGCCATTCTGCCGCCACTCACTCCCTCAAATGAGGTCGGGCCTACTTCTGCTGCACCAGCTTCCACTTTCCCTGTACTATCATCCTCAGCAGCTGGTCCCTCTTCGAGCACACCTTCCACTGAGCCACCTTCTACTTCGGCAGATCCACCTCCAGAGCCAGACGTTGCTACTACACCAGCACCTGGGCCGGGACCTGCAGGTGCTTTCAATCCCTGCATGGTATTCCCGTCACCGACCTCACATACGACAGGTTTTGATGCTTCTCTCATCAGCTGATACCATTGAGTGGCCGGTACCTCGACAATAGAATTCCGCAGTGGCTTAGTATTTAGGAGGAGTTGGAGGTGCTTCTCGGGCACACCGCACTCCTCGATATTTTCCAGGTTAGCACTCCTGTGTTCCGTGATTTATTTTTGGATTTTACAGCCTCGTTTGAGTTCGATGGAGCGGAGTACCGAGAGACACCTGGCGATGCAGTGCCCGTAGTTCAATTCTGGATAGGCGGCATACGTTTTTCTCTAATGATGACAGAGTTTGGCTGAGGGTGCGGCTTATACCCCCATCTTATCACCCCACCCCCCATTTTTGACTTGACTCGGCCTGAGCACTCTGACCTCGTTTCCATGTGGCGGGAGATCGCTGGGCCTGACCACCGGTACTCCCCCATTTCTCAAAAGAGAACTCTTATAGCCAACCCCATCCTTCACTTCACCCACTGGTGCTTCAGCGCCATCCTTTTTCCCTGACGTGAGGTTATGGGGGTCGTGACCGGCCGTGACATGAAGCTTCTTACCTGTGTCATCCGGCACGACTACCCGGACCTCCCCTATCTTGCTGCTTCCTATTTCCACTCCATGTTTACCGGACATTAGGGAAACCTAAACGGCGAGTTTTACACCACCCGTCTTGCCCACCAGTTAGGGGTATTCAAGCCCTCATTACCTCATGACTTGATAGGTTCACCCCAGTGGATGGACTTCGTCATGCTCATTCGCATGGGATTGGTCCGGAAGCAGGGGGTGCCTACATCCTTGCTCTGGCTCGTGCTCCACCACATACTGACCCCCTGCCCCAACTGCTGACCCCACTCCTCCCTCCCCACCCCCTCCAGCTTCTCCACCTCACCCACCTCCTACTGACCCCACTTCTTCTGACCTTCCTTCTTCTATCCCATCCCCCATCCCACCTACCTTCGAACCCTCAGTCGATCCGACCCTTTCCCTCCGCCTCACCACGATGGAGCAGAAGTTAGTTCGTATCATCTACCACCAGGACACCATTGCACGCCATTTGATTCATCTGGACGGCCTCCAGGACCGGATGGAGCATCTGTTGGTGCATATTCCTCAGAATATTGGTGTTCCACTGCCTCAGCCACCAGCCTCTGCCCCCGTTCCTGGCCCTTCTGCTGCTGCTCCACCACCATCACCTGCGCAGGCCATATATTCCATTATGCTGACTATGGTGCGCCCTGCTGCTACCACTTCTGCCAGGCTAGGGCCTGCTGCTGAGCTACCTTCGCCGAAACCAGCACCTGCGGCTCCTACTTCTTCAGCTCCCCTTCCTGATACAGAGTCTGGGCCTCCCACTTCCACGCCTCCTAATCCGTCTTTACTGGCCGATTATGTACAGGATGATGCCTCCCCTGAGGCGACCCCCTGATAGTGACATTTTTCTTTATCTTATATATCTCTTCTGTCATTTTCTGTGCTGTGATGTTGTGCATGTTTGCAGTTTTCTTTTTCCTCACCAGTCACAGGTATCATGGAGAACCTTGGGAATCAGTTTTCCACGAGGGGAGTATTTTTCCATTTCTATTTTCTTTCTTTTTGGATTTACTTCTTCCACTGCTTTCCCTCATTTTGTCCCTCATTTCTCCCCGTTGCCTACCCTTTACCTTAATTTTTCACTTGGTGGACCATGTGAAGTATTAAGTGTGGGGGAGCATCTATATCTTTCCCCTTAGTCTTTGCCCTTAAACTAATCTAGGAGACATCATTATTAGACTCTATATTTGAAAATGTAAATCAATTTTGGTTAATCATTCTTATAAATGTTAGAGTTATCAGTAGGAACTTTTGGAAATGTAGCATGCTTATTTTAGTTATCAAGTATTTTAAAATTATTGCTGATATAGTTTCAATTGCAACTTTTCATCCTTGATTAAATTACATTGATTAGGCTAATCATTTATATGCATGTCATGACCTGATTGTCTCTTTATTATTTTTCCACTCCTGAGAGGTATTCTAAACCTTTTTTCATATTTCTTTTCTAATACCCTCTTTCTTGAGAGATTCTTAGGATATGCATCACTACCAGAATTTGCAAGTTTTCTTTTCAAAACACGAAGCAATTTCTTGAATAACATTAAAATTATTGAGGCATTAGATTGTTTCAACCCCTTTATCTTGAGACCTACCCTACATTTAATCTTCGTTAAGCCCATAGAATCCATGAACAACCTTTATTCGAAGCCACATTACAAGCCTATTTTCCTTCCTACCCTATTTATTTTTAAACATTTCATGATTATTCGTTTGATATTTAAAGAGGGAGTTGGCAATACATGGTATATTTTGTGCACAACCATGAAATAAAGTGTGGGGGAGTGCCTCCTGATTATTTGGGGCAGAATGCGTTCCAAACATCTACTCATTGTATTCATAATTGTTTCCCTTGTGTTTTGTTATATAAAAAAAACACAAACGAACAACAAGGGAACCTTATGCTTGTTGTCCCATGAACCCTACTTGCCTAAGGAAGATGGTGACGATTACAAAATCATTTGACTGAGCTTTTCAAGGATGTATTTTCTATGAGATTTACTTTGAATATCATGCAATGTTGTTTAAAAGAATTTTCCTTCCTTTTTCATGCCTCAGAATTTATAATCACAACTGAAACTACCAACCCTTAGCCACAGAAACATCTGAACCTTATTGATAAAGCCCTCATGATTTTTGTAATTCAATTTTTCTGAAGTAGAGAATAAGATATCTTGCAAACCTATGGATAGAGTGTATATACCTTGTATTGAGCATAACTCTGAATAAAAATAACTTGAGTGTGGAGTGTGATTTTGACTGGTAAGGTAAATCATCAAATGGCATGCTTATTTTTGAAAGGTTGAAAAATGTGTTGAAAGAAGATGAGAGTAGTTAATTGCATTATATATGAGGCATGATTGTAATATCTTATGAATTGAATTTGTTTGTGCATTTTATAATTTTTCCTCAGTAACTTTATCAATTATACGTTTGATTAATTAAATGCCTTCCTTTTAAAGTATAGGCTCTCTAAATTAGATGTTAAGATTTTGATTGAGGGCAAGCAAACGACTAAGTACGGGGGAATTTTTTGCACCCAATCTGTGTATACATTTCCATATATATAATTGAAAATAAAAACATGTTTTCAGAAAATATCTATTGTTTTATGAATATATTCATTGATTTTGGTGAATCTGTTTACTTTCAGGAGCTTTCTGGATAAATACACGGATCAAGGGAATTCTGTGAAAATTTTGAAACTACATGGCGTGTACATTTATACACGCCGTGTACATCCAGACAAGGACACATACCGAATCAGGGAGTACACACCCATGTCACCATGTAGAATCTACACACCATGTGAGGCGGCGTTACATGCCGTGTACCACTTTCTAGAAGCGGTGGTTGCTGAGAAAAGTCTACACACCCATGTGGCCGTTGAAGGAACACGACGTGTTTGAATTTCTACACACCGTGTCTGCTTTTCTAGAAGGGGATGGCAGCCAAACCTATGACACTACACGCCGTGTATGGCGGTGGTACACACCGTGTACACCCAACCACCAGGCGGCGCCGTGTTCAAAAGTCAAAGACGGCGTGTTAGGCCGCCTACCCATGGAGAAATTGGCGCCAAAGCACGTTGACGAAAAGTACACGGCGTGTAATTTCTATACACGCCATGTACTTTATTTTTCTATAAAAATAGGCCTTGGTCTACGGATTTGGGAGTTCAAAACCATTGGAGGAGAGAAGAAGCTCTATTGCTACCATTCCTGAGCCACTGTGGTGCTATAGTTCCACTATTCCACCTTCCAACACCCTACCTGAACGCCTACACGATGAATCTGTCAGGTATCACGTGTGTCGTTTCTATCCCACTTTCTATGTGTAACTCAAACCCTCGTGTTGGGGCTGTGGATGATGGGATCATAATTTGTATGTTGTTTTATATAGTTGTGTTTGAATCGTTGTAATACATATTACTCTTCTTAAAACACTGTCTAATATAACTGAGAATTCTTAGCCGGACCAAGGAAAGAATTCTCAGTGATACAAAAGAAAAGTAACGGTGAAATCATCCATGAACATTGGAAGGATTTCACCAATTCAAATAAAGGACTGAACTTAATAAAGAATTAAGAACACTAACTACCAGACCAAGGAGTCAACTGCTCTAATTCCAACCAAGAGGAACCGGACCAAGGAAATCTTGTAACAAAATGAAATCTAGAATGATTGAATTATTTTGAACAACACAACCATTTGAACAACCTGTAAAAGTACTCCTAATCACCACATCCCCGACACGTATTTTTCTTCCTATTTTAAACAATTTAAATTTACCCGTTGTTTTATTTAAAACTGTTAATAATTTCTTCAAATAAGACAATTTAGTTTCAATTAAAAAACCAAAAATCAACTCAATCAACTCTAAATTCTGCATACTTCACCTAATTAAGTATTAACTCAATTGGATTTATGCTCGCCATTGTTCCCTGTGGATCGACCCCGAACTTATGCTATACTATAGTTTAAGAACGGGTAACTAATTTGGGATGAATATAACTTCAATCAAAGACAAGTGAGACCACCCATATAACATTGTTTCTTCTAGATGTCCTTGTAAGTCTAGTGACAAAGTAAATGGTAATGTTCTCCCACTTCCATGTTGGTAAGGGTAGTGGTTGCATCATCCCCTTAGACTTTTTTCTTTCAGCCTTCACTTGTTGACATACTAGGAAATTTGATGTATATTCAGCAATCTCCATTTTCATATTTTCCCACAAAAAGTTTTCTCAGAGATATCGATACATCTTTGTGCTACCAGGGTGTATAGAGAAATTGGAGATCTGTGTATCATCCAATAGTTCCCTCTTTAGCTCAGGAATAGAGGGAACACAAAGCCTCTTCCTGAATTTTAAAATGCCACCTTCACATATGATGTCAGCCAACTTCCCATCATTAACAACATTAGTTTTCTTTTGAAATTCCTCATCATCATCCGAAGATCTTTTTATCCTCTATAGTAAAGAAGGATTGGAAACTATCTGAAAAAGTAGTGACGTGTTACCTTCCTTGATAATTCCCATATCCATGTTTACTAGATCCATAAACAAATGATCCCTTTCAACTCTCATCTTGTTCAAAACTCCATGATCCTTTCTACTCTAAGCATCTGATACCGTATTTGCCTTTCCTAGGTGGTAGTATATTGTGAAATCATAGTATTTGAGTAGCTCAATCCATATCATTTGTCTCATGTTGAGTTCTTTCTGTGAGAATATTTATTTCAAACTCTTATGATCTGTTTATATCTCACATTTTTCTCCATAGAGGTAATGTCTCTAAATCTTCAGAACAATGATTAACACTACTAACTCAAGATCATGAGTTGGATAGTTCTGTTCATGAATTTTTAGCTGTCTAGATGCATAGGCAATCACCCGATCATTCTGCAAGAGGACACAACCAAGTCCTTTCTTTGATGCATCCTTATAGATAACAAACCCATCATTCCCCGATAGTAGGGTTAGGATCAGAGCGTTCACTAAACTCCTCTTCAATTATTCAAAACAATCTTCACATTCCTTTTTCCATACGAACTTAACCCCTTTTCATGTGATCTTGGTCATTGGGTTGGCTAAACGAGCAATGTTCAGAACAAAAAGCTGATAATAACATTCTAAACCAATAAAACTACATACGTCAGTTTAGTTCATTGGAGTTGGCCATTCTTTCATAGCCTTTTTCTTCACAGGATCTATAGATATTCCATCCTTTGTGACAATGTGGCTCAGAAAGGCAATTTATTGGAGCGAAAAATCACACTAGATAAACTTCCCATATAATTTATTTCTTCTAAGTGTCTTCAGAATAGTGAAAAAGTGATTTTCATGATCTTCATAGCTTTTAGAGTATACCAGGATATCATCAATAAACACCATTACAATGTCATCAATATAATCCTTGAAAAATATTTTCATTAGATCCATGAAAAGAGATGGTGCATTAGTTAGTCCAAAAGGCATTACTCTAAACTCATAATGCCCGTACCTAGTTTGAAATGCTATTTTTGGAAATTCTTCCTTCCTCAAAAGAAACTGAGGATATCCAGATCGAAGATCAATTTTAGAAAAATATTAGGCTCCATGAATTTGATCAAATAAATCATCAATTTGTGGCAGAAAATACTTATTATTTATTGTAATAGTCTTGATTTATCTATAATCAATGTACAACCTCATGGATCCATATTTCTTCTTGACAAAGAAGATAGGGGCTCCCCATGGAGAAATTCTAGGGAGAATAAATCCTTTATCACTCAATTAATCTAGTTGTTTCTTTAGTTCCACTAACTCCACAGTTTCTATTCTATAAGGGGTATTTGATATGGGCCTTGAACTAGGAATTAAGTCAATGGAAAACTGACTTGCTCTCTCTAGAGGATGTCCAGGTAAATCCTCTGGAAAGAAAACAACATATTATTTCACAATAGGTACGTCCTCTATCTGTACATTCTTATCATCACCATATTTATTTCATTACCTTCAGGAAAGTTCCAGGGTTTTTTCCCACAATTATTGCATGATGGAAATTCAACTCTTCCCTTCTTCCCTATTTCCTTATTTCCATTGCTAGAGTTTTCAGCAGCCCTCTTCTTCTCTTTCTTTCCTTTATTGTCATAAGACTTAGAGAATTTTTTTTTGTCTTTATAGAATTTGAGACTATATCTTTATATGATTTAAATATTTGGGAGACTAGAGCCCTTCAGAGGAATTATTTTAAACCATCAAAGAATTGATCAATTTTGATCCTTGGATTATGTATATAGTCCGCAACATCCCTTGTTAGCCTTTGAAAGTTGTCTTCATACTTGAAAAAATTTTCATCCTCATTCTACCTTAGATTCAATAATTTCCTCTCTATATTTTCTTTCTATTCACAAGTGAAATATTTTTCTTAGAATATTTCCTTAAAATCCCTCCATTCCATATCTCCTATTTCTTCCTCCTCCTTTGTGTTTTATATTAAAAACCACCACGGATCCGCGTCACCCGTTAGATGATAAACTTACATGAAAACCTTCCCTCTTTCATTAAATCCCAAAGCGAGAAATATCTTGTCAAGGGAACATATCCACTGCTCTGTTACAAATGGTTTTTTAGTCCCATTTAATGATGGAGGTTGTTGTCACATAAAGCGATCTAACATAGCTCCTCCACGTAGTGGATATAGATGCTCCATACAAGTAATATTATTATTCATAACCTGAGTAAGTTTTCCCAATATAGTTATGAGTTGCTCAGCACGAGATCCAACATCATTATCTTGCATCAGAGGGAAATACCCACAGGGGACAAGTGTGTTAATGCAGTTTCCATTCCTTATACTAGGCTCCATATCTAGATAATGGCATACACTAGTTTAGGTTATGAACCCTAATTTATAATCATAACTTAATCAAATATTTAGAAAAAATTGAGATCCTACGTATGGCTAGTCCCATATTCACAAAAATGGTTTCTTTGAGGAAAATTTTACATTTCAATCCTCCATAATGGATTGTAAAGAAAATATGAAATACCCTAAGCATATCCCCCAGGAGTGTCGTAACCAAGAGCGCAGCAAGGCCCGTTCTCAGGCAATAGTTCCCATTTGAGTCTAACTCAAAGCTGTGTTTTCAGGTTTTACCCCTAGATACATATGTGCTAGAGCCGCCACTACCAGATCACATCCAGACGTGGATGTATTTATTGAAAGATCTAAATAATCTATTCCTTACCAAAATACCAGGATGTTATTGTATGTATATTCTCAAAGACCAACTTATGGACTCTTCCCTAATTCTATATTTTCTAAATTTAGTTTCCAAGTATTCTACTAAACTTCCTCTGATTCCAACTGTAAGGACCCGACCCCAGTTACCCGTAACTGGTGCCTTATTGGTTACATTGGCATACAAATAAGGAATAAGTATCCCAATGTACCGAATATTTTAGTTTTATTGGAAAGAAGATAGATATATAATTTTATAATTACAACTTGAAATGAAAAACAACATAGAAACTCGTTAGACAACATCCATAACTCCTAGGTTATTTCAGCATGTCATTTATAATATAATTATTCTTAGCCTATGGAAATGAAACATAATAAATAGGTGAGATCAAATTCTCATTAATGGTAAGAAATACATCGGAAGATAACATAAACATTAGACATGGTGAATAATTGAAACCACATGCCTTTAGAAATAAACGTGAACATAATATGGTAGAAATATGCGTTGAATAAATATTGTCCTAACATAACATAATCATGGGTATTCTACTATTCAAATAACAACATGAACCATCAATAATATATTTATAATGAGGGAATTTATAATACAAGACAATATAACCATACCATCAAGGCCTCATGCCAAGACCATAAATAATCATTTTGTCAAGGCCTTGTGCCAAGACCATAGTTTGTCTAATGAGACCTACCGATGCATCGATGGCCTATAGAGGGAACTATCAGACAATTAATATGTCCAACTAATTACTCATATGAATGAAGTTAAACAGAAACAACATGTACATTCATATTGAAATTAATATATGAAATGCAAATAACTTTCCCCAAACATTAAGCATAAACACTAACCATTCGGGGTAACTTGGTGAATGGTTTAAAGATAAAACATCCACAAAAAAATAATAATAATCCATTAAATTGAATATGGTAGATGATAACATGAAGTATTAATACCAATAATACCAAAGAATCATCAAGAGTGTTGAAATAGAGGAAGATACTCTTATAAAATCTTCATGTAATTATGGAAATAAATACTCCTTTACTTTGAAAAGAAGAGTTATTTAGGATTTTTTTTGTATAAAACCATAAGTGAAGTAAGATATTATTTTCTTAATAAAATTATATATTTTTTAAATATAATTCTTTCCAAAAAAAGTTTAAATATTTTCCTTTAAAATAGGGAAGAAGTTGAGATATTCCCTTGAATCGGGCTTTTATTTCGGAAACAATTTTGAAAGCTCCTTTTAAAACATGTAACTATACATAAAATAAAGAAGGATTATGGTTGGTGTACATATATATAACACTCAAACAGAATTTATGATGAGTATATAATAATACATTAGAATTTTATTGAGGTAATTATACAATGAAAATAACCCGAATGGAAATGGAAGTACGAGTGGAAAACACTTACCTTAAGTCCGAATGTGTTCCCCTCTTGAACTTAAGGTCCGAGAATATGAAATTATACATATAAGTAACTTTTTAAGAACCTAATAGACATTTATTTAGTATATCATAATTCTTTTTAGTCCATTTATGTTATTATTTATAAGTTATTATATTGAATTCTGTCGTTCTAGAGTGTTTGTTTTCTTGATTTTCATAACCGGTTCACTTGTTTTCAAGTAATGCAGTTCATGTGGAATGGTTGTAAATATCCAGAATTAAAATTAAATATTATTTATGGACATAAAAAATTGTTAATGGTAATTTCCATCACTTTTTTACATGGTATGAGGATGAATCATTAGATGACAACCACTTCAATTATTTGGCGGTATTTGGATTATTATGTACTAGTTTTGTCATATGATTTAATAATATGTACATATACTGGTCCCTGAATATTAATTAGGTTATGATACATGTATTATAGTCTGGTTCAACCATTAAAATGATTTCATAACCAGTAATGAGGGAGAAATTTAAGAATAAAACTTTGTTGTTCACGACAGTTAGAAATTGGAACCTCTTGGACGTTGATTTGTTTATAAAAATAAAAGGGAAGGAGTAAGAATATTGATGATGGTTCTTCCATTAACATGATATTATTCCAGTATATAGATGATAATGGATTTTATCATGCTAATTTGGACATATGATGTGAGGAGAGAAAAAGAAAATATATGATCTTGAAAATAAGAGAAAATGTGAGAGATCCCTTATGAAAATTCGGCAGCCTAACGACGTCGCTTAAAATTTTATAAAATGAAATGATGAGAGAAAAAAAGTACCTCATCATATTGAAATAAAAATTACTATAATAAAAATAAATAAAATATAACCCCAACATATTATAATGTAAATTCAAAGAGATAACATAAAATATGTGTCGACTAAAAGAGGAGAGTGAAGGATTCCCTTACCTTATACAGCAACTCCTAGAACGTGTAGGTTGGGACCTTGGAGGGCTTAATGACACCTTGGAAGGAATCCTAGAGATTTAAAACCACCAGATATTTTAGGATGAGGGATTTGGAATGAAATAAAATGAATGGATGAGTTGGTATTTATAGAAAAACAGAGCGAGTTTTTTAATAATTTCAAAGGGACACCTCATTAGTGGTTTTGCCAAACCATGGGCTTTCCCATGGTCTTTTCTCATGGTTTTAGGCACTTGGGACACATAATGTCATATGCTAATATAAAAAATTAGACTATCCTTTTATTTAATTTATTATTTCATTATGATGTCACTAAACTACCGAAAACTCAATTTTTTTTTTACTATTCATGAAAAATTCAAGTATTTTAGAAAAATACCAAAAATTTACCCCCATCATTTTTCAATGTGTAGAATTGGAAATTGAAATCTAGTTTTCAAAAATAATTTTCTAAATATTATTAATTTAATTTTTAAATAAAATCATAGTTAATTTGAAAAATAACAATTTTAAGGTATAATTAGTTTTATATCACATTGAAAAACCAATTAAGATCTCATTATCTTATTATATTAATAAAATAAAATAATATCTTTATTTACTTTTCATAAGGTTCATATTACTATTCACCAAAAATCATGTTTGTTCTAATATCTCCAAATGACTTACTGGTCACAACTCTAGATAACCGTTATTCGAAATTCCAAACACAGTAGAGGCAATGTTGTGTTTAATGGCTAGATTATAAAATGAATTAAATGTTTATTTTCAAAATCTTGGGGTGTTACATGGATCATGGTAATATCATGTTAAATGTTTTTCCACATTTCCATGTTATGATAATCATGCTATATCATGCCTTTGTGTTCATGTTTCTCTTGTGATCCATTGATATGATTATTGCCTAGAATGTAATATATTATACATGTTATGACTTTTTTACTACCTTAATGAGCTTTATAGAGAAATATTTTCTTATGCATGTCCTCAATTTATCCCATGTAATGCTATGTACGAAGAAATGTTGTGGTCATGTAAAAAAAGTTTTCAATAAATATGTTGTGTTTTATGTTCTAAGTTGTTATGTAATGTTCCTAATTTTCTAAAGAAACTATATCTATCGATCATAAGAGTTGTATTAAATGCAATTTTATGTTATAAATCATGCTTATGTGTGTTATAAAGAGCATGGTTGTTATAGCCACATAAACTTATAACATCCATACTGGGATGTAATTTCCTGGAAACCACTCCCCCAATAATTCACGATAATTCCAATATATTCTCCTATATATAGAATTATCCCAAAGTTTCTTAATAAATCATTATATTCCTAATCCCTAAAAATAACTAGACCTCTCCTTGATAGTAACTATAGTTAACCATGCCTTTTACACATATTATTACATGATTTTTAACTGAAACATCCAATAAACACAACCCAAAGATCTTGAACCTGAGTTTCTTTAAAAGAATAGGTTCATTATACATCAAAAAGAAACTAAAACAAAAATACATACTTTAATAACCTAATAAATCCCTTTTTTCTCCTAAAAATACATAGGATAACCCGGTGAATACGTAAAAGAAAGGGGTGAGATATAAAGCCCAATAAGGGAATAAACCTGTCAATGAGGCATAAAATATGAGTCAAATGACATAACATGATGTCATAATAGAAAAATACTCACAAATAAACATATAATATCACAAAATAATGAACCTGGTATCATATGATAATGTCATCATAGGAAAATGACAAAAACATAAAATATGAAATAAGCATAAGTCAAGGATAACCCCCAAGACAACATCACATAGTGAAAAAAGTCCCATTATGGATTAGGTTTACTACCTAATACCAAAATATAATGGCTCGGGGTTTTGGGGTCCATTACTTGGAGAAAATATGATGTTTGGGAGTTCTCGGTGGAGCTTAAGACCCCTATCGGTAGCCTTGGCCTACTGGTAGCTTGGGCCTACCGGTAGGCTCGACCTACCAGTAGAATCGACCTACTGGTAGCCTTGGTCTACCGGTAGCCTTAGCCTTGGCCAACTGGTAGACTCGGCCTAAAGGTTGCCCCGGCCTACCGGTAGCCTCGGCCTACCGGTATCCTCGGCCTACCGGTAGCCTGGGCCTACCGATATCCTGGGCCTACCGGTAGCCTCGGCCTACCGGTAGCCTCGGCCTACAGGTAGATTCTGCCTACCGGTAGCCTCGACCTACCAGTAGCCTAGGTCTACCGGTAGCCTAGGCCTACCTGTAGCTTGGTCTACCGGTAGACCTAGCCAACCGGTGACCTTGGGGTACCGGTAGCTCCACGGGTTTTCCAGTAGCGCCTCCTTTTTTGCGCGAATTGGGGTTTAAACGTTGTTTTGACCCCATTAAACCAGTTTTAAAGCCCATTAATGTCGTTTAATTAAATGATCTTGTGAGGAACCCTTCTTAAATGAAAAATCATGTGTTTTGGTCATGCCTTTAACCGTGTTTTCAGAAACACTTGTAGCACATAGGGAGGTGTGCGTTGGTTTTAACTGCCCCGAAGGGCGGGGACCTTTTGGTTGGATGTGTGGGGTGGCCCAACTGCATGGTCAACCCAAGATCCTGCTTCTTCCTCGGTTTTGAGTTATTCTCTCCATATCTTAACCGTCCTAGGAATGCTGTATCTCAGTCCTTATAACCTAAAGGCTTCTTTTCTCCATGGGTTTCTTGTTTTCAATCACCCTGCTCTCGGAGTACCCTTCCTCCCATCAAGTCATACCCCTGTTGCAAAGTTTTCCTTGATCACATTCCATGGAGCTCTTGCTACTCCTAATTTCCAATTTCCATGTGAAGACTTAACGTCGATCCATGATCAATTAGGTAGGGATCTTACCATTGTCTCTCCTCCTTATACATCATGCGGGGTGGGTGTTCTATGGTTCCCATTACATAGTTAATCAATTCTGTAATGAATATAATAATCGGTTAAAGAATAGGGAAGATGAAGTTTGTTAATGTTGTTACATGTTTTTATCCATGCTTTCCCTATTAGGTTGTTACAAATTTAATGGGCTTAGGCCTACTAAAAATCATGGCTGTTGGGGGTCTTTGTTTGTGAAATGGGAATCATGTATGAATTGGTTAAACACTTAAGATTGTCTATTGAATATGAAAGCCCGTAATCTTGTGTGATCACCCTAGTTTAACTAAATAATATAAAATAATTAATTATGAATGTTGGGATGGTTCAGATATGGATGGGTGAACAGCGGGGCTGTGAATGGTGTGGTTGGAATGGTATGAGTTGTTGCATGGATGTGGTGGTGTTTGGTAGCAGTGTTGCAGGTTGGGTTGTGAACATATATAGAAGTGGGAATTTAATAATTAACTGGGTGGAATGGTAATGAATTAATGTGGGATAACCAATGGATTTTTGGGTTTTTCGTTGGTTCCAGTACTTTGAGGGATATCACTGATCCCTTTTTTGATGTGACTTCACAAGATAACCGGGTGTGAATGCTTAAATTACTCGATGGATTCCCTTCCTGGTTCTTGTTGTTTCATCTGTGTTTGTGCCTACTAGTTGCCCAGTAGTGGAGGGATTAACTCTAACTGAACTGTTATGAATCATAACTTGGCCAGGGAAACTGGGAACTGTTTGTTGTGTGCCTGTTTTTTGAGGCAGTAGTGCTTGTTCACCTTCTTACATCTATTTGAGGAGCCATAGGTTGGGTTGTGTGTTGGTTAATATATGTGTAACTGTATGTTTTGTGTTTATTCACGCCCCACCTGCATTGGGAACTTACTGTCGGACACCCCATTTCACGGGGAAGGGTGTTTCCCCTAGTTAATCCCGTTCTTGCTCCCTCTTCCCTTGGCTGTGATGGCTGGAGGTGACCTTACACCCAAGATTATTCAGGTAGGTTTTTTTTGGTGTGTTGTTAGTCCAGGACTCTTTGGGTAGGTTTTTTTCCCAAGAATATTCGGGATGAGGTCGGGCATGGATTCTGGTTATGGTTTGTTTTTCCAAGTGTCTTCAGGATGAGGCCCAGGTGTGTGCTCGCAGGGATGGATAGTTATGAGCCCTAGGTGTGTGCGGGTAGGGATGTGGATGGTTGTGATGCCCAAGTGTGTGTGGGCAGGAAGAGTATGGTAGCATTAGGATGTTTTCTGTTAGGGACGAGTAGCTAGCTAGAGGGGGGAATGGTGGTTCAGGGTACCCAAATGTTTTGTTTTAACTATTACCTTACTGCTTGTGTTATTTGGTGAGTGTGGCCGGTGAGGTGGGATGGATAGATTCCTTTAATAGATGTTGGTTATTCTACTTCTCAAAGGACTTTAGGACGTCTCCCCACTTATGCACGAGAGATATAGGTTTTTCCTACTGAGTATACTTTGTATGCTCACCCTATGTTTACTTTTAGGTTGACGGGAGGACTTTGGAAGCCATGCAGGACCTTACTAGTCTGGTCGTTGGAGTTACTGTTGGTTTCTGTTGTTTTCTACTTAGCCTTTTCTTATCCTGTTGGTTTTGTACTTTGGAGTTCTTGTACTTTGTTCAGTTTTATTATTAAAACATGCATGTAGTTTGGGTTTATTTTGTGTTTTCTATACTTGGTGGTGTTTGGTGTTGACTCATTCTTTCTCCCAATACTGGTTAACTAAAAAGGGTAATGCCTCCCATATTGTGAAAATATTACACCCTTGGTGATAGTCGCCACTTCGGGGCCTACTGGAGGGGGGACTCATGGGTCATTATCCCGTCTTCGACTTGAGGAAGGAAGGGAGGGGACCTTTGTCACCCCTTCCATCATCTTGCTGATGGCGGGTCATGATAGAATGGTATCAGAGGATAGGTTAAGGGATAGGATGGAGTTTGGAGTTAGGCATAGTGAAGATTTCATGGGATGATAGGGAAACAATGTTAGGTGATCTTGGTTCGTGAAATAGACTAGGGAGGACCAGCTAAGACACAAGATTTTAGGCCCCCCCGTGATCCGATTCAAGGACTTTGAGCCTATCAAACAACCATGTGAGACTACATTTATTGCAAGGTAGAGACCCTAGGGAAGGTACATGCATCATACTAATTGTGTTTTTAATTTATTTGGGGAATCTTGGGGAGATAAATTTAATAATAATACTAAGGATAAAAAAAATTCCCTTGCTAGTCGGGCTTAGGTATTCTTTACTTACCTTGCAGCTATGAAACCCGGACGTAATCTACGTGTGACTCGGGTAGTTGAGGCCTTGTGGATAGAGGTAGTTGACTAGAAGAGGTTTTACCAAGATGAGGAGGACAACTTGTGGCAGAGGACTCTGTGCTCCTTCTAGCGACAAACCCTCGAGAAGTACAAGGGAAACGTTTCTGATTCAGTAACGGAGGGATGGATCGAGGAGCTAGCCATCACCTTCTCTTTGATCCTTTCTACAAGGGAGTACTGGGTTCCGTTGGCTGTCAATCAGCTGAGAGGAGCAACACGTCAGTGGTGGACGCTTTTCCTGGGAGAGAAGATAGAGGCAGAGGTTTCATTGGACAGTTTCGAGAAGTAATTTTGTGAGGAGTTCCTCTCCTCTACGGTGAAGGCTTAGAAGAGACATGAGTTGCTCTCCCTTTAGCAGGGAAGCATGTCACTGAGGGAGCTGGGGATCAAGTTCAAATATCTCTTGCACTTTACCCCGGATCTCTTTCCAGATGAGGAGTCTCGGGTAGGACGGTTAGAGGAGGCACTCCGTCCTTCTCTTCAGTACGCTGTCACTCCCTTCACTCTTCCAACGTAACTAGCAGAACAGAAGAAGGCCGAGATAGTAGAGAGGATACAATAGAAGGGAGGAATGCCATGAGAGGGGAACCAGTTGGGTTTATCAAATGGGAAAGAGGTCAGGAGTAGGTCTCCAATGACAAGGCCTTCCAGGTTTCGACAAGCTGGGAGTAGGCCTCATCAGTTCTAGTTTTGAGCTTCTGTCCCTCGCCCCTTTCCCACAGGTCCAGGACTGAAGTGTTTCTCTTGCAGAGTTTTTGGGCACATCCAGAGTAGGTGTCCGGCTTGAGCTCCACATGGTGGAGGTGGGCAGTTTCAGCACCCACCTTAGTAGCACACGTTGCCGGAGAGGCATTTCCAGCAGCATCAGTAGGCCCCTGGCCCTCTGAGGGACGAATTTTCGGGAGGAGACCAACACTAGGGTGCTCCTCAGGGACCTCGACCAGGGCGTGGTCGGGGAGGTGGTCGACAGCAGCGAGGCAGAGGATCTAGGCGTGGACAGTTTCGCGCTGCAGATTTAGTAGCTCCAACAGGACCAGAGGTCGTTCGAGGTATGATCAGCTTATTCAGCACTCTTGTTTCTGCCTTGTTTGATTCAGGAGCATCACACTCCTTTTTTACGCCCGAATTAGCCCATGCTCTGGGTCTGGATGCCGAGAGTCTTTTTGTGACCCTAGTGTTGAGAACACCAGTTGGGGGTCAGAACAACGTATCTTACTTTTCCCGCGGATGCACACGGATGTTGGGACCACATCAGTCCAGTGCACACCTTTCATTACAGATGCAACAATACGATGTCATTCTAGGCATTGACTGGTTATTCTCCGTGCATACCATAATCAACTGCTATCAGAGAAGGATTGAATTCTCAAAAGATGATGGACAATGAGTGACTTTTGTTGGGGAGCAGAGTTTTTAGGTGGGGAGTCAACATGTGGAGCCACTCCTTTCTATGCTCGACGGGGTGTCAGTGGAGTCGGCGGACGTAGGAATGATGGATGTTCCAAAGGTCATAAGATATTTCCATGTTTTCTTTCCCGATGAGGTTGTGACTCTACCCCCTCGAGGTGACATTGAGTTTGGGATAGACTTACAGCCTGGTGCCCACGCGATCTCGATGGATCCTTATCGGATGGCACTTTATGAGTTGCGGGAGTTGTTGATTCATATTGATGATCTGATGGAGAAGGGCTTCGTCCGACCCAGCGTGTCGCTATTGGGTGCTCCAGTTTTGTTCATAAAGAAATAAGATGGTAGTTTGACCGCGCTGTCATGACACATCAAATTGATTATATTTTTAAGGTTGATTTATAATCTAGGGAATACCCTAGGTCGTCTCTCAAGTAGCTTTGGTAGGTTTAGAGTGTCTATGTTTAATTAAAATGACTAAGAGAGGGGGTGGTTTTGAAAAGAGTTTGAAATAATGACATAGTTGAAATAGCTTAAAAGTTGAGTGACCAAGTGGATTTTGAAAAATATGAGATAAAAGGTTTGATGTGATTTCACTAAACACATATCAAGTTCATTTTTCATAGAGATTCATCTTAGGTTTAGAGTAATTATTTGGTTGGAGTTAATTGGAATCCCGATTAATTCCTAAGCTTTTATTTCAATGCTTTAAGGACCAAACCTTGACGTAACAATCGTATTGTCAAGGTCCAATACTTATGCATGGAATAAGAGCTTCCAAATCATATTAAAATCTCAATAAGGTGGGTATGAAAAATATTCTTGTGATGTCCAATCATAACAACACAATTCATGCACTCAAAACCTCACACTGATCGGTTAGAAATTAAGAGCATAACACTCACATGCATCAAATAAAGCATTCAAATCTGAAATAACATAAGATACATGGAATGAAATGTTTAAACACCCAAATTACTCCAAACCAGTAGCTAGTGTATGCATCAAAACTCCCTTGACATGTGTGTAGCTCCCTCACTATGAACACCCAACTTTTAGCTCGACATCAGGAGGAGGAGGAAGCTCGGGTGGAACTCCTTCTTCATCCTTGATTCCCCTATGAGGATAGGGGCCTCCAGAACCTCCAAAGTGATTAGGATACTCCTCTAGGACTCAAAATTGGCAGCACTTTACTCCATGGCCGAACTTGCAAATGGGGAGCCCAAGGTGCCATTTTATAGGAAAATTGGAAGGTGGTTTTAGGCACACAGATTTCATCAATCCACTTGTACCACGCGTTTTGGCCTTCAGATAGACTTATCTCGCTTCTGAGAAAATAGAAAAGTTGTATCCCTACTCTTTGACTATCTCCACCGAAAGTGTGGCACCGTTTGGACAACCCCAGCTCAAGATATTAATAAAATACAGAACACCGCATTTGACTTGGTCCAAATTCGGTGGCTTAGACAGATCCGTTCGAATGGGCCCCATAGATGCCTAATTAGGATTGGGTTCCTTAATATGAAATGTATCCTATTAAATTCTGGATAGTCCCACAAACGTTCATCCCATTTGGATGCACAGATTTCGTGTACTATGCAAAACATTGGAAATATGTCCATGGATCCATGCAATTTTGGCCCATTTTTCTTCCACTTCATCAAGGGCCCTCCAAATCACCTCCACCTACATTGAAATAATAAAAACAAGTAACATTTCCCATTATAATTTTGATTAAAATTAACTAAATGATTCAAACATAAAGTGAAATTTATTATTATATTTGAAATATTCATTAAAAAACTAGTTTAAAACAACGGTGTAAGGGTGGAATAAAACAGTGAATCGTGGTACGATCGCACCCCCACACCTAAACAATTGCACTCCTGGGAAAAATAAAATATACAAATAAAATGATTCATATATATATATATATTTCCAACATAATAAAGATTTAATATTTGAGGAAATTTTATTTAAAGTAATGTGATTAATGCACGAACCACACCAAGGAGTTCTTCCCAGTGAAAATGGAAAAAGATGTCTCATAAATCATATCACAATAAAATTCAAAGAGATTTATGACACCAACATGATCAAGGAATTCAAAGGTCAACCCTTACACTAACTCTCCATGTGTGTGTGTGAAAACCATTCCATGCTATTCTTTCCACTTTCTATCAAATAAATATAGGTTATTTTAACATTTTTCAGTTTTAAATGATTTTTTACCGAACCTGTCCTACATCCTTTGCATTCATATTTCAAGACCCACTCATTTAAGCATTCCAAGAAGTCAAAACATAAGATCCTGACCTAGATATCCCCATATTTTTCACATTTCATCACTCCCCTCATTTATTAATTTTTTTTAAAGTTGCATTTGGAACAAATCTCACACTCATCTCTCAACCCTTGTTTGATATCCTCACGACACTAATTGCAATAGTTATAACAAGATCAAAGGTTGAGGAGGAGTGGTTTTTGACTTGAACAAGACACAACCAATTTTTTTTGAGGGCGTACAATAGTCGGACTTTAGGTATACACACATAGGTCAATCTAGAACAGTAATGAAATAGATCGGATAAGGAACGAATGTATGGAAATATCATTTAAAGATGAAAAATATTAACCCAACATATATTTACCTTATATTAAGTAAGAAATAATCAAACTTTGTGGTTTGGTGCAAAAATTTGTGGAGATATTAGTAACACAATTTTCCCAAAAACTACTCACACAATGGGCATCAATCATCTCAAAGGTTTCACATAGATTCAACCATTTATATCTTTAGCAGAAAACCAATTAACTAAAAATCACCCCTGATGAAAAATTCATACAAAAATTCTTTTTATCCTTCGTTATGGTATTTTTACTTTCCCCACTTTATGGTTTCCAAATCATGGAACTTTGAAATATTTTATGGGAAAAAATAAAAATACCATAAAGAAGGCCAAAAAGAGAAAACAAAAGGAGAAAACGATGAAAATTCCTAACTAACCTAGGAATGTATCCACCCCCCACACCTAGAGTATGCAGTGTCCTCACTATAGTAAAAGAGAATTTGGGAAGGAAGGATAAAACCTGGTGGATGTCATTCATATTTTTCTTTTGAACTTGGAGTTCCTCCATCGGGGACTCCAGAACGGGTTCGTGAAAGTGCTTCAGCCGCTGCCCATTGACAATGAAGGTTTGCTTGGTTTCTTCATTTTGAACCTGAACAAAAACCAAATGGAGAGACATTAGTAACAATTTATGGTCCAAACTAGTGGGAACGAAGCTTACTGGGATGCAATTTAAGCCTTGAATTGTAGAGGAGGAACTTCTTCCCAATATGGAATTGACGATGAAGGATAAAACGGTCATGGGCAGCCTTGGTTCTCTCCTTATAAATCCTGGAGTCTTCATATGCATCTCTTCTCATTTCCTCTAGACCCTGAATCTGCAACTTCCTTTGAGCACCTGCACCATAATGATTAGAATTGCATTGTTTGATGGCCCAATAGGCCCGGTGCTCAATCTCAACAGGGAGGTGAAAACTCATTCTAAAAACAAGCCTATAAGGTGACATTCGAATGTGAGTTTTAAAAGCAGTACGATAAGCCCATAATGAATCATCGAGTCTAAGACTCCAATATTTCCTGTTGGGTTGGACCGTTTTTTCAAGAATTTTTTTTACCTCTCTATTTGACACCTTGACTTGACCATTTGTCGGTGGGTGATACGCAATAGATACTCGATGACTGACCCCATACCAATGAAAAAGTGATTGCGTTTTTCGATTGCAGAAATGAGAACCCTGGTCACTGATGATGAACCTAGGTAATCCAAACCTACAAAATATTTGGGTTCTCAAAAACTCTACAACTATTTTGGAATCATCTGTCCTTATGGCCCGTGCCTCTACCCATTTTGATACATAATCAACGGCCAAAAGAATGTACAAGTTGCCAAAAGAATTGGGAAATGGATCCATAAACTCAATGCCCCAAACATAAAAAATTTCATGAAAGAGAAAGGGTTGTTGTGGCATTTCATTCCTTTTAGAGACATTCCCCATTCTTTGACAACGAGGACAAGATTTAAAAAATTCATGGGAATCCTGAAAAAGTGTTGGCCAAAAGAGACCAGAATCAAGAACTTTGCGAGCAGTCCGTTGGGGACCAAAGTGGCCCCCACAAGCAAGAGTGTGGCAGAATCTAAGGACAGATTGAAACTCACTATCGGGAACACAACGCCTAAAGGCCTGATCGCTACATGTGCATCAAAGGTAGGGGTCATCCCAAATGTACCAACAAGACTCATGTTTTAGACGACTCGATTGGTTTTTGTTGAAATCAGTAGGAATGCAAGATTCTACCAAATAATTTACAATTTCAGCATACCAGGGAATAACATCTTGCACTTTGTACAATTGCTCATCAGGAAACAAGTCATTAATGGGAATACAGGGGGATGAGACAATGTCCAAGGATGGGGGGATCCTACTGATATGGTCTGCCACCACATTCTCTGCTCCTTTTTTATCTCTAATTTCTAGATTGAATTCTTGAAGGAGGAGCATCCAACAAATGAGACGTGGTTTGGCTTCTGGTTTCTTTAGGAGATATCAGAGGGCTGCATGGTCTGAGAACACAATGACTTTAGACCCTAAAAGGTATTACCTGAATTTATCCAAGACAAACACAATGGAAAGAAAATCTTTTCTAGTGGTGGTGTAGTTTTCTTGGGCAGGGTCCAAAGTACATGAGGCATAGGCAATGAAATGTGGAGCTCGATCGACCCTTTGTGATAAGATTTCCCAAACTGCATATTTAAAGGCGTCACACATGAGCTCAAATGGTAAATCCCACCGAGGTGGTTGGATTACCGGGGGTGATGTGAGAATCCATTTTAATTTATTAAAAGCTTCTTCACATTCTTTATAAAAAACAAAATCTTTTTCTTTTTGGAGTAAGCGGGAGAGGGGAAGTGCAATCTTACTAAAATCACAAATGAAACGACGATAAAATCCAGCATAACCTAGGAAAGACCGCACATCATGTACATTTTTAGGGAATGGTAGGGAAGAAATGACATCCACTTTCGATTTATCTACTTTGATACCATCCCCAGAAATGATATGTCCCAAAACTATACCGTATCTTACCATGAAATGACATTTCTCATAATTTAATACAAGATTATTTTCAATACAGTGACGTAGGATGGAACCAAGACTACCTAAACATTCATAAAAAGAGGATCCATAAACAGTAAAATCATCCATGAAAACTTTCATGAAATTCTCCAGGTAATCTGAAAAAATACTAACCTTACATCGCTGGAAAGTACCTGGAGCATTGCACAGGCCAAATGGCATCCTTCTATAGGGAAATGTGCCAAAGGGGCAAGTGAAGGTTGTCTTTTCCTGATCCTCGGGGGTAATATGGATCTGAAAGTATCCAGAATACCCATCAAGAAAATAGTAATGGGACTTCCCTGATAGCCTCTCTATCATTTGGTCAGTGAATGGAAATGGGAAATGGTCCTTCCTAGTGTGTTGGTTTAGTCGGCGATAATCTATACAAACACACCAACTATTCTACACACGAGTTGGAACCAATTCATTGTTTTCATTTTTAATTACCGTTAGGCCAGTTTTTTTAGGAACTACTTGAATGGGACTGACCCATTGGCTGTCAGAGATGGGGTAAATGATTCCAGCAGGCAATAATTTTGTTACTTTCTTTTTAACTACTTCTAAGAGGTTTGGGTTTAGTCGACATTGTGCTAGCCTCACTGGTTTAGCATCATCAGTTAATAAAATATAATGTGTACAAATTGATGGGATAATACCAGGAATGTTCGCAAGTGTCCATCCCAATGCTTGTTTATACTCCCTCAAAAGTTCAAGCAGTCGCAAATCACGCTCAGGAGGGAGTGAACTAGTAGTGATGACGGGCAACTTGCTTCCATTCTCAAGATATGAATATTTTAAATCATGAGGTAGTTTCTTTAGTTCCAATTCAGGTGGATTTTGGATTGATGGGAGTGTTTGTGAAAGTGAGAGGTCACTAATCTCATCTAACTGATCAATGGTATCATCCTTAGATGAGGAATTAGCTTTTACAAGCGTAGCAGTATCATCGATGGTCATGTGATCCTCTGTGTTCAAGAAATTATCAATTAATAAACATGAATGACACTTTTCTAGACCACTACAACAATCAACACATGAATCATTACCAATAATTTCAATCAAAGGGGAAAATTCAGAAAGGGGATCAGGGGAAACAAATGAAGTGATTTTAGGGGAAGGGAGTACATCAATTGAATTTACCGAGAGAGATGAATGTTCTTTTGAGGGGTGCTTCATGGCATCAAGGATGTTGAAATGGGCTATGTCACCAATAAATTCTATAGATAATGTACCATTACGGAAATTAATTATGGATTTGGAAGTTTTCAAGAAAGGTCTCCCAAATATAATTGGGGCGTGTCCATTCATCCTATCATCTTCTATTTTTAGCACATAAAAATCAGCAAAAAATATTAAATTTTGAACCCTCACAAGAACATCCTCTAACACACCAGAAGGGTGTACCGTACTCCGATTTGCTAGTTGAACAACTATTCCTGTGGGCTTTAGTTCACCGGCCAGCAAAGAAGAGTATATGGATTGATAAATCACATTAATAGAAGCATCCAAATCAAGAATAACATTGGAGAAAGAATACTCCCCTATGGTGCACAGAATTGAGAATGTTCTAGGATCGTTGCACTTGGTGGGAGGTGATAGTTGTATCAATGCTGAGACGTTCCTCCCCAGGCTCACCTTCTCATCACCTCTAAGTCGCCTTTGGTGGGTACACATCTCCTTCAAAAACTTTGCATAACATGGAATTTGCTTCACGACATCAATCAATGGGATGTTAACCTACACTTTTTTTGAAAGTCTCCAAGATTTCTCTATCAAGTTCAGTTTCCTTTTGTTTCTTTGGTTGGGTGGCTCTTTGGGGAAATGGAATAGGAATGCTTGGGCTTAGTAACTCATCAATAGACACACTCTTTACTTTAGTAGGACTTCTCTCAAGACAAGGTTCCACCTCATTTGAACCTTTTTCAGTGGTTGGGATGGTGGTTTCCTTAGGAGAGTATGACACTAATGGAGGGTTCATTTGGATTTTAAGTTGAGTTCTACTCCTAAGGGTTATGGCAAAAACATTTCCCTTATCCCTAGGGTTGAAAAGTTGTTGAGATGGTAGTTTACCAGACCCATGGCTTTGGATTTCACCCACTGAGTTAGCTAGTGGGTCTAATTGGGTTTTGAGGGCTTGTATGGCTGCTTGGGTGGTTTATTGGAATTAGAGATTATTAGCAGCCATTTGTTTCATCATATATTCTAGGCTAGGTTCAGTTTTTGGAGGGGTTTGTTGGAAAGGCCTTTGGTGTGGTTGAAAATTTTTGGGTGGTGGTGGTTGATGACTACTTTGTCCTGGTTGGTTCCATGGTTGATGAGGCTGGTTTGAATACCCCCTTTCCTATAGGCTTGGTTGTATTTACACCAAGGGTTGGATGGATAGTAAGGTTCTTACCTAATGGGTTGGTTATAGGGGAGTCCTGGGAATACTGCCTCACAACTCTCAGAAGTTTCTCTCAATTGGGGGCATTGGTCAGAATAGTGGGTATCAGAAGAGCACATACCACAATGTATGGGAGGAGGAGATTGGAATTTCCCTTGGGAAAGAGCAAGTTGTAGTAGAAGGGTACTAACCTATGAATTGTTGAGTGTTCTGTTCCATGGTCTCAATTAGGGTCCATGCAGTAATTGGGGTTTTATCCACTAGTGCACCACCTGCAGCAGCATCAATCATGTTACGATCTATTGGAATTAAACCTTCATAAAAATATTGTATTAAAAGTTGATCGCTTATTTGGTGGTGTGGACAACTTGAACATAATCTTTTAAAGCATTCCGAATATTCATGAAGGGTTTCTCTTTGAGATTTTATTGTCCCACATATTTCTTTCCTTATTGTTTCAGTTCGAGAGGCTGGGAAGTATTTTTCAAGAAAAAGTGGTTTCATGTCCGCCCAACCTCTAATATGTGAATTAACATAATGCAACCAATCTTTAGCCATGTCTTCTAATGAAAATGGTAATGCACTAAGTTTTAATTGTTCTTCATCCACATTATCAGGTTTTAATGTTGAAAGCACAGTATGAAATTCTTTTAAATACTTATGTGGATCTTCTCCAGGCAGTCCATGAAATCTTGGTAATAAATGAATTAAACCAGATTTTAGTTCAAAATTGGGTGCCTCGCCTTGTAATTGAATGTAAGTGGGTCAGATATCAACATCATGTGAGGTTAGTTCTTTTAGTGTTCTATTATTTTCAGCTATTTTATACAAGTTATGTTCAGTTTTAACTTTGGTTTCAGAAGAAGAAGAAGGATCAAGAAGAATTTTAAGACGCGATGTCTCCTCCTTCAAAGTGTGGTCTTGTATGTCTCAGTTTCGTTGATGTAGGATCCTCTCCGGTTTGGGTTCTAAAGTTTGTAAGTCTCCCATATTATAACGTGTCATACACAGAACCTACACAATAAATAAATTAGAACATAAAAATAAATGCAAAGGTAAAAGATAAAACAAACAAATATTCAAAAAAATTACAAAATTTTTATCAAAAAAACGCACAAAAAACCAAAGCGCTCCCCAGCAGTAGCGCCAAAGTTTGACCGTTCTATCGTGAAAAGTCAAATTGATTATATTTTTAAGGTTGATTTATAATCTAGGTAAGAACCTAGGTCATCTCTGAAGGAGCATTGGTAGGTTTAGAGTGTGTATTTTTAATAAATATTACTAAGAGAGGGGGTGGTTTTGAAAAGAGTTTAAAACAATGACTTAGTTGAAATAGCTTAAAATTTGAGTGACCAAGTGGATTTTGAAAAATATGATATAAAAGGTTTGATGTGATTTCACTACACACATATCAAGTTCATTGTTCATACAGATTCATCTTAGGTTTAGAGTAATTCTTTGGTTGGAGTTAATTGGAATCCCGATTAATCCCTAAGCTTTTATTTCAATGCTTCAAGGACCAAACCTTGACGTAAAAATCGTATCATCAAGGTCCAGCACTTATGCATGGAATAAGATCTTTAAAATCAGATTGAAATCTCAATAAGGTTGGTATGAAAAGGATTCTTGTGATGTACAATCGGAACAACACAATTCACGCACTCAAAACCTCACACCGATCTGTTAGAAATTAAGAGCATGACACTCACATGCATCAAATCAAGAATTCAAATCTGAAATAAAATAAGATACATGGAATTAAATGTTTAAACACCCAAATTACTCCAAACCAGTAGCTACTTTATGCATCATAACTCCCTTGACATGTGTGTAGCTCCCCCATAACGAACACCCAACTTTTAGCTCGACATCGGGAGGAGGAGGAAGCTCGGGTGGAACTCCTTCTTCATCCTTGATTCCCCTATGAGGATAGGGGCCTTAAGAACTTCCAAGGTGATTAGGAGACTCCTCTAGGACTCCAAATTGGCAGCACTTCACTCCTTGTCCGAACTTGCAAATGGGGAGCCCAAGGTTCCATTTTATAGGGAAATTGGAAGGTGGTTTTAGGCAAACAGATTTCATCAATCCACTTGTACCATGAATTTCGGCCTTCAGATAGACTTATCTCGCTTTGTAGAAAATAGAAACGTTGTAGAAATACTTCTTGAATGTCTCCACCGAATGTTTGGCACCGTTTGGACAACCACAACTCAAGATATTGATAAAATACAGAACACCACATTTGACTTGGTCCAAATTTGGTGTCTTGGACAGAGTAGTTCTAATGGCCCCCATAGATAACGAATCAGGATTGGGTTGTTTAATATGAAATGTAGCCTATTAAATTGTGGATAGATACACAAAATTTCATCCCATTTGGATGCACGGATTTCGTATACTATGCAAAACAGTGGACAGATGTCCATGGATCCATGCAATTTTGGCCCATTTTTCTTCCACTTCATCAAGGGCCCTCCAAATCACCTCCACCTACATTGAAATAATAAAAACAAGTAACATTTCCCATTATAATGTTGATTAAAATTAATTAAATGATTCATACATAAAGTGAAATTTATTATTATATTTGGAATATTCATTACAAAACTAGTTTAAAACAATGGTGTAAGGGTGGAATAAAACAGTGAATTGTGGTACGATCCTAGTCTACGACTGTGCATCGACTATCGAAGGTTGAACCAGGTGACAGTCAAGAATCGTTACCCCCTCCCGAGGATAGAAGATTTATTTGAGCAACTGAGGGGAGCAGGTTGGTTCTCTAAGATCGATCTATGGTCCGGATACCACTAGCTGAGAGTGAAGGAAGGTGATATCTCGAAGACGACTTTCAGGTGCAAATATGGCCACTTTGAGTTCGTGGTAATGCCATTTGGAATTACGAATACACCAGCTATGTTCATGAACATCATGAAATCTGTCTTCCGAGAGTTTCTGGACCAGTACGTTGTGGCGTTCATCGACGACATCCTTATCTACTCAAGATGAGAGGAAGAGCACGTTGAGAATCTTAGGGTAGTTTTGGGAGTCCTTGACACCACCATCTTTATGGGAAACTGTATAAGTGCTAGTTCTTGTCATTAGAAGTACATTTCCTTGGACACGTAGTGTCTTAGAAGGGAATAACAGTAGACCCGTTGAAGTTCTGGGTCTTCATTTCATGGGCAGCACCCAAGAATGTTGCGGAAGTTTGTAGTTTCCAAGGTTTGACAGGCTATTACCAGAGGTTTGTTCTTGACTTTTCTCGAGTTGCAACTCTGTTGAAAACTTTGACTAGGAAGGGACGAGCCTTCGTGTAGAGTGACCAGTGCCAGACAGCTTTTGGATACCTAAAGGAGAAGGTAGTTAGTGATCTAGTACTCAGATTAACAGAGGAAGGGGTTTTGTTTGAAGTATTCTTTGATTCTTATGGCCTTGGGTTGGGATGTGTGCTGATGGAAAATCAAGGAGTGATCTATTATGGGTCTAGGTAGTTAATTCCTCATGAATGTAACTATGCCACCCACGATCTGGAGCTCACACTTGTGGTGTTCACATTGAAGTTGTGGCAAAATTATCTCATCAGAGAGTGATTTGTGGTCTTCTCAGATCACAAGAGCTTGCGTTATGTCTTTTACCAGTGGGATCTGAACTTGCGGAAACGGAGATGGGTTGATTTCATCCAAGGCTATGACTTCGAGATATCTTATACTGAGGAAAATGGTAATGTTGTGGCTGATGACCTGAGAAGAAATCGCAGAGGGAAGTAGTTCGGAAATCTGTAGATGCTTAAAGAGCGATGGAAGAGTTAGCAGCCTTGCATTTGGATGCAAGGGTGGAAGGTGGAAGAGGATGTCTGTTTCAGATGACTGTAGTTTCCTCTTTAGTGATGTAGGTGGAAGAGTCTTAGTGGGGGACCTTTAGGTAGAAGTGATTCAAGATCGTGTTTATCAGGGAAATGCTCCTGAGGGATGGTCTGAGGATGGTCAGCATCAGATGTTTTTCCGTGGGAGGATATTTGTTCCGGAGATGACGCGTAAAGGATTTCTCTATGAGTTCCATGTCTTGGATTTAGTGGTACATCCTGGGGTCTCAAAGATGTACCAAGTCCTGAGGGGACAGTTTTGGTGGCCTAGAGTAAAGCGGGCGGTGGCAGAGTTTGTGGCTAAGTGCCTAGTGTGTCAGCAAGTGAAGGCCGAACATCATTTTCCTAGAGGGTTTTTTCAGCCTTTAGATGTCCCCGAGTGGAAGTGGGATGAAATCTAGATGGAATTTGTCACAGGGCTACCCAGGGCTCAGGGAGGCTATGATGCCATCTGGGTAGTGGTGGATCAGTTGACAAAATCAGCTCACTTCTTAGCGATTAAGGAGTCGAGCCCGGTGAGTAACTTAGCCCAGAGGTATGTCGATGAGGTGGTGCAGTTGCATGAGATTCTGAGATCTATTGTCTTCTATCGAGACACATAGTTTACCTCATGAGTCTGGATGGGATTACAACATGCTTTTGGCACCCAACTACGCCTTATCACTACTTCTCACCCTCAGAAAGATGGGCAGACAGAACGAATGATCCAGACATTGGAAGACATGCTGGAGGCATGTGTTCTAGATTTTGGGGGATCATGGGTACGACACTTGCCTCTGGTGGAGTTTGCTTATAACAATATCTTCCACTCTACTATCGGCATGACATAGTTTTAGGCCTTGTATGGAAGGTCGTTTCATTCACCTGTTTTCTAGATAAAGATTGGGGAAGCATTTGTTCTTGGGCTAGAAGTGGTGCAGGGAACCACTGCGAAGGTTCAGCTCGTGCGTGAGAGGATGAAGGTAGGCCAAGACTGGAAGAATTCTTATGCCGATCATAGGAGGAGGCCCTTAGAGTTCGAGCTTGGAAATCATGTGTTCTTGAAGGTTTTGTTTCAACGTGGGCAGTGAAGGTTTGAGATGGGGAGTAAGATCTCCCCTAGGTTCATCAGACCTTTTAAGGTTCTGGGACGAGTGGGTGAGGTGGCATATTAGGTGGCATTACCACCTCAGTTGGACAAAGTTCACAATGTCTTTCTCATCTCCCAGCTTCGTCGATATCTGCACGATGACTCCCATGACATCGATTGGGGAGAGTTAGATGACGAAAACGATGTTACCTTCGTAGAACGACCGATCAAGATCGAGGATCGTAAAGAGAAAGTGATTCGTGGACAAAAAATCCCCCTGGTTCCTGTATTGTGGAGGCATGGTGGCCTCGAGGAGAGAACTTGGGAGCGTGAGACCCAGTAACGCATTCAGTACCCAGAGTTGTTTTAACTTCCTTGTTATTTTTGGTCTGAGCATTGTTGAGATGTTTTACCTTGTGATTTAATATAGGAAATGATTGTTTTGATTAACTATGAGATGATTTGTTCCCTGTTCTCTCTTTGTGTGTGTGTTCGAATGTGTGATGATGGAAAAACCTGACTGCTAATCAGGACACATTAACGTGGATGCGATTAAACCCATGCGGGCGAGTTAGTACTGCCCAAAGCAGATAATATCCTGACATGTAGGTGGGGACTCCCTAACTCATGTGTTTGATAGTGTGATACTTGTGCTTTTTGTGGATGTTGTGGGTTGATAACTCTTCGAGGGAGTATTCTTGGATGTAGGGGGAGTTATATTCCATCTTTCAAACAACTCAAGGGTTTTCCCCTGAGAAGTATCTTTAGAGGGTGGTTGTTTGGACCCCTCTTTTCCCTTTTCTGGTTTGTTCTTATATTCTCAAGGACGAGAATAGTTTGAGAAGCATCTGATGTAATGGCCTGAGGTTTTGGGGTCCATTACTTGGTGAAAATCTGATGTTTGGGTGTTCTCGGTGGAGCTTAAGACCCCTACCAGTAGCCTTGGCCTACCGGTAGCCTATGCCTACTGGTATCCTGGTCCTACTGGTATCCTCGTCCTATCGGTTGCCTCAACCTACCGGTAGCCTAGGCCTAACGGTCGCCTCAGACTACCGGTAGCCTCAGACTACCGGTATCCTCGGCCAACCGGTTGCCTCAGCCTACCCGTAGCCTTGGCCTACCGGTGACCTCGGCCTACCGGTGGCGTTGGCCAACCGGTCGCCTCTGCCAACCGGTCACCTCGACCTATCAGTAGCCTCGACCTACTAGTAGCCTTGGCCTACCCGTAGCCTTGGTCTACCCGTAGCCTCAACTTATCGGTGGCCTCATCCTACCGGTCGCCTCGGCCTACCGGTCGCCTTGGACTACCGGTATCCTTGGCCTACAGGTTACCTCGGCCTACCGGTTGCCTCAGGCTACCTGTTTCCTTGGCCTACCGGTAGCCTCAGGCTACCTGTTGCCTCGGCCAACCGGTGACCTTGGGGTACCGATAGCTCCACAGGTTTTCTAGTGGCACCTCTTTTTTGCGTGAATTGGGTTTTAAACCTTATTTTGACCCCATTAAACCTGTTTTAAATCCCATTAATGACGTTTAATTAAATGATTTGGTGAGGTACCCTCCTTAAATGAAAAATCATGTGTTTTGGTCATGCCTTTTACTGCGTTTTCAGAAACGCCTGTAGGGCATAGGGAGGTGTGCACCGGTTTTAACCACCCTGAATGGCAGGGACCTTTTGGTTGGACATGTGGGGTGACCCAACCATGTGTTCAACCCACGATCCCACTTCTTCCATGGTTTCGAGTTTCTCTCTCCGTATCTTAACTGTCCCGGGAAATGCTGTATCTCAGTCCTTATAAACTAAAGGCTTCTATTATCCCTGGGTTTCTTGTTTTCTATCACCCTGCACTTTGAGTACCCTTCCACCCGACGAGTCATACCCCTGTTGCTAAGTTTTCCTTGATCGCATTCCGTGGAGATCCTGCTACTCTTGATTTCCAGTTTCCACATGAAGACTTAACGTCGATCCTTGATCAATCAGGTAGGGATATTATCTTTGTCTCTCCTCCTTGTGTATCATGCGGGGTGGGTGTTCTATGGTTCCAATGATGTAGTTAATCAATTCTGTAATGAAGATAATAACATGTTAAATAACAGGGATGAGGAAGTTTGTTAATGTTGTTACATGCTTTTATCCATGCTTTCCCTATGATGTTGTTATGAATTTAATGGGCTTAGGACTAATAAAAATCACAGCCATTTGGGGTCTTTGTTTGCGCAATGGGAATCATGTATGAGTCGGTTAAACACTTAAGCTTTTCTGTTGAATATGAAATCCCGTAATCTTGTGTGATCACCCTAGTTGAACTAAATAATATAAAAGAATTAATTATGAACGTTGGGATGGTTCATATATGGATGGGTGAACAGTGGGGCTGTGAATGGTGTGGTTGGAATGGCATGAGTTATTGCGTGGATGTGGTGGTGTTTGGAATTAGGGTTGCAGGTTGGGTTGTGAACATTAATTGAAGTGGGAAGTTAATAATGAACTCGGTGGAATGGTAATGAATTAATGTGGGATAACCAATGGTTTTTTGGATTTTTCTTTGGTTCTAGTACTTTGAGGGATCTCACTGATCCCTTTGTTGATTAGAATTCACAAGAGAACCGAGTGTAAATGCTTAAATTACTCGAAGGCTTCCCTTCGTGCTTCTTGTTGTTTCATTTGTGTTTGTACCTGTTAGTTGCCCAATAGTGGAGGGATTAACTCTTACTGAACTGTTATGAATGATAACTTGAACAAGGAAACTATGAACTGTTTTTTGCGTGCCTGTTTTCTGAGGTATCAGTGCTTGTGCACCTTTTTGCTTCTATTTGAGGAGCCGTAGGTTGGGCTGTGTGTTGGTATATATATGTGTAACTGTATGTTTTGTGTTTAGTTGCACCCCACCCGCGTTGGGCACTTAGCGTCGGACACCCGATTTCACTGGGAAGGGTGTTTCCCCCTAGTTACTCTCCTTCCTCCTCCCTCTTCCCTCAGCTGTGATGGCTGGAGGTGAACTTTCACCCAAGATTATTTGGGTAGGTTTCGTTTGGTGTGTTGTTAGCCTTGGACTCTTTGGGCAGATTGTTTTCCCAATAATCTTCGGGATGAGGCCCATGTGTTTTCGGGGAGGGGTTATGGTTATGGTTTGTTTTCCGAGGTGTCTTCGGGATGTGGCCCAGGTGTGTCCGGGCAGGGATGGATGGTTGTGAGCCCCAGGTGTGTGCGGGCATGGATGTGGATGGTTGTGAGTCCCTGGTGTGTGCAGGGAGGAAGAGTATGGTAGTGTTATGACATTTTCCGTTAGGGATTTACAGCTAGCTAGAGGGGGAAATGGTGGTGCGGGGTACCCAAATGTTTTGTTCTAACTATTACCTTTATGCTTGTGTTATATGGTGAGTGTGGCCAGTGAGGTGGGATGGATATATTCCTTAATAGATGTTGGTTCTTCTACTTATCACGGGACTTTAGGATGTATCCCCACTTATGCACGAGATATATATGTTTTTCCTACTATGTATACTTTGTATGATCACCCTAATTTTACTTTCATGTTTCCTGGAGGACTTTAGAGGCCGTGTGGGACCTTACTAGTCTGGAACTTGGAGTTTCTGTTGGTTTCTGTTGTTTTCTACTTAGCCTTTTATTTTCCTGTTGGTTTTTTACTTTGGAGTTCTTGTACTTTGTTCAGTTTTATTATTAAAACATGCATGTAGTTTGGGTTTCTTTTGAGTTTTCTATACATGGTGGTGTTTGGTGTTGACTCATTATTTATCCCAATCTTGGTTAACTAAAAAGGGTAATGCCTCCCATATTGTGAAAATGTTACACCCTTGGTGCTAGTCGCCACTCCGGGGCCTATTGGAGGTGGGACTCGTGGGTCATTATCTTGTCTTCGACTTGAGGAAGGAAGGGTGGGGACCTTTGTCACCCTTCCATCGTCTTGCTGAAGGCAGGTCGTGACACAAACATACTATATCATGAGAGAAAAACTTTAACCAATTTATTTGATAGAATTATGGGTACACCTATCATAATATGTACATACTTATGTGTTCCACAAGAAGGGAATGAATCATAAGGAATAAACAAAATGCATTTGAGAAATGAAATTAAGGTATATATTACCACAAAAAGGAGGGGAGAATAAGATAAGTATATATGTAAGAGACATATGTATAGAATTTATAAAAATTTTATAACATTAAAGATATATAGAACACGAGTTAGATAAAGAAAGGTTATAACCCAAAGAAAAGGATGGTTTAGAGAGATCCCTTACCTTATGTTCTAGAATGGTTCTTCACTTGAACTTAACTTCTCATATAATCAAATTATATTTATTAATTACTTAATTTATATCTGTTTACATATATATTTAATTTAATATAATTTTATTATGTTCATTTATAATCATTTCAATGAGATATAATTTTTAATTTTCTTTTTTTGGGAGCCTTCGTTTCATGGTTTCAAGGTCGAGTCAGTTGTGGAATATTTTTCAGGTTTTTGTTAAATTGGAATAAAAATACAAAATTTAAATAAAATTTTATTCATGTACTTATATAAATTAAAATGTTCCAAAATAATGATATATTTTCTAACATCGGAATGATTCATATAGTAAAATGTCAGCATTATATAGTTAGTTCATTTAGGCAGTTTTATCGACAATCATGAACTAGTTTTATTTTATTTAATATTAGGGATATATATTTGTTAAAAAAGTGAAGAATATATAATATGAATTAATAGTCTAATTTAAACCATTATATATTAATTTAAAATAACCATGAATGATGTATAGGAAAATGAAAACTCCTCATCCACGAAGGCGGTGAATCGATATAATATGGATAACAATTTCATTTTTTAGAATAAGAAGAGATGGGAAAGGGGTGGATGGGAGATATTTTATTATAAATATGAAAATTTAGTATATATATATGATACTGGATTTATTATTCCTTTTTGAATGAGGTAGGTGAGGAGAGTGTGGAAGAAGAAATGAATTTAGAAGAGGTAAATTGAGAATATTACCTCTTAAATACCGATTCCTTCAAATATTCCTTAAGGAACAGGGAATTGATCTTTTGGTGAGAATAGAAGTACTAGGATTCAGAGGATAGGATTTGGAGGATAATGTTTTCAGAAATTTAGTATACTCCAAGGCTTAGAAGTTGTAAGGTGAAGGGTTGATATTTATAAGGAGAAGAGAGGGGTGTTTTTGATTATTATCTTCATTAGTTTATTATTGTGGCTCAAGACTATCAATAATATTTATTATTAGAAATATAAAATGTAAATGGTGAATTTTTGTTCAAAATAATGGGTTATTACTACATCCATGACTCATAAATTTATGTATTTAGATTATAATATTAAATATCGTATTTTACTACATTTAACTATTCATAAAAAAATAGAATATTTTTGAAAAATAAAAACAATTCTACCTAACCATTTGTTGATATGTATATTTAAAAAATGAAATCCATTTTATGAAATTAAATTTGTAAATTTGATGAAATTAAATTTAAAATAAAATCCTCATTTATTTAGAAAATGTTAATTTTAATATTACGATCTATATTCTCACACATTGGAAATTTACTTATTATAACACCTTGAGTTTTTTTGAACTTTTTTTCCTGAATAAATTAATTTTTTATATTGTGTGTTTCATGACACACTTATTAAAACATTATTTATAGGTTATACTAAGTTAATATTGCACTACACTCAACACTGACTTGGCATGCATTACTCATAACACTAAATTTTTATAAAAGAACATTTTATTATTATAATTATTTAAATGGGATAGTTATAATATTTCCATTAAACCTAGTAATATTAATAGTAATAAATAATTTTTAATATTATTTATAATAGTTATATATATATAAATCATATTGATAATAATGTATACAATTATTTTAGTAAAGACTTTATATGTTTAAAAATACTATTTTCTTAAAAGAACTGATTTTTATATCCTTTTGTAAACAATTATAAAATTAATTTTAGAAATTTTTATAAATTTAATTTTTAAAATAAACTTCATTTTTTAATTAATAGTTAAAAAGTTATCTTAGGGTTATGTTTCCTGATTTTTCTCAGAAACTTCATTTTTTGATGAATAGTGAAGAATATTGAATTTTAATTCTAAACTGATTTTTCTCTTAGTTTATTTCTATAGTTGAATTATATTTTAATTTGGTTTCAAAGTAAAAATATATTAATTATACATATTTTAGTACAATTTTTTTTCATTTTAATCATTTTAATTTAAAAAATTAATAAACTTTTGAATAGTCTCACTTTGAAAACCTTCTTTGTCGCCACATCTGCGAGATTAGAATTAAAATTAATTATGATAATTCTTTGATTTTTGTTCATACATATGGAAATAAATATTTTTAATAATTATAATATTTATATTATAATAATATAAACTTAAATTTTTACAAAAATGATTAGTGGAAGTGATTAGAATTAATTACAGAGATGAAGGTAAAATTAAGCTTAATAAGAGAATAAAACTTAAAATTAAGGGACCAGATGAGCTGTCCACCTAAACAAAACTCTTTTTGTGGAGGTATTTAGTGCATAAACATTCCATTATTGTGTTTTTTTGTGTTTTTATGACTTTTTTATGTAAAAACATGGGTAAACCTAACATGTTTTCAAAAATGTCAAGTGTGTACTTTTCTTTCCCTATAAATTGCCACCTCCCCTTATGCAAAAATCCAAAACCACTTAATATAGAAAAATATACTCCCAATTAAATTCCAAACAACTATAAATTCAACCTTGAATACTCCCTTTGGGCAGAAATCCAACAAAGGAAGCCCTCTGGTGCAAACCAAATGGAGTTACCCAAAGAAGAGGTAACACCGTTTTTCAATATTCCTTCATTTATTTTGTTTCTATAAAAAATAAATTATTATTATTCCATTCATAAATAATAATATAATTATCCTAAATACACTAATATATTTTTATGATAAGGCTTTTACCTACAGTTACACAAGCTTCCTTCTAATGGGTAACAAACTTACCATTCTTTTGGTATGACGAATTACCGTCTCAAGAAATGATGTTGTTTATTTTTAGTTTACCACCTATCGTGGTTAGGAATTATGTTGGAAACAATATTTTAATATAATATATATGAAATATATGGTGTATTTATGCTTCTTTTATTATTACATAACACATACCTTGATGATTTCCATTTTTTGTAAATACGATAATTTTATTTGGGGAAATGTGAACTACCTCTTCTTCAAAGCGACGTGATTCATTAACACACTACCTGGAATGAATTAAGGGAGAGTTTAGTGATATTATATGATATATATGACATATTAATTATTATTTAATTATATATTATATATAGATATATTTCATTTACATTATTTCATTCAATATTAAAAATAAATATGAAAACTTAGTTCATGCACCCGTACAACCTACTATCTCCATGAATGCTTTATTCCATTTACTAATTATATATTATATAGATTATTTTAAATACATATATAATTAATATAAATGATATTTATATCTGGTTATAAATTATGGTAATCATGATATAAGTATGAGGAGAAAAAATATAATACACATGCATAAAACAAAGAGAATATTCCTCAAAGTGAAACCTTAACATGGAATAGTTTATAAATGGGTAATATAAAGTCATAATAAAACAAAATATGGTATTAAATATATGAATATGGTTTTGTAAAATATTTTAAATAAACTTATATTTATTCTATATGAGTTGTATGAGTACGAAGAGAGTCAAGACATAAGGCAAGATAATTTCATCTCACTTTTTATTTTCGTGAGATACATGTCATATTAACCCCTCATTTATCTTATGTGGTGTGTATACTACCCTGGGATGTATTATATAAATATTATAAATAAATTTATGTGTATTTAAATATCCATTTTATTATATTTATTTCATGGGGTTTATGTTTCAAAAGTTACCAAATCTTTAAAGTAATTTTGTATCAATTTTACTTCTTTGAGACACATGCGATATTATGAACCAATATTTTTCTATGAGGTGTATATAATACCTTTGAAAAGTTATATCATGAATATAGTTATTTTTGATGATATTTCAAGGTTCATGTAATGTTATTATTTACAATTTATTATTCTTCAATGTTACTAATGTGGTAACAGTTTATAGCTATAATCTCATCGATTATCAAGATTGTTTATGATTATGATTCCATTGATAAAATATTATGATCCATCTCTATGGAAACTCATGACTTTTATTACCCTATGGTTAATCATGTTATATCCATGTAATGGTTCCATTATTCCACTCTTTGGTACTTAATATAAATGATTAAATGTTTTTATGAAAACCTGATGTTATTTTCCTTTCAGTCCGAAATCTATGTTCCTTCAAAATAGTATTTTCTAAAAAGGTTTAAAAGAATATTTTAATATTATACAATGATTATTAAATGAAATATTTACCCATGTTTTATGTTTTCAAAAAATATTTTTAAAATGAAATTTTTGTCATTTTTAGATCAAGTAACTTTTCTAAACTTTTATGGTGCAAAGGAATATTTGACATGTACAGACTTACCCTCCATCATTACCATAATTTCCTTGATGATTCATTTTTAGTTTAAAGGGTTATTATTTTTAAATAAAGGTTTTTCCTAATATTATATATATTAAATGTTTCAAATTGGTTTTTAATGAAAAAGGATTTAATTTTTTTTACATTTTAAAATGTGTCTAAAATAATCTTTAAAACTTAATTTATAATTTTTCAAAAGGATGGTTTTAGAGAAAAGGATTTAAATGATTTCAAGGTTTTTTACAACATTTCAAATTATTTTCAAAGAAAAGGTCTTCCAAAATGTTTTTAAGCTTATTTTATATGTTTTTAAGGGAAAATGTTTTCAAACATATTTCAGGTATTCTTTCTATGTTTTCAATGTATTTTCAATGAAAATGGTTTTCAAAAGGTTTTATGTTTTAAAAGGATATGTTTTTAAATAATAAAAGTTATTTTCCCCAAGAAATGATTTAAATGAAATTGTAATGCTTTATTTATAAGAAAATTAGTTTTTAAATGGTTTTATGGGAAGGATTTTAAAATAAAATATATTTTTCTTAATAAATATATCAAGTGATCTTCAAAAATACTTATCCATCTTATATTTCCTACTTTATTATTGTTTATGTTTTATTTGTAAAATTACCCAATAATACCATTAATATTATTTATTTAATTGTTTATGTCTTAATAACATGATGCCAGATGATACCTGTTTTTCTCCCATGGGTTATATGCTTTTGAAACCCACTTCTTTTCATGAGATATTATTTTATGAAATAATTATGAAACCTATATATTTTCTATAGGTTTTGTTTTGAAGAAATTTTTATGATGCCCATTTCATTTCATGGGTTATTATATGAAGTTTTTGAAACCCATCTCTTTATTGGTCATTATGTTATGAAAGTTTTATTTTCTTGTGGAACATATATAAATGGTTTTTTATTTTTTGGGTGAGACCTATATCTCTCTCCATTTAATTATGTAAGGATTTATATATTCTGAGATAATGGTGGCAATAAATTTTATGGGCTTGATCCACTATGGGAATATGGGAAACCCGATCCCTTTCATGTAAAGGAATTCAACAGGGGATGGGGGTGTGTACTGCCCAGTTGGTGTAGTCACCATGAAGATGGAAGATGAAGAAACCCAATCCACAATGGGAAGATGGGGAAACCCGATCCACCAGCAGAATATGGGGAAACATAATCACATATATGGAAAGAACTACTACTGGGGATGGTGGTTTGTCCCTACCAATTGGTCTAGTCCCCATGAAGTGACCTAATAAGTTATTTCAATGCATCTTTACTTATAGGTTATGATGGTACATGTTTATGTGTAGGCCACAGTTCCATATCTCACTCTGATGTTATTATGTCATGGATTTTTTTATCAATTACCTTAGGTTTATTCCTTATAAACCACTGATATTTATTCCATGATTCATGTTTATAATCTTTGATATATAAGGTATGATCTTATAATTTTAAGATCACGTTATCATACCCTTATACTCATGTTTATGCTTACATATCTCCCTTGTTTAACCATTTTGAGAATATGATCTCACCCATTTTTTGTTTCCTTCCTGAGGTTATGAAGATATTTTTATGTATTTTGTGCCTAAAAGGTGTGATTGTATTAGAGAACATAGCATGATAAAATGTAGCTTACTCATGTACTGGTGTTTACAATTCTATATTTCTAAAGGAAATAAAATAATAATGTCTTTGGGTGTCTGTTTGTGTAATAATTTTATTATTATAAAAAAAATTATGTAATGTAAATGTATGTTAAGATTGGGTTTTTATAGTTGGTATGAGAACCAAGTTTAGTTATCCTTTGCAAATAGGACGATAAAACATTAGTGATAACTCTAAATACATGTATAAGGATAAGTCTAAGGATAAGGAAAAGTATAAGAAAATGTCTTGTAATTTTGGTAAAGGACAGAGTGAATGGTTTGATGGAAATAGACTACTTTTTAGATACAACAAGTGGATGTGTTTCTAGAACAGATGTACATAGTAGTAACAAATCTGACAAGGTGTGTTGGTCTTGACTTGAGCATAACCTGGTACACAACAACAAGCCTTTCTGTTCACCTAGTTTGACACTATCAGGGGATATTCATTGAGAATTCACAAAATATTCATGAACTGTTATGAAATAATTCAAAATTATTTGTCTATGAATAACCTAGGATAAACCTATGGTGTCATAGATTAAATAATTTGTTACAATTTTGACATCCTGTAAGTGTTTTTTCATGATTTTTAGTTCCTCATTATGATGACTGCTTTTAGTCTATTATTTTTTATTTAAGTCAATGGAGGGAACTAAAAAAAACTTGTTTAATGATGAATGTGACTAAAAAATTGCTAATGTGCAGTTGAATGGGATGATCAATGGAGTAAAGGACATTATAATCATTCATAACCAGTTTTCAGGAAACATGATTAACGATATGTACCTTAACCAACTCCAGGACTCACCAAAGAATAGAAGGAAATTGATCACTACGAGTTTAGGTAATGAAGACCATTAAGAAAAGGAAATTAAGTTTATAACATGTCAATAATGTGGTAATAAACACCCAATTTAATGTCCTAGAGGAACAAGAATAAGGTCACAAAGTAACTGCAATGGGAAAATGAAAAGTTATGTTAAGGAAATAGATGGGAATTTCGGTCTCCCTAGGGTATTATCAATTGATAAATTATTTAAATGTATAAATTATAGGAATTATTAAAATCTATGTCCTAGGTAGAAGTCTCATAAAGAGAATCAACAAAGAGGTACAAGTAATGGTTTTACCGAGGATGATTAAGAGACCACAAATTACATTTGAAATGTATATTATTTTATAATAGTATTTTTGATAAGAATGATTAAATTGAGTTTGATAAATGTTAATACATTATTCATATTTCATATTCTTGAAAGAGTTATTACAGAATAAGATTATAAATCCTGATTAATGGTTTAAGAATAAATTTGGATGATTGAAGTGTATATGTTATGGAATTCAATGATTATATTATAAGAATCATGAAATATATAAGTATATTCACTATAATATTTTAATTATGCATTTGAAAGGATATGTTTAATGGTGATAATTTAGTAGAAAAGTGATTTCATGGAATGATGATATTTTGATTAATGGATGGTAACCCTTAATGTGTTCAAGGTGATGTGAAAATTTTGTTTAGATTGGATAAGGTGATGATTTATTTGTATAAATTAAATTTTATACTATCAATGACCTTAGAAATGATAAAGGATTTTTTTAAAAGTGGGTTATATTATCATGAATGAAGTTTATAATTTATTTTATTTAAGGGATATATTCAGAAATATTTGGAATAAGGAATTATGTATGTTTTCCAGAAGTAATTATAATAATTTAAGTTATTACCATGTTTCAAGATAATATAGGATGAGGGTATTCACATGTTTGGAACATGACAAATAAAATATACTTTATTATTTTTGTGGATCAATTTTAAGATGATTCAGTTACCTTCATTCCAAAGCATTGTATGTTCATATTTCATAAGGGTTATAAGGATAACAATTTATAGAAATTTTAAGTTAAACTTAAGATAAAGCTTTTAAAATTAAAGTATTAACCCACCACAAGAGGATTTATAAAAATTGGATAACCTTTTCAAACCACTTTATTTTGATGGTAACTGAAGATAGATGTGATAACTTATCTTGGATCCCAAAAACTATTAATGCTTTAGGAATGATATTTTCACCTCACGTTTTGGAGAAGGTGTTGAAGTGTATATTTGTCAAGATACCAACAAAGGGTGAAATTTTTCTAAGAAAAGTTAATGAAATCAAGTAAATTTATCTTCTTGTAGATTTTTTTTCAAGTTTAGGAAAATTGTCTTGAAATAAAATAATGTGCTATTATCATCATTTTTTATAATATCAATGGACTATTTTAGGCTTCTTCACTTTATGGTTTTTGACTGTTAACTTTCTCCAAATCAACCAATTTCTTATGATCAGTTATCTTTATGAATCTCTATGATTATTTATTCTTTTCTTATATGTCTATGTTTCCAATTCTCACCCATGTTCTTCTATGTAAAAAACCATTTATGTGTTACTTTGGGTAACCATTATGTTTCCAAATTTCCCTTTTTAAAGGGATTTTTAGATATATTTTTATGTTGTGGGTTTCTATGAAAGGAACTTTCTAGTATTAAACCTTTAATATCCTAGATGAATTTTGGGAGAGAAATTCATTTTAATGGGGGGGGGGGGGGTAGAATTTAACACCACTAGTTTTTGTGATCTTTTTTCCTAAATAAATTAATTTTTAATATCTTTCGTTACATGATACAATAATTAAAGATTTATTTATGTGATATACCAAGTAAATATTTCAGTATATAAATCACTGACTTCACTAGCATTATACGCGACACTAAATTACAAAGAAAGAACATTTTATTATTATTATTTAAATGGGATAGTTATAAAATATAAATATAAATTAATAATATGAATTATTATAACTAATTTTTAAATATTTTTTATAATGGTTTTTTATGGATAAATTATATTGATAATAAGAAATACAATTGTTTAGGTAAAGTCGTTATATGTTTAAAAATACTATTTTCATAAAAGAGCTGCCTTTTTATATTCTAATGTGAAATATTATAAAATTAATTTTAGAAAATTTTATTATTTTAATTTGGAAAAATAAAGTTCATTTTTTGATTTATAAATAAAAAATTATGTTACGGTAAATTTTTATCATTTTTTTGGGAAAATTAATTTTTTGATGAATAGTGTAAAATAATGATTTTTAATTCAAGAATGATTTTTCATCTAATTTATTTATATAGATAAATTATATTTTAAGTTGTTTTTAAAGTCAAAATATATAAATTATACATCTATTAGTATAATTTAGTTCATTGGAATCATTTTTGTATTGAATTTAGATATAAAATCTTAATGAACTTTTGAATATTCTTACTTTAAAAACTTGCTTTCTCGCTAAATTTGCGAGATTAACATTAAAGTAATTTTTTTTTCTTCTATGAATTGAATTTTAAAAAATGGTCATGAATGGTTATAATAAGTATAATATATATATATCTTAATAATATCAACTTTACTTTTAACCAAAAAGATTAGTGAAAGTTATTAAAACTAATTACAATGATTAAGGTAAAATTATGTTTAACAAGGGAATAAACCATAACATTTATGGGTTGAAATGACCTTGAAACATGTCCAAAACCATTTTATGGACATATTAATTCAATAAAAATTCCATTATTGAGTTTTTTTGTTTTAATATGAATTTTTTAGGTAAAAACATTGGTACACCTAACTTGTTTTCAAAAATGCCAACAGCGTCCTTTACCTCCCCTATAAAAGGAAGCCACCTATCCCCCTTATTCACCCATCTAAAACCTATTATTTTTGGAAAATATATTCCCAATTCACTTAGAAACACCCATAACTTCCTCCTTGAAGCATAAATTTTGGCATAAATACAACCAAGGAATCCCTTTTGTGCAAACAAAAAGAAGTTTTCAAAAGAAGTGGTAACATCCTTCTTCAAGCTCCTTTCCTTTATTTTCTTTCTCCACAACCAAAATTATTATTATTACATGAATACATGATAACATCAGTATACTCAATGTAATTAGATATTTTTTATGATAATGGGTCTACTTATACTTATACACAATTCCATTTTATGGGTAATGAACTTAACTTTTTTTGGGTACGTCGAATTACCGCCTCATGAAACAATGTTGTTCAATTTTCCTTTACCACATATATTGGGTGGTAATTATGATGGAAAATATATTTTTATATGTTATATATGATATATGTATTTTTTATTATTTAATTACTATATATCACATACATTTATGCTTTCTATTTTATGTAAATACAAAAATGTTTGTTTGGGGAAGTGTGGAATATCACCTCTTTAAAGTGATGTGATTTGTTCACACACTACATTGAATGTATTAAAGATGATTATAGTGAAATTAAATGATATATATGAAATATTAATGATAATTTAATTATATTACATATATATACATATTTCATTTACTTTATTTTTATCAGTATTACAATGAAAAACGGAAACAACGTTTATGCGTACGTACAACCTACCATCTCCATGAATTATGTTTTCCATTTCATAACAATATATTAAATATATTATTATAAATACACATATAATGAATATAATTGATATTTATATCATGTTTTACATTCTTCAAATCATTATATAAGTATGAGGACAAGAAAATATAAGACACATTCGAAAAACAAAGAGGATATTATCCAATAAAAAACCATAACATGGAATTGTTAATAAGCATGTAATATAAAGTCATAATTTAACGATATAAGGTATTATAATTACTAATATGGTTCTGTAAAATATTTATAATAAACTTATATTTGTTATACAGGATGAATAGACTCAATACATAAGTCAAAATAATTTTATCTCTCATTTTTTATTTTTTTGAGATATATGTCTTATTCACCACTTATTTATATTGGGTGGTGTGTATAATGCATATGGATGTATTATATTATTATTATTATTATTATTAAACTTATGGTATTTAAAATTCCATTATACTATATTTATTTTAGGTGTATTTGTTTCAAAAGTTACTAAATTAGTAATGTAATTTTGTCTGAATTTTCTTTATTTGTGACACAAGCCATGTTATCCCCCTATAGTTTTCTACGAGGTGTATATACTTACATTGAAGTTTTATATCATGAATCTAATTATTTTTAATGATATTTAAAGCTTAATTTAATTTTATTATTTCCATTATATTATGCTTCAAAGTTACCAATGTGGTAATAGTTTATAGCTACAATCTCATCATTTATCGATATTATTTATGATTATGCCCCCATTAATGAAACCTGATGATAAATATCTAAAAAATCTATGAATATTTTTACCCTATGGTTATTCATGTTATATAATAGTAAAGGTACCATTTTTACACTCTTTGGTACTTAAGATAATTAAGAAAATGTTTTTATGAAAACGCGATGTTATTTTTCCTTTCGATTAGAAATATGTGTTCTTTCAAAATGTGTTTTCAGAAAAGTTTTTCAAATATGTTTTACTATTATATATTGATATTTAAAAGAAAATTTTACCCTTGTTTTACCTTTTAAAAAAATTATTTTAAAAGGAAATTTTTTTTCATTTTCTGATCAAGGATTTTTTCTAAACTTTTAAGGTTCAAAAGGAATATTCAACATGTACTGACTTACGCCCTGTCATGACCATCATTTCTTTAAGGCTTCATTTATAAGTTTCCAAGGTTATTATTTTTAAAGAATTTTTTTCCTAATATTTTATAGATTAATTGTTTTAAATTAGTTTTCAAAAATGATTTATTTTTTAAAAATTGTTTTAAATGATTTTGAAAACATCGTTTACAAGTTTTAAAAAGGTTGTTTTAAAAGAAAAGGATTTAAATGATTTAAAAACTTTTTTTATAAGTTTTCAAAGTATTTTCAAAGAAAATTTTTTTCAAAATGTTTTTAAGGTACTTTTATAAGTTATTATGGTAAAAGATATTCAAAATTATTTCAATCCTTCTTTCTAAATATTTTAAAAGAATAAAGTTTTGAATTTTTTTTCATGATTTATTTTTATGTTTTTAAGGGAAAATATTTTAAAAATTATTTCAACCCTTATTTCTATGTTTTCAATATATTTTCAAAGAAATTTTTTTTTCAATAAGCTTTATGTTTAAAATTATTTTTAATGAAGAAAATATATTTTCCTCATGAATTTTTTTAAATTAAGTTGTAAATATTTATTTATTAGAATTTTTTTGGAATGTTTTTATGGAAAAGATTTTAAAATAAATGCTATTTTTTCTTGAGAAATGTTTCAAGCGATATTTCAAAATCCTTATCCAAATAAGATGTAATCCTTTATTATTATTTAAAATGTATTGGGGACACAATCCAAGAATACCATTTATATTATTTCTTGAATGGTTTATGTATTAATTGCATGATGTTTATGAAATCCATTTCTATCTGATGGGTTATATGATTTGAAACACATTTCTTTTTATGGGTTATGCTTTGGTGAAATGATTTTGAAATCTATATATTTTATATAGGGTATTATATGATGAAATGTTTATGATAACCATTCCATTTCATTGGTTCTGATATGATTTTTATCAAACCTATCTCTTTATAGGTCATGATATGATGAATGTTTTATTATCCTATGGAACATGTATGAATGATTTTATTTTTTGATAGGTGGAAACTAGATCTCCCTCCAAGGAATTTGGTAATGATTTATATCTCATGAAATAATGATGAGAATCATGCTGACGGGTTTGATTCACTATGGGTAGATGGGGAAACCCAATACCTTACAAGTAAAGGACTACAACTAGGGATGGTGGTGTGTCTCGCTCAATAAGTTTTGTCACCATGAAGATAGAATATGAGGAAGCCCAATCCACTATGGAAAGATGGGGAAAACATATCTACTATGGGAAGATGGGGAAATATGATCCCTTATAAAGAAAGGAATGTGACTAGGGATATTGGTTTTCCTCTCCCAATAGTTTTTGTCCCCATGATGTGCCCCGATAAGTTCTAGCAATATGTATTGAATTATAGGGAATGAATTTATATGTTTATATGTATGCCGCAATTCCATGTCTTACTTTTAAGTTTTTCTTTCAGGGTTTATGATCTTGATTCCCTTATCATTAATACCTTGTGAAATACAAATATTTATTCCATGATTCAGGTTTATGATATTTTATTTGCAGTATATGATCTTATAATATTATGATCACATTATAATACCCTCATGATCGTGTTAATTCTTTCTAATCTCCCTTATTTAATCTCACTGAGCATTTGAGCTCACCCCTTTTTACATTTTCTTCCCTATGTTATGAAGATACAATTTATGTATGATGTGTCTAAGATGGGTACAATTCTTGGAGAACCTAGTGAGAAATAATGTAGCTAACTCATGTACCAATTTTTATGTTTCCATGTTTCCAAAGGTACTAAAATAATATGTTTTTGGTATGTGTATTTGTGTAATATTTTAAGTATTAGAGAAAAATGAAGTAATTTCCATGTATGTGAAGTCTCGTTTGTTATACTTATTACCTAATAAAATTATCTTATCATTATTATACAACTTAATATTAACTTCTATGTCCATTTTATGATTGTAAACTTTATTTCTAATCCTAATATTTATTATAAAGTGCCATGCTAACATTTATGTTTTATAAAATATAAAATATTATTGTATCATTTTTTAAATATTTGTTTACTTATACCATGGTATAAATGTATCATAATTTATATTTAAAAGATAACTAAATATTATTTTACACTTCCATAGGTTAGGATACTATTCTACTGGTTATCTTACAGTTCATAAAGGCCAGTTTACTATTCCAATGGTCAGGTTAATTTTCCTACAGTCATATTTCTAATGATCAAATGGGTTTTTTACTTTCTATAAGTATATATTATTTCATTAATTATTCATTAAATTTTATTTTCTCTCATTATTATATATATTTTAAATTTAAAAATTAATATGGCATTGCTAATATTCTGATTTACTTATACAATTTTGTTCATGAGTTTAGTTATTCTAGTGGATTGAGCATATCCAAATTTTAATATTTTTGTTATAATATTTTCTATTTTTATCCCATTGTACTATTTTCAATTCTTATAACCTTTTTTATTCTATAAATGTAATTTTAAAATTAATATAATAAAATATAGTTGGTTTTATTAATGTGTGCTTGTGTAATATATAATATTTCTAAATATGATACAATTATATATTCATAAGGGAAATTTCACAGATAAAATTCTAGTTCATTACAAATCATGATGCATGTACCAGTCATAAGTCACTATCTTGTTAGTATCATCACTTTTCTTATATTTTTTAGTGAGAACAATTTTCTTATACCAGATTGAATGAGTCTCTTGAATCCTATGTCATAACTAGTATTCCTAGATTGTATCATAGACTAAGTTCAATTGATGTTGCTTCCCAACAAACCCATGTAATCTTCACTAGTTTCTAACTCTAAAATCCATTATAACTCGAAAAAAAAATATTTTTAACACTTTTTTATGACATTAACCCAATGGAAACCTCTTATGGGACTACACTGGATATGAGAGTGACCCATGAGTCCCATCTCCAAAATGGTCTAGGTTAGTGACTCACATAGAGTATCTAAAATATTCAAATGGGTGGAATTTCTCTCATATATCTTAGGAACATAATAATAAACCTCAAATCAACACCCTAATATAAAATAAACTAAATACACAAATATTAAATAATGCATGATATGTCATAAAAATATAAGTAACTAAATAAAATACTTAATAAAAGTTCTAAGAAGTGACTTTACAACTGACCCTTAGCTATAATCTAATATTACCAAGATAGGTCACCAAACTCTCCCTCAAAACCTAAAAAATGTTTATATATATAAGGTTCATCATAACATGTATACTCTCTAAGATCATACTTAAGGCTTATTTTAAAAACATAGAATTAACATAATAAAGCTTTAATGAAAAAAATAACAGAACCAGAATGCACATATCGGTTTACCTATAACATATACTCTCAAAGGATAAATAATTAACTAACACATGCAATTATAAAAAAGAAATACCAAGCATATAAAATAAAGAGTTCCATGTGACCACTTACCATTTCTTTTCTCTCACACCCTAACATCAACTATCTTATTCTCTCTATACCTTCTTTAGTTAAGTCAAAACACACCATACTAGTCCCACAACATTTGATGTGGGTCGAACCACAACCCTGCCTATCCCAACCAATTTTAATGTCTCATATTACATGTTGTGATCAGTCGAAATAGTCCATAGCTACACTCACCTTACGTATAACATGTCCACATCTCTATTAAACATCACATCCTCATCACAAATCCATGTCTGTTTGATATTCTGAACATGAAGGACATCAACCACATTACATCAAACTATGAAATACTGCCACTAAGTATTATCACCACATACACATAACCAATCCACTGGACTACAACTGGTATGGAGATTGGGGAAGAGGGATTATTCAAACATCCATTCCCTTAAAAACCAAGATTTTTAGAGAAAACACATAAAACCCAATACACATGAACATTGTTAAGTTTATCCGACTCTGGTGGGGTGTATATGAAATAATAGTAAAATATTAAGATAATAAGAAATATAAAAACCCAACCCAATAGATTCACACTAATGAATCCTTAATAAAGGTCATAAAAATCACCACATCTTCATCTTCATACACCACCAAAACTTCCAATTATAACCCCATAAACTATTAATACATTTTATATAGAACAACCATAAAAACATTCTTGATTTTCCATCAATACACAATACTTATATAGTAACCCGAAATTCTTAAACATAAAAATTACATATTAATATTTGATTATTAATTACATAAAATAATGATCTAATTCAAAATCATATAGGTCTATTAACTTTTAAATCATATATAGATAAAAAATGGTTTATAAGTGAACTATATCATCATTCAATAAATTCTTAAAAACAAAAACCAATATTTGACATATAAAACTTAATAACTTTCTTCATAACATGGGCAAATGAAGCATAAGAAAGGGTGAGATTAGATTCTTAGTTAGGGTAAGAAAGGGTCAATGATCCTATAAGCATAATATGAACATAAGGCCATGAGAAAATGAGAATAATATTTAAAAACCATACCCTGCATATCAAAGATCATAATAATGAGTCATGGAATAAATACCGGGAGTTCATAAGACATGAATCTTAAAGGAATCAAAATACATAATCCAAAATAACATAACATTGGCATAATACATAGATTTTTGGCTTATAAATGTGCATAGAAAATCATTTCCTTTATAGTCAATGATCATTTCCAAGATCTTCATTATAGAATTGGTTCAACCCCCAAAGCATTTTATTATTAAAGTTTCACTCCAAAAACTATGATAGTGGGAAGAGTCCCTTAATGAACTAGGTTCATTCCCCAACCCAATCCAATTTATTTCATGAGATATTGATCACTACCCAATGCATTGGTGGAATATATAGTTCTAGGCCCCCCATCACATAATAAAAATCATACAGATGTTTTCCATAAGATTACAAAACATTCGTAATGTCATAAATCATTAAAAGTAATGATTTTCATAAGTATTTCATCATGGAAAAACTGATTTAAAAAAAATATGTTTCATAAAAATTTCATCAATTCATCATATCAGAAACCATTTAAATGGTACGAGTTTCATAAGAATTTCATTATGGTAAGACCCATAGAAAAGAAAAACGTTTCATAAAAATCTTATCATTAGAATCATAAACCATACGTTGAAAGGATAAGGATGGTATCATTAGATTATATCTCTAGTAAATCATAAGTAACATCCATGGTTGTTTTTTTCAATTAATATAAATACCATAAAATGATAATTAAAACATTCTTAAGGAAAATGCCCTTTCCATTTTGAAATCACTCCCTTAAAATATAAAAATTTATAAAATATTGAGGAAAACATTTTCATTGAAAATAAACTTAAAAACCTGTAAATGGAGTTTCAAAAAATTGAGAGGTTATGATGACTAAAAATTATAATCATCCTCTGTATGTTAAAACAATAATTCCTTTCCCATTTTTGGTATAGTGTTAAAAATACCTCATTTGAAAAATGATAAAAAGATTTATAATATTTTTTATTTTAAAAATTAAAACATGGGTAAAAATCACTTTAAAAAATATTTTTTTAATAGTAAAAACATTCTTGAAAACGTTTTTAGAAAACATGTATGTGGAAGTGAAAGGATTTTCGAACGAAGTGTGAAATAAAGTCAATTTTTCATTGAAAGAATTCTTTTGGACTATTGAGTACATAAAGGGAGGAAAATGAAAGGAAAACATGTAATTTTAGAAAATAAATATAGTATAATAAAAGTCATGAATTTCTTGAGAGACATAGTATAATATTTCATCATTAGAAGCATAATCATAAACAATCTTGATAAAAAATGAGATTGTATCATAAAACCCTTATCACTTCTGTATTTTTTGAATCATAATACCCATGAATGAAAAAAAATATATCGATATGTAAATCCAAATAATTATAATAATAATAAATGAAAAATACATTCAAAGTCATTTTATACACCACATAAAAGAAACAAGTGGGGTATAAGGCCTGTGTCCTACATAAATAAAAGTGAGATGGAAATACCTTTCCTCAAGTATCAAATTTTTTCATACATTTTCAATACTATTTTATAATAAATATAAGTTTGTTATAAATCTTTTTCATAACCATAATATCATTAAAAATATCAATTACTTATAACATTTTGTCACATATTTATTAACAATTCATTGTTAAAATTACTATTTTTGGTAATAACTGCTTCGAGTTTCTTTTATGATTTGTTTCAAGATTATTAGACATTTTAATTTGATCATATTTACATGATACAAAGTATTTTAATTATTATTATATATATATATATCATATATTAATTATATATTTATTTATATAATTCTATAAATTTTATAGGTAGAAAATTAATTACACCGTTCATGGCGACGGTAGAACATATGCGCGCTTGAACCCTGTTTTCATTTTGGTGAAGGTTGGAAGGAACGAAAGGTAAATATTAATTAATATTTAAATAACTATTTTAATATAATATATGTCATATTTATTCATTAAATATACTTTTATCACCCACTATTTCGAAATAACATGAAAAACATAACATATCGCTTTAGGGAGGCAGTAATCCACACGCACCCCTGAGTGACCTTATCATTTCTTGATGGATTGTAGGTAAGAAGGTAAATGTGATATTATAATTATAGAATTAGAATTATATAATACATGTCATATATATAATTTAAATACATTATTATATTCACCCATTAGAGGTGGTGATGCAAAACGAATTACATCAGTTCACAAGGCTGTTGTAGGCCATACTCACGATCGATGGATTCATTTCCCATTTGATAGAAGAATATATAGATATAGGTTATTACATTAACATAATGAAATTTTTTTATATGTTATATAATTATGTTTTTATATCATAATATTTTAATAACATTTTAATGGGGAGGAAGAAGAAATAAAACACAGTCACTCAGTTAAGAACTACACCTCTTCTTCGAATAACCTCTTTAGGTTTAAACCAAAAATTCTTAGAAGGGTTTACTAATCAAACTAATTACTATAGGTATTGTGGAGGGAAGAATATAATGTATTTTGGTAGGGATATTATTAACCAATTGAATTGTTATGTTCTAAGAGTAGATGAGAGTGAGTGCCTTTTTATAAGTGGGGGAGATGACACACTTTTAATTTTTTAAAAGGAAAAGATATACCCACGTTTTACAGACCCCACAAGGCTAAAATAGGGATATTTAAAGAACATTATATGTGATAAGGTAGACCAATGACTGAAAAATAATAATTTTAAAAGTTTTTAGGATATTTTAAACCTTATCTCCTTTGTTTAACCCTCAGTAAACCTATTTTAACCTTAACCACATTAATTAAATTTTACTATATCTAGTATTTATTAAGAAAAAAAATTAAGTTAACATAATTATATAATATTAATTATGATGAATCAAAATATTGAATTGATTATAATAAATTCAATTCATATAAGTGGTATCATTTAATTTAAAATTAAACCTGTAGATGCGATGAAATATAGTTTTTCCAAAGAAAACATTTCCAAAAGTATGAAATGGTTTTATAAAAAAATTCAACATGAAATTGATTTCAATGAATTCTATTGGATTAATAATAATATAATTGAACTAATTTTACTTTTATAACAATATTAAAAAATGTAACTCTATAAATTATTTAACTAAAATACATCTTTTAATGAAAAAAACATTTTTTTACCATTCATTGAAAAATTTATCTCTTCAAAAAACGTTCAAAAATTCACTCAAAGATAATCTTCACATTATTATTTAAAAAAAGATAGAATTTTTTCAGATAAATTTCATAAAAGTTAAAAAAATTAATTTTATTATTTTCTCACAAAAGAACAATAAAATTCATTTTTATTGAAATTTTCTTTTGAAGAATATAAAGACTTTAATAAAAATTATGTACTTATTTGTCAATATATTTCCTTTATGTAAAATAATTAAAATTAATTTATAAAATTTGGTCATTCTTATCCCTTCCACAGTGTTTAACATCTAGGTTATAATAGTCATATTTAAATTTTAAAATAAATATTATGTCCTGGTTTATTAAAACTTGATATTGTGTGTAATATAATATATTAAAGAAATTAAATTTATTTTAAAAAATATTTCATAAAATCTAGGTGTGTTACATTATAATACCCTTAAAATGATTTTTTTCTTTAAATTTATTTAATTTAATATAAATAGTTGAGGATATATATTTCTCATATTATCCTATGGTTCCCACATGACTTATTCAAGGTGGTGTTTTCTGCGCAAAACTTTGACTAGGAAAGTGGTCTTGTTTCATAGTGTATTCTCTCTATGATCCAAATTCTCCATAGGTTATTATTTATAAGAAATATCCTGATCTAATGTCATTACCTCTATTTTAAGTACATATCATGGATCATGAGTATACTTCCTCAGGAGAGATATATGGAACTCATCAGATACTCAAAAGAGGTTTGGTGGAAGCATTTATCAATAAAAAGTCATCCAAACTCGATCAAGAATCACTAAAGTGAATATATACCTATGGATCATATTTGTTTTATTACCAAATATAAAAAAAACTTATACCAAGGGTAAAATCATTAAAAAATCCTCTCACCAAATTAAAACTCCAGATCAGATAAAAAATTGTGTGTATAAGATTTCAATCGACTCTGAGTTTCAATGATGTGTTGTTGAATAAATATATGTTTGTATACCATTTACCTAGATATCTCAGGTCTCAATAGATTTATTTTTCCAAATTCATGGCTATATATTGTATTTCTACACTTCTATCTATATAGGGATTCATAATGGAAAATATGAATGATTAAGTGAAGGCTATTATTATAATACAACTCAACTATAGGAAGATATTGATCCCAAACACCTTTGAAATCCATAGAACAATATATCATTGTTTCCTATACATTTTAAATGGTTCCATTAGATTGAATATTTTCTTGAGGATGATATGTAGTGATGATACTCAACTCCATATCTAGATCCTGCTAAAGACTTCTCAAAAACTCCATGGTAAACCATAGTTCCCCACCCTATACAATAGAATGTGGTACTCTATAAAACGTTACCACATTATTAATGTATATCATTGAAAGATGATGTAAATAGAAATCTTATTTGATAGTGATTAAGTGTGCTCACTTCATAATGCGATCGACTACAACCCATATCACATTATTCACTTTACATGTTTTGGGGCTTCTAATGACTAAATCTATAGTGATGTTTTCCCATTTCCATTTTGATATGGGTAACAGTTGTAGCACCCCCTTATAATTTTGTCTTTTAATTTTGACTTTCTGACATTCTAAGAAAAAAGATAAAATATTTAATATATATATCATCATGCCATCCCACTAGAAATATACTTTCAAATTGATATACATATTTTTTACTTCTAGAATAAATAGAGATGAATAACTATGTGATTCCTCTAATATATCATTCTATAAATCTGTTATAGAAAGAACATATACAAGGTTACTCAATCTTATTGTTACATCATAATTATGGTTAAACTCATGAAAAATTATAATCTTCTTCTATAACACTACATATTCTTTTTATGCCTCTTTATGGTTGAAAACTCAATTGAGAAAGGCAGTATTTCTCAATTTCCTTCAATATTTCCAAATACATCCTTTTTAAATCCATAAATATTAGACTATTTGTGAACCTTATCAAAGATAAACTAGCACGATCATTTCAACTCAAAGAATCATCCACCTTGTTCTCTTTCCAAAGGTGGTAATGTGTTGATTAGTAATAATATTGAATCATTTACAGACATATTTTCTAGAAAAAATTCAAATTCTTCTTTGTGAATATATAATTTATAGTTTTATGATCAGTATATCTATTAAAAAATTATCTGTAAAGATAATACATCCATATATTTAATGAAACAATTACTATAGTTAATTCCAAATAATGATTTGGATATTTTTCCCATGAAGATTGAATTTTAATGAGGCATAATCTATAACCATATAATTTTGTATATGAAATCATCATAATCTTTTCATCGATACATCAATATAGGTTAAAAACCCTTCTCCACCACAGGGTATTGTAATCATAGGTTTGATTTCTAAGCTTCTCATCTATTCTCTGAAATTTAATTCACATTTATTTTTTCTGAAGAAACTAGGTTCCCTTCCAAGTTAACTTAGTGAATTAATTTGACAGTGATGAGAAATTATATACAAACCATAGATAATATCCAAAAACCCCCTAAAATCTTTAGAACATAGTCACAATGGTTGGTTTGGTCCAACGTTTAATAGGCCATGTCTTTGACTGATCCTATGATATACCCTCTCTTGAGATATATGACCCAAAATATAAAACACTTTGTAGCCAAAATTCATAATTTTTAAAATTTTAACACAACATATCCTAACTTAGGGTATTTAGTACAATTATAAAGTTATCTTCATGATTTCTCTTTCTATTTAGATATATTAGAATATCATCTATAAATAGTACCACAAGCTGATCATGGAAATATATAAATATTATATTCACGAAATCCATTAATATAGTGAGAGAATTAGTAAGACCAAATGACATCACTATATATTCATAGTGTCCAAACATTTTAGGGAGTTTTTTGTTGGGTATATCATCCTTATTAACCCTTAATTGATGATATCCAGAATGATGGTCAATATTAGAAAAATATTGAGATCCATGTAGTTGGTCAAATACGTACTCAATATTGGTTAGATAATACATATTATTGAATGTGAACTTGTTCAGTTCACAATAATCAATGTAGAGTAACATAAATCCTCATTTCTTCTAGGAAAAGTATAAGTGCACCTCAATGTCACAAACTTAGTTGATTAAATCCCTTATCAATATTATCGTCCAATGGCTTATTTAATTCATGTGACTCAATCAGAGCCATTTTATATAGAGTGTTTAATATTTGTGTGTGACTGGGTATCTATTGTGAACTAAAATTCATAATTTTATAGAATAAAATGAAAATATTTTGAAAATACATCAATAAACTCTGACATAATTAAAATATATTCGATGTTGAGTTTCTACCAAACTATCTGAGATAAACACCCCTTTTGAATCGAAATCAAGACCCATATGATGGTTGTGATTTCCATAGAAAGTTATCATCACACAAATGTAAGATCATAGGTTTGTTTTAAATATAAAATGTGACTTTACTTTATATGAAATAGATGTGAGATTTATGTAGAGAAATAAAATCCATGCCAAATATAATATCAAATTCAACCCAATGAAGAATAATAAGATTTATAGGAAGAAAATTACAACAAATGTCAAATTGATAAGAATCATATAATTTTTATAAAATCATCAAACTGTTAGGGGTTTTTATTTCTAATTAAACATCTAATCATTGGGGATCAAAATTAACATTAATAAATAAATTTCATGATTTAGGGGAATTGATAAAACTATTATCATATAAGATACTTCAATATTTAATCCTACCTATCACCACCCATACTTTAGGTTCTATCTTCAGTCCCTTCATAAAAAAAAATATATTTAGTATAACAACAATACATCATTAATCAGAGTGAATAATCATAAAAATCCTTAATAGTATTTCTAAATCATGATATCATATTTTTTATGTATTAAACCCTATATACAACATAGGTTATTCATCTTCATCATCTATTCAAATATTTCATGATGGTTTTTAAAGTGTTTTTAAATTTCCAAAAAATATCATTTGGGTGTGTTGAATGAGGTGTGTAGAATGTACCATTTTCATGCACCCAGAAATGATATAGTCAAAACCCAATGTTCCCTTTTCAGAGTTATTACATCTATGTACAACTGTACAAGTTCCATATCCACTTATAGTATCTAAATAGAGACTTAATTTATTAAAAACCGCATGATACAACTGTACAAGTGCCATATCCACTATGGGTTTCACTAAAGTTTTTCTCATCATAGTTTACAAAACCTAACCAAACCTTACTTGGATACCAACTATATATACCCAAACTGTTCATACATAGATATTAAATCTTAATAGATGAATACTCATTGTATAACATAATGATCAATTCCAGAATCATGTAGGTTTGTTTACTTTGGAAACTTGGATATAAAAACAATTGGTTCCTAAGAGAAATACATTATCATCCAATAATTTCTTCATAAATAGTAACATTGTTAGACATTTCAAACTTAATTCTTTTATTTAAAACAAGGGGAAAGGAAACTCAATAAAGGGTAAGATCAGATTCCTCATAAGGGTAAAAATGGGAGATATCAATAGTCATATAATCATAACACCAGTATATAAGTATTATAATATAAGACTAACATTTGAAAACCATTCCCTTCATATAAAAGATCATAATCTTGAGTAATGGAATTAATATTGGTAGTTAATCCGATATGAATCATAAAGGGATTAAAGTACATAATCCATGAGAGTATAACATTGGCATAAGAAATAGATTTTATCATACACATGAGCATTTAAAATCATTTTCTTAGTAATCAAGGATTATTATAAATACCATCAAAGTTGAATAGTTTCACTCTCTAAACTATTATAGTAGTCAAGGTTCAATCCCAAGACTATCACAGTGGATAGGGTCCCTAACTGAACTTGGTTCACTCCCCATTCTAGTCCTATTTATATCATGATATATTTATTATTACACAATTCATTGGAGGGATATATAATTATGGTCCAACCACTAACATAATAAAAATAATACATATGTGTCACAAAATATCACAAAATATTCATCATATCCTGACCCATGAAAAGAAAAAGGTTTTATAATCATTTCATCATGGAATAACCAGTGGGAAATAATAGATTTTTATCGACATTCCATTAATTTATCACATCACAACCCATGGATAAGGTATGGTTTTTATTTGTATTTCAACATGAAATAACCCATGAAAAATAAATTAGTTTCATAAATATCTTTTCACAATAATCATAGACCGTCTAGAGAAATGATAAGGCTGGTATCATTAGATCATGTCCCCTATAAATCATAATCGACATCCAAGGTTGATGTTGTTAATTAATTAAAATACCATAAAAATATCATTAAAATATTCTTGAGAAAAATATAATTTCTATTTTGAAATTAATTATTTAAAATATAAATATATTTCTAATTTTATTGAAAAACGTTTCTTTGAAAAGTTTATTGAAAAATTTTAATGGATTCTTAAAAAATTGAGTTTTTATAATGATATAAAATTCCATTCATGCAATTTACATTAAAATAAAGATTCCTTTCACATTTTTGGTAAAACTCGAAAGTATATCATTAAAAAATGATAATAAGATTAATTTTAAACCATTTTTTTAAATTAAAACATGTATAATAATTAATTTAAATATTATTTTTATAAAATTGAAAATATTCATGAAAATATTTTTAGAATACATTGGCATATAACTGAAAATATTTATGATTGAAGAGAGAAATAAAGTTGTTTTTTCTTGAAAAACGTAATTTTGGACTCTTGAGTACATTAAGGGAGTAAAATTAATGAAAAAAAATCATTTAAATAAATTAATATGGTATAAGAACATTCATGAGTTTCTTGAGATATGGTGAAAAATATTTCATAACCATAAGAATAATCATAAATAATATCAATAAACAATGAGATTGTATCATAAAACCCTGACTAGTTTGGTAATTTTTGAATCATAATATCCATGAAGAAAATTACTTTATTTATATATGTAAATCATTATAATTTTTATAAAAATAAAAAAAAATACATTCATGGGTAGTATACACACCACACAAAAGAAAGAAGTGTTTTATTAGGCTTGGGTCCCACACAAATAAAAGTGTGATGAAAATCCCTTACCATAAGTGTTGAGTTTCTTCATAAAAATTTGAAACTATTGCATAATAAATATAGGTTTATTATAAATATATTACCAAAGAATAATCATATATATATATATATATATATATTACCACATATCATTTACTTATAACCTTTTATCACTTGTTTATTAATAATTCTTTATAAAAATAACTATTTCAAGTAAGAATTTCTTTTTTTTCATGTATGTTTTGGTTATGTAGTTTTGATATTTGTAATTTGATCATAGTTACATAATATATAGTTTTTTAATCACGATATAAGTATAATATAAATCCATTATATATTTATTTTTATCAATATGTAAAAGTTATATATTGAAAATTAATTACACCGTTAATAGAGATGATAGACTGTGCATACACATGAATACTATTTTAATTTTTTTGATGGACAGAAAGAAAGAACGATAAATTTTCATTAAACTTTATAGAATCATTTTTATATAATATATATAATATATATTCATTAAATATACCATTATTACCATCTATGTCAAAATGAAATGTAAATCATATCACCTCGCTTCATGAAGGTGGTAGTCCAGACATATGCATTAGTGAAGTTATCATTTTTCAATGGATTGGAAGGTAAGAAATTAGATGTGATATTATAATTATAGAAGTATAATTATTTAATAAATATCATATATAGAGTTTAAATACATCATTATACCCACCCCTAATTGGTAGTGATGTAAAATGAATTATATCAGTTAATGAGGCAGTAGTCCGCCATATACACGATCATTGATTTCCTTTCCCATTTGATAGAAGTGGACATGGATATAAATCATGAAATTAATATAATAGAATCTAAGTAGATGTAATATACTATTTATGTTATATCATAATATTAGAATAACATTTTATGGATGTGGAAGAAGAAATAAAACAAAGACGCTCAGTTAAGAAAAATACCTCTACTTCGGACTACCTCTTTAGGTTTGCACCAAAAGCCTTATTAGGTGGGTTTAATAATAAAAATAAGAAATTTAAGAAATGTGGAGGAAATTAAGGATTTTATTTGGGTTGATAATTTCTGAATAAAAATTCTTTTAAAGTGTGATGATAAGAGTAGATGGGGTACCCTTTCAAAAGTGGGGGAGAGGACAGATTTGGAATTTTTGATATGAAAAAATAGACACACATTTTACACTCCCCAAAAGGGGAAAAAATAGATCATTATAAAAAATTATATAATTTAATGTATAAATTTTTCTAGAAAAATGAAATTAAAAAAGTTTTTAGGTCATTTTAACCCTGATTACTTTAGTTTAACCCTTGGTAAACTGAATTTAACCATAACCATAATAATTAATTTTCATTATTTTACTATTCATTAAGACCCAAAAATAACTTGAACCTATTATAAAATATTAATTAAGATAATTAAAATATGGAATATATTTTATCAATTTTAATTCACAAAATAAGAATAAATTATTTTAAAATTAAACCCGCAGATGTGATGAAAAAATGGGTTCCAAAGAAAACGTTTCCATAAGTTTAAAAACAATTATATCGAAATTAAATGTGAAATTGGTTTCAATGACCCAAATTGGACTAAAGATAATATTATTGAACTAATTTTACATTAAAAACCTTATTATAACAAATTGGAAAATTTTAAATGCTTTAACGAAAATATAATGTTTTATAGAAAACTTTAATTTTTCACTATTCTTCCCAAAATTAATCTTTTCAGAAAACTCTCAAAAATTCGGTGTATGATAATTTTGATATATTGATTTATAAAATGATGTTTTTTGTCAATTTGTTTTGAAAAATGGGTAAAAATTAATTATTATTATCCATTTATTAAATAATAGTAAAAATAATTTTTCAGTCAAAATATATTTTCGAAGCATGTAGAGTCTTTACTAAAAATTAAGTACTTATTTATCAAAAAATATATTTTTTTATATAAAACAATTATAAATAATTTTCAAAATTTAGTTATTCCTATTCATACATTCATGTTTAATGGCTAGGATATAATGGCCATATTTAAATAATAATAATATTATTATATTGCGGTTTATTAAAACTTAGTATTATGTGTAATGTAATCCATCGAAGAAATTATATTTATTTTAAAAAAAATTATTAAAATCATACGGTGTTAAAAGTTTTTCCATTTACAGATTAATTTTCAACAACCATATTATATTATGTAATTTTTCAGTTCCCTATATAATGAAAAAATATTTAAGCCATCAACCATAATTTATTTCAGCTATTATCCATCTATTGAGGCCAAATTATTTCTTTTATTACCACAATTTGAAATTGATTCTAGTCATACCCATTTCCATGTTTATTACTAACAGTTATATTTCAATACTGTTATGAAATAGAAAATAATAACACATTAATCAACCATTCCATCATTATATAAAATCCCTTATTTCCCCCTTTCTTACTCTGAAAAGGTATCTACAAACTTGGTCCACAATCCCCACAAATAGCCCTACCATTGCACATATTCAACCATCCCTACACATACCAACCAAATGAAACCCTACTTCCCAACATGTTCCATATTCTTGAAACCAACCACAAAAACTTCACAACAGAGTGCACATAATCAAAACGTCACAACAAGCATTTAACATCACATATAACCCAATTTTATCTTTAACCACTTCCACGATTTCCACCTTAAGTCATGATTCTATATTAACTCACCTTAAATTACATGAATAGCCACAAACTAATTTATATTTTTTATATAGTCAGTTTATAACCATATTTACATTATTAGTATTTAATGAATGGTTATTAAGACCATAAGTTCTCATGAAAAGCTCTCAATTAACAAAAAATATTGATTTTCCGTAATATCAGAAAAAGGCATCAATGACATTAGAAATTTCATCTAAATGACTAAAACACATATGATACACCCATTTAACATCAATTTATTTATGTATAAATCATTCTATTCATTAACAAAAATATATACCATCCACCCAAATAAAGAAAAATCATTCTAGTTCCACATTATTTCCAAAATAAAAGCAATTTCTTGAACCCCCATACTCTAATGAGTCTTTTAAAATACTATACAAGAGAAATACTTGGAAGGGATGAACATAAAGATGTAATAATGAAAAGGAATCCTAAATATTATAGGAAAAAATAATTTCTATAAAAATTACAACCTAAAACCATTAAAACAAACCTCCTAATTTTATATGAGGGAAAAATTGAAAATAAGAAGAAAAAAGAGGAAAAAAACACAGATCACCAATAATTAATATCCCATAGTTGAGAATCAATACCAAGAAAGGACTTTAAAATATCTCCCTAAAAACAATCCTGAATCACCCTGGGGATAAGGGAAATAAAAGAAAAATAATATAAGTAGAAGGAGATTCTAAATTTATTACCACAATGGAAAATATAAAAAAATGTGTCAAGGGGAAGTGGCCACACTAAAATAGGTTTTAGTTATATGAATATTGAAAATCATGATTTAGTCAATACTCAGATCTAATAAAACTGGAGTGGAACCCTAAAATAATGATAATATTAATGTTGTAGAATCCAAAATCCCAAACCTAACCAAGATACAAAATAAACACCATGATAGAGGGTCCCTAAAAATGGAAAAGACCAAGATATCATTCCAAATAATCCACTTTTACCATTTTCCCAACCACACGTCAGGGTATTTCATGTAAAATTAATAAATTTATGTGGCAGAAGACCACACCACAACCAAACAACCATGCTCTAACTACACTTTAAAATAGAGGAACAGGAAAATCGGCCTCCCAAATTCCCGTGCCATAACTATTATCACCATACCATAACCATACCTATAATAAGGTGTTAAAAATGTATCACACTATTACCCACTACAAAACAAACCCCCAACTAACATTTTGGTTTAAAATATTTACATATTTATATAATCTAGTAAATACTATATTCAACACCCAAAACACACAAAGTAATGGTATAGAAAGATTTGGTTCTTTACAAGACACCACCTATGAATCCTTCCATTGCTAATGAATGCCTAGGGAATTATATTGTGTAAGGTATTATTTTTATTATATTCAATATTGTCTTATTATTTATTTTAATATAGTGGAATCACATTCCTTTATATCATATAAACTTATGTCTTTTTCTAAGATTAAAATGGAAGTAACCTCCTCTTATATGAGTCTTGACACCCTTTTGGGAAATATAATTGATTAAACAAGTGTTTATATATTTTTTATATAGTGGTATTGTTTTTCAATAATTTATGAGATCTCATAGTTCTTGTAGTAAAATATTTTGACATAATTTTGGGCACGGATTAGTTAGCCTATTTTTAATCCTCTATTGGCTGTTATCATAGAAGAGTTTAACTCTAGTACCCTACTAACTTTCAATATATTATCCAAATGGATTGGGAATTTCATTCCAATCGAGTGATAAGTAAAAAAGGATATATTAGTTTTATAATAGTTAATATAATACGCCTCATTCATGTATTAGTGGAAATTTTGAAGTGTAGGATTTTACCACCAGTTGTGGATCATAATCAATAAGTTTCTATAATTATTTTATAGGATTTTCTCTAGAACATAAAGTAGAATTCACCATTGATATCTCATCCATAATAAAACATGTATATCTTAAAAGTGCAGCTCTTATAGGTGTATTGTAGAACTATATAAATATCTTAACAAAGAGATACATTAGTAGCAGCATGTCGATCAAATAGATAAATATACAAACATGTATGAATCTAAATTTCATATCATTAGATAAATAGAGACAATGAGAAAATAATATTATCAAACCCACATCTACCATTGTTTATAAGAAGAAAATATTAGTATTTACCAAAACTCAGGAATTACTTTTGGTCAAATATCTCTATAAATATCACATGAAAGATCATGATAATAATGACACTCTTCGTGATTTGAATATGAATTTGAACACTCACAGAAAATAATTACATCATTTAGAAGTATTAATTGTATAATATTTTAAAATGGTTCATCTAATTTTTCTTTAAAAATCATTAAAATATATATTTAATATAGAGAGATTGTTTCTGAAATCATAGAAATAATCCATAATTTCAAGACTCAATTGTTGACTAATTCAAATTTATGATTTCTTTGTATATTGATTGACTTGAAAAGTATAATTGAAAACAAATATATTATCTCTTAAATTATAGGGTTGCTTCCAACATTAGGGTTCCTAATAGATACATTCACTTCAAACTTTGGGCACAAAAGTATAGTTCCTTACCAAAAGTAGGGTTCACAAACCGTACGTTCTACTAAAAAATGTAGGCTATAAACTATCATAATATAATAATTATAAAAATGTCTTGAATAGATAATCATGGAGAAATCAAATAATAATACACTAGATTAAAATATAAAATACTTTCAAAATAAAAAATTTACAATAATCATTATCCTAAAATCCACTTAAAGTACCTTATTTAGTAACACAAATGTGGGTGTCTGTGGGAATCAGAATAAAAAAAATTAAATTAATGAAATTGTTAGAACAACAAATTCACAAGGAAAAGATCTAGAAATAAGCACCGTGATGTCCCTTTTTAAACTAATACACCAAAATTGGAGAAAAATGTTATGATACAATTAAGTGAATCTATGGTGGATTTTCCATCTTGAAGAACAAAATTATTTTATGACCATCTCCCTCAAGGTTGTAGGAACTACCAGATTCCCAAGAAAATTAAATAAGTAAAAAATAATCCCAATAGGAATCTTCAAGGATCTCCCCACCATCGAGTCTCTCTCAAATTATTACTCAATCTGCATTAGATACATAGGATTCCTTCACATGATCCATGAATGATGGGATGATATTGATGGGATATAGGAGTCCTTCCCCATGTTCCTCAACCACATGTACATGTATTTCATCTTTAAGGGACATGAACATTTATTTATAATTTTCCTCTAGCTCTCAATGAGGGTAAATATTTGTTCTTTTTATATAAATTACTCACCATATCACCTTGTCTCCAAAATTTAGCACCATGCATAATGTTTTTCACGTGTCATAACTAAGGAAGTAAATTTTAGAAAATATATGTGAGATTCAGTATAATGAAATATATCTTGAAGCTGAGGCATTTTAGAAGGAGCATCCTATATAAATCATTAATAAAAGACAAATATTTTTGTGGGGATAACTTTATTCCAGACATTAATGTTAAGTGGAAACATAGAAAACTCTTGGATGAAACCTATGAGTGTGAAACTAAAATCAATAGTCAATGGAAAAACTTATTTCCTTAGGAAGATAATTAAATTTTCTTAAGGATGAGCCTGATGGTGGGGATTTTATAGAGATATTTACCTATAGACCCCTGTAATTATTAATTATTTCACCTTTCAATTTAATTTTGTGTAAATTTTAGGTTGAATATGAGTTAATAAGATATTAGAGGAGTTTTTAGGAAGGGGGAAGGAGAGGGATAATCCCCTATTATGTCTGGGGACTATTGGGTTATTATAGGTTATGGAACAAGCGCACAATGGGGATTATAAAGGAATGTGGTTCCTAGGGTCTTGGGGATTCTAGTTTAGACTAAAATGTCACTTTTTATTTTATAGTGAGTACCCAATAGGATCTTAGAAAAATTCAGTTAATAAGAGATAATTTTGTCTTTTTAAACCCCCAAACTAATCAAGTTATTTATACCTTAATTATTTTACCCTTATTTATACTAGGAACCACATATATAAGATCAAAAATTATTTTACTCCTTATCTCTATAGATTCATTCTACATGTTTAACCTAGGGATCCCTGTTTGGTCACAAGAGTTACACTTGAGGTAAATACCCAACTCACCAATATTTCCCTTAATTCCTCAATTTTCACAGCAATCGGTGTACAACACATCTCCAAATATTTAGGTCTTGTGATATTTTCCCACCTATTAAATCTTCTCTAGGTATAGAAACTATGAAAGGTTATCATTAGGGATATTATGGAATTTCCTTTGTTGATAAATTATCTTCCATAAACCTAATAGAGAAACTATGTAAACTAATTGGAAGGTGAACATATTCTCCTTATCGTATTATATTATAGTTGGGTTAAAAATAGTTTGGATGCAATTGAATATAATGTAAATTAGATGTTTGAAATTGATAAATTATTTCATGCCTTACTTTATATAGATCACATGAAGTTTCACTAATTTATGCTGATATTTTCCTTGTTGACATGATCATGTGATAGGAAACAAACTCATTTTTGATGGGTTAATTTCTCAAAATGAAAAATAAATTGAAATTTATAAAAACCTATGAAATGGATGTATACATCATGTATTTAATGTTGTCCTATATTAATTTTAAAAAATTTAAAACCTTTTCATGTGTAGTATACTATTGATGATTTCTTTATATGAGTGGTTATTATGTTACCTATTATGAGTAAATATTTTCTATGATATTGTTGACTTATATGGATGTTATTTTGATATAATTAAATTCTATTTCATCTCAATAGAAATGTGTTATGAGAATGGATCTAAATTCAAAGAATTTATCATACGTAATTTTTATCTTCCTATAAAAAATTAATAAAAGGGTAAAATGTGTGGGAATAAAAGGTTCCCAAGAATGCTTTTCTTTGAATGAAATAATATTTCAGAACATGACAATTTTATACCCCTTTTACTATTCCCTAAGGGAAAAGGTAAAATATTTATTTGACTCAAGTATACATGATATCCTATCCTTTATATGTAATAGATTTTGTACCTATATTAATTTATATAAATTCAGTGGGAAATACTACAATATTTCCATGTCCCACTCATCTTAGACACCAAAATGAGGCATAAATCAAGCATGGAAGGTATAGATCCTTTTGATAAAGGGATGTAATTTAATGATTCTATATTGTTATCTTTTAGTTATGCTATTTATACTCAATAGATTTGTTTTTATTCAGCATAAAATATCTATTTTGATAGGTTATTAGAGTGGTGTTGGTGACCTCCCACTAGGTATGTTTTACTCATACACTGAATGTTCCTTGTTTAGATACATGCATATACTTTTGTTTCTAATTCGAGTAGTGGTAAATTAACTATATATGAGATCTAGTTAGATATAGTGTCTTGGAGTTCATGTGGTAATGTAACACCCTGATATTTTATAAAATATTTCTTTTTAAATAATTTTATTTCTGTGATGGCTTGTATTACATGCGACAATTAGTTTAAAAAAACCATAATACACTATTAAAATACTATTATTTAATGTAACAGTTATAACCTAGCCATTAATTTGGATGTTCTAAACATGAATAACTAATTTATAATAGACACACACACACACACACACACACACACACATATATATATATTTACTACTAAATATAACTTAATTGACAAATTATTAGTAAATAATCATTTATTTTTTAATAGTCACTTTAATCGTCAAAAATACGTTTTCTCCAAAAATGGTTTTTCTTGTTAGTAAATATTATTATTAATTTTTAAAAGTTGAAAAAATGTATTTGAAAAAATTGATATCATTTTTGGATTAATCATCTCAAAATTAACTTTAGATGAATTTTTTAGAATTTTCTAAAAAGATTGATTTTTCAATGAATAATGAAAAATAACGCTTTTTTCTTAAAATTGTACTGTTATTTTTAAAGTATATATAAAGTAAAATTATATTTTTTATTATTAAAATATAATTAGATAATTTTTGTTTAAATAATTAAATTATGGGTTTGAAATTTATTTTATACAACAATTTTCTATAAAAACTTTATATATTTAAAAAGGAAAGTTTTCTGAAAAAATGTTTTTTCATAGCATTTTTCTTGTTTTATTTTATGTTAAATTATAAAAAATTTGTCTGGTGATTTTTTTGAATGGATAATAAATTTGGAATAAGTGAGCCTGGATTTAGTAAATGGGTCTATTTTATTTTTGGTTAATATGAATAGTAAACTTAGTAATTTCTATTACCATGATAAAGTGTAAAGCTCATAATTAAAGGTTAAAAATAAAATGATAAGTACTATAAATTTACCTTAAAACATGAGTAAATATTATTATATGACTATATCACATCCATAATCATCCCATGTTTGAATTTATAACCTTTTGGGACCACTTTGATGAGAGCATGGCTTTTATAAAATTTTATTTAAAGAAAGTCAAACATATAACCCTCTATTTTTTAATAACTAAAATATTTTTAACATGGGGTTTATCAAGATGAAATTATTGAATATAAATATTATTTTTAAAAAACATTATTTGACTTTATCATGTTAATTTTTTTTAAATTTTAGGGAATAAATAATTACTTTAAATGCCTACACAACGCTCATAGAGCAATTATTCAACTAATAGAAACATGAGATAAATGATATTAAACATAATAAAAGCATTATAATTTGAGATAATTTATATGATCAAAAAATTTAATATATGAAAATGATATTTATGGATTTATTAAAATATATTTTTTAAATTTTTATTATCGATTTAATTATATTATATTCAAAGTAATGAATAGTGTCAAAATTAACAATAATGATGTTTTATGAAAATAATATTTTGTTAAATTATATAAAAATCATATAAATATTAAATATGGAAAAATGGTATAATAAATAGTCTAAAGGTTCATCCCCTTTGAATTTATAGGCCATTTGGAAGCATTTGGATTTATATTAGTCTTATTATAAATTAATCATTTGAGTTAAATGATATTAAAAATAATAAAAGCATTATAATTTTAGAAAATATATATGATCCAAAAATTTAATAGATGAACATGAAATTTAGGGATTTATTAAAATATATTTTTTTCAAATTTATATCGTGTCTTGATGATATTAAATTCACTATAATGAATAATGTCAAAATTGACAATAATGATATTTTATTAAAATAATATTTTATTAAATTATTTAAAAATCATAAAAATATTATTTATAAAAAGGGGATAATAAATGGTATAAAGGATTATCGCCTTTGAATTTATAGTCCATTTAGAATCATTTGTATCTATACTTATCTTATTGTAATTTAATCATTTGAGAAATTCTAAAGTTACCATCCCCACAAATATAAAAGGGCCCTACAAACCTTACTTGTTTACACCACTTGGAGCATTCTAGCTCGAAAATCCACTACCAAATTATTTTTAAACTTTCATAAACACATTATGGAGGCTCTAGGTTTTTCAAAAGACCATTCCTAGATCCCTTAAGATGAGATCTAAGGGAGTTATCACAAAGAAGAGGTAATCACCCTAACTGATCACTTTCTTATTATAATATTTTTTAATATCTCAAAATTTATGATATTTGTTATAAAATAAGAACTTCAGTATCCTAAACATTTTGAAATATTATTATGACTATTAAAAACCTCACCATACACCATATTTTTCATTAAACAACAAGTAAAAGTATCGCTCATGTGTATGTATGGATTACTGTCTCCACGTAGTGATACAATTAATTTTTCATCAATATATTTTATGGATTGGTATTATGAAGTTCTTAAATTTTATATATTATATTTATAAAATAATTTTACTTCCTAAATTTTGTTTTTAAATCTACCTTTTTACCTTCCAAACTTTTGAAAAACGATGATGTCACTTGTGCTTATGTGTGGACTACAACCTCCACGAAGTGATGTGATTCATTTTTCATTAAAATTTAACTAGGATGATAATGAGAATGGATATTTTGGTTATAAATGATATAAATGATATAATAATTAATATGAATGGATTAATGTTTAGTAAATTTTATTTCATTCTATCTTTTAAAAGGCGAATACAACATTCATGTGTACGTAAGACATTCCCTCTTGATGAATGGTTTAAATTATATTCTAGATCTATCATTATAGATACTTTAAAAAAAAAATATATAATGAATATATGTGATATAATAATCATGTAAATTATTCTGGTATATATTTATAATAAATTTAAATCTATTACACTAGATTTTAAAGATCTTTTAAAGGAAGTCGAGACTAAGTTAAGTGATTTCTGTCATAGTTTTATTTTTGTGGGAGACATACAATATTAAACACTTGTCTCATTTGATTGGTGTATATATGTCCCATGAATTTATTTTGTGGAACATATTAGGAATTTCATGGGGATTTATATATCCATTTATTTTTATTTCCTTAAAGGGGTAACAAATCAAAATTTACCAAAGGAGTACGTGTTTATTTCACAATCTCATTATTATCCAATATTGTTTATGTTTATGTCCTCATTGAGGAATATTTGTCTTCCTTTTCCATGTTTTATAAATAAAATCAAAAAAGTTTTTAGTATTATATTAAAATTTTTTAAAGTCATTTTATCCATGTTTAACTTTTCACAAATGGTTTGAAGTGATTTATTTTATTTTCCAAATGAGGTACTTTATGGATATTTCAGAAAAAAATATAGAATGAATTTTTTTAACCTGTACAATATGATTTAGGATTTTCATCACCATGAAACCTTAATTATTTGAATATTTCTTTAAAATTTAATTTCAATGAAAATATTTTTATTTAAAAGTGCACAATTATTTAATGAGAAGTGATTTTAAAATGGAAAATTTATTTTCCTCAATAAAATTTCTAAGTGATATTTTGAAATAATTTTCTATATAATATGATATAATTTTATATTAATTATACTTTATTGGGGTTATTATTTAATAATACCATCCCTATTCTTTCTTTGTATGGTTTATGTTTATGATTGAAAGATGAAATGTTTATGAAACCCATTTTTTCTCATGTGTTCTGATATGGTGAATGTTTTATGATATTGTGTAACAAATATGTATATATTTTTTATATGATGGATGAGACCTATATCACCCTATAATGCATTGGGTAATTTTGGGTAACTCATAAGGTAAATATTTAATGTGTGAACCTGATTTTATGTTCACAATTTTATGTACGGACCTTGCATTCATGTCCATTAGTTTTTGCATGGACATGATTGTCATGGATATAAGTTTATGCATGAGATTGGATTTCATGTTCATACCATCATGTATGGACCTGGTTTTAGGAACATATTTTTTTGAGGGCCTAATTTAATGCCCTTAACGTAATCAGTGCACTTATTTCTATTTATACAAGTTCATAAAGTTGTATGTTCATGTGAATTCTACAATTCCATGTAATTTTCCAATGTTATTATCTTATGGATCTTGTTATTTTAATATTTTATGATTAATATATTATGAACTGCTAAGATATATGTCATGAACTATATTTATAATCCATGATATATTTTTTCCACTTTGTATGTTTTTATATCATACCCTTATACTCATCTTATGCTTTCACGTGACCATAAATTGATATATCTCATGCTTTCTGTTACTAACCATTTGAGCCAACCATTTCTTATATTTACTTTATAAAGTAATAATGAATGATTTTAGTATGCTATGCCAATAAATATTACTATGAGGTAAGATATTTTCCATAGATGTTGAAGATCTCTCAAAAAATAATAAAACTGATATCTAATATAAAAAGACACTAAAATTATACGATCCACAACCATATTGCTTTGTACAATGTATTTAATAATCAAATATTAATTTGTAATATTTATGTATGAAAATCTTGGGTCATTATAGGTACATTTTTGGAAATATTAAAGGTTTATTTAAGAGATGATTTTGGTTCCATCCATGGGGTTCTCTCGAAGGTAACACTCACATGAGAGCCACTCTATGGGTTTCAAGATAATGTTTATTTCACCTAAATTTCAGGCATATAGATTTTTTCTTGTTCAATTATCTTTGATGTCTAATTTTTTTGATGTATGTTGATGTTTCTAAATGTCACTCTATGAGTTTTTATGATATAAATGTAACACCCCAAGATTTTATGTATAATATTATTTTTAATTTCATTGATGTCTTGTGTTGTACGCTACACCAAAAAGATCTTGCACTATACGCATCTCTAACTTGGCTTTCTTTACACGTAATCACGACCTTCCACGATAGCGTGTGTTGTACGCAATACCGAGTTTCACTAAACAACGATATGTTATATAAACTAGCCGTTATGAATAGTAATACCCACTTTTTGAAATTTTATATATTTTATCTTTTGAAATGGAATTTATTTTTGGATTCAGAATATCGAAATTAACGTAGGGTGAATTTTTGGTATTTTTCTGAAAACATTCAATTTTTGATGAATAGTGAAAACAATGGGTTACTATTTAAAAGATATATTTTTATTTAATTAATTATTTATTTTACTTAAATTTATTTTAGGTAAAAATTGATACATAATACCTATATAAGTTCAATGTAAATAATTGGAGTAATTTTATAATAATTTCAGATATATAAAAAGTTTCGTGAACTTCTTACCGTCTTTACCCACCTCCTAGTAGCATTTGTAATTGTACATAAAACTTAATTTTACCGCTTATGTGAGTTGAATTTTGAAAATCCGAGAGATACGGTTAATATCAAGCAGTAAAACATGGTTCAATAAGATAAAAATAATTTTTGGTGAATAGTAACTTTTTACTGTTATTTACCACGGTTAAAAGTAAATAGGGTAATTAAGGGTAAAAATAATATTATTATTACCCTAACACATGTCATAATTCTATTGGATAAGTGTAATTCGACCAAAAACAACCTTATGGATAAAATATTACCCTTTAGGTCCACTTGGATTAGATTAGGACATTTATTATTATTTTATTTAAAGAAGAGTTAAAATAGTTAAAATCAAAGTTTAATAACTAAAACATTTTCAATATAGGGTTATACATAAGATCAATTCGACAATAAATATTCATTAGAAATAAAAAATTATTTCATAAATAATGGTATTTATTTATAATTTCTAGACATTAAATAATTTAATTTATTTATGACACAATGATGATGCAGTAATTACCTTATTAATGAAATATTAACATAATTGATGTTATAAATACCAAATTAAATGTAATTTTAGACTTTTTATGAATTAAACTAATTTTATAGGTTAATATTACATGTTATTATTGATTTAATTAACTTTTTTCGAACTAATCATGCTTTTATGATTTTCACAAAAATTAAGTACCAAATAGTGTCAAAATTGACATAAAATAGTTTTTAAAACAAATATTATATTATTAATTGTTATTTTATTCCTAAAAATCTAAGTTTCAGAAAAATGACTTAGATAAGTATATATATATTAATAATGAACCACTTGGGGTTCGTTTGTCTTGTTATAGTAAGTTTTTTAACCATATAGTGTAAGAAAACAATAAGGCATGATAAAAGTTAAATTATTTAACTAAGAGTTAAATATAAATGATATGGATAAAATAGTAAACTAAACTTGTCTAAAACCTATTGGTTGAGAGTATTTCGACCCATCCCCACCTTAGCTTAGAAATAAATCAATTTTGAGCTATTAAAAACCGAATATGACTTTATTATAAAATAATATTTTAAGTTTTCCTAAGGTGCCCCTCTCCTCCCTTATAAAAAGGGCACCCCTTCTCTCTTCTCTTCACACCCTTTTGAGCCATGAAGCTCGGCCAAAACATACAAATTCCTCTTATAAAAATCTCTAGTTATATCATAGGGGTTCCGGTATTGTCAAAATACAAACTCTAGTTCCCTAATAATAAGTTTAAAGAGGTGCGTCGAGGAAGAGGTATTCGCTTCTACTGACTCTTTCAAGTTTATTTCTTCTTCTACTTCCTATTATTTAGTTGTTTCATTATAAATTAATAACATCAGTATTAATTATATAATGATATGTTATTATAAATATGAAATAACCCCATTTCACATTTGATCCATCCTACAGAAAACTCAATCACCACGCGTGCGTACGTACGTAATACCATCTCCACGCCGTGGTGTAATATGTTTTTCCACCACCACCTTACTTGGATAGGTATAATGGTGTAAAGAATAACTATATATGATTATTATAACATCATACTGATTCTAAGATATTATATCATCCACTCCAATTCCATTCAATAAATATGGGAACGACATCATCGCTCGTGCGTACGTACGGATTACCGTCTCCACAACGCAATGAGATTCATTTTACATGTTAGCAATTCAAGAATGATTATAAAGTATATATAATAATTAATCATGAATTATATGACATAATAATGATATTGTATTTATATATATATGTATGTCATCTACTTAGTTCCATTCAAGTCAATAAGGAAAGGAAAACAACATTCATGCATACGTACGGCCTACCGTCTCCATGAACGGTGTATTTCATTTCATTAATCTATCTATTATATATATATATAATGAATATATATGATATATAAATCATGATTTAAATTTTGGAAGTAAGTGAATCATGATATAAGTAATAATAATATCAATAACAACAAATCAAAACACATACGATAAATGAAATGATTTTACCCAAAACGCTGCTTTAAAATGGAATTTATAAAAGAACGAGTAATATAAAGTCATAAGTGAACCATTTATGATATCATAACAATGAATAATATTCTGTAATAATTAAATGACATTATTTAAATCATTATACAGGAGGTTCAGATACATACGAAGCATATCTGACATAAGGTAAGGGATAATTATTCCAATCTCGTTCTTATCTGAGATTGTTTATTTGTAAGTGTTTACTGAGGTTATTATTATCATCCATGTCCATGTTTTCTAAAAGTGTTTTTATGTATGTTTAAATTCCTTTTTACCCATTTTTTACTTTTACTACATGGTATTTAAGGAATATTTATTTTGTTTACGTTATGAGGTACTTTTTGACTTTTCCGGAAAAAGTATGAGAAGAATGTTGTTTTTAACTAATATAACATGAACAGATTTTTATGGTTTCATAAAGACTTATTTTTATAAAGCTTAATCTTCAATATTTCATGATATTTTCAAAAAAAAAATCCTTTTTTTTAAAAATTTCATGGTATTTTGTGAAAAGAAAAATGATTTCAAAGAAGGATATTTTCCTCAAGAATTCATTTCAAGTGTTTTTTCAAAACTATTTTCCATATAAGATGACATTATTTAGTATGATTATGTTTCAAGTATAATGTCTCTATGATTTACATGGTTTCAATGTTCTTATGATGAAATTATATCCATTTTTTTATATGCATTATGTTATGATTGGATGATGCTTAGGAAACCCATTTTATTCTTTGGGTTACGATGAATGATTTATGTTTATGTTGTGGCACACGTAAGAATGATTTCATTATGAGATGGGTGGGACCTATATCTCCCTCTAATTAATTGGGTAATGATTTATATCTCATGATATGGACATGGATGGAATGGTAAGTTAATCCGGTTCAGTGTTACAGGACTGAAACGAGGAGTGAACTTGATTCAGAAAGGGACTTTGTCCACTAAGATGGTTTTAGTAGCAGTGCCTTGGATACTATGGAAATCATAACATGTGATGAATGGTTTACACAATTACATATTTTATTCCCATTCTATTTTATCATGATTGGTGTTCCATTATGATATATTCCTTACATACTTCCAAGATTTGTGTCATTGTTCAAGATTTTGATGTTTAAATTTTATGTTCAAGTAGTTGCTTTCAAATGATTATGGATTGTTTTATGTTCTCTATGTTTTCTCTTATTGAGCATTTGAGCTCACCCTTTTTATGTTTTATTTTCCACAAGATATAAAGAATGGTTTTAGGAAAAAGGCAACAAAATGGGAAGATCTTTATGGGAGATGATGAAGATCTTTCTCAGTGATTAGAAGATTATGTTCCAAGTTTCCAAAGGCATTAAACTATTACAGTCCTTTGGTGTATGTTTTTGTTATGTATTAAGTATTTCGCAAAAGTAATGTAATTTCCATATACATCAAGATTTGGGTCTCTACAGTTGGTATCAGAGGCAAATGAGGTAGGAATGTATCCAATCCTTGGGAACTCTCACATGTGAGCGTTGGACGAAGCATGGCTCTCCGCCCAAGGGCTTCATGAGGAAATGGCTGCCACTGTGGATGGTGGTGTGTCCTACCCAGATGGTGTAACCACCCATGGAGTGCCCTGATAGGTATCAATTATAGTCCACTGGATGTAATTCCAGACCGCTACAGTTAGTATCATAGGAAAAGTTTAGTTAACCATTGGAAACTAGGATGCGAAAACTTTAGTGAAATCCTTAGAGATATTTATAAGGTATGTTTAAGGATGTCTCTAAGGTTAACTATACGTATATGTTATAGTCCCAAAATTACAATAACGATATTAGAATTAAACCTAAGATGTTATATATTGAAGGTACTCCTCCTTTAATTTTTTTTCCTAGCATGATTTTTGCCTCTCACACTATTCTTTTTCAGTTTTAGAAAATGGCTGGATACAAGATGATTCACGATAATGGAGGATATGGTGGACAATGGAATGATATTCTTCATGAGAAACCAAATGAAATGGGATTTGGATGTCCAAAAATCGTTATTATTCCTAATCAGCAATCTTATAATATGATCAATAATCTCAACTTTGGTAAGTTTCCCGACTCAACTAATAAGTGAAAGATGGAGTTTCACGATGATCATAGAGGAAAGAAAGTTTAATTTATCTCATTTAAATCATATGGGAAGAGGCATCAAGGATAATGTTTCAAAGGAACTGTAATATGCTTTGGGTGTGGAAGAGAAGGACACAAAGCCATTAAGTGCAAAGGAAAATGTTCAGTTAACACCAAGGACTAGGTTAATGGAATTTCTATGACATCAACAACGGTTATGTATTTTAAATGTGGAATGTACGGGCATTATGCAAACCAATTCCTTAAGGGAAAATCTCATGAAGAGAATCAACATGGTCGTATGGGTAGTATTTATGTGGATGATGATGTAGAGACTACAAATGATATGTGAGATGAAAGAATTGTTCAATCATGGTCAATGGTTTAAGAAGGTAGTGGAATGATTTGTGTTTATCAAGAGTTATGTTGTATAAGTAATGGTACTATGGAATAAAGACACATCTAAGGATTGTTACACTATTGTTTTTCCTAAATTATTTGATAGTATATGTTGAATGGTACTGGTAACCATGAAAGGTTATTAAAATATTTTTGGAAGGTAGATGATATGTGCATAAAGAAGGGATAAGGAGATAATGAAATGTTTGAAAGTATTAATGAGCTCCTAACTGATATAAGGACAAAGTGATATCATGGTTTGAGTATATATAATTTTTGGGATTTTATTATGTGGAAAGAGTTACCTTTTGATAGAATTCATGTTTTCACTATGGTTATATGATAATTTATGTTTCAAGAGAATACATGATTAAGGTATTCACATGCTTGGAATGTGACCAACAGGATATATCGTATGATATATGGGTGATAAATGATGGTATTCATGTTCTTGTTATATGACCTTTCAAGTAATCGTTTTCTTTATACTATGAGCTTGGACCAAAGTATTTTGGATAAGCCTAAAGATTGGAATGAATTATGCTAGAAATAAGATAATATTGTTTAAGGCTAGAAATTTTTTCGATATTACTGTAGGAATGTTATAATAATGTAGTTTTAGAAAAAGGGACAACCTACAGGATGGGAGACAACCCATCGCGTTAGACAAGGCTATGGGAATTGAACCCACAACCGAAGTGCGACAGGCCTTTATCGCCTACCACTGGCCTAGAGGAAGTCCCTGGTTAGTATAAATTAGTTTTAATTTATTAATTTGTATGATATATGAAGTATAAGTCCATTTTAGGAACTATATACAATTAATCGACTTATGTATATTTAATAACTTTTGCTAACCTTTTGTTTGAGACAAATGGAATGACCTATCATTCTATCACATGACCTACTAACACTTCACGAATGATAAATTCAACTTCATTTTTTTAAGAGATGAATTGAAAATTTTTCAAGGCACAAACAACGATGAGATTGTACCAAAATCAAGTAAGTAATTATTTTAATTCAACAATTCTTCAACATTAAGGAAATGATATTGAAATCCAAAAATGTTGTCTTAGTACTCTCATATCCGATGAATCAGATGGTACCTTAGATCAACACAAATTTATGGTTTTTTGATTATTGGATTTTTTATAGCCATGTTCTCTACCACTCTCCATTAGAACATGATGGTTAGATTTCTCTTACATATCCATATTTTCACCTATGTTCTCCTATTAGGAAACCCAGTGATTAGTTAATTTGGGTAACCGTTATGTTTCATAATTTAGTTTTTATTGATAAGTTTTGGTATTCCTTTTTTACAATGCGGGTTTCTATTAAAACTTTCAAGTAGTAAACCATTTATAACCCCGATGAATTTCAGGGGAGAAATTCATTTTAAGGGGGGTAGAATGTAACACCTGGAGATTTTATGAAAAATATTATTTTTAATTTCATTTATGACTTGTGTTTTAGGATACACCAAAAAGATATTGCACTACATGCATCCCTGACTAGGATTTCTTTACACGCAATCACGAACTTCCACGATAGTGTGTGTTATACACAATACCGAGTTTTACTAAACAACAATATGTTATATAAACTAGCCATTATGAATAGTAATACCCGCTTTTTGAAATTTGAAAATTTTATCTTTCGAAATGGAATTCATTTTTGGATTCTGAATATCGAAATTAGCCTAGGGTGAATTTTTGGTATTTTTGTGAAAACTTTCAATTTTTGATGAACAATGAAAACATTGGGTTACTATTTAAAAACAAAATTTTTATTTAAATAATTATTTATTTTATTTCAATTTATTTTAGGTCAAAATTGATACATAATACCTATATAAGTTCAATGTAATTAATTGGAGTAATTTTATAATAATTTCATATATATAAAAATTTTATTGAACTTTTCACCGTCTTTACCCACCTCCTAGGAGCTTTTGTAATTGTACACAAAACATAATTTTACCACTTCTGTGAGCTGAATTTCTAAATTCCGAGAGACACAGTTAATATCAAGGAGTAAAATGTGGTTCAATTAGATAAAAATAATTTTTGGTGAATATTAACTTTTGACTTAATTTAACACGGTTAAAAGTTAATAGGGTAATTAAGGGTAAAAATTATATTATTATTACCCTAACACATGTCATAATTCTATTGGATAAGTGTAATTTGGCCAAAAAAAACCTTAGGGATAAAATATTACCCTTTAGGTCCACTTGGATTAGATTAGGACATTTATTATTATTTTATTTAAAGGAGAGTTAAAATAGTTAAAAATCAATGTTTAATAACTAATAAATTTTTAATATAGGGTTATACATATAATAAATTCGACTATAAATATTCATTATAAAGATAAAACGATTTCCTACATAATGGTATTTCATTTATAATTTTTATAAATTAAATAATTTAATTTATTTATGAAATAATGACGATTCAGTAATTTCCTTATTAATGGAATATTAACATAATTGATGTTATAAATACACAAATAAATGTAATTTTAGACTTTTTATGAATTCCACTAATTTTATTGGTTAATATGACAAGTTAGTATTGATTTAATTAACATTTTGAGAACTAATCATGCTGTTATGATTTTCACAAAAATTAAGTACCAAATAGTGTTTAAATTGACATAAAATAGATTTTAAAACAAATATTATATTATTAATTGTTATTTTATTCCTAAAAATACAAGGTTCGTCCAAATGAATTATATAAGGATATATATATTAACAATCAACTACTTGGGGTTCTTTTGGCTTGTTATAGTAAGTTTATTAACCATATAGTGTAAGAAAACAAAAAGACACGGTAAAAGTTAAATTATTTAACTTAGAGTTAAATCTAAATGATCAGGATAAAATTGTAAAATAAACTTGTATAAAACCTATTGTTTTAAAGGATTTCAACCCATACCCACCTTATCTTCGAAAAAATCAATTTTTAGTTATTAAAAACCGAATATTACTTTATTATAAAATAATATTTTAAGTTTTCCTAAGGTGCCCCTCTCCTCCCTTATAAAAAGGGCACCCCTTCCCTCTTCTCTTCACACCCTTTGAGCCTTGAATCTCAACTAAACACTGAAAATTTATCTTCTAAAACTCTCTAGTTATATCATAGAGGTTTTGGTATTCTCAAAAGGCCAACTCTAGTGCCCTAAGAAGAAGTTTAAAGGAGGTGCGTCGAGGAAGATGTCATCTCTTCTACCGACTCTTTCAAGTTTCTTTCTTATTATACTTCTTATTTTTAGTTGTTTCATTATAAAGTAATAACATAAGTATTAATTATATACTAATATGTTATTATAAATATGAAACAACGCCATTTCACCTTCTATCCATCCTAGAAAAAATGAAATCACCGCGTGTGCGTACGTACAGAATTCCGTCTCCACGCCATGGTGTAATCTTTTTTTCCACCACAACCTTAATTGGATGGGTATAATGGTGTAAAGAATAACTATATATGATTATTATAAAATCATACTGATTCTAAGATATTATATCATCCACTCCAATTCCATTCAATAAATATGGTAACGACGTCATCGCTCGTGCGTACGTACAGATTTCCGTCTCCACGACGCGATGAGATTTATTTTCCATGATAACAATTCAAGAATGATTATAATGTATATATAATAAGTAATAATGAAATATATGACATAATAATTCTAATGGATTTATGTATATATATATGTATGTCATCTACTTAGTTCCATTCAATTCAATAAGGAAAGGAAAACAACGTTCATTCGTACGTACAACCTACCATCTCCATGAATGGTGTATTTCATTTCATTCATATATTTATTATATATATATATATACTGATTATATATGACATATAAATCATGATTTGAATTCTTGAAGTAAGTAAATCATGATATAAGTAATAATAATATCAGTAACAACAAATCAAAACATGTACGATAAATGAAACGATTTTACCCAAAACACAGTTTGAAAATGGAATTTACAAAATAACGGTTAATATGAAGTCATAAGTGAACCATATATGATATAATAATAATTAATATGATTCTTTAATAATTAAATTACATTATTTAAATTATTATACAGGAGGTTCGGATACGTACGAAGCATATCAGACATAAGGTAAGGGATAATTATTCCAATCTCGTTCTTATCTGAGATTATTTATTCATAAGTATTTACTGGGGTTATTGTTATCATCCATGTACATGTTTTCTAAAAGTGATTTTAGGTATTTTTAAAGTCCTTTTAACCCATTTTTTACTTTTACTACATGGTATGCAAGGAATCTTTATTTTGTTTACGTTATGAGGTACTTTTTGAATTTCCGGCAAAAGTATAAGAAGAATGTTGTTTTTAACTTATACGGCATGAACAGATTTTTACAGTTTCATAAAGACTTATTATTATGAAGCTTACTCTACAAGATTTCATGACTATTTTAAAAAAAATCCTTTTATTTTAAAATTTCATGGTATTTTGTGAAAATAAAAAGGATTTTGAAGAAGGACGAATATTTTCCTCAAGAATTCATTTCAAGTGTTTTGTCAAAACTATTTTCCATATAAGATGACATTATTTAGTATGATTATGTTTCAAGTATAATTCCCCAAGATTTACATGGTTTCAATTTTCTTATGATGAAATGATATCCATTTTGTTATATGGATTATGTTATGATGGGATGATGTTTATGAAACCCATTTTAATTTTTGGGTTATGATGAATGATTTATGTTTATGTTCTGGAACACGTAAGAATGATTTAATTATGAGATTGGTGGGACCTATATCTCCCTCCAATGCATTGGGTAAATATTTATATCTCATGATATAGACATGGCTGGAACGGTAAGTTAATCCAGTTCAGTGTTACAGGACTGAAACGAGGAGTGAACTCGATTCAGAAAGGGACTTTGTCCACTAAGATGGTCTTGGTAGCAATGCCTTGGCCACTATGGATATCATAACATGTGCTGAATGTTTTCCATAATTACATGTTTTATTCACATTATATTTTATCATGATTGATGTTCCATTATGATATATGCCTTATGTACTTCCAAGATTTATGTCTTTTCTCAAGATTTTGATGTTTAAATTTTATGTTCAAGTGTTTGCTTTCAAATATTTATGGATTGCTTTATATTCTCTAAGTTTGCCCTTTCTGAGTATTTGAGCTCACCCTTTTTATGTTTTCTTTTCCCTAGGATATAAAGAAATGTTTTAGGTAATAAAACAAAAGGGTAAGATCTTTATGGGAGATTTTGAAGATCTTTCACCATGATTAGAAGATTATGTTCCAAGTTTCCAAAGGCACTAAACTATTATGGTACTTTGGTGTCTGTTTTTGTTATGTATTAAATATTCCACAAAATTAATTTAATTTCCATTTACTTCAAGCTTTGGGTCTCTACAATAAATGTCTTTTGATAGGTGTAAAAATTGATCTATATTGAAAAATTTATTGAAGTTTGAATTAACTGATAGTTTTAGAGGAAAAAGGTGTTATTTAGGTTGTTTTTCAATTATGCATAGTTCTTAATGAAACCCATTAACCACACACCACTACCCCAGAACTGTGTGGGATGGAAAATCAAGAGAAAAAACCTTTAATATGATTTATACAAGGCTTAATTAACCACGTGACAAATGTGTGACTCATAAAAGTTGAAGAAAAAACCAATCCCATTGGTGGTGTATATTGTACAAAAGATTCTATAAATGTACATATCTTGAAGATGGAGGATAAAAGGAAAGATATAGTTGGTGCCTGACTTAGTAAACCACACATCGTGGGAAAATAATCCGCCCAATTCACATATACCTTCTCAACCACACTTTGACCTAGGTTTAAGGCCCCTAACTACTTTTAGTCCCTAGGGTATGAGGAATTAAAGATATTCTGATTGTTTTGGGGAGGGTACTTATCTAGGTTCTGGGGACTTCTTAGATTTAGTATATCCAATAAATCTTCATTTAAGGGTAATACCCATCTATTAACTATGATTTATCTAAATAATAAATTATAATATAGAATTATTATATGTTGTTCTTTTTTGTGGTAATATTTCCCATGTACAACCAATTACTTCTTCATATAGTTATTTTTGGTGATAATGGTGTATGTTTTGTGAAATTGAGTTTTATTCATTGTGTTTCATCTAATTCATATATTCATTTTATAACTTATTCATTTTTTTATTTACCAATTCACTATATATTCCATATCTTTCCAAGAACAACATACATAGGGATTTCTAAAGGTAGTGTAATGAATCAATCCCTGACCATTGTATGAATTCATATTCACTTTATGGTTTGTTTTATTAATGTCATTGAGAATTGTTGGCTAGAACAAGTAATTGATTCAAAATAGCTTAGATGAAACCTAATTAATGAAGCCAGTCTCAACATCTCTAAACCCCAGTGATAAAACTCAGTGTGAATGAGATGAAAAAACATGAAAAATATAATTTAAGTAATCTATATCAAAATCCATATCCTCGATGAACTTCTTTAATAATGATAAAATAAAATTTTTGATTTTTTCTTTTTAGTGAGATCAATATAAGTACTTATTTTAGTTGAATTGAATCCTTAAATTATTTTGAAATAAATGATTTATCTTTTAAATAATTGAGTAAGGGATCATGTCAACAAATACCCGAGTTACCTTAGATATAAACCCCATACTTAAGTTATAGTCATAGATGATTTGGGATTGAATTTAATTTTGTTTTTAAATAAGTAACACATTAGGTTAGATGATACAATATTCTAGTACCATTGGCAAGTAAAATTTAAATAATGTATTATTGATCAAATTTTGGTTGATTAATTAGAAAATATAAATTAATTTTTTTATAGATTCCATTATCACTCACCTATTTTTATCTTAGTAGTCCATTTTTATGTTTAGTGTGAATGCGTACATTAAAACTTCAATCATGCTCATTTGTATACCATTATTGATTCACTCACTCCTATTTTTATTAAATATGAAACTTTTTTGATAGATTTTATATATTTCACTCACATTATTCTTTGCAATGGGATCTCACACAATACCATGAAAACCATCCAGTCCCCCTGTTTATTCAGGGTTTTATTCTTTCTTGAACGCATTACATAATTTCTAACCAAGTTTCTACTTCCCTTTTTTTTATTTTTTTTGTGTTCCCACATCTTACACCTTCACACAATCATAGAGAACCATTTATGGTCTTTAGTATAGTGGAGGAAAGCCTTGTTCACCTCATTTGATCATTTCCCTTGACCTTACCTTGGATTCTATTCTTTTTTAGAGACCATTTAAGGGATGATATCAGTATCACATATTTATATTAGTTAAATGGTAATGGTTTTGGGTGAATCATTTTATGTTTTTTAATTATTTTATTGATAAATTATTATTTTTCATGAGATGAATTAAGAAAATTCAAGTAGATTTATTTGAATATTACCCTTAAAACATTCTATTCCATATTAAAATTTTGATGAAGTAGTTTAAATTAAATAAACTATGGTGGTTTAACTATTATTTATTATTTTTGTAGAAGTGATTATTTATAATTATTGACAGTGAATATGGGGTTATTATGGAGTCTTAATTTTATTATCTATTTACTTGTTTTTATATTCATTGTAGGTGAGTATCAGAAACTAGCCCAGGTACCATAGAAAAATAGTAACTGAGACAATACTGACATAGCTTGAAGGGTGTTCATAATCCCAAAGGGTTGTTAAATAGCACCTTGAATCATAAAAATTGAACGTGTGAATGATTTTCCCACTATCCATGTGTAAGAAAAATAAATGAGAGAATATGAATATAAAAAGAAATTCCATTTGGAGCAATATACCATAAGTCAACACGACATAGAAAAGACCAAGGTAGTATAACCCCAGTACCAAAATAAAGGAAAAAACCCAATTCCCTAAGGAAAAAAATCCCTATGTATATGGTTAAATAACTAGATCCACATCCAAGAGATCCTTTCTCCTTGCTCAAATCAGGGAGGAGATAATATAGAAACACCTGAAGACACAAGTAGGGTGTGAGATAAAAATTCCATTAGGGTCTCACAAAGGATCCCATAATATGTTCTAATAATAAATTAACCAAAGTAATGGTTTTAAATAATAAAAGTGGTTTGTAATTTCAAACCATATTTAAACAAATTACACTATACAATTCAATTAAAGGAAAATACATTATGTAAAGGCTTTACAAGTGATTGAATATTTCTAAAACAATGGATTAATCATTTTTATATAAAATTATTTTTATAACTTTAGAATGGAAGTTAAAACTATTTAATGACATTGTAATATATTTATTTGTCAAATATAAACAAGAAAGAGACATTTTCAGGTTCTAGATAGGTATGAATGTTCCATGATATAGGTTTCTACACTCTTCAAGTGATCACAGAAATATGTGTACACACGTTTCCTCTGGACACTGGTCAAAGAGGACTTGTCACCATCACCTAAGGAATGTAACTTGCTACATTTATGTTTTATGTTGTTATATAATCTTATAGTTTGTCCAAATAACTAACAATATACCTAATGATTTCTTGTTCTCTTACACAGTCAATTGTGGGATATTTATTTTAAGTCTACTTAAAATATATTTAATTCCCATTCCTCCATTCCAAATGAAAATTTTACATTTAAAAACAAAATAGTTTTAATAAAAAACATGCATTTTTAGAAAGATAAAACCATTGTGTTTCTATAAGAACATCTTTATCCATTTTTAAAATTCAAAAAATTCCATAAATTCAGTTTCAATAATTAAATTTTTCAATTAAACTGAATTTAGTTCTATCCATTTTCAAACACACCCCAATTCAACAGAATTGGGGGTTTTTCTATGTTACTTCCAAAACTATTTCAAACTTCCCCATTAATTGGAATTGGGGTTTAATAAAAACTAATTTAAATAAGCTTAAATCAATTGAATTTAAATCAATAACTAAAATAAATCAAGAAATTTAAGGTTAATCAATTTGTCCAATCATAATAGAATCACCTACTTTTTCCCAATACTCAATGCCCACAAAAAAACCCACCAATGAGAATGAAGGTTCATAAGACCTGTAAAATCAACCAAGAAAAGAGTTCAAAAAAAAATAGATCATAGATCCCTCAATTTCAGGATGATCTATTAAACCCTAAGTAGGTGAAAGATAAATAGATGAAGAAAAAAGGAGAACTTTTACCCGAGAATTAACACCTCAAATTCCATGACTTTCAATCACTGAATGAAATGACTCAAAAGGGTTAAAGATATCCAAGATTTCTTAAGGAATGATATATGGTTGAGAGAAATGAATCTAGAGAGGAGAAAAAAATGAAAAAAACTAGTCATGATGCCTGTTTAGAAATAAGAAATTACATAACATGTAACCTAGTTACACATCGCAAAATTGTTAAGTCTCATGTACATCGAGAAAATCATCACCTCTTGCTTAAAATGGATTTTTTTTATTTTAGGAATTAAATGATGTGAAAAAATATTAGGCATCATGTAACCATATTATATGGAATTAAACTCCACACCCGGATACATAAATGATCGGTTAAAGCTGAGAGTCCAAAAAATATTTGATTTTAGCATTATAGAGATCCTAAAAATTCATTCTTAACCATGCCTAGTTAATTAATAGGAAAAATATGTGACAAGTTTAATGACATACGTGTGAGATTGGTAATGATGTGTTACAACCTCCCCACCATAAAAACTTTCTGTACCCAGAAAGTCTATGAAAAAGCTTCTATTCCAAAATGCCGAGTCCGCTACTCTCTCATCAATGTCTCTTTTTCCCACATCTCATGAGAATCAGATCTATGTTACTATAACACAAAATGTAAATGTATCTTCATCCCAAACATTACCTTAGTTTGATAATCAACAATCCAGACTAGTTGCCCAGTCAAAGATAAGTTAGGTTCAATCTCAAGATCACTCTAGCTCAAAACCTGATATGGATTAAAGATATACTTCTTCAGATATGATACATGAAAGAAGTTATGTATCAACATCAGTCATTGGGGAAGTGATAAATGGTAAGAAACTTTCCCTACTTACTCAGTAGCCTCGAAAGGTCCCATAAAATGAAGAGAAAGCTTCCCTTCCCCCCAAGTTGTTGATGACTCAACCTGGGTGATACTTTAAAAAACACCTTTTCACCAATTGTAAACTCCATGTGTCTATAGTTATGATCAACATTAGACTTATATCATATTTTTGATGTCAAAATCCTCTGAAAAATCAACTGAATCTTTGTTTTCATCTCTTGCACAAAACTTGGTATAACCAAGGAACTTTCACTAATCTCTGAGAAACATAATAGAGATTTTAATGGGATGGCCATACAAGTCCTCAAAAGGATCCATTATGATCATGGAAGGTAACTATTTTTTTAAAAAAACTCAACCATCCCCAAATGATCATCTCAAGCCCCACTGATGTCGAGAACACAAGCATAGAGAATAACATCAAGAATCTATATTGCTCTCTCTATGTGGCCATCCAACTGTGGATGTTAGGCCGTGATCAAATGGACATAAGATCCCAGTGCTTCTTGATGGTATTTAAAAATTATAGAAGTAAACCGAGTATCCCTATCAAAAACTATAGTAGATGGATCTCCGTGTAAATGGACAATATTTTTCATGTAGAGATATCTATACTCCTTGACTTTGGGTGTATCATGAATGGGTATGAAGTGAGCCGACATGGTCAAAAAATTGATAACAATCCATGTCACATTCTTATTTATCTAGGAATGAGAAAAACAAACCAAAAAGTCCATTGAGATTTCATCCCACTTCCATATAGTGAATGGAAGTGGATGAAAAAACCTAAAGTTTTTTTTATGATTGAGCTTAACCAATTAGAACTTATAAAAGTGGGAAAAAACTTAGTAATGCACCATATCATACCTGGAGACCAAAGCTAATTCCTCATGTCATAGAACATGAGAATGTTTTTGGGGTTCACTCCCCACTAGGAACTTTGACAATCCCCCATCAAATCCGTCCTTATTTATAATGGAACCATGTAGCAATTTAGATAACATAGAATACCCCATTTGGAGAATGACCACTAGGAAAATATCTACCCACCATAAAGAGAGCATCCAATGCTACATAATTCATCATTAAGTAGTTTATCTTAAGGAATCATCTCGAGAAGAGAACAAACCAATTGGATGTTGGATAAATAAACTTAATCCCCTTTCTTCTAAACTCTAATATGAAACTATGAAAAACAAGCCATCTTATTGCACTCTTATAAAGATTCCTTCACTACATGGGTTAAAATTTTCCTTCTCAAAGTATATATAATTACATTCCATTTCCACGGGATATAGGTGAGGTCAAAGTTGAAATATTTAAGGTACTCCACCCAACCCCACTGGTAGAGATTCAAATATTTTTGGGAGAAGATATAAGTCAAGATCTTGGGCTCCTAATCCACAGAGAACCTTTATTTATAAAGGTAATTCCACCAACTCTTAAACATGTGTATTACAAATATAAGTAAATGTTCATGTATAGCATAATTCTTCTTGTGAGGCCTAAGATGACGACATCCATAGGCAATGGAATTATTACCGTAAAAAATAACACAACAGAAACCTGAACCTAATGCATCATTGAAGCCCACATAACCCTACCCAGATTCTAGATGAGCCAACACTAGTGCAAGAGTCAAAAGATTTTTCAACTCCACAATATAACTCTGACATTTATCATTACAAGAAAAATTAACTCCCTTCTCAGTTAGAGAAGTAATTAGAGAATCCAAATTTGAGATTTCCTTGATGAAACAATGATAATATCTGGCTACACCCAAGTAAATTCTAATTTTGGAAACATTATGTGGTTGTTCCCATCTCAAAATAGGTTCTACCTTTTTGGGGTAAAATTAAATTCATTATTACAACACTATTTTTCCCAAGAATTTTACTTCCAGAATCAATAAATCACATGTCGAAAGATAAACATAATGTTAGTGAATTCTCAGAAAACTAAGAACTGTTCTCAGATGACGCACATGATCCTGCTCAGTTTTAGAGTAAATGAGGATGTCATTCAAAAATACTACTATAAAAGTGTCTATATATTCATGGAAAATCATTTCCATTAATTCCATAAATAATTCATGAGAATTGGTTAAACCAAAAGGAATAACATGGCACTCATAATGACCATACCTACCCCAAAAGGCGGTTTTAGAATGTCAGATTCTTTTATTATCAGCTAATGGTAACCTGTATGACAATTGATCTTTGGGAACCACTTAAAACATTTCAATTGATCAAAAAAATCATTAATCCATGTTATTGGGTAATTGTTGTTTACCATAACTCAATATAGTTTTTTGTAATCCACACATAGGCAAAGTGAAACATCATCCTTCTTAGCAAAGAGAACAGGTGCCGACCAAGGTGACACACTCAAGTGTATAAATACTTTTTCTAATAGATTTTCGAACTGGGAATTCAACTCATTCATTTCATCTAGATCCATTATGTAAGAGTGAATTGAAACTGGTTGACTACCATGTACCACATTAATAGAAATATATTCCTCCCATACCAGTGGAAAACCAAAGAACTCAAAATGAAACACTTTTTGAAACTAAATGTTTACTTGTAGGAGATCACGTCCCAAATATTATCTCTATAGATCAAAGGAAAAAACAAATATCAATTTCCCCAACTCCAGATAAGAAGGTCCAACTCTACTCAATTTTGAGTCGCATTCTTCCTAAAAGATATGGAAAATCACATTGGGTGTAGTAAAGGAGACACGTCAAAGATAATAATTGACCTGAGTTTTATTCAAAATGATCTAATCCATCATGAGAATGATTCCAAGTGGTTTCAAGACAAGAATCAGAATGTTTCAAGTAATATCAACATGAACCAATGAGAAAGTATAAGAGTGACTACAAATACCCTTCTATTTCTTCAATCCAAGGGGTGTAGTAATACCCATTACATATGATAAAATCTCTATAAGAAGATTTAATAGATTAACAGTTTGTTTTGAAATAAATGAGTGAGATGAACCCATATCAAATATAGCAGTCCTAATGACTAATCTATAATAATAGTACCTCTCACAGTTGCTGGACCTATATCTGCTTTCTCTGGAGACTCTTCCATTGCGTGAAGAAGCTTCGCTCTAGATACATTTGGTTGAAACCATTTTGTACATGAATTATATAGTTTCCTTATAGTTTTAGGAGTTGATTATGATCCTGTTCCACTGTATGGTTTGGAAAAGTTTTGTAAGAACTTCTGCAAGTTCCCTGAATGTCTACAAGAGGCACAATTCTTAGGTGCATAAATTTAAACCCTCTTTGAATGCCTTGGATGACCACACTAGTAGCATATAAAAGGGCCTATACTAGGCACTAGAAGAGGTATGGAATGACCATTCTATCAAGAAATACTATGAGAGGAATCAAAATTATTCTTTCCACTAAAGGAACATACACTACCACTAGGAGAAAAAGGAACTTCCATCAACCTTGAATTACCATCCAGGTCCATCTCCACCATCATCGCCTTGTTTAGCACATCAGCACAAGGGGGGAGTTTTAGAAAGAAAACATAGAATGAATAACTGATCAAATTGAAAACGTAAATAATCAATCCTTCATCCTATTATTTGATAAAATTTTTGTGAAAACAACATAAGCTCAGAAAAGTAATTGGAATACTCAGTCATGGTTCTTTCAGCCTTCTCATGCTTGAAAAACTCCACATATTTGGCCAACACCATTGAATCTGGATAGAACTTGTCGATGAAAAGAACCTTGAATTCCTTCTACCCTAATAGTCCATATTTATTTACCATCACCATTGTGTCCCACTATATCCTCCTTTGTCCCTCCACCACAATGGTGACACACTTAACCTAGATCTCACCTGATGTCTCCAAGAATTCAAATAAATGTTTTATCCTACTGAAATATTCCTCATCATGTTGAGGATCAGTGAAAAATTTGAAAACTGGAGTCTTATGGTGAGGTAATTCTTGAGAATGATTTGAAGAACATCCCCTTGAGGTTCCATAGATAGAGCCTGAATGGGGATGAGTGGGGGTGCATGTCCCAAAAGTAGGATAGTACACAAGATCACCTAAAACATATTCATATCTACAATAGGATTATATCACTGAGGTACAACAACAACCACTTTCTAGATCTGAATCTCATGTATTATTAGAGGCATGATGCTACACAACATCAATAAAAAACAGTGAAGTCATTAGATAATTCTCAAATAGAGAAATGAGAGAAACATAATCCCAATCGATAGAACAAACAATATTTAGATTTTAATCTATACAAATAAAAATAAGGATATGACTATAAATAATCCACAAGACATATTTTGTTAACCACCCCTTGCGTCTTAAAGATAATTTTGGTGAGAGCTATCTAGACACTCAATCAGAACAACATCATAAATCCAGATAATATCTGACAATGCATAATGAATTCAAGACAAAAGCTCAACCTGAACCTCCTATGATACCAATTTTTCATAAACCATCCTGGTAACCCAGTAACTAAGCTAGTTCTATCATAGTTTTAAGGGTGTCCCCAATATCCCTGGGTTAATGACTTGGAAATGACAATATATATAATGAAAATGGGAATGATTTTTCCACTAATAATGTGGAATAAAAAAAATGATACAGTATGAATATCAAAAGAAACTTCACTGGGATGATATACCATAAGTCAATGAGGAATAGAAAAACCCAAGGTACTTCAACCCAAGTTCCAAAATAAAGGAAAATATCCCAAGTCACTAAAGACACAAATCACCAAGTTCGAGGCTTAACAACTAGATCCACCCCTAATAGATCCTTTATCCTTGCTCAAACCTAAAAGAAGATAATCTAAAAACACCAGAAGGCACAAGTAGGACGTGAGATAAAAAATACCAATAGGGTATCACAAAGGATTCCATAACAAATTACAAAAATAAATTAACCAAAGGAATAATTTTAAATTAAAAAAAACAAAGAATTTTGGTATTTCAAAAAATATTTAAACAAATCATTCTATACAGTTTAAATGATGAAAAATAAATTAAGAAAATGATTTAAACGTGATGGAATATTTATAAAACAATGGATTAATTATATATATATAAAACTGTCTATATAAATTTAGAAGGTCATGAAAAATAGTTAAACAATTTTGTAATACAATTATATCTAAAATATAGACAAGCGAACAACATGGTCATTGGCCAAATAGGTTTGAAATTTCTATGATATACAACTCTTCACTCCCTAAGTGATATTGAAAATATATGTACACATATGTCCTCTAGAAACTGGTCAAAGAGGAATCATCACCACCGCCTAAAGGATGTGACATACTGTATTTATGTTTTAGAGCATCGTATAATCACATAGGGTTTCCAAATTACTCACAATTTGCCTAAGGATTGAATGGGATCTTATAAAATCAATGATGGGAAATTTATTTTACGAATACTTAAAATATAATAAAATCCCATTCCCCCATTCCAAATTCCAATTTTATATTTTAAACCAAAACAAGTTTCATTAAAAAACATGCCTTTTTAACAAGATAAAACCCCTGAGTTTATATCAAAAAATAATAACCCGTTTTCAAAATATAACAAATTCTATCTATTTTGTTTCAAAAACTAAATTCAATAATTCAATTGAAACCAATTCCATCAATTTAAAAACACACCCCTATTAAATATAATTGGGGGTTTTTTCCAATTTATTTAAAAACCCATTTCAAACCTTCCAATTAATTGGAATTGGGTTTTAATCAAAACCAATTGAAAGAAATTTCATTAAATTGACTTTAAATCAATAACTGAAATACATCAAGCAATATATGGTTAATTATTTTAGCTAATGATATTGGAATCACCTACCCTTTTCATGTAACTCAACACCGACAATGAAACCCACCAATGAGAATGAAGGTGCATAAGACCTTGAAACTACACCTAAAAATGATATCCAACAACACAAATCATAGATCCAACAATTTCCAGATGATATATTAAACCCCAAGGAGGGGAAAGAGAAATAGATGAAGAAAAAAGGGAAAGCTTTCTAGGGAATTAACAATCCAAATTCCAAAATGATCCAACAACGAATGAAAGGACCCAAAAGTTTTAGAGAGCTCAAATATTGCATTGGGAAGGCTCTAGGGTTGAGATAAATAAAACTATAGAGGAGGAAAAATAAAAAAACATCTGTGCTTTCTATATAAAAATAATTATCTGGAAATTACATGATGTTTAACCCAGTTGCACATCCTGAAATTATTATGCCTCATTTATTCTGAAAAACCTATCCACTCTTTCTTAAAATATATTTATTTTTATTTTTGTAATTACATTATGGGAAACCATAATACATGTCTTTTAACCATATTACATAGCCTGAAACTCCCTAACCCACTACAAAAATGACTGATTAAAGTTGAGAGCCCAATAAATATGTGACATCACCATTATAGGTTTCCTTCCAATTAATTATCAAACATACCTTGTAAAATAATAGTAAAAAGATGTGACAAGGTTAAATATATACCTATGAGATCATTAATGAAATGTAATAGATATTTAATTGAAAAATATGTGTATACATGTACATTTATGTTATCTAATCAATGAAAAATTGAGATATAAAAAAAAAAAATAGAACAAACCTCTATTATTCTTTAATGTTTCAATTTAATGTGCTTATGTGCCCTAAAAAAGATGTAACCCATCATTTGGAGTTGATGAAATCTTTATTTATCTTATCTGGGTGTATAATACGATGGGAATGGATATGGATTAATTTATTTAAATGGATAAGGGTAATTTCAGATTTAAATAAACTATTATTTAAATATGAAAACATAGAAATATTAATCTTGTGACCACTTTACTTGATTACTATAGATATTAATGAGTCTTAAAAGGTTTATGTAGGATTTTGAAGTATTATTCAGTCAAAATCGTGTTTATTTTATGAATGTGACTTGTGACATTTATACCAGTTTCTTCTATGGTTTATTTTGAGTGATTGTCTATGTAATTACCTGAGGAGAACTAAGTGGTCAAGTTCAAGGGATTTTGATGTAGCATTGTTCATAAACCATTTATTTTATTAATTTTAATCTTAAAAATAGGAAATTCAATCAAATTTACAATATTTTTTGTCTAAATGTCTACTAATAGGTGAAAAAATGGATCTAAAATTAAGAATTGATTAAATTTATCATGAACCAATAGTTTTACTGAAAACATGTTGGCATTCATCCAGTTATTCAACCATTTATATTCCATAATAAAACCCCAAAACTTTGAATCCTAACCTAGGAGATGCGTGTGTTTCAAAATCAAGAGACAAAACCAATAAAAATGTTAGTGTATAGTTTAATTAACCATGTTATAACCACATGCCTTAAAAAATTTGAAGATAGAGATAATTTAATGGGTATAACATGATTTTACCAAATTTGTTATAACCATGTATGTCTATGATAAGGAGGATAAAAGGACCTTGACATTTGGTTTATAGTTCACCAAACCATGCACCTTAATGTGCATATTAGGTAGGGAATCCACCTAGTTCCCATATACTTCCCTAACAACCCCTTGACATGGAATTAACGACTCAAACCACTTCAGGACACTGAGTTATGTGTAATTTAAGATATTTTGATTATTTTTGGGAGAGAATAGAAATACTAGGGGCATTATTGTCTTAGGGATATCTTAATAATAACCACTAAATAGAAAAATAATTTCATTTTGGGACTGGATTTATTTTATTTCTTTTTGTTTCATGGAGAATTATTTTAATTTATTCACTGTTTTTTCCACATTTCTCAAATGTATGTAATCCCATCCTTATCTATGTGTTATTGGTGATAATGGATTATTTTTTGTGAAATTGATTTTTCATTATTTTATTTTATGTATTTCATTCATAAATATTGTAATTTCTTTATGTTAACATTCATCAATTCATAAGATATGTTAGATCAAACCAATAAATAATTTCCTAAGGATCTATGAAAGAACTAAAATGAATATATCCATGATCATTGGATGAATTCGTGTCTACCTTAGGTATTATTTTAATAAAGTTTTTGGGAATTGTTTATCGGACCATGAAATTGATTCCAAATATCTTAGTCAAAACATATTGAACTAAGATGGTTTTAAAATTTTTAAATCCTAATGATAAGACTCAATGTCATGTATACCCATGAATTTTTTTTTAGAAATATCCATAAAAATCCATAACCCCAAATAACTTTTTTTATTTAGATAATAAGATAGTTTTTTTGATTTCATAATTTTATTGACATCATTATAAGAAGTTTTTAGTTTGAGTTAGTTGAAACATTAATTTTTTTTAAGCAAATAATCAAATATTAAAATATTTTAATAAGAGATCACATAAAAAATACCTATTTTTTTAAAAGGGATCAATATCATACTTTCACAATGCTCATAAAAGAGTAGAGCTTGAAGTTAACTTAGGACTACTGAAAGTAACACATCTAGTAGAAGAACACTAAATTATAGGGTGTAAATTGATATGAATGAATAAAAGACTATTTTTACTATATATTTTATCCCCACTCCTAAAAAATAGTAATTATTACGATCATTTTAGTCTTTCCTTCTATTATATTTCCATTAAAATTTTATAAATTAAAACCTATATATGTCATCTCTTTATATTTGAAATTTCCTCCTAGGATGACATCCTTTATAACATAATTTGGGCCAATATTAATTTATTTCATGAATTTATTACATATAAAAAAGTATAATTTAATAATAAATATATATATATATATATAAATAAATAAATAAGAAAATATGATTCAAATCAATTTAATTTTTTTGAAATTATCATGGTGGTCTGTACTAGAAAGAATGCTTTATAGGATAGTAACAAGGAAAATTATATTGATGAAATCCTCTCTTAATGGGTCTAAAGTAATGATTATCATCCGAAAAGAAAATTAAGAAAACATTAAAACCCTTAAAAACTAGTATCTATATGTAGTTTTTGAATGAATAATAAAACATATAAAAATAACATAACTTTCAAAATTTGATTCAATCTTTAAAAAAATTGTAGAAATATGGGATTTTTGAATTTGTTATATTTATTTTCAAATTTTTTTGTGAGAATGTTTCTTATAAAAAGTTTAAGGTAAAGTTTTTGATTTAAAAATTCCGAATCTAGATGATATATTTTGAGGTTGAAAATTGGATTAATCAAGGATATATACTTAAGTGTCAAATATGTGACTTGATTTAATATGTGGAAGTTTCCTATTTAATGTAACTGGAATCTATCTCTATGGAGGTTAATTCATCCTTTAATGATGTGTTTAAGTCAATATTCTATTACTTAGAGTTTCAATGATACATTAATGATGAAAAAGATCATCTCTATGCATGCTTAAATAGTGGGAGATTGAGTGGGAGATATAAAAGAATAAGTGAAGGTGTTAAGCTTGATTGAATATGAAATTACTTTATATATTTAGAAAATTGGTGCATAAAGTTTTGATCATTGTTAGATTATCTAAAATATTTCAAAGTGTAAAATAATATTACCTAACACTTGGATTGTGTGCATCTACTTTAGAACATAAAGATGTTCAAAATAGTGAATCTGGAAGACTAAATTAGTTTAATATATTATAATGTTTGTAGCATAAAACATCACTATTTTGTCATAATATTTTTGATTACTTCTATGTATAAAAGATTGAGTTCTTCTAAGATGAAAGGTAAAGTATCTGGAAGATGAAAGGGTACGAAGAACATATGAGGTTATGTTTTTTGGAAAAGGAATTTGATCTTTCAGGAATAAGTTTCTAAGATGTATCTTTTAGAAGATGATATTCCAAACAAACTCAATGATGAGAGAAAATAAGATAAGACAAAATCAAGAATTTTTTAAAAAACTGACATGCTAAATAAATAAGTATATAGTGACTAGAGCTAAGAAGCCATTAGTGGAATAAAAAGTTGAGAATATTTATTTGAGGGGAAGAATATGGAATATAAAGAACTTGAGTGAGGAAGATGTCAATATATATAATATAAATATGGAATAAACAAATCCTTATAGTTGATTCAAAAATATTTGGGAATAATTATGGAGAAGTTTAAATGTTCAGCAGTAGATAAAGATGAGGGATATACATGATCTGGATTACAGAGTAATAGGGATGCATAATAATAACCATAAAAGGAAACAATATGTATCCTATATTGTAATAATTATAAGGCTATAGAAGATAATTATTAAAAATATGCCAAACCATAAAGAGATTTCATTTAGAATTCATGGGAATCCGATCTTAGTGTGATATTGCAGAACATTAATATGAGATATAAAAATCATAACGATGAAGCCATGATTCAATCCAAGATTTATAGATGACATAAATATAGTTTATATAGAGTTTTATATAATATTATATGATGTTATATTATGATATATTTATATGTATTGAATGTGGATGAATATGATATGATAAATGTATAAGATTCAAATCTATGCCCCACATTCCATGTATTTTTCAATGTAATGATGTATATATAAAAGGTGATACTTATTAAGATATCATTTATGATAATTGGAGAGTTGAACTTAAGAGTAGTAGATTTGAAAATTCAATAATATATATTGAATTAGAGGAGAATTGTTGTAATTTTAAATAATTTCATATTCGAGGATGAAGAGAAAATGTTTGCGAGGATCACAAACTAGACGTTCCTGATGTTGGATTTCTGAATGACGATGTTCCATAGGTTGATTTTCTAAGTGGGTGAGGATGCCAATTATTTAGAAGGATTTTAAGACTAACATTTTATTGTAGAATAATCCTATATATAAAGGATTATTATTATCTTGTACTGTGTCATTGAATACTGAAGAGATTTAGTATAATTTTAGTTGAAAGAATAATTTTTGGAGAAAATGATTTTCCAAGGGAAGTGGATATCAAAGAAACCCTATAGTTTCTTCTAGATTAAAAACTATAAAGTGTAAGTTTTGAAAAAATGATGATATATTCCCACCTATTGTAATCACATTTAAGACTAGTGATAATATATATACCTTATACTTTACCCAAAAACAATATTGATTAAATATTCCCATTAGGATCAATCCATACAAAACCTCATTGTTTAATTATATTGCTTTATATTATTATTTCATATGAGTAAGGGTGTAGTTAAAAGTTCAAGATGATCTAGAGTTTAACAAGACACATTGTTTAGTTTCAGGTATAAAATTCGAAAATAATAAAATGGATTCAACCCATCCTTCTTAGTGTTACAATATAGTCATGGGAACTTCAATTGGTATTAGGGAAACATTGGTTTTCTCTGGAAGACCCATTACTTTTATGAAGATTTATAATCTGAAATTTATTAATAGAAAAAGTATTATAATATTCGATGGAAGAAATTATCATGGATATAAGGATTTTATGATTCCTTTTTTTATTTTACTTGTCTTTGAATTTATTGATTCTATTAATGTGGGGTTTCCTCTTATTGATAAAGATGCTACTATGATTTTTTTGATAATAGAAATTTAGAAGTTGATGGGGAGGAAAGAAAAGAAATTTTCATGTCCTTATTTGATAAATTTTACAAAAAAGTGATAGGACTCCAAACAACAAAGGATATTTAGAAAAAACATGAAATAATTTTTAAATCAAATGTTAATGCTAAAAAAACAACATTGCATGTATATAGAGGTATATTTGAATGTGTGAGTTTATATGATGAATAAAATATTGATGAATACTTAAAAATATTAAAAAAAATACCCACAACATTAGTGGTTTTAGGGATACATTAGAAGACTCAAATATTTTCAAAAAAATGATGAGAGACTTCCATTACATGTTTGATGTTATTATCTAGAAATTTGTAGATAAAGATGATTTATTTATTTATGAATTTAATAAAATATTTTTTTTATGAAATGAAAAAAAAATTTATTTTTAGGAAGTTTATATAGGAGAAAAATATTAAATTAAAATCTATGTAATAAATTAATATCAACAAAGATATGTATAAGTACTATAATACATCTGAATATAATGGAGGAAGGGATAAAAAACACAAGAGGATAATGTATCTTATCTCAAATAAATTAAAAAAAGGGATGGGTAAATATAGAAGTAATCATCCCCTAATATGTTTTAAGGGTGGTATATTTTGAATTTTTTTAATTGATTATCCATGGAATAATGGGGGAAAATAGAAAAATAATTAGAATTTAAAAAGGCCTTATATAATGAAATAGGGAAGAAAATCTATGGATGTTATGAAATCTATTGAGATAAATTAAAACATTTCTTGAATAAAATGAAGGTATTTGTTGTATAAAAAGATGAATAATTGTCCAATTTAAGTAGTCAATTTGTATAATATGTTACTAGAGGAATTTATGAACTTTATGAATAATGTTTTAAAGTATTTCGAAAATTCATGTAGTGATGAAGATGGTGAATATAATGAATAATATTATACCGATCACAAGTTGAAAGCTAATATTAAACCATGTATTGATTAAAGAACACAATAAAATAGAGAAATATGTATGTTAAAGAAGGAATCTGAGAAGCTAAATGAAGATGAAGGAAACTATTTTAAATGGGAAGATGATTACTGTAATGAAACTAAGAATCTCATGTTTAGGATTATAAAATAAGATAAAATGTTGAAATATAAAAATAAAAATATTATTTTAATGGAAGAAGAGTTTTTTAAGATAAAAATAAGATTCATTAAAGATATAATACTATTACAAATAGAGTGAAGATTTTATCAATGTTATGGATGTTAAAACAGAATCACAATGAGATACTAAGAATGTTGGCTAAAAAGTTTAAATCCACACCTACTAAAATTACATATAAATTCATTTTACCGATAGTGAAAGTCCTAGAACTAAAATTTCATAAGATTGGGTGGATAAAAATGATGAGTTATCTTCTTATACATTTAAAGATAATGAGGGAAATTTAAGATAAAATATATCCTCATGAAATAATGAAGCATAATATTTTCATGAATAGATTTCATACTATTTTGGAAGAGCCAAATTCAAATGTAATTACTAGTAATATGAAATAATCACGAATAAAATCTATTTATGCTGGAATAATATGTCATTTCCATAGAGTTAATGAAAACTATAATCAATGGTTAAAATGCTAAATAAATAAGAAAAAATTATTAAGGTGGGGGGGGGTATACAATGTATAATAGTTCATAAAATCTGAATACTCAAAAAATAGTTAATTATTTCTAAAATAATTATGTAAGGTGTGACCAATATGGTCATTACACCAAAAAAAATTATGACTACTATTCTAGAACACTTTTCTCATGTTGAAGAAATAAATAAAGTCTTGAAAAGAAAAATGTGATAAAAATAAAAAATTAATGAAGTGAATATAAAATTTATTTGGAAAATTATGATATGGATAATTAAGAGTCCTTTTCCCCATATGATAGGTGATACAATTCATTTAATAACATTTAAGATCTTGATAGAGGACCAATTAATTTTGGTAATGAACATTCATTAAAAAACATAGGAATTATTACAACTAATAATGATGCTCAAAAACTAAAATCTATTAGTGTTTTATTTATTTATGGGATTAAACACAAATTATTTAATGTAAGTTAACTTTGTAATGATGAGAATGAGTTATTATCATAAGACACTATTATCTCATAAATAACATGATAAATTGAATTCTTATGATAAAAGATGAAATAAAAAGTTGTAACTTACTCCAAATTGGTGATATGAGCAATTCTTGTTTTCTGAGTGAAAAGATAGAACTAATATTTGGCAGAAAAGGTAATGATATCTCGGTTAAAGAGTTTGAGTAAAATAACCGAGGATGATGTAGTGAGAGACCTACACCAATTGTTCTAAGAAAAAGAGGATATTTTTAAAACATTTCAGAAGGGGAAGATAATATATGGAAACCATAAAAGGTAGAAATTTAATCCACTAGGACACTTGAATTAATTACCTCTAATTTATATGGGTTGATGAGAAATTATTCCACTAGAGGTGATATTTATTTATTAAATTAATTGATGATTTCACAAGAATATCTAATTTATGTTTATGAAGCATAAGTTTATTGTAGAGGAGATATTCCAAATATTCTGAAGATTGGTTGGGAATTAGTTGGGAGTCTATATCAAGATGTTGAAAAGTAATAATGGAAGGATGATAACTAGTAATTCATTTAAATACTATCTTGATAATAATGATATTAAATATTAAAACTATTCTCTTTAAACACCATAAAAAATGGAGTTATATTAAATAATATTAGAATATTGGTTCAAATGGGAAGGACAAATATTATTGAAGACAAACTCTAAAAATTCATCCAAAGTGAAACAATTAGTATGTTTATGCATATTCAAAATTGATTCCTTTTGATACCTGAATAAAATTAAACTTCTTCTGAAATGTGGTATAAAAAAACCTACTATGAACTAATTCGTTGTTTTTGAAATTCCATGTCTAATGAAAGTCAAAAACACAAATTTTGGAATATTTTTTTAAAATTATTGGGATGGTGTGTTCACATGATACTTGTCTAATATAAGAGTTTGAAAGTTCTAGAACAAATGGCTACACAAATTGGTTGATTTCTATGATGTTAAAGTCAATGAAAATAAGGTGATCTTGATGGAGAAAGGTGAGTTAGTTTTTGAAGAATTAAAATAAGATAATATATAGAATTATAAAAAATAAAATGGAAATGAAGATGATCAAAGACCCAAACAAGTCAATACATACTTTGACCATTCCAGTGATGATGGGAATATTGGAGAATATATAAGACTAATGTTTTAGAAGCTATAAAAGTATGTCGAACAAGAAAAAATAATTGGAAGTTAGGTAGATCTAGTGATGAATAGGAAAAATTGGGGTTTAAAATTAAACACCTCTTATTTCATTGGTTGAACCTCAATTAAATCCTAAGTATGTTAAACATGGATAGCGGATAAATTCTAGGAATGAGAAGCTAGACCTGATTTAAACAAACCATACTTAGGATCTTATTCCTTGACCCAATTAGAATAATTTTATATGAACAAAGTGGGTTTTCATAAATAAGATCAATGATGAAGGTGATATTTTATGAAACAAGTACAAGTTAATTTTCAAGGGTTATATTTAGGTGGAAGGTGTTTATTTTGATGAAACTTTTTTCACTCATTATAATACATAAAACTATCATGATGTTTCTAGATTTTTTAGAACCCATTTATTATATAATTTATTTGATTCATATATAGTATGATTTATTGAATATATATTGATGAATAATTTTTTAGGAATCCTGATGGATTTTTTACACGATAATGATGGAACTATAGTGTATAAAATGAGGAAGGAATTGTTTGGGGTATATCATCCCCTAAAACCTTGTAATCCAAACCCGATAATTACTTCAATTTAAAATTTGAAAATGAAAGTATGATATAAACTTATTTATGAAGTATATCAGAATAGGTACTCTAATTTCAATTATTAATGTTTTTGAAATAATGTTTATAGTAAAAAGAGAGTATGATTGTGGGGAATTTATAAAGAAAGTAAAGATTCATTATGAGATGTTAATACTTAGATAGATGATTTTCCTTCTAGGATGACAAGTTTTACCTAAAATAAAATACATCCTTTTATGAAAAGGGAAATATTAAAGGGTATATTTGAACAATTTTGGCACAAAATATTATAACTATCAATACTAGCGAAACTTGGCGTGAAACTAAGAAAGGATGACCCATGAAAATGTGTAAACCAGAATGGTTTCAGGAAGAAAATTAAAATTTTTATTTATATTACCATGTTAAGAGTAGATATTTTTTAGGAAGAATTAGTCTATTAATGATATAAACGTAATCCAATAGAGTCAAACATATTGGCTATAAAGAGAAATATTATTAATATTAAATGAACCTTGAGTTAAAATTTTATTTATAAAAGAATTCAAGAATTGAATTTTATGGAATTCACTAATTCTTATTAGTATGTTGATTTTAAAAATAGAAAACAAAAATCAAGAAAGAGTTTATTTTTGGGATAATTTTGGGTGAATCATCATTGTAAGAAATAATATTTTGTAACATTGAGTTCCACTAAAGATTCTTAGGAATCTTCTAGACATGCTTGTACAAAAAGGTTATGGATGAAATTATATTTGAATGATTTGAAGGTAAAATTAAAAAAAAACATTTGAAATTAAATGTGATAATCAAAGTGAAATTGATATTCCTAGAAATCAATACAAAAATAAATATAAAAAAATATTGATATCAAAAATCATTTCTTTAAAGATAATGTTACTAATAGATAAGTGATGTTAGATTATATTTTAAGAAAATATTTGATTGCTAATATGTTCACCAAATGTATGATATTGGATAAATTTAACGAGTTAAGGATGAAAATTCTTGTTCAAAATTTTACTATTAATTAATAATGATATATAATACCCATATATCCTTTGAATTATATTGTAAATTGGGGATAACAGTACAACCATATTATGACACAAATTTATTTCATCTTTTTTAAATCCAAATATGTTATTACTGTGAACATGGGGAAAAATATTGATGAGTTGATTTAAGAGGTGAACATAAAAATCAATCATTTGAAATTTCTTACCACCAAGGGATTAAATTATCTCAAAAATAGTTATTTTTCAAGAATTATGGTATTTGAACAATTCTCTTTAAAATATATTATTTTGTGAATATTTTATTGTTTTTGGTACTGATGAAAAATTTAAATAGGGATAGTGATAAACTTCTGGAATTGTCAAAGGTGTTTAATTTGTAGTCGACTTTGTGTGTGGAAATGTTTTTGAGAAATATTTTAAGTTGAAGTTTTAATTTTGGATGATTGTATCTGGATGACATGTTTTACAGTAAGAAGAAATTGATGTTGTAACGCCATAAAATTTTAATATAGATTTTCCTTTTACTAAAATCTATTTGGAAAATATTTCTTCATATATAACACAAAACCAGAATGAACCATGATGCATTTTATTAAGATAAAATTATAAGTATTAGATATGAATTTTTTAATGTATTTGCTGAATTAAAGGTAATAAATATAAACAACCTGATTTTTAACAATATATATTAAGAAAATGAATGGGTCATTTTTAATAAAAATGCATTGATAAAATTAAATTAGTGTTATTAAATATCTAATAAGATAATTTTATGTTTAAAAATGTATTTTTCTTAAAAATTACCTTTTTAGAAACTATATTTTTATGTTATGAAACTATCTATATTGTAGATAATGATAATAAAACATACTGTTGATTTGAGTAATATATAATCTCTAATATAATTATTAATTTCTAGAAAATAAGGATAGTAAGAGTTAATATTTTAAAAAAGTCATTTTACTTTAAAAAAGTTTTTGGTTATATTTTATATTTCCATTTAAATGTTAAACTCCTAAATTTTATATTTTTATTTGATAAATAAACATCAATTTTTTATTCAACATGTTAATACTTTCACAAGATAAATTTCTGGGATTTTTTAGAAGATTCTTTTTTAGGTGAATAAAGTATAATATTGTTTTTAAAAATACTGTGACATTTATGAAATCATTAGGATATAGTCACGAATTATAAATATATGAGAGAATTTTTATAATAATTTTTTTAAAAAAATTGAAATTATATAGTACCTTTTTTTTCGAAATTCATGATTAACATTTCTTAACCTAATTAATATTTTTTAAAAACATGGTTTTTATACATTATACCATTATTATTTTATTTTTTTAAAATTTTATAAATTTAATCTTGTAAAATGTGTTCATACTTGCAATGAGAATATCAAATTAATCTAGCAATTTTAGTTTTATTTTTAGGGTTAAAATAATCTTCTCTGGGTAAAAAAAATTTACCCCGTTAAAAGTAAATTTTGGTAAAATTTAAAATTAGTGAGAAAATGTTAAAATTACTCAAACATGTCTCTAAAATGAATGTATAGGATGTTTTTAGAAAAAAAATACCCCTATCCAGTATTTACCACTTTTGGATCTTATTTCTAAGAAAAAAGGCATTCCTTACAAATTGTTTAATTAAAATTTGGGAAAATGTCACTCCCCTCCCTTATAAAATGAGATCACCACCCAAATAAAACCACGGTATCCCAAAATATTTCTCTTGAAACTCCAATAATATTAATTATCGTATATGTCTCTTCAACTTTCATAAGACTTAGTTGAATATAAGTTAGCTGATGTTCTCAATTTATAAAGGATCTTTCAATAGAAAACACTAACTCTCAATGCGAGTATTGTTCACTCCCTAACAATATTTTCAATATATTTCTCACACAACCCCTAAAAACCTATTATAAACATATTAATATAATTAAATAATTATTATAAATATAAAGATATGTTATTATATTATTTTTACAAAAAATTTCAATTCCCTATACATTTATTTGAAAAATGAAAATGTCTCCATCCATGTGTGCGGACTACCTCCTCTATGATTGACATGTTATGTCTTTAATGAACACTTTAAAAATATGGATTCATTATATTATTTAATGAATAAATATTATAGTTATAATATCTTTAATATTTTTGAGAGATAAATCAGTTTCTACCTTCTTTTTTCTATGTAAAATGAAAATATTTTCTATTTGTTTAGGCCAACCAACGGCTCTGTGGAGCAACATGATTCATTTTTCATCAATGAATTACATGGATGGTAATAAAAATATATTAATAATAAATATAATATTAATAAGTAACATATAACATTAATATTATTATGAAAGGATGACTGAAAAACTTGTTTTCATTATGAAGTAATACATTAATATTGATAAATTACTGAAAACAAGCTCGTCATGGATCTAGTTCTCTCAAAGTATGCTCATAGTTATCTAAAATAAACTTGGGGATGTATAAATAATTGAAGAAATATGATTTAAATATATTAAATAATATTTTAAATATGAATTTATTATCAAATAATTGGTTTCGACTTCGCCATTACAAATATGTGCAAAACAATCAGACTTATAGATTTTGACAATGAAAATAAGTGATAAATAACTAATAAATGTATAATAAGAGGTTATAATCAATGAGAAAAAATTGATATAGATAATAATGATGTTTCTAAATTTTTTATTAATACTGTTATTTTTATTATAGAAGAAGTTAAAAGAGCTCCCATGGAAGGGGAGATTTAAGGTTTGGGTTTTGTCCAAAATTTCATTCTTTGAGACATGTTATATATTATGAACTTATTTTTATTTATATAGTATACATAATTATTTTTGGAAATATTTTATAAATATTTTATTTTATTGATAGTGATTAATATTATTTTTCAAATTTCATCCTTTAAAGGTTTATGATTCAAAGGTTACCAAAGTTTTAAGGGATATCATATCAATTTTCTTTATTTAAAACGTATTTCATATTCACCACATCTTTTTTATTTTTTCTTTGTATAAAATACCCATTTAAAATATTATATATTTATTATATATATATTCTTGATATTTAAAGTACCATTTCATGTTCTTTATTTTAATATTATTTGATTTAAGAATTACCAAATTTATAATAGTTTATTTAACTATTTTGAACATCCCTATTTACAAAGTTTCCTTTACAGGTATTAAATTTTATTTCCAAATTATCTAAATTCTCAATGATTTTGAAAAGAAAAAGGAAATATTTTTTTAAATATTAAAATATATATCTTTTTATTTTAAAAAGGAATTATTGTTTTAAAATATATTTTAAAGGATTGTGTTTTTATGAAAGAAGTGTTTAGTGTTTTTGTGCCTTTTCAAAGAAATATTTTTGAGAGAATATTTTTTTTATAAAATTTTTATACTAAAAACCATTTTTTTCTTTTATATAGTGTAATTTTTTAAATTTTGTTCAATATAAATGTATTTTATTTTTACAAAAACATTTTAAGGAGTTTTCAAGTATTTAAATTTTTTTAAATCTTCCACTGAACATTTGAAGATTTAATACCTATTTATTTTTCAAGACTCAATTATTTGTATTTATTTTTAATTTTGTATTTAATAAAATTTTCCATGTTTTTTTTCTTGAAAATTATTTTTGAAAGTGACACGTAACTTGGTATTTTAACAAAAATGTTAATTTTTTTTCTTCTGAAATCTATTTCATGATTTTACTTCGATTTTCCCTTTATCTCAAAAATATATATTCCTTTGGGAGAAATGTTTCATGATTCACCCTCTAAATTCCATTTTGAAATATTATTTTTGATTTATTTAACAATAGGTTTCTACCAAGATTACACATGAGGCCATTTTTTTGATACCATTTGGAAATATAACAAAACCCATTCTATCTCAAATGGCTCTTATTAAAATGTTGGGGTTTTTATAGAACACATGTGTATGGATTTTAATTATTATATGGATGGGATCCTATATGGTTGTCTAATTAATTGGTTAAATATTTTTATCTCATGATTAATGAGTTTGTGCATGACTGTATTTATGGTTATCTATGTTCAAAATGATTGCGCGTGAGTGTATTTATGGGTAGCTATACTCACAAAGACTATGCATCAGTGTATTTATGGTTAGTGAAGCTCATAAAGATTATTTTCTAGAGTATTTGTAGTGAGATATACCCATAAATACCGTGTATGAGTGTATTTATAGGTAACTATGATAAATAACATTGGGCACAACTGTATTTATGGGTAACTATGATCAGAAGGACTACTAATGAGTTTAAGGGCAGTTTTCAATGCTTAAAATGTCTACGTGTGAGTGAAATTGTTGACAAATATTTTCAAAAAGACTTTTCTTGAGTGAAAATATGGATAAAAGTGCTCACAAAGGCCATGTGTGAGTGTATTTATAGGTATCTATACACAAACATATTGTGTGTTAGTGTATTTTTGGTTATCTATGATCACAAGGACTATTCATGGGTGATTGTTTCGTTATCTATACTCATATACTATTTTCTAGTGTATTTGTTGGTAGCTATGTCCATAAAGACTATACATGAGTGTATTTGTGGGAAACTATTCTCACAAAGACTAGAAATGATTGTAAGTGTGGTTATTTATACTTTAAAATCTTATATGTGAGTGTAATTATAGACACATAATCTCATAAGGATTATAAGCGAGTTTAATTATGGATAACTATAATAAAAAAGACCATGAATGAGTGTAAGAATGTTTAGTTATACACATAAAGACTGCGAGTGGTTATAATTTTGAATGGATATGTCTACAATGTTATAATTTTCTAATCTTATGGATATGAAATATTCTTTAATTTGTGCTTTTGTTATGAAATATGGATTATATTTATTATTATTTTTTCACTTTTATTCCATGGTATATTATTATTAATTTGAGATTACATATTAATCTACTTTGACTTGTAGAAAAATATAATTGTCCCTTATTCTTTTTAATTTTATATTTCTCCCATGATCATGTTTTATCACATTCTTTGGATCTAAATCATGATCAAATGTCATTAATTTTTCCATTACTGATCATTTGATCTCATCCATTTCTTATGTTTCATTTCCCCAACTTATAAAGATGAGTATATACTAAGATATGTATTGAAGGGGATCCAGTGTGGTGAAATTATACTGAAATGTTTACAATATTATTTTTATGTAGATAATCTCCATAGATATTAAAAATTTAAATTCTTGGTATTGTGATATTATTTTTGAGTTTTAATGCTCAAATTATTAAAATAATGTGAAATATATACAACATGAGCTTATATGTCATGAACCAACCTAGATACCCAGGAACCCTAATACTCAAAAAAGCACTAACATGGCCTGAAGGGTGTCCCCAATTCCCACAAGCTGGCTACTAACTATGAAAATCATAAAAAAACATTAAGGTATGAATTTTTCGATAGAACAATGGAAGTTAAAAGATACAAGTTAGTATGATCAACACTCTTAAGGGAGAATGTACCAGAAAAAAACAGGTAAAATAGTACCCAAGAAATACATCATCGAAAGACACACTACATTCAAAGATATAGAACAAAGATAAAACCATGCAATAAATTAATCACATCTCCACCAGTCACCTCCACAATTACAGGTTACAAGGATCAAGAACATCCACCACATCCAAGTGGAACTTTTATATTTCTTTGACTTGGCATAAGACAATCTTCCAACATATGAAGGAAATGGTAGGGTGTGTTCTAAAAATCCCATTAGGGTCTCATAAGTTGTTCCTTGATGATTTCAATAACAACTAAACCAATTATGCATTAAATTTTAATAAAACTTGTCATGGCTTGACATATACAAATTTTCAACAAAACACGATTTTGTAATCAAAATATTATAGATATATCAAAACATTATTAAAAAGAAAATATAATATGAAAAATTTATATAAATCAATTGGAATGAATAAAAATATTCATTAATTAGTTTCATTCAATCATAAAGTCAAGAGTCTCATAGTACCATGTAAAAATCCCATCTATACGTTAGTTTTTGGTAATATGATCTACACACTACTCAATCAATGATCTCATCTCAAAGTGTGAACGTGTCCCAAGACATATTCCTTCAGGACTGAAGTCTCAATCTGGGCTAAAATAACGATTTAATAAGTTTTTTAAATTTTTTCCATCATCAATCTAGTTATGGGGGTCAATTTCTATAATTTGTATCCCAATTACAAATAAATACTCATGATATGTATACTTCAAGTTAACCAATCTATCAAACATGGGAAAATAAATCATTTAATATTTCACATTTCAAGTTCCTAGTTTTAGTTTTCAACATTTTTTTCTATTGAAAAAAAATTATATGTTTTCATCAAATTTATGCCTTTACAAAATCATATATCATTTACAGCATCTTTTATTTTCTCAAATAGAGGAAAATCACTTCTCTAATTGATTTCCATTACAAACAATATTTTATCAAATCCTTCCATGTATCAAAATGTGAATTTATTTTACAAAAAAATCCTTTAAAATCATACATAAAATCCACTTTTATTCAAATAGTGAAAAAATTAGTATTAAATGTAATTTGAATAAATCAATCAATAAGGATTAAATTTTTTGGAAGAAACATTATGGAACCACCTACCTTTAATCATTGATCAAACCACTAAAAACCCACAATGTGATCCAACAATAAGAAAAGAGTGTGTGTATGATCATGAGGAATCCCTATAACCACTATATATAAAAACATGGATGAAATACATCATGAAAATGAGGATTCATTACTCTCAGAGGGGAGTAAAATCGAAAAGAGGTCATTATAAAATGAGAAGAGATTACTTACGATAGAGGAATAAAAAATATCCATTAGAGATTTGATCTGATAAGAAACGTGTTTAAAGGAGTTGAAATACCTTTTGAGATACTTTAAGATCCAAAATCTTGGATGATAGTCGAGTTATATAGATGGAATTATGAAATGGTGTTTAGGGGAATTAATTATATAAAAACAAAGCCTACGCCACAGCCCCTATGTACACGACATAGATAGCCAAAAATCAGCTAGTCCATGAAACAACCTCCTCAATTCATGCCATAAATACTTTTGTTAAACCGACCACCGAAAACATACTTTAACTCTCACCAATATTCGCTTCACCTGAGGTAAGGCTATAACATATCACATGTGCCACACCAAATTTATGTCATAATTAGTAGTAGCCATGAAAACTATCCTCCGTCTTCCCTACACCACAACCTGATGGTCCATGATGTAGCTGGGTATCTATACACTATAACCCATACACCATGAAATACATTCTTACTAAACATTTATGCCCAGATTTCATTAAATCCAAACAAATATACATCCTCACACTTTAATCCATTTTCTCTGATAAAAGATCTCCATATTCAAAATTCATGAAACACACCTGAAACAAATGGGAAACAAAACAAGTTTCATAAATTACTTGAAATAATCTAACTAAATGTCACAATCTCCCCACCATAAAATTTTTATGTCCCTAGAAATATTTTTATGAAAAATCCATATCAAAGAGAAGCAGTTGTTGCTCTTAGATCGGTGTCTCTTGCTACCATAGATCATGCGAATCAGAACCATTTTTCCATTTGACATATACTAAAGGTATCATTTTCCCATGAAGAACCTTTTTCATAGAGTCAAAAATATTAAGTGGATGCTAAATCACAGGTAAATTAGGCTAAAAAATAATTAGCCTCCAAAATCAGAACATGATAATGTTCAGAAAGATACTTTTGAAGTAACAACACACGTAACACCTTATGGATCAAAGTCAATTTCAGTGGAACTACCGAACATTGTGAATCTTTATACACTCATTCAACAATCACAAAAGGACCTACAAACCTCGAAAATAATATTCCTCTATTTACCAAGTCATCGATGATCTAACCAAGTTGAAATTCTCAAAAACACCACATCACCAATAGAAAAATCCAACATTCATTGATGATGATCAACATGGGACTTATATAGCCTTTGTGCTACATATATTCTTTGATGATTCAATTGAATCCTCACTCTCATCTCTAGGACCAATCTCATCCCAACCAAGTACGTTTCACCAATATCCAAACAACCCAATAGAGATATGAAGTTCTAGCTATACAAGGAATTGAAATAGGCCATTCAAAAAGATTAATAGTAATATTTGTTATAGGAAATCTCAACCAGTCAAATATAGTTATCCCAATCTCTACTAAAGTCAATAATTAAAGACATAGTATGTTATCAAGAATCCTTATATATCACTATATCTATAAATCCATCTATGGATGATGTACTATGATGAAACATACTTGGGATCCCATTTCCTCCTAGAGGCCTCTCTAGAAGTCGTAAGTGAAATATGGATCCCTATCAGAGACTATAGAAGATGGAATTCTATGTAATCATAAAATCTCTTACATGTAAAGACATCCAAATTACCCAACTTTGGTTGTATCTAAAATGGGTATAAAGTGATCTAATGTGGTCAACCTATCTATCAAACCCCATATTGAGTTCTTCCATAAAGAGGTATGTGAAATCCCAACCATAATGTTCACATAGATCTTATCCCACTTCTAAGTGAGCACTGAAAGTGAATGAAGAAAAATTGAAGTTCTATAGTCCTTAGTTTTAATCTTTTGAAAGGTATAATAATGAGATAAATTTTTTGTGATGTATCATCACATATATATCTAGATATAATTATCACCGTATATCATATGACATCTTTATGGATCTAAGGTGTACTAAAAACTAGGAACTATGGTAGTGCCCTATTATATCCTTTCTTGCTAGAAAAGTTTTGAAAAACATGTGTCGGAAGTAAAAGATATCCTAAGAAGATAACAACTAATCAAAAATGGTTTCCCAAATATAAATAGATCCTCTAATTCAATTGAAATAATAATCAAGGAGATTCTTCTAAATAATCACATTGAGAAGAGGGATATATTCCTGAGAGAATCACACCGACTGAACCTTCACTATCTTATTATTGGTTTAAAATTTACTTACTGAACAAGCTCCATCATATTCATGAACATCCTCTCCTTCCCATGTTGTGAATATTTGGTTCACTAAATGATCACTAAGAGACCACACATCCACCTCCTCAGTTGAGGGAGAATATTGCGGAAAGAAGAAGCTAAGCCTCAGGTGGCGAGTGGAGACACAAAGGCACCTTTTCCACTAAGATCCCCGTGTCCTATCCTGAATAAATAAAGAAAAATTAAGTATGAAAGTTCAAATACTAGGTTTCATCACTATATTTTTCTCCCATGATCTTTTTCAAGTCATCTACTCATGATCATGAGCATAAGAGTTCACATTGAAGAAGAAAATGGGGGGAAGAAATTGAAAGAGAGAAATAATAATATAGAAACGAGAACACATAATTTAAAAAATAAAATGATATTGCATAATGAAAATAAAATAAAATATTAGACTAAAATATAGAACATGGCCACTTATAATTCTAATAACTTGAAATGACTATGAAAATATCTTTTATAGGAAAAAGAGGTGAAATATTTGGCTATAAAATCATTCTCAAAATGTTTTCACATTGTATACACATTTATTCATATAATTGTTTAGTGGTCCCTTCTTTAAAGTTGTTAATATATCTCTTCTATTACTACCCAAAAAAATTTATCTTCATTTTCCATGTGTGTAGATATATATATCCAAATTAATTTAGTAATTTATTATTTGTAGGTTGACTATTTGTATTTCAATGCAATGAGTTACCATGAATTAATGGCCTTAAGAATGAAATAATCCCTTACTAGAAGATTAATTTAATTTTTTAATTTATATCTTCTCCATTTCATTTTATAATTTATATTCTATTGGTTTGGCCATTCATGAGATACGGGACCAACCATAAAATTCTCTAGATCAATGCATAGTTTTTGATGCCTGAACTGTGAGCTCATTTTGGGCCTTCAAATGAATGATTGAAATTTTCTTCTTAATGAATAAAATGAATCCCTAAATTTATGAAATCCTAAAAATAAATAATTTCAAAATTTCGATCAATTTAAAAAACAATATGTCAGAAATACATAAATAAATAAAAATTGCTAAAATCCAAAATAGCCCATTTTATGTTATTATGATAAAAAATGCTTATGAAACCATAAAATGTAAAAAAGTCCCTTGAAATAACACTTTGGTGAGATTAAAAAAAATTGAAATTTAGAATAAAATATTTGAAGATATTTTCTCTATCAATTATCAATTAGCGACAACTAGACCGAAGATCAATATGTAAAGGCAATTTCACCCCTTTAAACTGGTTAAACATATCCTCATTCTATGGAAACAAATACTTTTTCTTTACCATAACTTGATTGAGTTTCCATTAATCAACACATATAAAAAGTGTAACATTATATTTATTTTCAAAGATAATAGGTTCCTTATAAGGTGAAACACTCAGGAGTATAAATCCTTTTTTTTGAAAATCAGGAAACTAACATTTCAAATCTTTTAGGTTTTCTAGTTCGATATGGTTTGAAAGAATAGAAACTCGGTAAGTACCAGGTACCAAATAAAAATAAAACTCCACCTCTCTTACAAGTGTAATTATAGAGAAATATGAAGGAAAAACGTTGGAGAAATTGATGAAAATTATAGGGAGATCATCATGAAAATATTTTTACTATAGTTTGAAAAAGAACAATATTATTACCCTACCTAACTCAAAACAATAAAGGTTTATCTCCACTCAAACTGGGGTCCCATTCTCCCAAAAAAATAGCATACCACATTAGGTTCATTAATGTAGATCCACCAAAGGTAACGATGATCTATAACTTATGGGAAATCAAACAATCATTCTCAAAAATGATTCCAAGAGATTTCAAGTCACGAACTAGAAAAATCCATCTTTACGCCAAATTCAATTAATAGAAAATAGAAGCCGGACACCCAATATCATTATATCTCTCTGTTTTAAGGCACATAGTAATATAGATCAGATAATTAAAAATATCCATAGGAAGAATCAATATATTTATAACTTAGTTGTAGATAATTTAGTGAGATATACCAGTATCAAATATAACAGTCATTAAACATGAATCTATAGTGATGGTCCCTTTCATAGTAATTGTACCCACATTAGTTTCTTATAGATAATCTTCCACTGTTTGAAGAATAATCATTCTCGATTCATTCAGATAGAACCCCATAGTTCTTGAATCATCTAATTGACTTTTAGAAATTTTTGGAGCTAATGTTCCCATGCCACTTTATTAATAAGAAAAGAAATGAAAAAACTTCTATAGGTGGATTGAGTAACTGGACGAGCTACCTATCTTGGGTGCCTTAGTGCAAACCTGCCTCAAATGAACAACCATTCCACACAAGAAGAAATTTGATTGGAAATTTCCAAGAACTTGAAGAGGTATGTATGATTCCTCATATCAATATCTACCACATGACTCATCATGCTTCATATTTTCTTTAAATGAACTATCAAAACTACTATTAGTAGAATATGATACTCCCCCAACCCTAACTTACCAGCCATATCAAGCTAAACCACCAATCCTCTGTCTATAACATCAGTATAAGAAGTGATATTCATCCAAAAAACCTATTATTGGATATTATAATGAAATCCCATCATAAATAATTGAGCCTTAATATTATGTTTGGATACAACCTTAGGCAAAAATTGAACAATCTCAACAAAACAGTACACATATTATGTCAGGTTCTTATCAACCTACTAGAGATTAATAAAATATATAGAATTCACCAAGACCATAGACTAGGGGTATAACTGATTTGTGAAATGAACCCTAAAATCATTAAACTCTAATACCTTATGCTTCTTCACCATCGCTGTTGAATCCCACTATCTATCGCTAGGCCCCTCAAGCTCAATGTTATCACACCTTACCTTTATCGAATAAGTAATTTCCTAGAACTCAAGAAGATAATTTTCTTTCAACCAAACCTCTATCTTTTGATGATTATTCTAACCTTATAATTCTGATGTATTCTAACAAATAATCTCTTAATAATGTCTCTTGATTCATCCATTTTAAGTTCTATAACTAGAGACTGAATGGTAAAAGGTGTCGGAGATTGTCCTAAAGATTGGACATCACACACCTCTATATTAACAAGATTTTGTTCGACCATAGGATTTTAATACTTTGGTTCACTAGTGGATTCCTCTTATATCCTATTCAAACATCTTCTATTATGGATGATATTATAAAACATCATCAGACAACACTAAAAGAATAAAAAAAAGATAAACTGATCGTCAATTAAAACAAGAGTCACAAAAGTATAAATTCCATAAAACATAATTCAAGATTTCGATTTAAAAAAAATTATATCAGAAGAATGGGAAATCTATATAAAAATATCAAATCATTCTGTAAATACACTTTTTCCAAAAAAATGGTGAGTTGAGGATCATTACGATGATATATGGCCATTTACTTGCTCAAAAATACATTGTAAGTCCCATAAAATCCTACCTCTTATTTACTAAGTCAAACCAAATGCGTACTAAAATCAAGTAAATATAAAAATATTGTACCACTGATACAACTTTTTCATAAACCACCCTGGATACCCGATTACACTAACACCTGAGCGTACATTTCCATGAATTGATGGGAATCTCCGGTTTCCATGGGTTTGAAACTAGCACTTAGAATCTTAAGAAAGCTAATACTTTTCTAAATATATTGTCGGAAGATAAAATATATAAGTTAGTATTATCAACAATTCAAAGAGAGAATATTCCAATAACCAAGAGGTAAAATAGTACCCAATTAGTACATTACCAAATGAAACAATTATTTTCAAATAAATCTCAAAGAAAAACATATGAAACAAGTGGATAACATCTCCAGCTTTCATATCCTTCACTCCAAGTGTTACATAATTATTTCCTTAAAAAATAAAAAAATTATGATATTAATTTAAATAAAACAAGGCATGGAATGAAATTTATACATTTTTAACAAAAAATTATTTTATAACCCAAAGATGGGATATATATTAAAACATTCTTAAATGAACATTTAATAAGTAGTTGGAATGAATAAACAATTCAACAATTAGTAGAATGTAATCATTAAATAAAATATATCATAGCACCATGTAATATTCCTTGTGGTATGTTAGTTTCTTTTAATGGAATCCTCACACTTATCAATAAGTAATCTCAGCTCAATGTGTGCACACATGACAAAACACATGCTGTTGGGACTCAACTCCCCATTGATGCTAAACTCATGCCATGTAAAGTTCATGGTAGGTTTTCCATCACAAATCTATTTCTAGGGTGTCATATCCTAGAGTTATTACCATTATTACCAATAAATACCTATAATACATGTCCATGAAATCAAAAAATCAATCAAACATGGACAAATAAACCATTTCAAATCATTTCATCCATCAAATTTCAGATGAACAATTTTAGTTTTCATCTTTCCTTTTCTTTTCATATCCAAATCAAAGGTTTTCATCAAATTCATTCCTTTTCGAAATTTTATTTCTTTTATTGCCATTTTTATTTTCTAAAATCTATGTAAAATTATTTTTTCAAACAATTTCCATTACAATATATTAGGACCAAAAGGGGCCTAGATACCCTGAGAGGGGGGGGGGGGGTGAATCAGGGTATGGATATTATATTCTTTAAATTATTATTTCCTCACTGGATCTTGATGTATATATTATATGGGTCAATTTGTTTTCCCTTATATGTTTATGTTGATCACTTTTTTTTATCATTATCTGATGGTTATGCTTTAGATGAAATACAGGGAAGCACGCAGAAAAACAGGGAGATTTTTACTTGGTTCACCCACACTGTGCTATGTCCAAGGAGCATACAACAACGATGCACTGTTGTACCAAATACACTTAGGATCACTGCCAATAATGTTCGGGCTAGATCACTTCTATGCCCAGGCTCGCTGCCTTTACAAAGTTTAGTGTTAGCTCACTGCTTCCCAAGGGTCACTCCCTGTTCCTCTCTCTTTTTCTCACTGCTGGTAGAAAGTATAACCTTATTCCTCTTCCTTTGCTCACTACACTTGGAAGGGATCCACTCACAGTTTATAGACATGTAGGTCTCTTCTTTGCATGAATACATGCATCCTTAACTGTTGATAAATACTCTATTGACGTACCACTTTCACCCGCAGATGAATCTCACTTTGCACTGGGTGTACCGAGCAACTTCAATTTTTTCACACATCCCTTACTGCACCTTGCGCGTAATTCTCTGCCTTTGCGTGAAATTCACTTTTTGCACAACACCCCTTTTATGCGCAAAAAATAATTTTACGCACAACCACTTTTATGCGCAAACTATGCACTGCCTTGCATGTAATTTTCCATTCTTGCATGAAATACACTTTTTGCGCAACACTTCTTTTTTCACACAATGGCCTACTTTTACACGCAGCCTCTGCTTTTCGCGCAAAAGTCTTCTTTTTGTGCAACCTCTGATTTGCGTGAAAATAGTTCTTTTACGCGCAAAATTGTTGTTTTCACGAAGATATATTGTTCACTCCAATTTCATGCGCCAGAGCTTGGATACTCCTTAAGACTTGAGCTCTACCGAATGGAGGGGGTCACTTAATATTTATAGTCAAAGTTGCCCCCATGCGAAAAACCCTCCTTGAGCATGTAATCTACTTCGATCATGAAAAACAAATCTTCTTTGAAACACCATATTTCTTGCACTCCTCCAATATTCTACGCTCATCATTCCTTTGCCAATTTTCGAGCTTCGGACCTTGAAACACCTCTTGCGCAAAAAACTTCATCCCACTATTTTGTGCATCACTTTACTTTTTCACGCACAACGCTGATATTTCACGCACCATGCTAATTTTGCGCACGCTACAATATTTTTCGTGCACCACGCTGATTTTTTGCACAACATATTTTTTTCCGTGCACCACTCTGATTTTGCACACTCCTCCCTTTTCAAAAAATGCATCTCTCCATTTTCTGATTTTCAGGGACAAAAATTTGGCAAACACTAGAAAATGGTGCCACCTTGTATCTGATCTTTTTGTACCACCTCCAGATCATCCATTCCTTTTTCAAGGTTCTTCATTCAATCATGGATTATTGAAAGCATCCCTTGAACCTGAAAAATCACCATTTAATCCCCCTTTTTCAACACACTCATACACCATGGCCTCCTTTGTCAACATAAAAAAACATAGAGGCCCACTTTGTCAACAAACACAATCACCTCAAAAATGCTTCAATGATGCCTTAAGGGATTTTTTCCAAACAATCTGCGCCTTTGGGTTTTTTGAAAAATATTCTTATAAAAAATCTCTGCACATGATATCTCATTAAGTCTCATTCCATCCACTACCACCATTCGCCTCTTGCAATTCTGATAGCATTCAAGGATTCACTTAACACATACTCTAAGCCCACATGAGTAATGCTTGGTGTGAGAAACAAGAGTAAATGAGAAGTTCATCAATGAAGCACTTCATTTATGACACCAACTGTTGATACCAAACTAATACCAATTACTAAACTGATACCAATTATGGATCACTAGAAACCTTCTCTCACTATCACTCGTCTGCTTTTATCAAGATCTGTAGCTGCCGTCTCGTGATATCTATTCTTTGATTGATCACTTCTAGCATTGTCAGATTTCAAACTCTCACTATCTGTTAATAGCTTTAACTCCATTTTTTCATTCAACTCCCCCTATCTCATTGCTCTCCCCTATCTCGCTGCTCCACCTGTCAGTTTCTCCCCGTGTCTTTGACTAAGACATTTTCTCCCTTCTTTAGAAATAGTTTCTCCCACTTGAGGAGTCACTATTTCTCATCCTTTTTCAATGAACCAAAAGGTCACTCATTTGTGGTCTACAACATTTGAAAGAAAACAGATTAGTTTATTAGAGAAAAACACGCAATACCTTAGGGAGAGGGGGGGTGGGGGGGTCCCACATCCAAACTTTTTCAAGTGCGGGGAGTCGACTGAACTCCCAGATCCCTACGATGCCACTCAAAAGCTTCCTTGAGTAAGGCCTTTGTCAGGATGTTTGTAACCTATAGTTTTGTAGGCACATACTCCAACATCATGATCCCCTTCTCAACTTTCTCCTTGATAAAATGATACTTTATCTCAATGTGCTTTGTCCTTGAGTGATGAATGAGATTTTTGCTGAGATTTATAACACTTGAGTTATCGCACTAGATTCTGGTTGGAGACTTCACTTCACTACCCATATCATCAAGCTACTGATTCATCTACAATAACTATGTTCAATCTTGAGTGGTGGAAATATACTCAGCTTTTGTGGTGCTCAATGAAATACAATCTAGCTTCTTGCTCAGCCAAGAAATACACAATCCACCAAGATAGAATGCACCTCCTAACATCGATTTCTAGTCATCCACTGAACCAACCTAATCATCATCTATATATCCCAAAAGTTCTCACTCATATTTTTAAGTATACTTCAAACCAAAATCCATGGTTCCTTTGATATACTGAAGTATTTGTTTCACTAATAGAATGTGAATTTTCTTGGGATTACTCTGCTATCTCGCTGCTTGGCATGTGGAGAATACAATGTCTAGAATTTTCACTATCAGGTACAGTAAACTTCCAATAATCTTCCTATATTCTGTGATATTAACTGCCTTGTCATTATCATATTTTGATAATTTCAACCGGATTGCAACTAGAGTTTTCATCTCCTTGGAATTTTCCATTCCAAATCTTCTCATAACCTCCTCAACATATTTATATTGAGAAATGAATGTTCCATGCTCTCGGTACTTGTTTCAGTCCATATAACACCTTCTTCAGTCGAAAAACCTTGTTCTCATCCTCATGAATGTGAAAACCATCTGGCTGCTCAATATACACTTCTTCCTCTAGAACCCCATTCAAGAATTCTGATTTTACATCCATCTGGAACACTTTGAACTTCTATTGCACTACAATGGCTATGAATAATCTGATTGTCTCCAGCCTTGAAACTAGTGCAAAAGTCTCATCAACATCTATTCCCTCTGTCTGGAAATATTCTTTTCACACTAGTCATGCTTTGTTTTGAATCATTGTTCCATCTGCAATCATCTTGTTGCAATAGACCCATTTAGTCCTTATGATTTTTTTTATTTTCTAGCCCCGAAACAATCTCCCATGTCTGATTCTTTTCTGAATCAACAATAGCCACTTCTGCTCCACCTGTGTTCCTTTCCTCCTCATAAATTTCATCAAGAAATTTCTCATTGTTTCATTGTTCAGTAGGATCATTTATTTCGACTTCTTTTTTGAGCTTCGTGTTGAAACATTGTGGATATTCTCTCGTAGCTTCTTGGTATCTTGAATATAGTTAGCTAATACCATAGTGTTGAAACACAATAGATGACAATGAAATACATGAATGTTTCTTCTTCTCCTGTAATATGTCTTCTCTCAGTAGACAATAGCTGAGATGGGTTATCTAATTATTTATTTAATGGATCTTGCATCTGATCTTGTTATTGAATTTCCACCCTATGTTATACAATACTTCCTGTAGTTAGGCCCACTATTTATAACCATAACCATTATTCTCCTCCAGGATCATTTATTCTAATATGGAACACGATATTGATCCATTAAAAAAACCTCTAAGCCTACTTAGTTGAAACTCAGTGTAGGAAATAAGTGATAAAGTTCATAACACAATCACTTACTATTGCGCTCTATTTCTCCCTTTCTTCTTCAACTCTGGTACCTGATTTGAGTCAATTGAAACTCTAAAGCATATCACTTTCCCACTGTGCATATTTAGATGCCACTACCTTTGGATCTTATCTCCCTTAAACCTGAAACACTTGAATCATCAGTTAATAGAATTTATATACATAGGGAGAGGGCAGATTCAAGTATCCTCAAGAAGAGTATTGTGGTTGATCTTGATGATTCAACCCTTTGATTCTTTATTGCAAAGAATGACACTCAATATTTGATTCTTCTAGCTACCTATCCAAATTTAACTACTCTGTCCATATGACTAAGCATTCATTTCCCACATGCTGATTCTTTCTCTGATATGTATATTCCACAGGCCGAGTCTTTCTCATCATTTGGGGATTAAACCCACAAGTACACATATCTTTCGTTGATGTTCCACCAAAATTCTATTTCCCTTCATTGCTTATCTTGGTAGGAATCTCTCTACTTGTCATCTTGCCTTTCTTATTCCACTATTATAGGGGTCTTTCTCTTTCCTCACTTCTTGCTAAGGAACACGACATGCATATTTTTTAATGCATTCTTTGTTCATCTTTCTTTTATCAGATATCCGAGCCACCACACTATTTTGCACTAGTGGTGAATTATCCACTGAGCATGCATTCTTATTTATCATAGATGTAGTTGATCTCCCCTTAATATTCCAGGTTTGTTCACATTATCTCCACAAGGGTTGATGTGAGTGTGACAGAGAAGGTGATTGATACACCTTTTGTTCAGCTCCATGTGATTTACCGGAGGCTCTAATCCTATTCTTAAACTTACAATTTTGTCTCCCAGTGTAGAATTTCTCATTTTTCATCACTAGAGTCAATAATTTCTTTTTGAGTTCCTTTTCAGTTCCATCTTTCCTTTCACTGCAATGTCTTTACAGATGCCCATAATCAGAACATGTAAAACATTTTCCATCAAAGGCATACCTCATTTCATCACCTCTCTGCTTAGATGTTGACGCAACTTGTTTTCTTCTTCTGAAATTGATCTCTTGAGCTTCCTAGCACATAATCTTGGTGTGACTCATTATTTAACAATAGAAGAAATTCATGGATACTTTCTTCTTAGAGACTCTTCTTTCAGACTTCTCATGATGCTTCTCCTTATTATCAGACTTATAAATGTTTCTGTATTCATAGAAAGAAATATATTCCAAAGCCACTAAACAAAAAATTGTTCTATGAACATGAATCCCAAAAAAATAGCACATTCTATAATTGATTCCATTAAAATCCCTTTTAGGTCTATCTCCAGTACCTATAAGGTTTTTCTTATCTTTGGAGCATTTCACTTCTCTCTTCCTATCACACATAATAGTGACATTATCATATCGAATTCCAGATTTCCCAAAATAGATGGCCTTTGGGATGATACAATACTTTCATGCTTCTCATCTGAAGTAGCATATTTAGCTTTCATTTCATCATCACTTGCTGAAGGATAATCAAATAGCAAGTTCAAGGAATCCTTCAACTTGGGCTTGTCTTTGGAATTAGATTTTTCTATTTTTTTCTTGACTGATTCCATCACCTCTCTAGTTGTTGAACCTTTTTATATCTTGATTCAAGTTGAGAATTGAGCTCCCTTCTTAGATTCTTCTCACTACTCATTTCAACTTCCAATTACGTGTGAGATTATCCACGATTTCATTTTTCTCCTTTACTTTCAATTTTTCTTGAGCAATAGAATTAGAACAACATGCAATCTCTTATTGTAGCCTTTGATTCTTCTAAAGTAGTTCTGATAGCTATGTAGTAAGATCATCATTTCTGGATTTAAAATTATGAATTTCATCTATGTTTAGATTCTTTCCCTTGACACCAGCTATTGTTTTTTTACATTTGTATATCTCTTTCGCAGTTCTTCATTTTGAGAATCATTCTTCTCCCTCAGATCAGTAGCTACATTAATAAGCCTTTCATTAAAACCTCTTAGATTTTTGATCTCAGTTTCCAGTTCTCGGATACGAATATCTTTAGATTTAATTTCATCAGTGAATTTTTGATCCAGTTATTCTTCTTTGTGGACAACTTCCACTTTTCAACTTCTTGGTGTTTCTTCATCATTAGTAGTTCCAACATAACATGGAATGTCAGGTTCTTCACTCATTCATTCTACATCATTGAATGAGTAATTATTTTCACTATATGATTTATCCAAATCATTATTCTCTTTACTACATGATTCCTTTAACTAAATCACACTCTTTCCGTTGACACTTCCACACAGGGGAATTTCACCAGACTTTTTCTTCTTCTTTGAAGTTCATCCCTTTTCCATGACACACCAAGATAAGAGCAGACTGGATAGTTAACTTAAGCAATCAATTGAATCAAGTCAGAGAAAAAAAATCTAATAAAAGAAACTTTTCCTCTGATACCAATTGTTAGGACCAAATGGGGCCTAGATACCCTGAGAGGGGGGGGGGGGGTGAATTAGGGTATGTATATTATATTCTTAAAATTCTTCTTACCCCACTGGATCTTGACCTATATATTATAAGGGTCGCTTTGTTTGATCTTATGTGTTTATGTTGATCACTTCTTTTTATCTTTATCTGATGGTTATGCTTTAGATGCAATGCAGGGAACCAACCAGGCAGAGACATATATTTTTAATTGGTTCACCCTCACTGGGCTACATCTAAGGAGCATACAACGACGATGTGCCACTATACCAAATACACTGAAGCTCACCTCCAATAATGTTCGGTCTAGATCACTTCTATGCCCAGGATCACTGCCTTTACAAATTTTAGGGTTAGATCACTACTTCACAAGGGTCACTCCCTGTTCCTCTCTCTTTTTCTCACTGCTAGTAGAAAGTACAACCTTCTTCCTCTTCCTTTTATCACTGCACATGGAAGGGATCCACTCACAGGTTATAGACATGTAGGCCTCTTCATTTTCATGAATACATGCATCCCCAACTGTTGATAGATGCTCTGTTGACGTACCAGTTTCTCCCGCAGATGAATCTCACTTTTCACCAAGTGTATTGGGAAAATGTAATTTTTACATCATTTCCCTTACTGCACCTTGCACATAATTCTATGCCTTTGTGAAAAATTCAATTTTCACGCAACACCCCATTTATGCACAACACCACTTTTATGCACAAAAAATCATTTTACGTGCAACAACTTTTACATGAAACCTATACAATGCCTTGCACGTAATTTTCTATTCTTACATGAAATTCACTTTTCATGCAACACTTCTTTTTTCATGCAATGACATACTTTTACGTGCATCCTCTACTTTTCACATAAAAGTTATCTTTTCGTGCAACCTCTACTTTGTGCGCAAATAGTTCTTTTATGTGCAATCTTATTGTTTTCGCGCAAATTTCCTATGCACTCCAATTTCACGTTCCAGAGCTTAGATACTCTCTAAGACTTGAGATCTGCCAAAAAGAGGGGGTCACTTCATATTTATAGGAAAAACTGACCCTGCACGAAACACCCTCCTTGAGCACGTAATCCACTTTGAGCATGAAAACAAATCTTACAAGCAACACCATATTTCGCGCACTACTCCAATATTTTGCACACCTCATGCTTTTGCCAATTTTCGAGTTTCGATCCTAAAAAAACCTCTTTCATGAAAATCTTCATCCCACTATTTCATGCATCACTTTCCATTTTCATGCACAGTGCTGATATTTCACACACCACGCTGATTTTTCGCACGCCACTATATTTTTCGCACACCACGCTGATTTTTTGTGCAACACATTATTTTTTCTTGAACCACTCTGATTTTTTGCGCTCATCTCTTTACAAAACAAGCATCTCTCCATTTTCCAATTTTCAGCCCCAAAAATTTGGCAAACACTGGAAAAGGGCGCCACCTTGTATCTTCTCTTTTTGTACCACCCTCAGGTCATCCATTTCTTTTTCAAGGTTCTTCAATCAATCATGGATTGTTGAAAGCATCCCTTGAACCCGACAAATCACCATTTAATCTTCCTTTTTCAACACACTCATACACCATTGTTTGATTTTTCAACAAAGAAAACATAGAGGCCCACTTTGTCAACAAACGTAGTCTCCTCAAAAATGCTTCAATGATGCCTTGAAGGATTTTTTCCCAACATAATCCATCTTTTCTCAAATCATTCCTTGTATAAAAGCTGCTAAAAGTGGGGTATTATTTAACAAATACATGTATTAAAAACCATACATCAAATTAAATTTTATTCAAAGAATTGAAAATCTATTTTAAATTTGCTTTGAATAATTTAAGCAACTGGGCTTTAATTGTGTAGAAGAACCATTAAAAAACCACATACCTTTAATCAGGGATCAATCCACTTAACACCCTAAAGAGATCTACCAAGAAATAATGAAGGCATAGAAGATAATGGGGAATCCCTATAACCACCACACATCAAAACAAAAATCCAATCCATCATCAATATGGGGATTCATCAATCTCAAAAGAGTGAAGAAATTATAGGATGCAATTTCAAAATTAGGAGAGATTACTTATAGGAGAGGAATCAAATGACTCCACCAGAGATTTGATATGATAAGAAGGGAGTTCAGAGGAGTTGAAAATCATTTTGGGAGCCTTGAATAGTGAAATGTTTAGATTAGATTATATTTAGAGAGAATAAATTATAAAACTAGCTTTGAGGAATTTATGTATTAAAAAATAGACCACTCTACAACCCCCATGGCCATGATGTAAAAAGGTAGAAATTATCTAAACCATGATGTGGCCTCCTTAGACCATACCGTAGCTACACCTAAGAAAATAGCCTCTTGAAAACACACTATATATCTGACTTGGATTCTCTTATCTTGCGGTAAGGCTATGATGCATCATAGGTACCATAGAATAGTTATTCCTAAATAGGATGTAGCCTTGAAAATCGGCCTCTAGCTTCCCTATGATACAACATAATGGTCCACAACATAGCTAGGACTCTACACACCACAAACTATATACCATGAAATATCTCCTAGATAAAAAGTTATACTTTGACTCCATTCACACCAAGAAAAAAATCCCTAAAATTTAGGTCATTTTCCTTAAAAAAGGATCACCATCCACAAAAATCCCAAAGCACACCCAAACAAAATGGGAAACAAAACTAGATTCTAGAATTACATGAAATAGAGTTATATGATGTTACATTGTACCATCTCAATTTTTATCAAATCATGTAATTAAAAAATGTTTTTTTATCACTAGGACAAAGAGAGTGTGTCAGGGGTGTATCGATTGGATTTAGGGTGTATACTTAAGTGTTATATAGGTGTATTGATTTGGTATCTAGAAGATTCTTATGTTAAAGAAGCATAATCTATGTCTATTGAGGGTTATGAAACATTGAATTATGAGTTAAATTGAAGGATACTACTAGTCAGAGTTCATATAATAAATTAATGATATATAATATTATATTTGTATTGGTTTGAGTAGTGAAAGATAGAGTTGTATATGTGAAAGAAGAATTATTGATATTAACCAAGATTGAATATGAAAGTACTTTATAGTTATAGAATATTCATGCTCAAAGTATTGATCAATGTCAGATTAACTCATAAATGCCAAAGTATATGAAAGTTTTACCCAATAATTACATAATGTGTATGTATTTTAGAATTGGAATATTTTCTAAAATAATAATACAAAATAATATATCTAATGATGCAATAATAATCATCGTAATATCATTAATCATGGACATGTGAGAATAATTTCTGATTTATTATGAGTATAAAAGATTTATTTCTTGAAGTCTAAGGGAAATGTATCTAGAAGATGGAATATAGTGAAAAATATATGAGGTTGAGTTAGGTGGTAATAACATGTGATCATTCATGAAGAAGTTTTAGGGATGTACGATTTGGATGATGACACACCAAAACAACTCAATGAAAATACATAGGTAGAGAAAACAAAAGTATTAATTTTTCAAAAAGATGAAATTATAGATCAGTAAATGAAAATAAACATGAGATGAGTTACAAGAACTAGAATAAAGAAATATAATGATTATTCCATGTGGATGAGTTTGAAAGATTAATTTATTCTTAAAGAATAAGTTTGAATGGAACATCTATAGGCTGGAGAAATAATGTTTAATGACTAATTCCAAGAAATATAAGATGAATTATAGAGAAGTGTATAGTCCTAGAAGTAAAATTTGAAGAGAGAGATGTATGATATGAGTGATTGAAAAATATATTGTTGTAGGAATAAATAGAAAAGAAAAAAAATATGTGGCCTACACCATAATAATTATATGAATATGAAAGATAATAATTCAAAAGATTTTAAACCTTCATGATATTTCACATAGCATTTATATTAAGTAAACATCAACATAATGATACTGAGTTATACTTCAATATATAAAAATCATGAAGTTGAATTTGTGATTCTAGATGATATTTTTGAAATATTTTAACATGTTTGGTGCCATGTTTTTCAAAATATTTTATGAAGTAAGACTTTGATATATTCATAATCATTGAAGATTCTTGACTATGAATTGTAAAATATTGATGATTTTATTTTTTTATCCAATAACACATGTATTTTTCATAGATAGGGTGACTATATAAATGGGGGACCTCATTTAGTGCTCAATATTAACAATTTTAGAGGTGAGATTTAGAGTAGGTGACTTATATATTTCATAAGATCTATTTATTTGAAGAAGAAGGGTTTTGGTTTCAAAAAAATTCACATCCAATGAAGTAGGGAGACGTTCTGGTGGATCACAAAGGTAAGGTTCTTGATGTTGTACCCCACACTCTTTGATTTTCATGATCACAATCACTTTCATATGTGTTTAACATTGTTTTTAAGTGTTGTGGATGATAGGCAAAAGATTGCCAAAGGATTGGCCCAAGAATGGACAAGAAATGGACTGAAATTCAGTCCACCGGCCAACCGGTGGAACACCAGCGGCCAGCCGGTGGCACCTGCACTCAAAGGGAAGATACTGCCTCCCCACCGGTCGACCGGTGGCTCTGTCACCGGTCGACCTGTGGCACCCAGCACAAATAGTGAGACCTACTGTCTTTCCACCGGCCAGCCGGTGGCTCCTCCACCGGTCGACCGGTGGGGCCTGGACCAACCTCCTTCTCAACATCCAAGGCACCGGCCAACCGGTGGCCCATCCACCGGTCAGCCGGTGGAGCCAAGTCTCGAAATCTCCCAATTTCCTCAAGCACCGGCCAGCCGGTGGGACTGTACCGGCCAGCCGGTGGAGCCAGTCAAACTAGCCGTTGCAGTTTGACCAGGCTGGCCCACTTGGCTCCCAACGGCTCTTTTAGCCTCTCCAACGGCTCCGAAGCCTCCCCAAGGGTTCCATGCCTATAAATAAAGGCCAAGGAAGCCCCGGACCACTACCGGAACATAAACAAAGCCAACGGACATATTTTGGATCATTTGGCGTACCTCCGGCAAGCCACCTCAAGGAACCCCAAGTGCTCCATCCAATTCCACATCCAAGGAGCACCTCCAAAGAAGCTTGGAAGCGGCCTTCAACATCTCCATCCAATCAAAGGCGCCCAAGACTTCCTCATATACGGTTTTTATTGTTTTATTCTTTTTGAGCTTAACTTTGAGTTTGTGCCTACAAACTCCCAATTTTCTCATCCCCTCTTTTCTTTGGGTTTCACATCACCACTAAGGTGTGAAAAGGTTGCCAAGCTTTCCTTTAAATAGCTTGAGAAAAAGGTGAGCTATCCTTCACCTGTAAGAAGGATAGTGGGTTCTTGCTAAACCATCAAAAGCAAGTGGGTTCTTGCTAAACCACAAAAGCAAGCTGTAATAGGTCCTAGTGCTACCTCAAAGCCTAGTGGGTTTCTTGCTAAAACCATTGAAAAGCAAGCGGTAGGAATCTCTCAACGGTTGAGTTGGGAGCGGAGACGTAGGCCGGGTTTTTGGCCGAACTCCGTTAACAATTTCTTGTGTGATTGCCTCTTTATTTCCGCTGCACTTTCAACTCTGATTTTAATTTGTTAATCAATTTTTTAAAAGGCAATTCACCCCCCCTCTTGCCATCATTCCTCGTTTGTTCCGATCCAACATTTGGTATCAGAGGGAACTTTGAATAAAATCCCTAACCCGGTTTCAAATTTAAGATCCATTTAGATGGCATCAACTTCTTTCGCCCCCGAGGGCTACTCATTGGGTCGGGCTCCATTTTTTGATGGGACCGACTATAATTATTGGAAAACCCGCATGACCACCTTTTTGAGAAGTATAGGATATCCCATTTTTAAAATAGTCATGCAAGGTTACACTCTCTCTTCCCCCGACGAATCCAAATGGACCCCCGCCGATATTAAAAATTTTGAGCTTGATGGCAAAGCCATGAATGCTCTTCATTGCGGGTTAGATAGAAATGAGTTCAATCGAGTGTCTACATGCACCTCCGCACATGAAATCTGGAAACTTTTGGAGGTTACCCATGAGGGGACCAACAAAGTAAAGGATACTCGATTGGACATGTACCGTCAGGACTTTGAATCTTTTTCCATGCACCCAAATGAATCTATTTCTGAAATGTTTACTAGATTTACTGACGTGTGCAATGGTAGAAAATCTCTTGGAGATGACATTTCTGCAGAAACTATGGTGAAAAAGATCCTATGGGTCCTTCCGAGCTCATGGGCACCTAAAGTGACGGCGATCCAAGAAGATAAGGACATCAAAAATATGCCGGTCGAAGAGCTCATCGGATCCCTAATGACGTACGAGATCACGATGAGGAGGCAAGCTCAAAAGGAGGGCACACCAATCAAAACTCCAAAGAACATCGCCCTCAAGGTACAAAAGGAAGTAAGCTCCTCCTCATCCTCTTCCTCATCATCAAGCGGCGACTCGGAAATGGAGTATCTCGCCCGCCAAATGCACAAGTTTATGAAGAAGCACAAGAAGAAGAAATCCCGCAAGCACCAAAAGCAAGAACCCACCGAAAAATCCGAGCCCAAGGTGAAATGTTACGGGTGCGGCGAAAAGGGTCATTACAAGCCCGATTGCCCACTCAACAAGAAACGGGCCATGCCAAAGGAAAAAGGAAAGAAAAAGGTCCTCAAGGCGACATGGAGTGACACCTCCTCTTCATCATCCTCCTCCTCCTCCTCAAGCGACCAAGGTACAAAATGCCTAATGGCATTCCATGAGGTAACTTCTTCCGATTCCTCTTCCTCATGTTCTTCAAATTCAAATTCTTTAAATCATCTTTCTTATGAAGAACTCTCACATGCTAGAGATCAATTAGAAAATGGTTTTCATGAGCTTTCATCAAAATTTGTCGCTTTGAAAAAGAATTTCAAAAAGCTTTCCTCCGAAAAAGACCAACTTCTCAAAGAGAAGGAGGAACTCACCCTTAAAATCCAAAATTTTCCAAATGTTGATTCCATGGAATCAACCATCAAAGACCTTAGAGAGACCCTAGCTAAGTTCACCCAAGGGGAACAAAATTTGAACAATCTCCTAGGTTCCCAACGTATATCTAGAACCACCCAAGGGCTAGGATACACCAACCGAGCTTCCTCCTCCCATGCTCCAACTGTTTTTGTAAGGGGGAGCTCTAGCTTTAAATTTTGTAATTATTGCAAAAAACCCGGGCACCTTATTTATGAATGCAATTGCAAAAATGCCCGGTATGGTCAACCCAAAAGTTTTTTCTTTTCCGATGAGTTTTATAGAAGAAGACCCGCTATGAGACAAGTATGGATTGAAAAATCCCTTCTTGCGAGTCTCTCCGGGCCCAAAATTGTCTCTTTTCAAAATCCCTCTCCCCGGTGACTTTTTGTTTTTCTTTAGGGGGAGAACTTTCTAAATTGTTTTCAAACTTTGTTTCAAAACTTTCAATTTCAAATTAAGCCCTTTTGATTTCAATTTCAAAATTTTCGATTCCAACTTTCAATTTCAACACTTGGTTTCCAAATTTTCATTTCAAAGTATTCAATTCGAATTTTGATTCAAAACTTTCAATTCAAACTGTTATTCAATTTTTCAATCTTTCAATTTCAAAAATCTCAATTGATTTTTAAAATCTCCATCTTGTTTTTCAACTCTATCCCTCAATCAAGTTTTATGCCCCATTCTATTTTGATAATCACAAAGGGGGAGAAATTTCTTGATTGATTGGGGGAGAATCTTTTCTCTCATGCTTAGTATCTATTTTCAATTTTTCATTTAAAGCATGCCTTTCATTTAAGTTTTTACTTTGCTTAGATAAGTGATTGTGATCATCAAAATAGGGGGAGATTGTTGTACCCCACACTCTTTGATTTTCATGATCACAATCACTTTCATATGTGTTTAACATTGTTTTTAAGTGTTGTGGATGATAGGCAAAAGATTGCCAAAGGATTGGCCCAAGAATGGACAAGAAATGGACTGAAATTCAGTCCACCGGCCAACCGGTGGAACACCAGCGGCCAGCCGGTGGCACCTGCACTCAAAGGGAAGCTACTGCCTCCCCACCGGTCGACCGGTGGCTCTGTCACCGGTCGACCTGTGGCACCCAGCACAAATAGTGAGACCTACTGTCTTTCCACCGGCCAGCCGGTGGCTCCTCCACCGGTCGACCGGTGGGGCCTGGACCAACCTCCTTCTCAACATCCAAGGCACCGGCCAACCGGTGGCCCATCCACCGGTCAGCCGGTGGAGCCAAGTCTCGAAATCTCCCAATTTCCTCATGCACCGGCCAGCCGGTGGGACTGTACCGGCCAGCCGGTGGAGCCAGTCAAACTAGCCGTTGCAGTTTGACCAGGCTGGCCCACTTGGCTCCCAACGGCTCTTTTAGCCTCTCCAACGGCTCCGAAGCCTCCCCAAGGGTTCCATGCCTATAAATAAAGGCCAAGGAAGCCCCGGACCACTACCGGAACATAAACAAAGCCAACGGACATATTTTGGATCATTTGGCGTACCTCCGGCAAGCCACCTCAAGGAACCCCAAGTGCTCCATCCAATTCCACATCCAAGGAGCACCTCCAAAGATGCTTGGAAGCGGCCTTCAACATCTCCATCCAATCAAAGGCGCCCAAGACTTCCTCATATACGGTTTTTATTGTTTTATTCTTTTTGAGCTTAACTTTGAGTTTGTGCCTACAAACTCCCAATTTTCTCATCCCCTCTTTTCTTTGGGTTTCACATCACCACTAAGGTGTGAAAAGGTTGCCAAGCTTTCCTTTAAATAGCTTGAGAAAAAGGTGAGCTATCCTTCACCTGTAAGAAGGATAGTGGGTTCTTGCTAAACCATCAAAAGCAAGTGGGTTCTTGCTAAACCACAAAAGCAAGCTGTAATAGGTCCTAGTGCTACCTCAAAGCCTAGTGGGTTTCTTGCTAAAACCATTGAAAAGCAAGCGGTAGGAATCTCTCAACGGTTGAGTTGGGAGCGGAGACGTAGGCCGGGTTTTTGGCCGAACTCCGTTAACAATTTCTTGTGTGATTGCCTCTTTATTTCCGCTGCACTTTCAACTCTGATTTTAATTTGTTAATCAATTTTTTAAAAGGCAATTCACCCCCCCTCTTGCCATCATTCCTCGTTTGTTCCGATCCAACACTAGATACTATAATTCTATAAATTGATGTACTTAATAATGATGTTTTTAAAGATGATTTTTTTAGTAGGTTCTAATTTTGATTATTCTGAGGGCTTAGAAGGAGATTAAGATTTTTGTGTATAGAAATTGTGAATGTAAAGGATATTTCTCATCATGGTATTGGAATATTGAATATTGTATATATCTAGTAATATATTTTATATAAGATGAAAATTAGAAGATATTAACATTCCAAGGGAAGTGGATATTGAACCAACCCTATGGTTTCTTCCAGAGAAAAATAATCACATATAAGTGTTGGGTAAAAATGATACCAACCCACCAGTTGCAATTTCTTCTATACAATGGTGATAAATTCTTATATCATATTTGACCTAAACTCAATAAAGAGAATATAAAAACATTAAGATATAAATATATTAAAAAAACAATAGTGTTATTTGTGTTTCTTTAAATTACTATATCATATTGGTAAGGGTGATATTAAAGGTTTTAGTGGATTTATGTTCTAACAAGTCACATAAGTTAATTTTTAATTTTTTTTAAAATAGTAACACTAATTCAATCCCCCATTCTCAGTGTTACATTATACTCTTGGACACTTTATTAGGGTTTGATCGAAGTCACCATGGATAAACTGATATATTTCTCTATCTTTTGGTATCCAATAATTTCATGAATCTCAAGTTGATTTGGAAATGCCTCCCTTATTAACATAATTTTCTGGAAACATATTCAAAGTTAATATATGTATAGGGGATAAAGATTAATTTGACTGAGTAGTTTTATAACATTTATATTCCACACATATCATATACTATGAGATCCCTAATATAACTATCATATGAGTCCATCAGAATTAAAAAAATTGGATATTAATTGAAATGTTTCATTTGTTAAAATGTTTTAGATTATAAGTCATCATTATGATTCATTTGATATGTTTTTAGAAATATTTTTTGGATATCCAAACTCCTTTATATTATCATCACATAATATTAACCCGATTATGATAGATTGGTGTAAGAGAATATGGATAAACCGCAAATTATCATATAATACATGAAACTTTCATAAAAAATCTATGATATGGTGATAATCAACACACCATTGTGTTTCCTAAGGAAGATCACGATGTGGTTTCAATCCCCACCCAATATTAGTTCCTTTAGTGGAAAATTCCAATAATCTGTCACTTTCACTAAAACCACATAGACATAATACAATTACACCTTTTATCTCATTTTATGTAATTACTTGTGAAATCATATTAAAAAATCCTTCAGGATATTTTCTCAACCTTTTTTTGGATAAACTATCATACATTTTTATCACATTTTATATCCAATGTTACAACCTATGAAAATAAATAATAAAATTTATTCATCCATGCACCAACACCTGATCCTAATTTTTAAAACCAAAAAATGTCACCCCATTTTCCAGTATAACTGCAGAAATAATTATGAAGTGATGAATCCATATGCAAAGAGAATCCTCTAGAAATGAATTAATACTTCTCATGATGTAAAGGGATCTGGACTATCCTCTATCAAACATATATATATCCACACTTTTGTCCATAAACTATATTATATATAAGCATGAAAAATCATATAACCCCTTTTAACAAGACATCAAGTGACTATGAGACATAGAGTATGTCAATATCTTATAACCTAATCATAGGTTCTCAATTCTCAAAGTATATATTTAATTGGTCAATGACTACATCACATGACATTCATTTTTGTGGATTAGCACATCACTACCCCTCATCCAAATATATAAGCACATCACACATACCTATACTTAGAATATCTATGAATGTCTTCAATATATCATAATTGAGGGGGAAAAAGTTATACATATCAAATGAGAGGAAAAATTCCATAATGGTTAATCCCTAACCTATGAAATGATTAGTGATGTTCCCAATAGCCTCTTTATTAAATCGTCCTCATGGGTTGTATAATAAAATGTATCAAAGTATAAAGGTTATAATTTTAAGTATCTTTCCATCCTTCAGTATGATGATTCAATATGAATCATTCACCCCTATTATACTAAATACATAGTGTATGCAACTCCATATGGTATACTTGGTTGGCCATACAGCGTGTAAAACTCAATTTGTACCTCATGAGTATTTTCCATATCTCTATATGGAATCTTACTCGCGATAGCCTTAAATGTTTCTCAAAACCTATAATACTCAATAAAATATTACTTAGGGATAACACAAGGTTTGAATTTGAGATGTTAATCATCATTTCACTTTACACAATATATGAAACCAACATGAAAAAAATATGCGGTGATGATTTCTTTTTGTATAAAATGAAAAAATTTATATTCTTAAATTATATTAATAATACCAAAATACCAAACATACACACCCATATAATAATATGAAATATGATAGAACATCTAGGGGGACTTATATTTTATCATCTTCTAGGATTCTTTAAACTAATTACATCTATATTTAATTCTTTCCACTTCTTTAAATGACCACATGATAAAACAACCCTCAACCAAACATTTATAATTTTTATTAAATAGAGAACACACAATGTAGAGTTCATAGAGGATGAAAGTGGTGGATCCTATGGGATTCCCAAAACAAAGTTAAAATACAATATTTAAGAAGATTACTAAGACTATAAATATATGAAAACTATTTCAGGGGTTTCATTTAGTGGATTGCAGGTCACCTGCCTTTTTTTATTTATATTAATTATGAATTACATCTACATCCTGATTGATTAGTTGGTTATAGTCCCAAGATAAGTATACTATGAACTAGTGAACTAGGGTAAATCATTTCATGAATTTAATAAGGATAACTAATTCCGATTACACATTTGATGGGTGAATATTATAGAGTTTTAATAAATGAAACCCACTAATTATTTCCCCTTAATCTGCTATGAATGTATTTCCCTCATCATAATAGTAATTGTATGTCAAAGATACCATACGCCTGTAATCACTAATTTTTACACAACCTTGAATTATCCCAATAGAAAAATGTCCATGATAATTATATTTAAAACCCACTTTTATTTTCATCCAATGGACTTTTAGGCTGTGTATACAAGTTTCTACTCCTATAATTGGCTACATAAACATTTAGTGGAGGTTTTCCATCTTTAGAGGACCACTAATAATTGAGTGTAATGAACATATTTGATTAATCATAAAAAATATTTTTTAAGTAGAGGTAAATTGATATGTTTCCCAATGTTCCTGGATTCATTATGATCCTCCCATATAGCTTAGAAACACCTGTAAAAAGAAACAATGAAGGCCTAGCCTTTAATGGAATAGATTTCAATATTATAGAACTAAGCATTGAAAAATTGATCAAAGAATCCAATGAATATGGATCTACCTATGGTATTTATAAGGATGTACCTTGTTTTACACACCCTACCACCATGTATTAATAGATGAAATTCATACTTTTTTAGAGGATGACGAATAAAAATATTTTTTATCCATGAAAACTCATTTGTATTGAATTTTTTATCACTTAGAGGTACACATATATTATTATCGTAAGAAAAATTCTATATTTTACTCCTATACTTTAGTTTCTACACTTGCAATTATCTACATGAAAATCCAGGGAAGGTTCCTCAATTGCATGGGCCACCACTCATTTAGTTTTTTGAATTAGTCTCTTAAATCATAAAAAAATTCATTTTAAAGATAGATGAATTGATATTATTTCCCATGTGTCTAGATTCATTATGAGCCTCCCATATATCCTATCGTCCCATGAAAACAAAAACACTAGATGAATGATATTTAGTGGAATAATTTTCAATGTTAAAGAACCAAGAATTGAAAAAATGATCTAGGTCTCCAATGAAAATGAAAATACACATGAAATTTTCAAGGTAGTACCTGATGTTACAACCCCGACCACTTTATATAAATATATAAGCTTGTAAAATTGTTTCAGAAGATGAGAAACAATTTTTTTATAGGCATGTGAATTGCTTTATGATGAATCTAGTTATCAATGGGAGGAACTTCTATATAATTATCGAAACCAAAAATCTATATTTTACAAATATGGACTACTACAGATAGTGATTTTATCATTGCAAGAAAATTCTTTTAACAGCGCTAGAAAAGCCCTGTTTATCTTAGTGACGATAAAGGGGGATCCCCTTGAACAATGCTAAAAAAAACATAAAAGGGGGTCCTTTATCAGTAGAAAAAATGAACTGATAAAGGCCCCCCTTTATCTATGCTATTTTAACATGGATAAAAGACATTTTTATTAGCACTATTTTTATCGCTAATAAAAAACTACTTTATTAGTGCATTAATTAGCACTGCTAAATGGTTCCTTTATTAGCACTTGAAATAATGTTGATTGAGGGTGACTTTATCATTGGTAAAATTAGCACTGGTAATGGGGGCCTTTATCAGTTCTCAAAATAGCACTGATAAAGGCCTAACTGCCTATGACGTACTGTTTATGTAATAGCACACCCACTAGTAGCACCTATACCTGCACATCATACACATGACAGCTACCCAAAATAGCACCTCTATAGTTCACACAAGAAAAAACAACTGTACACAGGAACAAAGTAGTTCACACAAGGGTTTGGAAAACAATTCTATTTACATTTCAAAAAATTCTTCATGTAATTAAATTTATAATTATCCAACAAACAATTAAAAACATTAATGTTTCATCCTTTGAAATATATGATCCCCTCTAAAAAATGTGCACCCATGGTATTTGTTACTGAAAAAATCATCCCAACTCAATCAAAAGGTTCGACCTATATAAGAAAAAAAATATAATGTTAATAATACAATAATGAAATAAATTAAACATTAATATGAAATAATATATTAATAAAATGTCAATTTTTATTAAAAAATACACTTTCAGAGTTATATAGGTCACACCGTGCATTGTATTGTGGTGGGGTTGATTCCTATACTTCATAAATGAGTTTGGATCATTGTTATAAAATATTAAAATAATCCAAATAAGTTTTTTTGGTTTTCAGTATGTCCCTTGATTTTTTACTAAAATTAATATCAAATTTAAATGAAAATTTTTGATTTATACCAGTAACATAATTATTCTGATTGATATTTTGTTGATTTATACACATCAAAAATTACTCATGGATCATTTTTCTAATGTATAAAAAAAATCTGAATGGGTTTGCTTAGTTTTCAGTATGAAAGTTGTGTTTTTTACTAAAATTAAATTTCAAATGGGAAACACCCATTTTGAGTCATACTAGTTGCATAAAGCATCGATTTGTGGAGAGAATACTTTATACACATCACAAAGGACTTACGAATTGCTATCCTAAATTATGAATAAAATCAGAGGGTATTTGTTTGGTTTTCAGTGACTGAAAGTTTTTGAGTTAAATGTCAATTTTAAACTAATAACAGACACTTTTAGTCATAATAGTCACACCGTGTGTTGGATTGTGATGAAGTTGATTCCTATAAATTGAAAATGACTCATGGATCGTTGTCTTAAATTATTAAAAACAATCTGAATGCATTTGATTAGTTTTAGTATGTTAGTTGTGTTTTTTAATTTAATTAATGTCAATTTTAAATAAAAACACATTTGGATTTATAACAGTCATGTTGTGCATCATATTTAGGTGAGGTTGATTTTTACACATCAAAAGTGACTCATGGATAATTGTCTTAAAGTATCAAAAGAATATGAATTCATTTGCCCAGTTTTTAGTATGTCAGTTGTGTTTTATACTAAAATTAATGTTAATTTTAAATAAACACACATTTGGATTTATATCGGATGTGCTGTGCATTGGATTGAACTGCGGTTGATTTCTACACATCAAAAATGACTTAGATATCATTGTAATAAATTATAAAAACAATCCTAAAGCATTTTCTTGGTTTTTAGTATGTCAGTTGCATTTTTTTAATAAAATATCATTTCAAACTGGAAACACACTTTTTGAGTCATACTAGTCACATTATGAATCACATTAATGTGATAATACTTCATACACATCATAATAAACTTAAGAATAATTTTCCTAAATTATAAACACAATAAGTAAGTATTTTATTGGTTTTTACTAAGTGACACATTTTGAGCTAAAATGTAAATTTTAAACTGATAACAGACACTTTTTGTCATACTGGTCACAGTGTGCATTAGATTGAGGTGAGGTTAAATTCTACATGACCCAAATGACATATGTATCATTTTTCTAAATTATAAAAACAATATGAACGTGTTTTCTTGGTTTTCAGTATTTCATTTGTTCTTTTTCCTTAAATTAATGTCTATTTTAAATAAAAAATCACATTTGGATTTATACCAGTCACATCGTGCATTTTATTGAGGTGGGGTTGATTACTACATAAAAAATGACTTATGGATCATTTTACTAAATTATAAAAATAATATGAATGCGTTTGCTCAGTTTTTAGTATGCCAATTGTGTTATTTTATTAAAATTAATGTCAATTTTTAACAAAAAATGACAGTTTGGGTCATACTTGTCTCACCGTGCATCGAATTGAGGTTAACAGTATTCTTATATGTCAAGAATTATTTATAGATCATTTTTATAATGTACAAATTCAATCCGAATGTGTTTGTTCAGGTTTTAGTATGTCAGTTGTGTTTTTTACTTAAATTATTGTCAGTTTTAAATAAAAACACATTTGAATTTATATATATCATGATGTGAATCATATTGAGGTTAGGTTGATTCATAGACATCACAAATGACATATAAATCATTTCCCTAATGTATGAAAACATTCTGAATGAATTTACTCAGTTTTTGGTATGTTAGTTGTGTTTTTACTAAAATATCATTTCAAACCAAAAAAACTATTTTTGAGTCTTACCGATCACATTGTGCATCACTTTGATGTGATACTACTTCGTAAACATCTGAAACAGCTTAAGAATTACTATCCTAAATTATGAAGACAATCAGAAATCATTTTCTTGTTTTTTAATGAGGGACATGTTTTGAGCTAAAATATAAATTTTAATCTGATAACTGAAACTTTTAGTCATACCGGTCATAATTTGTGTCAAATTTAGGTGAAGTTTCTTCTTACATATCAAAAATGACTTATGAATCATTTTAAAAAATTATCAAAACAATCTAAATGAGTTTTCTCAATTTTCAGCAAGTATGTTGTTCTTTTTTACTTAAATTAATTACAATTTTAAATAAAAAAGACACATTTGGATTTATACTGGTCACATAATATGTTATATTAAGGTGGGGTTTATTTTTACATTTCTTAAATGAATCATGTATAATTTTACTAAAATATTAAAATAATTCGAATGCATTTTCTTGGTTTTTTGTATGCGAATTATGTTTGTTTACTAAAATTGATGTCAATTTTAAATAAGAAAAGACACTTTGAGTTATACGGGTCACACCATGCATTATATTTAGGTGAGGTTGATTAATACACATTAAAAATGATTTATTTATTATTTTGATAAGGTATAAAAATAATACGAATGTGTTTGATTAGTTTTTAGTATGTTAATTGTGTTTTTCTCCTAAAATATCCTTTCAAACTTGAAGCACACATTTTGAGACATATCGGTCTCATTGAGAGTCGGTTTGACATGAGACTACTTCATACACATCAGAAATAACTTTTTAATAAACTTCCTAAATTATGAAGACAATCAGAGTGAGTTTTCTTGGTTTTTAGTGAGTGACACTTTTTGAGCTAAAATGTCACTTTTAAATAGCTAATAGACACTTTTAGCCATATCGGTCACACCATTAATTGGATTGAGGTGTGGTTGATTCCTACACATCACAAATGATTGATGGATTATTGTCCTAAGGTATCTAAAAATCATAATTTATTTGATTAGTTTTCAATATGTCTCTTGTTCTTTTTGCAAAATTTATTGTTAATATTATATAAAAATACACATTTAATGTCATATTGATCACACCATTCGTCGGATTTAGGTTCAGTTTATTCCTACACAAAAAAATTACTTATGAATCATTTTCCCATAGTATCAAAAAAGTACAAAGGTGTTTTATTAGCTTTAAGTATGACACTTGTTCTTTTTACAAAAAATAATGCCAATTTTAAATAAAAATAGACACTTTGAGTCATACAAGTCTCATATTATTACTATTTGTGTACATTATTCCATTATATATGTGGCCCATTCATTTCTAAAAAATATATCTCATCTTTTGAATATGTGTTTTCTAAATCATGGTAGTACTAATAAAATATTAATAAAAAAAGGATTTATAAATATTTTAAATGAAATATTAATTATCTTCCAAAATACCTCTTTAGGGATGATGGGTTTTTCATGAAATAAAATCTATTTCATAAATTTATAAACATAATAACCACATTATTTATCATCTTTTTTATTTGAAACACTACATAAACATTGATAAAGACAAGTAATTTTTTTATGTGTTTGGATAGTGAAATATTATTATATATACCCTAATTGTTATCCATTTTTAGTACTTTTGATGTTTCTTTTCGTTTTCCCCTAGCCTCATTCCATGATGTATAATATATTCAGGCACCACCCTATCATAAAATAATACTCATTAAAATATAATATAATTTATATAATTAGATGTTTAGTTCAACAATGTTGGATGTAGTGTATTAAAAATTGATAAACTCCATTATTTTTGGTTAGTTTTTGGATATCCATGCATTGAATCCAAGAAATAAATCTTTGGATTATCAAAATTTACCGCAATGATCATCCCATGATGCCGAAAAACACAAAAATAAATAAGTAATGAAATAATTTAATATATATTGATAGTATTAAATTGTAAAGTTTTACCCCTACATTATTGGTATTAAGAAGAGTCTGGAATCCGTATTTTTGTTGTTAAACGATTTTAGTAGGCCTTTCACTATTTCACCATATTTTTCGGATTCTATATCTATTTGTTCTATAGTGGTGACATAAGGACTAATGAGTCCAAAATTTTGTTCACAGGGAAATTCCTTCAATTATTTTTCGTATATACGCCAAAAAAAACATGAAATGTATTTATTCATAATTATCATAGTATATCAGATTTTGAAAAATCAAATCATTAAGGCATACCTCATGTATACATTTACCACTAAGCCACCTAGCCAATCATACTCCAGGATTTGACTTACATTGTCAACACTAATGAAATTTGGATATTTCCCGTTGTACATATTTTCATCAAAATAAATTTTGTGAATGCCACCATATTTTAACTTTGTATTCACATGAGCCTAAAATGATAATAAATGCGGACATAGAATGGGTGGGTTTAAGGTGCTTTGAGTAGATTGTTTTGATCATTTGGTTGATAATTGAGTTGGTTTTGAGCCATTATTTTTTTCACCCCTTCCCTATTTCCATTTGTAATAACATTCATCAGTTCATAACTTTTTCAATTAAATGTTAATGGATTTTCTTGAAAAATAAAATTGAAATTAATACCTCCTTTTCTACAAGTTATTTCAAAAGTTGTAACAGTAATGCGATGAATGTTACAAGAGCTTGTTTGACCATATGAATATCATCATCATCAATTGGAATAGGTACCTCGGTGCATGGATCATAGGCTATCTTAATCAACACTTTGACATGAGCTGTTGGAAGTTGTCTATTTTATAACATGGAGTTCTGGATATTAAACACCATAGCCCATGCTATAGGGTGATGGGTGGGTGTTGATAGATATAAATCACATTCAATTCCCCCTACACAATATCAGTATAGGAAATGTATCAGTATCTATCTAATTCAAAATTCAAAGAAACAATTATTAGGAAATTTATTACCTCAGCTAAGACAGGTATTTGAGGGGAATGGATCACCTCAAATCAAGTTTGGGTGGGGCGTGATCTTCACACACTGGTTGTTCTTGAGTTGTTTCTTCTCTTTTCCCACGCCATAATATTTTCCATGAACTCTCCCTATAATTTAATATGTTCTTAAAGGATATCTATTCTTTCTCTCATCATTTTTATTTCTTCACTGTGATCATCCTCTTTTTTTAAAAAAATGTTCATGGTTCCACCCCAACACCCACACCTCTGACACCACCATACATTTTTGGCTACTTCAAGGCCACCAAAATAATGTCCACATTATGTTTGGGTGTTGCTGATTCCTATGAATATGTCAGATAAGAAATAGAAGAGAATAAGTAATCATTGTTATTTAATATCGATGTAAAGAAAAAAATATTTACTATGTCATACATACACCCTTTTCCCGCACGATTTGTTTTTGTGTTTTCATATATTATATCCCATTTTTATTTACAAATGCCTCCTTCCATAGAACATTGCATGGGATGGAAGCGACATTATATTTGGATTCATCAATCTGTATATAAAGAGAGGAAAATAGTTATGATGTTGTGTTATGTCACATAAAAGTATCATGGTAGATTTAAAATACGTATCAATTTTTTACATGAAGCATACCCCATTCTTTTTTTACGGTAGGGGTACACTAGTTTTACTACTCGTTCCTTATTTTCATCACCCAGATAATGTTTCATAAAAAAAATGTCAATAATAGTGATGAATACATGTCTCTTCAAACAATGTATTACCAAAAAAATGTACATGGAAATACTACTCTGCATGACCGCTAGTAAATGCATCCCACACTTCTTGGGTTATTAGGCGTGCATAAATAAGAGGTGGGTGCAGGTGTATTTTACCTTCAACATCTTTAAGATAACATTATGTTAAAATTGTGTGAAAGAATCTGTGAATCCTTCCAGAAACCATAAATACATAGTCCCTACACGAATCATGCACTATAAATGTTCCCTACAGGGGATGATGAAGATTATTTCAATTTTTTATTATTTTATTTTTTAGTAAATTAAAGAAAAGATATCATAATGTTACCGTAATATCTCCCTACATGAGTGATCTAAGACCAATGAAAATATGGTGCCACGACTACTCATCAATTAACATGTGTATCTGAGTGATGATTCCAATATAACTACTGAACATGGCCTTGTTGAAGTTAACATGTTGGACCCACTAATTCCATCCGACCTCATATTTGATGCTTTTCACTTTTTCTTTAAGGATTTTTGATAACACCATCAAACTATGATGCTCCAGTTTTATCTATGCCACCCGTGTTTCATTTCCTACCATTTCCTCAGTTTCAAAATCATAAATATTTTACACTAGAGCACTATCATCAGCATGTGAAGATGGTGGTTTCACCATTTCACTGGGAGAAGCAGCAACAACAGGTTGAGAAACCTGTTTGTCCTCTACATTGTGAGAATCAGCAGGTTGAGAGACCTTTTGTGCCTTAGGATTTGGAGTATCATCATGTGATAAATTCATTATAAACAGAAGTAGCTCAACATTTAATTTAGATCGCATAAAAGTTGAAGATAACAGATAATAACATAAGGTAACACGATGTATATTACCAAAAATTTAACCTAATTACTGAAGTCTTTTTTTAAAGGTTGAAGGGATTTAACCCCTCTATAGACTATCAAAATACCTTCATTGTGGTCTCCTATTACATAAAAAATTATATCTACATTGGGACCGATGGAAAATGATTGTGACATACCAATGAAAAGGACATCCACTTTTGACTTTTCATATGACCCTTCAGTTGTTTTAGTGGGTAATAGAACAATTGAACCGTTTTAGTTTTCATGATATGGAGCATAAAATAATTGTTCTGACTGTGATGCCATTATAAATTATTTGTCATTCTACCCTTCATTTATAAAATCAAATTTCACAAATCCCAACCCATATATTTTGACAACACTCCTATTATCAACCCACTTGCATTGAAAAATCGGCACATGGATTTTGGTTTAATCCAACTTCCATAGTTGTTTGATAATGCCAAAGTATGACATATTCAGATAAATTGGATATCTATCCTTAGCACTATAAACATGCATCGCTTCAGCCACAATTGTAAATCTCCAATTCTCCATGGTACTGTCTTCATCATGTTCATTCTTATAGAATGTATAACCATTAATTACATAATAATTTTGAGATAATACATACACACTTGGTCCCCCATCTAGCCATCGAAGTCATTCTAAAATTGAGTCCAGATAATCATATTACTCTTTAAATATATGGTCCCGAAAACATCCTATAAACAGTCTATTTTGTGCATTTTATATCCATTTTCCGCCATTGATGAATTCAAATTCCAAAGAATGTTGTTTTCAGTTCCGACATATAGGTCAACCTATAAATTATTATGCAAAACGTAATGGTGGGTCTGTTCCCAATCTAAAATATTGATTGTGACAACCTATTTTATATAAATTTCTTCACCCAAATTCCACCTAGTGTAATCATATTTCGGTAGACCAATTCTTTCCACACAAGATAGGTATTCAGTATAGAATTCAACCACTTCCTTAACAATATTACTCTCCACAACACAACCCTATAAACGACTTATATTTTTGATACACCCTTTGAAAATATTAATATACTATTAAATGGGGTATATCCATCTATAGTTTACATGACCACTTAGTTGAATCTCTCTCACCAAGTGAAACATCAAATGGACCATCATATCATAAAATGTTAGCGAGAAGGACATTTTCAATTCACATAATATGATGGAAAATTCTCTTTCTGTACTCAACAATTTAACTTTTTTTAACTAAGATTTATATAGTTTTGAATAAGAAATAATGATTCATTAATGTATAATAGACATTCTTGAAAAAAATACAATATAAAGAAAGATGAATTATTTCTTGCATCCAAATATGGAGGTCATGTGATTTCAGAACCTTTAAATTTAAATCGTTCATTGACAAGATATTCTAGATATTTGATGAATACCCCTATGGAAACTTTACATCATTCAAGAAGTTTCATAACTAATATATATCCTACCTTGAATGTGTGTAAGGAACTGGAGGAAGAAAAGTTTATTTTTTACCATTCATTAGCGCCAACTCTTCTCATATTCCAATGACATCCATATCCCAACCAGCCTTAATTCCATCCTTTGTTTTGTGGTGTTCAATTAGTAATATGCCAATGAAACTGTCACATAAATTTTTCTCAACATGTATAACATCAAGAAAGTGTCTGATGAACATATAATTCTAGTATGGTAATTCAAAAAAAAAACTAATCTATTATTCCAACTAGTTTTTGTATGGTTTCTCAAAAATGTTTTACCAAAAGTAGTATCCACATCTTTTACTTTTTCAAATATTTGATAACCAGTTAGTAGAGACGAGGATGTACATTATTATGAAATTCAATCAAATGATATAGTCTAATATCGATACTTATGTCTTCAGGGTAGAAATCTGTGATGTCCTAGAAGCACAGTTTTGGATGAATGTTTCAACCTAATTGACTGTGTACCTTATTCATAGACATGACATCCATGAATTCCTTTAATGTTATATCTTGAAAAATTATTATAAGTAGGAAAGTCATTTATAATCCCATATAACATATATATCAATGTGAAGTCTTTATTTCTATGAGTATCATACATATAACACATGAATACCACAATAATTTCAAATCCTCGATCAATGGATCCAAATAAACATCAATATAACTACTTGGTTGTTAGGTCCTGATAAAAGCATAGATAGCATGATGTTATTTGATTTGATGAATGACTATTGTGGCAAGTAATTATTTAACAACATATCTAGACCTTTACTGTGAGTGCTGCTTTGAAAACCAAAAGGATTCACTCCATCTATAGATAAAAAAGGTGAAGGGTTCCCGAATTATTTAAAAAACTAGTACACACATGATCGATTATACTCCAATGAGGATAGTTTTATAGGATACATAGTTTCCCATATTTATTTCTTCTATCTGCGTGCCACATTAATTGACATGTGGTCTCCTCACTTCCATATAGGCAAGAAAAGCTTGAAATGATTGGAAAGTACCATTAAACCTTTACAATATCGGATTTATATTTCTTGTATCTTGAAGAAACACAATTTGGGCATTCTATAAGTGATCTTTGATCCTTGAAAAATAGAATTCGGTTATTCTGGAAAGCGTGTATTCATTCAGTGATCATACACATCAAATGTAGCATTCGTTTGACATCATATGTTCAGCTCGAGGGCTCTTTATCTTCTAGTAGCATGTCATTCAACATAGAAAGTAATTCTGTAAAAGTAGATTCACTCCATCCATTTCTTATTTTCAAATTATAGAACTTTAGTGCGGTTGAGAATGCTGTATATTTAGTAAAACCACTATACAAAGGTATATTATCACAACTCTTTAACTACTCAAACAATTTTGGGCAATAAATAAGTTCATCTTCACTGTCCTTGTAATTTCCTCAATATGATCTTCATCATCATTCACATCTATAATCATGTCCTTGATAAGGTATTCTTTAGTTTACACACTTGTAATCAGATTAGATGATCCATAAAATTCATTGTTATCCCAACCACAAGATACAATAGAATTGATAAGGGTCATATGCCTGATCTTTTTCAAACTTGATGAACTCTTTCACCCCATATTCATACTCTCTTATCAAATGATTGGAATCCATACAGTATTTATTCATATCCATACTATTTTATTCGGTTATATTCATATTTTAAAAAATAAGTAGACAAAACATTGACATAAAAATTTACCAAGAATAAAAATATTTATAGACTTTATGTCTCCTTTGAAAACTGTTTATAAAATCACAGTTGAAATACCATTAAAAAACCAACAATTTTCACAAGTTCCTCTTTAAAATAACACACTCTCTTTAAAATAAACCAATCAATTTGAAACATTATTTCTCAAAACCCTGCTTCCATTTTTATAAATCATTCAAGGAAAGTTTATGACCCAATAATGTTAATCATTTAAAATGATCTACAACCATCTATATTTTAATAACTTTCATTGAAAACATGGAACACCACTTGTTAAAATAAAAAGAGCCTTACATAACCTTTTAAAACATTCACATCCCTTTATGAAATTCAATAAGGTGAGTTTAGAAACCCTTAACATGAAACCTAAGTCCATAAAAAGTTTTTAAATCATTTAAAAGTCATTTAAAACAAAAAGAATGTCTGTTGGAAACATTTTTGAAACACTTTTTTTAGTGTATTCCAATAACACATCATGGAAAGAATCACTATTTACAAATCTAGGAAAGGATTTGGGAAGTTTACCTTATGTGTTATTAACTATTTAGAGCCATAAAAAACTACGTGACCATCATGGATAGAAACTATTCAAATCCTAACTTCTGATACAACACCATATAAGCCATACTCATTACCCAACTAATTTATAGTTAATATTGATATTTTCATCAATCTAACATCAAGATCTTATAAGGATCACTCATGTACATCTAAATAATAATATTAATATACAAAACTTAGGTTAGGTCTCATGTAATTGCATGCCAATTTCAATGGTACTATCATAGATGTAAATTTGAAGTTAGTATTTCATCCCAATATCATATAATTCACATCTAATCTTAGAATTCTCCACCATCTCACATAGATTCTTATCGTCTTTATCCATACCATCAATGTAGGAAGTATAACTAGACTATGGAAACATAAGAATTGTTACAATGGGTAGTGATTAAGAACCCAATCTAGACCAATCACTTGATTCCTAAAAGAATCATAACCCATTCTTACTAAAACATTCTAAAAAGAATGTTTAAAGGGAATAAAAACCCAAATAACTCCAAAATCAAAAATAGTGACCCATGGTAACTCACCACATCCCATCGTCCAACCATGGAACAATATGAGCATCAGGCAAAAAAATAGGGCACTGAAAAAGGTGATATAAGAGCATCATACACTCCAATCCACCAGTTCATTTGAAAGGTGTGAGATAAAAATTATTTTTATGATATAATATATAATTATCTTTGAATCCATTCATAATATAGTTTATAAAGCTCTAGTTTGAACATAAGATATAAAAAATATTTTCACATGAATTATAATACTTGTATAAAAACAATAAACTTACATATTTTCAAATAATTACTGACTTTATAATATAGAAACAAGTATGACTAAAAATTTCAAATAAAAATATAAAAAAATGGAAAGGGGACCTTTAAAACCACATTAGAAATGTCAAATCACAATTTATCCCTCTTTTAGAAAATTTTCTGAAAATATATTTTCCATAAATAACCACAATAAAAATACATTTTCTTAAAACTCATTTAACAAATAACCATTTTTTTCCTTTTTAAATAACACTTTTTATTCATTTAAAACATTTTATTTGAAAGTAAGAAAATAAACACTCAAAGTCAAACAATGATCGTACATAGGTATTAAAGAAAGAAGGAAAGATCATCCAAAAAACAACTAAATGATGGTGATATATAATCAAAATAACTAGGGGAATATAATCCATCCATGAAAATAAATCCTTTAAAGTGTCCTAAGAATGATGTAACCATCAAGTGAAACTTCTTAAGACTCATGTTTTTGGATCCTGAACTGAAGATGAGGAACCAAGGTCAATACTGTTAAACATGTCATATACAAGTAGTCTTATAGATATCACTAGGATCTATCATGATCAGGGGATCAAAAGAAACCTTATTCCTTTCTAGTACATTGTAGGGACACTGAAACATCTCAGAAACTCACTGAATCTTACTGGGTCCTAACACAAGGAAACAAACTCCACACTATGGATTTCAATCATCTGGATCCCTTCCAGTCTCCAAGGACACCCATGACATTTCAATTGTGTATGTGAGCAACGAATGAAATAATAGATCATCATATAAATATAATTTCATAAATGTAAAATTTAACCTCGCCCCACCTCTAACACTGCCATAAGAAACAACCCCTTTCACATCCTTTTTAAGCTTCATAATAAGCATAAGAATATAAATAATCCCCCATGGGTTCACATGACACAATGAGAAAAATAAATGAATGGAGCCCAATTGAGGGTCACCTATATTTAGAAAATAACTTCCTTTAAATTCCCAAATAGGATTTTACAAATATAACTGAGAAGAAAATAAATTTTCACCCCATTTGAGAACAACATTTCAACTTTCATCCAAAAACCATTTATCAAAATTCACAAGAATGTACATTTTAATACCCAACAATTTTCAATAAATAAAATTTTAAAATCATAAACCCTTTTATTTTTTATGGAAATACGTGCTACGGAACCTGTTATTATTATTTAATATTATTTTGAAAACATCTTAATCCACTATGGGAGTTAAGGGTCTCAAAACTATTTAAATAAGTCAAAGGCCAATTCCATTCATTTTGAAAAACATGAATTTAAAATATCTCATATTAAATTTAAATAAAAAAATTTAATGACCAAATTTTAAAAATATTTAAATTCCTTTAAAAAATCCACTCTGCCCTTTTACAATACACTTGGCATGTGACTTAAGTCAATGCCATATCTTTAAACCATTTTCAAGCCAATTGAATGTCAAAAAAGTTATAACATAGGATTATAATTTCATAAGAAATCATTTAAAAGCATCTAATAAATATATAACATGTAATACAAGGGAGTTCCAAAGAAACACCTACCTCACTCAAGAAAAATTGAAGCTATAACTTGTTGACATTAATGAAGAACACAAAAATATGTCAGGTGACATACTACTCAACCACTAACAACAAAAATCCTCATTTATAAAAAGAAACTGCACTATAATCTAGTGGAATCATAGTTCAAATCCATAACCATGTCACACAAAATCAAAGGATAAAACTTGAAGAAGAACACCAACCAACAAGCAATTCATTTATTGTGAAAATAAGGTCCACAACCAACCATTATTTTCAACTTGGCATATAACCCTCAAAATTCACAATATACCATCGATATTAAACTATAATGACACGTGAACAAGTTGAAAAAGATGAAAAATAGGATAAAACTCATCATTGAGGTGTGGGCCAACACGCGAGAGAGTTGCATTAATGACAGAGGAGAGGCGTGTAGTGGATGAGTCCTATAGCGGAGGAGAGGCGTGTGTAAAAAGAGAGTCTTTGGCATATGATAGGAACACAATAGAGGAAATGAAAATATTAGAGGTGTGGGGCATTATGGAGGTGTGGCGCATGACAGAGGAGAGGAGTAAATTGGTATGGTATGCGCAATATAGAAGTGGGGCGCGTTGTGGAGGGGATGCGAATGGCGACATGATTCACGGCAGAGGAGAGGCGCACGGTGGAGGTGTGGTTCACGACACCGGAGAGGTGGTGGGAGAGGAGGAGGATGAGTAGGGGGAAGAGGAGGAGGTGTAGCGATGTTGATAAAAATATGTGAGAGCTTGAGGGGTGTGAGGGAAGAGGAGAAAGTTAGTTTTTTTTATAAAAACCGGTGAACCTTTTATCAGTGCTAGTTTAAAAGCCTTGATAATGTTCTATTTTATAACTGCTAAAATAGAAGGGGATGATAAAACATGCCTTTATTAGTTCTAAAAAACACTGATAAAATACGTCTTTATCAATGCTAAAAATATAGCGCAAACAAATACTCATTTTCTAAGTGATTTTTTAACACTGATAAACATAGGCCTTTGTCAATGCTTAGAAAACACTCAATGTTTCTAATTTATTATTATTATTATATATATTTATAATATTATATATATGATATATATATATATATAATTTTTATGATAAATATATAAATATTTATATTTATAAAATTATAATTTAAATAATTATAAATTTTTAAGAAATACACTTATTATATTCATAATATTAGAAAAATATATAATAAATATATTAATTATATGTATATTTATAAGATTATAGATATATATAACTATATTTCGTCTAATTTTATAGTTATTTATATGAATATATATTTATTTTTAATTATAATTGTAAATAAATATGTATTTATTTATTTAAATATTTATATAATTATAAAAAATTCATATTTATAATATTTATTATTTTATTTATATATTTATTATAATTTTAAAATTATTTATTTAAATAAATATTTATTTATAATTATAACTACTAAATATATATATATTTATTTGTAATTTAAAATTATAATAAATAAATATTTATTTATAGTTGTAAGTATATATATATATACAAATAATTTTTAAATTATGACAAATATATTTATAATTATATAGATATATATAATTAATAAATTTATTATACGTTTTTTATTAATAAAAAATATATCTACTTTTATTTAGATTTATAGTCACAAATATTTTTATTTATTTGTAAATATATTTATTTAGTTATGTATTTATAACTTTATAAGTAGTATAATAAACATATTTAATATAAGTTTATAGTAATTTACATATATATATATATATATATATATTTATTTATAGTTATAATTATAACTATAAATAAATATATTTATAAATATTTGTATATAATTATAAAGAAATATATATATATAATTATAATATATGTATTTATTGTAATTTTATAATTATTTAGATATATATAGTTATAATTATAATAAAAAATAAATATATTTAAAAAGTATTTATATATAAGTAAATTTATTAATTATAAATACAAAAAATATATATATTATTTTAATATGTTTACTATAATCTTATAAGTATTTTTTAGAAAATAAAAGTATATATGGGAAACATGTATTAATCATATATACCTAGTAATAAAATATACATAATAAAAAACGAGCCACCAATGGAAATCATGAATAATAAAAAGGGTTGAATGTATAAATGAACATTCAAAATGATAAATAACATATATGAATGCATTATCGATTAATATATTTGTTGACCAATTCATTAGAGACACATATATATTTAATAATTATAATATATATATATATATATATAAAGTATATATATATATTAATTAAAAATAAAAAAAAATAAATTTAACAAATATAAAAAATATAAAAAATATAATAAAATTAACAAATATGATGAATCTAAAGAATATAAAGAATATAAAGAATCTAAAGAATCTAAAAAATCTAAAAAATCTAATTAATATATTAATTTTAAATAAAATAAATAAAATAAATAAAATAAATATATAATAAATAAAGCAAATATAACAAATATAACGAATATAATCATTCTAATAAATCTAAAAAATCTAAAAAATCTAAAAAATATATTCATTATTTAATGAAATTTATTATAATCTTATAATTATTTAAGTATATATATATATATATATTAAATTATAATCTTAGAAACACTTTTTTTAAAACATTATATATAAATTTGAATTATGAAAAAAAATATTAATTATAGACATGCATTTTTTATTTAATGTATATAGATAAAAATTATTTTTTAATATAAATATAATAATTTATAATATATTTTTTTTAAAAAATTTATCAGTGCCTTTTGCTAGCGCTGATAAAAGCCTGCCCTTTACCAATGATTTCTACTTATCATTGATAAAACCTAGCACTATCCTTTCCATGTTCCATTGTAGTGATGTTTTTGTTACTAAATATATTAGCCTATAAAATTCTGACACTAAACTCTTTAATTGGTAACATTTATAAAGAAATCCAATTTGAATAATGGTATTATTTTGGAAACATATTCATAATGTTTAGATTATTGAATATTGTATCCAAACCCCTTTACTTCCCAATGTAAAATTATATGATGTTAATAAATTTTTTAGTATATTTGGAACACTTTATATGTTTATTATATTCATTTTGGAAATTTTACAATAAAAATATTACTTTAAGATCATTTTGTAACCAAATGCATCTCTTCACATTATTCCTTATAAACACATCCTAAAATCTTTAAGACATTAAGAGACATTTAATTCATTTTGGTATCTAAATATTACTCTTTATCGATATAACCTAAACTCTATTATAATAAGAAGTGACATTTATTTTGAATTTTTTACTTTCATAATATTTTATTTGTGTTACTTTAACCTCTTTAATTTTAGATAAACTCCCACTATCCACATAGAAACTATATTTTCCCTAAAATTTATGGCTAACATACACAAAATTACTTGTGTTTAGGGAATACCAATTCTTTCCTCTTATTTTTAATATTTAAAAAATAAAATGTTACCAACTATATCTAATTTTATATTCTAGGTGTTTAGAGAAGTATACTAAATAAAATAATTTATCCATAAATATTCCTCTAAAGGATAGTTGGCACTCTTTCTGTAATATTTTGAAAAATATCTAGGAAAAACTCTTTTATCCCTGATAAAAGTCCATTTATACTTATATTAAATTCTAATATGTTATATAGTTTGATAAATCAAAAACCATGTGGATCATCTGATTTATTTATAAATACCCTTTGTTAGAAAATATCTTCTCATTCCACATAATATAAATGAGATAAATATACACAATTTTTATTTAGATTTATCCGAATTAGAAATATTCTTTTATATCCACTCCATGATTTTGAAAACCTTTTCTTTTTCACTTGAATGAAAAAATATTAATAAATTCTTACCAAGATTCTAAACAGATATAAAATTATAACATTTTTAAAATATATATTTTCTATAATTTACCCATAACAATCAATGAATTGATTTCTATTCCACTAAAATATAATGTGGAATTTATATAAAGTTTAACTAATCTCTTCAAATAAATTTGATAATTCCATCTCATATAGAAATATTGATATCGCTTTCTCAAACCTCCTCTAGGTTTCAATGACCAAAGGTAACTATTGGACAACCCAATATTTTCCTTTTGGATTAAACATCTACTCATATATACTATTAAAAAAAATTAGATATGAAACATATCATTACTAGTTCATTTATCCACAAAAATTTGATAATATATAGAGAATTTTTATTGGACTCATTCAAATTGTAAAAACATTTGGAATGATGATTATAGAATGAATTCCTAATCCTAAACAATCCTTATGGAAAACCATCTGCCTATCTATTTTAGTTCATGATAAAGGAGTAATGTTCATTTAGTTACCTTGAATTTAAAAAATTCTTTTTAATCCTAAAATGTATTAATATATTATTTTGATGAGAATCTATATACACTTTTTGAGAAAACTTGACATTTTGTTGCTCTAGAAGGGGTAGGACTAACACATAGAAATTTCATACCCATCTCAAGAAATGTTATATGTTACTAGTCTATAAAATTACTTCCAATGAACATATCCTTATCAATAAATTAATCTCAAATTATTGATTAATATATGGAGTTCCTCTTACCATGTAGCTATTTAGGTAGCTCATCATGCTAATCATAACATATATTACTCTTGGATAATTGAGAGAATAACTCCTTTCTAAGTCTATCATATTGATAAACTCAATACTATTCCCCTGGTATATTACCCAATTGTTTAATGGCTAAGAATAAACAAACTAAAACAAATAAAATTGGACACTTAACTCATATATTAACGGCATTAAAATATTTACTTACACAATATTATCCAATGTCACCCAACATTGGCAGATGCCGCTCGGCTGAATGATTGATGTTTAGAAAAGTGTTTTCATTAGATGAAACCAAACACCTAGTATTTTAATGGGGATTTAATATCACCATTTTATTTAATGTTATTAATGTATGTATGATTCTATTGATTTAGTTTTAAATCCATATTTCTTATATTAAAATATCATTTTAAATTATATTGATAAAAAACTCTTTACACGAATCAAAAATTGTGTTACTAACCAAAATTAAAATAGAAATACATTTATGCATATTCAAATGCATAAAATGTAGAAGGTACATGTTATAATTTCATATAAAGTATTTGAATTGTATAAAATAAAAAATCCCCATATTTTTAATCATTAAGTGAATAGTATCCAACCCTTATATTTCTAGATAAGGAATAAGCCTCTAGGATAGCGCGAAACTTGACACAATGTCTTTTGATGGAATTTCTAAAATGCCTCAATTTTTTATTCTTAATTATCTATAATCCTCTTTTCAACTATGTTGAGAGGGCAAACTTACATGAACAAGAGGACCATATGCATAAATTATTGAACTAAATGTCCTAGATTCCCAAGGTAATATCCACCTTTATAATATATTTAAACCAAACTAAACATGATCTACCCCTCGCTATATCCTCTACAGGTGTACATCAGCTCGTTTAACTAGTGTTACTACCATATTATAGTTTCCTTATGCTAATGCACATTCCAATATTGTGTATTCCATATCCCTCCTTTAGTTTTGGTTCTGGTTGGATTGACCATTGTAACTACTTTTTCTCTGATCTATCAATATGGGGTTGCTCTAAAAAGATAGGGACTACTCTAATTCATGTCCTATAAGACATTGTATCCCAAAGACATGAATATGATTTTTATTATTGGACATGTGTCTGAAAGGGCTAGTAATGGACTAAATTACCTTATATCTGATGGCCTAAATTCATTTCCCAATGTCCCAAATCAGGTAAATAGTATTGATGTTATAATAACCACTATATAAAGTTCTATGGTACCCCGAAAATTTTTCAACTACCTTACTTTTGAACCTGGGTATTTTTTGGATGGAAAATTATTGGGTTCACCACCCAGGGACCTCCCTAATTGCACTCAAGTGCTTTCTACACAAAGTACACTATTCAATCGAGATACCTCAACTCCATCATAATTATAAAATGTAATATGTATAGAGTATAATTAAATTAATAATTAAAACTTATAACTTAATAAAAGTGAATGTCAAGGTAGAAGAAAACTAAATCAATTATCCTATATATCGTCTAACTCCTTAGATTCTTGTATGATAATTTTAAGAAGTAGCTTAAACACATTTAAACTATATGTTACATCTCAATTGATAATATAGAATTTATATTCTTGAATATAAAATGAGCGAAAATAAAAATAAATGAAAAAAATCATAGATTTATACATGAGATAAATATCTATAAAATAACTATAAATATATTTCAAAATCTTTAAAATTTAGGCATAGATGAACATGAAAAATTCAATTTTATCCAAAACGAAGTTTTCAAATCGTCATTTACATAGTATGTAATATGAATTTTTTATATTCCAAAATATGTGATATCTTATTATCAATTTTATTATAAAATAATTTATATTCAATATCTTACCTAAAAATTTTACCTAAATTAAATTTCATACATTTTATTTTACTTATTCCATATATTTAATCATTCCAAAGTCCTTTGATAATAGTTGTAATTTTCTTCCAACATAGGTATTTCAATATAAAAATTTCATATTTTAGTTTATCAGTAGTTTATTAGAAAATATGTAATTTTATATTTTAAATTATTTTTAAATTTATAGACACTTTATAAATTATTATCAGTGTAAATAAACTTTATACCTAGATTACATCAATTAAAATATTTTTAGTAAGGTTTAAATCCCCCTTTTGGATCTAACGTGGGTCCTCTCGTCCTATAATGGTGATAGTTTTTGAGTATTTTAACAAAAATATAATTTTACTTAGAATAATACCAACCATGGATATCTCTAAAATGTAATGAATTATATTTTGTTACAGACACTATAATCCTCAATTGTTTTAGAATATGAGTTAATATTATTTAAGATGTTTTATGTTTGGTTTTTTTCCTTTCTGTTATGGGGAGAATGATGTTTTGAGCTAAAGGTTTTTAGCAATCCATTTCATTGAGACATGTCATTTCAAGGAGAAGTTTTGAAGTCCCAAAATTTATCATATGACATCCACAATTTTGTGGCTGGACCTAGTGGTGGATACCAACAAAAAAATAATGACTAGATAACCTCAACTTTATGAAATCAAAAATGAGTTAGTTTTTAGTGATTTATAATCTTCCCTTGTAATTCCTGTTTCACATAGACTATTCCATGGATTTTAATTAAATGAATAATAATAATCATTTTCACAACCCTTATGTTGTGGTCCTCTAAAATGAAGAATTAAAATAGTGTTTTACTTCCACCAGTTCTTTGACGAATGAAAAACTCATTTTATAGTTTTATTTGTTCATTTGGAAATCAAACTGAACATTTATATATTTTCTCAAATACCACATAAGGGTTTTATAGGAATGAATATCAACAAAAAATAGTGGAATATAAAACTAAAACAAAAAAAACTTGTATCTATCCCCACATTTTTAATTAATAATAATACAAATAAGAACAACATAACTTTATCAAGTTGATCTTTGCTTCAAATCGAAGTTTGATACAGATCATTGAGGGGAAATAGATGGGTTCCTAACTTCTTGGTTATCCTTGGATTATAAGAATCTCCTAATTTTTGATAAGGATATCCATATTTTCTATACATTTCTGAAACATTATAAAAGGTATAAGGGAAATGAGTGCTAAAAAGTAATTCATCAGATGAGTTTTACAATATTTGGATGCCTCATGAATCACATATTTTGAGAACCTTTATATATCCGTCATTGGATAATGAGAGGATTCCAAATTATTTGGAAATTAAATGATATATTTTATAAATTTTTTATAATTTACAACTCTTTGTAAATTACAAGTCATCACTATGATTCATGTTTTTAATTTTCAAGATACGTTTTAATTTATTTAAACTTTGATAGAGTACCATTAGATGATAATAAACCGATCATGATATATTTGAGTAGGAGAAGAAGGATAAACTATGCATATATCATAATACATGAATCCCCCATGGGAAACACTATAGTATGGTGAAAATAATCATAAAACACCCTAGGATTTTGTGAAATACATTTTTTCAAATTAATTTAATCTTTTTGATATTTTTCATTTAATACAACAAAATATATATATATATATATTTTTATACGAAAGAACTTAGTTTTGATTTCATTATATAAGAAACCAATTTAATCTTATGCTATATGAAACACCTAAATTGAAATTTGGATCATGCAAAACTTTATTTATCTTGTGTTTCACATAATGCTAAGTTCATTCGATAACTTGCGTAACATGTAATACCGAGTTTTACTAAATTATAATATACTATTAATAATATTATTAAAATATCATTATATCTACCACCTAGTTATTAGAATGGATGTTACAAATAAGATTAAAGAAATTTATAAAATACGATTTACACATGTATATAAAATTAATCCTTGGATTTCATTTAGTAGAAGTGAATGAAAGAACTATTTGAAAATAAAGAACTTTCTTCTATAAGAAAACTATTTTTCTATGTACAAGCACAATTTTATCTCAATAAATTAAAAAAACAACTATTTATAAATGATTTGATAAATATTTATATATAATATATTTTTTCAATATTTTCTACACTCATCCAATATATTTTATTGGTATTAGATAAGAATCAATACAATTTTATGAATAAAAAGATGTATTTTTTTAAAATAGAATTTTACCGCCTTTCAATGAAGAAATCATTTTAAATATGGTTTTTGAAACTTTTATATTTTTTATATGACAAAATAAACATCATTTTTTGAATCAAAATATCAAAATCTACTTTGCGTGAATTTTTGGTATTTTGCTGAGAAGTTTCATTTTTTGACGAATAGTGAAAGCCCTGAATTTTAATTCAAAACCTCTTTTTTGTCTACTTTGTTTATATAGTTAAATAATATTTTAATTTTTTTAAAGTTTAATTACATAAATTTTACATCAATTAATCTAAATTAGGTAATTTTAATCAATTTCACATTGAAATTTATATAAAAACATTTCAAAAGTTTGAAAACTTTTACATTAAAAACTCCCTTTGTCGTCCCATCTACAAGATTAAATTCAGATTAATTTTTGTCACTTATTTTATTGATATTTTCTAAAATGGATTCAATATTAAGAAAATTAATAATTTATAATTTTTAATAGGGTAAAATTATTTTTTTCCTATATTAATAGTAATTGTCATCAAAATTAATTACAATAATTAAGAGAAAAATTAGCTTAATAAAGGACTAAAACTTAAAATTAAGTCCCAAAATGACCTGGACAATTTTCCAAAAGCCATTTGATGTTAATATTTATAACCTATCCTCCATTTTAACATATTGTAACTTTTATTGGATGAAATTAACATGATAAAGACACAGTTGGAATTTCATTTTCAAATATTTTCAAGAATGCCACTTCTCCTCTGCTATAAAAAGGCTCTCACCCCTCCCACTTATTCACACCTATGAAGCCCTTTGTCTGACCCAAAATATTCTCAAATAATCTCAAAAAATCTATCAATTTATCTTATAATCCTTAATTTATACACATATTTATTCAAGGAATCCATTTGGTGAAAACCAAAAGGAATTACCCAAAGAAGAGCATGTTTTAATGTGTACAAAGAAAGTCAACACTTAAGGTAAGAGTTTTCTCATATCACTTTTTATATCTACGAGATACATGCCTTATTCACAACTAAATTATTTTTTATGGTGTATTAAATTCCCATTAATATATTCTATGATTATAATACTTAAATTTATGGGTATTTACATATCTATTTGATGATCTTTCTATCAGGGTATTTATGGTTCAAAAGTTACAAGATCACTAAAGTATTTTTTTGTCAAGTTGCCTCCATTGAGATATATTACATGTTATAAATGTATATTTTTCTATGTAGTGTACATACTTACCTTTGACGAGTTATATCATGAAGCTCCATTTTCATGTTATTTTAAGCCTCATGTAATTTTATTCTTTCATGTAGTGTATGGATCAATGTTAAAAAAGTGGTAATAGTTTATTGCTACAATCTCATCATTTATCTAGATTATTTACAATTATGCTAAATTTGATGAAATATTATGATCCATCTCTCAATAAAACTCATGAATTTGATTCTCTTCATGTTAACCATGATATGTTCATGTATTAGTACCAGTTTCGACTCTTTGGTACTTAAGATAATTAAGAATTTGTATTTATAAAAATCAGACAATATTTCCACTTTAGATCAGAAATCTATGTTCTTTGAAAACCATGTTTTATAATAATATTTTCAAAAATACTTTTGAATTATCCTATTATTGTCAATAGAAAATTTTACCCATGTTTTTCCTTTATAAAAAATTATTATAGAAGAAATCTTGTTTTCATTTTTTGATCAAGGCACTATTCAAAACTTTTTAATGTATAAATAGAAGCTTTGGTATGTACGGACTCTCCCACTTACATGACTATCATTTCCTTGAATATTTGTTTTATATTTTTAAAATTTTTTCTTTAAATAAAATATTTTCCAATATTTTTTAAATTTGTTGTTTTTAATGTGGTTTTCAAAGAAAAATGCTTTTAAAAACGTTTTATGTTTAAAAAGTGTTTTAAATGATTTCAAGTATTCTGTTATAAGTTTTAAAAATGTTATTTTCAAAGAAAATGATTTCAATGATTTCATGTATTCAAAAAAAATTCAATAAAAGGGATTCTGAAATGAATTATTGTCTTATTTTTTAGTTTTTCAGAGTATCTTTAAAGAAATGTTTTTTAAAAATATGTTCAAGATATCTTTATGAGTTTTCAAGGTGTCTTCAACGAAAAAGTTTTCAAAATATATAAATGCTTAATTTTTCTGTTTTCATTGATTTGTTAAAAGAAATGTTTTTTTCAAAAGTTTATATGTTTTTAAAAATAAATTTCCATGGAGAGGAATATATATTCCTCAAGAAATTTATTAAGTGAAATTGTAAAGAATTATTTAAAAAAAAGGTTTTAAAAAAGTATTTTTATAGAAGGGCTATTTTCCTTAAGAAAATTTCCATGTGACATTTCATAATCCTTATCCATATAAAATGATTCTTTTTATAGTTTATTATTTACCGATGATATGATTCAATATTACCATTCATATTCTTTCATTAATAGATTATGTATTCATAGAATGATGATTATGAAAAGAACTTATCTTCCTTAAGGTATATTGTTTTGAAACATATATTTTTCCACGATATATCCTTTGATGAAGTGATTATGATTCCTATCTTTTTTCCATAGGTAATGATATGATTACATGTTTATGATACCCATTTCATTTCATGGATTATGATATAATTATTGTATATAATCTTATGGCATATGTATGTATGATTTTATTATGTGATGTGCGGGACCTATATATCCCTCTAATACATTTGGTAATGATTGATGAATCATAATATTATGTGTGAACCTTTTTACATATTCACAATTTTATGCATGGACCTAGTTTCATGTGCATAAGTTTATGCGTAAACATGATTACAAGTTCACAATGTAATGAGTGAACCATATTATGTGCTCATAATGTTATGTGTGAACTTGATCACTTGTTCAGAATACTATGCATGGACATGTTTTCATGTCCATAATTTTATTTATGAAGATGATTATATGTTCAATGTGTTATGGGTGAATGATATTTCATGTTCATAGTGAAATGCGTGAACCTTATTACGTGTTCATAATGTTATGCATGGACCTAGGTGAATGTCCATAAGTTTATGAGTAAAATTGATTACATGTTCAAAACGTTATGAGTAAACCATATTACAAGTTCACAATGTTATGAATGAAACTGATTACATGTTCATAATGTTGTGAATAGACTTGGTTGTATGTCCATAAGTTTATGTGTAAACCTGATTACATGTTCATAATGTTATGATTGAACAAGATTACACATTCCCAAAGTTTTGTGTCAACCTAGTTGTATGTACATAAGTTTATGCTAGGGACTGATTTCATGTCCTTAGAATAATGAGTGAAATTTTTTCAATTAATAAACGTTTATAATGTTGTAAGCTGATTTGTATGACACAATTCTATGTCTTATTCCTATGTTATGGTCTCATGGATTATTCTCTTGAATCCATTAAGATTCATACCTTATGAACCTCCAATATTTTTTCCATGACTCTTTTATATGATTATTGGTATGAAGTTTATGATCTTAAAATGTTATTATCATATTCTCATACCCATAGTCTCATGTTCTATTTATATATGTCCTTTTTTTACCCTTATAGGGCTTCTGATCTCACCCCATTCTTATTCTTCCTTCCCCCAAGTTATGAATAATGGTTTTATGTAGAAGCACTAAAGGGGAAGATCATTACTGGAAACATTGGATATCATTCAGTGAGTTAAAATATTATATTCCATGTATACAAAGATACTAAAATATTACTAGCCCCAGGCATATGTTTTTTTAATGTTCTGAATATTCATCTAAAATGATGTAATATTTATACATGCTAAGCCTGAGTTGTTATAGTTAGTATAAAAGGAAAGGATTATCAAACCTTTTGAAAATATTATTAGAAAAATTTAGTGATATCCCTATGGATATTTATATGGAAATTTATAGGTATTTATATAAGGATAAGCCCAAGGTGTAATAGATTTAAAATAGGTGTTATTATTTAGTTATTCTATAGGATTTTATTCATGATTATGGGGTTTTATTATATGATAATCATTTCTCACACTATTCTTTCTGGTCATATTCAATTGTGGGAACTAGAAGGAACTATGTTAGCATTGAATATTTCAGATATGGAAAGTATGGGAATTATACAAATTTATTTCCAAATTAAAAATCACATTAAGAGAATCAGGAAGGTTGTATGAGTATTGGAAATACTATTGAAGATAAGGAGACTACAAAAAGATATGTGAAAAGAATGGGATATTCTTTCTATATTTTTTACATTAAACATAAGAAGAATGATTTTATTGTGGTTGGGGAACCTCCAAAAATGATTCATATTTCATATTCTAGGAATGAGGAATTAAGTAATAATTTTAAGAATCATGAGTAAGGATTTAAGAATAAAGTTGGATGATTTAAGTGTATTTGTTTTGGAATTAAAAGTTTATGTATTATGAATCATGATGTATATAAGGATTGTTTGTGGACGTTTTTATTTAAGTATTTTCAAGAATGTGTTAAATTATACCGATGACCAAGAAAATCAATTTAATGGGAATGTTATATTAAGGGAAGTTAACCGTTAATGTGTTTTTGAGGATGATAAAATGTTATTTAGAATGGATAAAGAGATGATTATATGGATAAAATAAATGAGAAAATATTTATGACCTCAAAACCGATAAAGGATGTCTTTTTGAAAAAAACGGTCTATGTTATCGTGGATGAATTTTACAACTTTTTGGATTTATGGACCATATCAAGTAATCATTGGAATACAGAAGTTCAAAAAGGATTTATGGTAATTCATGTTATTACCATGTTTCAAGAGAATATATAATGAAGGTATTAACATGTTTGGAAGGTAGCAACCAAGAGATAATTTATGATATATGGGGGATAAAAGTTATGTGGATTTAGTGTACTTTATAATGTTTTTTTATCTTCTAAAAGGGTTAAATGGTTTACCATTTATGGAATTATTTAAGTTAAAATTTAGATAAATTTTTTAATATTAAAGTTTTATTAAACCATATGAGGATTTATGCTTATTGAATGACTTGTGATAAATATTTTTCTGTGATACAAACTAAATAAAGATGAAATTAATTTCCATTTTACCTCATGATGTTTTAGTAATTAATGAATGAAAATTCATGTTCATTTTTTAGGGTTAGAGATGAAGTGGAAATAGAGAAAGGCACAACCAAAGGGTGAGATTGTTCATATAAAAAATAATAAAATAAAGTAGTTATATTTTTTTATGTTATTATGTAGTAAAAAACTTCCTAAACTCTAGAAAAAGGTTATTAATTTTTTTTATCCTAATAAAATCATTTTAGTTGAACCGATGGTCTTATAAATAATCATAGCTTTATGGTTATTTGGAAATAAACATTCAATTGAAAATTCAATTGTAGGTGATCAACGATATTTGTCAATCCATATAATTGTTTAAAATTTTCTTCAATGTCCAACATTCACTTCCCACTGATGTTCTTCAATGTGGAAACCAAGTAATATGTTACTTTGGGTAACCATTATGGTTTAAGCTTTCCTTTTTTAAAGGATGTTTTAGTGTTCATTTTTACATTGTGGGTTTCTTTGAATGTAACTTTCAATTATTAAACCATTGATAACCCAGACACATTTAGAGTGTCAAATTAATTTTAAAAGGGGTATAATTTAACACCATGAGATTTTTTGAAATATTTTTTTGAATTATTTTAATATTTTTGATATGTTTCATTTTACACAACATTGAATATATATATTTTTTGTATGAAATCTATATGTTTCGATTTCATTATGTGCAACACCACGTTAATCTTAAACTATATGAAACACTTAGATAAATTTTAAATACATGCAACACTATGTTTGGCTTGTGTTTCTTACAATAATGAGTTCCTTCATTAACTTTTGTAACATGAATTTCTGAGTTTTACCAATAAACAATATACTATTAATATTATTATTAAAATATCATTTTAGCCACCACTTAGCCGTTGGAATGGATTTTGTGAATAAGATTATCTAAATTGTAAAAATATTATTTACACATGTATATAAAATGATGCCTTTTATTATCAACTAGTATAAGTGAAGGGATGAACTATTTGAAAATAAATGAATTACTTTCCTAAGAAAACAATTTTTCAATTTAGAAGAACAATTTTATATCAATAAATTAGACAAACCACTTTTAATTAATGATTTGAAAAAATTATATATAATATATTTAATAATTGTTTTATTGAAACTCATCTAATAGATTTTATAGGTATAATATAAGAATAAATCCAATTTAATTAATAAAAAGATGTATTTTTCCAAAAGGTAATTTTACTGCTTCTCAATACTAAATAAATTTTAAATATTATTTTTGAAAACTTTATAATCATTATTTTCAAAATAAAATTTAATTTTTTGATTTAAATTTCATAATTTATATTTGATGAATTTTTTGTATTTGCCTAAGAAGTTACATTTTTTAATGAATAGTGAAAACATTAAATTTTAATTCAAAACCTATTTTTATCTAATTTATTTATATAGGTAAATTATATTTTAATTTGGTTTTAAATTTTATATACATCAATTAAACATATATTTATCCTATGAAATTCATTGGAATTAATTTCATATTCATATTCGATATAACAACATTTCATACTTTTGACTATTTTTTCTTTAAAAACCCACTTGAGCATCCCATTTACATGATTAAAATAAAATTAATTTGTTCCACTTATATGATTGGAATACGGAAAAATGGATTCCATATAATTTTTAATGTATAATAAAATCAACATAGTATTTGACAAAAAATATTCGTGAAAGTGATTAAAATTATTTACAACGATTAGGATAAAAATTAGCTTAACAAAGGAATAAACATTAAACATAAGGACCAAAATAACCTAGACACTTTTTAAAAAGCCATTGATAGTTCATATTTCAACACTACCCTCCATTGGATAAAATTTGGATGGATATTCGACCCACTTGATATGAGAAAAATGTGGGTGGAAATCCATTTTCAAAAATTAACTACAATACCACTCCTCATCCACTATAAAAGGCACTCTCCCATCCTAGTAATTCACACCGCTAAAGTGCTTATTGTCACCCAAAATCAACTATAATAAGCTCCAAACATCCCTCACATCATCCTAGGATCCTCCCTTTCTATAGAAAACCATTAAAGAAATTACATTGGTGAAAACCAAGAGGAGTTACTAAAACAAGAGGGGGTTTGAACGTATACAAACAAAGTCAAGATTTAATGTAGGGTTTTCTCATATCACTTTTTATATCCATGAGATACATGAATTATTCACCAATAATTTCATTTTGTGGTGTATATAATTCTCATAATGTATCATATAATTATTTTATTTCAAATTATGGGTATTTACATATCCATTTGATGATATTTCTTTTAGGGGGTTTGTGGTTCAAAAGTAACCAAATCGATAAAGTAATTTTTTTTTTCAAGTTTCCCTATTTGAGATACATGTCATATTATGCACCTAAATTTTTCTATGGGGTGTATATAATTCTATTTTACATGTTATATCACCAATGTCCTTCTTTCATTATATTTTACGCTTCCTGTAATTTTATTCTCTCAGGTAGGGTATGGGTCAACGTTACCAATGTGGTAATAGTTTATTGCTATAATCTCATCATTTATGAAGATTGTTTATGATTATTCTTCCATTGATGAAATATTAAATCCATTTCTCAATAAAACTCATAAATTTTATTCTTCTATTGTAATCTATGATATATTCATTTATTAGTACTATTTTTACACTCTTTGTTACTTAAGATAATTAAGAATTATATATATATATATGAAAGTATGACTTTATTTCTCTTTTTGTTAGAAGTATGTATTCTTACAGAACAATGTTTACATAAAATGTTTTAAAAAATGTTTTTTTGTATTATCCTATGATGTTAAAAAAACATTTTTAATAATGTTTCTCCTTTTTAAAAAATTATTTTAAAATTAATCTTTTGTTGTTTCTCAATCAAGTCAATTTTCAAAACATTTTAATGTGGAAAAAAGGAATGTTTGACATATACTGGCTGGCCCACTTTCATGACCATCATTTCCATTAATATCCCATTATAAGTTTAAAATTTATACTTTAAATAAAATATTTTTCTTATATTTTGAAAATTTGTAGATTTTAAATTGTCTTCAAATGAAAAAGTGTTTTAAAAATATTTTTGTTGGACTCCTCATGTTTTAATCATGTTTTAATGATCACAAATCCTATTCATTTTGTAAAAACTTGTTAATCTTGTGGAATTTATCTTAAATAATGTATACTGATTATTCATATCATTATGCTTTAAATAAACCTTTCTCACTATATTTAATTTACTTTATAATGATTTCCTTGATGAATGATTAAGTCTAATCTATTCTATGAATATCACTGTTTAAGTCTGAATACAAATATTAGGCTACGTCTGATACACCTTGAGTCTGCCACCGGTTGTTTTTTTTTGGAAAAGGAACCAGACACCGTGACTATATAGACACCATGACTATCCAGACACGATGAATATCCAGAAACCGTGGCCATCTAGACACTGTGACAATCTAGACACCCTGACCATCCAGACACCGTGACTATCTAAACACCGTGACCATCCAGACACCGTGACCATCCATACAACCTGACCATCCAGACACCCTGACCATCCAGACACCCTGACCATCCAAAAACCTTGACCATCTAGACACTTTCACCATCCATACACCGTTTCAAGGAGACACCATTCCATGGAGGCACCGTTTATAGAAAAACTGTGACACCGTTTCTTAATCTATTTTTTCATTTTTCAATTTAATTTCCGACGGTCATATTTGAAGCTTTTAAATGCACTAAAATAATTAATGTTTTTCTTGTAAACATATCATCTAATAGTACAAGGTACGTGGTGAAGAATACATGCATCCTGTCAGCTAAAACACATGCACTCCAAGAATAAAAGATAAGTGCAACCTGGAAAATGAGAGAGCGTAATAACGAAGTATACACAAGTTTTTCTGGAAACAAGAACTGACACATGCAACTCAAAATTTATGAGGAACACATGAAGAATTATTGAATCAAGAATATGGAAACCTAGATCCGAATCATTGAGCACATATTCATATAGTAAATACCGCGAAGAACATGAGGAAGATCGATCTAACTTACGATACTATTTTTTTAATGAGACGACTCGATTTCTGCATCTGCTTCATCCTAGAAGTCCAGATCTGTATAGACTAACACTAAAGGTACTTCTAGATATATCTCATCATTTCTGATCTTTTTTATTTTATTTTTATCTTTTGAGCAGTGTGTGTGTCTGTATAAAAATACACACTGTATCCTGTTTCAAACTGATGGATACAAGATATCCTTTCTCTTAAATCTTTGTACACCTGTTTATTCCCATTGATAAGTGTGGAATAAGTCCCTGTGTGACTTGTTAGTGTTTACCCATGACAAACTTTGGAAGAGGTTGTGTGACCTAGAAAGTCTTGTGTGCTATTGTTAACCTTGATCAAGGCTGTGAATCATATTTTTTTTATAAAAACTAATTAGTGGTAGGTGATCACCAAGTGAAGTGGATTAGGTCTTAGCTTGAGACTGAACCACTTTTTTTATATCCGCTTTGATGTTTACTTTAGTTTTCCTTATTTTACTATTTAATCTAGAAATCACTAAATTTAATTTTATAGTTAATCTTGGAAATAAGTTATAATTATTTTTCCTTATTAGAATTGTTTCAAAAGTATTTAAAATAACTGCGATTAGGATTACAGAGAATTAATCAATCTTTTAAGAAGTTATTTAAACATTCAAACTTTTATCACAGTATAACCTTCATTAACTGGGCTGTATTTAACTATTGCGGAACCTTTTTAAGAATACCTTTTTAAATATAAATTTTTATAGATACTTAACATACCCCTCCCACTAGAGTACTCTACTCTGACCAACAATTTTAAATGATTTTAAAATATTTTTTTTATAAGTATTCAAAAGTTTATTTTAAAATAAAAGTATTTGAATTATTTCATGTTTTCTTTATTAGTTTTCAAAGAAAACTCTAAAAAGGGCATTCAAAATGATTTCTAGCCTTATTTATAATTTTTTAAATAATTTTGATTGAATTTTTTTCATAGTTTTTTTAATCTATCTTTATACATTTTCAAGGTGTTTTTAAAGTTTTTTTATAGATTTTATCAAGCTTCATTTATTAGTTTTCAAAGGTATTTTGAAATAGAATTATTTTTAAAATGCTTTATGTTTTAGAAAATATTTTCCAAACAGAGAGATATATTTTCCTCAATAAATGTTTTAAATTAAATTATAATGTTTTTTATAAGAATGTAATGTTTGAAATAGTTTTATAAAAATGATTTTTAAATAACATCTATTTTCCTTATGTAATGTTCAATGTGAACTTTAAAAATACTTCCCTATCTAAGATTACATACTTTGTTATTGTTTTTTCTTTACTAGGTATATGATCCAAGAATACCTTTATATTTTTTCATTAATGGCTTATGCTTTTATAGAATGATGTTTATGACACCAGTTTCTCTTCGTTGGGTTATATGATTTTGAAACCCACTTCTTTCCATAGGTTATTATTCGATGAAATTATTATGAAACCGATCTCTTTTCCATATGTAATGATATGATAACATATTTATGATACCCATTTAATTTCATGTGATATTGTATTTTGATTGTTTACAATCATGAGGTATAGTTATGAATGATTTTTTATGTGATGGGTGGTACCTATATCTACCTTCAATGCATTGAGTAATGATGAATTAATCATTAGTATAAATGTTATGCATGAACATGATTATATATTGGTAATGTTATGCATGTAAAGAGATGAAAGTCCATAATTTTTTGAGTGAAACTGATTATATGCTGACAATATTATGATTTCACCATATTACATGTTTACAATTTTATGCGTGAACCTGATTATATTTTCACAATGTCATGCATGGACCATGTTTCATGTCGACAAGTTTTTGTGTGTACATGATTACAAGTTCACAATGTTATGTGTGAACATAATTATATGTTCACAATGTTATTCATGGACCTAGTTGTATATAAATAAGTTTATGTGTGAAACAGATTACATTTTCACAATGCTATAAGTGAACCAAATTACGTGTTCACAACATTGTGCGTGAACCTGATTACGTGTTCATAATGTTATGCATGGACTTGGATGTATATAAATAATTTTATACATTAATCTGATTATATATTAAAAATTTTATGCATGAATCGGATTTTATGTTCATAATGTTGTGTGTAAACCTCATTGCATGTCCATATGTTTATACGATGGCCTGCTTTCATGTCTATAACTTAAGGAGTGGACCTGTGTAACATCCCAGGTAAATAAAGAATATAAAATTTTCATATTTATTAATATTTTTGAATTAAATATTAATTTTACTTTAAATGGGATGCTATGTTCGATGGAATACCCTACACGCAACAATTGGGTTTTCCAAAATCATATGTTGCACACTAGGCTGAGTCATACTGAGAAAAATAATAAAATAAAAAAATTATTTTAAACAGTAGTTAATTACTAGACATTGTATTTGCAGGAATGTAACGAACTAACAATATTATGATTAAACATTTCTGTTATATGTTTTTACATTTATGCAATAAATGTTAGAGGCTGGAAATGAGAATGAATCCAATTTTAAGCATAAATACTCTAATATTTTTAAAAGGTTGTTTTACCACCATTTGATTGAGAACCATTTTTAAATATAGTTTTATTCACTTTTATATGTTTCATTTGAAAAATAAACTTATTACTTTGAAGCAGGACATCAAAATTTACTTTGGGTAAATATTTGGTTTTTCTAACAAGGTTCATTTTTAAGGAATAGTGAAAAATACTGCATTTTAAGTCAAAACTGTATTTTCATCGAATTTTATATATGGTTATATTATCTTTATAATTTTTTTTAAATTTTAATTAGATTATGTTTTTATAATTTAATCCAATGTTGGTCATTGGAAGTAATTTAACATTGAAATTGGACATAAACACTTGTTAATTTTTGGTAGTTTTTACTTTTAAAAAACACACTTTTTGGTTTTGAAAAGGGGAATTAGATTTATATTAATTTCTAAAACTTTTGTATATTGAATTTGAAAAAATGGATTCTATATTTGGAATCAGGAGTTCCAAATCATCTAAATAGGAAAATATTATTTTTAGACATTTTGAATAGAAACTTCAGTAAATATTTTATTTACCATGGTTAACGGGTAAATATGGTAAATAAGGGTAAACAATAATATTATAATAATATTAAATTAACCTAACATGTATCCTAATCCTATTTTATTAGATTTTTCTAACCATGGTCATCCGTGGGTTGATTTTGACACCATGGAGCCACTTTGACGTGACAATTACATTTTATAAGAATTAATTTAAAGTAAAGAAAAATTTAACAAAAACATGTATCTTTTAGTAGAAAAATTTTTATATGAGGTTATATAATTGTTCATTTCGACTATAAATACTCATTGGAAAGATAAAACAATTTCCTACATCATCTCATTTTATTTGAAATTTTTAGAGATAAAATATATAAATTTATTTAGGACACAATGTTGATGTAATGATTACCTTATTAAGGAATGATTTTATTAAATGAGATTATAAATATTAAAATAAATTTATTTTGAAACTTTTTATGTCATTAATGAATTTTATAGAAGGTTATTACTTGTTATATTTTAATTAATGACGTGTTTTCGAAATAATCATTTTTTTATGAATTTTTAAAATGTCATGATATGAATAGTATAAAAATTCACATAAATGAGTTTTAAAAAAATACTATTTTATTAAATGATATAATAGTACTAAAAATATAAGATTCAACAAAAAGACTTATATAATTTTTAACATGTAATTAATGAACAACTTTTAGCTCGATTGGAATTTTATGGTCACTATAATAACCATATAGTGTGAATGCACAAGCGGACATGGTAGGAGTTAAATTAGTTAACTAAGGGTTAAAGCTAAATTATAAGGTTAAATTTGAAACCAAAACTTGTCTAAAACCTATTCGTTGAGAGGATTTCGAAAACTCATCTTCTTATCTTTGAATTATATAAGTTTTGGGTCTTTTGAAAGTCAAAATTCAGTTTATAATAAAATAATCTTTCAAGACATTCCTAAAGTACCCCTCCTCCCTCTTATATAAGGCCACCACCTCTAAACACTTACTGACAACTCTCAAGAAATTTTTATGATCCAAACTATGCTCTAATAAGCTTCCAACATCCACATATTACTTCTATATTCCTTTACATATGCATAAGGAAATTCAAGAAATCCTTCTGGATCAAATAAAAGGGAGTTACCCATTTTTAGAGGTTGCGTCCTTTGTAAAGTTCCTTTCCAGTATTTAACTTATTCACTCCCTATTCTATTATAATTATTTGATTACAAAAAGAAACTAGTATCCTAAATATACTAGTATGTTTTTATGAGAATTATTATAAATATACTTACACACACCTCCGTCATACTATTTCTAGGGATGGCGAACTACAACCTCACGCAATGATGATTGTTTATTCTTTTCCTACCACCTCTTATGGTGGAAATTATGACAGAATTGTAATTATTTATGATTTATATGATATTTTTATATATATATTCTTCTATAATTATCATTTAAAACAAAACTTTGTTCTTTTTCTGCTATGTTAACATAATAATTTCATTTGAGGAAGTTAGGACTACCGCCCCCTCAAAGTTATATGACTCGTTCCTGCCACACATGGAATGAATAAATTATGGTCTTAATGAAATTATGTAACACATATAAAATATGATATTATACTGTAATTATAATATACCTATGTATCATTAAGTTTTCATTCCTTTAAATATGAAAGAGAAATGAAAGTAGCGTTAATGCATACATATGACTTACCGTCTCCATGAATGGTGCATTTAATTTATTATTTCAAAATGTTATGGAATATTATAAATAAACATATAATCGATATATGTGATATATAGGAATTATACTCTGGAGATAATAAAATTTTGACCACATGGACACATTTTGATTATAACAAGATCATTTTTGACTGAAGTACCCAATATCGATAAAATGACCAATATTAACTTAAATAATTATGTAATTTTTATAATGTTGTAATAATTGAGATAAAAAGAATAATGAGCTTGAAAAATTTTCTAAAGAAAGTAGAAATTAACTTGAGTTTATTATCCAGAAAATTAACGAATGAACGAGTCAATTCAGAAACGTGGTAAAGGACTTTGTCTCAATCTCCTTTCATTGAGGCATATTTTGATAATATAAACCTCCTTGTTTTACTCGGTGTATAATAAAACCCTTTGAAGTTTAATTTTATTCACAAGGAATATTTTTTCTATGAGTCATTTTACTAAATGACAAGATGAATGTTTTTAACGTTTGCAACGACAATGACCTATCTGTCACTGTAATTGTTATTTGGAATCCTCTATAAGCCTAATGTTTATAAACTAAAAAGAAATACCTACTACCTTTTTCGTTGTTTTGGTATTGAAAATGGTTTTTGAAATGGATTGAATATTTCAATAACTTAAAATGATTTATTGTGATTGAAAATGATATTATATTAGTGAAATGTTGATATTTTCAATATTTTATGTGTTATGATTATATAATGATCCTTGGACATTTGACAGGTGGTTACATGATAAACGAAATATGGGTGGTTACGTGATAAACCAAACGAAGAGTGGTTCTGTGATAAACCAAGGATGGGTGGTTACATAATAACCTCCATTGAATTGGGTATGAAAGTTATCCATATGGCTTTTCTATTTAGTGATATGTGTAGATGTCAACCATATGGTTAATCCATTTAAGTATGTTTATCTACCAAGTAATCTAATATGCTATATGTTTCATTCTATGGGATATATGGTAATATTTTGGTTACAAAAAGGGTAAGCAATGAGCTTATATTTAGTGAAGTGTTTTTTTATACTTATTTAAGGTAAAATGTATTACTTTATGTTAAAGTATTCATGGATTACATGTTATTTTTAAAATATAACAACATTACCTCTTTATTTATCCCTGGATAATATTTCTATGCTCATCCCATTTTTTTGAAATGTTCTTAAAATGACTTAAAGATGAATAGTGTTAAGGATGGGATCAATGAAAAGTCATGATATTTAAAACCTGGAAGTGAACATGTTTCTTCTTTTAGAGTTTCTTTTTTATAAAAAATAGATATTCAGTAGAAGTGTCTACTTGTAATATTCAAGTTGTTATGTACATGTTATGACAAAATTCGCTAAATCTATATACCTGAAAAGATCCTCAATATAAATTATTAACTTCATTCCAGATTAAGTAATGTTTAAAACTGGGGCCTTATAACTAGTTTCAACTTAAAAAAGTTCACAATGTTATAAGTTGATGTGAATGCCACAATTCTATGTCTTATTCAAATGTTATGGTCTTATAGATTATTCTATTGACTCTCTTATGATTCATGACTTATGAACTACCAATATTTATTCCATGACTCTTTTATATGATCATTTATATAGAGGGTATAATCTTCAAATGTTATTATCATGTTCTCATACCCTTATGCACACGTTTTTTTAAGTATCTTCTTTGATTACACTTACTGAGCATCTAAGATCAACTATTTCTTATGTTTCCTTTCCATAGGTCATGAAGAAAGATTTTAAGTAGAAGTTACAATGGGGATGTTTTTTGTATAAAATATTTATGACCATTCACCAAGTTATACGATTTTTACATGTTTTATAAATACACTAAAATACTTCGTTCCTTAGGAATAATGTTTGGAATATTCATATAAAATGATTTAATATACATGTATATTATTCCTGGGTCATTATAAATCATTCCATGGTACATCCCATGGGAATAACGTGAATTTAATTTAACCAACATGCTATGGTGGAGTCTTTAGTGACCAATTCCAACAATTTCAAATTTAGAATAAATAAAAAAATGATGACTATTATCTATTTGATGTATTTTATTATAATGTTGAATGTCTATTAGTTTTTTTTATAAAATAATAGCAGACATTTTCAAATTTCTTCCTTTGGTGTCTATTACATTATGGTTCATCTATATTTTTTTAACCCCCCATTGATAACTTATGAAAAACTATTTAAATATCTATTTAAACCACTTATTGTATCTATAAAAACGTTATTTCTTAAAAAAAGGAGTCCATTTGGAGTTAAAATGCATAATGATGTTTTTTGAAATTCATTTCAACAAATATATAGAGTTTTTTTTCAAAATATTCACTTTTCATCAATAATACATTGAATAATACTCTCTAGAGTTCATCGGCCCAATAAAATTACTTAAAATTTTTCTAATTGTATTTGAAATTACTTTATTATATTCTAGTAATTATTTAATTAAAAAAGATAAAAGATGGTTCATTATTCAAGGATTTGATAGAAAATATAGAATATATCCCATGTAGATGTATAATAATTTGTATAAAGGATGTTTTTAAAATTTTTAATTATTTTATCTATCAGTAATTGTGTAAAAACATAGCGGTATCCATTTATTTAATATATTAATGATTTTTAAAGTGTTTATTTATATAGTAAAAGATCCCGACTCTTTATTTTGAGTTTAAACTTTCTGAAAACTCCAAAATAATATTTTATTCACACTTTTTCCTTTTATAACCATAGGAATTTTTTTTACTATATAAATATTTTAACCTCCACATTATAAATGAGATATTATCTATATTTTTATATTTTTTAATATATATAAATAATTTTATAGTTCTTAAGGGATTAATATTTTCATAATTAATTCTAGTTTTCTGTAATCTTTGTAGGAAATTAAGAGTTTTATTAACTCCACTACATCTTGGAATTAATAATTTTATCTTGGGGGTGTGATCTATTGGTTCAAATCCATTATAGAAAATTTTTCAATTAGTTGATTGAAAATTTTACCATATATTAAAATTGAAATTGAGTGATTATTATTCTAGAACTAACATAAACCAATCTAATCTATTTATATTTGTTAAAAAGAGTATATATCTATTAATAAATCATAAAAATAATACATTATACAATAGTTATTTATATAAATTGGTTCAATAAATAATTCTTCATTTACAATGGTTCTATGATAATTTAAATATTATACTAAAATAAACAATAGAGATATAATATCTTTGTAAAATGATTAATTTAATATGAAAATAAAGTGAATATTTTTATTGAAAATTGTACCAATAACATGAAAAATATTTTAAATGATTTCATAATATGTGTGTTTGTGTGACTTTTATTTTGGTTTAATGAATAATATTTTCTGAGAAAATACATATATTCAACATGTTTTGTTATATCAAAAAATAAAAAATAATCTATGTAATATTTAAAATTGATTATAAAAAATGATCATTAGTTCCACTTTCTGCAAAGATTTGTATACCTGTTTAGATGTTTAATTTTCATTAATAATGGTTAAAAATGATTAATGTAACCAAAATCTAAGAAAAAAAAACTCAATTATATAATACTCCTCAAACTACTTGAACCAATTAACTAATTTAAAATTAATTTTACTAGTTTAAGGTGATTTGGTTCGGTCAGTTTTGGTTAGTTCAGTTTATCCTATACACCCATACCTTTATCCCTATTCTTCTGGAAAAATTTCACTAGGGAGAACATGTGAACAAACGTGGAGATTAAGTATGTTGTAATTTGTTTTTTTTTTGGTTTTTTTACTTCCTTTGGTGGTTCTCTAATAAACAACTTCTCATGATTGTTTTCTTGTCCATATGAGTTAAGGGTAGAGACTTGGTCCAAGTTTAAAAATGGAATCTTTGTTAAATTCGATGTGATTATATTCGTATTCATTTTTTTTAAATCTATATGGTTTTAAATTTATTTTCCACAGTTTTATATAAATCATTTGTAAACTATTTTTTTAATTTAATAAAACTATTTTATATCGATCGACTATTTTTATTTATTATTTATAAGATATAAAATATTTTTGGTTACGATATATTAATTTTCTAAATTATATATTCAATATAAAACCATGTTTGATTAATTTGATAAAAATAATTGAATTTATTCATAGTTAGTTTTATACATATTTACATTTATATTCATTATTTTAGACATGTATTTTATTTATTTAAATTAATATTAGAAATATGTTATACAAAATTAACCTGTGATTTTTCTTTAATTTGGGGAATCATTTGATAGAAGATCTATTTTTGATATTTTTATTTTTTTTATTCTTTAAAAAATTGAAAATATAAATATCATTTAATACCATGCCAATAAATGGAATGTTATTAGGTGATTTTACTTGTATAACTTCATATTTAAATGAATAAAATTATGATTAAAGAAAAAAAAGTCATTACTAAGAGATTAGGTTTTTTAGATATTATAGTAGATAAGTCCCATAACTTGGTTGAATATTCTCCCTAAACCCATAACATGAGCATCATAGTGTTGATATTATCATTGATTTCATAACCTTTATTTGTTTTCATGACAAAAACCCTATTTGACCTATCCTAAAAAGATCATGGTCCTATAAAAAACTAATTTTTAAAAAATAAGGGGATAGTTATGGAAGCAAAGGGTGTATCCTAAACAAGTTATATTGATTTGTTTGGGATAGGTTTTAATGTTTTCTATATATAAATATGTTTTTTATACCCCTATGTGGAATCTTGTAACTCCCATTCTTATTACAAAATTTTGTTCTCCTCTTTCCATGGTCGTTCTCTAATTTGAGGCTTTCCATATTAATCTCGGTGTTATTGAATTTTTTATTATATGTTTGATTGTTCATTTGACATACTTATTTTATATTGGTATTATAGTATTTTTTGATCTACCTTAGATCTAATTAGTTTTTGTGACATCAAGGAATTTAAATATCTAATAAAATTTCATGAATATTTTTTAATTTTATTTCAATGAAGACTATAAATCCCGATATTTTATTTTGGATTAGAATACTCTATTTTCATTTTGGTAGGTTAATATATGGGATATTATAACATATATTTCTATAGATTTTGTATTTTTTGGGCCTTGAAAAGTTTCACAATTTTTTGATTGCAAAGAATCACTTGTCACTTTTTCAAATACATCTTAAACTAAAAAATTAAAATTTTTGGTATGTTTTACAAAAGAAAACCAACATTTTATTATGGATAAAATTTAAGTGGATATATTTGATAATCATACTTACCTATAAATCAAATATGAATAAAAAATACACTCTTATAATGTGAAAAAATATATATCTTTTATGAATCACTTAAAAATATAAAAAAAATAGTTTGTGATCTTGAAAATATGGACATAAAATAGGACAAGGATGCTTTTTCTCTAAATTTACTATAGTTATTACATGATTGATACATAAAATTATGAAATATAATATTATAAAGACATGATAAAATTAATCTTAGTGATGTATGTGATTATTTACTCTCAAATAAGTAAATAAAATATTTTATGGTTGGTTATAAAGATCCATATGAGGGGTTGATTTTTCAAGGGATAAAAATGAGAATAATTGTAATTTAAATAAGTTTATGTTAAAATAAAAAAATAAAGAAAAAATTTAAACTACTACAAGAAAAAGGGACACACAAAATTTGAATGATTCATAAAAAAAAAATTAAGAATATGAATAGTTAATCTGGATATTTTGATGGAAAACAACCCAAAATTTCATATGAAACAAGTATTGTAGAGGGTAATAGTATTAATTAGATACTTTTGGTTATTTCTAATGGTGAATAAAAACTACATGAATATTGTATTATCAATTAAATATTATATATTGTTATGTCTCCCAGATATGATTAATTTTTAACATATGATATTATTTCCAAGGGTTTTGTGTTGATGGAAAAAATTCATATTTCGTGGTTATTGAAATTATAACCATTATAATTAAAATGACTAAAGGTATTATAAGGATATTAATGTCAAGCATGTTCATAATCTGAAATGAAATTTAATTTCCTTGAGCATACATGATAAAAATAAGTAAAATTATCATAGTGAATATTGGGGTTTAACTATTAGAAAAAGTAACCTTATTATGATGAAGTGGTAGAATATATTTGGCTAATTTAATGTTGTGTAGGGTTCTACTATTGTTGGAGATGAAATTATTTCAAATTCTATATATGCATATATTTTTTTCTAGATTATAGAATATCTGTCTTGGTAAAATGAGTAATTATTGAATTTATGAATTTTGAAAAATTGATCATCATTATCAAAAAGGTATTAAAAATCTCAAATTCCATGAGCACTATATATTTAGAAATAATAATAGAGTAATATTTAGGAGGAGAACCCAAATAAAAAAGGAAAAATTGATTATATTAATTATGATCTAAAAGACATATTTTGAGTATCTTTTAAAGGCATTGTAAGTTACATTATTGATGAATTTTCTAAAATTCATGGGTTTTATTCTTAATGAATAAATTTTTAGTTTTTAATATATTTATGTTCTGAAAAAATATGACTAAAAACTAGGGTGAAAATGTAAGAAACATAGAAATTATAATGTCCTTGAATTCTATTTGGATGAATTTAATTATTTTTGAAAATAATACTAAATTTTGAAAATTTTTGATAGTTCCTATTACTCTATGAAAAATAATATAACAAAATACATGAATATGAAGTTTATTTAGAAGGAATAGTGAATATTATTTATTGGAAAAAAATCCCTCAAGTTTATTTTTAGGTGTTTTTAGGTTGATTGTGTTTTATAATAATGTTAGTTGATAAAGTCCTATTTTGTTTTTTTGCTGAACCGAACTTTGGTAGGTGAAATTGCTTCCCAGTGTTTTTAAAATTTAAAAGTACAATTTTTTTGGTGTAATATATATATGGTGGTTCCCTTGAATATGTAAATGAAATGTTTTTCTCTCGGTAACCTAGTATACCACATAATATATATATATATAGAAGTGTAGAATATGTGTATAAATATATGAGGCCTCCCAGTGGGTATGCGATCTTGAAGTAGTTATGTGGTAGGAAATGTTGTGAAGGAAGCTCATGGAAGGGGTAGCACACATAAGGTGTTTATCTATTAGGAAGTTCATTATTGGGGAATCTATGAAATAAGTTTCTGGGACCACTGAGTTTTTGTTTGGTCATAAGGTGGTCAAAACGGACAAATGATAAAGGATAAAGAACATAAAAGAATGAATAGTAATTCCATGAATAAAAAATTTTCTTGGTTTTCTTTGATTATATAAGGATCCTATAATCAATTCATTTTTAATAGTGGAAAATATCTTAGAGGACCATTGTTAGATTGTTTTTGAGAAGACATAAGGTGTTTCATTTAGTAAATCCCATGATGAAGGGAGAATAGAAAGGAGAAAGTCCACGTTGTTAGTATACGAAGGAATGTGTTTTAGAGAGTTAATAGAAGATATAGACCACAAAATTATTTGATGATATTCTAAGGAAGTGGTCCGTATAGAAATAATAAAAAGAAATCATGTCACATGGGTGGTGCATGGTGGATGCTCTTAAAGGTGGTACACACAAGATGTTTATGGATGAGTGGATAAAATAAGATATTACAACTATGTTTTGAGCGGTGAATAGTGAATATAATATAGTGTGTGTGGTTTCTACTTGGCGTGTGTAAAATTAGTTGTTTATGGAGAAGAACTAGTTTGGAACAGTTTCAATTTAATAAAAAATAAATGTCATAAATTGGATTTCTTATCTCAGTTGAAAATTAATACTCATGGTACAATCACATACGTGTGAACCAAACCTAAATTAATTTAGAACAATGGAAGAAATGATTTGTAGAGTATATTTTTCAATTAAGTTAAGAGAGTAGTGTGTTATTTAAAGTGAATGGTTATGAACCATAGTGGATAGTAATTTAACTCTGAGCATTGTGAAAAAAACCCACAATTGTGAATTATATTACATTGGAAAAATATCATTGTATACTACTTGGATTAGATTGGTTAGGGTGAAAAAACTAAAACTATTGTGTCTATTCCATTATTTTATTTTCATATATATATATATATATATATATATTATGGAAATAAAAAGTGAGTAGATAGTTTTATTAAATAACAAAACATGAATGAAGGGGTGGTTTTTTTATCCATCATACTCTAATTCTCCCCCACTCTTAGGATATTTAACCTAATGAGGCCCAAAATTGGTATCAAATATAACAGTTAAAGTCATTTAGTTTCTCTTTTTGGAAGTAACTCCATCAATTAATCACAAAGGGATTATGTTATTTTGAGGAAATAATTTTTATCCATGGAAGAATCATATGCTATGGTATTTCCAATTTTCAAGAATGAATGCATATACAACTTCCATGCATGGGATTTTTGTCATTATGGATAGTGAGTCATATCAAAAGTAGACCATAAATAATTGAATGCTGATTCCATGGGAATTAATTCTCCCTCGAGTGATTTATCCAACAAAATCTATATTATTGTGATGTCATTTAAGTCATGACATCCTATGATGGAAAATATAATAAATATCGACACATAATATTAAAAAGTTTGATATTAAAAACTATAGGTTATATTTAGTATGTATGTGGACTTAAAGATCCACCCGAGTAAGTATGTTGATGCTTTATTTGATTAAGTGAATGTTATTGTGTATTATATACATAGTCTTACTAAAAATCATGATGATGCCAAGATCATAATTTATATCTTGACAATATCTCCCCTAGTTTAATCCAACAATCATTATTCATGAGGACAAATATCCAGAGGAGTTGACATTGGATAGTTTTCACTATACTCTTTTCACATATGCTGTGGGAAATTATGATCATGAGTGTGTAGAAAAGGGAAATTTCACATATGAGATATTCAAGTTAATGAAGAATCATACCATGTATGATGGATAAGAGGAAAAATATGTGACTAATTTCATATATTTCCTTTCCTTAAATCTATAATGCGGAAAAAGTAAATTTTAATGGAAGAATTATAAGTGCATGATTTCTATGTGGAGAGGTTGGGCACCTTGAAGTCATTTTCCCAAGACATTTCAAGATGATGAAGAGGTTGATGAAGTTTCTTTGAAGAAATCTTCTGGTATTGTAAAAGGTAGGATTAATAAAATAATATATTCTTTAAAAAGGAGAACCTGTTTTCCAAAGATGTGATGGATCAAAATCAATTGAAGAAGATGAAATAGAAGACTAAAAATAACATTGAGAAAATTCTATGGTGTTCATTAGAGGAAGGTCCTAAACAAGGGAAAGGATCTATTATGTTGAATAATAAGTGGAGGGAAGAGTTGATTTCATAATAGAAATGGTATCCACACATGCGGAGATAGATGTTTGGAGAGACAAAAACAATTAATTAAAAAAATGTTTTCATAATTAAAATTATATATTCAATATCATGTAGAAGGGAAGCCTGAATTGAATGCACAAATAAAAAATCTCAAATATAAAAATCCAAAAAACTTGGTCAAGGTAATTGGATATAAGATCAAATTATTAGTATAGACCAGGGTTATTTTTAATTTTACCCTTACAATGAATGACCTAGGAAATCATATCAAATAGTTTTAAGAGCTATTTTTGTTCTATGGTAAAAAAATTAAATATCTAGAGAGGATTTTGACTCCTGGTATGATATAGGGAAATAATATCACACGTGCTATAGAAAAAGTGAAAGTTGAGTGTAGAGGAATAACTAAATATGAAAAGGAATTTTTGAATAAGTAAAAGTATTATTAAAATGGAAAGGATGGTATGATTTTTGAATCCAAGTAAAATGTAGTAATGGTTGATACCAGACTGCAACCACCCAATCTAATGCTCAAGATTAATTTTTATATGACATAGAATGTAAAAACACAATGGACAATCATGTATATGTAATGACACATAAGAGTTCATCTTGTATTAGATGTTATTGTTGTGGAAATATATGACACATCCAAAATGTTAGTTCTATAGACCGTAGGTACAAAAGGGTTTAAGAATAAAACATTCAGTCAAGTAGAGTTCAGTATTTCAGGAATCCTTTTGATTGTCACTATTTCTAGTGCATATTTTTGAACATATGGACATGTATGTACCATCAAAAATCTGAAAGAATGTGCGGATGAAGACCCAAATTGATTAAACAATTTAGCGCTTGGAATCATTAAGAAAGCTAAAATGGAATATGAATTTATTGTTTTTCAATATAAAGTTTTTTCATCATACCATAATGAATATTGATAATATTAATAAAAAATAGGTGTTAAACCAAATACCTGTATCAAAAAGAAATTATTTGAGCGAATAGTAGCTGTAGAAATTTCCTTAAAATCATCAGATCACACTAGTTTATGAATTATTTACAGTAGATGAACCTCCAAAAATAGTGGAAATAATAATCTTATCATATGAATCATGAATGATAAAGATGGTGTCATTAGATTTGGAAATGATAAAGGGTTGGCGATTATTCACTCCGGGAGAGATAAATTTAGGGGAAATATATGAGATACAAAGATGTCTTGGTCATTGTTGTTATCAGTCAATTTTTTTTCAGTTTTAGTCAATTTTATAACTCATTCCATATAATAAATTTTACAAAGATGTCTTCTATCATCATGGGAATAGACTTTGCAGTTGTTTTACAGTGAAATTATATAGATAAGAAACTCTAAATTGTTACTCAATAATAAAATATATGATTTATATCCCAATAAGAATAAAATAAGTTGTGGAATAAATAGATTTTAAATTTTATAAAATAAACATTAAAAGATATTGTGAAAGGTGATGTAGCTTGAGATATCCCTAATATATCACTGAATCATACATATTTGTGCGATGACTATCACCAGGGGTTATTGATGGGGACATATATTATGTTTTCTTGTTGATTATTATAGTTTTATTCCTTGTATTATATTCAATAATCACATGTAAAATGTGTTTAGTTCCATAAAAAAGTATCATAGGGAGATATAAAATATTATTAAACAAAAAATTGTGAAAATTATAATTGATAATGGCACAGAGTTTACTAATAACCAGGTGGAGTATTATTTCAAGAATCATGGGATAATGCAACAAGTTTTAGTAGTGATTCCTCCTCATTAAAATTGAATGGTTGAGAGGAGAAACAAGATTATAAACCACATGGTCAGAATGAGGCTTATTGAAAATGACATACTAGAGATGTTTCATAAGAAAGTAGTATGGAAATTGGTATATATTTATAATAGTGATTTGTTATGTCTTAGAGTAGAAAAGATTCTACAAAAGATATATAATGTAAGGAATCCAACATTTAATTAATTTTGAATCTTAAAAATCTAGTGTTTCACATTCAATAATAAGAAACATATGTTGTTTTAATCTCTTTGTGATGAAGCTATTTTACTTGGATATATATATAAATGAAATAATATAAATGATTTAAAAATTGTGTAGGAAAGGTTATCTAAAATAATGATGTCACTATTCTATAAAATGAGTAGAATATTCAACAAATTACTTATCAATATTAGGAAGATAGTTCTAAAGAGTCGAGGAGATTAGAATACAAGGGAATAAAAAAGATTGATAATAATTCAATTCTAACGGGAAGGATGAATTTAGACTTGAATCTATATAAAATACAAAATTTAGAACTGAAACTGATGAGAAAAGTATTACTGGTGATCAAACAGTACTGGTGTAGACAATGATAAAGAAGTCTCTATAAAAAATATCTTTTTTGTCACTGGTTGAGGCAATGTGTTTTGATGAAGCTAAAAAATATGAGTATTGGGTTCAAGGTATGAATTGATATATAGAATAAATAGAGTATTATTAGACATGTGATATATCTTCAGGATCAATAGCCTGAATGACCTGAAGGCCTTCATTTTTATTGATTTTTGATAACCTCACATTCAAGGGATAAGGGGGAACCCTTACAAGGCCCGCATGCACATATATTATATGTCCCGTAGGCTTAAGAGATTATATGACCTGAAGGTCTTAGGGAATTCAACCAGACTATCTATAAGGAACTTCCCCTCCCCAGCATCTACATCTTGATAGTAGCACTCTACCTTTGCATGACTGTTTATCTAGGCTTCCCGTGCATGCACAGGCTGGTACCGATGGCATAACCATACCCTCTCATTCTGACAATCCATTTGGCTCTGCTCTGGTGAGTTCACCTGCTTTGAATCCTCTTCTGGGGTTGCTTCTTTTTTTAGTGTGTCTGGGGCCGGCCTTCATGTGGCCCTAAGGCCTTGGGGTGTCCCTAAGGCCATAAGGTGTCACGAAGGCCTTGAGAATTAACTCGCCCGAAGGCCTTGTGTGGCCCGAAAGCCTTGCAGGACCCGAGCACCATACTGGTGGCCCGAAGGGCCTGATGCATGAATAGTTCTGGCTACTGCATTACCAAACAATATCTGCTACATTATATGCTACAGTACTGCTACAGTACCCCTGGAAATATGCCTCCACCCAGATTTGATCTTGGGTCTCTTGGATGCACCTAGTGAGTCCTCACCAACTAGGCCGAGGCTCTTATGCAATTGGAAACAATGTTATTTGAACCGAATTCATCTTCCACAATAGGAAGAATTCACAATACATATTGACCTGATATAAGGAATGAATAGTGTATAAGGGTTACTACAAGATTGAGGGAATCATTGTTGATGAAATGTTTTTATCAATGGAAAATGTAGTCTAAATTCTGTTATTCTTATCCATATAAGTGTAAATAAAATTTAAATTTCTTCAGATGCTTAGGATGTCATATTTTAGAATGGAGTTCTTAAAGAAGAGGTTTACATTGAGAAACCAAATTTCCTTTTTCTCTAAAGATATTAAAACAAGGTTTAATGGCTAAATAATGAACTTTGTGGGATAAATTATTCCCCAGGAGTATGGTACTCAAGGCTCCTTCTGTACCTGCAGAATCTTGGATTCTTACATGATGGAGTTGATTGCAATATATGTGTCAAAAAATGAGAGTGATCAAAGGATGATAATATTGTTTTATTTAGATGATAAAAAATTTGGAGGATTAGATAAATCGTAATGAAAATAGTTTTTAGAATTCATGAAGTGCGATTTTGAAATGTCAATGATTGAAGTACTTATATTTTTATCTGTCTGACATGTACTATAAGAAAGTCATTGTATATTTATTTTTCATTCAAAATATTCCTAATAGAATCTATGAATATTTGGAATAAATGTTTATAAGGTGAGGAAAACATCAGTCACTGCCTGTATGATTTTTTCAAAGGTTAACAATGAGAATATTGTCAACATCACAAAATATAGGATAATAAGTGGAAAAAATTTTAACAAAAAAGTGAATCAATCCAATATTATTTTATATATAAGTCCGGTGTTATGGTATTAAAGTATTCTCACAGAAATACACATGCTTTAAGTAATTTGAATACTATAGTATATCGAATTAATAGGTAATTTCCTCTTCCTTTATAAATAAATGAGAAAACATGAATCACTTGAATTTACAGATGGTGATTAGTCTAATTAAACAGATGAAAGAAAGTCAATATTAGGTGATACCTTATATATTGGTGGATTATATATTTCTTGGATAAGAAAAAAATTTACTTCAATTTATTATTTTATATGGAAGATAGATATATTGTGACCAATTATACTCACATGTAATTAATGTGGATAAATTAACATCTTTTATATATGGGAGTTTAATTAAAGTCTTTAATCAGAATTAATTATAATAGTTCAAGAGCTACAAATCTTAGAAAAAAACATTTCTACCACTCAAGGATGAAGCACGTTGAAATGAAATATCAAATTTTAAAGGGTAAAGTGGACCATGATCAAGTGAATTTGATGTGTGTGCTTATAGATTTTAAGGTCATAGATACTATGATGAATGTGTTACCTAACTAACCTTTCAAAATACATTGACTAGATCTTGGAGTCTAACCAACTCCAAATAGTTGAATAGTGTGACTATATATCCCCCACTGTCCAAGGTGTGGTGTGTTTTTCCCTTTACAATGATTTGTTCTCTTTTCCTTACTATAGATCACAGAGGAGTGAAAATTGGGTGAATTGAAAAAGTGGGAGAACTCTTATTCTTTAAAGATATTTTTTTTGAGATGCGATAGATTTTAAATACTAAATTAGGGGGATAAATTATGTTGTGAGATTTTTATATATTATTATGCTGAAACAGTTCAGTAAATGAATATATATTAAGAAACAATTTCCTTATGGTGTGACCTATGAGTTTATGATACCACTAGTTAGGATTTTAGGTAGAAGAAGTGGTCTTCTAAAGATCTACAATCTATGAAACAAATATTATCGATCACCAACATTAATTGGTAACAAAATACATGATCAATTGTTAATAGTTCAATAAGTGGTATTTTAAATTAAGTATTTTATGTAATTTTCATGTCACAATTATTTATCACACCAAAATTGGATCATATGGTCATAGAGTATATTCTAACTATCTTTTTAGTTTCTATTTGGAGTCTTAATAAGTAAAATGTAGTTGAAGATGGAGGTGTAACTGTTTTTGAAAATAGAAAGTGGTTTTAATGGTTTTGAATTATTCTCAACAAGCCAAGATCTTGATAATATTGGTGAAAAATTCCTCAAGGTAACATTTGAGTGATTCTTCGGATGATTGTGTTTGTTGAAAAAATGGTTGAAAATGATCTGGCATGTTTATTTATGTAGTGGGTGTTGGAAGGTAACATTATTTACTAGTGTTTTCCAAATTTATGGGTATTATTTTTGGGGGTAATATAAGTTTTTTGGTTTCCATGTAAGTAGAAAAGGAATGTTTTTATATGGTTACCAGGTCGACTCTGTAGTACCTGTTCAAAGTTATGTATAAGGGGGTAGGTAATTCATGATATTTCCAAGTGGGTACACTATCTAGGGGGAGTCATGTTATAGGTGACACTGTATTGGAATAACACAAATGTTCATCCACAACATAGATTCATTAATTAGGATATTCATAATAGGTGAATCCGTGAAGTAAGTTTTTATTACTATGTAGTCTGTGTGTGGTGAAAATGTGGTAAAAATAGGTGGTCCATAATGAATAATGTTTTTAGAAGGGGTGAATACTAATATAATGATTAGTGAGTTTCTATGTTATATTTTCTTATATAAATACCTATATATCACTTTATTTGGAAGAGTGACAAGTATCTTAGCGGATCATCACTGGGATTTCAATAAATTAAGAAGGAGGTTGGTATGGTATATACCAAAAAATGTAATTACCTGGGGGAGGAAGTTTATATAGTCGGTAGGCTGAGAGTGGTCATCCATATAGTGAGTTTGTGGAAGAGGTTAATCGGGCAGGAATGCGGTGGTAGCCCATAAAGGCATTATGTACCAAAAGTTTATAAAAGAATCTAGCCACACATATATTGCACAATGGTAGCTCACTAAGGTAGTTCATACATGAGTTTGTAGAGGCATAACTGACATAGGCAATTCCTCCAATGATATTTGTGGTCAATAGTTTACTAACCAGGAAGTGTGTATTGTTCACTTGGTAAGTGTGTAGTGGGAAGTTCATGGGGAATAAAGAGATCACGAATTGGTTTTCCATAGAGAAAAATATATGTGGAAAATTGGATTTCATATGTCATTTGAAAACAAAACTTCAGGACATAGTACATTTTTTTGAGCCAAATATAAACTATTTCAAAACCATGATACAATATTTTGGAGGATCATTGTGCTCACTTATGTCTAGAGAGTAGTATGTTCTCAATATTAAATGATTATAAAGTTGGTTAGGGGAAGTGAGTCTTCTCCAAACATTATTATAATGGTGTATTTTTTTATATTCTTTTATGTCAACAAATCACCTTTGTATTCGCCTTGGATTAGCTAGTTTGGGTAGACCAGTTAACATTTCCATGTATCATGCATTATTTAATTTATGTATCTTTATTTATATAAGAAGAACAAAGAATATAGTTTTATTTAATGATAAAATAATATCAAAGAGATATTTTTTTATCCATCATACCCTGATTCACTCTACTATTAGGGTATTTAACCTAGTGGGGATAGTACTAGATAACTCTCATTTAAATAAATCATTTTTAGTTGAAGAAAATGCAAATTCATGTCTGTTAATTGATTATGAACCTTCAAATAATATTCTCAATAATAATATATAAGAGTCACATTTTATTACAAATGTTTCTAACTCAGATTTCAGAATAGTTGTTTCTATCATTTGCTCATATAAATATTGGAAAATTAGGGTTAAGATCCAAAATGAATCATATATTGATTATAAATCACAATTTAATGGATACAAGTTTGGTTTTCTTAAAAATAGAAATGATATTATTTATAAGAATATAATATTTTATGAAAGTTTAATTATAGGTCCCCTATATTTTAAATATTATATTCAGTAAAAATGTAATACACAGTTTAAAGTTTAGTTTCAGTTAGAATCTACACAGAATTATTATTTTTAGGTTTAGGTTAAGGTGTATTGTCTAGTTTTAAGTTATACACCACCATAAAAATGTTCTATTATATAATATATGATAAAATTAAAACTTAATCTTCAGTAGAGGTATCAATATCATGACATGGTTATTTACACAATAAATGTGACAAAATATATTGATTTAAATGAAAAACTGGTAATTTTTTTTGTTGTAGTTGGTTATAATTATCCCTTTTAAATGTATGATGAATATTAAATATAATATATAGATTATCTTAAAAATATTCAAATTGGAGTTGGTTAAGTTACCTAAGGGTAAGGAATATCTAAACTACGAATGGGTGTTCAATAAGAAAAAAAGCATATAAATAGTTGAATAAATAAGGTATAAAACATAGTTAGGTTCTAAGGATTTTAGTCATGATTTGGGTGTCAACATTATAGATGTATTATATCCAGTTTTCAGAAATATCTCTATTTTATATTTCTTGTGATTATGGACTAATATAATATTGTGTTGGAGTAGTTTGAAGTGAAGACAACTGTTTTTCATAGAGATATTGAGGAGGAAATGTATATGCATTTATGAGGGGATTTTTGTGTTTTAAATAATGAAAAATATGTAAATGTTTTAAAGAAAATTATTTTTCTATAAAATAATAATAATCTATATAGTGGTTTAAGATCTTAATGTCTTTTATATCCTCTTATAGTTTTAATGATGCAATTGTGATAATTGAATTTATTTGAAGAAGTGTCATAATTGTTATTTTTTTAACTATAGGTTTATATCATTGATAGTTTGATTAAAAACAAGTAAAATATAGAGATCATACAAAACAAATTTATTAAATTTCAAAATTAAATAAATATTTTGGGACTATGAAGAACATATTTGACATAGATATTCATAGTGTTAAAATTTTAGCAATCCTATATTTGATCCAAAAATGATATACTAAGAATGTTAATGATTTTTTTTGTATGAAGAATAATTATTTTTATGTAATCCACTCAATTATAATTTTAGACTTTCATCTATTTTATTTCCCTATTAATATGGTGAGGTTGAATATATGTTCAACAATTAATTGTCGTGGGTTTTCTGATGTGGTTTAGGGTGTTCAACTATCCATATTTATCACTTGTAGTTAATGAAGTTAATTGTCCAATGTTCCATCTATTTAAAGAGCACTCGAAGTTAGATAAGTGTATCATAGATATTTATACAACACTAAAGATGTTGGTTTTTGTTTTAATAGATCACAAGATGATATTATCGGCCTGATTGACTATAATTTTCCAGGATATTTCTAAAAGACAATTTCCCAGATGGCTTACATATTTTACTTTTTTGGGTGTTTTATTAAATGGAAAAAACAATATATAATCCTTTTACTTTGTTAACCCCCATTGTTGAGTATATTTTTACTATAAATGGTAAGAACCAAGAAACATGGTTAAGGGGGTTATTGGTGAACTCATTGTAAATATAAAGATTTATTCACTTTAATTTTTATTTTCAATGTGCAATATTTCTTAAAACGGACCAAATATACCATGAGAGGAAAAAGAACCTTGATGCATAATACCATTTCATGATTGATTTTATTTTTGATGGTGATATCGTTTTGAGAAAAGTTTTTACTTGAGAAAATAATATTGAAATGATTACCAATATGGTTCATATTTATAAGTGTAATCATTTCTTTGAGTTGATTGGTCTATCACGTTGATTTATTTACTATAAGAGTACAAAACCCCATAACACAATGAACCCATAATTACATGATTTATAAAAAGGGTTGAAATAATTTACATTTTCAAGATATTTTTTGTTTAGAGTTTTATATAATTTGAAAAAACATTATACAAAAAAGTGGTCCCATTCACATTTTGTACATTATTTCTCCAAAAGGGATTTAAGTTTACACCCTAGTGTCATTAAAGACATGATTTCTTCGTTTAAGATGAGTGACTATAGTGGGAATATTAAACTTTTTAAAAATTCTACTCATACATTAATCTTATGAAAACCATTTGAAAATATAGGGTGAAAGAAACAAATCTCAGTAAGTGATATAAAAATAACGGAATCTCATTAGTTTAGTGAAAAGATGAAGAATCTAGAAATTGATATCCATTTTTGTAATAAAACAATTAGATTATAAATAAAACATTTCAACATTTGAAAATCATCATTTTATAAAATAAAACATTTTAGATCCAATTATTATTGATAGAAAACTCTAAATACATCTTGATGTATGTGGTAACTGATAAAAACATTTACTTGAAAAAAAAAATTCACCTTTAGACGTTTATATACTTTACTTACCTTAGGTAATTAAATTATTTCCATAAAAATCCATTTTCAAAAAACAATATAAAAATTCTGGGGAATCTTATTCACAACCAATGTTCACTCATGTGAGAATAAGTATATTTCAGTTAATTCGATAGGTGTAACCAACAAAGTTATCTCTCCCATTTTCACTTTTGAATATGACATCATAACCCAATGAATTGGAGTGATATATTAGGCTCAATCATTATAAAAGATATATCATGATCACCCACTATCAAATTTAATTCTTAAGTACCATATAATGAATAAAATATTTTCAATATTTCACTTTTCATCATAAAACCTTTGAAAAAATCATTTTAACCCATAAGTTGGGCTATGTGATTTCTCCAATAGATCATTATTTATCCTAGGTGATGAAGGAACACAAATCCTCTTTCCAAACCAAATCACTCCAACATAATTGATATGGATCTCTTAAATATTTCCTTCTTTTCCTACATCCACTTTCTTTTGTAACTCCAGATCATCCCATTATTCCCCATTAATCATATCCAGGATAGATGATTGGTTAATCATTTGGGAAAGGTATGATGTATTCACTTGCATTATTATTTCTAAATATATATTTTCATGTCCAAGAAGATATGGTCTTTCTCAATCCAAATCTTGTATAGAAGTTTCTTTTTTTATAAGAGTATCTGCTACCATGTTGGTCTTACCATGATGATAGTGAATAGATCTATCTTAGTCCTTGATTATATCCAACCATCTTCTTTGATGCATGTTGATCTCCTTTTGTGTTAATATATAATTTGGGCTCTTATGATCAGTATATATGTCACACTTATCACCATAGAGGAAGTGCGACCATATTTTTAATAAAAAAAATCATAGATTCTAGCTCCAGATCATATTTTGGGTAGTTCTTTCTTAGGATCTTCTATTTTCGTGACGCATGGGCGATCAATTTATCATTCTTCATGAGTAAACATCTCAATCCATTCTTTTAAGATTTAATATATATCAAAAAAATCTCTCCACTTTTCGATAATGTCAGTACATGTGTAGTGATCGACCTTCTCTTTATAAAATAAATGGTTTTATTATATTCTTTCATCCAAAAATACTTTACCCATTTCCTTGTTAACACAGGTAGTGCACTTTACAATCTTGAGAAATTTCTCACAAAATTTTAATAGTACCATACTATGAAAAGAAACATGCATACTTCTATGACATTATATGGCCTACGCCATTCCTCAATCACATATTTCTTTGAAGGGTCCACATACATTCCCCCATTTATAATCAAATGTCTGAAGAATGTGACATGTTGTATCCAAAATTCACACTTTCTAAACTTGTCGTACAATTTATCCTTTATTAATGTCACTAATAGAAGCCTTATTTGTTCTTCATGTTCCTCCTTTTAATTGGAGTGGATTAGACTATTTTCAATAAACACTTCCACAAATTTATTGAGTTAATATATAAAGAATCTATTCACTAAATCCATTATGATTATAGGGGAATTAGTAAGTCCGAAGGGAATCACCAGAAAATAACTGTGCCCATAAATTATACAAAAGGTAGTTTTATGAATATCTCAATTCTTCACCTTTAGCTGATGATATACAGAATAGAGATCCGCTATTAAGAAGTTCTGAGCTCCTCACAGCTGATCGAACAATTCATTTATCCTTATAAGAGGATAATTTTTATTTATAATGATCTTTTTGAGTTCCTGATAATTTATTCACAATCGCATTTATCTATCCTTCTTTTTGAAGAAGTGTACTGGTGCACCCTAAGGTGATGTAATAGGGTGTGTGAACCATTTTTTCAATTTCTATTGAATCTACTTTTTTAACTCTTCCAATTTGATTAGAGATGTATTATATAGACAATTTGAGAGAGAAGTATCTTCAGTTATGAGTTATATTGATAACTCTACATCACAATCTGGTAGAAGTCTAGGTAACTCTTCAGAAAATACATCAATGTATTCCCTAACAATGGAAATTTACCCTAGATTGATACCTTTCTTTGAATCGACAATTTGAGCGAGGTATTCTTCTTCACAAGGAATGAGAACCCACACCATTGAAGGATTTTACAAATTTGATTCATGATTTTACTTGAATATTTGGAGGATCATGGGATTTTTAGGAATATGAAAATATATTTTATTTTTCCTGATATTTTATATGTTCTCTATATAATGAGATCCAATCCATTCCCCTTATAAATTCAAATTTCACCAAGGGAAGTATCATATAATTCACTAGAGGAATCTTCCAACATATTCAAATAAGGTAAGAGTCCAACACTTGGGTTTCTGTTTTTTTACCCCTATTTGTTTTTACATTTATCTCTACTTTAATGTTTTGAGGTTTCAATTCAATAGTTCTAGCGAACTATAAAGATATAAAGGAATGCATAGGACCAAAATCAAATAAGAATTTTGACATTCTTGAGTGAATAGTAATTTTACCATATATGTCTTCATTATATTTCACCACTTTAGTAGTAGTGATGGAATAATCATTCCCTTTATATTTTGTACTTAGTGGCTGGTAATGCTGATTAACCTTAAGGCCTCGAGGAATAGTGCACTGGATTAAATAGTGCCCTTTCTCCTTATATTTATAGCATTGGAGCTTGGGTGGTTCTCTCCATTCCTCCACCAAATTCTCCTATATCCTCATGTATTTTCCAAATTCATTATCTTGGTGTTATTATATCCCATAATTGAAGAATTTTCCAGTCCCTTTGAGGTAGTTTTCATGATGCTTCTTCCCACATTTTTGACATGTGAGTGGTTGAGTTTTATTTCCCCCTTTATCCTTAGATCCTCTATCATGAAACTCCATATATTTTTTCTTATCACCATAGCTATGGTACCATTCTCCAAAATCCATCTCCGCTTTGAGAGCACATAAAATAATTTCTTCATAACTCCCAAATTCTAGAATTTCTAGAGAAATTAGATGGTGTAGTTTTAGATCACTAAATATTCTATCAAATTTTCTATCATTCTTGACCACAAAACCTGAAGTGTACCTTGCAAGCCTTGTAATAGTTTCTTCATAGGCCATGAAATATTCTCTTTTATTTGGATTCATCTCTATGAATTCAATCTCTATATTTGTGTGAAGATTTCGAGGGAAATACTTGTTAAGAAACATCGTCTTAAATTCTTCCCACTCCATATCATCAATTTTTTCCTTCAACTTGGTGTTTTTAATCAATTCCCACCATTAGTCAGACTCTCAATCTCATTGATAAATGGAAAGAGTCACCTTCTCCATATCATAATAGTGAAGTAAAAGAAATATCATCTCCATGGACTTGACCCTCTATTCCATGATAAGTGGATTAGAAGTTCCAATAAACATTGGAAACCATTTTAATATAATGGAATTTATAGATACTTTCTACCTCTTAGGTGAAGGATGACGTTCCACATCATTTAGGTTATTTTTCATACTCTGATATAGCTGGTAAATTATCACATTAAAAATATGAACTCCACCTCCTATGGTATTGGGGATATCATTTGATAAATCACTACATTGTCCCTCACATTGATTGTTGGCGTGGATTTTCTTTGTTCCCACCATTTTCTAAAATAAAAAAGTTAGAAAAAACATAAGTAAAAAATTCATGAATAAATTATTTATTAATTTGTGAAATTAAGTCTAATGGAATATATTTTTAGATACCTATGTTTGGTATTTTATAAACGAATCATCTTGGGTGATTAATTTAACTTAGTCTCATACTAAAGGTTTTCCATAGGGTTCTATAATCCTAATTCCAAAAATATCTAAACCCCACTCTGATACTAAATATAATGACCCTTCATTTCTTACATTACTTATTACAACATTTTATAGAAAAACCACATAAAATAATTACACAACCAAGATCAAAAGGTTTAGTGTATAGGTAAAATTAGAACCATATATGACATTTAAAAAATACAATAAAAAATTTATTTAATTCCTTCTTATCTAGGTTCTCTTTGGCCCTCATATTCTCTTTAATACAAGTAATTACCAGAGGATATATAACAAAGAATGGGAAAAGCTAAAAGCCTAATAAAAGGATAGATAAGAACATGAATAAAAATAAGAAGGGGGATCATAATAACCAACATAATTAGATAGGCATAGGATCATAATAATATGAGGTAACATTAACAAAAGGATTGGAATGTGGAAATGCATAAAAATAAACCATCATATGTTAGGTATTAACTACCACACATAGTTGTGAACTAGACTAGAATCACATTCATGAATATTTAACTTTTTATCATGAGATACATCACATTAACAAATGAACTAGAGAAATATATAATTTAGAGTGCACCCATAACATAATATATTTACATTTCTCTATATAATTTAGAGCACACCCATTACATCATAACATTTACATTATCCTCCATTCCACTTTGAACATATATCAACATTGGACATAAACAAACCAATGGAAAGATATTGGTTTCATTTCATAAATCATACATTCATTAATAAAATTTTGTATTCCCAATATAAAGAGGGTATAACATACTTAGTATAATAATAATAATTTTTTTGTTATGAATAAAGAATATCATGAGAATTAAAGGATTGTGTTTTTAGATAAAATAATTGTTTTGTAAAATCATTGAATTTTCCGTAAAAACATATTAGTAACATGTATATCCCAAAAAATATAATATAATCCTAATTAAATGATATTTAAGGATCATTAAAGGAATATACACTCTAAAAATGGAGTGAAAGAGGGAAAAACCAAAGGAAGAGAGTTGGGTTCGAGAATTCCCCTTACCTTCTGTCTGAATACTTTATTCATCTTAATATCTTATATAATCACCTTTAATTCATTAATTAACAAATATAAAACCTTTTATAAATTAATTTTATTCATTATGGTTTTATTAAGTTCATTTGTGGGCTTTCGATGAGTTATAGAGTTTAATTTCATCGTTTTGGAGTGTTAGTTTTCTTAGTTTCAGTGACCAATTCACTTGTATTCATGAATGAGATTTCATGTAAAAAGCGGATAAATATCCTAAATTGTTATTATATGATCTTAATGACCTTAAATAAATTTAATTATCTTGTAATGTATTCAGTTATATGGTATGAGTATGAATCATTAGATAAAAGGCAATGATGATCACTTTATGTTAATTTTTGCAGGTTTTTGATAACAACGAACTTATTTTATTTATCATTTATTATTATGTAAATCTATTAGTTAAATAATATAAATTGGTTTGTAACAAAAATTTAACAATATTTTAAAACCACTATAATTGTTTTATTAACATTTTTGTAGACATTAATGTAATTTAATGTGCATCGCCCACAATGTCAGCAAATTAACACATCACAGGGGACAATTTCTTTTTTAGAGTAGGAGAGAGAGAGAGAGAAATGAGTTTGATGATGGATATTACATTAACATGATATAATTCTGATATATCATACATACTGTTTTTATCATTCAATTTGGATAATATTTTGTTAGTAGAAGAGAAGAAAAGAAATGAAATTAAAAACAAATAAAACTAAAATGGAAGAGGATTTTACCTCTTAAATCTATCCTCCTTGAGACCAATCTCACTGAAAATGTTTTGGTATTTTTATGAGACAATGAAATATTAGAAATTGGTTAGGGTATAGGGAATTATATTGGGTTGAATTTTTATAAGGATCAAATCTTTTGATGTGTGAGGAAAAGATGTGGTGTGGGGTGGTTTTTTATAATAGAGGAGAGGAGTGTTTACTCATTATTATATTCATTAATTTATTATTTTGGATCAATTGTATGAATATTAATAGAATTACCACTAAATATATAAAAATAATTAATTATAGTTTGATATTTAGTGCTTAAATCATCCAAAAATAATCTATGACTTCATAATTCAAGTTTTCAAGTTTTATCGTCAATTATTGTATTTTTATTATCCACCAATAATTCAAGTATTTTATAAAAATACCAAAAACTATCCCTAATATTTTTTTGATATTTATAATCAAAAAACAAACTCCATTTTCTGATAATAAGTTTCTAAATATTAGTTATTTACTTTTTATTTAAAATTATCATTTACATGGAAAATACAAATTTTAAAATTATAATAGATTTTATATCACTTTGAAAATTTACTTATGGTCTCATAAAACTATCTTGAAATCACATGAAATATAAAAATTATGTTATGAAAACATTTTGTGAAAATAAATTTTATTTTAAATTATTAAATTAATCATAAAATTATAATTATATATTTATGATTATAAAAATGCCAAAACTTAATTATTAATTTTTTTAAAAATTATTTAATTATACTATGTTATAATTATAACATGATTTAATTTATAATATTCATAAATTTTATTTTTAACCTCAAAGTTTATGTTACTGTTCTATTTGATTGTTTAATACTCATAAGGGTAATGTTACTTTTCCAAAGATCAAGTTACTATTCTTTCTATATAGGTTCCTTAACTTCTATAAATATATTCTATTTCATTAATTAGTAATTTATAAGGTTTTCATTACGGACTATAAATGATTTTATGCGATTTATAATATATGAAATTACTATAATAATGGAGAAATCACATTGATAAAATTTTGGATTTTTATAGAAAGCTAACTAAGGAAGAACTTTCGTGTAAAACAAGAGTTAACCAAAGAAGATGTAACATCCTTTCACAAGCTCTTTTGTTTTATTATTATTCTCGAATGAAATAAATATTTTTATTAAATTATTATATAATAATATAATTATCCTAAATATAATGATTTTTTTATTGGGTTTAACTACACCTACACACACTTCCATCAAATGGTTAACAACCACACTTTTCGTGTGTACAACAGACTACCACCTTGCAAAATGACGTCGTTCGTTTTTCCTTTAACACATCTCAAGATTAAAAATTATGAAGTGAATATGGCTTTTAGATTATATATATTATATTTGTAATTTATTTATTCTTGTTGAATTATTATATAACACATACCTTCATTCTTTCCATTTTTTGTAAATATGCTAACTTCATTTGTGGATGTGTGGACTACCGCCACATCATAGAGATGTGATTCATTCGCACTATACATTGAATTTATAAATGATGGTCTTAGTAAAATTATATGATAAATATGAAATAATAATTATACATAACTTATAGTATATATATATATATTGTCCTTTACTTTTCTTCTTTCACAATAACTTCAAAATGGAAACAACATTGATGTATACGTATGATCTAGCGTCTCCATGAATGGCGTATCTAATTTTCTATTTATACCGTTTATAGATTATTATAAATAAACATATATAGAGTATATATTATCTTAATATCATGTTTGAAATTATATATATAATTATATACATATGATTACTAAAAATGTTACAAATCTAATCACATGTGAGAAACAAAGCAGTTATTACACGAAAGGTAGCTTTGACATAAAAATATTAACAAACAGGTAATATAAAGTCATAATAAAATTATACATGGTAATATATAAATGAATATAGTTCTACAATATATTTATAATAAACCTATAATTATTATATAGGAGGTTTGAAAGAGTACGATGCAAGTCAATACATAAAAAATTGGGATGTCTAGTCTTACTTATATTTCGGTGAGACTTATGCCTTATTCAACACTTGTTTCCTTTTTATGGTGAATATAGTTCCCATGAATGTATTATATGATTATTATACTTTAATTTATGGTTATTTAAGTATCCTTTTTATGATCTCTCTTTCATAGGGTTTTATAACTCAAAATTTACCAAATTAGTAAAGTAGTTTTGTCTCTATTTGATTTCTTTGAAACACATGTTTTTTAAGAAACTATATTATTTTATGAGGTGTATATACTTCCATTTGAAATTTTATATCATGAGTATAATTATTGTAATTATATTTTATGCTTCATTTAATCTCATTTGTTTCATGGGGGATTATGATTAAAAGTTAAAAAAGCGGTGCTAGTTTATTGGTACTATCTCATCATTTATCATGATTGTTTATGATTATACTTAATTTCATGAAATATTATGATCCATATCTAAATAACTATCATTTATTTTATTATAATCTTGTTATTAATGATATATTAAATAAATGTTATCATTTTTACACTCTTTTCTTCTTAAGATAATTTAGAAAATGTTTTTAAGAAAATTCGACATTATTTTTCTTTTTATCCATAATTTTTTGTTCTTCCAAAACCATGATTTATGAAAAGGTTTTAATTTTATTTCTAATATTATTATTTGTTAATTAAAATAAATTTTTACCCATGTTTTACCTTTTAAATGTTTTTAAAAAAGGAATATTTTTTCTATGTTTTGATTAAGTGACTTTTCTAAACTTCTCACACTACAAAAGGAAATATTGGTATGTATAGATTTATCCACCGTAATGATTGTAATCCGATTTTTGATTAATTTGAAAGTTTAAAATATTTATTTTTTTAAAAATTGTTTTTCCAAATATTCTGGACATTTAATATTATTAAACTTCTTTTCAAATTAAATTTTTTTTAAAAAAAGTTCAAGGATCATTTTAAATGATTTAAGAAGCTTCCTTTAAAAGTTTTAAAAATTATTTTTATTGAAAAAGTTTAAAAAATGTTTTCAAGATTAATTTATAAGTTTGAAACATTATTTTGAAATATTTTTTTTTCAAAATGTTTTCATATATCTTTATAAGACTTAAATGTGTTTTCAAAGAAAAAGGTATTCAAAATGTTTTTGATCTTACTATATAACCTTTGTAGGAAAATGGTTTTGGAAAATTTTTCAAGATTCACTTATAAGTGTTCAAGGATAATGGGTTTAAAAATATTTTCATGCTTCCTTTATAGATTTTCAAGGAATTTTTTTAAATGTTTTCAATATTCCTTTATAATTTTCAAGGAAAATGATTTTCAAAATGTTTTTAAGATTACATTATTAGTTTTAATGTTTTTTTTCAAATAAAATGGTATTAAAATGGTTTTATGTTTCATAAATAATTTTTCAATGAAGAGAGGACTTTTTCTTAAAGATATGTTTTAAAAAGATATCTCAAATTTATTTTCTATCTAAGATTACATCCATTGGTGTTGGTCATGACTTTTTGGGGATATGATCCGAGGTATCCATTTATAGTATTTATCTGAGTTGTTTATGTTTCGATGGAATGATAGATACGAAACCCATTTTTCTTTCATAGTTTATATGTTTTGTGAAACCAATTTCTCTTCCATGGGTTATATTCTTTAGAAACATATTTCTTTTTCCTGGGTTATACTTTTATGAAATAATTATGAAATTTTTATCTCTTACACATGTTATGAAATTATAGAATATTTATGATACCCATTTCATTTCATGGGTTATGTTATGATGTTTTTGCAACCACTCTCTTTTTATAGGCCATGATATGATGATTATTTATGATCTTATGGTAAAAGTATGTATTATTTCATTATGTGATGGGTTGTACCTTTATCTACTTCTAATACATTTATTAAATATTTATATCACATGGGATAATGATGGGGAACAAACGGATGAGCTTCATCCATTATGGGAAGAAGGGGAACCTAATCCACTATGGGAAGATGGGGTAACCCGATCCCTTATATGAAAAGGATTACAGCTTGGGATGGTGGTGTATCCCTCATAGTAGTTTTAGTCCCCATGTATTATCATGATAAGTTTTTTAAATTCACCTTGACTTATATGGAATGATATTACTTGTTTATGTTTCTATTATAATTCAAATTATTATTCCTATGTTATTCTTTTATGACTTATTCTATTGATTCAATTATAATTTATGTATTATAAACTACCAATATTTTTTCCATGACTATTGTCCTTGATCTTTGATATTTAAGGTTAGATTTTCTTATGTTATGGTCACATTATCATACACTGATGCTCATGCTTAGGCTCAAATATCTCCCCTATTTATCATTAATGAGTTTTTGAGATCACCCTATTTTTTGTTTCATTTACCCCAGTTATGAAGATATGTATTATATTTTATGTGTCTAAGAAGGGTGATAGTCATGAAGAACCTAGTGGTATATAATATAGCTCACTTATATAAAAGTGTTTATGTTTCAATATTTCCAATGAAACTAAACTAATATGGTCTTTGGGAGTCTATTTGTGTAGTGTGTTAAGAATTTCGTAAAATTGATGTAATGTCAATGTTTTCAAAGCAAGGATAATTATTGTAGGTATTGGAGAAAATGTTTAGTTAGTATTTGGAAACAAGGATGATAAAAACTTAGTGATAACCCTAAAAAAATGTCTATGGATACGTATAGGGATGAGGAAAAGTATAAGAAAACATTTTGGAATTTTGGGAATTGATAGAGCATGTGGTTTCCTAGAAATACATCCCTTTATGAATAATACAAGTAGATGTGGATCTGGAACTGATTTACATAGGGGTAATAACCCTGAAAAAACCATATTCAGGTAGAATCAATCAGGAACTAGTGAACAAAAATGAGCCTTGCAACAAACCTATTTTAATACTACTTAGGGATATGCATTGGGAATTCACAAACTCTTCTAAACAATTTTGGAGGATTTAAATATATGTTGTAGGCGAATAACCTAGGTTTAATATAAGATGTCATATATTAATTTTTTTTCATAATTTAGACATCCTATAAGTGGGTTTTCTTTGATTTTGTGGTTCCTCAATATGCTAAATGTTTTTTACTATATGATTTTGGGGTTTATTCAGTGGTTTAAACCCAACGAACATCATTAATTCTGATTGATCTAGACAATGACATGATTTTCCTCATGGGAAATAGAATGTAATGAGAGAAAGAATGAAAATGATTATTTATATTCTCTCCCAAATTTCAAAATATATGAATCATGATGAACGTCAAAATGAGAAAAGAAGGGAATAAATTTTTTTGGAGTCCTCCATGAGGCAATTACCACTGTCCTTCTGTGGGTCTTATGATCCACATGTGGATGGACAATGGATCAGTACCACTGGAAATATATTTTCCCTCCTCCAGTGTTCTGAAAATGGAAAAGTCATTCTAGATATTTATAAATTAGAAGTTGAAGTGAAGCAATGGTGGAATCCAATCATGAATCTAAGGAATATAAATGAAATTGAATCCATTTATTAGGATGAGTTCAAGAACTAATTGTTCAATAAGTACTTTCCCTATGTTCTTTGTATGAAGTTGGAAAAGGGATTCCTTGAGTTAAAGAAAAAGGATTATGAATCTGTCACTACCTTTGAGGACAATTTTACATGACTTTCAAGGTACATTTCTGATATTATCATTCAACCCAAAAGTAAAGTCAACAGGTTCTTCAGGGGATTAAATCCAAGTATCAAAAGGGTATTGACAATAAGAGACTTTAGTAGCTATGAAGAGATTATGTGTGGTGAAATCAAGGACGAAATGGATGTTCGACTTATGTATCAATATCATGGTTTTGATTACAAATGGAATATGTAGTATAATAGAAAATCTAAAAACATGGAGAAAAGAAGAAAATATATTCTTTATGCTCTATGTGTCAGAATAAGCATAGATGAAATTAACTTATGGGGTATAATAAATGTCAAATGACTAGAATGGAAGATCATCATGCAATTGATATCTAAACCAATGTGAAGAAGTAGGATAATGATTCAAATATAGGCAAAGCTCCACATAGTTTATTTCCCACACTTCAGTGCTCAAAGTGAAAAGAGAATGTGAATTATGTTAATTAGTGTCCAAACATGAGGGTAAGTGTTGATAATCGGCATCCTCAACATCTTAAGGTGGGATAGATTGGGAAATATCATGTGATCACTATATCTAATAAGTGGTGTCATAACAACATAGTGAAAGGTACACTTAATATCCACAATAGAATTTCTAATGTATTATTTGATTTTGGATTTACCCACTCTATCATATATAAATATTTTTTTATGGTCATATAGATTCAACAAAACTATTATATGTGGTATTTGAAATGTAAAACACTAATGGTATGATAATTAAATCTCAATTCTATTTTTCCTATCTGACGATGTTTATAGGAATGTTCTTCCTTCAAATCTTATAATTCTTATTTTGGTTGAATTTGATGTCATCTTAGGCAAGTATTGGATTTCTCTACATGAATCCCACATCAATTATTGAGGAAAAGAAGTTATGTTTGATATATCAAACCAACATTTTATCATATATCAATGTGAGGATAAGTGCGAACTTCCTATAGAGATTACATCGATTGTATGGGTCTTAATTCCCATTCACAAGGAGTGTTTATCTCAAATGGGTGTGGAGAAAATCAATATCGATGATATGCCTTTTGTTCGGGAATTTTTTGATGCCCTTCTAGAAGTGATGCCAAGAATTCAACAAAAATGTGAAGTTTAGTTCTCAATAGAAATCATAACTTGTTCCACACTAATTTCAAAGACTCCCAATAAAATGACCCAAATTGAGTATCAGTAATTGAAGAAGCAATTCCAAGAAAACCTTGAGAAGGGATTCATTTGGCCATTTGTGTCACCTCGGTGTACACCTTTTATTTTTGTGAAGAAGAAATATTGATCTATGTTACTCTACATTGATTAGCATGAGTTAAACAAGATCATGATCAAGAAAAAGCATCCTTTTCCTTGTATTAATGACTTGTTTGATCAACTACATAGAGATAACTACTTTCTAAATATTGACCTTTTTTCTGGACATCATTAATTGAGAGACAAGAAGGAGGATATACCCAGGACTTCATTACATACAATTCATGGACACTATAAACTTATAGTGATGCCTTTTGGTCTTACTAATTCCCCTTCCATCATCACGGTTTGGATGAATAGAGTTTTTATAGATTACCTTGATTAGTTTTTGGTAATATTTTAAGATGATATTATTATATAATCAAAGATCAAGGACGAGAATTTAGACCAACTGAAAATTGAACTAAAGACCCCAAGAAAGAATAAAATGTATAAAAAGTTAATAAACTGTAAATTTTGGCTATAAAAGGTTTCATTTTCGGGTTATAAAATCTCAAGAGATGTTATAGTAGTAAATCCCAAAATTAAAATGGATATTAAATATTGGCCTAGACCAACCCCACTGGCTGAGATCTGTATTGTTTTGGTTTATCTGGATATTATAGATGGTTTTTAGAGAATTTCTCATATCTATCTAATCCTCTGACCAAGCTAACTATGAAGAGTTCCCTGTTTTTTTGGAATGATTAATGTGAAGAAAATTTCATGGAAATGAAGAGAAGGTTAGTTACTGCACATGTTCTTGTATTACCCTATAGTATAGTAGGGTTTTTAATATATGGTGATGCATCCAAGAAAGTAATGTGATGCGTTATTATAAAAAATTACATGGTTATAGCATATTCCTCACAGCAATTGAAGATTCATGGGAAAAATTACCCCACTAATTATTTTGTTTTAGAGATGGTAATTTTTTCATTAAATATATGAAGGGATAATATTTGTATAGAAAAGCATGATATATTTACAAATAATAAATTCTGAAATATATAATCAGATAGTAAGAGATTAATATGTGAATGAGAATATGGGAAGAGCCAATAAATGATAATGACTACTCAATACATTAACACCCTAATAAATCAAAAAACGTGGTTGATGCTTTGAGTTGAAAGTATCATGCTAGCTTATTTTTGATGATGATTGAAAAAGATCAAATATTTTGGGATTTGCAAAGGATGTATCTAGAAATCTTGATGGAAGCGGAAAAATATTCTCTTGATCAATTGAATGTTCAAACCTATATCAATGTGAAGATTAAATAGGCATAAAATGAAGATTTAGAGTTATAAAATAAGGTTAGAGAAGTTCTCGAGTTATCCTCGATCAAGATTGAATGATTAGATTAAAGAATTATGTCTGTGTTCCATACATACTAGATTCGAATAAGGATCTATTATATGATTATCAATGTTAATCATTCTCTTTTAATCCTAGATGTATGAAGACGTATAAAGACTTCAAAGAATACTTTTTGTTGGATGGAATGAAGAGAGATATCATAGAGTTTGTATCTCGATGCTTGGTATGAAATAATGTTAAGGATGAAATACAAAACCCTAATGAGATATTGTGTTCAGTACCCATAATAGAATGAAAATGGGAGAACATAACAATGGATTTTTCTGTTGGAGTCCATAAAACCATTAAAGAGTTTAATGCTATATGGGTGGTAGTTGACAACAAAACTAAGATAGCACACTTAGTTTCTATCAGAGAAGATTTATCTCTAGATAATATTTCAAGGATAAACAATAAGAAAGTGGTAAGTTTTCATGGAGTACATAATTATATTGTATCTGATCAGGATATGAGGTTTTGCTTAATGTTATGGAAATGTCTTCAGCAATCCCGTGATACATAATTGATTTTGAGCACTGCTCATCATCCTCATATAGATGGTCAGTCTAAAAGAACAATTCAAACTCTAGAGGATATGTTGAGATCATGTTATTTGGATTTCAAAGGTTGTTGGAATGAACAACTTACTATAGTTACGTTTTCTTATAATAATAGACTTCAATCAAGAATTCAAATGGATCCTTATAAAGCCCTATATTATAAGAAATGTTGACCTCCGACATCCTAGGGTGAAGTCATAGAAAACAATACATTGGGAACTGAGATAGCTAAAGAAATGTTCGAGGAGTTTAGAACCATTCATTATTATGTCAAGGTAGTTCAATTTATATATAAGAGTTACACTGATAACCATCGACATGATCTAGAATTTGAAGTTGGTGAGAAGGTGTTTCTATGAATCTCTCCATGTAATAAGTTTATGATATTCATGAAGAAAGGTAAACTAAGACATAGATACATCTGTCTCTTCAAAATTATTGATCATATCAGGATGGTAGCCTATTGGTTGAATGTTCCTCCAAATATCTTTCAAATCCAGGATGTGTTCGATGTATATCTTCTAAGGAATTACATACCTGACCCATCACATGTACTAGACTCATTGGTCATAAAGTTGGAGAAGGATATTTCTTATGGGGAACAACCAGTTGAGATTTTAGATCATAAAGGGGAAGTTTTATTAGAAAAGAATCTCACCTAGTAATTGTTTATTTAGAGAAATAATCATTCATAGGAAGCTACTTGGGAACTTTTGGATATGATAAGGTATACGTATCCTCATTTTTTGTTTCAGAATGACGAATTTGGAGGGAAAATTCATTTTAAGTGGGGTAGAATGTAACACCCCTAGTTTTTACGAACAATATTTCCAAATAAATTAATTTTATTTGATTTATTTCATTTATCACTACACACATTTAAAATTATTTATACACTACCCCCAGATAAGAATGCACTACATGCAACACCGTCTTGGCTTGCGTTATACAAAGCACTGAGTTTCTATTAAACAATATTTTATAATTATAATTATTTAAATGAGAAAAGTATAATATAGAAATTCATATCAGTAATATTAATAGTAATAACTACATTTAAATATTATTTATAATGGTTTTATATAAATAAAACTAATTTTTTTGTAAAGTCTTTATATTCTTGAAAACACTATTTTCTAAAATAAACTACATTTTATGTCCTTCTCTGAACAATAATAAAATTAATTTTAGAAAATTTGAGTAAGTTAATTTGATAAAAAAACATTATTATTGAATTATTAATTTAATAATTTTATTAATGTGAATATTTGGGTTTTTTTAAAGAAATCCTTTTTTTTGATAAATAGTGACAAATATTGAATTTTAATTCAAAACTGTTTTTTCATCAAATTTATTTATATTATTAATTTGTATTATTAATTTGGTTTCAAAGTATAATTATATAAATTTTATATAAATTAATATAATTTAGGTCATTAGAACACATTTTACATTGAAATTGGATATAAAAACATTTCTAATGTTTAAATATTTTCGCTTAAAAAACCCGTTGTTGCGACACATCTGTGGGATTAATTTTAAAATAATTTCCGAAAATTATGTGATTTAAATTCATAAAAATGGATTTCTTATTTGTAATAATAATAATTCATCATTTTTAATAATTTTGAATTAATATTTTTCCAAAATTATTAGTGGATGTATTTAAAATTAATTACAACGATTAAGGTAAAAATTAGTTTACTTTTTGGTTAAGATTTAATTTAAGGTTCCAAATAACCTATAAAAATATACAAAAAACATTTTTTGGAAATATTTCTATAAATTCACATATTGGATCATATTTTGAGAATTATTGTAGGTAAATGATGAATGAGAGATCTTTTAATAGTGTTTTTCTTTTTATATTTATAAGAATGCCACTTCTCCTCCACTATAAAAGGTAACTCACCCCCTCATCTATTCAGTCCTCTAAATCCATTTAGATAATCCAAACCTAGGCCAAATATCCTCTCAAATTACATATCTTTATTTTAAAATCATTATTTTTTGCGAAAAACAATCCGAGGAAGCCCTTTGGTTCAAACCAAGATGAGTTACCCAAAGAAGTGCTAACATCTTTCCACGAGATCTTTTGTTTTTTTCATTATCCACCCACTCAAATATTCTTATTAAATGACTATATAATGAAATAATCATCCAAAATATTATAAGAGTTTTTATTCTAAGGGTTATACCTACACCTAGAGACACTTCTATCAAATTGGTTACAAACACCCATTCGTGTGTAGGGAAGACTATCACCATGTGGAACAATGTCTTTATTTTTTCCTTTTATGCATATCATCATTTGTAATTATGATTTAAATAATATTTTTAGAAGTTATATATTATATTAATGATATATTTATGCTTCTAAAATTATTATATGACAAATAATATCATTCCTTTTTTTTTTGTAAACAAGATAACATCATCTATAAATGTGGTCACTACCGCCACCTCAAAGTGATGTGATTTGCTTTCACTTTCCATTGAATATATTAAATATGGGTTTAGGAAAATATTATGATAAATATTAAATAATAATTACAATATAATTATAATATATATAAGAATATATTTCATTTACTTTATTTCCTTCAAAAGAATAATAAAATAGAAACATCGTTCATACGTATTATATAAATGAATATGGTTATGTTATAGATTTATGAAAAACCTATATTTATTATATAGGATTTTTTAATGAGTACGATGTGAGTCAAGACATAAGGTAAAGGTATTTTTAGTCTCAATTTTATTTCTGCAAGACTTATGCCTTATTCACCACAAATTTCTTATGTGTGGTGTATATAAAACTCATGAATTTATTATATAATTAATATCCTTAAATTTATGGGAATTTAAATGTACATTTTATGATCTATATTTTATTTCGTTTTATGTTTTAAAAGTTACCAAAACAGTATGGTAGTTTTGTCTCAATTTACTTTATTTGAGACATGTATTTTTATGAACCAATATTCTTTTATGAGATGTATATACTACCAATTGACATGTTATATCATGAATAAACATCATCTAATGATATTTTAAGCTTCATGTACTGTCATTTTCTTTCACGTAGGATTATTATTCAAAGTTACCAAAGTCTTAATAGTTTATTTTAAAAATATTATTGTTTATCAGGACTGTTTATCATTTTTTGAATCTTTGGTTATTAATATAATTTAGATTTTTTTTGGAAAAGATGACTTTATTTCTATTTCAGTCGAAAATATGTATTCTTCTAAAATCATTTTTTTTTTCTGAAAAGGTTTTCAAAACTTTTCTAGTATCATCCAATGTTATTTCAAAAAACTTTCACCTGTATTTTACCTTATTTAAAAAACTTATATTTAAATAATTATAATTCTCATCATTTTCTGATCGATGTACTTTTTAAAATATATCACTTCATAATTTTAATGTTCAGTATGTACCTATTTATCTATCATTATTATCTTACTCTCTTTAAAGAATTATTTTTATGTTTTCAAGATTTAATTTTTAGAAAAATCTATTTCCAAATATTCTTGACATTAATTTTTGTAATGTGGTTTTAAAAGAAAAATGTTTTCAAAAATTATTTATGTTCAAGAAGCATTTTAAATGATTTTCAAAGATTCCTTTATAAGGTTTTAAAGATAATTTCAAGTAAAACGTTTCAAAAATGTTTTCAATATTCCTTTATAAGTTTTCAATTTTATTTTGAAAGAAAATATTTTCAAAAACGTTTAAATATTTCTTTATGAGTTCAGAAAGAGTTTTAAAAGATTTTTTTAAAATATTTTCATGATTTTTTTATAATTATTCAAGGAAAATGTGTATCAAAATGTTTCCAAGATTAATTTATAATACATCAAGGAAAATGATTTTCAAAATTTTTTCATACTTATTTTATAAGTTTTCTAGGAAAATGGTTTACAAGTTTTTTCAAGATTCATTTATAAGCTTTCAAGAAAAAAGTTTTCAAAATTTTTTCAATCATCCTTTATAATGTTTCAAGGTTATTTCAATTGAAAATGGGTTTGAAATGATTTTATGTTTCATAATTCTTATTTAAAATAATAAAGGATTTTTTCCTCAATATATATTTTTAAAATATATTTCAAAATTATTTTCCATCTAAGATGAAAACCTTTTGCATTACTCATTCATTTCTGGGGATATTCTCTAATTGTTACATTCATATTCCTTCTCTAAATGGTTTATGTTTTGATGAAATGATGGTTATGAAACCAATTTTTCTTCCACGAGTTATATGTTTATGAAAACCCTTTATCTACCATGAGTTATATGCTTTTGAAACCCATTTATTTTCATGGGTTGTGATTTGATGAAATGATTATGATACCTTTATTGTTTCCGTGTGTTATGATACGATGCCTTGTTTATGTTACCCATTTCATTTTATGGGTTATGATATAATGTTTATGCAACCCATCTCTTTTTATGGGTAATGATATGATAATTGTTTATGATCTTTTGGAACAAATATATATGAATGAATTATGTAACATATTGGATATATATTTCTATCTAATGAATTGGGTAATTATATATGTCATGAGATAATGATGGGGAACAAGTCAACAAGATTGATCCACTATGGGAAGAAGGGGAAACTTGATCCACTATGGGAAGATAGGGAAATATGATCCCTTATAAGGAAAGGATTGCCACTGAGGATGGTGGTGTGTCCCACCCATTATTTGTAGTCCCCATGAAGTACCCTGATAAGTTTTTTCAATGTGTATTGACTTATATAAAATGATATTACATGTTTATATAGAGGCCATAGTTCCATGTCATATTCCAATTTTTAACTTTCATGGATTATGATCTTGATTTCATTATGATTCATGTATTATAAACTAACAATATTTATTACATGAGTCTTTTATATGATATTTGACATTAATGGAATGATCTTATATTATTATGATCACATTCTCATACCCTTATGCTCATATATCCCCATTTTTTTACCCTTACTGACTATCTGAGTACACCACTTTTTATGTTTTCATTCCGAATTTATGAAGATATGAATTATGTATAATGTTTATAAGATGGGTGATAGTAATGAAGAACATAGTGGGATATAATTTATCTCAATTATGTGACATTTTTTTATGTTTCCCTGTTTCCAAAGGCACTAAACTAATACAGTCTTTGGGAATCTGTTTGTGTGATTTGTTAACTATGTTGCAAAAAATGATGTAATGTTAATGTATAATAAGCAAGGGTCACTATATCATGTTCCTCTAAAAATAATCTATTTTCTATAAAAGGGTGGATATGGTCGAAATATATCTTTCCAAAGTATTTTATACAAGTTTCTAGGCCACTTTGGCCACTTAATATTAATTTTTAACTACAAAGTAAACACGTTTTTATCTTAATCATTGTAATTAATTTTAATTTAATTACCTAATATTTATGGTAAAAAAGTATGTTGAACTTATTAGAACATATAAATTATTCTAATTCCAAATATTGAGTGAATATTTCTAAATTAAAATCATAGAAGCGATAGAAAGTAATATAAAATTAATTCCACAGACAAGACGAAACAATAAGATTTTGAAGTAAAAATGTTCAAAATATTGAAATGTTATTATATCCAATTCCAATGTGAAATTAATTCCAATGACCTAAATTTGTTTATATGATATAAAATTTATCTAATTATAATTTAAAAATAATTAAATATATTATCTAACTATATAAATAAATTTGATGAAAAATTAGTTTTCAATTAAAATTCATTTTTTTCACTATTCATCAAAAAAGAAAACTTCTTAAAAAAATTACCCAAACTAAATTTTGATGTTTTGATTAAAAAATGATTTGAAATTATAAAATTTTAAAAATTTAGTTTTAATGTAAGTCTATAATTAAATAGAGGAAAATTGACCACATTAAATAATAAATATTAAGAGCATAATGTTGTTTTTTATAACTCAATCTTTCTTAAAATGAAAGAATTAGATAAAAATCATTGTTTCATATGATATAATAAATTTAACATAGCATCCATTTGAATTTGAAATTAATATTTAATTCATAAATTTTAAAAAATATATTAAAAACTTATTCTATTATTATATATGATTTTTCATCATTCCCCCTTTTGGAAATTACATCCTCACAATCTTATTCACTTATTAAGTAAGTGTGGATATTTTTCACTCATAGAATTTTCATATTTCCATGTTTCCTCTTAAAAAAATATGGTTTTTACATGAAACATTAACTTGTTTAATCTTCTTATTTTGTGACACATGCTCTATGTGGTCAAGAACATGAACTTATTATTCCCCATAAGAAATATTCTATTCCACATAAACCATTTTAGCGATCAAAAAATGATATAAATCCAATACATACTTATTTATCTTTGAAACCTGAAATAATTTATGTACCTTGGATAAACTTTGAGGCATATCCACTCAGTAGGCAACTGATCCAGCATTCTCCTTGATTTTATTTGGTTTATTGAATCGTGGACATAACATCTAATTGTTACCAAAATGTATCACACATTTCCTAGAGAAACATTGATAAAGACTTGATCACCTACCTCAAAATATAAATCAATCACACAGTTATCAACATAAATTTTTGGCCTTATTAGAGTAATCCTCATGTGTCACTAAATCAACTGAACTTTCTCAACCATTTCCTATACTAGCTCTGGTGTTATTGAATTCTTTTCTCCTATACCATCCCAAATACACATTGTTCCACTCCGCTTTTAATATAATTCCTTGAATGATTCCATATGTATACTAGAGTGAAAACTACTGTTATAAAAAAACTCAACCAATGAATGATCATGATCCAAACTTCCCTATTAATTAATTAAGAAAGAAAAAATTATATATTCCATGGTACAAATAGTCCTCTCTGAATTTCCATCAGATTGAGTATGAAAATATGTAATGAAATTTAATTTAGTACCTAGTGAATTTTGAATTACTTTTAAAAAATTAGGTGTGAACGTGATATTACAGTCTGATATAATAGATATTGACATTGCATATGACCTAAAAATCTAATTTATTTACAGTTGAAAATGTTTTTCTAAATACATAATATCTCAAATGGGATGGAAATGTGCATATTTAGTTAATTGATAAAAAATTATGCAAATCACAATGCTACCATGAGAAGTCTTTCGTAAAACTACCACATAATCCATTGATATATTTTTATCATTTTCACTATATCACTGGCCAGGTTTGAAGTATACCCTTAAGTAATTGTCATTCTAAATTAACATGCTGAAAAGTCAAACAGTTCAAGGTAAAATTAGCAATATCACATTTCATTCCATTCTGAAAGCAATACTCCTTAAGGACTCTATACATATTAATGCTGCTCTATTGAATAGAAAATGAAAAACTATGAGATTCATTCAACAAATATTTCCTCAACTATGAATCACAAGGCGCACATAATATTTTTTCCAATTATAAAAAACATTCTTCATCAATATTTGAACTAATAAAATTACCGTTATTAATGGATTATACCTTTTATTTCAAGGATTAATCCACTATATGATCCCTATTAATCCATTATAACAAATTTGACTGCACCAAAACTTGAATCAAAATAGAGGATCTCCCTACATACATAAAATACGAGACAAAATTCATCAAATCTTTAACTAAAGGGACATGTTCTAAATGTAACATGGTTAACATATCATTATTTTATTTCCTAAGAGCATCAACCTCCTTATTTTTATTTCTAGGATGAAAATGAATCATGAAATCGTAATACTTGATCATTTATATCAACCTTCTTTGTCTCAGGTTCATTTATTTCTGAGTGAACATGTACTTCAATTTGTTTATTAGTATGTGTTTAACACTTTACTCCATAAAAATGATGCCTCCAATTTTTTAATAAAAAAAACAATAGATAATTACAAATCATGTGTAGTGTAATTTAACTCACGAGGTTACAAGAGATGTAATATATAAGAAATTAACTAATCATTATGTATTAGGACACAACTAAGTCCTTTCAATTAAGCATCACTATAGATGATGAACTCACCATTTATGGAAGGGTGGTCCAAGAATTGATAGTTCACCAATATTTTTTATAGGTACTGAAAACAATCATTACATTCCGTTATCCAGATGAACATAAATAATTTTTTATTTAATTATATAGTAGAATAGACAACCGAACACTGTTTTCAACAAAACACCAATAGTAACCTGCTAACCCAATAGAATTACCAATATCAGTGATATTTTTGGGGTTTTTCCATTCTTAAACAACATTTGTTTTAATAGTATTAACATTTATTCCATCTTTAGAAATAATGTGACCAATGAATGAAATTTTTTGGAACCAAAATTCACCCTTGTTAAATTTCCCATGTAGTTTCTATTATTTTTCAGTTTTTAAAACAACCCTTAGATGACTTTCACATTCCTCTTGAATTTTATAATATACCAAACTTTCATCAATAAATACAATAATAGAATTATCCATGAATTGATGAAAAATTATATTCATATGATCCGTGAATGTAGAAGGTGGACCAGATAACCCAAACAGTACAATTGAAAATTCAAAGTGGCAATATCTAGTTCAATACATAGTATTCAGAATTTTAGGTTTCATCACTTTCAATTAATTGTACAACGACCTCAGGACAACATTTATAAAATTATATGATCCCTGAATCTGAAAAAAAATAAACAATTTGAGAAAAATGATACTTTTTCTAAAGATTGATGTTATTGAAGGATTTATAATCAATGTGAACACTCCTCAATCCATTCATATTTTTAAAAAATAACACCAGATCACCCCATGGTGAAGTGCGAGGTTGAATGAAAATTTTATCTAATAACTCTTACAATTGATTTTTCAATTCCAAAAGTTCCACTTGAGCCATTTGATAATGGGTTTTTGAAGTAGGCTTAGCAACAGGTATTAATTCAACAATAAACACAACCTCTCGATCAGGAACAACACAAGACAAGTCATTCAAAAAACATCCATTTATTCATACTACTGGCACATTACTAATTTGGAAAATTTTTTTATTTTCAAAAATATTATATAGGTAAATTTGTTTTTGAAATCTAGTCAATATCTTATATTCTAGGTAATTTATCATTGACATGAAATTATTGACCACATTTTTATTTTCACATTTATATATATTAGCATTATAAAATGAAATCGAATCCATAACAAGAATGATATTAATCTCTACTATAGAAAGTTCAACAATATTTGTAGAAAAGACCCTCCCATTGATGACAATAGAAATATTCCTATAAATCTAGGTTTATTTAATACTTCCACCTGGAGTTTTTACCAAAAGTTATATCTTACTTTCACTAGGTGATATTCCCAATTTACATGTAAATTTCCAAAAAATGAAAGAATGTGAAAACCCCAAGTCAAACATGGTAGTGGCATAATTTAAATAAAAAAAGTAACATACCTTCCACCACTTAATTTTTTAACCCAAAATAAACATTAATAGTATAAAATGAAATCATTACACCATTATATTTTCAATCATGAAGATTTCCATCCCATAGAACAAAATATGGACACACAATTTCCTAATAACCCATCTCATCACAGATGAAACATATTACCATCAGATGGATATCAATATGTACATTTTATGATTCTCTAGGATTCTTTACCATGCATTCTCGGTCCATATATAAAAACATTCCACATTAGTAACACTTTCATATATTCATAAGATATTCTCTAGGGTTATTTTTACCACAATTACTACAAGATTAGAACTTCATTTTATAACCAATATATTTATTTGATTTTTCCCTACCGCCTTCAATCCTGACCAATTATTACTTCTATCATCTCAAGGCACATAATAGTTAGAAAAATACATCTCAAATTTTTTATCACAACCAAAAACTTTCTCATTGATTTTAAATTCCAGAAAATCCAAATCTCTTCATAGACTTGGTTTAAATCCTGAGTAAAACTGATTACTTTTTCTATAAGTGTATCAAATAAAATATGGCACACCTAACCAATATTTTATATTTTCATTTATATAAATATATATAATCTTTATATTTTTTCCTCAATTCTAGCAAATTTGTTTCCATTCAGTGTTAAAAAACATTAGTGTAATATGTTTTTTGGAGAGGGAAAACAATTTAGGGAAATGTTTAAAAAAAAATATCCTTTAATGTTTCCCATTCCAGGAAATCAATATCATATTTCAATCTTGTATTCATAACTAAATAACACCTTAAATGGTCTTTAACTTCAAAATGATAAATGGAAAGCATAACCTTTTGATGTTCTGAACATCCCATGACATCGAATATCTTTTCCAAAGAATTGATCCATCCTTTGGATTCCACCAGGTCCAATGATGTAATGAATAATCTGGGATGTTGTATCATTATATTATCCATAAAATAAATGTTCCTTTAAGGTATATTGTGTTTCTATATAGAAAGTATACCACTATTATTTATCACCTCATTGAACTGATCTATCACTACAACAAACTATTATGTTTTGATTCCGACTATATCAGGATGCTGATTTGGAAGGATATCATCCTCTTGGTTCATTCCCACTACAACTAACCTATATCTTATATGTAAAACCATTGTGATTAGATTTAGTTTAGAAACAAAACATGGTAATATTCAAATGCTATTACATTTTAACCTGACCAAAATGTAAAATATTTCAACGGAATGTTATTATTATTACCCAAACCTCTAAAGTTATCTAAAAAATCCTTTTATACCCACTATAAGGCCCCAAAAATAAATATTACATAACATTGAGTTTTATTGAAGAAGTAAATTTCTTTCACATTTAGGATCTTTTTTGGTTTAGTGTTTTATAGAATTATACCATAAATTATACATAAAAAAACCATAAAATGAAAAGTAGAAACTTCTGATTAGTATCCACTTTTCCTATGACAGAAAAATTAAAAAATATATCATTATCACTTTTATGAAAACTCTTCACGACTTTCAACATGAACACTTCCATTACCTTACTAATCATTAAATCCTATGAAAAACATTTAAAAATTTATGATGAGCATAAAAATATTAGTAAGGGATTAAAAATAAGGGAAAGCATTAGTCTATTTATAATCATTAAAACCCATTAAAACCTTTTCCTGAAAACATTGAATTTTACCCAAAAAGGTAAATATATTTTATTAAAAAAAGAACATATATTTTACGTTCTTAAAATAAATTATTTCCATTAAAACCCATTAGAAAAAATAGAAAACTAATATCAGTACCTTAGGACATCCTCACATAGAACCCTTACACAACCCTTATAGAACCCTTAAATATTGGAATAAACATATTTCCCACTTCCTATGTATTTTCATGGATAATATAATTATTACCCAATGTAGTGAAGCGCAATCTGGGTGCACCCAACATTTAAGGTATAACAGCCTCACCCAGTAGTTTTTGGGCGTACCCGTGTGTTATAATTTCTAAGAACAAAAACAGGAAATAGAAAATCCATTATTTAATAAACACGTTTAATTTAATTTTCAAATCACTCTCAGATATTAAATTACAATTTTTTTCTAAAATACCATTATAAAATTATACACATTTTCTTTGAAAAACCATTTACAATACCAAAATTCTCAAATTGATAAAGAGTGTTGTTTCATTTATGGAGACATAAAATATATAAAATGAATCCAAAAATAATAATAATGGCCAGGATGGAGGAATATTCAATGTATCTATGTATGTTTAGAAGAGAACATAGATTTGTTTTCCATTTTTTAAAATGTTCTTTGTAAAACACGTAAAAATATTCCTTTTTGAAAACATATAAATAAAATTTAAAATAGAGATAAAATATCATTTATAATACTTCTATAGGAATAAAAATATAAACTAAAATTTATTATATTGACATGGAGGAAAATATTTTTAAATTAAATCTTAACACTTTTAAAAATTGATTTTCAAACTAAAGTGTCCCATAATGCATTGAAATATTTCAATCGTAAAAATAATTTAAGAATAAAATTTAATTTTTTTTATATATCATGAGTATAGGTAAAATTAATTATATATTATTTAATAATGTCTTTATATACAACTTATGAAATAATATATGTCAATATCATCAAGATATACCTCAATGAAAGGAGATTGAGATGAAGTCCCTTACCTTGAGTCTGACATGTAACATGTGTCTTCATATTAATGAATAATAAAATTATGTTAATTATGTAATTAATTTAGAAAATTTTTATGGTTTATAATTACTTTTATTTCACTTAAATTATTAAGTTTATATTAGGTGTTTTGACTATACTCAATTTATGTGCCAAAAATGACTTTGGTATGCCAAATATGGTCAAAGGGATCATCCTTAAAACATATCTAGAATAATAATAATTACATACTTATCATATTTATACATCATTTATACATTTAGAACCAATAAATAAATATGATTATAAAACATTAACCAACTTTACAATCATGGTGATGATATGGCATATGTGTGCTTGTTTGAGTAACGTTCCCATTTCTCAATGATAATTACAAAAAGTTGTTAAGTAACATTTATCTCCCAAGAATTATAATTATATTATATATAAAATGTTATTTATTAATATATACTTATATATTTAATTATTGTGATGAAAAAGGTATCACATCGCATTGAAGAGGCGGTGGTCCACACATCCACGAATGACATTATTACTTTTTTAGCGTGTGAAAGGGTAATAAAGAAAATGAAAAATTATATTTACAAAAAGGTAATGATTTAATGAAGATATATTTTATTTATTCTATATATGTTTATTAATCCCATACTTAATATATTCTACGTAAATTGTGAACGTATCACATTGGTTTGAGGAGGTTGTAGTCCACATACCCACAAACAGTGTTATTGTGTTCCCAAAAAATGTAATGCCTGAAGGAATTTGTATATAAAAAAGATAGAAGTATGAAAACATAATAAATATAATATATATCATATAAAAACTATTTTTGAATCATAATTACCAACCCTGATATGTGGTAAAGTAAAAACAAACAACATCATTTCACAAGGCAACAATCTACTATGCAAATAAATAGTGATTTCTTTACCCATTTGATGGAATTTTCTATAGGTGTAGGTAGAAATAATCACATAACAAAATATAGAATATTTAAGATACTTTGGTCTTTATATATTAATTATATAAAGTTAAATTAATGGAGTGTATAAGGGAAAAAAATAACAATTCTGTTGATGAACATTACCTATTCTTTTGGTAACTCCTTTTGGTTTGCACCGAAGGAATTCTTGGTAGGATTTCAGTGCAAAGTGAGGAATAAAGGGTTAGGGTATGGATGTTGGTATATTATTTTTTCAGGTTTTGGAAAATCTAAATGGCTTGATATGTGTAAATAAGTGAGGGTTTGTGTTTCTTTTTGTAGTGGAGATAGAGTGACATTCTGGTAAATAGAAAATAGTGAACACTATTAGGTGATGTCCCTTACAAATAGTGCCTCCAATAATGTAAATATTTGATAAAAGGTATTATATGGTTGAAATATTTCCAGAAAATTGGTTTTTGAAATGTTTCTACATCATTTGGAACTTTAACATTAAAGTTTAACCATGACATAAGCACATTTTTACCTTAACCCCTATAATTAATTTTAAATTTATTTCTCAAATGTCTTTTGTAAAAAACTAATTTTACCTTAATTTACATAATAAATTATTCTGATTCAAAATATGTAATTCATTTGTTGAAATTCCAATCACATAAGTGGATGAAATTAATTTAAAATTAATCCCACAGGTGGGATGAAACAACAAGTTTTTAAAGTCAAAATTGTAAGAAGTTTGAAATGCAATTTTTATCCAATTTCAATGTGAAATTGATTTAAATGACCTAAATTGGATTAAATTTTATAAATTAGTTATAATTATACTTCCAATTAAAAAAATTATTTAACTATATAAAATAATTATAGGGAAATAAATTTCTAATTAAAATTCATGTTTTTTAGTATTCATCAAAAAATGAAACTTGTTAGAAAAAGAAAAAAAATCACCCAAAGTAAATTTTGATATTAATTTTAAAAAATTAAGATTAATTTTTCATATAAATATTATTAAATAGTAAAAATATAGTTTTAATGTATGTCTTCCAATAAAAGGTGAAAAATTACCAATTAAAATAATAATATTAATAATATATTATTATTTAGTGTAACTCAGTATTGTGTGAAATGAATGTTTTTGATTAAATTTTAATATGTATGAAAATGTGTATTCTATCATTACATGGGATGTTACATACTTTCTTACCTCAAATCCATTGGGGGAAATAATAATGTTGCACATGTGTATGGTGGACTACCGCCCATGAACTGGTGTGATGTGATTTTCATTTCTGATTTACATGGATCGTAATAAAGATATATTACATGAATATTTATTTTATATTTAAAATAATTATACATATTTAATATTTTTATCACTTATACCTCCTTAGTTTTTTTATGGGTACAACAACATCCTTTATGTGTACAGTGGACTACCGCATCGTGAAGCGATGTGATTTGTTTTTCACTAACACATTTCATGGAAGGTAATTAGGAAAAAGTTAATGAATATATGTGATATATGTGAAAGGAATTATTATTTAATGATAATATATTATATATCATTCTTTAAATTCATTTTTAAAGAAAATAGAAACAATGTTCATGAGTACGTATGACAGACCGTCTCTATGAACAGTGTACTTCTTTTTCCGTATCTAACTTTTATCGATTAATATAAATTAATATCTAAAATATATATATGATAGTTATATAATTTTTAAAAATTTTCAGGATATGGAATAATTATTAAATAAATAAGACCGAAAATAAAAAATCAATATATATATGAAAAACAAAATAGTTATTATCCAAACCGTTATTCTAACAAGGAATTATTAATGAACCAATAATAAAATGTCATTATTAAATTATATATGGTTTGATAAATATTATTAGTTTTTTTAATATGTTTAAAATAAAATTATATTTACTATACATGAGGTTAAAATGTGTATGAATGATGTTAAGACTTAAGGTAAGAGTTTTTTGTTTCACTTTTATTTTCTGTGTGACACAAAGAATATTCACCACCTATTTCTTTTATGTAATGTATATACTTCCGATGAATGTATTTTATGATGATTATGATAATTTTTTTTTGTATTTACATATCCTATTTATGGTTTTTATTTTATGGGGTCTACAGTTTCAAAGATACCAATGTTGTAAGGGTATTGTTTCTCGATGTTTCTTCTTTGGGACATTAGTTATGTTATGCACCTACTTTATTTTATTTGGTGTATATAATTCCAAATTGAAATTTTATATCATGAATATAATTAATTTCATGTTATTTAATTCATTCATTTAATTTTATTCTTTCATGGGGCTTATGATAATAATGTTACCAAATTGGTTTATATTTTATGTTACTATCTCATTATTTATCAGGATTATTCATGATTATGGTTCCAATAATGAAATATTATAATCCATATCTCATTAAAATAATGAATTTTATTTTTCTTTGGTTATTTTAAGGGAATACATGTATTACCTTCATTTTTATCTCTTTATATACTCAAGAGTTTAAAATAATATGTTAATTGAAAATAATCTTTATTTCTCTCTTTGGCCGAATACCATTTTTCTTCCAAAGCCTTGTTTTTCTAAATTTTTTATAATATTTTTAACGCTCACTAAATGATTTATTGGCGAAATTTTTACTCATTTTTGATTTTTTTTAAAAAATATAAGGAATCTTTATGTCTTTCAAAAAAAGTTATTTTTTTATTTTACAGAAAATGTGATTGGAATCTTTGTTTCAATCTATAGAACATTTCCTGCCATTATAATGAATCAAGGGTTTGAATATAATTTTATTTGTTTCAAATGTTATATTAAATGAAAAGTATTTTAAATATGTTTTAATTGTTAAAAACTGTTTTTTAAAAGGGGAAATGATATTTTCTTCTTGAAATATTTCAAATTATTTTAATATCAAAATAATTATCCATTTTAGATGACAACCTTTGAGGTTACTTATGATTTACATAGAGTATGATCCAAGGATACCATTATAATTAACTATATGAATGATTTATTATAATTAAAATATGTTTATAAAGAACATATATTTTCCATGGGTTATGTTATTATTAAATGAAAGTATTAAGATACCCATTTCTTTTTTGTGGGTTATGCTATGATGAAATGTTTTATAAAACCCATCTCATTTCTAGGGTTATGATATGATGAATGTTTCAAGAAATTTTGGAATAAAAATGTATGGATTATGTGAGTGGTGGGACATATATCTACCTCTAATGAATTGGGTAATTATAAATGTTATATGAGCTCAAAGGGTACATGATAGGTTATACCAAAACTAGAAGAGGGTATATTAAAGTTTATCCAAAGCCTGATAGAGGTTACCCATGATGTCATCCCAGGCACAAAAGAGGGTACATGGGAGGTTATCCCAATCCCTAAGGAGGTACAATGGTGGTAAAAGAAATCCTAACATGTTATAAATGACTTCGTGGGTAACCTTGGCATAATATTTTCTATGAATATGTCTATACCACAAATCTATGTCTTAGTCCAATGTTATGATCTCATGTCTAAAGTTTTTTGATATCATAATGATTCATGTCTTATGAGATTCCATGATTTATTCCATCACCCATATTTATTATCTATAATATGCTGGGTATGATTTTCAAATGTTATTCTCATGTTCCTATAACCATATTCTCATGTTATCTTGATATATACCTTGTTTAGTCTTACTGATTATATAAGAGCACCCTTTTTATGCATCCATTCCCCATGATATGAAAAAAGGTTTTAAGTAGGGTATTTATATGAATATTAATAAATGGGATGATCTTGGTGGGTGAAATTTATGACCTTTAATTAAATAAACAGATAGTCAATATTGTGTCCAAAGACAATAATCCTATATGGTCAAGGAAAAATATTTTTCAAATGTATTAAGTATTCTCATAAAATGATTTAAAATTTTGGTATGATAATTTTAGGTCTCTATAATTGGTATCAAATCTAAGGCTCAGTTAACCTCTGGAAACTAAGATAAGAAAAAATTTGTGAGATCTCTAGGGATATTTCAAAGGATATGTCTAGGTATATGACTAAGGATAACTCTATGGAAGATTAAAAGTATATGAAAATGACATGGTGTTTTGGTAAATCTTATATTGAGTGGTTTAAAATAAATTATATCAATGTATGGACACTAAAAGTGGATATGGATATAGAAAAAAGGTACCTAAGGGTAATAACTCTAAAAAGAGTTTATTTATCTGGACTCAATCATCACCTGGTGCATGAAAATGGGACTTGATGCACACCAGGTTTGACACTCATAGTTGATATGCTTTATAAATTTAAAAAATATTTATGAACTATCATTAATGATTTGAATAATGACCATGAATGAACTAGTTTAAGAAAAATAAGGTTTCATATATTGAAAAGAAGGTGTCATTATTTTGACATCCTATAAATGATTTTTCAGGATTATGCAGTTTTCCACTATGATTAGTTTTTCCCTCACTATGCATTATGAATTTAATAAATGGATGGAACCTAAAGGAAAAATGAAAATTCTATATTAAATAGAAAATGTAATTATTTTTATCCTAAGAATTTTTTATGGGATATGGAATGAAAAACTACATTGATATGCTCACACTAATTTCCCAAAATATTAATCCTTCAGAACATCAAAACATGCAATGGAGGGAACAACATTCTCTTAAGTCCTTCATGATGTGATTCACAACCTATTCTAGTGGGTACATTGATCCAATAGTCATTGAGTAACGGATTATTACAATTGAAAATATATTTTCCATTTTATAGTGTTTGGAGCATGAAAAATTAATTTTTATTATCTATCAATTGGAAGGTGAATAAGATCAATAGTAGAAACTCATTAAGAATATGAGTCAAGAATATGTAACTGAATCTATAGAATATAATGAGCTTAATAGGATATTTTTTAGTAAGAACATCTCTTATATTCTATGGACAAGGATCGAGAAGGAATTTCTCAAGCTCAAATATAAAAATTATTAATCTTTTGACACCCATGAAGCTAATTTTATAAGACAAACTTGGTACACATATGGATTAATTATCAATCTAGAATGAAAAAGTTATTTATTTTTTGTTGGATTAAAACCAATTCTTCTAAAGGTGTTGGTTATAATAGTGTTTTGTAGATATGAAGAAGTCATTCAATGTGCTATAAAAATCGAAATGGAAGTTGGAGATTCCATGGATTTGATAAGAAATAGAAGATCGACTCTCATTAGAACTCAAATTAATCATATGGTGAAAAAAAATAGTCACGTACGTGAAATAAATTTGGGATGAAGCACTGAAGTGAATCCTTGAAATGAATTAGAGGGTGTTACAACTGTTGGAATCCTAGAAATTGAATAAAATAATGTAGAATTGATGTGAAGAGTAGTTTCAATGAATTAAGTTGAAATAGATCTCAATAGAATTCACCACCCACACTATATTGTTTCAAGTTATTTGAGCTTAGGGATTATGAAAATAAACTCTCCAATATGAAGGCTAATGTGGATGAGAATTCAAAATAACATCTAAAGAGAAGGGATAAAGTGAAATATTATGTAAACAATATGGAATAAGTGAATCATGATAACTAGCTAACACTTATCCTACCCTTCTTAGTTGGGAATTACATGTTTTATTTTTTATGAATGTGCCTCATGGAAATCATATGGTTTATCCATTAATGAAATTTCATGTGATTATCCCCCCTATATGGATTCTGGATTAATGAAATCACATTTGATATTCTACCAGTAAAATTATGAATCAAATCTTCTAATGAAAAAGTTTTTATATAATATAAGATCATTTATGATGAATTAGTAGTTAATTAACATTTGGAATTATTTATATATCCACGTAATATTAAATTTAGAGTTATGAATACCATCATGGTTTTTTTATTTTAAGGTTGATAATAAATTCAAATTCATTGACACCCCTTTGAGGTTTTATGTGAGGGTATTTTATCAATATTATGGATATTTTAAGAAAAAGTTATTGAAATAAAACACTTTATTTTATATATATTTAGTGAAAAAAATTTTAGGAGTAATTAATTTATTATTTTTGTAAATATGATTAAACGTATGGGTAAACTTTAGATTTTATCATATATTTGATGTTGATGTAATTATATGTTGGTGTCGATCACCTTATTTAGTCAACACACATCATTTATATCAGAGAAGAATCATCTCCAGATCTGATTTACAAATTCTACATTAAGGAAGTGGTTAAGTTTCATGTAGGACCACATTTAACTATATATGATTAAGATCCAATGTTTACCTTGATGTTTTTCTGAAGTCTTCAGAAATCTCTTGATACAGAGTTAGGATTTAGTATGATGTATAGTCCTCATATATATGATCAATATGAGATAAAAATTCAAAACAAAGAATACATGTTAATACAATTTTATACCAATTTAAAAGGGTATTGGGATCAACACCTTTATCTAGTTGTGTTTATTAAAAAAACTATATTGAACCAAAATATTATAAATAAAATTCCCCGTGCATTTTTATTAAATGTATTGTTTTATAATATGTTATAGAAAAGACATGAAATTATTTGTTCTAATTATTCCTATTATATTTAAAATTGTTTCTTGTATCATCATTTTTTATAACATTTCTATTTAACAGTGATCAAATGATAAGTATAAATATAGTGTTTTAACAAATCCCGTTTCCCCAGACAATGTAAGTGATGGAAAGATCTAGTAGGATAATACCCTATGAAGCCCATTTATTAGATATTTTGAGGGATATAGAATTTATAAGATTTTCCCTTTACCAACCCCAAGCTGAGATCCAACAACTTTAGCTTAAGAAAAACCATTTATGGGAGAAGTTCAAGCACATTGAGATCATGATCCTGACCAAGTTTGTAGAACCACTGTATGAAAGTCCCACCATTGCAAACCTTACTCTTAGGGAGTTTTCTGGTGTACTAAAGTGATATGTAACAAGACCCAAGAATAACTCTATGTATATAATTCTTTATAGAATAATGAATATATTTCTATCCTAATATTGTTTACTTTACTAATGATTTTAAATTTTATTCAATAAATCACAAATATTATTTTTGGTTAATATTCCAATTCAATTAATAAATATATTTTGATAAATTAATGGATTTTTCAAATAAATAATATTTTAATAAAATATTATTATTAAATAATATTTATTAAATTCAAATCATCATATACTTTTTTTAAGTCAAATGTAATTTTTATAAGGGTTAAAAAATGTTACTGTCAAAAAACCTGTCATTTTCAAGAAAAGTCATTTTTTATTTTAAAACGTTTAAAGTAACATATTTAGAAAATTATTTAGATAAAATTAGTATTATTTGTTGAATGAGGATATTGAAAATATTCCACAGTTATTTTTTCCTAATTTTCTGAGACAATAAAATTTTTATGTAAAAATTAAATACATTATAAATATAATTTCTGTTTTATGATATCATAATGACCCAAAAATGATGTAAGAAGTAATATAAATGAGATACAAGAAACAATATATGTTTTATATTAAAAATAATGTTATTTTATGTTTATTTTATTTATTTTTGAAAGCCATTATAAATCCTCAATGTCTTATAATATATTTTACGATTTTCAAATCATATATCTAAGATTGTGACTCACCTACACATCTACAAGGGTAATATTTTAATAAGTTCAGACCTCTTACATATAAAATAATAAAATTCACTCTCCTTTGGATGAAACCATGGGAAAAAACCATGTTATGTTTTGTGGTTTTGGATATTTTATTATATAGAAGCCAGAACCAAAATAATAATCAAATATCCATAGTCCCATATATAAACCCACCCAATGTCTAACATATCTTCACTAAAACTCCATAGGGATCATTAAAACTTTTTCATACACTCCCTAGAGTCTTCCCAAGGCCCCAGAGCTTTCCAAAAGCCCCTACCAAGCTTTTTTAGTCACACACTCAAGTAATGGATCTTCCACTCTCATCTTTTATCTAGTACTCACTTTATGTTATGTATTTTAATTTTTATTTTAATATGTTGGGATATGTTATTACATATACCCCTTAAATAAATTTTTGTTTATAAATTATGATACCCCCATTCACTCTCATGTTTCCCTCTTATGAAACCTTATGTACACCTGTTACCATGCTAAATTTTTGGAAGGGTTCTTTCTTTTCACTTATTTATTAATGTTTATTCTGTAAATACCCATAAATTTCAAGGAATTTTTTTTATTATTTTTTTTTGGAATTTTAAAAGAACGCAGTTTCTAACGGCACGTGATTCCGAGGCCCGGTGTGCCCAGAATGATTTTCCGAAGTTTGGCTCGGGTACGTTCAGTGAACGAACGATCGAGATTTTCTAACTTTTGAACCGGTGCTCGGAATCGAATTCCGAGGGCTCCGATGGAATCGCAGTGCCGGTACATTTTTAGAAACGCATCTTCTGGAGTTACGTTTGCTCGGGTGTGGTTTTTAATCATTGGGGTTAAGTGAAGAAAATAAAATAAAGTGGTGCGACAAATTTATTTTATTTCACTTAAAGCCACTTAAAGCCCCATAAAGCTGCTTAAGATGAGTTGAAGCGGATAGGGTGGAACCCAAAATATCCTACCCTCTTGGTAGGATATTTGTAAAGTGGGGCCCGCATGAGCCCCACCGTTTTTTTCCGCTATGTAACGCACCCGCAACCCCCCTATTAAATGAAAGTCAACTGCCGCGTTTTATAAATTCTTAACGCCCCTATTAATTGGGCGGTTAATTTCGTTGCAATTAATTCTATGAATTAATTTGTTCGTTACTTATCTTTGAAATCAATTGTTGGCATGTGATTAAAAATAAGACCAACACTTGTCTTTTGAAGGGGGAATTGTTTAGAAGATTTGGAGATATATCTGAAGCTAGAAGATCTTCATCTTTCTTCGCGAAGAACGCGAAGAACACGAAGAACGCGAAGAACGTGAAGAATGCTGGCCTTCGATGAAAGACAACGAAGAACGCCGAACCCTTATCGACGACGCGACGCCGTGTGCCGCGACGCCGATGATTCTCCTTCCCCGACGTTCTTCTGCAACATTTCTCCTCCCGCGACAAATCTTCGATCAACTGCTCGAGGTAGGAGATTTTAAATCTTTTAAATTTACTTTGTGGATTTGTATCCTTTACATGGATTTAATATGTGAAATTAAATTCGTGTGTTTTCCTTAACCCTCGGAGATCGTCGACTCGACGCCCTTCCGCAACGACGCGACGCCCTTCCGTGACACGACGATCATCTTCTTCCGCGATGATCATTTCCAAGAAGAAATTTTGACCGATGACTACGACAAGGTAGGGGATTGATTCTTTTAAATATTTGTGATTTATATCCATGGATTGTGATTAAATGATTGTTGTGAGACTTTCTAAACCGCTAACACGGTGGGTGCGGACCAACGAACAAGTCCGAACCCACCACCCTTTCGTTCTTGGGGTGAAGACGGCGGATGATGACAAAAAAAGCCGCTTGAGAATTTTGAAGGCTTTGCAGTGAAGGTCGGATCCCGAGACGATCACTGGCGAAGACCGTAGGCGAATCGGACCACCGGAGCGCGTCCGGTGGTCCGCGGAAGACCCCGCCGGCGCGCCGCGCCGGCACGGCAGTGCCGGTGGTCGGAGGCGGCGGCCGGCACCGGCCGGCCGCCCGGAGCCGGCGGCACCAGGCGTGCCGCCAGAAAGAATCTGTGGCAGCGGCGAGCTGGGATCCCGTGGCCGCGCGGGGCCAAAGGAGGGACGCGGCTTAAACCGCGTCCGTTGACTCGGAGAAGCCCCCACGCGGGGGTCGTGGCTCCCTTCGTCGCGGCCGCTCGGCCAGTGAGGAGCCACCCAGGCCGGTTCGGGCCACGCCCAGCCTGGTCGGACCCAGACCCGGGTCGGGTCGACCCGGTTCGGTCTGACCCAGGGGGTCGGGCCGGGCCCAGACCCCCCGTTTTCGGAGCTTTTCAGAATTTTTCCCGTATCTTGAGATACGGACCTCCGAACGATGCGCCGTCAGCGGCGATGTGATCCTTGGATCGAGACGGTCGTTTGGGTGTACTACACCCAAGGTTTCGAAATACTTTGGGTTCATCCGGGTTGGTTCGTACACGAAACCAACCGGGACCTCGGAGCGGAAACACTCATATCTTGAGCTCCGGACGTCCGATTGAAGTACCGTCGACTTTGATGGATTCCTCTAAGTGAGACGGATATTTTGGCCTAATCCGCTCGAGGTTTGGATGTAGGTGAAGTATGTTCAGGTTGGTTTTTCCTTAAAAACCAACCGAGCCCCTGGGACGAAAAAGCCAATAACTCTCAGACCAGACGTCCGATTGACGCGCCGTCTGCGACGTGGAGTTCCTGTTGAAGATACAGAAATTTTGGATACATCAACTCTGGACTATGTGTCAGTTGATGTATCAGCCTCTTGGCTCATGGAGCGGACCCTCCCGAACGAGCTTGCTGTATGCGGGAACCCTAAAGCTGGCTGCAACTGCTACTGTGATGACGACGACTGTACATCGATCCTCAGTGGATTCGACGGCGTCAAATACAACACTCAGCGATCCTTTGTGGGTCAGTGCTACCGATCCTACGTGGGTCCAATCCTGTGTGGGTCAGCGCTGAGCCATTCTTTGTGAGCCAGCGCCTACAGATCCTGTGTGGGTCTGATCCTGTGTGGGTCTTTGCGGGGGTTAGTTACCTATCGATCCTGTGTGGGTCCGATCCTTTGTGGGTCATTGCGGGGGTTAGTTACCTATCGATCCTTTGTGGGTTAGATCCTTTGTGGTTCATTTCGGGGGTTAGTACCAATCGATCCTTTGTGGGTCCGATGGCTTAGATGAATTAGTGGCATTATCTGGTCATCTTTATCGTCATTCAAAGAAGTATTCCTGTGTGAGTTGAATCCTATTTACTTTCCTTTGTGGATTGTGTTGTGCTATCCTGTGTGGATTTACATTTTGCTTCCTTGTGTGGAATGAGTTGTACTTGAGCTCGGATGTTGGAGCCGAGCAAGAATTTATTATTTAGGTATATGTATGGGCATATACCTAAGCCATGTCGGATGTTACTTCGTGATTGTATCTTTACTTTGTGGGTTATCCTTTGTGGATTCTGGGAGACCTTCGGGGGTCTTGGGGTCCCTACTGAGTAGCTTATACTCACCCCTGCATGGGCTATGCCCGCACTACGTTGTGTTGGTTGCAGACGACAGACAGCACTGATCGTGGTGGAGGCTTGCGGAGCAGGACGGTACCTGGAGGTGGACCACTGGGCGGGATGTACTCGGAGTGGTCAGCTGGACCCGAGGAGTAGTGGAGGCTTTCTGTACCCTCCCTTCAGGTGGGATTTCCAGTGGGCAGCTTGACGTGGCGGCTTTACTTTTCAGTTTCTGTTTTCCCTTTTCCAGTTTTACTTTACTTTCAGTTTGGGTTTGTATACTGGCCCACTTACTTTTCTGCACTTACTATTGTACCAGTTTTTACTTAGTGTTTACTTCTGCCTGCTTGCTCTGTGGTGTTTGTTGTTTACTTTACAAAGGCAATGCCTTCCCTTTTTCCGGGATTTACGCCTTGGTGCTAGTCACCAGCCCCTGGCCTATGGAATGCGGGCTTGGGGTAGTCACGGCACGGGCCCCGAGGACGGGTCATGACAAATTTGTATCAGAGGAGTTCAGTTCTACCGCAAACTCTGATCTTTCTTTTATGTGAAGCAATAGTGTTAAGCATATTGAGTGTGGTTATCAGTCCAGGGACCCCAGTGTTGGTGCGGCGGACGACGTATCCGTACACCAGGACCCTGACTTATGATTTCCGACTTAATGCACGAAAACATTGATTGCATGTGTGTTTCAAGTTTTCTTTGTGATTACTTGTGTCAGCTCACCAGGTATACTGTTCTGACCGTGGCACACCTTTTTCCTTTTCAGGATGGCCCCACGACGGCAGCCAGCTAGGGTTCCGAGAGTTGAGTGTGACAACATCCCACCGAGCGACGAGGCCTCGGTGCAGGGCCCTTTGACAGCAGAGGCACCATCGTTACCTCTACCCGCTGAGCCACCGATGCTTCCAGCCCCTGCCGCTGACGATGCACGTTGCCTTAGTGCACTGCATGAGTTCCAACGCCAGTGACCGCCAAGGTTCTGTGGGGAGACGGACCCCCAGGCAGCCGAGGACTGGATGGAGGCAGTTGTACGAGTTTTCAAGCTAGTGAGGACACCAACAGACCTCATGGTGATCCTCGCAGCGAGCCTACTACACGCAGAAGCGGGCCGATGGTGGAGCTTGATGCTCCAGGTGCACGATGAGGCATCTGTCCTCTGGACAGACTTTGAGGGCCTCTTCCGCTCAGAGTTCGTCCCGACCACCCTCCGTGCAGTGCGCATCCAGGAGCTTCTTCAGCTGCGGTAGGGCAGCTTGACAGTCGACTAGTACTTGGCGAGATTTACGGATCACTCACGTTACTCGACAGATCTGGTACGGGACCCATTCTTCCGGGCCCGGACCTTTGAGTAGGGATTGAGACATGAGATCAGGGCATCGCTGATCTCCCTTAGCATTCCGACTTAGGCAGGAGTATTGGAGCGATCCCTTTTGATCGAGAGCTTTCTTGCTGAGCCTTCATCAGCAGCGAGACCTACCGCGGGGTGGTACGTAGCAGAGTCTTCTACGGCAGATAGTCGACGGATGACTCAGGGGTCTAGGAAGACCAGACCCTCACGTAGATGACCTCAGGAAACTGGCTCAGCATTGTGGGGCACACAGCGTAGAGCCAATCCTTTGAGAGGCAGGCAGTGCTACACATGCGGCGGGCAGGGCCACATGGCTCGTGACTGCCTGACCCACCATGCTGAGGAGCAGCAGATGGTTGAGGGGCCACCCGGGCAAAGGTAGAGGGTCGACCGTGGCGGTCCGCAGGGAGGAGGCGGACGAGGCATAGGAGCTGGCCGAGCAGCAGGTGGTGGGCGATGCTTTGAGGATCTACCACCACCACCACCACCAGGAGGTCCACCCCGACCACAGGGAGCTGGCGGGCAGAGACAGGAACAGCTCTTGGCAGCGGAGGCCTACGACCACGACGCACCCGAGATGATTCGAGGTACTATCTGTGTCTATTCCACCCTTGCTGCAGTTCTTATAGACTTAGGAGCGAGTCACTCTTTCATAGCCGCTGCCCTTGTTTGGATCTCAGAGATTTCGACAGAGCTGTTGGCTCGATCCTTACGGCTAGAGACTCCTACGGGAGCGGACTCGACGATTACGCACTGGTGACTGCAGTGAGAGCTTACTCAAGGAGGCGAGAGCTTCGACTGTGATCTTCTTGTAGCGGCGTCGAGGCCTTACGACGTCATCTTGGGCATGGATTGGTTATCTACAGTTGATGCTCAGATCGACTGTATTAGGCGTAAGGTACGATGTGTACGCACCGACAAGAGTAGGTTCACCTTCACCGGCGAGAAAGGAGCCTTCACAACACAATATGGACTTTCGCAGAGGATAGGACAACCCATAACTCATCAGTTGGCTAGCCTCATCCTAGGAGAAGTTGACGTGCGAAGTCCTAGTTTTCCTGCAGTGGTGGATCAGTACGCGGACATCTTTCCTGACGACGTTCCAGGGCTACCTCCTCACAGAGAGGTAGACTTTTATATTCACTTGTACCCTGGGACAACCCCGATATCGACTCCAGCATATCAGATGGCCCCCGCTGAGGTTCGAGAGCTATGGGGACAGTTGGAAGACTTGCAGGGAAAGTGATTCATCTGACCCAGTGTTTCACCCTGGGCTTCCCTGATATTGTTCGCCAAGAAGGCGGACGAGAGTTTGCAACTTTGTGTCGACTATCGTCGCCTGAACCAGGTGATTGTGAGGAACAATTATCCGCTACCGAGTATTGAGGACCTCTTCGATCAACTCAAGGGAGCACAGTGGTTCTCGAAGATTGACCACAGGTCAGGCTATCACCAGATCAGAGTTCGGGACGACGATATGCATAAGAGGGCCTTCAGATGTCGGTTTGGCCACTATGAGTTCTTGGTTATGCCTTTCGGCGTAACCAATGCTCCAGCGATGTTCATGGGCCTCATGAACAAGATCTTTCATCCATACCTCGATCGATTTGTCGTGGTCTTCATCGACGACATTTTGATTTACTCGACGACTGAGGAGGAGCACGCCTATCACTTGCAAGTTGTACTGGACACACTCCGAGAGAACCAGCTTTATGGAAAGCTCTCGAAGTGTCAGTTCTGGATACGCGAGGTCTACTTCTTGGGGAACGTCATCTCTGAGGCGGGAGTTGCAGTGGATCCTATGAAGATCGAGGCAGGTCTATCTTGGGAGCCACCCAAGAGAGTGATGGAGGTGCGGAGTTTCTTGGGACTAGATGGATACTATCGGAGATTTGTTCCAGACTTCTCCAGAGTTGCGGCACTACTCTCAGCTTTGACGAAGAAGGGTAAACCCTTTGTGTGTTCAGACAGATGTTAGCAGAGCTTCTAGGAGCTGAGACATAGATTGACCAGCGCCCCTATCTTGAGGTTGCCTGAGGAGGGAGTAGGGTACGTAGTCTACTGCGATGCATCAGGTACCGGACTCGGATGTGTCCTGATGTAGGAGTGGGCGGTGATCGCCTATGGATCACATCAGTTGACACCGCATGATCAGAACTACGCTACCCATGACCTGAAGTTAGCAGCAGCGGTCTTCGCTATGAAGACATGGCGACACTATCTGATGGGCGAGCACTTTAAAGTCTTTTCTGACCATCAGAGTCTCATGTACATCTTTTCTCAGAAGGACCTGAACCTGAGACAACGGAAATGGCTCGAGTTATTCCAGGACTATGACTTTGAGATAGTCTATACTCCTGGAAAGGGGAACGTGGTAACCGATGCTCTCAGTAGGAGGACGGGAATTCAACTACTTGAGGAGGCGACAGAGCAGCTAGCCACTTTGGAGATATCCTTCATGGATAGAGATGGATCAACCTTCCTTCAGTCTCTCACAGTCACCCCTCCACTACTACAACGGTTCAGAGAGGCACAACGTGGGGACGCTGACTATGAGACGCGGCGTGCACAGATATCCTCAGGACAGGCACCTGATGGTTTCTCATTTGGAGTAGAGAACGACATCCTTTTCAGAGGATGTACCTTAGTACCAGTCGCTTTATGAGAGGAGGTGTTGAGAGAGTTTCAAACTTCTCCTTTGGCGGTACATCCTGGAGTGGCGAAGAAGTACCAGGACCTCAGACGACAGCACTGGTGGCCGGGCATGAAGAAGGCTGTCGCAGAGTTCGTTTCTCGATGCCTCACCTGCCAGCAGGTGAAGGCAGAGCATCAGGTACCAGCAGGCTTGGTACAGCCCTTGGAGGTCCCGGAGTGGAAGTGGGACGGGATATATATGGACTTCATGACTGGATATCCACACACTTCCAGAGGACATGACTCCATTTGGGTGATTGTCGACCGACCCACCAAGTCGTCTCACTTCTTACCCATCATAGAGTAGGGATTAGTGGAGAGCTTGGGGTGTCTCTACGTTTAGGGGATTGTACGGCTTCACGGTGTGCCATCATCTATCATATCCGATCGAGATGCTCGCTTTACTTCCCGGATTTTGAAGGGGTTGCAGGAGGCGTTCAGGACGCTGCTATGTCTGAGAACTGCCTTTCACCCTCAGACGGATGGTCAGACGGAGAGGACCATTCAGACTCTCGAGGACATGCTCCGTATATGTGTCCTCAACTTTGGTCGCAGCTGGGAGGACCACCTACCCTTGGTGGAGTTTGCGTACAACAACAGCTACCACTCCACCATAGGGATGGCACCATACGAGGAGTTGTAAGGATGACCTTTCAGATCTCCTTTGTGCTGGAAAGACCCTGGGGAGTCAGCACTTGTGGGACCAGAGATGGTCTGGGCCATGACAGAGAAGGTCCAGGTCATCCAGGAGTGGATGGGGACAGCTCAGAGCCGGCAGAAGTCTTATGCTGACAAGAGGCAGAGGCCACTAGAGTTTGAGGATGGCGACCACGTCTTCTTGCGTGTCTCACCTCGACGTGGATTACGTATATTTGACCGAGGCAGCAAGTTTTCTACAGGCTTCATCGGACCATTCCAGGTTCTCAGCAGGGTCAGCGAGGTGGCTTATTTCCTAGCTCTACCACGTTCGTTGCACCGGGTGCACGACGTCTTCCACGTATCTCAGCTGAGGAGATACGTGCACGACCCGATTCACATCATTGACCATGGGGAGCTGGACGTTGATGATGGGGTGACTTTTGCGGAGGTTTCGGTGGAGATCGAGGATCGACAGGAGCAGTTCATACGTGGACGATCGATTCCTCTAGTGTGCATCAGATGGCAGCACGAGAACCTCTAGGAGAGCACTTGGGAGAGGGAGGCTCAGATGCGTGCTCAGTACCCACATTTGTTTCCCTAGCTTATGATGTATCTTTACAGGGACGTAAAGCCCTGAGGTGGGAGTGATGTAAAGACCCGTAAATTTCAAGAAATTTTTTTTTTCTTAAATTTATTTTGAATTTTACAAGAACAAAGTTTCTGACGGCACGTGATTCTGAGGGCCGGTGTGCCCGAAATCATTTTCCGAAGTTTGGCTCGGGTACGTTCAGTGAACGAACGAGCGGGTTTTTCTAACTTTTGAACCAGTGCTCGGAATCGAATTCTGAGAGCACCGATGGAATCGAAGCGTCGGTACTTTCTTAGAAACGACTCTTCCGGAGATGCGTTTTCTCGGGTGTGGTTTTTAATTTTTGGGGTTAAGTGAAGAAAATAAAATAAAGTGGTGCGACAACTTTATTTTATTTCACTTAAAGCCACTTAAAGCCACTTAAAGCTGCTTAAGCTGAGTTGAAGCGGATAGGGTGGAACCCAAAATATCCTACCCTCTTGGTAGGATATTTGTGAGGTGGGTCCCACACGATCCCCACCGTTTCTTTTCCCCTAAGTAACGCACCCGCAACCCCCCTCTTAAATGAAAGTCAACTGATGCATTTTATAAATTCTTAATGCCCATATTAATTGGGTGGTTAATTTCCTTGCAATTAATTCTATGAATTAATTAGTTCGTTACTTATCCTTGAAATCAATTATTGGCATGAGATTAAAAATAATCAAACACTTGTCTTTTGAAGGATGACTTGTTTAGAGGTTTTGGAGAAATCTCTGAAGCTAGAAGATCTTCATCTTTTTTTCGCAAAGAACGCGAAAAACACGAAGAACGTGAAGAACGAGAAGAAAGCCATCCTTAGATGAAAGGCGACGAAGAACGCCAAAGCCTCGAAGATCGACAACGCGACGCCATGTGCCATGACGCCGACGATTCTCCTGCCCCGACGTTCTTCTGCGAGGTTTCTCCTCCCGCGACAAATCTTCGATCAACTGCTTGAGGTAGGAGATTTCAAATCTTTTAAATTTACTTTGTGGATTTTTATCCTTAACATGGATTTAATATGTGAAATTAAATCCGTGTGTTTTCCTTAACCCTCGAAGATTATCGACGCGACACCCTTCCGCGACGCGATAGTCCTCTTCTTCTGCGACGATCATTTCCGCGAAGAACTCTCGTCCGACGACTACGACGTGGTAGGGGTTTGATTCTTTAAAATCTTTGTGATTTATATCTTCGACTTGTGATTAAATGATTGTTGTGGGACTTTTTAAACCGCTAACACGGTGGGTGCGGACCAACGAACAAGTCCAAACCCATCGCCCTTTCATTCTTGGTGTGCGGATGGCGAGCGATGACAAAACAAGCCGCTCGGGCGTTTTGAAGGCTTTACAGCGAAGGTCGGGTCCCAAGACGATCACTGGTGAAGACCGTAGGCGAATCGGACCACCGGAGCGCGTCCAATGGTCCGCAGAAGACCCCGCCGGTGCGCCACGCCAGCACCAGCCGGCCGCCGGAAAGAATCCGTCGCGACTTCAGCCGCGGCGGCGTGCTGGGGTCCCGCGGCCGCGCAGGACCAAAGGAGAGACGCGTCTTAAGCCACATCCGTTGACTCAGAGCAGCCCCCGCGTGGGGGGCCATGGCTCCCTTCGACGCGGTCGCTCGGCCAGCGCCGAGACACCCAGGGCGGGCCGGGCCGGGCCGCGCCCAGCCGGGTCGGTCCGGGCCCAGACCCCCCGTTTTCAGATCTTTTCTGACTTTTTCCCGTATCTTGAGCTACGGACCTCCAAACGATGTGCCGTAAACGGCGATGCGATCTTTGGATCGAGACGGTCGTTTCGGTATACTACACCCAAGGTTTTGGAATACTTTGGGTTTGTCCGGGTTGGTTCGTACACGAAACCAACCGGGCCTTCGGAGCGGAAACACTCATATCGTGAGCTCCGGACGTCCGATTGACGTACCGTCGACTTTGATGGATTCCTCTAAGTGAGGCGGATCTTTTGGCTTACTCCGCCCGAGGTTTGGATGCAGGTGGTGTACGGTCGGGTTGGTTTTCCCTTAAAAACCAACCGGGCCCCTGGGACGAAAAAGCCAATAACTCTCAGACCGGGCGTCCGATTGACGCGCCGTCTGCGACGTTGAGTTCCTGTTGACGATACGGAACATTTGGATACATCAACTCTGGACTATGTGTAAGTTGATGTATCAGCCTCTCGGCTCATGGAACAGACCCTCCCAAACGAGCTTGCTGTATGCGGGAACCCTACAGCTGGCTGCAACTGCTACTGTGACGACGACGACTGTACAGAGATCCTCAGTGGATTTGACAGCAATGACTACAGCACTCAACGATCCTTTGTGGGACAGTGCTACCGATCCTGTGTGGGTCCGATCCTGTGTGGGTCAGCGCTCATCGGTTCTATGTGAGCCAACGCCTACAGATCCTGTGTGGGTCCGATCCTGTGTGGGTCTTTGCGGGGGTTAGTTACCTATCGATCCTGTGTGGGTCCGATTCTTTGTGAGTCATTGTGGGGGTCAGTTACCTATCAATCATTTGTGGGTCAGATCCTTTATGGCTCATTGTGGGGGTTAGTACCTATCGATCCTTTGTGGGTCCGATGGCTTAGATGAATCAGTGGCATTATCTAGTCATCTTTATCGTCATTCAAAGTAGTATTCTTGTGTGAGCTGAATCCTATTTACTTTCCTTTGTGGATTGTGTTGTTCTATCTAGTGTGGATTTCTGTTTGCTTCCCTGTTTGGAATGGGTTGTACTTGATCTCGGATGTTTGAGTCGAGCGAGAATTGATGACTTAGGTATATGTATGGGCATATACCTAAACCGTGCCGGATGTTACTTCGTGATTGTATCTTTCCTTTTTGGATTATCCTTTGTGGATTTTGGGAGACCTTTGGGGGTCTCAGGGTCTCTACTGAGTAGCTTATACTCACCCCTGCACGGGCTATGCCCGCACTACGTTGTGTTGGTTGCATACGACGGACAGTGCTGATCGTGGTGGAGGCTTGCGGAGTAAGACGGTACATGGAGGTGGACCACTGGGCGGGATGTACTCGGAGCGGTCGGCTGGACCCGAGGAGTAGTGGAGGCTTTCTATACCGACCCATCAGGTGGGATTTCCAGTGGGCAGCTCGACGTTGTGGCTTTACTTTTCAGTTGTTGTTTTCCCTTTCCAGTTGTACTTTACTTTCAGTTTGGGTTTGTATACTGGCCCACTTACTTTTCCACACTTACTATTGTACCAGTTTTTACTTAGTGTTTACTTCTGCCTTCTTGCTCTGTGGTGTTTTTTGTTTACTTTACAAAGGCAATGCCTTCCCTTTTTCCGGGATTTACGCCTTGGTGCTAGTCGCCAGCCCATGGCCTATGGAAGGCGGGCTTGGGGTAGTCACGGTACGGGCCCCAAGGACGGGTCGTGACATATTCATTATTCTATTAATACTATTTAAAATTACACATGTGAGGACATGTATTTATATTTACCTATTAAATAAAATATCATTTCTAAATTATGAAATGCCACTATCTCTTTCATTAACACATTTAATAAATTTTTATGTCAAGTCGTTATGCTGCCGAAATGTCAACGAAAGTTTCTATGCCAAAATGATTATTTAGGGAATACCATACCCATTTATTGTCAAGGGTTTTTAGATTTAGGAACATATAATTTTTATTGGGGACTTACTTGTTTGTATTCCACATTCCTAGATCATGGAATAAATTATGATGATGAATGAATCCATGTCGAATGATCTATGTGGCACACTTAAGTTTAAGAATGAAATTATTATGATGGGTTCACCCAGATAGTGCACTAATGTACTAGGTAATGTTTAATATCATGATACATCATGTTAGGATGGGGGTGTAATTGATACCTTTATCATAATTTTTACAACTTGTAGTCTTGGTGGTTTATCCTTGACCTATGTTCATGATTCAATGTTTTAATTTCTGCAACATTTACCATATTATGATTATCATGCTATATCATGCCTTATTATTCATGTTCCTTTTATTAATTATTTACATGCCTATTGTAAAAAATGTATCACATATTTCAAGTTTATTCCCATAATAGGATTTATATATCACCCCTTTCATATATATTTCCACAGGTTATCCCATGCAGTTTTATATTTTCTGGAATATTATGATCATGTCTTGGAAGCATTTAATAATTTTTTGTATATCATGTTATAAGTTTTTATGTAAAGTAACTAATTCAAAAATAAAATATACTTATATACATTTTTCATTGTATTTAGTGTAATTTTATTTAACAAATCAAAACTTAATGTGAAATAAAGAGCAAGGTTTTTATAGTTGGTATCGGTGGAAAATGTTTATTATTATTCTGATTAGGAATAGAGAAATCTTGAGAAATGTTTAGGGATAAGAATATGTACACGAAAAAATCCCTAAATATTTCTAAGTATAGTGTAAGTGGATTACCAAGAAAATAATTCCATGTTTTTATACTATAGTTGGACGATGTTCTGGCACAAATGTACCTAGAAGTAACAACTCTGACATGGTGTTTTGGGCCCGACTCGGGGTTAACTGGTACAAAAAAATGGTCCTTACTATGTACATGGTTTGAAAAAATTGGGGGGATATTGTTTTGTAAATTCATAATCTCATTGTCAAACATTATTAAGGGAAAAAAATTCATTTTAGAATATATGATAAGAAATAGATCATGGATAACATAGATTGAATCCCTAAAATTCCTATTTTAGGAAAGTAAATATAATTTATAAGTTTTACCTTTAATGAAATTGGTTTCCCCTTTATGTGTTTAATAGTTTAAAATAATCTTACCTAATTTTCATTTTATTCTAGATAATGGCCATAAATGGGAGGAATTGGGTTGATAACTGTTGTGAAGGGAAATGTGATTCCTTTCCCGATGTGATGTCTAACATGATAGGAGTAGGAATCAAAAAAATTATCATGAGACTCTCTCAGCTAACTAAAGATATGAATGGAAACCTGGAAAGAGGGAAGCACCGAAACCACCCTAAGATAGAACATGCTACAATCAGAATATTCATGCACCAAATGCCTCTGACTTTCAACGGATCATCTGATCCCTTAATTATGGAACAATGGACTAAATCCATTAAGAATATATTCTCCATCCTTCAACGTTATAAATAAGAGAATGTTATTCTAGATGTCTATAACATAGAGGGATAAGCTGATTAGTGGTGGACATTGATCAAGAATACAAAGCCCAAGGGGGAGATTTAAGCAAATAAGTTGAATGAATTCTAGAAAATGTGTTTCGATAAATATTTTCCTCTCACTCTTTGTCTTAAAATAGATGGGATTTTATTTAACATAGGAAAAAGATTGCGAATCTATTGGGGTGTGTAAGAAAACTTCATAATACTTTCACGATAAGCCTCCATTTTTTGTTGTTACCCTCGAAATAAATGTTGATCGCTTCTTTGTGGGATAAAACCTAGTCCATGAAAAGGCTTGGTGATCAGTGAATTTGATACCTATGAGGAAATTATCCAATATTCCCACAAATTCATGATGGAGATCAGTGAATATCAAGTGTATCATAAGGATAAGAAGCATATGGTGAATTTTAATTCTGGAGGATAGATGGATAAATCTAATTGTGCCATGAAATTCCAACATCCCACTTGTAAAACGTTCAAAACGAAGAACCCAAAAATTCCTTAAATGGGATGAGGAAATGATTTTGGTGTGGGAAGGAAGGACACCTAGCTAATAATTCATTATATGAGAAACCACCTAATGAGATGGAGGAAATGAATGCTCCATTAAACCCTCATTACATTGTTCATTGGTATAACTTCATGAAATTAGGGAACTTTGAAAACTAATTCCCTAATAATAGGGTTTTAAGAGGCAATCAATAACCTCTAAGGCAGATAGGGAGATATTTTTCCATTACTACCATATAAGTGAATCTTGAAAATTAATTGGTGATAGGTATTCTAGTTATTCATTCATGAACAGTGAATGTAATTTTTGATTCTTATTCTACTCATCCTTCATATAGAAAATATCAGTAGAACTATTCAAACACCACCACAAATCATTGGAGTATAAATTTAGATGGAAATGGAAAATGGAGAAATTATTTCATACCATGTATATAACTCCATCCCTATCACAATTTTTGAGATTAACTTCCTGAAAAACCTTTTCATAATTCATTTGGTGTAATTTGATGCAATTCTAGTCATGGATTGGTTTTCTATATAGAGAAAACATAAATTTACTCCAAAATAAAATCACCCCCTATATGGAAAATCGACCATCGATTCTGTACAAGTGCAAAGAGGATTTTGAATTTTTGTTAACACCATCATCCTAATCATGGATATTATTTTCCCATGAGTGACCATATATAGCTCAAATGTTTGAGTTGAAGAAAATAATGATCCTCGAAGGTATGCCTATTTCATGGGAATATGTTATGCATTTCTTGAGGAATTTATTGGTCTACCTCTTAGTAGGGAGGTTGAATTTTAAATAGAGCTTATTATATGAAAATTTTCATTATCATCAAATCTATATAGGATTCATATTGTGGAAATTTCAGATCTAAATAAAAAACTAATAAAGAATCTAGATAAATGGTTTACACACCCATGTTCTTTACCATGGGGTGCACCACTTCTCTTCATCAAGAATTAGAATGGAGAAATGTGCCTTTACATTTATTATCATGATCTCAACAAGATCATAATAAAGAACAAGTATCCTCTGCCACAGATTGATGACTTGTTCAATCAGCTACATGGAGGAAAATACTTTACCAAGGTGGATCTTTTGTTAGGATATTATAAAGTAATAGTGAAGAAGGAAGATATCCCCAAGATTTATTTTCATATAAGGTATGAGAACAATCAGTTCATAGTGATTTCATTCAAACTCACTAATGCTTCATAAATCCTATTGGATTTGATAAATGGAGTCTTTAGATATTACCTCAACAATTTTTTGGTAGTATTTATAGATTATATTCTAATATACTCCAAAATCAAGGAGGACTATGCGGTGCATTTGAACACTGTTCTAAATATGTTACAAAAGAAGAGTCCTTATTCCATGTATAGAAAATGTGATTTCTACTTGTGGGATGTCTCATTATTTGGGAATATCATCACACGAAATGGGATTTCTATGGATAGTTCAAAGACAAAAGCAACTGAAGGATGGATGAGGCCAACATCTATGATAGATATTCATAGTTTTCTAGGGTTAGATAGGTATTATTGACTATTTGTGAAAAGTATATCATGATTTTGGAACCCTATTACCAAGCTAACCCAAAAGGGAATCTTGTTTTCTATGTATGACGAATGTGTAGAAATATTTGAGGAGTTAAAGAAGCGGCTTTTCAGTGCCCCTGTGCACACACAACTGAAAAGTGGATAACTTTTAATAGTATTCAGCAATGCTGCGAAGAAGGGACTAGGATTTGTGATAATGAATAATGAAAAGGCCATTTTCTATTGCTCAAGGTAGTTTAAAGTTCATGAGAAAAACTATCCCACATATGATTTGGAGTTGGAAGCTGTGATGTTTGTGTTGAATATATGAAGATATTAACTCTATAGGGAGAATTTTGAGATATATACTAATCACAAGAGCCTCAAATATATATTCACACAAAAATAGATTAAAATACACCAATGTATATGGTTATAGGTGATCAAGGACTATGACTTCTAAATTGAATACCATCATGGTAAAGCGAATAAAGTGCCTATTTCTCTAAGTAGAAATGATCCGAAAATTTTATTGTTGATGAGAATTGGGAAGGTTTAAATATTCTTATAATTGAATAATATGGAAATGGAAATCATGAAGGAAGGAAAATAATCAATCCTTCCATAAATTATTTATCAAAGATGTATTCCTGAAAGGTTAAAGGATGCTAAAAAAGATGATGTGGGAATTCAAAAGAAAGTGGAAACTATAATAAAAGGTATGTCCTCAGAGATCAATGTTAATGGAGGCAGAATTGTGAGATTTGGGTCATGATAATGTTTTCCATTAAATATTAAGTTAAAAAGGGAAGAATTTGATGATGCACATTGTTTGACCTTATCCATTCATCACAGAAACACAAGGATGTATAAAGATCTATTAGAGTAGTATTGGTGGGACACTGTTGAAACTTAAATAGAATACAAAATGTCTATAAATATAGACCTGTATATCTCCAAATCCCAGGGAGATGTTTGATGAATTAAAAGGAATAGAAGACCCTCCAAAGGGATAGATGAAAGCCCTACCCGACAAACCTACACGATAGAACTGCATGGAAAACCTATGCGGAAGAATAATTTATGTACACCTACGTGACAGGCCTGTGTAGAGGACCTACATAGATAATCTGTGTAGACAACGTCCCTTAGACCAAGACCCATACATTCCTATGAATAAGACACTTGGGTTCCCCATTTCAAGGACTGAAAAAGTTTTAAGACTCCCTAAATCTCCCATTGCGTAGCTCATTCGCCCGAATCCCTCAAATTGTCTCATATAATTAAATGGGATAAGCATGTTTTGAAAGTCTTTAACACTTTTTACATAGGTATGGTTTTACTATGTGAAATATATTCTTTAGTCATCATAAATAACTACACAACACACCTTCGCGACACACCTGCGTGGTACAATTGCTTGGCGAAACAACACGGGGTACCTATGTGTCACCCTTGTACGAAGTACCTACAAAGAAGAGCTTGGTATAAAGCCTACATACAAACTTATGTACCCTCTTTAAATGCATTCATGGTAAGGTATCTCCTTCTTTGGTTCTTTTATCTGAAAGGGTCTAATTTGAAGCCTCCCCCAAAACCTCATAACTTATCAAACATTTGGGAAAGACACATCAGTGTGTCTCATATTTAGGTTTGTATATCCACATTCAAAGTTTTCGAAAATTTGTTTCAAAATGGGGTTGGGATTCATGGAGTGTCTGTGAGTTAGTATATCCATAGTTACATGAATCTTACTCCCAAAAATAGTGTTGGGAAGTTCCTGGTTTAGAGAATTAGGGTTTGGTGTCTTTCCTCCCCTTTTTGGCACTATGACCCAGAACCTCAGGTTTTTAGTAGGGAAGGTATGATTCACACTTTCTTTTCCATACATGAAAAGGACAAATCCCCTTCCCCACGAGGATCTATTTTAGGGCATCCATCCTTGTGTAATCCCCTAACCTTCATCCATTCTTCCTTTCATTAGACCCTTGTCCAATGTAAAGTGAATAGAGGGAGGGCTCGTCACCTCACCCTCATTGTAGTGTCTCAAATTGTTTCTTGTATTATTTTTAAATATTATATAGAATAATTATGAGATCAGGCGCAGAGACAGAACATAATTCCGAGGCCCGGTGATCCCGGAATGGTGGTTCAAACTTTTTTTAGGTTATGTAAGTCGGAACATGTGAGTGGTTGTGGTAGTTTCGAAACAGATGCCCGGATTAAAAATATGAGGACACCATTGCATCTGATACGATGACTATACCTAAGAATGGTTCTAACCTTGATTGACACGGGCCAAGGGAAAAAGTTATCTTTTGGGCGTTTTCTGTAAAATAAAATAAAATAAATGGAAATGTTTATTTTATTTATATATATATGAAAACATCTGTTGTAGCGCGGAAATGTGGCGGCTATTTATTTAATAAATTCCACATCATAATGACTCAGAAATGACAAGCTAGAATCATTAATACTGCGACATATTTTTAATTCCAAACACATTTCCCTTTTTATTGCGATAATTTAATGTTTCTTGTTGGCCAGGATTGAAAGGAAACTTTGGAGAATCCATGGAGATTTGGAGCAATCTATCAACGACGAATTGAAGTTGAGAATCGTTTTGCCAAAAAATTTGAATGATCTAGATGATGACGGTAGCATGTCCCCTTTATCAGCGATCGATCCCTTTTGAGGTTGGGGTTTGTTATTTAAATACTTACCCCCTCTTTTGATATAAATGATGAACACAGATCTACCAGGAACATGTTAATACGATGATTCGTATGTTCTTAGAGGAGGGTATTATTGGAATGATTTGGATAATTGATCCATTTTTAATTGTTGTTGTTTGATTCTACTCTGTTTAAGCCTTCTAATGGGATCAGATCAACGTCTTGGCGAACGATGGTGGAGGATTGTTCCTCGATTTTCTTATTGGATTTTTCTTCCCTTATTTCTTTCGCACGTTCTTCATGTTCTTCATGGGGTGATGAACAACGGATCATAGCGCTTATGTTTTGCAATGCAACGATCCCAAATTGAAGATTCGACACCAAAACGACCTTGAGGAGGTACGACAACGATAGCAGATGATGAATCAGACCGGATCAGGAAGACCCATTTTTCAACTATTCTTCACGTGGGTGGATTTGTTCACATTTTCAGAGCTGATCAAAGGTCCGAAAACAATGGAATCAGATTCATGGTGTCAGGGTGACCAAAAACTATGTTTTTCATGAAAATTATACGGTCGGAGCGATGATTTCGGCAGAACGGGTGGCGCGCTAGTGAGGAGCATGATTTTTGGAAAATTCCTGGATAGATGATGTGTACTTCTGAAGAACACGCCGTGTAGTATCGGCAGAAGCAGCTATAGTTTCAAGGGTCATAGAGGAATCACACGGCATGTGACCCTGGTCACATGGTGTGTTGTAATTTACCCGAAGCTTGGCATGTATTTTGGAAAGTACATGGACATGGGATGGACTACAAGACTTCATAACACAATGTATACTCCTTACGCAACATGGCAGAGGTGGATACGTAGGAATCAATTTGGATCCAGGGGATACATGGACACAGGATGGAGTATATGACCGTGTACTCCATCACATGGCCAGGCGAGGCCAGTAACGTAGGTCACCCTGTGTACCCAATACATGGGTTGACACACATTGGTTGAGGACTGTGTACGTGCACACGACCAGTGTATGCAGACACAACCCCAATCACTCGGACACAACATGTACACTATACTACATGCCTTGTACTCACTTTTTCTATACGACCAGCCTTATGACAGGGGCCATTGTACACGGTCAGTACCTGGGGTCTGACAACATGACGGGTTAATTTTCTACACATTGTGTACTTTGTGGAAAATGGCATGGCCCTCTTGTTCACCATATCATGGACATATTTCATTTGGGTTAGTGCTCCTTCTTCTCATTCCCCTGAAATTCGGGCACCATTTCCTTCTACAAGAGTATGATCCCTTTGGCATGACTTTCTGTCATATAGTCGACATCCCTCTGAGAGGCCCAAAGCGAGATCCTCTATCCATTTTTGACCTTAGGTAGAGTTATGAATTGAAGTGACCAACTCTACCGGGAATTGATCCTCTACCTAGCTGGTGAAGCACTTATGTGGTGAATCAAGATGAGTCATGGTATCCGCCATGGCCCTGACAGTGATCCTCATCTATGTATCGTGATCTTTCCCACTCAGGAGTGTGTCTCCTTTAATGAGTACATCTCTCTATCGTGATCTTCCCTCTAAATATTTTGTCTCCCGTAATGAGTGTAACTACCTCTCGTGATGTTTCCTAATGAAAAATACTTCTCAGACAGACATCATCAGAGTTACAGACTCGTGGAGTGTGTTCTCCCGAAACGAGTACTTCGTGGAAATATTCGAACTGAATCTCCGGCGGGTGTATGCGGTTATGTGACTTGTCTCTAGAATATGAATCTATGTTATGTGTATATTTGTATTGTGATCTTCTATTATATGTTTAGTATACATATACAGTGTAGAGTTGACAGTGCCTTTCCTTTGTGTACTTGCTTTGTGTTTTTCAGGGTCCTCTATTGAGTATTGTTATACTCACCTCTACACGGGCTTTCCCTGCACATGTCATGTCTTGTGCATATGAGCATCCTTTTGATAGAGTCCAGGTAGGACTAGGACATGACCGAGCTTTCTATGTTCCCTACAGGCTGAGGTGTTCGGCTAAGAGAAACATTCCCAACACCTCTTTGTGTTTTCAAGTTAGACTTTGCAGTTTTTAGACTCTTGTTTTTGGTGGTCTTGTATTCTGTCCTAGTTTACTTTCTTTACTTTACTTTATGTTGTACTCTATTGGTAGGGTTTAGTTGTATGAATGCATTCTTGTTCCCTAGTGGTTTTTTACATTTTAGTATTTGTGGGCTTGGAGATGTGTGCGTGCGTACAGGTACTTAGGCAATGCCTCCCATGTTAATAAAATGCATACTCGGTGCTAGTCACCACCCCCTGTCCTGTTGAAGGTGGGATTGAGGGGTCATGGTGCGGGCCCCACTGGGATGGGTAATGATAGAGTGGTATCATAACTGGTCAGTTCTACCTGAGGACCAAGTGTTCGTGACATTGGTTTGGGGAAACAATTTTCAGTGTTTTGAGCTCATCTTTCAGTCCAGAGACTCCAATGTTGGTGTGACGACCGACGTATTCATACACCAGCACTCTGATAACTTTATTTTTGACTTTGTACATGAAAAAACTAGTTGCAGGGAAATAGAAGAATGGTACATGTATCATATAGGAATGTGTTGTGTTTTCCATATCCTTTGTTTCAGCTATCCAGATATACTCATTGACCATGGTACATATTGTTTCCATACAGGATGCCTCCGCAACACATACCCGTTAGGGTGCAGTAGCATGACCACAAGGATGACCCCCTCAGTGATGAGGCTTTGATACATAGGCCAGTTCCCAAGGATTTTCCACCAGGTGGAGCACCTTCTATACTACCACCAGTGGAGCTGCCCGTGGTACCTCCAGTACCGACCGACGAGGAGTGTAAGATGGGTGCGCTCCATAAGTTCCAGCAGTAGGGACACCTTAGGTTCCAAGGTGAGCCCGAACCTCAGGTGGCTGAGGACTGGCTCTAGGTGGTGACCAGAGTTTTCCATCTAGTGAGGACACCAGCAGACCAGATGGTGATCCTAGGGGAAAGCCTTCTTCAGGGTTCGGTGGGACGATGGTAGAGTCTGACCACACAGACTCATGATGAGGAGACTCTTTCATGGATGGAGTTGGAGAAACTCATCAGGGAGGAGTTCTCTCCGGTTACGCTGAGAGCTGTATGTATCCAAGAGATTCTTCAGCTCCAGCAGGGCAGTTTGATGGTAGATGACTATTCATCAAGGTTCACCAACCTCTCCTGGTACTTGATGGATATGGCCAGGGATTAGTACTTCAGAGCTCGGACCATCGAGCGAGGTCTGGGAAAACACATCCAATCTAGTGTCATGCCTTTATGTATTTTGACTTATGCTAGAGTTCTCGAGTGGGCCTTGGTGATCGAGAGCTTCTTGGCAGAGCAGAGGTAGCCAACAACAGTCAGCAGCAAGCAGATGGGTCTGAAGACATTAACCGCGAGGAGCTGACATCGGACGTAGGGATCATGACGTGAGAGATGTCAGAGGAGGACCCAAGACAGGGGATTGAAAATCAAGGGCTCTCAGGATGGATCGAGTCATCCTATAGTGAAGCGGTGCTATGCGTGCGACGGTAGGGGACATCTTGCTAGAGATTGTCTGACCCATCGAGCTTCTAATAGGGAAGAAGTGGATGTACTACCAAGGTAGAGACAGAGAGTGGAGTAGATAGTCCCGCCAGACATCGGATGTGGAAGAGGAGTAGGGAGAGCTATAGGTGGTGGCAGACGCTTCTACATACTTCCACCAGCACCCAAGGAGGTCCGCATCAGGCTTAGGGAGCTGGAGTATAGGGGCGGGGACAACATAATGTGGTCAAGGCGTACGACCCAGGGGATCTAGGGATGATACAAGGTACATTATGTCTCTTCTCTACCTTAGATTCTATGATTATAGACATATGTTACAGTCATTCCTTCATCTCCATATGCCTTGTGAAAAACCTTGAGATTCCGGTAGAACCGTTGACTCGATCCTTATGCTTGGAGACACCTGCAGGAGGATGCTCGACGATCACACACCTTTGCAGATAGTGTGATCTTACCCTTGGAGGTGAGAGTTTCGGTTTGAACCTCTTGGTGGTAGCATCAAGGCCTTACGACGTCATTATCAGTATGGATTGGTTATCTTCGGTCCATGACCAGATTGACTATTTTAGGCAAAGAGTGCGGTTTGTCCGCCGTGATGGAGCGATGCTTTTTTTTGTCAGAGAAAAGGAGACGCAAGCATCACAGAATGGGCTCATGCATAAGATGGTGCAGCCGATCACTCATGAGATGGCTAGCCTTACCCTCGGAGTAGTAGATGCTGTGATATATCAGTTCCCAGTAGTAGTGGTGGAGCACGAGTATGTCTTTACTGAAGATGTTCCCATATTACCTTTCTACCAGGAAATAAACGTCTGCATCAAATTACACCCCGAGACGACACCGATTTCTTCACCAGCATATCGGATGGCCCCCATAGAGCTTCATGAACTAAGGGTGAAGTTGGAGGATTTGTAGAGAAAGGGTTTTGTAAGACCCAACGTTTCAACCTGGGTGGCCCCAGTCTTGTTTTCCAAGAAGTTAGATGGGAGTTTGAGGTTGTGCGTGGATTACCGGTGCCTGAAATAGGTGACGGTGAAGAATAAATATCCACTACCCAGAATCAACGACCTCTTCGATCAGCTGAGAGGAGCATGATGTTTCTCAAAGATTTACCTTCGATCAGGTTATCACCAGTTACGAGTACAGGATGAGGATGTACTGAATACGGCTTTCAGATGCCGTTACGGTCACTATGAGTACTTGGTGATTCCTTTCGGCATGAAAAATGCCCCTGCAGTGTTCATGAGACTGATAAACTGGATCTTCCAATCGTACCAGGACCAGTTCATAGTGGTCTTCATCGACGACATCCTTGTGTACTCGACGTCAAAGGAGGAGAATGCGAGACACCGATGGATAGTTCTAGATGTACTTTGAGAGAACCAGTTTATGGGAAGCTCTCAAAGTGATAGTTCTAGATTCAGGAGGTCCACTTTCTAGGACATGTCATCTCAGCATGTGGAGTAGTTGTGGACCCAGCCAAGGTGGAGATAGTGTTAGCATGTGATCCACCTCAGAGCATGACGGAGGTGAGAAGCTTTCTTTTGTGGGAATGATATTACCAGAGGTTCATTCCTAATTTCTACTAAATATTATAACTGATGAAAACCTTGAACAGGAAGGGTAAACCCTTCATGTGGACAGAGAATTGCCAGAAAACTTTCGAGTAGTTGAGACAGAGTTTTACGAGCACCCCAATCGAGAGATTGCCAGAGGAGGGTGTCGAGTACAAAGTTTTCCACGACGCATCCGAGAACATGCTTGGCTATGTCCAGATGCAGAGGCAGGCATTGATTTCTTATCGTTCACGCCATCATAGGACACATGAGCAGAACTATGTGACCCACGATCTTGAGTTTTCTGTAGTAGTCTTTGCATTGAAGATGTGGCGACACTACCTTATGGGCGAGCAGTTCATCATCTACTCAGACCAAAAGAGCCTCAAGTATGTCTTCTCGCAGAAGAATTTGAATTTGAGATAGAGTCGTTGGCTAGAGTTCCTCTAGGATTATGATTTCGAGATCATCTATACTCCTGGGAAGGGAAACAATTTGGTAGATGCTCTTAGCAGAAGGTCGAGATCGCAACTGTTGAGTGAGGTGATAGAACATTTAGCCACCTTATAGTTATACTTTGTGGACAGAGAGGATAAAAATTACCTACAGTCGATGGTTGTCGCCCCTCCACTGTACAGCGGGATAGGGAGGCGTAGCTAGGAGATGTTGACTATGTGGCTTTGCATGCTCAGTTATCCACATGACATGCTCCTGATGGATATTCACAAGGTGGGGAGCATGAAATTCTTTTTAGAGGATTTACTATTGTACCATTAGAGTTGAAGGAGGATTTCATAAGAGTGTTTCATACATCCCCCTTGTCAGTACATCATGGAGTGGAAAATATGTACTAGGATATTCAACAACAGTTCTGGTGGTCAGGCAAGAAGAAGGCAGTAACAGTGTTCGATTCTCACTTCCTCACATGCCAACATGTGAAGGTTGAGCACCAGGTTCCAGCAGGACTTGATCACCCCTGGAAGTTCCAGAGTGGAAGTGGGATGGAATATCGAGGTACTTCGTGAAAGGATTACCATGGACGTCAAAGGGGCATGATTCCATTTGGGTGATCCTTGAACGACTCACTATGTCCACACACTTCCTAGATATTAGGGAGCGGAGTTCTGTAGAGAGATTGGGATGCCTCTACATGCAAGATATATTTTGTCTTCATGGCATCCCTTCAATGATAGTCTCAAACTAAGACACCCACTTTACATCCCAGTTGTAGAAGGGATTTCAAGAGGCCTTTGGGACACAACTATGCTTGAGCACGACATTCCATCCGCAGACCGATGGTCAGACGGAGATGACCATTCAGGTTCTAGAGGATATGTTTCGGGCCTGTATCTTGGACTTTGATTGCCGTTGGGAGGACCACCTACCACTAATGGAGTTGGTGTATAATAACGGATACCACTCCACCATTGGTATGGAACCGTTCGAGGATTTGTATGGGAGACCGTGCCGGTCACCGCTTTGCTAGACTGACCCCAGAGAGTCAGCACTCATTGGTCCAGAGTTGGTGTGATATACCACTAAGAAGGTGCAGATCATCCAGGAATGGATGAAAACTATACAGAACTAGAAAAATTCTTATGCTGATAGGTGACAGAGACCCCTAGAGTTTGAGGAGGGAGACCACGTCTTTCATCATGTCTCACCTCAATGAGGGTTACAGAGATTTGGCCATGGCAGCAAGCTATCTCCAAGGTTCATCAGACCTTTTCAGATACTACGCTGAGTTGGTGTGGTGGAGTACCACCGTAGATGCATCGAGTACATGATGTCTTCCATGTGTCGCAACTGAGGAGGTACGTGCATGACCCATCACACTTCATCAACTGGGGCGAGATGGACATCGAGGATGGTGTGACCTTTGCTGAGTACCCAGTGGAGATTGAGGATCAGTAGGAGAGGATACTTCATGGGCGATCTATTCACTTGGTGCACAATTTTTGGCAGTATGAGAATCTTCAGGAGAGAACTTGGGAGCAGGAGGCTGAAATCTGTGACCAGTACCCACATATTATTGAGTAGTCTTGTTTTGGCTTTTCGGGGATGCAATGCCCTAAGTTGGCGAGAATGTTGTGTCTTGGATTTTCCATGTATTATTTTTAAATATTATATAGAATTATTATGAGACCAGGTGCAGAGACGACACATCATTCCAAGGCCCGATGATCCTGGAATGGTGGTTCACACTTTTTTTAAGATAAGTATGTCGACACTTGTGCGCAGATATGTAAGTTTCCAAATGGATGACAAGATTAAAATTCTAAGGGCACTATTGCATCTGAGACGAAGAATTTACCTAAGAACAGGTCTAACCTCGACCGGCGCGGGTTGAGGGAAAAAGATAATTTTCATAAGTTTTCACTAAAATTGAATAAAAGAAATGGAAAAGTTTATTTTATTTATATATATGGAAACATCTGTTGAATCACGATGATGGGGAAACTCTTTCTTTAATAAATTCCATGTTATAATGACCCAGAAATGGCAAGCTAGAATCATTTGTACTGCATCGTATTTTGAATTCCAGACACATTTCCCTTTTTATTGGGATAATCAAATGTTGATCATTGGAAATGATTGATAGAAAACTCTAGAGAATCCGTGGAGCTTTTGAGAAAACTCTCAATGACGAATCAAAGTTGAGAATCTCTACACCAAACAAGTTGAAGGATCTCGATGATGACGGTTGCACGAACCCTTCTTCAATGATCGATCCCTTTTGATGTAGGGTTTTGTTATTTAAATTATTTTCCCCGCTTTTGATTTAAACGATGAACTTGAATCAACCATGAACATGTTGTTCTGCAGATTCGTACATTCTTGCAGGAGGATTTTATTGGGATGATTCAGATAATTGATATATGTTGAATTTTTGTTGTTTAATTCTTATACATTTAAACCTACTAACGGGAGCAGATCAATGTTATGGAGAACGACAGTGGAGGTCTGTTCCTCAATTTGCTTACTGTATTTTCCTCCCCATTTTTATTTCAAGCGTTCTTCGCGCTCTTCATGGGGTGACAAACAATGGACCATAGTGATTCCATTTTGTGATGCAATGATCCAAAATTGAATATTCAACACCACAACGACCTTGCGGAGGTGCGACGATGATAGTGGAGGACTAATCAGACTAGATTTGGAAGGGTCGTTCTTCGAGCGTTCTTTGAAAGGGTGTATCATTGCACGTTTTTAAGCTGATCAGAGGTCCAAAAAGAACGAAATCATCTTCATGGTGTCGGTGTGACCAAAACCTATGAGTTTCATGGATATCGGAGGGCCAGATCGACGATCTCGGCAGCACGGGAGGCACGCCGGATAGGACCGTCATTTCTAGAAATTTTTTGGATACACGGTGTGTAATTCCGAAGAACACGTTCTGTAGTACAGGAAGCCATGACTAGGGTTTTGGGGGTTAGAAAGGAATCACACGACATGTGAACCTGATCACATGACATGTTGAACTTTCCCCGAAGCTCGACATGTATTTTGGAAAGTACACAGACATGGGATGGACTACACGACTCCAGAACCCGGCGTTTACTTTATATGAAGCTTGGAAAAGGTGGATACGAAGGACTCGGTGTGTATCCAGGGGATAAGTGGACACGGGATGGAGTAAACGACCATGTACTCCATCACATGGCCAGGCAAGGCCAGTAACGTAGGGAACCTCGTGTACCCAATACACGTGTTGGAACACATGGGTTAAGGACCGTCTACGGGCACATGGACATCGTACACAGAGCCGACCCCAGTCACTCGAACACAGCGTGTACTTCATACTACACGCTATGAAATCACTTTCTCTGCACGACCAGCCTTATGACATGGGCCGTTGTACACGGGCAGTACCTGGGGTCAGACAACACGGCATGTAACTTTTCTTCAAGCCATGTACTTTGTGGAAAATGGAACCCTTCAGCAAGACATTTTGTGATAGAGTCGACATCCCTCCGACAAGCCCGGAGTGAGATCCTCTATCAATTCTTGACCCTAGGTAAAGTCATGTATCGACGTGACCAACTCTACTAGACTTTAATCCTCTACCTAGCTGGTGAAGCACCTAACTGGTGAATCCAGATGTGTTTCGGTATCCTCCATGGCCCTGGAAGTGATCCTCATCTGTGTATCATGATCTTTCCAACTTAGGAGTGTGTCTCCCGTAATGGGTGCTTCTATCTATCGTGATCTTCCCACATAGAAGTGTGTCTCCTGTAATGAGTGTAACTACATCTTGTGATGTTTCCTGGCGAACAGTACTTCTCGGACGAACATCATTAGTGCTACCAGAATCAGGGAGTGTTTTCTCTCAGAATGAGTACTTCGTAGAAATCTTTGAACTAAATCCCTGGTGGGGGTATGCAGTTGTGTGACTTGTATCTAGACTACGAATCTAGATTATGAGTATATTTTGATTGTGATATCCTATTATATGTTTAGTATACATATACTGTGTAAAGATTATTGTGCCTTTCCTTTTTGTACTTGCTTTGTGTTTTTTTGGATCCTCTACTGAGTATTGTTATACTCACCCCTGCACGTGCTTTTCCCACATGTTTCATGTCTTGTGAAAACAAGCATCCTTTTGATAGAGTCAACGGTGGACTAGGACAGGACCAATATTTATGAGTTCCCTACAGGATGAGGCATTCCTTCGGCTCCGAGCAGCACTCCCAGCACCTCTTTGTGTTTTCAAGTTGGACTTTGCAGTTTTTCAGAATCTTTTTTTGGTGGGATTGTGTTCTGGCCCAGTTTAATTTCAGCACTTTTATTTACTTTGTACTCTGTTGGTTGGGTTTAGTTGTATGCATGAATTCTTGTTCCTTAGTTGTTTTTTACATTTCACCATTTGTGGGCTTGGAGATGTGTTCATGCATACAGGTACATAGGAAATGCCTCCCATGTTAGTAATATGCCTACATGGTGCTTGTCACCAAACACTTTCCTACTGGAGGCGGGCTTGGGGAGTCGCAGCGGGGGCCCCATTGGGACAGGTCGTGACACTCGTCCACCCTACCTGCTGTAGGTGCACCCTCTTCCACCAGTAGAGGAGGAAAATTGTGTCATTTGTGAATCTTTTACATCCTACTGTCTCTCACACCGAGATTGACTCACATGTTCTTAGAGACTTGTGATGATTATAACATTTTTATAAACACCCATGGTGAAAGAACTACGAGAACTCGGATTCCCACCATAATTGGGATACGTAGGAAGCCCTACTTGGACCTGAGCTCACTAGATATCCTCTTCAGTAATACAACCCTAATTACATTAATATCGGCGTATTCCTTAAGAATAATCCCCAAATTAAACCCCCAAAATTGTCAGGGCATCTTTTTAGAAAGTAAGGCCAAACTCATTTCTCTCAGAGTACTATAATCTCCTATGAGATTTATCTAACTATGTGGGATTTTATTCCTATCCACATCGGATACTTAGGAATCCTCTTTGAGGTTCAAACCCAATACTTAAAATCAACCATGTTCTCCTTGGTACATATTCCCAACAATGTCTAACATAACTTGGAAACCCATATCCTTTCCAAGATCATTGGGCTACCTTAGCCTAAGTCCTACACTAAACTTTGATTAAGCACATTTTGATTAGATATACTTACTACATGAAATTAAACTGTATGGCTAGGTCTTTATCACATGAACATAAAAGGTATGATATGTCCCATTAAGCGGAACCAAAATTCAAGGGTTATGATTCCTTTCACAAGGATACATAGGTAACCCATTTCATGGTTTTTATCCCAATATTAAATAAAAAATTCATCTCCATGGATGATACTAAATTACAGAGTGCCCTACTAAGTGGCCTAAAGACTAGTATCATCATAAATTGGATTAAAAGAATATCTAAATAGTATATGAGAGGATACCACTGATGGATAATCTCTAATACATATAGATATCTCTATTAATGAATAACCTCAAATACATACAAATGATTCTAATTTTTACACATGTTAATAAGTAATTTAAAATTCCAAGGGAAACTTATGTTATACTTGGTGAATTAATAAGTGTTCATGAAAATATCTTAAATTTATAAATAGAGTCTCAGAGTAGACAATATTTCCCCCTAAAAGGGTGTGTTGAGTCCGACCTCCCATCCCCTTTACCAATGCACATTACTAAGTATCATAATGTACAAACATAATGAATTCCTACCTTGAGAAAGCTTGTACCCTTTGTATAAAGAACTTTTATAAGTTTCTGGTTCGATTAATAAATCCAATGGAAACTACCTAGAAGAAGTGATTATTAAAACATGAACACATGTTTCAAGGAATTATGAAACAAAAATGGTGAACTTGATGTGAATCATTAACCAAGTTAATAATGTTACCTACCAGTCAGTCCCCTATCAAGTGATAAAGGAAGGAAAGACAAAAGAACTAATCACTTATGTAACCATTTAAAAGTTGTCTCTTTAATAGAGTTTATTGTTGTTTTCAAGTTTTCTTTAGAACAACCTTTAGTCCAAATGGGTCTCTTCAATACAACATCTGTGAACATCCCAACCACTGCTTAGGCTAGATCCTCATCCCTGGGAAGGAAATTATCACCCACCTAGCATCTTCAATACTTGGTCTCCAATGTGTTCGTAAATGAGTATCACCAACATAGTACAATATTGACATTGGAGGCTTCCCAATAGGCCCTCCAGGTCAATAACAATCCTCAATCATCTGGCCAATAATGACTGATGATCAAGAAGTGGATGGTTCCAACCACCATTTTCAACCATTTCGGGTCCTTATCCCCAGAACGCAACAACCAGTCCCCCTTATACTATAGGGCGGTAGATCAAGAGGTCATTTTGGGCCTCAATTCAAGGATGTAGGGGTCCATCATGAGGACTCCCACCAATAATTTCCGCCATCCGAATTGTGCGGTAGTGAACCCCCAACATGGAGGGGGTGTTTTCTTTGGACGTTTGGCCTAGGTCTCTAAAAACCGTACATTCAATAAGAACTGTCAGGGAAAGTATCTGGCCAATAGTGTGCATGTTCTTACCTCTCACCCTCCAAATATGTTCATCAACCGAACTTGATGGAGAACAAAGAGCAGCCACATACACTCATCCATTCTAGTTTTACTATCCAGTAGACTCATCTGGAATCAACCCACCAATCCCACTAGAAAAATCCCATGGAGTACAGTGAATAGAAACATACACCGGATTAAAAGTTATCATCCCGTCAGTAGGCTCATCTGACTGCATTTATAGAAGCCCACCAATCCAATGTGGTCGAAACTGGTAAATAGGAAGACACAACTGCTTATAATCATGAATTATACCAGAATTCTCATCTTCTAGTATTGAAGGAAGTACATAAACTATGCCTGATGGAAAGTATCCGGCATGCACATACACATGCCATATTTCATCAAGCCTACCAATAGTCTCATTTGGCAGCACCCAGAGAAGTCGGTCAGAAAGCTCCGATGACAATTCTGGGGCAGACCCAACTCTCTTCCCCCACACATGAGTGCTGTCAATACCCATTAATAGGAAAAGGAGGACAGAATCAGACACATACACCTACTCCAAATATGGAATGGTCATATTTTTCTATTCCAGCTATTGGAGTCACCAAACATATCTTATCAATGGTGAAAGGGAAGACACAAATTCTTACCCATATTCTGGAAGCATTCTAGGATATTATTATAACTACTTCATCAGTACCAGGGGAACAAACACATAAATCTTTCCCCATACATTGGATGACACATCAACATGACATCCCAGAGCAGATACACACCACTATTCTAGTCCTAGAGGGTCATAGGTCATACTCTCCCATATCATATGGACAATAGGATCAGGAACATACACCCTTCCCAATTGAAGGTAATCAGTCCGTTCTGGTGATTTCTCCAAGGTAGGAACATACTCCTTCCCATGATAATCACTTCTCTTAGAAAGATTCCCCAACTAAGTGTAAGAGAACATCTAAGAATAATTCTTTCCAAAAATGAAAGGAAAATAAATATTCTAACTGCAATTTGATTCATATTAATGCTGGTGTTCTTTAAGCCCTTAGATATTTATCTGTTGAAGCTCAAGATCCTACCCTATCATTACAAAATTATGGGAGTAGTAGTCGTAATTCTGAAGTACACCATAGATAACATAATCATGAGGGCATGGTTTATGAAAATTAGGTAAATATGGAGAGCCTATATCTGGATGAGAGCCACGAAAAACATCAATGTGGCTAGAAGATCAAGGAGCAATAAGATTTATCCCTTGCTATAATCCACCATGGTGGTACTCCCCATTATGGTATTCACTACGAAATACCTCTCCACAATAGTATTTCACATTGTCAACATAATTCTATAATTGAAAATGTAGCGATGATAAAGCCCTCTTATCCTGAGGAACTTCCAAACACAAGTCCAGTCATGTTTGATGCATTATCGTTGATGGAAGAAACACTTTCTCAACCAGAAGACATCTTAGAGAAATGGTCATTCTCCGAACCTCCCTTGGTTCATTTATCTTTGAATATAGAGATTCCACTTTGGGTGGTCCATGTGGAGAAATATCTAGTGAATGATGATGAATATATGTTAAACTTGAGAAAAATATTTTCTAAAGGAGAAATACCAGTCATGTTCTGGCCTTTGGAAAATTCTCAGTATATCATTCCAGAATTGATGGCAGAAGATTACATTAATGATATCTTCCTAAACTTATGGAAGAATCTTCTTCATTAGATAACCAAAGTATTACCATATGACGTATATCAAAATCATGTAAAGGTAATAGAAGGGTTTCAATGCCAAATTGACTTGGCATCTCTCTTAGTTTCCCAACATCCAAAGGTTGAAAAACAGGAGAGAACCCTTCAGCGTACATGCCTCAATGCTCTAAAGAGGCTATGCCAGTTAATTTATGATTCCCCATCTGGGGTTCATATCAGAGGATGGGGTGCACATGGAGCATTGCATTTCACTTCACTCCAGAATCAACAAAGCCTACCAAAAGTTGTCTCATGCAATTTTATTTCCCATGGATGACTATATCAATCTATTTTGTATGTAATCAAATGTATTCTAAATAACACGCCTCAACTATATCTAATTAGAGCCAGGCCTACAAAACGAGTTGTTGAGTTACTTTTACATCAAGCATATAATAATCTTGAGAAAGCCTCCTATTTAGAAGATTTTATCAATCCGATAACACAAATTTACGAAATAACACAACTATCTTTTGAAACAGGTGATTTGAGTGGTTTTCAGATAATGAATCCAGCTAATTTCCCAAACAAAATTCACAAAAATAGAAGAGTTTCTGTGTGAATATCATCCATAGTAACTCCAGAACCACCTAAGATTGTAGGGCTAGGGGCTCATTTAATTAAACCTTCATGTTCCTTAAACAAAGTTCAAATGTTTTAAGAAGAAAAAAAAGGAACAACACCAACCTTCAGGTCTAGGGGATTTTTCACATCTATAATCCCCTATTTAATGAAAGTCAGTTTTCTCCTGATTAGGTAAGAAGCCACAAAGAAAGTGCACAACTGAACTATCCAAGGATTCTCTTTGGGTCACTATCCATCAAACATCTTCTGAGAATCCATCATATAGTAGAGGAGAGTCTCATTGAAGATACAAAGGGAGATGATCTTACAAAGATACTGATAGAATTCCATCAATGCATTATGTGTCAGTAAATGTCATTAACACTATTGAAGAAGATCCTCCAAAAAATGTGTCTAATTTAGGGAAATCAGAAGCTGAAGTTCTTATCCATAGTACGTTACACACTGAAGAAAATGATGATGGTGTACATACCCGATATCATAGATTTACCTAGAATCTTGGTATGCCTTCAAATAACCAACTCCCACCCCTCCAAAAGGAATCTAATAAGGGGAAGGTTAAAAGTCAGATTTCATATCACTTTTCCACTGGAGAAGGTCAATCTATTTCACTTGAATAGGGATTTTCAAAGCAAGAATATGACATTAAAGAGTTGAAATGACCCAATATACAGTTACTTCGAAGCATAATTTCTGATATACATACTCCCCAGGTTGATCCTCTAATTTCACATCCTGTAGGAGATCCTCAGTAAATAGGATTTGTGGTAACTACATATGTGGATAATTAATTCCCTCCTTTTTGTACCAAGCCAAGGAAGGATCAAACACATCCTGATAATCTTGTTCCAGTTGGTTATGCAAGGAAAATACCAACACCATCAGAAGTGGTTTTCCTGTCATTCCACTATCTCAAGATCCAGTTTTTGTACCCACACAGGTTCAAGTTCATTAAGATATTCCACAAATTATTATGAAGAAAATTGAGGCATTAACGACTCGATTGGAAGCTATGGAAGAATGACATGGGCCAGTTCAGTCGAAAAAGAAGGATTACCCTGAATGGGTGGATCTGATTCCTCCCCCACCAAATTTCGTGGATACCACATTCCCAATCTTTAATGGTTTGAGAGATCTATAACAACACTTAACACATTTTGTTTCTCATTGTGATCACTTGATGGGAAATCCTCATCAAAAAGAAGTAAATCTTATGTGTTTTGTGCAGTCATTACAAGGACCAGCTTTTGTATGGTATACAAGTTTGCAATCCCGAACAATTATTGGATGGGAATATCTCTGTTGGAAATTTCTTCTTCAATTATGCTCAACATTACCAATGACAACAATTTTTGATCTTACAAATTGAAGACATAGGGAGAATAAAATATTTTCATATTTCATTGCTTGATGAAAATGATTAATGTATTCCTTAAGACTTTCACTTCCTCAAGAAGCGTTGATACCAATTTATGTGAAAAATATGTGTGATAAGTTACACACACCACTGATCCCTATAAAATACACAGGTGGGTTTCAAGACTTTACTTAAATTTCTCAATAGATAGAAGATTATATTTTTGAAACTAAGGCTAAAACCCTTGTAATTCCACCAGCTCTGGGAAGGGGAATAGGTAAAGTAGAGGCTGCTACCATTTCACTCAAGAAAGCACTTATAGCTGCTTCCACTTCAAATCCATCATCGTATCGAAGGACTCCACCTCTATTGCATCAGAAGCAATGATCGACTCATCAAGATGATCAAAGATATCAAATGCTGAAATAGTTTGAGGGATTTAATAGAAAACTTTATTCATTCTAAAATGAAATAGTTCCAAGTTACTACATCTCAGCTATGGAGAACAATTTGGTTCAGTTGCTGATGCCGAAGAAACCAAGCAAATAAAGTGATGAAGATCTTCTGAATTGTTTTCCCTTTAACCAGATGTTGGGGAATCCCATTCAGGAGTTTTCTATTTTCATGAAACTCTTTAAAAAAATGGAAAACTATGGACAAGTGAAACTGAAAAGTTAGTCAGCTCAAGTAGAATGTGTTACTGCTACTGATCTGGAGGAAGAAGACGAATGAAACTTAGTAAAAAGTAAAAATGTATAGAAATATAATGATGGGATGATCAAGAAAATGATCAACTGAACTCATTCCATTATATGAAAACAGTTTAAAAAAATGATTGTGCCTTCAGCTACTTCTACCATAGAAGAACCATCTTCATCAAAAGGTCCATCCTCAAAGAAGCAACGTGATCAGAAAGATAATGATCAGTTAGAAGAATATGATCTCATGTTAAGGACAACGTTTTCCTTGACCCTAGAATATTTCAGGCCATCAACTAAAAATGTATAGGCCCCACCCACCAAATGGAACAACCAAAACTAACCTATCATGTAGAACCTTCATTAGATAAAGAATTGATCTTTGATTCCATCAATATTATCCACCTAATAGATCATTATTCCAATGAGGATTCTGATTATAATGATCCAAAATTCCTTACACCTAATTAGGGAACTAGAGTAATAAGAAAAGGTCAAGGATACATGGGAAGACATGGATATTCTAGCAGCCACTATTTTAACTTTACCCATGCTTGAACTATATATATTGTAGAAACTTGAGGAAGAACCCTTCAGTGGGATCAACAAGAATAAAGAGATTCTTCCATGCAAGACAAGTTCGGTCCTGACATGATTATTTTGGAGGACTAATTATAATTCATTCCATCTTCCTCTCAGTAATTAAATAAAACTAATCAGTCTAGTCTAACAATGCTAGGAGTATTTATAGCTCCTACTCCAATACAGGGTGCATCTACATCAAAAGAATCAACTTCCAAGGTACCGGAAAAACCGCATCTCAATGTTGGGAAACACAGACCTTTTGGAAAAAAGTATAATGTATTGAAATATTTGGGCCAACTACCAGTAATGTTTACAATTTTGGATACCTTAATTCTATCGAAAGATCTTCAAGAAGCACTTATTGAGGCTTAGTTAAGTACTCAATTGTTTGAAACCAAAGTAGCTACTACTAATCTTTTCAGTATAGAGAATGATCCAGTAGAATGTCATGCAGTCATATCTTTTATAGACGAAGATTAATATGATCTTGTAAATGAACATATTAGACCCCTATATCTATCTATCAAGGTCAATAACATATACATTCGACGATCCTTCATTGACAATGACTCATGAGTCAACCTCATTCCCATTCGTACACATTGATGATTTGGCCTAACTAAATCTGACTTATCTCCTTCCACTTTAATTCTACATGGAAATAAAGAGAATGAGCAATAACCTTTGGGAGAGATTAATCTTAGAACTGAATTTAGAGATATTGTGTGTACTTCAGAATTCATGGTTGTTCATCAGGACCCAGCCTTCAAAATTTTGCTTGGAAGGCCTTAACTACCCCAACATACGACCATAACTTCATCATACAACCAATGAATTAAGTAACATTTCAATGGTAACATTGGGACATTGAATGGTGACAAGGATCCATTTAAAACATGTGCATCTCAATACATTGAGGTAGAGTTTTATCACACAAAGGGAACAAGGTCCATACCATAGGAGACCACCATAGTTAATGCTCCGAAAGGATGGGAAAAGATCCCAGAAAATCCATTCCTACATTTGAGTAAATATTATGTGTTACCTATTAACAAAAGTTAAACGGTAAACCAAAATCCAAGAATTCATCTAGTGACTTCCATACTATTAATTGCGGTAATTGAGCCTGATAGGGTGGGAGAAATTGTTAATTTACCATGTAGTGATGGAAGCTTAAATGGAGATGTCTTCATTTCATCTAATGTACTAAAAAAAGTCTCCAAATCATCCATTAGAATAGAAGAAGTTTTAGCAAAGTTAGAGGATTAAAAAGTTGTTGATTCCCAATCCATCATCTCCTCTTTATTACAATAGAAAGACCCTTCATTATCAGTAGGGTCAGAAATGGAGGCCTATTCATTAGGATGTTCAAATACTGACTCTTCCCCTAACATTGGAAGTTTTGTTTCATCATCTACTATGGAACTAGAATCTGAATAAGTGACACATAACGAAGAAGTAGAGGAAGATCTTAGGGATTCTACTCCAGTTTTTGGGGAAGTTGTCTCTACCATTGTGGATGATCTCCGAGAATAAATCTAGGTATAGAAAAAGATCTAAGCCCCACTCTAATTAGTGTGACCATGACTTCTGAAGTGCAAGAGGTGTATAATTAATTTTCAAAAAAACCTTGAGATATATTTTCTAGGAATTATAGAAAAATGATAGGTTTTAATCCCAATGTATCCACTCATCATTTGGGTTTTCTAGAAGAACAATTTGGATTCAAGTAGGAAGTAAGAAGAACACACCCAACTCATGTTTTTAAAATTGAAGTTGACGTTGAAAAGCATATAAAGGCTAACTTTTTCAGAGATATTCAATATCCCAAAATAGCTCGCCAATATTTTCCAAGTGAAAAAGAGAATGGAAAATTAGAGTTTCCATTGATTTCAGTGATCTTAACAGGAATTTCCCTAAAGATGATCTACTTGTTCTGATTATAGATATTTTAATTGATTCAACAGTGGGATATGAAGCTATTTTCTACATGGATAGAAACTATAGGTATAATCAAATATATATGGCCCTAGAGGATGAAGAATCTGTAGACTTTAGAGCCCCTCAAGGTGTGTTTTTCTATTAGGTAATGCCCATTGGTTGAAATAATATAGGTGAAACATATAAAAGTTCCATCCACTATATATTCAAACCCTTATTAAGGAATTTTTTTGAATGTAATGTGGATGATTTGGTGGTCAAATCCAGACAAAGTTCCAATCACATGGCTGGTCTGGAGACCACATTCAATAATCTTAGGCAACACAGTTTGAAGATGGACCCCTTGAAATGTGCTTTTGGGGTAACCTCAAGAAATTTTCTTGGAATCGTTGTACGCCATCGTGGTATTGAAGTTGATAAAGATAAAAAAAAATCAATCCTTGGCATTTCACCTCATTAAAATTTTAAATAATTAAGAGGACTCCAAGGAAACATGGCCTATATTCAGCGATTTATCACCAATTTTGCTGGTAAGTGTTTTCCCTTCACAAGATTAATGAAGAAGGAAGTCACCTATCAATGGAATGAAGAATGGCAAGAAGCATTAGATACCCTCATGAAATATCTATTTATTCCACCAGTATTAATGCCACCTGTTGAAGGAAGATCACTTATTCTTTACGTGACAGCTTTATAGTGATCACTAGGTGCCTTCCATGCCCAAAAGAACAACTCTGGGAATGAGAACAAACTTTAATATCTTAGTAGAACTATGCTTGATGCAGAATCTCGATATTCAAGTATAGAAAAATACTGCATGGAATTAATCTTTGTAGTTTAGAAATTGAGACACTACCTTCAACATCATGACTTCCAATTGGTATCTCACAATAACCCACTCAAATTTATCCTTAGTCGTCCTATGCTTACAGGGCATCTGGCAAAGTGGGTAGTTATTTTGCAATTGTTTGATATCTAGTTTGTTCCCTAGTAGGCAATAAAAGGCCATGCTCTGGCCGAATTCCTTACTGAACATCCATCTACAGAAGATAAATCATTGAATACTAAACATCCTGATGAAGTGGTATTATCTATTAAAGTTAATCTTCAAACATTGGAAATGTACTTTGATGGTGCCTCCAGAATTACAACAGGAATGTGAATGGAAAACCATAAACTCAACAAATTTGTTTTATGAATTGTTGTTATTTCCCCAAAAAAGGTAGTATATGCTTACTCCTTCCTATTATCAGAATGCAGTACAAATAATGAATCAGAATATCAAGCTCTCATTGTAGGCATGGAATTGGAACTTTAGGTGCAAGTGAATCACTTGAAAGTGAAATGTGATTAAGAATTGGTAGTCAGACTGATAAATGGGGAATATTCTATCAGAAAAGAAGAGTCAATACCTCTATGTGATTATGTCAGAGGTTTAATGGCTGAATTTTCCTCAGATCCGACATTGTCTTATGTCTTGTGACCACAAAATTCCCAAGATGATGCACTAGCTAATGCAACTAAAGCCTTGGAAAATCCAAATCTGGATGAGACAATCCTCAACATAGCTCATAATGGTATATTCTCATCTTTTTTTCAAACCAGAATGGATGAAATTAATGAAATTACCTCGCTTTTTGAGCCATATGGTCATACCATGGGATGTAGAACACACATCATGAAATATCTTCAAAATGGATTACTTCCACCTAATAGGGATAAAAAGGAATAGATCCGATGACGAGTGACCAATTTTACCCTTTATGATAGTCTATATCACTAGAAGATCCTATAAAAATGAGGCTATGATGGAATCCTCTTTACATGTATTGATATAGAAGAAACTATAGTTGTCATGATAGAAGTACATTCAGGAACTTGTGGTGCTCACCAGTCTGGGCATATTTTTTCTGATAAAATCTGAAGGCTTGGATAAATTTGGCCTTCAATAAAGCATGACTTCATAATCTTTACTATGAAATTTCATCCCTACCAAATGAATTACAACTTCATTCATCGACCCATGCAGAATCTACATACAAATAGATTCTCTTGGCCATTTTCCACATGGGAAATGGATGTAGTAGGACCTCATCATCTAGCTACGAATAAACAGTTTAAGTATATTATTACCGTTATTAACTTCATTTCTGAATGGGACAAAGAAATTCCTCTCAAAGATATCAGAGCGAAAAGCATTATCAGTTTTGTCAAAACTAACATCATTACTAGATTTTGTGTCCTCATACTATATTATTGGACAATGACACAAATTTATGTTCTGTTTAGGTAAAAATTTATATCAGGAGCACAATATCAAGTCCAAACATTCATATTCCTATCATACAGATTCCAGTGGAAAGATAGAAGATTTCAATAATACCTTATCAAATATACTTCAGAATTTGGTGGATAAAGATAATAAATCCTGGCCTGATAAAAATTTTCATGCTTTATGGGATTATCAGACAACTTCCCATACTACCACCCAAGAAACCCCTGATTCATGGGTGTATGGAACATAAGTAGTTTTCCTAATTGAAATGAAATTTCCTTCACTCATAGTTGAAATCTGTGATCAATTGTCTATAGATGAGAGGTCTCAGAAATAGATTAATGAGCTGGAACATTTAGACAAAAAAGATTTCATACTTTGCATCATTTAGAGGTCTATCAAAATATAATTACGAAAGATTTTAACAAGAATGTTCACCTACGTTCGTTTCTTAAAGGAGAATTGGTATAGGTCCACATGACTCTAATAATACCAAGAAGGAAACCACCAAATCTTGAGCTAAAGTGAGAAGGACCTTATTTTATACAGAAGGTCTACTCAAATGGATCTTATTCCTTAATATTAATGAATGGAGAGCTTGTTACAACCCCAACCAATGGGATATTCTTGAAGAAATACTTTGTGTAGTTGCACATATCATCCTCACTGCAAGACTGAAAACAGAACATCCACCATTTCCTTAACACAAGTGTTAAAATTGCACAGAAAAAATTTCTATTTGTCAGAAATTAAACTGCAATACAGCCATAAGCATCCATGCTGCATGACATTAAAATATGTAGCATCATTTTTCCTCGTTACATGACATTAAACTATATGGTTAACGTCTTCACAACTTGGCATTGGGAGCTTCCATAATCAATCATAATGGACATCATTGCTACTCCTTAGTGGAACATGAGTCCCTATCTTCCCTATATTTGAGTCAGATCTGCATAGGGACCTAGTTTCCAGAACTACGTGTGGCTTGGTTCTCATCTATTTGAGATACGTAGAGACACATTAATCTCTAATAATGGGCCCATTTGCAACCCCAAAATTTTTATTTCCCTATTTCTTCTCCTTTGAATGAACTAGATCTATACAGAGTTCTATTTTATGATACATGATTCGATTTTCATACCATCTTCTGTATTAAGTTTAATTATTCTTATGGAATGTGTTAAATCCCCTCATCTCCCATGTCAATCTCAGTTGGCATGAGATATGAATGTTTAATGAACTACGTAAAACTTGATTCTCATATATATATATATATATGAGATATGTATAGATTCTTAGATCTCCAATATTGGGCTCTACCATGACATAAAAAAACAAAACCCTTTCTTCCTTATATAAGAGTCCAAACTTCATAAGGAATGTATAATGAACTATGTATGGCTGGATTCATTCCCCCCAACAAGACAAATAGCGACACTTGGGTTTTATCCATTAGTCCAGTCACAATATGTATTTCTCTTCACATAATTTCATCTTAGACATTACCGAATGATGTTAAACTATAAGGAAATATAGCACCCCTATTTTTAATTTGTGTCACATTTTTGTTATAAAAGAAACCTGTACTACTCATTATTTCTCACACTGACCATAACTCACGTTTGATGAGGAATTGGGTAAAATACTTCTTTATATAAATAAGGTGTCTAAATTTCTTATGGGGCTATCAATGTCGACACTGGATGAGTTAAAACTGTACATTATAATGTCCTCATTGCATGACTTTGAACTGCACATCACAATATTAATTCAAAGGAAACAAATAAAGTATCCATTTTACAAATGAGTCATATTTATGTAAATTACTTCAAACTCATGGCCAATATTGATTAAAATATTTCTTCTGTGCATTGAGCATAACCCCTTCTATATTTCATACTCTTAATCTTGAATATTTCTAGATCTTTATAATTTTTCTTTTGGTTTCTGGTGACAGAGTTTTTAATACCATAGAACTCTTTTTCCTGACTATGTAGTACGTTCCCTTATGCGCCCTTGCATATGATTCTTACATAATGGGCATGTTAATCAAATTATTTCACTATTTGGCCATGCAGCATATGACCAAGTTGGCCCTGTATAATACAACCTCCATAACGAGGTATTAAAATGATGGTAATTTTGTTCTTTGTTATAGTATCTTTGTCCCCTTCAAACTTTGATGACAATATACACATATCTGTTTTTTAAAATAGTCATTCAGGTATATTTGTACCATTATATTTATCTCGATCAGAAAATCTTCAAGACTATGGTTCACACATTTCCCTCTCTATATGTTCAAAGAAATATGAAGTAACCTTGGAATCACTTGACAACATATCATATATTGTTTACATTTTTTGTCCTTGTTGTATGACTTAAAACTATAGACACCACACCTCCTACGTTTAGGCTAGACCTTCGTAGAAGTCCTATTCCTATAATTCATTGGAAATCTTGGTCGAAAATACCATCTACATATTTAGGTACCTTTTTTACATATACCAAAATTCGTTCTTTGGAAAATCTGAATCTCCATAAACATTCTTTGAAATTTAGAAATAGTAAAATGTCAAACTTCTGAGAGACCTTTTTCTTGATTATGTAGTATGTTCTCTTAGGTAGCCTTACACAGGTTGCCTACATATCAGGTCTTTCAATAAAAAGATTTCACTATTTGGATATCCAATATATTCCGTAGTTGGACCTTCATAATACAACCCCCATAATGGGATTTTTCAAATAATTTTACCTTCCATACATGAATATGGTAATAGGTTTCCAAAAAAATTATCAAAAAAAATTGGGAGAATTTTATACCTTTGGTCAAAGCTAAAAACCTTAAATTAAATCTTCATGACTTAAAACTGCATAATACAATGTCCTTACAACATGACATAAAACTGCACATTACAATATCATCACTTCATGACTTAAAACTGTACAATACAATGTACTCAGTGAATGACTTAATAATGCATAGTTTTATATCATAAATTTCCATTTTTAATAAATTTAAACCATTCTTCATAAACCAAATTTGTAAAGAATTGGTTTTCCTATTCATGATATATGTCGGCATAAAATATCCCTTTATTCTTAAAATCCATTTCCTTGGAAAAACCACCCACTCTGGTCTTGAGTCACCCAAATCATATTTTCCTATTTCTATTAATAGTAAAATATTAAATTCTTAAGAGATCATTTTTTGACTTTTCAGTACGTGCCTTTATGTGGACTTTCATAAGTTTCTTACATAACAAATCTATCAGTCAAAAGATGCCACTATTTATTTATACAACATATACACCAGTTGGCCCTGCATAACACAATTCCCATAACGGGTTTTAAAAATAATGGTAACTTCGTTCTTAGAAGATACTTCCATTATGTTGATATAAGTATTAAATTTGGTGACCATACAAATCATTTCTCAAGATTCACCTTGGAAATATTTACATAATATTAAACCAATTGTTAGGTGCTGAGTCTTGTTTGGGATGTAATTTCAATTTTTTTTAATACTATTTCGAACTTAAACATTATCCCTTTATAGTATATCATTCATGAATCTAAAATACCAATAAAAAAAGATTTAGTACTCACTAGATTAGGAACCCGCAAAGGGAACTCTGAAAAAATTTTGACTCCAAACTCACTAAAAGTACATTTTGTATGATTTAGGAAATATTGAGCAATAAAAATTCAATAGATATGAAGTTTTGGGGGTTTTCTAAATGTATATTTTCTTTCATACATATGAAATTAGAGGTACATACACAAATTGGATCCTCTTTATCATGTTTTAAAATAAACTCTCAACATGAATCCTAATCTGTTGAGAATATTCATGAGACTTATCAGATTCCTGTTGAAGTTGAGATAGGTGAGAAAATCCCGCCTCCTCGGCCTGATAAGGTGCTTCCTTAGCCGTTAAAATGGCAGTTATCCCCTTAAATTGGGTTTCTCCCAGTGTTTGGTTCAATTGTTCATTTTTTTTGAAAAACATATATTTTCTACTAAAGATATAATGAGTCCTTCATGGCTTCATTAATTTGTTGTCTGATTTCGATCAATTTCTTGTTTTGATCTTCTTCCGCCTCATCCATTGTATCTTGGAAGCTCTCATGATCAATAAGTCATTTATCCTTTTCAATATACTTCCACAACTTATGATCTTGCTCCCATCGGTGAATAATTAATTTCATTGCATCGTAGACTGGTTGATAATTAAATCCACCAAATCCCAATACATAGAATAATGATGAGAGTTTGGAAAATAGGGAAAATAGTTCATCTAAAGGCTTCTTAGAGAAACTACTCCATATATGCCATAATGTCTTCATACGTACCATGAAAAGATAATATTGCATGCCTAAGTCTGAATCTGAGTCACTACTATGAGGTAAAATGTACTCTAGAAAAAGATCACTTAAAGAGATTCCTTGTTATTCTTCCCTTGAAATAGTAAAAGCTTCACTATCTGCTGATGCATAAGACAACATGGAAGCTTCACCATTTGATCTAACTTTGGGAGATGATAACCCGAAATGATAAATCCAGGTAATTTTTATTTTTAGAAAAATAAAAGGGTAGAAAATAGATTATTATCTAGACAGACGATGACATTTACCCCATAATAAGTCATCCACCTGATTGGATTCATCCCCAGTATTCTTATCTTCAACATTTTGAGTAGATATTTCTTGAGAAGGGTCACTCTTCTATGTTTTACTAGTTTTCATAATTGAAGGCTCTAGAACATCTCTTCATGGAGGGTCCTCTATAAGTGTTCCTATAGCTCCAATAGAAGAAGGATAGAGCAGAATGCCTCATTCCTAAAGAGCCTTTGTAACATTTTTAGCAGATAAAGCTGCATAAGGTGAACTATGATGTAAATTATCAAATAAATAAGAACACTTGTGTATGGAAAATGTATGAATAATGAATTATTTCTAGGGAATTCCTCAGGAAAAATCTTAATCTCCATAACAGAAACTGGAATATTAATATTTGGATTAAGGGATTCCATCATTTCAGTGTGTGAGGCTTGGAATGTCATAGCATCCTCACCATTTAAGGAATCCAACAAACATGGGTTGTTTCAGAAATTGGCTCCACCGATAATATGTTCTGTTTGATCTTTAATTGGTACAGTATTATCAGATCTTTCCAGGTTTGGGCCAACATTAGTATTTATTTTATATTTCCTTGGGCCTTCATTTTGTTCTTCCAAAGAAATTAGAATATAAACATTGGTTATTGCAGGATCCATTGTAAAAGGTAACTGATCTGAGATATATTGATTAATAAGAATATTATATTTTTTTTATATTCATGGAAAATGTATTTTCTCTTACCATGGATTATATGTCTCTCATTAGAGATAGGAGTAGGTACAAATGATTATTTTTATGATTTATCTGCTAAGATAGGAGATTCATCATCATGAACTTGGATTTCTCCTAGGGTCTCCTGGTCTGGTCTGGAAGAATTGGCTCTTAGTCCCTTAAGAGAAGAGAGAGACACAAATACTTTTATAGGATTAATGTGATTACCAGAGGGTATTAAGAAAATTATAATTCCCTTAGAACAATAAAAATACTTACTTTTTCGGAGAACACTTAGGACCAATCTCATTACTCTTAAGAGTTTCTTTTCATAAGCCTGGGGAGAAATCAAAACACTCCTCTTGGAAAGAAAAACGTGAGGAAATGGATGAATATTATCCGTCGCCATTAACCCATTCATGATTCTCACTCTTGGAGAAAGTTCTAGAGACATGGGAAGATCATTTGATGTGTTGATAGGTGGGCACATAAGCCCATACACTGGTGATTCAAGAACTTGTCTAGAGTTTTCTTCCCTATATTCAAGGTGTGCAAATGCATTTTCATCAAGATTAATGATGATGAATGGTAAAGTATAGTTGAGAAAAAATAAAAGGAAAATACTTTCTCATTATTTTCATAAATATCTCACTCCTCATCGGGGTCGATAACTACCCCTTTATGTACTCCTAAGTCCATAATATGAGATACTCATTTAGAGGCTGGGATTTTTCATCAGTTGCATATATAAAAGATTCCATCTCTATAATATACTCATGTATTTCCGCCATGTTATTATCTGGATAGGTATAAAAAGGTTCCTTAATGTCACCCACATCTTGTATTCGAATGCCATGTTGGAGGAATGCCCATGCATCCCTAAGATCCTGGGTCAGACTCTCCCTATAATGAATGGATAACGGTTGAATATAATTCAATCTCGTTATGGTTGATTATGGAGCAGATTCGACATCTTCTGACTGGTGATCCTCTTCAGGCCTCCATTCTTCTTGAGAAAGTTCAACAGATGGAATAAGAATCTCTTTTTTATGGCTGCGATTGGATCGCCTTGGCATCAGATGTATTACTTCTCTAGCCCTCGTCTTCCTAGTATACCTCATGCGAGGATGTTTTGAATGATCTAAAACCTCTGAAACTTCTACATCATCTCTAGACTTAGAATTTTTACCATGATTTCCTCACACAATAGTCATTGTTACTGCCCCTAGATATATTCCTTTCATAAAATCCTCTTAAGGATATGAAGAAGCCCAATCCTTGGAATATCCAGCTTTCAATCCAATTGATTCATCAGGTGGAGGTAATGTAATTGAAAATTTTGATGCCTCTAAATCCATTAGAATCCATAATTGCCTCACTTCCATAGGGTATTTATCATTTCTAACAAATGTTGGTGGAAAAATGTTTTATTTTTGAAGACATATGAACTGATTAGAAAAATTATAAGTGATATAATCCTTAGAGATAATTTCACCATCAATCTTGGTTGATAATACACCATTCCTAAATGCCATCATATAAGTCCTCATATCATAATTCTTTTCATCACCATCATTAACAAATGTTCCAGTTGGTGGGTTACTAAATGGAAATAACCATAATTCCATTGATACATTCAATTCCATTATCACATTATCAAGTCTCAAATTTTGAGGCTGAATTCAAGAAACTTTCTATAAAAATGGGGTGAATCGACCATTGGGGACTCTAACTGAATTCGATACTGAGTATGAAGAAAAGTGTTCTATAATCCATTCCTACAACACTTGGAATGGCCCTGAAATTATAAATGGATCCTTCCCATTGTTTAAATGTAGAAGGGAATAGTGAATTCCTTCCAATACAAGAGTTTCTAACCCAATATACTTCCCCTTTACTAATTTTGCTGCGATAACACAAGTCCTCGGACTTACAACACCTCTGGACTCATGAAATGGAAGCAAGTAAATGCTTATCCACATGGTAAGAAAGGAATTTATGCTTATCTTTGCATCAATATCAGTTTTGACTTTTTAGCCCCAGTGCTTGTAGTCACCTCTCCCCAATGTAGGCCAATATGTTCCAAAGTTACCCTCGTTATCTATTGAAGGAAAAATTTTAGGACATCCACATGTGAGACCTTTTTCTATTGTTAGTTCTAAAAAGGCTTCTGTCCACACATTGATATGAATATATTTCATTTCATTGGGTAATTTCATTGCTATTTTGAATAGTTTATAAGGAAATGATGGTGTTCTGGTAACATCACCCCATTTTGTATCCAGTGGAATGAACTCGTCAAACATTACTCATAGAATGGGAACCCCAGTAATTTGGTAGATACCCCACAAACTAATGTCAGCTTCACCATGCGTCAAATATAAAGAATTAATTTGGGGACTCCATCGACTTAGTAATTCAGGAATGAAATCGTTTTTATAAAAATTGGTTTTTCCCATCGATATAGATTTATAAATATAGACATATTATAACTCTTTCATTAATTCTGCACAAGTCCGGCGCACCCAAAATGACCATATCCATTCAAGTTTCAAACCTCATCTAGAATGAAGATCCTAGTATTCCTTACACCCATTAGACTGATTTGTATGGGAAGCCCAAAAAGATGAATAATGGAAATGTGACCTTGTCTCTATAACATGATCCTTCATATCAGGAGTACAACCACTGTGATGTAGGATGCAACCAATAGGGATTGTTCCTTCATGTACTGGAACCCCCTCACACTAATATTCATGTAGTTACAGTTACAGAATTGAAGAAACCTATTCTTTGGAAAGTAATTATTAACAGATGAAACATGGGAATATTGTAAAAGACCATGCCTGTATAGGGGTATGTAAGTTCATTGTAGATATTCATGTTGATATGGAATTAAAACCTTCCATATTCCATGAAGAGTACTTTCAACACCGTCATAATAGTCTGGTCCTACTATCTTCATCATTTCATTTTGACAAGCCTTAGCTTCTTTAGTGGAGGTTATCAAATGAGGCATTTTAATTCATAATAATTAAAAAACATCCCCTATTAGGTTGTGATTTTGACTTAAATTTCAATTTCAATGAAAATAAAATCAAGTCTTTTTCAAAGGATACTGTTCGTGTAGGTTCTCCAACAAGGTCCTTCACATATGTTCTTCGACAAGGATCCTAGTGCAAATCCTTCGACAAAGTACTTCTGCATATCCCTATCACTAAAGTAGTTTCACCTTGAGAAAATTTCAAGGAGACTATGTGAGAGCACAACACGTTGAGGATAGACCAAAGAGCTACGCAAAGAGAAATTGAAAATTTGGAGGCAAGAATAAATAAAATCACAAAGGATCGAATGTATTTATAGCCATACATGAACACACACAACATACCTATGCGAAGTTTCTACATGAAAAACCTGCACTGTCTAAAAGTTATCCTATAGTCTTTTCCCCACTATTTTACCTCAGGACTCATCCCTCTTTCTAATTGGATCCACTCCCGAGGGGGGAATTTTTTTGGACACTACATAATAAAAAATAAATAAAATAAGATAGCCATAGATATTTAAAAACCCCAGGGAAGTTTCTAAGAATCCAAAGGAATATAGAACACTTCAAAGATATGCATGACAGACATGCGCCACAAACCTGCATGGTAGAGCTACGTGGGAAACCTACATGACAAAATAATTTCTGTACACTTACGCGGCAGACCTGCATGGGAGACCTGCACAGACGATTTGTACAGACAACATACCTTCGACTATGCCCCATCCATGCCTATAAATAGGACCCTTTGACTCCATATTTTAAGGACTGAAAAATTTGAAAGACTCCCTGAACCTCTCGTTGCATAGCTCTTTTGCATAGATCCCTCAAATTGTATCAGGTAGCTGTCTAAAGTACGAGAGAAGAAAAAATTAAACGTGATAAGCATGTTTTTAATGTCTTTAAAAAATTATACATATATTTGGTTCCCATATGTGAAATATATTCTTCATTCATTATAGAAACCTTCACGACACACCTGCGTGACACACCTGCGTGATACAGCTGCACGGCGCAACAACGCGTGGTACCTTCGTGGCACACTTACGTGAAGTACCTACATGGAAGATCTTGTTATAAAGACTACATTCAAAGCTATGTAACCTCTTTAATTCCATTCATGGATGTGTATCTCCATCCTTGGTTCCCTTATCAAAAAGGGACTAAGATTAAGCCTCCACCAAAACCTCTTGACTTATCAAACCTTTGGGAGTGACACATCAGTGTGTCTCCAATTTGGGTTTGTATATCCAGAGTCAGAGGTTTCCCACATTTGTTTCACGATGTATTTAGGATTCATGGAGTGTTTGTGGGTATTTATATCCACAATTACGTGGACCTTTCTAAAAAAACAGTGTTGGGAGGTTCTCGGTTTGGAGGATTAGGGTTTATGGTATGTCCTACCCTTTTCATCTCTAAGACTCGGAACCTCATGTCTATGGTAGGGAAGGTATGGTTCAAACATACTTTTTGATACAAGCAAAGAATAAATCTTTCTCCCCTACTAGGATAAATTTTAGGGAATACATCCAGGTGTAAGCCCTAAGCCATCATCCCTTATTCCTTTCATTGAACCCTTGTCCAATGTAAAGTGAACAGAGGGAGGGCTTGTTGGCTCACCCTCATCCACCCTGGCCAATGTAGGTGCACCCTCTTCCAGCAGAGGAGGATGAAAAGTGTGTGTCATTAATGAATCTTTCACATCCTCATGTTTCTCACACCGAGCATGAGTCACATGTTCTTAGAGATTTGTGATGATTACCACATTTATACAAACAGCCATGGTGAAGGAACTACGAGAAATCTGATTCCCACCAAAATTGGGATAGGTAGGAAGCCCTTCCAGGGCCCGAGCTCATTGGATACCATATTAAAGAATCCAAAAATAATTCCCTTAATCTATAAATCTTCTTAATGAATATTCCCCAAATTAAACCCCCCAAAATCATCAAGGAATACTTTTCAGGATGTAAGCACAAACTCATTTCTCTCAAAAGAAATTACTCTCCTATGAGATCTATTGAACTATGTGGTCCTTGATTCCCATCTAGATGGGATAAATTGTAATTATCCTTGAGGTTAAAACCCAAAAATTCAAATCCACCCTGTTCTTCTTGGTCCATATTCTCAATTGGGTATAATCTAACTTGGAAACCCATATCCTTTCCAAGTTCATTGGGTTGCTTGGGTATAAGTCTCACACCAAACATTGACTAAGCCCTTTTTCTTAGATGTACTTACTACATCACATTAAACTATATGGTTAGGTCTTTATCAAATGACCTTAAAAGGTATAATGTATCCCATTAAGTGGCATTGAACTATGTGGGTTTTGATTCCTTCAACAAGGATACGTAGGTGACCCATTTCATTGGTATAATCCCAATATCAAAATAAACATTCATCTCCTTGAATGATAGAAAATTCTAGAGTACCCCACTAAGTGGCTTAATAACCATTATCATCATAAAGATGATTAAAAGAATCTATAAATAGTATATGAGATGATACCATTGATGTAGAATCTCGAATACATACATATATCTCCATAAATGAAGAACATCTAATACATACGAATTATTCTAATTTTTACACATGTTAATAAGTGACTGAAAACTCCAAGGGAAAATTATATTATACATGGTGAATTAATAAGGATTCATGAAAATATATTAAATTTTTAAATAACATCCCATAGTAGACAATAATTTCTCCCAAAATGTTGTGATGAGTCTGACCTCCCATTTTCTAAACTAATGCATGTACCTAATTATCGTAATGTTCAAACTTAATGAATGACTACCATTGGAAAGTAGGCCCCCTTTGTATAAATATCTTTTGGATGTTTCTGGTTTCATGAATAAATCCAATGGAAGCCACATGGAAGAAGTGATTTTTAAAACTAGAACACACGTTCAAGGAACTACGAAATAGACAACATGAAGAAAGATAACATTGAATATATTTCAATGTTTTTTGTATGTCAGAAAGTGAAGGATGAAAGGAAAATGTCTAAGGGGATGATAAACCCATTACCCATACCAATATGGAAACAAGAAAACATGACCATGGTCTTTTTCACCAGACTTCCAAAGACATCGATAATGAATAATGACATCTAGGTTGTTTTGGATAGTCTAACAAAGACTGCTCACTTCCTTATTATTAGAGATGATTTATCTCTAGATCAAATTCAATGGATATATATCAGATAAGTGGAGAGGTTGGATGAAGTACCACTATCGATTATGTTATATGGAGATCCAAGAATAACCCTAGTTTTTAGAAAAGTATATACCATGCTCTAAACACTAAGCTGAATTTTAGTATAACTTTTCTCCCTTAAACTGATGGCCAATCAGAGGGGACTATCCCTACACCTGAAAACATGTTGAAAACATTATCAATTTAATTCAAAGGAATATGGGAAAACATATTCCTCCAGCATAGTTCTCTTAAAAAAATAGTTTTTAATTTAGCATCAAAATGGATACCTATGATGCCCTTTCGGGGAAGAGGTGTATAATGACAGTGTGATTAGATTAAGTTGGGAAACAAAATCTTCTAGGTCCTAAAATGGTCCATGAAATGGTAGAAAAGTTTAATAGCATTTATTTTCATATCAAGGATTCCCATAGTCGATAGAAGAGCTTTGTTGAAAATCATTGATGAGACCTAGAGTTTGATGTTGGAGACATGGTATTTATCCACATATATCCATGGAAGAAATTGATGATATTTGGGAGAAGGGAAAGCATATTCCAGGGTATATAGACCATTTTGAGATCCTAGATCACATTTGAGTGGTGGGAAATCAACTAGCACCCCAACCCAAACTATATCAAGAACATGATGTATTCCATGTATCCATATTGAGAAAGTACATACGAGACCCCTCCCATGTACTCAATCTAGAGGTGATACCATTGGAGAATGGCCTTTTCTATGGGGAGAAGCTAGTGAAGATCTTAAACTATAGAGAAAAAGTTCTATGATATAAGACAATTCCCCCAGTCAAAGTGTTGTGGAGAAAATAAAGAATTGTAGAAGAAATGTCGGAACCATAAGATGCTATGAAGTACATTAATCCTCATCTTTTTATTGTGGGGAGAGAAAATATGAAGGGAATTTTTTTAAGTGGGTAATATTTTATCGACCCAAACTATTATAAATAAAATCATACTTTCATTTTTCTTAGATGACATAATATATAAAATGGTTATAAAAAACACATAAATTTGTTTTGTCTTAGTATTCCCATTGTATTTGAAAGATCATTATTTATCATTTCCATTTATAGTGTATCCATTGAATAGTGATCAACTAATTAGTATAAATATAAGGTTTTGAAAAATCTAATTGTCATAGTCAAATGAAGTGATAACCACAACTAGTTGGATCACACCCTATGAATCCCATTTATCCGAGATTTTGAGGGAGGTTTAATTTATATTATTTTCACTTTACCAAGTATAATATGAGTTCAAACAACTTAATTATGATAAAAATTGTTTACAGGAGAAGTTCAAGCACATCAAGATCACAACCCAAACCATGTTCACCGATCCACCCCATGAATGTCCCACCATCACGAAACTTACATATAGGAAATTTATTGGTGTATTAATGGGATATATAACAACACCCTAGAAATATAAGTATGTATATAATTTTCTATAGAGTAATGAATATTTTTCCATCCTATTATTATAACTTTATAAATAATTTCAATTCTGATTCCATAAAACAGAAATAGTATTTTTGGTTAATATTCAAATTCAATTAAGAAATATATTTTGTTGAATTTAAGGATATTAAAAATTTAGAATATTTTTATAAAATATTATTATTATTATTATTTATATTTAATATAGATGATCATATAATTTTTTTGAAGTCAAATTTTATTTTCAGAAGCGTTCATGGTAAATGTAACTGTAAAAAACCAGTCATTTTTAAAAAATGCTTGTTTTTATTTTTAAAAATGAAAATTAAAATATATAGAAAATTATTTAGATAAAATGAATATAATTTTTGGTATTAGGACATCAAAATTATTCAACATGGAATTTTTCATAATTTTCTGAGACAGTCAAATTTTTGGGTAAAAATTAAATACAACATAAATATATGTTTTGTTTTATGACATAAAATTGACCAAAAGATGATCTAATAAGTAGTATAAATGGAATAAAATATGAAATATACGTTTAAAATTTAAAATAATTTGATATGAAGTTTTTTTATTTATTTTTTAAATCCATTATTAATCCTCCAAGACTTATGAAATATTTTATGATTTTATAATCACTTATTTTAGAGTGTGACTCCACTCCACATCCCTAAGTGTAATATTTTAATAAGTTAAAACATTTCCTTATGAAATAATAAAAACCAATTCCATTTTTGTAGAAACCATGGGAAAAAACCATGGTATGTTTTGTGGTTTTGGATATTTTATTATATAGAAGCGAAAACTAAAATAAGAAATAATTCTCCTTATTTTCCAATATAAACCCACCCAAGAACCGATTAATCTTCACTAAAACTAGATGGAGAACATACACACTCTTCCCCCTACTCTATATAGTCTTCCCAAGGGGCCACAAGCTTTCAAAAATCCCCTCCCAAACCATTGGATTCACACACTAAAGAAAGGGATCTTCCACTCTCCTCTTTTGTCAAGAGCTCCTTTTTATGTTATGTCATTTAATTTCTGTTTTCATATTTTGGGATATGAAATTATATATCCACCTTAATTCCCATTTTATCTACAAATTTTTATTTCCACCCTTCACTCTAATTTTTCCTCCTATGAACCCTTATGTACATCTGTTACCATGCCAAAATTTGTAAGGGGTTTTCCTTTCTCTTTTTTATTAATGTTTTCCATTTTCATATGCTTCATATTTAAAATTACTCATGTTGGTACAAGTATTTACATGACCATATTACTTTTAATATCATTTATAAATGATGAGAGACTCATTTATCTCTTATCAACCCATTTTATGAATTTTTATGGGACACAGCTATGCTGTTGAAATGTTACTGCATTTTTTCATTCCAAAATTGTTCTATTGTGAATAAAATAACTATTTATTATCAATGGTATTGAAATTTATGCACATATAATTTTTATTGAGTAATTACATGTATTTATTCCACATTCCTTGATCATGGAATAAACTATTATGATGAATGAATCGATGTAATATGATCTATGTGATACACTTAAGCATAATAATGAAATGGTTATGATGGGTGCACCATGACAATACACCAATACATTGGGTAATGTTTATTATCATTATACTTCATGTTGGGATAAGTATGTACTTGATTCCTTTATGGATATTTTTAAACCATATAGAATAGGCATTTTATCTATGACCTATGTTCATGATTCATTGTTTTATGTTGCTTCCACATGTTCCTTGTTATGATTACCAAGAGATATCATTCCTTCATTCATGTTCCTTTTATTCCTCTTTGATATGCCTATTTTTTAAAATGTATCACTTTTTTTCTATTTATTACCTTTGGAGATTTATATATCACCACTTTATTATGTATGTCCCTAAGTTATTCCATGTATTTTTAAGTTTGTTGGAATATTAAGATCATTTCAATTAAGTGTTCAATAATGTTTTGTATAAATTATTTTAAGATGTCATGTTATTTTCTTAATTCCCAAAGAAATTTGACTTATAAATATTTTGGGTTTTATTAAGAGAAATTTTTTGTAATAAGTGAATTATTAAAGTGAAATAAATAGCATGTTTTTTATAAAAATAGCGTTCACTCAAGAATTAAGATGGATCCTTATGAAGACCATTATGAAAATATGTTTATAAATCCAATATATTAGAATGATGTTGTAGAAATAAAGTTTTTGGATCCTAATATAGATGATGAAATATAAGATAAGGAAAGAATCATTTAATAACATTTGTTGGTAGAAAAAATTAATATATAATTATCAGATCTATAATTTTAAGTTTGTGAGAAGGTGTTTCTTTGAATTTATTCATGGAAGAAAAAAGGGAAAACTAAGTCTTAGGTATATCAATCCCTTTGAAATTATTGATCATATCAAGACTGTAGCTTATCTATTAGTGATTTAACTGAACCTATCTTAGGTTTCAGATGTGCTCCATGTATCTCTATTGAGGAAGTATATATCTTATCTATCACATTAATTGAACTCAGAGGTCATACCACTAGAGTATGATTTTTATTATAAAAATTAAATTGTGTAGATTCTAGATCATACTCAGAAAGTTATACAAAAACAAACCACTCACATGTTTCATTTTTTGTGGTTAAACCACCAACTTAAAGAACCTGTGTAGGAATATGAGGATATAATAGTGTAGGATTATTTGTAGTTATTGGTACCAAAGGGATGAATCTTGAGGGAGAAATTCATTTTAATTGGGGTAGAATGTAAGATCCCAAGATTTTGTGAATTTGTTTATCAAAATAAATTTAAAATTTTCAGTATTTATCAATACACACAATAATAAGATTATAATTAATCAAATGCATCACCGAGTTTAGATTTCATTACATATAACACCAAGTTTCATAAAAAAATGACATACTATTAAAATATAATTATTTAATTTTATAGTTATCATCTAGCCATTGGAACGACGAGTTTAAATTGGATTTACTAAATTTTGAAAATATTTGGTTTACACCTATATATGATATAACATTAGTGTTGACCAATTAATTATAAATGAAAAAACCATTTGAAAACAAAAGAAATATTTTTTTTGAAAAACTATTTTTATGTGTACAAGCACGTTGTACCTCAATAAAATAAAAAATTCATTTTTTAAATTAAATTAATGAAAATTATATGTAATATATTTAATAAAATGTTTAAAATTAATATTATGAGTTTCCTAGATAGATGATAATAATAAAACTCATTATATACAAAAAACTGTATTTCTTCTAAAAACTGGTTTTGTCAATTTTCCCCACTTATTTTATTTTTTTTAATTTCAGGAAACTTATTTAAAAATATAAAATTTAATTTTCAAATAATAATTTCTTAATTATATTAGGTTTATTTTTGGAAAATTTCTTCAAAAGATAAATTTTTCTGTAAATAGTGAATAAAACATTCCAAAAAATCCAGAACCTAGTTAAAACCGAAACTGGGAATGAAGTAATAAATGAATAAAATAACATCAACCATTATAAGAGGGTTTTAAAAATATGGGAGTGATACACTACTTCTCTATTTACCTCCAATAATGATACACAATACTCAAGGATCCTAAAGGACCTCATCATGATTATCTCCATGGTCGACCCCTTTGACAAAGCATCCCCTACATGACTAGCCTCTCTATTAAAATGTGAAATAAATAGATGAAAATTATTGAAATTGTGAAGGAAATACATTTAATTAGGGAGTATTTTCCTTGGGAAATTCTTGATTCTTACCTTCATTGCTTTAACATTTAATTCTAATTCATATTCAATCTAATGTGTAGTCTAGTTATGTTGGAAAACATATTTAACCACATAAATAATTTTACAAAATTTCAGCTTCATATTAAATACAAATTACAATGTAATGTTAACAAACCATTTAAAAAACCATGGGGAGTATAGAAAATAACTTCACAACATAACCGTCAAGGAATATGAGACTCTTCTTCATCGACATTTACCATAATCCATGACAATATTGGGGGAATCTAATATATAGATTTGATGACAACGATATTATACGGTCAGAATGTAACTTCTAGTCCTTTGAGAAGTTATAGATAAGTTATATTGTTTACAACATCCCTATCTAAACTTTGGATGTAATGTGAACCTCCCAATGATTTTCGATTATCCCTGCATTCCCATTACTATAAGGCTTCCCAATGAGGGAGCCTCATTCCAGGAAGAAGTAGCTCCAGATCTTGAACCTAACCTATAAAGAAATAAGGTGGATGCTGTTATAATGACTCATTAAGTCCACAATGGTCAATTTTTTTCTTCATAGTGGGACATCCATGATGTCATTAAGATTCATTTCCATCCAAAAAGCGTCCTAGTAACTGAGTTTAGAATGTTTTCTAACGAAAAACTTTTTGTTCCACATTATACTATTAAAATAGTGTTGAATTGGTTTTCATAAAAATGATGAAAGATAATATTGATAGTCATTCAATAATCTATTCTAAACCATATTGGTAAAATATCCCTAGAAGTATCATTAGAGGCCATAATTTTCTAAGTGAAATTTTAAATGAGACTATCATTGAAGATCCTAAGATCATTCATGCCAAGGCCCCCTATATAAATGGGCTTGACACATTCTTTTCAAGTGAAAGTGAGAATATTATTATCATATATTGACCCAGTATATGTAAATTTCATTATCATGCATTGTATTTCTTTAAGAAGACTTCTTAGCCACCTAAAAAGAGATTAGGAGTTAAAAAGATTGGATTTGATCACCAAGATAACATGACCCTCCCTTCCCTCTTGAGACATGGATTTTACTATCCATTTTTAAAATTTATTGATGATACCAGAGTTCATTCATATAAGATATTTTCTCTTTAACTTTCTCCAAAATAAGGGAACACTGAGATAATTAAAGGGAATATTTCCCCTATTTAATCCTAGTTTCCTAGTGATCTGATTTTGTTTTTGAACAAAAATTCCCACAAAGAATATAATCAAAGACATATTCTAACTAATGGACTGGCCAACAACCTCTTCATAACGTGAAATGAGGGATTTATTATTAGATATAGCTCCAATTTTATATTTTCCCAAAATTATAATATTATTGAAATTCAGAATATGTGATGGATTGAAGTCGCTCCTTCATACTTTGAGTTGCTTATAGATACTAAGATGTACAATTTCACTGATAAATAAGCTAATACATTCTTTATAAATATAAAATAGGATCCATATGAGTGGTTATCATTATCTAACACCCCTTTTTTATTGAAATAAATCTATGGGGACCCATTAACTAGGATGACCAACCATGTGGATGTGAGAATAGTGTTAATGAGATTGATAAAATGACATGAAAATCAATACCTCCTTAAAATGGTGAAGAGGAAACTCAATTGGGGGGGGGGGGTGTAAAATACCTTGGCAATATCAACATTAAAAAATTCCCTTTCTTTTTAATTATAATAATTAGGTTGGTGATTTCTAAGGTTTTAAATAAGAAACTCTGAATATTTCTTCTTAGTACAAACCCAAACTAATTTGAGGTAATGTGATATTTAATTAGTCATATTATCCTAGTCATGGTGATTTTTTAATTAGGTGTCATTTTACCCAAAAGAAAACATTCTAAATTCATTAATTTAAATGAAATAATTCTTCTTGGGTATCAAGAAAATGAAATTTGAAATGATAACGTATAGAATTGAAGCATGAAAGAATAATTATACAAATGTATTAGTCTGATTTTCCTTTATAATATCCCAATTGATCATATTTTTTTTGGTGAATCCAACTTGTACAGTGGTGCATTCCATATTAAGGGAGAAGATATCTTCCTTGACTCCACCTTTTATACGTTCCATGATGAAAGCATGATTTTTATGGTTCTCAATATATGGAGATATGTTATTAACCATCATTTCTATATTATCCATCCCATCATCAACATACCACCCATGAAATTCATCAAACACTTCTTTTGAGGATCTCTCCCCATAGGTGTACAAGAATTCATTTATTCTTATGATATTTTCCATTGCATTAACTATTTTTTCCTTATGCAATCTATAGAAAAACATTGAGTTCCTCCCTCTATCATGTAGTCATTTCACATTTAGTTGGTTCTTTTCTTCCTTTTATTTGATATGTAAAAGATCATCCATATTGTATTGTTATTGAATTTTATCCATAGAGGGAGTTCCTTGGTGATTATTCCTCGTATAGATGCATGGAAGTTACTCCCCAGTTTCCTTGATGTCCAAATAAATCATGGAGAAAAATTCCTTACTCTATTCCCTCAAATGTTATTTGGTGCACTTCAATTTTTCAATTTGTTTCTAGCATGTTTATGGAAATGGGTTCTATCTTCCAAGGCTCTGAGATAATTTACTTGCATCTAGGGATAACAACACATCCATTGTTTAAACGAAAGTGAAGAGGGGCTGACTGAACCAAATGGGAAATCTCAACAATAAGGTGGCTATGATCTGAGTGATATCTAGGGATAGTGTGTCTAGAGACACCATTAGATTCACTTCTATCATCCATTTATAAAAATAATATATGAATTATAATCACCTTTCTTCCATGCAAAGTATAATGACTCCACTATAAATCATCCCCAAAAATTGCAACCTTAGTAATATTTCTCCTTTCATTATAGGTGGAGAATTTGAGATTTGAAATCCTACTAACGTTAAATTCAATTAAATCCTTTGGTGTTAAGATGGTGTTTAGGTCTCCCATAATCACCCATTTTTTATTCACATTCTCATATAAAACCTCAATTTTCCTCTATAGATCTATTCTCTTAATATATGATGTTTATGGATACCTAAAAGAGATATATACAGTACAGAATTGATTGCTAAAGGAGACATAAATACTCTGAGCTTGCTTCTTTTATAAAACAATATGAATACTCCAAAGTTGAAATACCTATAAGTGATCCATGTTAATATCATGAATATTATAATTTACAGAACATTATCCAAGTGATTCTAATTTAAAATGTTTATAGTTTCCAAACATCATTTCAGGTTCGTCCACTCTAACTAGAATGTATTAATTGGCTATGATAAAATGACTAAGCAAATTGAATGTTAGGTGGTTCCCTATCCATTGGAAACTCTAATAGAATAATTTAATTTTTTGAGGTCCTTTCCTTTTGATGTGGGCCATCCTTGTTGTTCTATATTCAAATGGCCTTTACCCTTTATCCCTCTCCATTTTTCTTCACATATTTTGGAGTTCTTTCTCTTCTTGTTTCTTCCATGCTCTATGATTTATCAATATCATTATGGATATTATTTTACTATAATTTATCCTTAATGCATCCATATGATTAATATTGTTAAGTGGGATTTACTGTCTCCACATCCTCAACCCAAGAAAACCAACTCAAATGAGAGAACATCTTACCAGACTGTAACCGAAAAATAGACTATCCCATAAAATATTGTTTCCTAGAAGCCTTAGAGGAAGGAACCTATGTGAAGGATACTTTTATATCCTCCCATATGTACAGATCAACGTTGTTACCATTATTCCCAGCATTGGAGATCTTAACCATTGAGTGAAGCTCAGGATCTATATCACTAGATGTGGCATTATCAGCAACAAAGTCACCATAATGTATTTATTCCTCTTTCATCATCATGTGACTCCCTTTATTCTCCCAAAAAACAAGATGATTAAGTATATTGAGAAATTTAATGTCTTTATCTATTGAGTCTCCCTATTTTATCTTTTTTGATCCTTCAAAATTTGTGGGTGTACGATAGGTTCCTACAACATTAGTTTCTTCTATCACTCCTCCAACAACCACCACATGATTTGAGTACTGATCTGTCTCTACCACTACTATGAGGTCACCTTCTTTTCCAACAAGAAAATAGTACTCTTGCAGGTTTTCTAGTGTTCAATTTTAGGTGGAAACCGACATAATATCCTTCATTTTAAACATCTCAATGACCTCCATATCATTGGTGTTATGGAGGGTTTGAGTTTCCATAATAGTTATGGATTCATGCAATTTTATATTATAATGAATGTTAGTAGATTTTCCCTTCAAATCATTCATAATTTTTCCAACATCAATAATATTAGTGCATTGGATTTAATTATTATCCAAGTCATTCACACGACCAAACATGGATTGAATTTTCTTAGATTTCCCACAGATTTGTACCATATTCATGATCACTAACTTTTTAGCCCTATCCTTTCCAACATCACTGAAGTAAGATCTCCCAACATCCATTATACCAATTGTTTTAGGAGGAAATATTTTACACTTTCCTTTCATCCTTATAAATTTAGTTTCATCATGCCATTTCAATATATAATCCTTTCATTCTTTATCTTTATTCCATTTAGAGGACGGGTACCCTTTGAATTTATAGTTCATTAATAACTTGGAAATCCATTTAAATTGAATTTTAAGATTGACAAAATATTCTATTATTATGAGAAATACCTCCTCCATGAGGGTGTTATGAATATCAAACTCCATTAACATTTTCCCATATTTCCCAAATCGTAGATTTTCCATCTGTCTATCCATTCTTATGGGGTTCCCAACATCAGACGCTTTGTCCCATAGAATTCTTGGATTCTAATACAAACAATTCCGCCTAAAATTTCATATTATTACTTCTGTAGATGTGTTCTTGAAATATTCAAGATCATAATTCCTATCCCATCCCCAGATACATAGAAATACAAGTTTTGAGAGGATTGACCCCAATCACCTGGCTCTACGATTGTTGTTATCAAATGGTAACACAACGTGGTAAATATCCTTCCCTATTTATATCATGTTAATATCAAAAAACCCATATATTTATATATTACTTATAGACCTCATACATTCAAGGATATATAATGAACCAATTTGTTTCTTTTTTCATCTGAAAATGTGGATACACCATTTTATTTTCAAAATTTACCAGTGTTCTACTCACCTCAGTAAAAAAAGGCCACCCCTCTCCTCTCATTTTCAAACTTTAGAAACACCATTTTTCAAACAAAACCTAAAAAAATATCTTCCTCAATTGAGTCCTTTCATATATGAATTCTTTGTTTTTTCAAAAGTCTAACCTTATAATCCTTTTGGTGCAAAACAAAAGATGTTTTCTAATAAAGAGGTATCATTCCTAACAGAGAATTTTATTTTGATTTTTCCGAAACCACCTTAAATTATTTTAAAACCATGATAATATAATAAAATAATTATATTACATATATTTAGATTTTATTATTCTAATTTAATAACCTAAATCACGATCCTCTTCTTAAAAATGGGATATGAAATCATTATTCATGTGTATGGATGATTACCTCTTTATGAACTGATGTTATTAATTTTTCATTGCGACCCCTAAAAGATGAATATAATGATGGATTTTATGTTTATATATGATATTTATGATATTATATTACTCTTTTAATTATAATAACACATCTAAATTCTTACCTCCACACCCATTGGTAATAAAATTACATATCCTATGAGTATGGCAGACTACCACCTCACGAATCTGTGCGATGTGTTTCTCATTTCATATTTTCTTGAATTATAATTAGTATTGATTTAATAAATATATATGATATTTTTAATAAAAGTATTCTTCTAGAATATTTATATCACATATACCCCTTTACTTACTATTCTATTTGGGATACAATAACGTCATTCTTGTGTATCACATACTACCAACTCACAAAGTGATGTCACTCATTTTCACTAACATGTATAATGTAAGGAAATTAATTTAAATTAAATAAATATATGTGATATATATGAAAGAAAAATGATTATTTAATGGTAATTTATTATTTTACTTTCATTCATGTCATCCTCCAAAAAAATAGAAGCATCGTTTTGGCGTATGTAGGGCCCACTGTCTCCAAGAAGGGTGTATTTAGTTTTCTATGTCTAACATTTATGGATTAATATAACTACATATATAATGAATATTTATGAAATTTATTTCATATTTAATATTATGAAGATTATGCAATCGTGATTAAATTGATAGGACCAAACATAATATATCAAAACAAACATGAAAAACAATGTAGTTATTATCTGAAATGTGATTTTAATAAAAAATTGTTAACAAATGGGTAATAAATGGTCATATGTAAACCAGATCTGCTATGATATATATAATTATTATTCTAAAATAGATTTATAGTAAACGTATTCTTATTTTAGAGGTTTTATGAATATATACGAATGATGTTAAGACGTAAGGTAAGGGATTTCCCTCTCGCTTTAATTATTTAGAAGACACATTCCATATTCACCACATGTTTATTTTCTGTGGTGTTTATGATACCCAATAATTAATTATATTATTATTATCATGAAAATAATGGGTATTTACATATCCATATTATGATCTCTCTTTTATGGGGATTAAAGATTTAAAGTTACCATACAGTAATGGTTTTTTTCTCAACTTGTCTTATTTGGGACATTATTTATGTTATAGACCTTCAATCTTTTACGAGGTGTATATAATTACCCATTGACAAGTAATATCAGGAATACAATTATTTTCATGATATATAAATGTTTTATTTTATGTTATTATTTCATGGGTCTCGTGGTGAAAATGTTACCAAATTATTAAAGATTTAATGTTATAATATAATCCTTTATTGAGATTGTTTATGATTATGCTTCCAATGATGAAGTATTATAATCCATATCTCAGTAAACTCATTAATTTTATTCCAAAATTTTTATGTCACGAGAATACATGTAATCCCTGTATTTTAATCTCTTTTTATACTAAATATTTAAAAATATAGTTTAATGGAAAGACATATTTATTTATCTCTATAATTAAAAAATCATTTTCATTAAAATATTTGTTTTCTAAACTTGTTTTAAAAAATATATTTGAAATCATAAAAATGATTTACTAAATATTATTATTATATATTTTTGATTTTTTAAGTAATTTTTTAAAAGTATTATTCTTTCCCCTTTTAAAATAAGTCATGGTTGGTTTTTATATAAAATTTAACTAGAATCATTGAATTAACATGTACGGAATATCCCACCATCATGACAGCTCAATGTTCTGAATCTTCCATTATAATATTCAAATTTTATTTGTGTTTTCTTTTATTTTAATTTTTTTAAAATTTTAAAGGCTATTTTTCGCATGAAATATTCCTAGTGTTTTTTATTTCAAAATAATTATCCATCTAAGTTGACATCAATTGATTTTATTTTTCTTTTTTGGGTGGTTTGATATAAGGATTCCATTCATCCACTTTCAATAAATAGTGTATTTTTATGATGAAAGGATGTTTATGTTACCTATATCTTTTCCATGAGTTATGTTATGATGAAATATTGAAATGATAGTGAAACCCATTTCTTTCCCATGTGTTATGCCATGATGAAATTATTTGTGAAATCCATTTCCATTCCTAGGTTTTGATATTATGAATATTTTATAATCTTATGGCAGACTAATGTATGGATTATGTGATGGGTTGGACCTATATATCCCTTTATTGAATTGGGTAATGAATAATGTTTTACAAGCTACAAGGGTACATAAGAGGTTATCCCAATATTGAAAGAGTGTACACAGGTGGTTATCCCAAGCTCAGAAGAGGGTACACAGGAGGTTATCTCAATCACAAATGAGGTTAAAATAGAGGTTATACCATTCCCCAAGTAGGTACATTTATAGTTATATGAAGCGTAACATGATATATATGTATTGGCGGGTTGCCTTGAAAGAATATTTTTTATGATTATATATATTCCAAAAATATAAGTCTTATTACAATTTTATTCCCTCATAGCTCATGTTATTTGATCTCATTGTGATTAATTTATTATGATGTAATTTGTTTTTCATGAATCACATTAATGATATATGATATTTAGGGTATGGTTTTCAAATATTGTTCTCATGTTCCCATGCCCATTTGCTCATGTTATAATGACATCTACCTTATTTACCCTTAATAAAAATTTAATCTCACCCTTTATTAAGTTTCATTTACCCAGGTCATGAATAAGGGTTTTAATTATGTTATATCTATGAAGAATACAATATGGTTTGGTGTTTATGAGAGACATTGAAGATCATTCATGAATTAAGAAGATAGTTAATATAGCATCCAAAGACACTAAACATATATAGTCCACATGGGTGTATTTGTGAAATGTATTGAATATTCATTTAAACAGATATGATGAATATGTATGAGAATTATTGGAATCCATAATTTGATACACCATTATAAAAAAACATGGTCCATAGTAATATGTATTTTTCAAGAGATTTAATATTGAGATAAGAAAGAGATACCATGTTTCCCTGTTTAGTTTAATGAACATTAAGATTATGTTTCAAAGATATAAATATTTTAATCAACTATTTCAGGAACATTTTCATATACAAAAAATTTATAAACATCATATATAATTATTCTCTATATTTATATTATTTAGTTTTTATCTATTTTTCAAAATCATTTGTGACTAATCATGATGATTTTGAACTTGTTTTGTATTACAGTTGTTTTTATCATTATTATCACACCTTTCACCATTAATAGATCATAAATGGTATAATAATTTATATTTTATTATTAATTTTATTTTTATAATTTCATTCTTTGGGATTTTTGTTATAATCCTTAAAGATGATATTAGATAATTAGTATGTTTTAGTGATTTTAATGAATTAATACTGGTATCATGATTAATGAGTTTTATATTAATTGTAACATTCAAGAACCAAAATTCAAGAAATTTTTATTTCATTATTTCATATATTATCACTATTTTCCAAAATTTATGAATAATATTTTTTATATCATATTTATGTAGGTCATTCAACATATTCTAGTATATGTATTTCCTAATTAATGGATAATTATGATTATGATACAATATTCTTTTAAGAATAATATCAATATTATAGAGTAATAATGTTCTAGTTTTAATAATTTTATCATATTTAATTATAATTTAATATATTTCAATAAATAATAAAGAAACTAGATGAAAATCATGATACTTTTTTGAGGTGGCACTGAACACGATTCATGGTAAATGATTTTATTTCTCAATGAATGAGGGGTAAAGAAGGGGGGTTGTAATTTTTATCATACTAATAATAAATATATCATAAATGTCACATTTATAACTCAATATCAATTTTAAAATCAATGAATATATGTGGTGGTGTAAAAATAAAAGTCTTCTATGTAACAACTGGAACCCGATGAAAAAACATACCCCACCTTAATATGCCCGTTAGGTCCTGGCCTTCCAGGTACCTCTAGTTTCCCCGCATACATTTGGTCCGCACCCTATGTCCCACTTATATGCCCAAATGGGTTATATTCCTAATGAAATTTTTTGGGAGAACTTTTTGTATGAAGATTGTATTTATTGTCAACAATTATCAATACTGGTCAAAATGAAGAAGAAGATGAAGAAGGACTAAAACGTTATTGGAGATTGGATGAAGTGAGGTTTCCTGGATAATTGTTATGAAATCATAGCATTGGATGTCATACTTGAGAAATTCTATAAGAAGATCAATTCAGATGATTGATTCATGGATCCTTAGTTCGAAGAACCATTGTAAAAGGTGACACATTGTTTACAACAATGAATAATGGTGAGGTATCGTCCATATAAAGATGATTACAAAAGAAAGATAATTTGAAGAAGACTATGCAACTCTTCATGATTGCATGAGAACCATGAAAGATCTTACTTGAAGAAAAGAATTATATTTTTTTGAATGAAGTAGAGAATGATGGTTGAAGAAGAAGAGAGTGTGGAAGGGCTTGGCATTCTAAGAAGGTCATGAATTACACATTTCCTTGAAATTAGATGATTTTTGCAGTATTCTTAAAGTTCCCAATACATGTATCAAGGGTGATACATTGTCTCCAACATTGAAGGTATTTTAAGAAGTTTCAATCCTACACTTTTTGATGAAGAGATATGATTGGAGTTCTTTGGAATTAACACTCCAAAAGGAATTGAGGATTTGAAGTGAGGATGCAGAAGTGCATTGGAATTTATATTCCAAAAATAATTGACTCAACTATGAAGATGCTTTGATGATTTGTATTTCACCAATAACATAAGTTTATAGAACTTGTGATGCATGCCTTATGAAGAGTAAAGAGAGTAAAGAAATGATTTTGGAAATGGAAAGAAAGTGGTTCCCAAGTCAAGAGTGGCGTGCAAGTATTGGTGTGAAAGTATTGGAATGCAAGTATTAGCGTGCAAGTGTAAGTGGCGAGAAAGTCATATTTGAATATTATTCCATCAAAATATGAAAAAGTAAATATAGTGGAGCGCAAGTTATGGATTGGCGTGCAAGTAAAAAAGGGGCTGTCTAGTAGAAGCAACACGCAAGCGTGACATGCAAGTATATGTGGTGTGAAAGTGTATGTTGTGCACAAGCCATATTTCAAAATCATCATATAAAAATATGAAAAAGGAATGAATTTTTCACAATAGGGGTTCAAGGGCATGCATGTGTGGGAACGACGCGCAAGTGCGGGAGTGACACACATGTGTTGGAGCGGCGCACAAGTGTTGGAGCAGCGCGCAAGTGCTTGAGTGGCATGCAAGAGTAGGCGTGAAAGTCACCAAAATGCCTATAAATAGATGAATAGAATGATCATTTTTCAAAGGCTCAACACTTAAGAGAAAATTAGAGCTCTGATCGCACAATTAGTGGAGGGTGCTCTAATCACGCAAGTAGCAGAAGGGCTGTGTGCAAGCTAAAGTGGTGCGCAAGATGTGGTTTATTTTTAAGGCGCACAAGTAGGGTGTCATGCAAGTTTTGTCGTGCAAGTTTTGGAATGCACGTTTCCAGAGGCACGCAATCTATGAGGTGTTTTCAAGAAGTGGAATGTGCATAAGTCAAAGGTGGAATGCATGTTGTGAGATGTGCTCAATGGTGGCACTCAAGGAGTGAGTAGGTTTGCAAGAAGGTGGCGCGCAAGCAGTGAGGCACACAATCAGGTGGCGTGCAAGTAGGGAGGCATGCAAGCAGGGTGGCGCACAAGTAAGGATTGGCACACAAGATGTGGGGTTTTCTAGAAGTTCTTACCATTTTCTATTCAACTGTGATGATTCTTAGTTGATCTTTATTTCATTGTTTTTACAATCAAAAAGAGAACTTCTGATTCTAGAAAGAAAAAGAAGAAGAAGAGCTCTGTGAAGATGTTTTTTGCACTGAGAGAACGTGTGAAGAGGAGTAGGTTTCAGTGCAGCCAGTATTGCATTGAAGGAGAAAAAGAAGAAGGAGAGTGTTCAGCTTATAGGGTTTGCTGCATAAAAAGAAGATAAGAATAAGAAGAACAACAAAGTATGCCCAATTAAATCCTACAATTATTTAGGGTAGTTTAATTCAGATGATGCTAAGTGAACCCATCTTCACTGCTTGAATAATCACATTGGTATATGTGATTCTAGCCAAAAAGAGAGAAGAAGTTTTAGTGCAGTTGGTTATTTCACTAAGATGAAGAAAGAAGAATCCTAGTGTAGTTGGTGTTACACTAGAAAATAAGAGAAGGTAAAAAGGAAGAATTGTTTTCCTATTGCATTGAAAGTAATCAAGTGAAGAGCATTAAAGAAGACCAAGAGCAGAACCTGCCTTTTGAAGAAGAAAAAATATTGTCTCCTTAGGTAGTATAAAGAACCAGCTAGATGCTGCAAGTTGGGCTAGGTCATCACCCGTCCAGGGAAGAGGATTGTTTCCCACCCCCGCTAAAGTGTAGGGACTCACAGTGGATAGAGGATTGTTTTCCTAGGCACTCCACTATAATTTCATATGAGAGCATAGTGGAGAATCCATGCACTAGTCATATCCATGCATGGAAAGGACGTAGATTCTCTTATAGTGTGGTGAACCATGTAAAAATATCATGTGCATATTTTTATTGCTTTCTATTATTGTATGTGACATGGAAAAGAGAATAAGAGAATCAAGATCCTAACAGGTCAAGAGGTACAAGGATAAAAGTTGTAATTAGTTTAAAAAGTCTCCAACACTGATTCACACCCCCTCTCAGTGTTAGGTATATCCCAAACTGGTCCTCTCAATTGTTACCAGAGGGAAAGGTTCACCTCTGTTGGATTCTCTACAGTGAAGTTATTTTCTTTTGAAGACCTAAGTTTCTTTCCTGTGTTATCATTAAAGTGCAGTTTTAGCGAGGATTATATTATCTCTGAGCATAAGACTATATCTACCAAGATCATGATGAATAAGAAAAAGAAGGAGATGAGAAAGTTGAAGAAGAAGTCCCTCCTATCTAAAGAAGAGGATGCATTTGGTTCTCTATATCTGGATGACATTGAAGACACACCAAACTTGGAAAGTAATAAGAAGGTGGATCAAGCTCCCACTAAGAACATGGATAACCTTCCCACCTTAAATGATCAAGAGATATGTGTTAGTACATTTAAAAAGTCTTCTCATGATGAAGATGCTTACACAAGTGGTGATGATAAATCTACAACATCTCAAGAAATATCAGTTGATAGATTAAGAATGATTCTGTATGGTATTCCTGAATAATGTAAATCCCTAGTTTGTGGAGTATTTCAATACATGCAGGAAAATATCACTCAGCTGGAAGAAGAAACTGATATTTTGGAGAAATGATTACAAGAAAAAATTGTTTAATGTCTACAGCTCTCTAGACAGGTTGGAGCCTTTGAATCAACAAAGAGGGAGTTTGAAGTAAGTTCTTTAAAGTGGCTCAAAGATCTTGAATAGAATGAAGGAGTCAACAAGTGTCTAGAAAAGAAGATCCATTCAGTTGAAGATGAGCTGAAAATGAGCAATAATGTCAAGAAGGTATATTTGGAAGAAAACTCCAAAAAGATCAAAGAACATGACACTTTGTTACAAAACAACGTAAAGATGCATGAAGATGAAGTTGAAAGATTTAAGAAGTCTTGTGAAGAGAAGATGACAATTGTTGAACATCATGAAGTCCACCTCAATTTGAGATGTCTAGAATTGGAATCTAAGTTGATCAATATTGAGAAGACACATATTGAGTCTCCCCAAAATAAGGAAACAATTAATACAAATACTCAATGCTTACTGGAGGATTCTACTATCAAGATACCTCCAACGTGTGATAAAAAGATCATGGCTTCACTCATTGATCTATCACAAGAATCTGAGAATGTAAAGGTACCATCTATACCAACTTGTACTAATGTATCTAAAATTGTGTCTACAAAAATTGTAGGTTGGGCAAAAAATTATAAACAATTATGGATGAAGAATAATTAAAATAAACCTACCACCAATGATATGGTGGATATGGGAAAGAGTGTGGAAGATAGCTCCCCACAAAAGTCACAAAAATTTAAGAAAAATATTTAGTAAAATTATAAGGAAGATGGAAAGAAGTTATGGTTTGTTGGTCAATGTTGGCACTGCAATAGATTTGGGAATTGTGCACTGGATTGTTAGTAAAATCCCTTAAATGTAAAATCACAGAGAAAACCCATCTCAAGGGGGAGAAATCTAGAGAATAAGGAGAAATATCCACAGATCCAGAAGCATCTGTCTACTGCAAACAGATTTGGAATTTTAGATAACATCTGTGATGTATGAAATGTGAGTTCTCATATGAATGGTACATGTTTTGTTCAACAGGTACCCAAAAATGACAAGAAAACAAGACCACAAAATCTGGGTAAGAATGAAGAAGCATACTTGGGAAGAAATCAAATGAATAATGTGAAAAAAAATTCTCCCACAAAGATTTCAAGAAGAAATATGAGAAGGCCATTGATTATAAATCCTTGAAAGTGAAGGGTGGTGCATCCAAAAGAACTAATAATAATGAAGTCACTCAGAAGAATCCATGGAGAAGATCCAATCTTGATTCCTTAGTCCCTAATGATATTTTGGTGGTGTGGCCAAAACATTTGGAAGGAATGTGAAATATGTAAGATGAACAGGCTAAGACTTGTGGTGAATGAAAATAAAAGATTCTACAAAAAGAATAAGAAGTTATGTGTGTGAGGTGCAACAAGGCTGGTCATACTGTCAGAAATTTCATTGAATTTATTCCAGCCCAACAAGAATTCATGAAGAGGATGAAAGTGTAACCTGGAGATTCTAGTTCATGGAAAGCACTTGAAAAAATAATATTCACACACAATGAGATAGAAGAATTATTGAGATCCACACAGCCACATTAAAAATTAAAGATCAAATGTGAATGTTTGAGGAGTGGAGAAAATGGAGTATCTTGGTTGAGAAAATCATCTCAGCCTTCCTACTCACATTGAAGAAGCTTGGAAGATCCACCTTGTTCACTTAAATCTTTGAGTATTGTATTTTCTCTTATTATACATGTAATTGAAGGTAAGGAAAGCTCTCATGGGGATATATTAAGAATAAATGGCGAGAAGTGTTCCCTTGAGGAGGACATACATAAAGAAGCTTCCAAAGTCATTATCTCAATTAGTATCAACATCAGTTGTTATAAAACTCAATTAATCTGATGTTTTTTGAAGATCATGTCACTGGAAAAGTTATTTTATTTCAAAATATCTCACCCTTGGTTACTCAAAATAAAGATCATTCTACATAGGGATAACAACAAAGTTAATCAATGGCATAAAAATAATGAAAGTGCCCTAAGGCCACTTATCCCTCCAATTTCACTTGAATATTTTTGATCTATTTTTTGAAGTGAGTGTAGGAATTTCAGGTTGATTATTCATTATCACATATAATATATTTGGCCTAGAATAAAAGTGTAAAACCCTTGAAGACAAGTGTATGAGTTCTCATCTCATGAGGTGTCATATTCCGCGGGTAATGGACAACTTTGCTGTCGAAATCAAATCCTCTTGTTTTCTACACCGAGCATTACTCATGTAGAACTAGAGTGAAATGTTTGATGGAACATTCCTTAAGTAAGGAATGATACCCTCTCTACCATGTAATTTTTATTTCTTGTTAATAAGGGGGAGAGAAATGAAATAATGTCAAGGGGAGGGATAGAAGTAAAGGGGAGAGATAAGATTCTCATTCTGACATTGACTCATTCATTTGAAGATGCTTTAAGGTATTAACAAAAAAATACAAAGGAGTATATTATTGGAACCACTTTGTGTATTAAGTTTTTTTTTGTCATCAATAGTTTTCTATACTGGTCAAAATGAAGAAGAAGATAAAGAAGAACTAAAATGTTAGTGGAGATTGGCTGAAGTGAGTTTTCTTAGAGAATTGTTATGGAATTATAGCATTGGATGTCATAATTCCACAATTCTCTAAGAAGATCAATTTAGATGATTGATGCACTGATCCTTAGTTCTAAGAACCTGTTTTAAAGGTGACACATTGTTTACAACAATGAAGAATGATGAGGTATGATCCATCTAAGGATTGTTGCAGAAGAAATAGAATTTGAATAAGACCATGTAACACTTCATGATTACATGAGAACCATGCAAGATCTTACTTTAAGAAAAGAATCATTCGATTTGAATAAAGTAAAGAATGATGGTTGAAGAAGAAGAGAGAGTGTGGAAGGGATTGTCATTCTAAGAAGGTCATAAATTACACATTTCCTTGAAATTAGATGATTGTTACATTGCTCTTAAAGTTCCCAATACATGTATCAAGGGTGATACATTTTCTAAAACAGTGATGGTATTTGAAGAAGCTTCAAGAATACACTTTTGGATGAAGATATATTATTGTAGTTCTTTGGAATTAACAGTCCAAAAGGAATTTAGGATTTGAAGTGAGGATGAATAAGTACGTTGGAGTTCATATTCCAAAAAGAATGGACTCAACTATGACGATGCTTTGCTGATTTGTATTTCACAAATATCATTAGTTTAAAGAACTTGTGATGCAAGCCTTATGAAGATTAGAGAGATAAAGAAGTGATTTTGGAAAAGGAAAGGAAGTGCCGCACAAGTCAGGAGTGGAGGACAAGTATTGGAGTGCAAGTATTGGCACACAAGTGTCAGTGGAGCGCAAGTCATATTTCAAGATCATTCCATCAAAATATGAAAAAGGAAATAAAGTGGTGCACAAGTCAAAAAGTGGTACACAATTATAAGCAACGTGCAAGTGTGACACACAAGTATATGTGGAATGCAAGTGTATGTTGTGCACAAGTAATATTTCAAAATCATCATATAAAAATAAGACAAAGTAAAGAAAGAGTCGTGCTAGTGATGGAAGGGCACACACCTGTGGGAGTGACGCGCAAGTTGTGGAGTGGCACACAAGTGATGGAGTGGCGCACAAGTGCTTGAGTGGCATGAAAGTGTAGGCATGCAAGTAACCAAAATGCCTGTAAATAGACAACTAGCCTCCTAATTTTTTGAAGGCTCAACACTTAAGGGGAAATTCGATCTCTAATCGCTTAAGTACTGGAGGGTGCTCTGATCGCACAAGTAGTAGAAGGGCGGCACACAAGCTGAAGCGGTGTGAAAGCTGGGGGTTATTTATAAGGTGTGCAAGTAGGGTGTCACACAAGTTTTGTCGCGCAAGTTTTGGTGCAGAAGTTTTATCGTGCATGTTTCCAAAGGCGCGCAAGCCGGGAGGTGCTTTCAAGAAGTGTCCTGTGCATAAGTCCAAGGCGGTGCACAAGTTTTGAGATGTGATCAATGGTGGCACGTAAGTAGAGAGTAGGCGCACAAGCAGGTGGAACGCAAGCAGTGAGGTGCACAAGCTGGTGGTGCGTAAGTAGGGGGGCGTGCAAGGAGGGTAGCCCACATGTAAGGATTGGTGCACAAGCTGTGAGTTGTTCTATAAGTTCTTACAAGCTTCTGTTCAACTATGGTGATTCTAAGTTGATCTTGACTTCATTATTGTTATAATCACAAAGAGAACTTGTTATTATAGCAAGATGAAGAAGAAGAAGAGCTTTGTGCAGATGGTTTTTCACTGAGAGAGAACGTGTGAAGAAGAGTAGGTTTCAGTGTAGATGGTTTTTTATTGAAGGAGAAGAAGAAGAAAAAGTGTGTGCAGCTTACAGGATTTTCTACATAGAAATAAGGGAAGATGAAGAAGAATAGAGTATGCACAATTGAAGACTACAATTATTTAGGGCAGTTTAATTCAGATGATTCCAAGTGAGTTGATTTTACTACTTGAATAATCCAATTGGTATATGTGATTCTATCCAAGAAGAGAGAAGAAGTTCTAGTGCAGTTGGTTGTTGCACTAAGAATAAGAATGAAGAAGCCTAGTACAGTTGGTGTTGCGCTAGAAAATAAGGGAAGGTAAAAAGGAAGAATTACTTGCCTACTTCTTTTCAAGTAATCAAGTGAAGATCATTAACGAAGACCAAGAGCAGAACCTGCCTTTTGAAAAAGGAAAAAGACTATCTCCATAGGTAGTACAAACAACCAGCTAGACGCTGCAAGTTGGGTTATGTCAACACCAGTCCATGGAAGGGGATTGTTTCCCACCCCCTCTAAAGTGTAGGGACTCACACTGGCTAGAGGATTATTTTCCTAGCCACTCTACTTTAATTTCATATCACATCATAGTTGAGAATCCATGCACTGGTCATATCCATGCATGTAAAGGATGTAGCTACTCTTATTGATTCGTGAACCTTGTAAAAATATCATGTGTATATTTTTATTACTTTATATTATTTCATGCGACAGGTTAAAGAGAATAAGTGAATCAATATCCTAACAGGTCAAGAGGTATAGGGATAAAAGTTGCAATTGGTTTAAAAAGTCTACAACGTTGATTCACCCCCCTATAAGTGTTAGGTATATACCAAACCGGTCCTCTCAAAATTCCCCATAGGCCAAAACTTATTCTTTCCAATGTAATTTTTCCTCACTCACATACACTTTTGGATACTTCCTATAAGGTCACCCATCCTTATCATTACTCCTTGAAAATCACTCTTAACTGTGAAGTTGTTATTGGGTAGGCTCCCAAAAAAGAAAGGTGTACCTTGTTGACATTAATCATATAATTAAGTTATTTAACCCTTTATCATTCAAGGGTGTTACATTCAACACCCCCTTAAGAGAACAACATCCTCGTTGTCAGCCCTACATCTTAACCTAAGCAGTGGACCACACTTAAGGCTGGGTACCACCTCTAATACAAAATGTAACAATTAGTCCCTTGTGACAGCATATAAAACCCACCTTAATGTGGTCGTTGGGTCTTGACCTGCTAGGTACCACAAATGACACCCTATGGCCCACCAACATTCTTGAATGGGTCATCTGACTAATGAAATTCTCCACAGTCCAACACATGTCCTTTCCAGTGTGCTTGTCCTTACTCACATACACCCTAAGAAACTTACCAAAAGGTCAGTAATCCTGATCACAACTCCAGTCCAAACATTATTTTCTATGGATTTCTAATCTGGTAGGATCCTGAAAAGGAAGGTTCTCCTTGTTTACACTAGTCATATCATTTATTCATTTAATCTTTCATCATTTAGGGGAGTTATAGTCACTTCGTGGAGGAGGTAGTCTATGAAACACAAAAATGTGAGTTTATTTTTAATAATATAAATACGGAATGGTGGTTAATAGTTACTCACAATTCTTAATAACTTTATGTATAGAAAAAAACTATTTTATTATATAGGAATTATTAAATTAAATTAGGGACTGTAAGATATACTGGAAAAGGATTTTCAAAAAACAATGAGTACTCCAATTGAAATAATTTCATTTTCCATTAAAGACTCCTCAAATGTTGTGGTCCTAATATAGTGTAATATGACCAAAATATCATTTAAATTGAATAATAATATCAAGGAATTGAAAATGACAGTTTTTAATGAAGAAACCATTTTTTTAGGGTGGTCTTGGAGAGGTGGTGAGATGCCCCACTTTATGTTGTGAGAATTGAATTTGTGTAAAGATTTCAACATAATATTTCAAGAGAACATGTTTTAAATGTCAATACGAATAAATAAATTGAAAATAATAGATTTTAGGATGTAATAAGTTTTTTAATATGTCAAACATTCTTTTTCAAATATGTTTCAAACATGAATTTTTGTCTTTCACTATTATAATTTTCTCTTTTACTATGTTTGGAGATACCAACGTAACTAATTTTTACGAATGTAATTAATTTTAATTAATAAAAATAAAATTGAGGTTGTTTTATAATTTGAATGAAATTAATTAAAATATAAAATCCATTTTGTAAAATTAAATTACTGTGTTTAATAAAAATTAATTTTAACAGTAGTCTATGTAACATGTAAAATCACGTTTTTAGAAAAATGGTATTTTTTTACTCAAAATTTATATCTATGGTAAAATTGTAAAGTATTATGATTTTCATGATTTAAATTGGTTTATTATAAATATAAATAAATTCTATGTGGCATTAAAAGGAATATAAAACAAAATTTTTCTAAAACAATACTAAATTATTAGTAAAAAACAAAAATAGTTTTTATTAGAAAATATTACATAAGTTCTTGAAATGTTAATCATAAATTTTAATAATTAAAAATAGTATTTTTAAAATTTATTTTTTCCTATTAAATACATATTTGATCAGATTAATTTATTTGTATTTCATTTTAAATTTTTTTTATAACTATACATTTCAAATTTTGGTAAAAAACTATTTCAATTATTAACATAAAAATTCAATTATTTTAGAAAAATAAAAAATCTATTATAGTATATTTTTTTATTCTATATCAATATATTATTTTAATTTTTTAAAATTTAAATACAAAATCTTTTCAATATATCATTCATTTATGAAATACAATGGAGAAATATTTTATATAAGAAAAATCATTTTGTATTTTTTTCATTTAAAATTTCAAATGAGAAAAGTGAAAAAAGACATGTGATAAATTACTTAGTATAATGATAGTTACCTGATTATATTATCTTAATTTTTAGTTTCATATATTCTCATGTTCCCTATATAATATATACGATTTTAATAATATATTTTGGTAGTCGATGGTGGTGATTCCACTAGCATATATCTCATGGAAATTTTCTTGAGAATTAATTTCTCTCACATATGATTCAAATCATACTCTAATTATTTGATTTATGAAATTTTTTTGTCTACGAGAAAATTAGGTGAAGCTACTTTGACTCCTAGATTATATAGATGAACTTTTTAAGGGGTAATTCTTCTACCTCGTGCCTTTTGTTTCCTTTTTATTCATAGATTTTGTAGTATGGTTACATCCTTTTATAACCACTAATTTCATTGATATATTATTAAAATAAAAATTTCTTTTAAAATACAATAGTTTCATTTAAATTATTTTCTTCATTTAAGAAAATAAATTAAAATAATATTTATTTAATGAAAATACATATGAACTATTCGATCACTATAATTTATATAAGGTGATTCTTTTCAGTTTGAACAATGTATGTTTCAGAAATAATTGTTATATGACAAAAATTTTAATGTCACTCTTTAGTAAGGATATGATGTGTTATATAGATGACATGGAATTCATTCCCCTTAAGTATCACGATCAATTTTTCAACTATGAGGTATTATTTACAAAATATTGATAGTACAAATTAATAAAGAACTTGTTAAAGTGCAAGTTTGGGGTAACTTCTAATAATATTCTTATTTTTCGGTTTATAATCAATCAATTGTGTTTAATAATAATATGACATAAGTAATAATTGGAATTCCCATACATATAAAACCTAGGTTAGTTGAGAGGACCTCATTGTAACCTTACTTATATTGGGTTCTTTTTCATTATCCACATGATGAAGTTTCTTATAATTATAAATTTTATGATCAATGGAAAAACCAAAAATAAGGTTGAGTATTTGTAGAATGTAATTATGTAATTTATAATATATAATACATAAAACATTCATCATGTAGAACAAAATCTAATAATACATATGATATTTTGAGTTTTAATTTAATATAAATTAGGAATTTAATACATAAAAAGGCAATTATTCCTCTAATAAACATGAAAAATTCCTAAAAAAATCATCATAGTATTCTTTTAATATATCTAATATCATAAGTATATATATCAAAAGAAAGTGTGGAAAGAAATATAAGTAATGTTATAAACATTGTAAATATTTCTCATGCGATGATGATTCAAAACTATAGTGAATGATCTTAAGAAAATGAGACATTTATAATCATATGAAATGGTATATAACCAAGGATTCCTAAAACAAATTACCCAGATTATTCATAAAGGAATCTTATAAAATTTTATCCCCAGAGATTAACTCATTAACAAATTAATTTCTACTCTCTCAGATAAAGCTTTTCAGGTCTCTAAACTCACATGTGCCCCAAATATCATAAGAAAAAATTTCATTAATGACCAATGAAATATAATTAATGGGTTTCATGTAAATGTCCTCAAAATCAAAAAATCAAAATAGAATGGGAAATAAATTATTTTTAACCCATGAGAAAGGAACATTGGTTTTAAATTTGGAATTACCAAATCAAAAAATTATGGTTACATCATGGTGGATCCCATAAATTTAAAAATGGGCTGAGTATTTACAACAGAAGTTTATTTCACTAAAATAGAAAAAATTTATCGGAATTATTTTGGTTGAATAACTCGTATAAAAAATGATAATTAAAATATATTTATGAGAGTATAGGGAAGTATCTCATTAATAGATAGTATTTGGACATTAATGGAATCATTTAAAGTTATGAATTCCTAATAAGTTGAAAATTCATTATAAAAAAGCATGTACTTGAATGAAAAAGAGTAAATATTAATATAATTCCATTACCTTAATGATTTTCTTCATAGAACTTGATGATGGAACCTTATGACATTAAGAAGATTATGAAGGGACTCATTAGGTGGTAAAATTAAAATAACATCATATATAAAATATTTGGAGTGTAGAGGAATGGTGGGATCACTGTGCATTTAAAGTAATAGGAGAGTTTTTTTTACTAATTTATAAATTTAAGACAGAGAGTTCAAGGTTATAGAATATGAAAAATTATTAGAATACCAATGGGTTTTTATCATGGGTTTTAAAATATAAATATTATTTTATAACCTTATAATAAATTCTAATAAATTCTTATTTATTAATAATAATTTACCCATGGAAAGCTAAATATTCCATTAAATATATTTTTAAAAACCTTAATTTCCATTTTATGCTTTGGAAAAGTAATTTAAAGGTTTGGAAATTGATCTAAGTCCATTAAAAAACCTAATATTAATATAATATAATATTTATGATTATTAATTAATTCCTATATTTTTTTAATCACTCTTATGTATTTTTGATTTCTTAAAACATACCATATATTATATGGTGTTTTATTAATTACCCCAAAATTTGATTATCTTATATTTTTTTTGAAAATTCACCATTGGCTAATTTTGATGCACTTGTTTCAAAAAATTTACCAATTTTATTAGGAAAATATTCTATATATGAGAAATTTATTTTTTAAAAATATAAAATAATTAATTATTGAAAATAATTTTTTTATACCATAAAATTTCTTTCCCTTTGAACAAATATTAATATAAAAACATTTTTTTTAAAATGATATTATTTTTTTTCTTTGAAAAACATTATTTTTATAAATTAATTTTAATAAAAATAAAATATAAATACTTTTAAAAAAATTAAATGATGATATCTGTGTATAAAAATCTATTTTATCATATTCTCTAATAAAATGTTTTTTATATAAGGGTGTAACACTAAAAAAGTTTTTGGAATAAAAAAATTAGTTTGTTTCTTATAAAATTTATCCTTAATAAAAATAAGTCAACGATATGTCACACCATATTATAGTGTAATTTTATTAGAGGGTAAAGTGTATGATTGTTGTAATTTCGTGAGATGGTTAGGAAAGCATTGATCTATTGGTGATCTTCACTTGCTTGAACATCTCTTGTGGGTGATTTTATTTGATCCACCCTTATTGATTCTATATATGAGTTTGTTTAATGTAAGATACCAATGATCTTATAGACCAATGTTAATATAGACAAATCATTATATTAACCAATGATCACATTTAACAATGGTATTTTTGATCAATGATGATGGAATAATATTGTAACCTTTATACCATAATGGTCACATTTCTGAATATATTATATATATATGCCATGTAAAATCAATATTTTCTAAAAATCTCCAAAAGTAATTTTAAAATTCTATTTAGAATGAATATCATATTACTAAATTTTATTTTTTCTTTAAAAAGATTTCATGGAACATATAATATTCTTTTAAGAGGTAAATCCTATGGAGTACACCATTTTGTGGTAATTATTGTTTTTTATATCCATGTACTAGTATTAGTTATAGTAATTTATATTATTATTGGACTTGTATTATTATTTTATTAAATTATTTCTATGTACTTACATTTTTTAATATAATAAAATTGTTATTATGAAAAATAATATACCATTAACTATTCAAATTATGTATTTTCATGTTATTTTATTCTCCTCCTTTAGGGAATTTCATGCTCAAATGTTCTTCCAACATGAAAAAATGGGGGTATATTTCCTTCATTTCTTTATATAGTTCCAAAGTAGTGTCCTCTATTTATGATATATCTATAGAACTTTAAAAAGACATGTTTTCATATTCTTGAATAGATGTTTCTTGTTGTCAAGAATTGGGATTAGTTCTTCTTCATATGAAATGTCTGATTCCAATACAACACAATTAATATAAATCAAATGTGTTGGTTCATATATATACATTCCCAGCTGAGACACATGCAAGACATCATGGAGATTGGAAATATTTAAAAGTTGTTCTAACAGATAGCTGGCCTCTCTATCATGCTCAAAATCTCAAATGGTCCAATGTACCTTGGACTCACTTCCCCCTTTTTTTTCAATTTTCATAACCTTTTTTGAAATTTATTTACCTGGTAATAAATGATCCCCAATATGAAATTCTATACCCCCCTTTTAGTTGTCATAATAACTCATATTTAGACTCCGAGTTTCCTTTCCATTAGGATCAGTCATGAATCACTCTACACATGGAAATGATAGGTATGCAACCTTACAAATTTTGGGAGTTTGAATATAAAATATATGTTGTCTTGGTATACTATTACTATGTCAGATATTTGGGGCCATCAGTGTCTTGTAAAAGGCTATATACGCCTCCTAGGCCTACGTTCTATGTAAGGTTCCCCATCAACCAATAAATAAGGATTATCCAAAATAATATAAATATGTTCGGCCTTATAGATTTCTGGTGGATCTCAATTATAATCCAATGAAATTAGTACACAATGGTGTCTCAATATTTCTTAAATTGAATGGTGAGAAAGGAAACCTATTGGTAAATTCTATCTTATACAATGAATTTTAAATCATTTTAAAAACAAAAATTATTACCCATATAAAACTATTTCCCTTAGATGTATTAGATAGGATGGTGGAAATGTCTGATGTGACATTGTCTCACTTATTTAGAGGCCTGAGTAGTGGTTTAAACACCTATTTTGGAAGTTTTCACCCCACCTTCACTTTTTGTCCCACAAAGCATCCTGAAATGTATTTTGAAATATCCCTTTTTATATTTTCTCACGAATAGTGATCACAAAGGTCCCTATAATTTTTTTATTATGATATGTATATTGAATGCAGAGCTATGATCTTCATACATCACATTGTTCTTTATATATGGAATATATGGAATATATTTCCTTATACCGAATTTCAGTACAACTTCTTTGTTAATATTAAATTCATAAAACATATAATTTTTTATATATTCTATGTTCTTTTGCTTCAAAGGATATTCTCTTTGATCTTTAATGATCTTATCAAGTAATGAAAATTGAGAAATGATTTTGGATTGGATTCATTATATCCATTACCTTATTACTACCATGTACAACCATATTTGGTCCTTAATCAATTGATCTCCTTCAAGCCTCATAATTTCAAGAACATGAAGATCATTGTTATTCAATACATTGACTAATTTGTTTTCACTCCTTATATGAAAAAAAGTGAACATTCATACTCCTTAAGAATCTCCAACAGCGTCCATTGTGCCAACATCAATTATATTTTTGTGAATAAATACTTTATACTTGGGTGTTCTTTATATTTTTCACATTTCCCCTTAAATATAGGGTCTATATATTATAATATAATAAATGAATATATCTAACTAAAGTTCATGAGTAGTTTAATTATCTTTATGCAGAATTAGGTATTTAGATTCATAGGTGATCACTATATCAATATGCATGAAAACACATAAAATACATTTTAGAGATGAATCACTATTGATAATTTTTTTTCAACACATGGTTGAGTTTTCACTGGTGAACTAACCAAACTATTCTGCAATTCTTGGAAACATTCTTTACACTCCTTTCTTGTGATAAATATAACTATTTTTTCTAATTAACTTGGCTAGTGGATTAGAAGTACATTATTTTTTCACAAAACTTCTTTAATATCCCCCAAAACCAAGGAAATGATGATTAATTGTTACTATTTTAGGATTTTTACACCCATCTAAAGCCTTTGTATTAGAAAGATAAAATGAAATTCCTTCACTAGATATAATGTTCCCCAAGATTGTAACGTATTGTAAACAGAACAAGAATTTATTAAATTTACCAAAAAGCTTCTCCTTCCTTATTGTTTTTAATATGTCACTTAGATTAATATGATGTGCCCAGATATGTTTTGAATATATAAGAACATTATCCACAAATACTACCAAAAAATTAGTCCTTATAAAAATTAGTCATAAAATTCATATATGTGGAAGGATAATTTTCATACCAAAGGGTATAACAATAATCTCATAGTGTGGTTATTTTATTTACTGTGACCCCATTATGACCCCTATAGTTAATTCACAGATTTATAGAACCGTTGTTATTTTTCACCAAGAGAATATGTTCTTACCAAGGAGTCCCAAATCCAAATTTATTTTTTGTTATTTTTTAGTAAGAAAAATTTTGGTTTAGTGGTAACCTCACATAAAACCAATTCAACCTAAAACATCCACAACCAAAAATTTGAAATTCAAAAGAGAAAACAACCAAAACCATATAGCCCAAATATTAAATTAAAAAAACCATGAATTTCTCCCATCACCACAAAATCATCATGGGTTAAGAAATATCAAGTGTCAAGATGCCTTGAGAAATGCTCTCTAATAGTTGATTACTCCTTCATCATCTCCATTACTGGAGAGACCAACTAGCCTGCATCCCTCCACATCTTCAAACCAAAAACTCTTAAGACACTTTTGAACGTACCATCATCATTTCTCCTTCAAAATGAATGAAAACATTATCCAGAATATTCCATCAGAATGAACACCATACGATACGCTAAGCTTTCACAAAACTGTAACAAACATGGGTTTTCATCGATGGCCTCTGCATCCATCCCAAGTCCCCATATCATCTTCATTATTTCCATCAAGAAACAATAAATTTCATCTTCACCATTTGAAACCAAAAACTGAAGAACATACCACAGTGAAACAGAACAACATACAACAAAAAAAATCCTTTCAAAATCAATCTGAATAACATTTTTTTAAAATATACCAAACAAAATATTGAAGCCATCACCTGAAAGAAACAACTAATCCAGGGAAGAAGAAAATAAACCAAATAGAAGAGAAATAAGGAAACATCGGTAGACAAAAAGTAATAAGACTACTGCCAGCCCCCTTCCATCACTGTCCCAAGATGTGTGAGAACCCTTATCTAGACTGGACAAGATGGGGTCAAAATCAATGGGATAGAAATCAAGAAAGATGAGAAGAAGAAAATTGAATGCCACCAGAATCGCCGAACCAAACCATCTAATGTGCCCACACATAGACCCAAAGTGGAGGGATAATGTAGAGAGTAAGTATAAAAGAGGGTTAATGAGAGGCATAAACTATCACACCATTTAAAAACATTAGGTATGCAAGGTAAGGACACCCACACGGTCAAATAAAACCTTTATCTAAGAGGTATTGTATTTTATTATTATTTTCTTATAACTATTGGAGTTCTAATCTATATAGGGTCTTTAATATTAGCATGGATCTGGGAATGAGTTCAATGGATAACTTTAACTCTCTTTCTAGGGGATTTCCATGCTACAATTTATAAAATACTTCAATGTATTACTAAAAACGAGGGTCATATTTTTTATTTTTATATTAATTTCCTTCTCCCTCTCCACCAATTAATTTCCACAAATATGCCTATAAGGGTTTTTTTCTTGAAATAAGTAATGCTAGTATATATCTTACTTGATAATTTTACATTGTTTTATATTTCAGACAACAAAAAATACCTTAATTGTTTAGTTTTTTAGCATTCTAATTTTAGATCCTGTCCACCCCTAGTATAATGAAGAATTCCAATATGGGAATGAAATGTTGATTTTTAATGATATTATACTCAAAATAAACAGTAATAGAGCCACATTAAACAATTTATTCATAGATAATTCATTAAAGAGTTGTAACTGATAAGACTAATTGAAAAAGTTCATGGATTGATTCTATAATCTTTATAAACTAATGAAATAAAGGAATGTATAGGAATAGAGTCAAATAATTTACTTTATACCATTGAGAGAACAATAATTTTACCTTCCACTATATAATTTGGAGAATCTACTTCAACCATTTTGATGATGAATTTATAACCATAAACCCTTAGAAGAATATAAGGATGATGGTGGTTACCTTGCATAATCTTCTGATTTATACTTTGATTTAAAAAATTCATATCTTTTCCACACTTGAATCATTTTACATCAAGTTGAAATTTCTCTATCTTACGCATTTTTAATTTAATTGTGACATTTGATACTTCACCTAACCATTATGGATCCATTATATCAAGATATCTTTTTTCTTTTTTTATCACTTTTCACTTCAGTGCAATCAATCCCCAAATTATTCTTCCCATATTAGTTTCACATGGTTACTTTCAATTTATTTCTATATCATTCATGGTCAAAATTATTCATTGAGTTTTTCTATATTTTTATCTTCTTTTATTTCAACATATGAGACCAATGGGCCTCAATAACTTCCATTTCAATCTTAATATAAAAATCCACTCTTTCTTTATAGCTTTTTATTCTTGATATTATAGATTCTTCTACATATGGATTCTTTAACTACCCCCAAACCTATCAACCCTTATAATCCATAACTAAATAAATGTTGGTCAAATTAATAATAAATTTAATGTATTTATATTATTCCTAAATTATTTATTTTAAAGTAATATTCATATGAGTGTTTAGTAATATTTCATATAAAAAAGGAAATAGTTTTATTATTATTAAAGTCTTTAAAATATTATTGCATTTTCCTTAAAAGTGAAATTTTAATTTTTTATATTTATAATTTGGTAAAATGATCATAATTTTTGATATCAGGAAATCAAAATCGTCTTTGTTTAAAATTTATATATTTTGTTTGAAAATATTTATTTTATGTGAATAATGAGACATACATATATTTAAAACTATGATTAGTTATCATTAAATAAATTAATTTAAAAGTACTATTTTATCATAATGGGAGTTAATATCAACTAGTCCTAAATAATCTTATTAATTACACATGAATCTTTATTATAATGAATTTAGTAAAATTTCATTTTTATGCTAAAAAAACATTTTCTATAAAATTATTTTTTAGTGTTTGGTTTTTTAATATTAAATTTAATTAGTTAACTTATATAAATTGAATCTTGAATTACGGATTTTTTATCTATAATTAGGATGACCAAATTTGGTAATTAGTTCTATTTTATATTTGGTTATTATAAATTGTATTCATAATAAATGTGTGTCACCTCTGTAAGGGTTAAACCATCTGCATACAATATTTTTATTTATTTTTATTAGCTTCAATTTTTTCATTGGAACTAACTTATATATTATTTTAATTAAATATAACGTAAAAAATGTAACAATATTTATTTTAATACCAATAAATTATATAATGGGGATAAAAAACTCATCTTTAGTTTCAAATTTTTATTTTAAATAAAAATTATCTTTTTATTGTAATTTATTTTAATTTTTAGTGATGAAATAATTACATTAAATACCTACACAACACAAACACATGCTAGGGAAAGTAGTTGAAAAAATATGTAAATAATTATAAAATCCTTAAACATATTATTATTTAAATCATTTTAGAGTCCTAATTTTATATTAAACAATTACATATTATGAGAGTTTTAATGGATTATTTTAGAATTCCACTCCTTTTATGTGGGTTTCAATGTAAAATTAAATGAAATGTTCCAAAAATGACATTAATAATATTTTATAATAAGGGAAAATTTATTGAATTATTTTAAATTAAAAAAATTGTATCTTCATCCAAGTGAATGGTATATGGTTTATAATATCATCCATTTTCAATTTATGGGTTATTTTTTCTTTTATTGTAAATTTTATTATTTCTTTATTGTTAAAAACATTGATATGGTGATAATAGAAAAAAGTGTAAATAGGGGTTAACACAAAAATATAAGGATGAAAAGATCACATAAACTTGACCAAATTTTATTTGAAGATAATGTTTTGACTTATCCACAACCTATATTTCAATTATATAATTATTGAATCATTTTACCATGATAATTAATTTATATTAATATAATACTTTGAGAAACTTCCAGAATGCCCCACCACCCACTAATAAAAGGGACCATCCTCTCCTTTTTTATTTACACTTAAAAAGGAATTTAGTTTGTACAATACCTATTAAAATACCTTTGTTACATTCCTATATACATCCTAGATTACCTATATTGATGATAAAACCATCCTCGTAATAATTTCAGTATAGACCTAAAGTGGTTGTCCGAAGAATTTGTATAATTATTAATTGAGCGTTTCGATTTTATTTCTTCTTGTACCTATTTCAGATGTTTCTATTTTTTTTTGAAATAATAAAACCAATATATTAAATATAATAATATTTTTTATGTTAATGTAATTATCTTAACACATCTTCTAATAAAAAAGGGAAACGAAACCATTTTTCATGTATACAACGCACCACCACCTCCTGAGCTGATATAATTTGTTTTTTTGTCACTACATCGCATGGATGGTTATAATTATAAATTTTCATGATTATATATAATATTTTTGAAATATTAACAATTATGAAAATATAATATATCATCATATTTCTTACTTTTATATACATTGAAAAACAACAATGTTGTTCATGCATACGTGTGGATTACCTCGTCCATATAGCAATTCGATTCGTTTTTCATAACCAAATCACATGGATTATATATATATATATATGTATTTGAATTTTAAGAACTAGTATTATATATATGATATAATATTAAATATATACAGGTAAAATTATATCTAACTTCTTTACCCCATGCTGTTTGAAAAAAGAAAATGTTACTCATGCATACATACAGCTTACCGTCTTAATGATTATAAGATAATTCATTTTTCATACCCATTATTTATGGTAGGTTATAAAAGTATAGTAAATGTATTAAAATGATAATTATTTTATTATTAGTATTCTTGAGATAATGTAATATTGACCTTTTTTTCCATAGTTAACTTACCTAACAGATTTTGATGTGTAATTTAAATATCATCAAAAAAGATAACATGAACATAATATATTATATAATTTTATATAAAATAATGATAAAAAAAATAAAATGAATAATAATCATGAATAAATTACTTGGTAATGTAAACAATTAACATATTTTTATTTTTTGGGTTGATCAAGAACATAAGTGATGACCGAGACTCGATATAAGAGACACATTTCCATCATAATCTCATTTTTAAAATTTTAAATATTATTTGGATAAATTATTTTTTACATTTCCATATTCATAAAATAATTTTATGGATTCATTTATATAGAAATTAATGAATTATAAAAGAAATTTTATTTCACATTTTACTTTAATTTAAAGAATTTATAGAGGAATATTTATAAATATTTTAAAAAAATATGTAAAAAAACTAGAAAATTAATATTCTATTTCAACACATATAATGTTAATGTTTTTCCCATCGCCATTAAAATTAAATGATTCAGGGAATCCTTTAAATTATTTCATATATTCTTCAAATAAAAACCTAATTTCCATTTATTCGGAAACTTTTCTAATGGATTATTAATGTTATGGGATATTTCAATACAAAGAAATGCTTCCCTGTGGGTGGAAGGAATATTTTTATTAGTATGAAGTTGAAAATGCAAGAAGTATTATATTATGATTATTCTATAGACTTTAGGAATTTTTTATGATGATTGGTTATACTGATATATCTCATGAATATTAGTGATCATGAAAGACATAATGACGAATGGTGCTCCCGATATATCTCTCCAATGCATTCGGTGAAGGTAAAAAGTTAACCGGTATGGTTTCTCATAAGATATTAATGAACTTTTTTAGTTATGTTATACCATTTATAAGAGAGATATAAAAATATCTTACCTTTTTTCCTATATGATTTATCTAATAATTCTATGTGTTTTTATAAAAATATTACAATTTAACAAGGTAAACTAAATTGATTAAGTTTAAAAAGGGACGTTTATACTACTAATTAAGGGTGAAATGTATTACATTTTGGAAAAAGTTTCATTAGTTTTTCATGATTTTATATAAACCTAGTTGAGTTTTATTTTTTGCTTTATTATTTCTAATAAAAATTATTTTGAAAATATTTTGTTGTAGAAGTTGATTTTATAGCCAATAAAATAATTATTTTTTGGCCAAAGTTTTTTTAAAGTTAAAAGTATTTTTAATATTCATAAACTAATGAGTTTCATTATTTTTTCATATCCATTATTTTTCTTCACTTATCCAATTTTTTAAAATGTTTTTCATAGGTTTTTAAATAGGAGTAGGGATATGGCCAAGATGAAAATTCTTAAGATATGACATGAAAAGGAAACACATTATTTTTTTAAAATATGGTTGTCAATGAAAAAATTGATAATATGTGGAAGTGTAGAAATTATGATGTAATATTCATTTATGTAAGGGGGATTTCTTAATTATATAAAACTATAAACTAAAAAGATACAAAAAATGTATGAGAGTGAATTATTAACATAAAAATTGATACTATTTAATGTTTTTTGGTTAAGTCCTTATAGTTGGTATAAGAGGAATGAATTCAATAATTCTTGATTTTGGGATAGAGAAAGAAAAAATCGTTAATATATTTTAATTTATTATTATCATGATATAGAATTTGAATATTACCATCTTTATTAATCTATAGTTTGTCTGTTCCAAATGATTTTTAAGAGGAAATAGGGAAGCATAAGTAGGAAGAAATGAAGAGGACAATATCATTTTGAATCAATATCCTTGAGTGGTCGGAGTTGGAATTGAGAAGCTTGTTTTTATGATGGATCATTTAACGCAGTTTATAAATGGTGGTGAAATCCATTCCAGAGAGAGAGGCCATATCTACTATAAAAGAACATGTTAATATTGGGGAATTTTATAATTTGACACCCTATAATATTATTTGAGTCTTCTAATCCAACACTAGATTTAGGATGTTTTGATTTCCATGAATTGATATTCAATATCACTGGTTATTTGAATAAAAAATGGAACTCTTATTACATACGATTATGAAGATAAATCCAATCAATTGTTAAGAAAATAAGAGAACGAAAATATATTTATTTCTTGGAATATGATGGATTTAAGAATGGTTTCCCTGATAAATGTATCCTTAAGGTTGCTTGATGTTGTATGGATAAAAATTCATGGAATTAATATAAAAGAAGTATGATTCATTGGGCACATATATAGAAAACCTAACATGGTTTTATCGGTACAAAATAAGTTTTTTTGTGATCTTGATAGTAACCATAATTGGTATTACTCTGAATTGAAATCGAGAAACTTAAGATCTTTGTCATAACATGAATTTAATAGTTAATTCAAACTTTTTTTCTATTCCAATAAGGTAAAAATGGTGTATTTATATGAAAATTTATCATCTAAAAAGTGATAAAAGTGAATTATGATGCAGGAAAATGGGAATAATAAATCAAATGAAACAGGAAGGTGTGAAAATAATGTTTTAATTAGAGATATGTTTAGACAAGGAAAACAGAAGAATGTATTATGAACTCTAGTATATGATTTTGATATAGGATTTTTTTGGATATGGATCCAAATTAAAAAGTAAAAGGTTTAGGTGTTGGTAAGAACAATATTGATAAAGAGGGAGTAATATTTATTAAAATTTATGAGATGGGTCATTATGAAGATTCATCCCTGAAGAAGAGTATGAATGATGGGTAGCAGGAAGACTATGAATAGAAGGGTAGGGTGAAATCCATTATAGCTAATTTGATAGATTATGGACTATAGAAGGAAGTTATAACATGTACGTTACTTTGGTATTTAAATTATACTAATTTTTTGATTCAAGATCTATAAATTATTTATTTCTTGTGTAAAATGTTAGTATATTGAAAATTTCATTTTAAGAAATAAAAAATTTGTTTTTAAAAACACCGAGGGGTATTATTTAAGAAACCAGAATTTATAAAGATATTCCTGTTCTTGTTCAGGGAAGGGTTTTCCCTACAAACCTTGTTGTCTCACCTATTGTATAATTTGGTGTCATTATTGGTTTAGATTTGATTTTATTTAATCAGGATAAGATATATTGTAGAGAAAAATACTTTATTTCTAGAAATTTGATTTTTTGTCATATAGAAATAAAATCATTCCTTTGATAACATACGATGAAGCTAAGAAATTGTTAATAGATGGAAATTAAAGTTACTTTCCTCATATTTTTTAAAATAAGAAAATTATTCTGATTAATGATATCTTTTTAGTAAAATAATATCTATATATTTTTCATGAGGGTTTTCTATGTGTTAAAACTGATCATAATCATGAATTTACTATTGAATTATTTCTTGATGCTAAACCAACATCAATACCCCCAAGAAAGTGGTTCAAGTTGAATTTCATAATTGAAAAAGTAGTTGCATGAGTTTCTTGATAAATGTTTCATTCATCCTATCACATCATCATGGGGTGATACTATTTGTTTTATTAAAAAGAAAGATATATTCATTAGGATCTTCATTAATTATAGAGAATTAAACAACATCACTAGAATGTATATGTATCCATTAAATCACATTTTTATCAACTCTAGAGAGCCCATTATTTTTTGAGTTTTTATATCAGGTCCACATACCATCTACTGAAGATGAAGGAGGTTAAAATCACCAAAAAGGGTTTCATACATGTTTTGGGAATTATGAGTTTATAGTTATTCCATATGGGCTGAAGAATCCTCTAGATATATTAATTGATATTATGAATAGAGTTTACCATGAATATTTGGATAAGTTTATCTTGTGTTTATTGATTATATTTTGGATTACTATAAAAGTTATTTGGATCATGAAAAACATATAAGGATTATCCATAAAAAATTTCATGGTTATCTGTCCCATTAACCAATTAAACTGAAAGGGTGCTAGTTTTATCTTTACAAAGGAATTAGATGAATGCTTCCATGAAATGAAAATACTATTTATGAATTCTATAATTTTTTTTACCACCATCATAAAATGTTGAATTTTTATCTAAAATGAAGCTTATTTAAAGTGTATTAGTTTTATTTTAATGTATAATGATACACTAATTTCTTATGATTGACTTTATTTAAATATTAACGTGAAAAAAATTTCTACACATGACCTGGATTTAGAATATTTATTTTTTTCTTAAAAAATTTAGGTTCATCATTTATATGGAGTAATGTATAAAATTTATACTAGTAATAAAATCTTGAAGTTTATATTAAATTAAAAATAGGTGAATATGAGATATAAGAAATGACTATAATTGATAATGTATTATAAATACAAAATTTATTACTTTTCTTGTAAATAAAGAAGAGTAGAAGATTATTTGAGCCGGAAAGATAATGCATCATTTACTATACTATGTCTGGAACATGATCCTTTGATTAATGATTTAATGAATTATATATTAGAAATAAAACATGTAGGAAATAATTTTTTTTTGTTTCAAGTGATTTTATAATCATTTCTATCAAAACAAAAAAAAGGAATGCTCAGAATTTAAACCATGAGTTATATGAAAAGGAAGAATTTGAAAAGAAAGGTTTGGTTCCTAGATTTAAAATTGCAAATAAGGGGTTTTTAGATTAAAAAAGTGGTTGTGCCTTTCATGTGACCCCTATTTGAAGAAATAATTATTTTGTGAGATTTATAGCTTTCCATTTTCGATTCCTCATAGAATTAAACAAAGAAATAGGCTTTCAAGATCATTTCTGGTGGGTAGTAATAAAGAATGATATTTCTATTTTTACTATGAAATGTTTGAATAATAAATAAGTTAAATATAAATGAAAATTATTGAAGGGGATGTTTTTTCCAATCCCTATTTCAAAGTAGAAATAAGAGAATATATCCATGTAATTTTTGGTTGTATTAACAAATATATCTCAATGTAATAATGCAATATGGGTTATTATTGATCAATTAACCTAATCTATTAATTTTCTTCCAATTCAAGTTAATATGTAATGAGATAATATGTCTTGAATTCATATTTAATAGATAATCACACTACATGGATTCCCTACCTACACTATATATTATTATGATCCTAACATTACCTCTACTTATAAGAAAGTTCATCATAATTCTTTGGTTAGTAAATTAAATTTTAGAATAACATTTTGTGGGATAAAAATTATGAATGAAGATTCTGATTATAGTATCTGATGATGCTCAGTATACAAGAGGGGGGTGGGTGAATTGTATACTTTAAAAATTCTTTAGAACTTTTATAGTCGGTTAGAAAAATTTCTATTGTTTATCAAGGTTAAACAAGGTAATTCACAAAACCAGTTAGTTCTACACACTTGCTTGATTCCAGAAATATGATTCCAAGAATGTAATTGTAGAAATGTGATTCCAAAAATGTAACATAAAAAAAAGTTTAAAAAGATAAAGATTCTACCTTAAAGCATATAGAATCTTATTAAATCAGGGTATACAAGTATAAGAAGGTATAAGATAGTTATACTTTTCCTCAACAATCAAAATGCAGTGGAAAGCTTGAAACAAACAAGTAACAGGTAGTAAATCTTTTATCCAAAAGAGAAGGGTATCCAACAAATGTCGATAAAGGTTCCTTGATTTATACTTTCAAGAAAGTCTGTCTTATACACCCTAGGGTAAGACTTCAAAATGAAGATCAAAGTTTGTCTTGCTATCCCTGCAAGCCTTCAACTTCAAGGTAGTCGACACCTATGTTTTACTATTCTGGAAGCCCTCGAATGTACTCAACAACATTCGGAGTCAAATGATGCAAATTTGAACAAGCTTTTTAGTATGCACAAAGCCTGAAATGTCTCTCTCTAGAATTCACTGCAGCATCATGTAATCTATAGAGTCATAGAACAGTTATGAGCTCTTTCAAATGAGATCCTATTTATAGGAACATTCTCAACAGTTGGATCCCTCCTCCAACAATCATATTTTTTCCTTGAATTTCAGAGCGACCTATACACATGTCACTCAAAAAATGGTTATTTAATAACTGAATGAATGACATCGTTTTATAACCAAAACAAGTTAAAGAAAGAATATAATTACATAACCAAAATAATTTTTCTGAGTGTAAGGAAAAATAGTTTGGAGTCAAACCAAAATCACATTTGGTGTCTATATCACATAGATATTCGGATATTTTCATGAGAAGAATTTGGAACCGGAATTATAAAGAATTTTGGTGTCTAAATTTCAAAGAAATTTAGAGTCTTGAATTTAGTAGAATTTAGAGTCTGAATTCATAAGAGTTCAGAGTTTAAATTTACAAAATTTTGAGTCTGAATTCACAAGAGTCCGGAGTCAGAATTTACAAAAGTTCGGAGTTTGAATTCATAAGATTTTAGAGTATGAACTTACAATGGTTGGAGTTTTAATTCAGAAGAGTTTGGGGTATGAAATTACAAATTTTGGAGTCTGAATTCAAATAACATGTAGTCAGAACTCCGAAGAGTTCGGAGTCTGAATTCATAAGAGTTTGGAGTTTGAACTTACAATGTTTGGATCCTGAATTCAGAGAACGCGGAGTCATAACTCAGAAGAGTTTGAAGTCTGAATTCAGAGGACTCAGAGTCAAAACTCATAAGATTTCAGAGTCTGAATTCAGAGAATTCAGAGTCAGAACTTAGAAGAGTTCGGAGTCTGAATTTTGAGAACTGAGATTCAGAATTCAGAAGAGTTCAGAATCTGAATTCCAATCGTGAAAAAATAATGCTCTATATCTAAGTATTATAAGATTATGGGGTTTTTAGATATGAAACCGATTTTTATACTTAGAGACAAAATGAACAATGGAAAACATGGTAAGGATAAATTTCCTTGGGGAAAAAAATTTTCCTTATGAAATTAAAACATAGTGTAAATGAAATATTCGTTAAGATAAGGTGTTTGTGATTTTAACAACATAAAGAAATAATAATGTCATAAGGAAATCATATTGTCTCAAAAATCTCCCCAAACATGAAGGAAAGGAAAATTAATAAGGAAACCTTATTGACTCAACAATATTCACCCTTTTGGAAATCCTAATCATCCTTACGAAAAAGAATATAAGGAAATAGAAAATATTTTTCTAGAATTTGAAAATAAAACACATCTCCCTTAACACATGGGCATAGATGAATATTACTGACTCCCCCTTAGGATTTGGAACATTAGGGATTGTATTCTAGATTTTTGAAATGAGACTTAGCATTTTATTGCATACAAAAATATTTTTGTATAAAAACTCCCCCTTAGATGAACACTCCCCCTTACTTAATGAAATTTATTCTTTTCTTAGAAATGTTTTTCCTTTATCCCCCTTTGTGATTTTAAAAATTAAATATAGGGAATGAAAAAGATAATATGGTACCTGAAATATCAGTACTAAACACCCAAAAGACCGGTAACCAAGTATTCCACTAGGATTGGAAAATTTTTATAACAAGGAAAATTCCACAAAAGATCGAATTTAAACAAATTTATCCTACCTTTTCCTTAGGCATCATCTTCTTTGCTATTATTTTGATCTTATTAAGATCCTTGTGGTCTTCCTATGCTCGCTTAAGAATATAATCCTGATCCTTAGCTTTCTTCTCTAAAGCTTTGATTCTATCATCCTGAGCCTTTAGAGCCTCTACCTGAGTCTTTAGGACTTCTTCCTACCTATCTACCTTTTCTTCTATCTCAATCTGAAGATTTCTTTCTCTCTTTAAGCTTTGAGCTACTGGAAATAGTTTCCCATTCAAATCCTTCACTTCTTGACTATGAGAATTCTATTCCAAAGTTAGCTTTTCTTCAAAACTACTTGTTACATCCTTGAATTTACTATATTCAATGTCAAATGCCTCATTGACACTATTTTGTAACTCATCAAGATCTCTCATATCTTCAAATGCCTTATTTGACCAGCAAACCATTTTCTTACAAGACCTTTTATAGGAATTGTAGTTAATGAAAAAATTATTGAAATTAGCCCCAAGATTTACACACTTATCCATACCCATGGATACTAAATCCAATTTATGGTTCAATGTGTGTTGAAGCATTTGACATCTCGAGTCAATGCCTAGAAAAATTGGAATGGTCCCAACAAGATTCTTCAATGACTAAACAAAGAAATCATGTTTAAGGGATGATGATTACAAATCTAAAACACTTCTCGGTGAGGGCTCTTTATCTAGCTCAACAAGTTTCCTCTTTGAAGATCCACCAGCTTCCTTCTTCTTTACAATAGCTTTAGTAGGTGTATCAACAACCACCTGTTTACCCTTATCAGTTTTCAGAATGGCTTCCTAATCAGGAGATTCATGTTCACTAGCTGAAAGTTGAATGATTTTATCTTCATCTAGTTACTGCTTCTTAGCTCTTTCCTCACCATCATCAGGAAGTACGAAATCATGATAAGAACTTTCTTGTTCAGACAGCTTATTCACCTCTTAGATCTTGTCTTCTAACCTAAGAGTAACAAGCTTTGAAGATTTGGCTTGAGAGGTTCGAATTGCCAGCTTCTTGGATGGACTTTCCTTCTCATCAATGTCTTCTACTTTATTAATTAAATCTTTGTTATCTCCAATTCATTCTTCTTCTTTTTCTTCTTCCATTACTTTTTATACTTATTTTTCTTTGATTTTTTCCGAAGTCAAAAACATCTTTCCAAGGGTTTCAGGTAAGGGTTATACCATGAAGGATTATGGTATCAGAAAGATCTATAATTCTTTCTCAGCATCCATAAAATAGATTTCACTATCTCAGCTTCAATCAATTTCTTCTGTTACTTATTTTCTTTAGCTTGTTTTTCAAGCTCAACAGTTTTCTTCTCTTTTAAGGATTTTCCTTTAGCAGGATCCAAACCCAAACTTGGCTCCCCAACTTTCCTATTCTCTTTGTCATCTCTCCACTTAGAAACTACCTCATCTGGATATGATTTTTGATTCATAGGTTTTAGAGGTGCAGAATGGATTTACTTGGGCTCTGAAGTCTTTCCTTCCACTACTACATCCTTCAAATTCCTCTTCTTTCCTCCCTTTTTGGACATTCCATCCACATCTTGATTTTTCAAAATAGCTTCATCATCTTCTTCTGGAAAAGCCTAAAATTCTCCGGATTCTTTGGAAAATCTTACATTCATCCTTCTAAAGGTATCATCACAAAATATCATGACATTGTAATTCCTTGGTTTAGAACAACAAGGAATTTTGAAAGACTCCAAGCACTGAACAATTAACTTTGAAAGAATGGATGGATGTATAATGATCTGATCCTTTAGATTACCATTCTTTATATTCTCAATCGTAATCAGAATAGGAATAACCAAATTAACATTCCTCAGGTTCACCAGAAAATCTAAAATATACTTGTCACTTTTCATCAATGTGTCCCTATCCTCTTTTATTGGAATTCTAAATCCTTGAACCCATAATTCTAGAATCTGATAATTTGTTCACAGATGGGAAATCTTCAGAGTCTTTACTTTATAAAGTCCAAGACAAGCCATAGCCTTAACCTTATTGAAGCTTCCTTGATTATCAGTTAACTTATGGGAACAAAACTCAACTTCACCTTTATACGGAATACCAACCAAGATAGCGGCCTTGGTCTATAAAAGGGAATAAGTCTTTCTATAGCTATTGAAAGAGAACTTATCTCTTCCTTCTTCCATGAAGAAACTTATTATTTCATAAAACTTAACTAGTGAATCCAGATACACCAAATCTTGAGCTCCTGGCTTCGATACGAAAACTCTTTCTCATCTATTGAGTTTGATGTTTTCTGAGATTATAGATTCATACTTGGTGGAGAAGTTTGGATGCACCAACCTTTCTTTACAAAACTGCCACTTTGAGATTGGCTTGATATTTGACATGTCTTTTTGAGAAGATTTTTTGACAGACATTCAGAAATTAGATCCATTAAAAATCTGGAATGAGCTTATGTAGAAGGGTAGAACTTCAGCACGTGAGAGTTTGAGATTAGATGTGGGTAAACCATCGGGGGTACTTTATATAGGCGATTGATGTGAAAGTTCATCTTCCAAACTCAAGCCAATGACGGAAAATCCTTCTGATCAGATCTGATGGTTGATATGATAGCTGTAACTAAATCATGGATTCGATATTCTGTGGATTTTTTAATAAAAACATTCAGATTTAAGGAAAATAGAATCCGAAAAATTAAAAAAAAAAGAAACTTCCTGCATGTAAAATATGATTACAAAAACTCAGGAAAGGAAATATACCTTTTAGATTGTTAGGAATATTATTTGTATTGATGAAAAAATTTTCTTGAAGCACATTAGATTCCAAAAATTTTTATTACGGAAAAAAAAAATTTAAAAACGAAAATATCCATTACGAAACTTTCATGTATGAAAATCTTCATTACAAAAATTTTTTTAATATGAAAATTTTATAGACTGAAAATTTCCATTAAGAAATATTGGAAAAAATCTGGCTATGAAAATTTCCATTAAGAATGATTTGAGAAAAATGCCTACAAAAATTTCCATTATAAAAGATTTTGATCTAACTAACAAAAAAATGTACCCCCCCCAATGAAATGGAGTTCATTACTGTATGGAGATTGTTTTCCAAAAAACGTTAACAAGGATGATTACCATATGGTTATCATTCATAACTTCTATTTAATGTATTCAAATATATCAGACGGTAATGATTTTGTGAAAATATCAGCATGTTGATCTTGTGTTCCGATAAATTAAAGAACGATATCCCCTTTTTGTGTGTTCTACTTAAGAAAGTGATGCCTAATATCTATGTGTTTTGCATGAGAGTGATGTGCAAGGTTTTTTCTATGGGCAATGGAACTAGTATTATCAAACAGAATTTGTGTTTTGGTAAAACACATACCATAGTCTGTGAGTGTGTACTGCATCCACAACACTTGATCACAAAAACTTCTAGCTGCTACATATTCGGCTTCAGCAATGGAAAGTGCTAGTGAGTGTTGCTTCTGGAATGACCAAGAAAGTAATGAATCTTCTAAGAAAGGACACTTTCTAGATGTATTTTTTCTATCCATTTTACATCCACTAAAGTCAGCATCAGAAAAACTATTTAGAATAAAATCATTTCGAGAAGTATAAAAGTGATTTAAATCCATGGTTCCCTTTAAGTAGCGAAAAATTATTTTCACTGCCTTGAAATAAGATTCCTTAGGATTGGATTGATACCTTGCACATAATCATACTAAAAATATTAAGACTGGACGACAATCTATCAAATAATTTAAACTTCCTTTCATTCCTCTAAAAGATGTTTGATCTACTGGTTTCCCAGTTTCATCAAGATCAAGTGTATTTGAGGTACCAATGGGAGTAATAATACTCTTAGTGTTGTCATATCCATACTTTTTAAGAAGATATTTAATATACTTTTGTTCGGATATGTAAATTCTTTCTGGTTTTTGTGAAATTTGAAAACCAAGGAAAAATGTTAACTCACCCATAATACTCATTTTTAACTCAAATTTTGTTAGATCCACAAAGGAATCAGTTAAATATTACTGAGTTGAACCAAATATAATGTCATCAACATAAATTTGAACAATAAAAAAAATTCATATATTTTTTATATAAAAAAGTGTTTGATTTTCATTTCCATTAACATAATTATTTTGAAGAAAAAATCATATAACCCTATTATACCAAGCTCGATGGGATTTCTTAAGTCTATACATATCTTTGATAATTTTATAAACATGTTCAGGATATTTTGTATCTTCAAAACTAGGAGATTGTTTAAAAAAACTTCCTCTTGTACAAAACCATTAAGGAAAGCACATTTCACATCCATTTGAAAAATTTTGATGTTGAAGATTGCTGTAAAGGAAAGTAGAATATTAATTGATTCAGGTCTAGCTACTAGAGCATAGATTTCTTCAATGTCTATTCCATCTTGATGATTATAGCCTTTAGAAACCAATATGGCTTTAATTCTTAATATGATTCCATTTTCATCACATTTATTTCTGAGGACCAATTTTACTCCAATAACAGAAGTTTCCTTAGGTATTTCAACCATGGTCCAAACTTTATTCCTTTATAATTCATTTAGTTTATCTTTAATAGCTTTTGTCCAATCATTATCACCTAAAGATTTATCAGTGCTTTTTGGTTCTAATTGGGAAACAAATTCTAGATGTTCTACTTCATTCCTTAAGGAACATCTCATCCTTACAGGTTGATTTAAACCACCAATGATACTATAACTGGGATGATTCTTAAAAAACAAATGATTTGGGTTTTGTAAAACCTTTTCATCAACATAGGGTAGGAAATATTCTGTGGTAAATGCTTCAGAAGCTTCTTCTTGGGAATTTTCCATATCAGAAGGTTCTTATAACAAGGGATGATAATCAGTTTTTGAAAACACATCCAAAGATGTAGGTTGGGGTTGTTTACAAACAAAGGGATCAATTTCATCAAATTTGACATGTACGGTTTCTTCAACCGTACACGTGATTTTATTGAAAACTCTATAAGCCTTAGAAGTTGTGGAGTAGCCTATGAAAATTCCTTCATCAGATTTTGGTGCAAATTTGTGAAGATTATATTTAGTATTCAAAATTAATACCTTGAAACCAAAAACCTTAAAGTAGGAAGGTTTAGGTTTTCTACTATTTCATAACTCATAGAGTTTTATTATGAAAAGGTCTAACAAAAAATTGATTTTTAGTATAACAAGTGGTACTTACAGCTTCAGCAAAAAATTATTTGGCTATAGAATATTCACACAACATGGTTCTTGTTATCTCTTGAATAATTATATTACTTCTTTAAACAACACAATTTTTTTGAGGAGTTCTTGGTGCTGAGAAGTTTGGAGTAATTCCTTTTCTACTACAAAAAGTTTCAAAATCATAATTTTGAAATTATCCTCGATGATCGCTATGAATAGTTATTAACAGAATGTTATTATCATTTTTAAATCGGGCTCTAAAACTTTGGAAATAAGGAAAATATTTAGATATCTTTTCTTGATAATAGAATGACGTAAATCTAGTGTAATCATCAACTAAAACAAATACATAATATTTTCATCCAATGCTTCCAGTTTGTGTTGGTCCAAAAAGATCTATATGAAATAATTTTAATGCTTTAGTGGTTGAGACTTCACCGACTGATTTAAAACTTGATTTATGTTGCTTTCCAAATTAACAAGGATCACCAATTTTGAAGAATCAAACACGAGCTCTGGTATATCCTTAACTTGTCTTTTCTTATAGAGTTTTCAAAGGTTCTTAAGGTTACAATGTTCTAATATTCTATTCCACAACCAAGAATGATCTTCCATTTCACTGAGGCATGGTAGGTCTTGGCTCCATAGGTCTTATATGTTTAGTGTGTAAACATTATCTTGACTATTGGCATGAAGAATAAACTCTTCCTTGGAATTGTGTACTAAGAACATTTCATTGTTAAAATTCACAAGGTAACCTTCATCACATAATTGACTTATGCTAATGAGGTTGTTCTTAAGACCCATGACAAATAAAACATTTGAAATCAATGTTTTTCCAAGAATAATGATGTTACTTATACCAATAATTGGTCCCTTAAAATTATCTCAGAATGTTACATTTACTCCTTTCATCTTTATAATATTTTCAAAGTAGTTTCTATTACCAGTCATGTGCTAGGAACATCCACTATCCATGTACCAAGTATTGATATTTATACCTTCTTTATTTTCCTAAAAATAAGAATGTTAGAATTTCGGAACCCAAAAATTCTTGGATATAGAAATTTCAGAAAGAAAAATCTTAGGTACCCACATTTTCTTATAACAATTTGGCTTTATGGAAACCTAAGGACTGAGTTTTGTTTAGGTAAATTTTTTTCCCAATGCCCACCACACTAACATTTAGTACAAAAGGCAGAACTTTGAGTAAAAAAATAATTGTTACTAAAAATCAGTTTAGAACCAGTATAACCAAATCCAAAATTATTTCATAGAGGTTGGATTTGACAATACATCTTATTAAAATATTCCTTCCCTAAGGTAAAGTTTAACAAACACTTCCTCACGGAAAATATTTCTAATTTTAGTTTGATAACTTTGTTATTATATTCCAAAACATTTGTTTTTGAACTAGAGTTAGGCTCTGAAACAATTCTAATAGAAACTACTTTATCTTGATCCTTAGAAAGTTTATCCTTCTCAAAATTCAATTCCTTAAGGTTTTTAAATACTTTATAAATCAAAACATTTCTTATCAAGATCTTTAGAAAGATCTAATATTTCTTTAGTAAGAATAGTATTTATATAATTCTCTTTATCATGGTTTTTCTTGAGTTTTGAATTATCATTCTAAAGAAGCTCATCAAACCTAGAAACTTCTTCATAGGTATATAAAGTATTATCTTCATCAGAAGAAGATTGTTCATTAGTAGAGTTATAATATTTACTATCACTATAGTTAGGATTTAATGATATATTGGTCATGGATTTAGAATTGTGTATCTTAGCCATTAAGTAGTGATTTTTAATAGGTAGTCTATCTATTAAACCAAGATTCTTCTTTCCAGAAGATTTGTACTCTGATGATTCATCTCAGAAGTCTCCACCACTGGCACTCCAAGTGTCATTAGCTTTCAGTACATTCTTAGCTTTATCTTTGTATTACTTCATTATCTTTATCTTAGAATGATTTTTCTTTCATTTTTTTAAGAATAGGACAATCAGGTCTTATATGTACAACTATTTTTCAATCATTACATTTGACTTCTGAATCTTTCTTATATTTCATTTATTTCTTCCTGTATCTGGATTGAATGTTCTTCTGTCCAACAATATTGTTTATACTTCGAGAAAGGTTGTCTTACTAATTTTCTAAGGATTCAATTATACTAAATTAAGATTTAATAGAAACCTTCTTAGATTTGGATCTAGTAACTCTCTTACGAGTCTTTGATTTCATATGATATGAAGTTGTAGTAAAAGAAACACTGCCATTTCCAATCATCTTCTTTATATTGTTAGAATCTCTCTTCATTCTAGTCTCATGTTGAAGACGAGTTCCAAAAAGTTCATCAAGAGAAATCTGAGTAACCTTATTATTCTCATCTATAGTTGTTCTCTTGGATTCCCACTCCTTGGGCATGATGTCTATGATCTTTTCCACACGAGTTTAATCATATAATACTTTCTCCCCCATAGATTTTAAACTATTAACAATATTCCTGAATCTCTGTTGCACCTTACATATGGGTTGTCCATATGGGAAGAAAAAACCATGATATTTAGCTCTAAGCATGGCTCATCTAGTTTCAATATCTTTGGAAGTTCCTAAGTGAGTAACTTCGAGCTTCTTCTATATAAACTTTTCTGCTTCACAAGATGAAATTTGGTAATATATATTTATAGTCATGGAACAAAGAAATTTATTGTGTACCTTATAATTCAGTTGATATTCATGCTTTTCTTGGTCGGGGAAAGTATTAACTTCTTCATCAGGGATTTTATATCTTCCAGTAAGCATGAAAAAATTGTCTACTCCAGTATTGATAATGAATGTCTTTATGTGATATATTCAATATTCATAATCATTTCCATCAAAAATAGGTGGTCTAGTTGTATTTAGGCTGTTAATGGAACCAACATTGATTCCTGGCATCTTAAAGAAAATATTTCCACACAAACTTATTATTAATAAAATTTTATAAACAAGGAAAATATTCCTCAGTAAGAAAAATATTGGACACTGAAAAAATTGAGCAAGGAAAACTTATATGTGAATATAAGTATTTCAGAGACCTCCTTCGATACCAATTTTAGGATTGAAATAATAAATGAAGATACTGATTGTAGTATCAGATGATGCTTAATATACAAGAGTGGGGTGAATTGTATAATTATAAAAATACTTTAGAACTTTTAATGTTGGTTAGAAATCTATCTATTGTTAAAAAAAGTTAAACAAGGTAATTAAAAAAACCTATTAGTTCTATACACTTTCTTGATTTAGAAAATAAAATTCTAAGAATGTAATTCTGGAAATGTGATTCTAGAAATGAAACTTAACAAAAAGTTTACAAAGATAAAGATTATACCTTAAGTTGTATAGAATCTTGTTTAATTAGAGTATACAAGTATAAGAATGTATAAGATAGTTATACTTTCCATCAACAATCAAAATGCAGTGGAAATCTTGAAACAAACAAGTAACAATTAGTAAATCTTTCAATACAAAGAGAAGGGTATCTAACAACCTTGGATAAAGGTCCCTTGGTTTATACATTCAATAAAGTCTGTCTTACCCACACCAGTGTAAGCCCTTGATATGTAGATCAAAGTCGGTCTAGTTATCCCCAAAATCCCTCAACTTCAAGGTAGTCGGCACCTCTGTATTCCTATCCACAGAATCCCTCGAATGTACTCAGCAACATTCATAGTCACATGAAGCAAATCTGAACAAGATGCTCAGTACATACAAATCATGAAAAGTATTTTTCTATAAATCCCTTCACCGACATGTAATCTCTATATTCATATAATAGTTGTGATCTCTTTCAAATGATCTCTTATTTATAGGCACATTATCTATGGTTGGATACCTACTCCAACGATCATATTTTTCTTGAATTTCAGAGGGGCATGTACATGTGTCACTCAAACAATGGTTAGTTAGTAACTGAATTCACAAAATCATTTTATAACCAACACAAGTGAAAGAAAGAATATGATTACATAACCAAAATAATTTTTCAGTGTTTAAGGAAAAATAGTTACGAGTCTAACCAATAAAAAATTCGGTGTCTATAACATATAGATATTCAAATTCTGTCTTCAGAAGAATTAGGAACTGGAATTCTAAAAAATTATAGAGTCTGAATTTCAAGGAAATTCAGAGTCTTGAATTCAGTATAATTCATAGTCCGAATTCATAAGAGTTCAGAGTTTGAACTTACAAAATATCGGAGTCTAAATTCATAAGTGTTCGAAATTTGAACATACAAAAGTTTATATTTTGAATTCATAAGCGTTCAGAGTCTGAACTTACAAATTTTGGAGTCTGAATTTAGAAGAGTTTGGAGTCTGAACTTACAAAGTTTTGAGTCTGAATTTAGATAACACGGAGTAAGAACTCAGAAGAGTTAAGAGTCTAATTTCATAAGAGTTTGGAGTCTGAACTTACAATGTTTTGAGTCTAAATTCAGGGAACTCAGAGTCAAAACTCAGAAGAGTTTGGAGTCTGAATTCAGAGAAATTGGAGTCATGAATCAAAATAGTTTGGAGTCTGGATTCAGAGAACTCGGAGTCAAAACAGAGAAGAGTTCAGAGTCTAAATTTAGAAAATTCAGAGTCAGAATTCTGAAGTGTTCAGAGTCTGAATTCAGAGAACATGGAGTCAGAACTCAGAAGAGTTTGGAATCAAAATTCAAATCCTGAAAACAAAATGCTCTATATCTAAGTATTATAAGATTCTGGGTGTTTTATATATGAAACCGATTTTTATACATTGAGAAAAAATGAACAATGAAAAACATGGTAAGGATAAATTTCCTTGGGGAATGAATATTTTCCTTATGAAAGTAAAACATAGGGTAAATGAAATTTTCCTTAAGATAAGGTGTTTTTAATTTTAAAAACATGACGAAATTGTAATGTTATAAAGAACCCTTATTGAATCAAAAATCTCCCCAAACATGAAGGAATGGAAAAGGCATAAGTAAACATTATTGACTCAACACTTTTCACTATCAATCTCATGGAAAGTCAGTGCATACTAATCAATCATTAAAGGATATTCTTTGATACAGTTCAATAGATTATTAAGGAAGTCATAATCAATATATTAATTTTGTAATGTTTTTTATAATAATAGTATACATTCTATTATACAATGGATCCTTTTGAAACATTATATAGAAATGTTGTGTCAGACTATATCATGTATAGATGAAGTAGAGGAAATATTTTTTTGGGGGAATATAATTAGAATAATAAATTTTTGATCAGATGAATTTGATTAAGTGGAACATGGAGATAAATTATAGTAGGCATGCTAGTTATATAGATAAACAGAGGAAAGATCACTCTTCCATAGTTGGTGATCATGTTTTTCTTAACCTTTATCTATGGAAAACTGTTATGTGTTTTCATGAACAGCGAAATTTTTGACCAAAATTAATTGGACCATATATAATCCGAGAGAATCATTAAATAGATACCTATTTAAAATATTTATTTTTTGTGTGAATAACAAAACTGACAGATTTTAGTAAAACTATAATTTCATTTCATTAAATAATTAATTTAAAATTAAAACTTGCCAGTAAGTATCATAATTATCCTTTAATTATAAAAGATATAACTAATCACATAAGAATCATCATTATACTTGATTTTGTAATAAGAACATTTGGGTTTAAAAATGAATTTTTCTTAAAAACAAATTTCTTTGTAGTTGTCATTTTATTATTAAATTAGTTAATACAAATTTTTTAAATTTAAACCTGACAAATTTATTAAAAATAGGAATCAGGAGGTTCATGTATTTTTTAATATTTACTTTTAATTTTGGGTAAATTCTTAATAGTAACCATAGTAAATTTTTATCACCTTAGTAAGGGTAAATCAAGTAATTATGTTTTTAAAATAATATAATAATTAATAAAAATATTATTAAAAATTACATAAAATCTATTGGATGAGATTATTTAAAACTTCATCATCTATAATTAGGATTAATGTAAAATATTTTGTATTTTTCTTTGAAAAATTCATAAATATAATTTTAATTAAATATATAGTAAAAATTTCACTCTATTTAATATTTATAAAATTTTGTTTTATGGGTAAACCACTAAGGCTATTTTTTAAATGGTTATATAAAAGATATATTTTCGACATTTTAATTTATTCTATTTTTTTTGTTATGAAAAAATTATATTGATTTCTTAAACAACATTGACACTATGTTTATGCAAGCAAGTGGAAAATCAGGATTTTTTTTATAAAAACTAAATGAATTATTTTTTTAGTTATTTTTTCTATACAATTAATATTATAGATTACAATAAATTATTATTTGTGTTTTAATTTTTTAAATTTTAATTCCATTACTGTCATGTATTTTTAAAATTAAAATTAATGTGTACAAAAGATACATTAAAGAAATTTATAATAAAAAGTATTTTATTAAATTTTTTGAAATTTTTAAAATTATTTCCATCTTTTATGTGTAATCTATTTAGTTAGAAATTTAATCTGTGGATCATTTATGTCCCAATTTTACTATTATATTAAAATAATTCACACCTTCGGTCACAATTACATTCATTCAACTGTAATAGAAAATATGGTTAATGGGGGTTAAAAAAACATAACGGTGAAAATATCCCCTATAATTGCTTAAATTTTATTAGATGATAATATTTAAAATAATAATCGTCATATATTTTAATTTTATTAATTTAGAATCATTTTCCTTTGTGAATAAATTTTTATTAATTTAATACTCTAAAATTCCCATGAATGCCCCTCCCCTCGCCAGTAAATGGACACCTCATCTCCTCATTTCATAACACATAAAAATACCTTTTTATTAGAAAAAACCATCCCTAATAGACTGTTTATATCCTTAAACATATCCTAGTTTGGATTTTTTTATGAAAACTAATCTATGATGGATTTATATATAATCCTAAAGAGGTTTTCCGAAGAAGAAGTATAGTTATTAACAGAGCATTTTCATTTTATTTATTCTTCTACCTCCTTCAAATATTTTCACAAAAAATGAATAAATAATAACACCAGTATCATCAATATACTTATAATTTTTTAGGATAATTCGAAAAACAATATCCATCTCCCTCTTCAATAAAATGTGAAATGAAACCATCATTATTATTTACAGTGGACTACCACCTCACGAATCAATGTAATTAGTTTTCCCATCATCACATATCATAGATTTTTATAATGACTTATTTAATGTATATATATATGATATAAATTAAATATTTATGATTATGGAAAGATAATTTATTATATTATTTTTTACATTTCCATACATTAATAAATGATAATGTTGTTCTATGTCAATGTGAATTAGCAACTCCAAAAGGCAATATGATTCATGTTTCAAGACCACACCACATGGAAATAATATAAAAGTGGATTAAAAGAATTAATATGATATTCAATATATAATAATCAATATGTAACAACAAAAATATACTTACATTCTTTCTATCATGCTCATTAAAAAATGAAAAAATTACTTATGTATCCATATAGCCTACCGGCCCTATGATTAAAACCTAATTTATTTTTCAAAACAATCATTAGTGTTGTGTTTAAAAGTAAAACAAATTTATAATAATAATAATAATTTTATGATTAATATTCTATGTATTGTTAAATAGTGACCACTTTTACCATAGTTTACCTACCAATGTTTTTTTACGTAGGAGTAATTTATTGTAAAAACATATGATGTGAACATAATTGATTAAGTAACTATATTTAACATTGTAATAAATAAAATAAATGATATAATAAACTGAAAAATGGTTATTAAGAAATTAAATAATTGACATAAGTTTATTATTTAGGAACATAAAGAACATACTTGACATATCAGACTTGAGGTAAGTGACATGTTACATTAAAAACCATGTTTTAAATGTTTTACTGATTTATTTTCTAAATCTCATTATTCCATGTCCAAATTCTAGATATAATTTTATAGATACATTTATATGAACATAAATTAAATATAAATAATATTTTATATCCCTTTTGACTTTCATTGAATGGTTTCAAAATTAAACTTTTATCATATTTTATAAGGAATGTTTTCACAAAAAGGAATTAGGGATGTTCTATTGTAAACCATATGGATTTAATGTTTTTCCCACCACCATAACCATTATTTTATGTTTTGATTCATTTACAATATTTATCCTTTTGTTAAAATAAAAACCTTCTCTCTTTTTTTTCATGAGTATTTTGAAAAATAATTTTAATTTCATGTAATATTGTAATATCTCTAAATGTTTTATTTTGGTTGAAAAGAATATTTTATTGTGTATCATAATGGAAAATCAAGAATTCATGAATTGTGATTAAGTTACGGTTCATGGGATTATTTTATCATGATGGGTAGTCCTAATATATCTCATGATAATGGGTGATCTCAATATGGTTAATGATGATGGGTGAGCACAATATGACTCTCTAATGCATTGAATAAAATGGAGAAGTTAATCAGTAAGGTTTATCCTAAGAGATTATTAAAATTTACCAGGTATGTTATTCCTTTTATAAGAGTGATATGAAAATTATTTCCCATGATACCAACATTATTGATCTATTCTTGATGTTGGTTTTAATATAAATATTTTTATTTTAGAAGGTAAGATTATGATCATAATATTAAAGATAATTTTATGTTGTATATTAGGGGTGAAATGTATATCTTTTTGAAAAAACATTCATCAATTTTTGGAGATTTTAAGGAGACCTTTATGAGATTCCTTTTTTCCATTAATGTTTCTTATAAATTTTTGTATATATATAATTGAATATAAGAGTTGATTTTAGGGGTAGTAAAATGATTATTTTGATTTTATCGTTTATTTCAAAAAAGGATTATTTTTATGAATTTTATTGGACTAATGAGTTTAATTCTTTTTTTAGGTTCCTTACTAATTATTTTATTCATCCTATGATACAAAATGTTTTCAAGGGGTTTTAAGTGTGATTGGGGTCAAGTATGAGCCCATGATAAAAATTTTGAATATATTTCATGAAAATAAAGCTTGTTATATTTTAAATGTTCCATAATATTTATAAAAATTCATACTAAGTGGAAGTGTCCTACTTGTAATATAATTTTTATTACGTATGGGAAATTAGCTAATTATATAAGACTATAAATCATAAAACTCTTAAAAATTTATGAGATTTAATTATTGACTAAAAAAGTAATATTATTTAATTTTTTATGTCCATATCATTATAAGAACAGTATTGGAAATTTATCAAGAAGGTCTTATAATTTTCATTTCATAACAACATACTAATAAATATTCCTTCTACTTCATCTCTATGAACACCATCTCCATTTGTTTTACATCGAATGAGGATAATATTTATAATAAAATATCCCATTGAACTCTTTGTATTCTACAATATAAATCTCTCCACCTGCCTAGAATTTCATAATATGTTTCCAATACTGATCAACTTATATATCTATGTGGTAAAAAAATTTGACTTTCCATAGCTCCAAATAAAAGTGTAATGAAACATATATTTTCTTTAGTGGTAGTCTATTTTTATAGAATTAATGTATTTTAAGATCCACTAAAAGAAGATGGCCATTAACGCTTGAAGGACTCCACTGCAAGTTGTTTCCTTCAAGGTGAATTTTTGGTTGTAAACATGATATGGGTTGTTATTTATAAATTGATATATTTGATTCAACTTGATCATATAATTTTCCATAACAGATTCCATCATGTTTTGAAGGCCATTAGAGTTCTTTCCATTGCACTCATCATTTAGAAAGCTCATCAAATTTCCTGATATTTTTCTAAAAAGAAGAAAACCTTAGTATGAAATATGTTTCTTTTTTGGAAAATTATAATTTTAAATGGAATTTAGTTTGTAAAAAAACCAGTCAATTTTTTTTATTTTTCCCCAAATGGAAATTTAATTTTATTTATATAAATTATAATGGTTTATAAGAACAATGTTTCTAAATAAGAAAACCTCCCAAGAGTTTCAAAACAGGTGTGTGACAATGAATCTTTACAATACACCAGTTGATGATACAATTAATAAATAATTTTTTTCCATGGTTATTAACCATATATAAAAATATACTAGACTCACATCCACATTTTTGCATCCAGATGGGGTTTTCATTTCATTGAAACCAATCACTTTATACTTCACAGAAATTTTATAATAATTTTTCATATTTATATTTTTCTCTATGGTTATTAAAAATGATTTATAGTACCAATTCCTGCAAATAATGAGACCCTTATTTTATGACAAATATGGTTTTCAAAATTTGATATAAATAAAATATTAAATATCTAGTAGAACATTTAATAATATAGATTATCATTTGATGTCTAGTTTCTAGAAAATTATGAACATAATAATTGAAAACATAAATCTACCTCTAATAAACATGAAAGGATTCTTCATAGAATCATCTTATGTTAATTTTATAGTATCTCATATTAGAGGTAAATACATCAAATAAAATTTGTGAGCATGAATCCTATTTAGGGAATAAAATTGGAAATATTTATCTGCTTTTCTTGGGGTATGAAAATAGGGAATAAGCATAAGAACATGAGGCATATCATAATAAAATGACCATTAACAATAACATGTGAATATTTCCAAATGTTAAAAATTATACAATCATATGTATATTACCAAATTTTATGGACATGGTATTATAAATCCAAATCACTATATTCATTAACTAAGGTATTGTAAAATATTTCCTCTCTAGAGATTAATAATTTTCCCAATGCATTAGAGTTTTATTACTGTGCACTATTCATATGTCTAAATTAATTTGTTACACATAGATCATAATAAATTATTTCACTAATAACCCTTAGGAAATAATGACTTTGTTTTATGTAAAAGTTATAAAATTCATAATTTTATAAAGGTATGAGAGTTATTTGAATTTTAACCCATATGAAATGTGTGTGATTCTCATATTTAGAATTCCAAAATCAATGAATCATAGTTACATCTCAGTAAATATAAAATAATAGAGAAATGACCTGAGTATTCACAAGATAAGGATATTATGTGGAAATGAATGAAAACTAAATGAATAGTTTCATTATAATAATATGTATACTAAAAGGATTATCGAATAGGATTAATGAGATGGTAGGGAAGTACCTAATAAATATATATTTTTTTGGAAATTAATAAAATAATTTAAATTAATTGCAACGTAAAATATGAAATTACATTACTAAAAAGGTATACATGAATGTAATGGAGAAAAGAGGAATATTATTAACTTACCTTTAAGAGTTTCTTAAAAAATTAATGACGGAACCTCATGAAATTATGGGCACCTTATCAGGACCCTTTAAGAGGTTAAATGAGAAGAAAATTATGGAAAACATATTTGGAGTGGAAAAAATTAGCTATATTGGTTGGTGTTTTAGTAAATGAGGTTGAATTGTTTAATAATTTGTAAATATAGTTCTTTTAATTATGGGTTATCGAAAACAAAAATCCATTTTCTTACCCATGGATTTTTTCTCATGGATTTAAACATATATGTATAGTTTTATAATATTCTACTAAATTTATATTAAGATTAATTTTTTAATATTACTTTGGAAATGAATTTTTTTTTTAATAAAATATAATTTTAAAAAACATAATATCCATTTTAGACTTTAGAATGTCATATATAGTTTTGGAAATTGATTAAAATCTATTAAAATACATAATAAAAATAAACTTATAAATCTTTTTTTTAGATATACATTAACATAATTATTAAATCACATTTATTTATTTTTTTAATAATTCTTACCATATATTATATCATATTTCATATTTTACCCAAAAAATTGTCTAGCTCGAAAATAATGTAAAATTTACCATTAAATAATTTGAACGTACTATATTCAAAAATTTCATCTGTATATTTATGAAAACTTTTTAAATATGTAAAATTTAATTTTTAAATATAAAGTAATTATATATTGAAACCACCAATGTTTATGATTCAATAAAATTCATATCCCATTAAAACAAAATATATAAAATTATATGATATAAATGTCTCATTTTCAATTTTTTGAACACCTTGTATTGGAATAAATTTTAATGAAAATTTAAAATATATAATTTTACTAAAAATTAAATCACAATCACATTTTATAAAAATATATTTTATAACATTCTCTAGTAAAATTCATTTTATATGAGGGTGTAACACTAAATAAGAACGTTTAATCATTAAAATTGTTAATTAATTTCCTAAATAATTACAAATTAATAGTAATATGGCAGAGATACATAGACACTTATTACATTGGAATAGGATATAATATTATGGTGTAATATTGTGGTAGTTTAATGCAATAGTTCGGCCAAAATTGATCTATTGGTGTGCCCCACTTGATGGAAATTACCTTATAGGTGATTTCATTACAACCTCACTTATTGAAGAAATACTTGGGATTTATCAATATAATAATCTAATGAATCTACCACCCAAGATATATCTATCAAATGAACATCATAAAGCATGATAATACTAGTTTGAGCCATTGTTTCTTCATTCCACATTCAATTAACTCTTATAATTTCTCTTAAGGTAATGTCACCCTAACACTTCATAACAAATAATTTACCAATGGTAATGTAGAACAATGGCCATGTGGACCAATGGTCATGTAGAACAATGATCCAATTGACCAACAGTCATGTAATTGTTATTTGACTATCATACCATAATTGTTTCCTTTTTTATTACATCTTATACATATACCGCCATAAATCAAAATATATGACTTCATTCAAAAAGGTTATTTAAAATTCCTTTTCTATTTTATGTAATTTTCCAGAAATTTATTCTTGTTTTAATATTTTTAATGGTATGTGAAATATTCTTATCAATGTTCAGTCATATAGAGTATATAATTGTTTAGTCATTACTCTTTGGTTTTTTATACCCCTCTTCTAGTATCAGTGGTAGTAACTATTATTATTACATGAAATGTAATTTTTAAAAAATAATTTATATGTAACTCCTTTTTTAAGGTAATGAAATCTTCATTATAAAAATAAGTGTTATTTTATAAATAAAAGAAAGAATTATTAGGTCATTGCAATTATTGATTGTCTTAGGTAATATCTCTTACAACATCCTTTTTTGAGACTTCCTATGAAAGGAATCCCAATCATCCTATATATTCCAACTATGAAAGTATAAATTCATATAATCTATTCCCAGTGAAATTATGAAGGATAGAAATTGATCCAATACTATCTAAATCATATAATTTTTGAAGTTGAGATATGATATTTTGCTATTGATAATGACTGCCTCTTTTTGATCATTATTGTGAAGATACATGGCTATTATATATAGTTCCACAAAATCTATGTGATTTATCATATATATACACATAAATATATTAATATAAATTATTTATTGATCTGAAAAATGGAAATACACCTTTTAGAATTTTATAAATTCCATACCTATTTAATGTCTGAAAAATAGATGAATGTATATCGCTTTGGTACCCCTACATACATATAATTAGGAACTAATCACCTAGTTTACCATAGATATAGGGATATCACATGTTATATGATAATATAATGATTGAGTGAATACTTTGGCTAATAATTATATTTCTCTCATATATTTAGTTTATAATAAAAAAATCCTTCAAATTGCACCTCAAAGGGTAGTGTTTCTATTTATTATCTACGATATGGATGAATTAAATGATCATAATATTACATTAATTCAAGGTGGTTCCAAATCTCCATAAAATTGTATTACAACCAATTGGATGTATCCCATAGTAGATATTCATTCTAACAAGTCTCTATCATATGATTATGGTAAGAAGTTTCAGATTAATCAATTAAAATAAAACATTATTATTTATGATGAACAGAATTCCTTAAAATAAATTTAAAAATGAGGAATTTATGGAGTATTTCTTAGATATATTAAAGGCGGAGATAACCTCACCCTTATACTGAATGTTTATGTAGGCACATTCAATGCACATCAAACTGAGATAATTCTCTTTCCCCAATTGTAGAGATGCGGATACTTCTAGGCATCTACAATGAATAAATATATGAAATTAGTAATTAAAATATGAATGTTTGATATATGATAATTCTATTCATCTAAACTTGGAGTAATTTCAATATACTAAATAATATTTTTTATTTTCCCTTTGGGGGATTAATATAATGGGTCCATGCCACATATCCTCTTTTAGGTAGTCAAAATTAATCCCTACTACCACTAATTTGATTTGTAAATTGTTTAAATATATACCCTATGATAATGTTGTAAGGAAATATATATATAGTTTTTAAGTCTAGTATGAAAACCATATATAGAATTAAATAATAGATAATTATGTATAATAGCACCAAATTCTATAGAGTGGTAATAAAAAAGTTGTAATTGTGTAATAATACCTATTTCAACCATTTATGTTGCTATCATGTAGAGGTGTCTAGATAGATAAATGCATTCAGGAGACCAAGTTAAGAGTCCATAGTTTTTTTAAACATATATAAAAATTATTTTCCTAATAGAATCCATTAAGATTTTTGTGATTTTCATAACACTATCTCTACTTACAAGTACGTTAATCTGAATTTTCTCATATATAGAACATTGGAAGTTTTACATGTTGTTGTTTAATTTACTTCACTCTATATAACCATCTCACATGACCAATTGGAATAGATTTATGAATTCAAATATATTTTTTAGAATATTTTATAATAATTGAAAAACATCAAAATTTATTATAACCGTGTAGAATGAGTGTCCAAAAAAAAGTTTTTCTCTACTAATTAGGTAAATGAGAATTGTATATGGATTTTAGAATGGAAATTATACTCATGAGGAAGCCTCTTATGATTGAATAAAAACATGAAAGGTCTTACATTATACATAATGTCTAATGTAGTGGTATATGTAATTTTATCACAATGATTGAAGAGTTCATGACATCACCCATCAAAGTAAGGCTATTTAAGAAATATTCCACATAACATAAAATTGCAACTCCTTCATACCTTTCTTATGTCATAAAATTATATAAAACATATCTCTCACAACATGACCCTAAAACTTATAATACATGGTTCTAAAAACATTACCTTACACTATATTGTATATTGTTTTTGTCATAGAAAATTAAACCATATAAAATCCCCTACATATCACAAGATGTTAAATTGTATTACATAATAACCTCACCATATTACATAAAAGATAGAGTCTATAGTTTCCATCTCACATGGCCACTAATACTATATCGTTCCCATTATTTAATATAATAAAATTTCATTATATGAGATATCGATCTATTTATGAATTATTAGTGCGTAGTCTCTCTATCACAGTTTGGTTTTTCTTAATGACATTACCATAGGATAAAATGAACAATTTATTAATATATATATTTTTATTGATTTCTATTCTCATAAGATATATATTGATGAATAAACCACTTATATTGGAAACACTAATATATTTTATCACCAACAATCCCATTTTTTCAATCCTTCCCCATTAATATTCTTTTCTTGAATGATCCTTACACTAGAAAACAATTTAATGACACTGAGATCACTTATTTTACCTGCATAATTTTTTTCCTAGTGTTTGAGTCCTTATCAATTCAAATTGGGTTTTCATCACTAATCTTTAAATATGATAGCACATTTTCACCCTTTCATCCACTCAGGTAATCATAGAATCCCTTTTCTGAAGCTAAATGTGGCTTGATTCCTATTCTTATAGGATATATAATATTGTTTAGATCAACTATCTTATATTTTTCAGATAATTTAATTTTCATTCATTGAACAATCCTAGGGTCTGAGTTTACCAATTAAAATTAGGTATTCTTACATAAAATATGGAATAATGTGATTTTTTTAATATTCTAAAAAGCATACGTTTCTTGTTTTATGTCATCAGTAGATAGAAAATGACACTAAAGCATCTAATCATTGTCAAAATTAGAAATAATCACCCATTTCCATATCATTTTCTCTTCTATGTCATAATATATGTTTTTCATAGAGTGAGTGTATTCTATTCAATCTTAAATTTTGTTTTTCGTATTCTATGATATGAACCATGTGTATTTTAACTAATATTTGTTTATAAATTGGTTATGATTATATACAATCCAAAGGTATTCCCTCTACATAATGATGACACATGGTCCATATATATGAGTTTCTTATAACCTAGAATGATTATAAATTTATCCCAATAGGGATACCTTTTAAACCCATATTTCTTTTAAAACATTAATACAGAACTTATATTTTTATTTTTGATAATGGTCATCCTCAATATGACAACCTCCTTGTATTGTAACCAGAATATCATTTGAACATGGTTGGTAGCCTTTAAAGAGTATCTATTATCATCTAATCATTTATCAAATAAGTTAACTCATCACAAAATTTATATTACCCTTCATCCTCTATATAAAAATCAGAAAAATATCATTGGTTCTTAGACTTATGAATAGTATTTGAAATTTCCATCACATTCAATCAATCCTATCGACACCAATTCTAATAATATTGGGTCCATTATGTTTATAGATTTAATATCTTCCCTTATTTTTTTACCATCCTACTCTATATCACACAAACATAGACCACATGAAATTATAGTCCAAAATCTTGGGCTATAATTAATTATTTACAATATAATATATTCATTATGAAATTATAATAAATTTTTTTACATCCATGGGTGGTTTATAAAAATATTTTCCTCACAATACATTGTGGATCAATTTTTCTCTTATTTCAATTTCTTAAAATTCTTCGTGATCTAACATATGGGACCTTAAACTCTAAACATATTTTAGTACATGATATTCAAAATTTAACATCTTCCTTCTAAAGTTCAACCAGTGTAATTTCTAAATAGTGGTATTACTCATGAGACTAATGGATTGCAATATATTATGACATGGTACTCATCTTGATGAAAACATGTAAAGGGATAACTGAGAAAATTTCAAGTCTCAACCTACAATATCATTCCTTTAATGGATTGTCAAATATTTTGTATATAAAAGAACATGGAAAGATACCGAAAATAAATCCAGTTGAAAATATATATGGGAATACAACATAAAATTCCTTGGTATTGGTAACTAAGTATTTAATTAAATTTTATAATATAAAATTAAAGTATAAAAAAAATCTAATATTCTAATGAATGATACACGTCCTTGAAAAATTTCAATATATACATGCTAATTCTATAGTTTTGCGAAATATTTGGAGGATCATTATTTTCCATTGATATTGGTTTATATAATTTGTGTGAAACACACAATGATTTTTTTATAATCCAAAAACCCTGTCTAATTTTTTTGTTTTATTTAAAAACCAATTTCATTTGTTTCATTATAAAAAATCATTCACTCTATCATATCTAAAATGGAAACATCTTGCCTTCTATAATAGAACATTCACTGCATATCAAGCTCACCAATACCCATCCATGATCACAATTCATGGTTAAAAAATATCTTTCATTCTTTATCAAATATATAAACAAAGACCTTCAATGGTGGTACACATGTTGCATATTAAACCAATAAATGACCATCTCAAAGAACATGTATTAAAATATAATATTTTGATTCAATATTTTCATAAAAAAACTCAAGTAATTTTTTAGAATTTATATTTATCCATTACGAATCAATGTTCTAATTGGTTTCACAACTCTAATGACTATTGTATGTCTATTGTCTAGTCTATGAAGTATTAAAAAATAAGATAGTAGAAATAATATCATTGTAATGAAACTATAAATTACCTTATAAAAAATTATATTGTTAAAATTATATTAGAAATAAAACCAAAGTATATTATGATTGATAATTTTTATGAAAATCATATAGGGGAAAAATTAAATTTTTAAAGAAAACTATGAAAAATAGTGGTTAATAATTTTATTTAGATTTGATAATTATTGATAGGAAGAATTAATTAATCATTGAATATATTCATAATTGGTAGTTACTATCACAAATAATTATAATACTATTTTATTCTCTAACCCATTTCAAGATTTTTTTTCTTAATTATTTGATTTATAACTACTATTATCATTGACTACACTTTGATAGTTTTTGTATGAGACACATATTTCTATATATCTAATGTTTTAATGGACAACTATTAATGTATCCATGATCCTTATACCCCTTATAAATTTATATTATGAATAATTATATCCATTACATCGACTTAGAGGTTAACAATTTATCATATATAAGGAACCTTTTCCCATATTTTCTTATTACAAGATATTTAATGATTATAGGAAAATTTTATATTATCATCATCAATCGAACCTCCTTTTCCAAAACCTAAAACGTGTTAACAAAAAAAATTATATTTATCACATCTTTTAGCTAGATTAGTCTAGGTAATAAAATCATAGAAATTTTTTTCAACCCTTTCACTAATTACTTTGTTCATATCATTGATTTTTAGAATATAAACTTATTTATCATATGGGAACAAAATATTCTTCATGATAACTAAAAATTCAATTAGAGAAATTTTGGAGTAAGAGATCCAAACCTATTCAAAATCTACTGTATTTAGAAAAGTGTTTTTTAAAGGAGCGTGGTCCACATAGATATTATGGTTCACTTGAAATATTTAGATTCAAAGTAGTTATCTGTAAAATTATTAATCTAAATATCCATTCCATGCATAATAATAACCAAATTAAGAAATGTAATTCCATAAATATGATATTAAAATAAAATATTTTTATTCAAAACATTAAATTTTTTCTTTAAAATTTTGATTAGTCCCTAGAGCTGGAGTGTCTTCTACATATAGTAAAGAAAAAAAATTAATGGATTCCCCTTCCCAGTTTAGTTCTTGTCTGAGAACATAATAAAATATCTATTTGGATTTATATGGCAGACCATATGTTTAGGGAATGAACCATAATAGCATTACAGAAGGGAAATATCTGGTTAATGAATTAATATATTCCATGTATAATGTAATCATTTAATTATTTAGTTGTAGGCTGATATAGACACTTTTATACTCAAACAACAACACCAAACAGAACTAACACATAATCATGGGTTATTACTTATAACATACCCCAAAATAAATAGATGTATTTAACCAATGAATTTTTTTTAATAATCTATTTATATTTTTGTGTAATTTAGTACGTTCAAATTTAAATTCCCTTAATAAATACCATTTACACTCTATATCAGATCACAATTATATAATAATGGACATCCTCCATAAATGTGGAAATATTCATAACCACTCATGTGTTATATTCAAAGTTAATATAAATATATATAATTTTAAATTATACTATATAGATTCATTGAACCCATGTTTATTATTCATACACATATGATATCTATATGTAAAAAATACAATTTTTCACATCAAAGGGAATCAAATATGACATTTCTAAACACAAAACCAACTAGATGTGTTGCTACCCAACCTTGTAAGAAATATATTGGGACATAAATCCTAAAAAAGTCATCACATTATTAAACATAACCATTTACTTAGTAAAGTATTTTTAATGATGGTATGATAGTGATTTATTTTTCTCAAACATCATGTTCATTACTATGAAAAAGATGGTGTTACTTACCCATCATGATAACTCAATATACTAATAATGGATCACAAATTAAAAAAACGAAATTGATTTCCAATGAAAATATATATTGTTAAGAATAATATGATTTTATATACCATTAATTTAGATTGTTTCATTTCTAAGAAGGCATAATAACTTCTATAGGTTTCATGAGTGTGATGAATAAGACATTTCTTTGGAAACTTTATTTTTTTTACCATTGATGTAATAATTATATTGACCAAGAGGATAAATAAAATATTGAAAAGCTGATGAAATATTTTATTCTGTTTAGTTTCATCTAGTTCGAATAGATCCCTTTATAATTGTAGAGTTGTATGTACCCAACCCCAGTTTCCCTGGGCCACATGCTTAATTAATTACATTAGAATGATATCAGGAAATTCATATCCTCAATAAATGAATAGTTTAGTTGTTTTGGCAAACCAGATATATACATATGTTCCACATTATAACTTGAAAAAAATACAATATAAAAATTATTTTGAAAACATCTATAACCCATAGGTTACCACTGCTTTTCATTCATAATATATCTCTTCATCTCATAGGAAAATGAAACATAATAAAGGAGTGGGGTCAAATGATCAGTAAGGGTAAGAAATAAAATAGAAGATATCATAATCCTAAATAGTAGGCATGGTGAAAAACTAAAAACACATGCCTTTAAAAATAAACTTGAACACATAACAGAATGAATACGATCTGAATAACAAATTCCATAATAAATCACAATCATGGGTATTATAATAGTCAAATAACCTAATGAACATTCAATTAATAGTTTCATAATGAGTTAATTAATAATTCTAGATATCATAATCATACTTTCGAGGCCTCATGGAAAGACCATAAATAGCCATTTTGTCAAGGCCTCTTGCCTAGACCGTAGTTTGTCTCATTAGAACTATCGACGCATCGATGGGATATAGCAGGACCCACACATCACATAAAAAGTAAAATGAATTCCTCATATAAATGAGTATAAACATAAAAAACACATATATTCATATTGCAACTAATATATTAAATGTAAATTAATTTCCCCGAACATTAAGCATAAACACTAACCATTCAGAGTAAATTGGAGAATGGTTTTAAGATGGCACATCCATAGTAAAAATAATAACAAACCATTTAGTTAAATATGGTAGATTATAACATAATATATTAATAATAATAATACATAATAATCAATAAGAGTGTTTAAAAAGTTAAATATTCTATTATAAAATCATCTAGTAATTATTGAAATAAATACTCTTTTACTTTGAAAAGAAGAGTTATTTTGGAAAAATATTTGTATAAAACCAGAATTTAAGTAAGATAGTATTTTAATAATATAATTAATAATTTTATAAAGATAATTTTTTATAAAATATATTATAGAGTACCCTTGAGAATAGGTAAGAATTAGAGAAATTCCCACAATTTAGGCATGTTTTTGGGGAAGAATTTTTGAAAGATCATTTTAAAACATATAATACCCCATAATTAAAAATAAGATTCTGGTTAGTAAAAAAAATAGAATAGTTAAAAAGTAAATATGAGGATTAAATATTAATAAATAATAATTTAGTTGAGGTAAGTAGATAATAACAGTAACCTGAATGAAAATGGATGTTCGGGTAGAAAACCCTTACCTTAAGTCTGATGATGTTCTTCACTTGATCTTAGTTTCTTGGATAACCAAATTAAATTCATTTGTTAATATGTATAGAACCTATTATTTATATAATTTATTTATTATAGCTTTATTAAGTTCATTCATGGCATTCTTTATGGGTTTAATATGTTCAATTTTATTGTTCGAGAGCGTTTTCTTCCTTGGTATTCATCACCATTTTACTTTTATACATGTAAGGATAAATCTATAATATGAAAATGGGTTTCCATAATATAAGGTGTATTTTAATTTTTAGAATCCATGAGATTACATGGTTATAAAATTCATTTGTTTATTGGGAGTGAAGATGAATTATTATATAAAAATTTAATGATAAATGTTTGGGTTAATTGACAGTTTTTTTATCACAATGAACTCATTTTGATTTTTATATTAATATCATGTGTCAAAAATATTACAGATAATTATATAAGCGATAATTAATATATTATGGTTTGGTTCGACCTTCAAAATGGTTTCATGACTATAATTAAGGATGTAATAAAAATTTAAAATCCATCATACTTGAATGTGATAATTTAACACATCTCAGATAGTGTTTTAATTTCTAGTATAAAATAAGGGGAAAAGAGAGATTATGATGAATTATTACATTATAATAAATAAAATTCCTGTAAATGTAAGTTACTGGAGTTATGATAAAAATTGTATGAATGGTTTTAAGGAAATAAAAATAAAATAAAGGAACGTGAAATCAATGAAATGAAAATAGGAATTTACATCTTGATGTTATATTCCTTGAGAGCCTCTTTAGGGGATAGGTTTTGGACTTTTTTATTAGACCGAGGTCCTATATAAATGTGGGAAGATCTTGAAATGTTATTTGTTTATAATTTAGACATGTCACAAGGCTTGAGATGAGTGAAGAGGAGAGGGAGTGAGGGGGGATTTATAGTGGAGGTAAGAGGTTGTTTTTGAATATCATATTCATTATTTTATTACTTCCTTACAGATAACCAATAGTGTTGATTAAAGTAACTTATAGTAGTAATATGTTAATGTGAGTTTGAAACAAGTGTGATTATATCATCCATAACTCTAGGAATAGTGAATTTAACTGAAAATTTATTTGTACGATTAATTATAGTATTTTAATATTCATCAAGAATTCAAGTATTTCAGAAAAATCTCAAAAACTTACCAAAGTCATTTCTTGATGTTTAGAATAATAAAATGAACTCCGTTTTTGGAAAATAATTTTTTAAATATGATTAGTTTAATTTGTAAATAAAATAAAATTTTATTTTGAAAATAAAATTTTTTAAACTATAATTCTTATTATATAACCATGAAAAATTAATCTGGATATCATTATTTTGTAACCTTAATATAATAAAATAATAATTTTATTCACTATTCATAAAGGTCATATTACTAATTATAATGTTATGTTATTATTAACTAAAAATTATGTTAATATTATCAGTCTCTAAATATCTTACTGAACACAATCGTGTGTATCGTTTTTTCAAAATTAAAACCACAGTGGTGAAAAAATCATGTTTACTTTATAGTTTATAAAAATTTGTGTTTTAAAGAGACTTAGTCTTTCATGAATTCAATAATAAATTTATTTATGAATCCTTGGTGTGCTACATTCACCCGCCTACAAAAATTTCATCCTCAATATTACTAGAACGTTACATCACTAAAATATTTACTTATTTATTCATCATTAGATCCTTAGGATCCCATGTTTCTTCTTCAATTCTATGATTTTTCCAAAGTACCTTTAGCAGACTAGTCATCCAATTCCTCAACACCTGTTTCTCAGTGTCTATAATCTAGATAGGCTCCTTGTAGTAAGACAAGCCAGGTTTCAATTCTATGCATTCAGAAGTGAGGAAATGCATTGGGTTTGGAATAATATTTCTCAACAATGAAACAAGGAACAAATTGGGTACTTTAGATAGGCTAGGTAGTATTTCCAAATGATAAACCACAACTAATACATTCTCCAGAATTTCAAAAGGTCTAATGTACTTTAGGATCAGTTTCCCTATATTCCAAAATCTTATCGCACTCTTACATTGAGATACTATTAAGAAAACTTGATCTCTTACTTTAAATTCCAAATACTTCCTTAGATTATCTGCATAGATATATTTTCTTCGTTGGGATTCTTTGATATGGATTTGAATAGTATTTACCTACACTGTTTCTTCCTCCATAAGCTCTGGACCCACATGCTTCCTTTCACCGAAATCATCCCAACATGTTGGTGTATGAAATCTCTTTCCATACAATGCTTTATATGGCTCCATTTTAATTCTTGAATGAAAAATATTATTCTAGGAAAACCCAAATGAAGGTAAATAATAATCCCACTTATCATGAAAATCAAGTGGGCATGATCTAATTATGTCTTTTAAAGTTTGGATGGCCATTTCAGATTACCCTTTAGTTTGAGGGTGATAAAAAGTACTCAATCGAAGGTCAATATCCCGGTCTTTCTGAAGGCATTTCCAAAACATTTATGTATATCGAGGATTGAGATCAGAAACTATTGAAATATGTGATCCATGAAGTCTTAAAACTTCATTAATATAGATTTTTTCAAGTTACTCCAGTGGAAAATATCCCTTTATTGCATGTAAATGTGTATAATTTTTAATTCAATCAATAATTACTCATATTGCATCATTATTTCATGGATTTTTCAGAAATACAGTGACACAATCCATAGTGATTTCATCATATTTCCATGTAGTAATATTTAGAGGTTTCATGAATCTACTAGAATGTTTTATTTCAGTCTTCACTTTCTGACACCTAAACATCATGATACCTAATTAGTAATTTATCACTTTTTGTTGTCCCACTTGAAATGTTACTACAGATATCTATACGTTTTAGTACTACCTGGGTGTATATAGAAATCTGAACTATGGGTATCATTGAATAACTTCTTTTTTAGTATGTTTATATCTAGAACACAAAACCTCCTCCCAAATTTTAGAATTCTGTCTTCATAATTGAAGTCATGCAACTACCCATCATAAACATCAGTAATTATCTTGTGAAGATTATCATCATCAGGTAGAGAAATTTTAATTCATTCTAATAAATTTGGTTGGGAATCCTATTGAATAAGTAATAATGCTTCACATTCTTTGATGTTTCACATGTCTATCCTTTCTAGATCCATGAATATAGTATCCATTTTAATCCTTATTTTGTTTAAAAATCCACGATACTTCCTTCTCAAGGTATCATCTACCTTATTTTCCTTTACTGGGTGGCAGTTTATAGAATAATCAAAATTCTTGTGTAGTTAGAGCGATCACATTTCCTTCATTTTGAGTTATTTTTGTGAGAATATATATTTCAAACTCTTGTGATTCGTATATATATAAAATATTTCACCCTAGAGATAGTGTCTCTATATTTTTAGAGAAAAGTTCACGTCAACATACTCAATATCATGAGTAGGATAGTTTTATTTATGAATTTTTTGCTGACTTGATGCATAATCCAAAACTCTATCATTATACATAAGGACACAACTAAGCCCTTTCTTTGAAGCATCACTATAGATCACAAACCCATCATTCCTCAATGGTAGAGTCAATATCATATAATTCACTAATCAACTCTTCAATTCTTCGAAAAAGTCATCACATTATTTTATCTACACAAACTTGACCCCTTTATGTGTAAGCTTGATCATTGGGTTCGATAAATGAATGATGTTCTAAACGAAGCATCGATAATAACCTGCTAAACAAAAAAATATATTCACCTCATTTATGTTCATTTTAGTAGGCCATTCTCAAACAACCTTTGTATTTTCAGGATCTACATATATTCCATCCTTAATGACTATTTCCAAGAAAAAAAATTGATTGAAGGAAAAATTCATAATTTCTAAAATTTACATATACTTAATTCATTCTAAGAGTCTTTAGAGTAGCACACAATTTATTTTCATGATCTTCGTAGATTTTGGAGTATACCAATATATCATCAATACATACAATCAAAAAGTCATAAATATATTCATTGAAAAATATTTTCATTAGACCTATGAAAAAAGAGGGTGCATTAGTCAATCCAAAAGAAATTACTGTAAACTCGTAAAGCCTAGACCTAGTTCAAAATTATACCTTTGGAATATCATCCTTCTTCACTCACAACTGATCATATCCAGATTGATGGTCAATATTTGAAAAGTATTGGGCTCCACAAAGTCGATCAAATAAATACCCAATGTGAGGTAGGGGATATATGTGATTTTTTTGTGGCACTGATCTTCTTGTAGTCAATGCACAACCCCATAGATCTGTATTTATGCATAAAAAAAGAACATGGGATCCACATGGAGAGACTCTAGGGAGATTTTATCCATTATCAATCAATTACTCTAGTTGTTTCTTTAGTTATACTAATTACATAATGAACATTATATAAGGATTCTTTGATATAGGCCTTAAATTAGGAATTAAATCAGTAGAGAACTCAACTTCTCGCTCAATAGGATGTCAAGGTAAATCCTCTGAAAAATATCAATATATTCTTAAACAATATGCACATACATGATTTAAACATTTCTTTCCTAACTCATAGATAGAAAGTCCTCATACTTTCCAAGAATCACATTTAGTAGAGCTACTGAGGGTTCATCTATATGAGAATCATATGATGATGTTTCCACCATAAAGATAAGGGATTCCACATCATTCTCCAAAAATTCAGCCTCCTTCTTCTTTAAACTTATTTTGACATAAAAATTTTAAATTCAATCCATACTCAGGATTATATGATAGTGAATTATGGGTATGATGATAAAATCTCTTGATAAATCACATTTATATTCCATAATGAGGACTTAGTGAAAAATATTTGTTACAATGATAATTACCTTTTGAGTTTTTACGGAATATTTCTTTATTAAATCAAATTGGAAATATCTAATTTTCTTGGAAAACTGGGAAGATTTAAAGTAAGGAAATGATCCAGAATAAATAAAGCATTGAATAAGTTTGAGGAAATGATTAAATTAGCTATTATCACATCATTTGGGACATCAATATCAACAGTTTTGATCACATAATATTGACCTTTATCTCTTGGCCTTCTTTGGGGAATGTTTCTATGACACCTAGGAAATCATTTTCATAATGTCCCCTATTCATTTAATTTTAGGATAGAATATTGGAAGATTTTTTCTTCCCCTTAAAATCCCAGGATATGTGGAATTTTTCTCCACACTTGTAGCAATCACCCATACCCTTCATGAAAGTACCAGAGTGTCTCTTCCCACAATTATCATTGAGTGGATGGTCAAATATTCCCTTCTTCCCCATTTCCTTAATTCCTTATCTAGATTTTTTAATATCCCCTTCTTCTCTTACATTCCCTTAAAATAATAAGACTTAGTGAATTATTTTTCTTCCATGATAGCACATGAGACTATATCTTTATATGAGGAGAAACTTTGGGAGACCAGTTCCCTTTATAGTAAGTTTTTTAAATCGTCCAATAATCAACAATCCTTGCTTCCTGGATTATATATAGTATGCGGTATATATTTTTAACCGTGTGATGTTAGATTTATACTTGGAAACATTCTCATCCGTTTTCTACCTTAGATTCAAAAATTTCGTTTCCATAACATCTTACTGTTCACGAGGGAATTCTTTTTCTAAGAATATTTCCTTAAAATACCTTCTTTAAATGTCTTTTTTGCTTCCTCCACATTTTTGTTTTTAATTAAAGACCACCACATATCTACATCTCTCTATAGATAATAAATCACCATCACAACCTTCTATCTCTCATTACAACCCAAAGTGAGAAATATATTCTCTAAAAAACTTATCCACTGCTCCATTATGAATGGGTTTGTAGTACTATTAAATGATGGAGTTTATTTTCATATAAATGGAATTAACATAGATCCTCGACATTGTGGATCCGGATTCTCCATATAGGTAAGATTATTGTTCATAACCTAAGTCAACTATCCCGTATATTTATATGTTTTTCAGCACCAGTTGTAGCACTAGATCCAATATCATTATCTTTCTTCAGAGGGAAATCCCAATATTGTACATGAACCTTCATGTGTTTTCCATTCCTTACACTAGCCACTATTTCTAAAAAATGGATTACACTAGATTAGGTTATTTATAATAATGTATAATATCAAATTAGAAAAATACATATCATAAATTGAAATACTATCCATAGATATTCTCATAATCATAAACACAGTTTCTTTGAGGATAAATATTCATTTAATTCATTAATAATGGTTTGTAAATAAAATTTGAATTATCCTAAGAATATACCCTGGGAGTTCCAAAATTGGTGCGCAGTAAGGCCCATTGTCATTTACGAGGATACCCCATGACAATCCCAAAAATCCTTATTCGAGTTATTACTCCTAGGTACAACTATGTCAGAACCACATCCTCATTTAGTATCGAGATAGGGAAGTCTTTTATAGAAATATCCACATATTATATTTCTTACCCAAATTCCAAGACGTTTTTGTATATTTATCCTCACACACTATATTTGGATTTTGGTCCCCTATCAATATATTCTAAATATAGCTTCCATATTTTCTACTAAACTTCATCTGATACCAAATGTAAAGCCCCAAACCTAATTTCATAAAGATGGTTTTTTAATTAATTTCATTGACATGATTACAAGAAGGAATAGATATTCTAGTAGTTTGGATAAACTAGATACATACATAAGTTCAGCACTACAACTTGAAAAGAAATACAATATATAAATTCTTTCAAAAACATCCATAACCCCTAGGTTATCCCTACACGTCATTAATAATATACCTCTTCATGTCCCGGGAAAAAGAAACATAAGAAATGGGTGAGCTCAAATACTCAGTATGTGTAAGAAATACAATGAAAGGTATCATAAACAGAAACATTAATCACGGTGAATAACTAAAAACACATGCCATTGAAAATAAACTAGAACACATTATGGATTAAAAATGATATGAATAAATAATTCCACAATAAAGAATAATCATGGGTATTATATTAGTCGAATAACATCATGAACTCTCCATTAATAGTTTCATAATGAAGTAATGCATAATGTTGGACATCATAATCATACCGTCAAGGCCTATTGCCAAGATCATAAATAATAAATTTTCAAGGCCTTATTCAAAGTCCATAGTTTCTCTCATGATACCTTCATATGAAATGAGGGAATTTATCAGTCCCCAACCATCACTCACTATGTCCAATTCATTCCTCATAAGAATGAGGATAAACATAAATAATATATACATTCATATTGAAACTAACATATGAAATGTAAACAACCTTCAATGAACATTAAGTATAAACACTAACCATTCAATTTAAATTGGTGAATGGTTTTAAGATGACACATCCACAATCAAACTACTCATAAAACATTCAATTAAATATGGTAGGTGATATCGTAAGATATTAATCCTAATAATACATAAAAATCAACAAGAGTGATGAAATACATAAATACACTCTTATAAAATCATCGAGTATAGTCTTATTATATATAACATTCCTAGAGAAATCATGAGAGTAAATAAAAATAAATAATAATTTAATTGAGTTAATTAGAGAATAAGAGTAACCCGAATGAAAATGGATGTTCAAGTATAAAAACCTTACCTAAAGTCCGATGGTGTTATTCAATCGATCTAAGTGTCCTGTATAACCATACTAAATTCATTAATTAATATGTAAATAACATATTCTTTATTTAATATATTTAATATAGTTTTATTATGTTCATTCATGGACTTCTTTATTGGTTTAAGTGGTTCAATTTTATTGTTTGGGAGAGTTCTCTTCTTTGGTATTCATCACCGATTTACTCACATACATGAAAGGATAAATATGTAAGATGAGAATGGTTGTTCGGAATAGAAGTTATTTTTTATTTTTTAACATCCATAAAATTACATGGTAATAAAATTCATTTTGATATTGGGAGTGATGATTAATCATTATATAAAACATTAATGATAAATGATTGGGTTAATTAGCAGTTTTTTGATCACAATGAACTCATTTTGTTTTAAAAATTAATATCATGTGTACAAAAATATTATATAACATTTAATAAGCTTTAATAAAAATATTATATTATGTTTAAACTATCAAAATCAATTCATTACCATAATTAAAGATGGTAATATAAATTGAAATCTTGTCGTCCTTGAATGTGATAAATTAACACATCTCGGATGGAGTTTTCATTTATTGTATAAAAGAAGTGGGAATGAGATATGATGATGAATAATTATATTATAAAAAAACTATTACATTAAATATAAGTTACAGGAGTTATCATAACATTTGGATGAAATGAGGCGAGTAAAGAAAAAAATAAGAAATGAACTCGAAATCAATGAAATGAGAAGATTAATTTTCCTATAGATGTTATCTTCCTTGAGAGATTCTTTAGAGTTGATGTTTTTGTCTTTTTTATTATTAAAATGGAGAATGTAGGGGTGGGAAATGTTTTGGAGGATATTTTAGCATAATTATGACAAGGTAAATGGCTTGATAGGAGTGAAGAGAAGAGGGAGTGAGGGTAGTTTTTATTGAGGAGGAGATAGGTGATTTTAGAATATCTTATTCGTTATTTTATTGTTTTAATCAACACAACCAATAGTGATGATTAATTTGACCCATAATATTAATAAGATCAAGTGAGTTCAAAACATGTGTCATTAAATCATCCCTGATGCACAGAATAATGAATTTAACTCATAATGTATATATACAAAAAATTACCATATTTTAATATTCATAAAAAATTTGTGTATTTCAGAAAAATCCCAAAATTCTCCCAAACCATTTCTAGATGTGTAAAATTAAAAAATGACATTGATTTTTTAAAAATAATTTTCTAAAAATCATTAATTATGTTTTACAATAAAATCATTATTTATTCAAAAAATGACAATTTTAAAACTATAATTCGTTATATATCACCTTGAAAAATTAATCAATATTTCTTTATCTTATAAACATAAGAAAATAATATAATAATATGATTTAATATTAATTATGGTCATATTAATATTCCAAAGGGTACCCTAAAATTCACTAGAAATTATGTTTGTCTTATTAGACTCAAAATGTCTTACTAAACACAGTTGTGTATGTCAGTTTTTCGAAATTCAAATCTCAAAGGTGGACAAATTATGTTTACTAGCTTGGTATTAAAAAAGTTATGTTTTATTGAGACTCTGTGTTTCATACATTCAATAATAAATTTATTTAAAAATACTTGGGGTGTTACAAGATTTAACTAAACAAAATTCCCAGAAGTAAGAGGGCCTAAAATTCATAATAAATAAAAAGAAGGGGAGTTTCTACTAACTTATAGATTTCATAGAGGGTAGTATATGTTACCACATAATTTAAATATAATGTTTTTTATTAGAAACACTGATAAAATATTGGGCATAATAACGATGTTGATATACCATGAATTAGGATATTTAGGTAGAATTATTCAGTCTAATAGAAATTTATTTTGACTAAACACAATTTTTCTTTGATTTTACAAATACAACTAGGATCTTTATTCATGTAAAATTCCAATAGATAAAGGATAAAATTTGAGAATCCATCCCATAAACTATATGTTGAAGAAATATTACTGTTCAAATACTAAAAAAATTAATGGTTTTTGGATTTGTGGAAGGTTATTAATGTTTATTAGATAGTTTTCTATGTTTTATGCTTATTAGTTACCACATTCTTAAATGTTATTTCAAAAAATAGAGCTCTTTTTCATATCTTAGTACATGATGATGAAATCCATGATCAAATTATGTTGGGATATAATTATAAAATAAATGTTTCACAATGGAGGATGATTATATATAGTGGGTGACTTTTTGAAAATGGATATTCAAGTAGGATTGGTCACTAGAAACTTGAATTCTCCTAGTGATACGTTGAGATAAAGAATCCTAAATCATTATCGATGTTTTTTTAAAATTTAATGAATCCATGTATAATATATTCCTTAGATATTTCACTATTAGAGTGATTTATTCACTTCTTTTTTTATCAAAGGTTTAACCAATCTATTAGAAAATTAATATTGATTAGGAGATGTAATAAAAAAGGTAAACGTGAAGTAGATTATGAGAACGAGTGATTAAAAACAATATAACATATAAAATTTCACCTAAAAAAAATTAAATCATGTGTTTTTACATAGACTAATTTTGTGTCCCTAAATTTACATTCTAGGTTTACATATTATAATTGATTATGCTTGAGTGAGAGATCCTATCTTAGTTTTTATCTAAAAAACTTAGGCAAAAAGAGTAATTTATCTTAGATATAAAAGTATCATTGCGAAAATATAGATAATACATGAAAAAATATAGAGAGATTGAATATGATGGTTAGAGATAGGTGATTAGAGAAACCTGTAATTTTTTTTCAACCTGCATAAAGATAATGGGGTTCCCTCTCCACATCCCAAATAAGATCATGCATAAGTTGAAGTGTGTGCACCCATATCGGTTACAGTTTTGAAACCCTTTTTTCCAGTAGCGTACACACCAAATTCATACATCTTAAGTGGATGACCTAACATAAAGAATTTAATCCCAATGTTTATTCTTCAAAAAATTTTGTTTTTCATCATCTAAATAGATTCCAAATATTAGGGGGATGAGTTTAGAAAACCCATAAATTTTGATTATGATAGTTCCGTAAAGTTCTAACAGGAGCATGGATAACTTCAATGTAGAGTGAATGGTGAGGTGACCTAACCCTGAGAAATCAACACCTAAACACCCTCATGAATCACTAATTCATACTCTATGAATTTATATGCTTTGGAATTCATGAATACCCTCTGACCTGAATACTCTTTCCTACCTCCCCCATCCATGTTCAAGCATCTCAGACTTGAGTTCCAGCGCAATTATAGATAGTAACAGGCACCTAAGACTCCTTAATCCTATAAAAGTATATTTTGAGAACATATTTTAGATAAACGGGGATATAAAACTCACCCAAAAACCTAAATATAAGAATGATATCAACATAAGGATATATCCATGTGCACATGATTTCTAAAATCCATCTATGAAGTGTTTCTTGAGTCATAAACTAGAAGAAGTAATGGAAATTCATTGTGTTTTTATAATTAGATTATTTTTAAATTGATATTATTTTTAAAATAAGAAATAAACTCAAAGACCATATCTAGACTTCAGTGTGGGAATCTGTTTGAGAAAATCATCTAAGGTAGAAGGGCCTAGTCACATGGAACCCATGTTTTCTCTGAGTGTAACTGAACTGAATTCTATAAGGAGATTCTAGTAAACCCATTCACCTTTAATTTACAATGTTAGATTCATATACCCCATTTATAGGTTCTCATGGGAATTATTTCATCCAATATTTCTATTTAGTTCCATGATTAGCCTACAATGGTTGTAAAAATAGAACATAAGCTACCCCTTTGAAGGAACCATAACCAACCACATATTTCGGACCTAGGTTACCCAATATCCCTTGTAACATACACGGTATTAGATATATATTTTATCCTATTGTATTATAATAGATCATTAAAACCTTTTTAATATGTATATTACATAATATTCATGTCCTTATTTGGCATATGACCTAGTTACTAGACATTCGTGAATAATTGTTTTCATTATTTTTATGGACTTTAAAAAAATATTTTTCTATGATAACAAGTATCCAATAGCTGTTATTCCTTAATTATATGATCCTTAGTCAATATTTAGTCATTTTTACCCAAATAAATAGGATAACACCTTCCAAATATTGTATAGGAATTTCTTTCACCGGGGTTTCCAAACACACCCATCATTGAAATTTTAATCTAGAAACATGTATATAAGGTTCTTAGTTAGACTTTTTTACTAGCCTCTCTAGTTACAAGAAGTGATATTGGGGTAAAAATATATTATAATCCAGTTTAAGTCAATTGCTTCATCTGTATATTCATTCTTCCATATATAAAATCATCATTCCTTACTGTTTGTTTTCCAATAGACATGAGATCAATTTTAGTGGTTCTAGATCCTATTTTAGGCCCCACAATACCTTAAAATGCATCATATTATATAGTGAATAGGAACATGTTAATATATTGAAATTTCCATATAAAACCATCACAATACAATATTGTATAGCTTTCTAAATTAGATAACCACAATTTTCATGATTCAATAGTCCATTGTTCATTAATTTAAACTTCTCAGAATTGCATAATGTCTTGTGACCTAAAATATATGTGAAAAATTTGTCTTGGATGAACGAACATTAATGGAATGACCATTAGTCACAATTGTACAACCATGATTGTCCCCAATATTATCCTTGTCACATGACCTAAAACAATTCAATTTTAATCTCTTATATGACACTAAACTATAGGTTTGGTATTAGTTTTAAGGGATATATATAATTACCCTATATTGAGCCAAATCCCAATTTTATAATACCTTTATCTTCTATGTATGGTGATTAATTCAAATCTGACCTATTATAAATCATTCAACAATATTATAATTAACTAATGCGTGATGATATTAAACATGTAATATGTATATTTTTTCCGTAAATTAATTGTTTGATTAATCCAATTTAAAAAAAACAGCAATCACTAATGATATTTGGAATAGTTTTATGTAAAGGAATTAAATCTCTATGTAAGTCTTAAACATCATAAAAAACTGTTATATAGGGTGATTAAACAACTCAGTCGCCTGTTTTTTATGCTAAAGTAGGAAAACATAGTAGTGGAAATTATGTAAACATACCTATTCCTTTAGAAGATTATTAAATTACCTTTTTTGATAATAATTATTCTTTATCATTATATATGTAATGAAACATGTTTATTTAATTGTTAACGATACCCTTTGAGAATCTTAACATTGATATAGGGATCTCAAAGAAGTTATCAAATTCGTCAACATTATTAAAAAAAATTATATTTCTTTCCTAGATAAAAGATAGACCACAAGTCATTTGAGGTATCAACCATATAGAAAAAATATTTCAAAGTTTTACATGATAAAATTTTTATATGTATATACCAATATATATAGATCTATAAGTGAAAAACAAATTCATCATGTTTAACACTAATTTTATCATTAACCCATTTATACTTATACATAGACACTCGATAAATTATGTGATTAGTATCCCATATATATTAATTAACACAATAATTTTCACTTGATGTAGTGATTACAATTTAATCATTTTCTCTCAAAAAATTCATTACATTCATGAATAACATTGCTTCTCTACTCTAAAAAAACATTTCTTTTCAAGGAATCTCATTTAAATGTTTTATGAATTATTATTATTAACATTGTATGTATTTAAATTTACATATATTAAGAATTTATTTAAAGATAATCATGACATTTAATTTTATATATTTTTTCTTATAATAATTGATCATTATGATACATTATTCTCATGATGGATACAACCCATAAATTTATGCAACCTATATATTGTGTTTTTTAGCATCACTATATAGTCATAGAATCATTGATGTTTTCTCAGTTTCATTAATTTTTTTTAACTTGAATCATTTATTCAATTTTATAAGATGTATTGATTTGAAGATAACTGTGTTTATTAGATCTTGAATTTTTCTTTATTTCACCATATGATATCCAAGGACAATAACTCTCATGAAACTAGTTGAGAATTAATTGATCTTTGATATATCAAGAACTTAATTTTATAATGTTCATATGATTAAAATATTTACTGAAAAATTGTTTATTCAATGAAAAATTGTTATTAACGATTTCCATGAAATCGTCTACCTTTTTTAAATATTCAACACTAATTATTCATTTTCATTAATAATATGATGATTCATTATAACACATAAGTACTATAAAAAAATTATATTGGATACTATATAATATAAATGTAAACTTAAATATATTTATGTTTCAATATGAATTATGTATTATTATTTTTTAATAATACTGGTGAGAAACAAAATTATTTTTTTTGGGGAATTATGTTGATTGATATGTTTGCACAGAAAATGAAAAATACAAGTTAGAATTTTCCAACAAGTGGGTGATTTGACATTAATGGCTTCTCTTGATAAGGGAGTTATTGGATAAGTTTTGAATGAACCCATCCATGGAGTGTTATATGTCAAATATATTGTATTGTTTAATGAAATATAAAAGGATTAAGCTCTTAGGTGTGTGTTATTTTGTTGAAAATTAATTAAGATGAGTATAAGATGTTATAATATAGTGTCTAAAAATTCTATAATGGACCTAAAAATTGGCCATATCCTAAAAATTGTGTAAGACTTGTGGCCTATGTGAAACCGAATAGATATCCATATGTGTTTTACATGAAATTAGACATTATGGAGCATCATAAGACTTCATAATTAAATATATGAATTTCTAGATGATCATATATAAATTTTATCTCTCTATAGTACTTTGATAGTATGATGTGTGAAATTTTTAAGAGAGTTGATATGAATTTCAAAGAATAAATTATTAAGTTTTATATTCATGTATGACATCATTATTTTTTTTATTTGGGAGATTCTGTAAGACTTATACAGTCTAAATAAATTTTAGAATATAATTTTTTTAATATTTTTATTTTAAAAAATGGTGTTATAAAATATAATGATGTTTTTGAAATGTTATTCATGATTGAGATATAAATATCAAATTAAGAAGATGTTGAATTAATTTTAGAGTGATGTTAGAGCCTATTGATGAAGAAGATATGTTGAGATGAGATCCATTCTGAATGAAAGAGTTTAATGTCTCATAGAATGAGTTCCATCTACCTGAGGATAAATTATTGAGGATAATTATTGTATATTTCCTAGGACAATTATAAAATGGAAAGAGATATAATAATCAAGGATTTTAAAGGATGTATTGAATAAGGATTTAATTAAGTTTGAATGATTTTATTGATAGATAATCCTTTAATAAATTTTAATAAATTGAATAAAATGAATGGTGGTGTCAAATAAGTCAGTGTTTACAAAATTCTATTTTAGAAACTATTTTCCCTCATATTATTTTGTGAATTTTTACATACAAAAAATAAAAATAAAAGGAGAGACAATAATATTGAGAGAACTCACAAACACAGTATGGTATTAGATAAGCTGAGATAAACCCAATACGTTGTTATCATAAAGGGATAATAAGTATTTCAACGAAGGTATCTATTCAAGAAGAAGGATATTTATTATTCATATGTATTAAATGTGTTGAGGAGAAATAATTTATTTGAAGGAATAAAATCTAATAATTTTTATGACCATATTTTAAAGAAAACATAGATATAAAAACTTGATGGTTTATAATATAAAATCATGTTTTCTATTCAATTCGTGGTGGAATATCACTATACAGTTCCATATATGTATCCTAAAAAAGAAACATATCACAATTTATATGGATCAAAATTATAGATAATATTTTTTTCATTAATTGGGACTTATGGTGATGCATGATATTGGTACTCTATGTAGATAATTATAAGAATTTTTTTTCAGTTTTAGGCACATAGGCATATATTTTAAGAATCTATTATTGCTGGGAATAACCAATCATAGAAGGAAATAATTTTTTCTTAACAAACCTTAAAAATCACATGTTATATTCCATGTTTATATTTATTTATATATGATGTGAGTATGATATAATAAATTTAGTTTATTTAGACTATTATAGGTCTATTTTGAAAAATTAACATGTGGGATTCATTAATAGAGACCACTTATTCACCCCTATCATTGGTTTAACTAGAATCAACATCTCAAATGGTATCACATAAAATATAGGTTCCCTCTAAGGATCAGTGATGTTTCTAATAATATAGAATATAAATTTATAAACAAAAGGGATTTCACAACCTTTTATAGAAGTAATTATCGTAGCTCGAGTAGTATTATTATATAACTATATCCATCAGTCAACCATGATGTTATAGATTAGGCCAATGTGATATTTTCTATCATTTTAGACAGGAAACCTATGTCTTTCTCTAATAAAATAAATTTTGAAACTAAGGTAAAATATATATTTTTTCATTTGTATATCTCTATTGGTAATGATATACCAAAAATATTTTGGATCCTCAAACCAAGACGGAGATATGGTAAAAATGGGAAGTATGTTTAAGGTGAATATTGATGTCAAGTAAACTAAAAAAGATGTTTAGAAGATAAGATTTGAAGATATTATAATGTATGACAAAGAGGAAATTATCTATTATTTTACACGGATCAATGTGATTGTGAGTAATATTCATAGGTATGGTCATATGTAAGATTTTCGAACTGGTATTAGAAACTTGATATGGGATTTTCAATATTAGTTTGATCCAAAATTATTTCCCCTTGATGATAGAGAAATATTAACAATTGATGACTAACCTAATAAACTCATTACTTATTTGATGATAAAGTATCCATCCTTTAAGAAGAAATTAAAAGATGAGATAGACTTTGAATCCATGATAAATAATAAATCTATACATGAAGAAGGTGTTGGACCAAATGATTTTAAATATAAGGAAGATGAGGATTTCAATGTAGTTTTTTCTCTTCATTCAATGAAATTAAATAAGGGAATATGGATATGAAATGTAATGAAATCAAAAGGTGTTAAAAATGTAATGAAATTAGTCTTTTCTCCATGAAATTTCCAAATAATAAGTGTGAAGAATCTTAATTACATGAGGTTTTGTTATTAAATGTAGAAAATGATTAAGAGTGTGAAGAAGCATTGTGATAGTAATGAAAAATTTAAATGGGAAATAGTGAAAAAATATTATTCATAAAACAATCAATATTATAAGGAAGTAAATTTTATTACTGATGTTGAGATTGTATTTGATAGCTCAATTAGTGTTGGTAGAGAAGAAATTATAGATATAGAATGATTATTGATAAATGTGTTCGAATATTTATTTTCATATATTAGATAGGTAAATAAAGAAAAAAAAATTTAATAAAATAGAATAATAATACTGATGAAGGAAAGGTGGAACTTGTTAAATAGGAATTAACCTATGTTATTTAGATCCATAAGTAAAAGCTGAGATATATTGAGAAATTAAAGGTGATGAAATATCCCTAGGATAGAATGGTGGGTAAAGAAGAAGAGTTGGAAAATACATAGTGAACAAGACTCAACTCCTAAAATGAGATAAGAAAGATTAAGAAAGCCTTCATAAATGAATTTGTTTATAAGTAAAAGAATTCAAAATATGAAAAGAGTAATTTATTATAGAGACCACTTACCCCCAATAAAAAATTACCCTTGTAATGATGGAGGAAAAAACTAATATTTTTCTACATGGATTGATAAAAAAACAAGAAATCATATTTAACATAATTTTATTAGTGTTTTGGAAGCTATAGATGAATATCTTAATAATTAATTAATAAATTGTTATTTCTAGTAAAGATACAATGAAAAATCATGAGTTATAGTGTAATGATGATGGAAAATTATCATTAAAGACATGTTGTGACCAAAAAATAAAACAATATGTGCACCCAAAATAGAATCAATCATTTTGAAGATATGTATGGAATATTTTGATTCGTGGGTCATAAATTTTAGGTATGAATGACTAAACTATCAGAATTTTTTCTTAGTATTGTGAAAGGTATGTGTTGTTAGAAGAGAGAAGGTGGAAAGTTATATTCTAATAATAGTAAAAATAAATAATGTAAAATAAAAAAGAATGAGAACTATAATAAAGAATCTATAAAAATATATCCACCCCAATTAGAGAGACAAATGAAGATAGAGAAAAGAGAGATAAATTCATATTCTAAAAGAAATCATGTGGTGGCTCCTAACGAAGTTTCATTTCATATTATGTTTCTGAAAAGCTGTGAACTAAAAATTAATGTAAAACTATGTGAAAGGTGTGAACATGTTGGGAATGTAATAAAGGATAACATAACCATGTTACTTTCCCTAGAAGAATATTTGGGGAAGCAATATCAATATTTTGATGTGATTTTTCCTTTATGACTGATGTAGATAAAACTAATTCACATGAGGAAATAGTTCAAGGGATGGATATAATCACCCAAACCATATATTTTCATTATTAAAAATATATATTTTAAGAATACATTCCATGAAAATATTGAGATGAATGAGGGGACATAGTTGAGTGAAAAGTATCATCCTTGTTATAATACTATGTAACAAATATGTTCCACCTTCTTCTGATATTTTTCTATTATTTTTATTTAACATATTTGGAATTGATGAAGAAATTTTAATTTTCATATATTTTGAAACAAATAAGTTTTATTTGATTGATAATTATATCCTCCATAGAGAATATAGAGTTTGTTGGTCTGATGAGTTGGAGAAAAAAATGAGATAAAGGTACAAAAAATCCCTATATATTGAATATATAATATTAGAATATCATTACATAATGGGATGTCAAGATATAAAAATCACAAATTCATCCATTTTTTTAATTATATTAAAGATATTTAAAAATTAGGTTCCTTTTTCTTGGGATGGATAAGAAATAGAAGAGTTTTTATGTCATTCACATTAATATTAAGAAAGGTTTGTAAAGTCATACGCATGTTTTATTTCTTGATAAACTGAATCGAGAAGAAAAAAATATTAGTAACTTAGTTGGTATCATATGAATTTGTATTTATGGATAAAATTAATCAACTTGGTTAAATAACTATTATTTTTTACATTGGGTTTTCCTGAGTAGACTTTTAGATGAGGCGATACGTCATATACTTTTCTTTTTTATTTATTGTCTACATGGGGACATCAGTTACTTTGATTTCAATTCAAATGAAGGGGTATTTCCAAAAAATTAAAAGGGTGATATTAAAGTTCAAAAACGAAATATGTTGTATTTTTTGTTAATAAGGAAATGAAGAAAAAAGGTAATCGTGTGGGTAATTATGTTGACTGATCGACAAAACAGGTGAATGTAAAATTGAAACAGTATGTTCCTATCAAATGGGGGAATATGAATTGGATTGAATTTTTTTATAAAGAAACTTCTAGAAATGTTGTGGAGGATTGATTCTAAGAATTTTCTTGCATGGAATCTTCCATATCAAATAAAAGAATAACTCTGTATGATATTCTAATGTGTTTATGAGTTTTTTAAAAGGGTCTTAGGACGAGTCAACATTATTCTTGGATTTTTTTGGAGGATCTATAAAATGGATAAATCTAATAAATCAAGTATGTATTCTATCCCACATTACAATTAGGATTAATAATTATTTCATAGTCCATACAATTGATATTGAGAACCTATGTACAATTTTGTGTGCCATATATGAATTTGTGGCAGATCACATATGACTTTCAGATCTCTATAAGATTTTCAGAGTTCCAAATCCAAATTCAGAGCCACATATTTCTTTCTAAAGACTTATAAAATGTTAGAAAATTAAAATCTCAGAATATTTATGCTGATATAATAGAGGTATAATATTTAAATATGTTATATATATATATATATATATATTATTAATGATTCAAATATTAATATAATGGTAAGTTGATGGTTATTAAAGAAAAGAGTGAAGTAAAATATACCTGAACAAGAAGTTGGTGCTATTTTTTGATCCATGATGCAAGTTGTACTATCATACAACATTGAATGTCTTCCCTATACATGTGGATAATTAAAATAAGATTAATGTAGGGGATTTCAATGAAGAATATGTATATGGAATCAACCTAAGTAATTTATGAATTTAAAAGGATGAATTAACATATAACTTAGCCATGCATGAATTTGGTGATTAATCATGAATCCTTTGCCTAATTTACATGAATTTGATGAGATTCCTACTACTACCAAAGATCAAGGATGATTAAAATTTCAATTTCGGAAACTATTACTCATGTTTTTATTTTTTGAATATATATGTGAAGAAAAGAATAATAAAAGTATAAATAAAAATATTGATAGAGCTTGTGAACACTATTGAAGTGTGGAAAAGTTGAGAGAAACATGAATCATCACTGTACTGAAGAAACAAGAATTTTTTAGTTAGGATCTATTAAATAAAGAGGATAATTTCTATGACTTATTATTCTAAGTGATGAGGAGAACCAATTGAAGTGAAGGAATAAATGTTAAGGTAATTGGGATCTAAAAACCAAGTCTGAATATATATATACACTACACAACTTTTTTAGAATTCATAAAACATTACAAAAAAATAACCACAAAGGGCGTATTAGTTTAGTGCCTTTGGAAACATGGAAACATAGAAACTGGTATATAATTAAACTTTATTTTCTACCCATAGGTTCTTCATGAATATCACCCTTCTTAGACAAATCATACTTAATAGAAATCTTTATAAAATGAGAAAGGAAACCAAAAAATGGTTGAGTTTAGATGCTCAGTAAGGGTAAACATGAGATAAATGTAAAAATAAACATGAGAATAGGGGTATGAGAACATGATCATAATATTAGAATATCCTAGACTAAATATCATAAGATCATAAACATGAATCGTGGAATAAATATTTTTAGTTTATAATATATATATAATTTGGAAATAAAGTACCCAATCTATGAAAAAATAGAGGAATAATACATGGGATTTGTGGAAGACACATAATCATAGAAAATCATATTTCAAGGATACCTACCAAGAACTTCACGACATGTTAGTCTTGGGATAATTAAATGTCTACCTACTTCGGGCTTGGGATTACCTCCAATATACCCTGTTTTTTTTGGGATTGGGATGTCTACCCGTGTACCCTATTTTTTGGGATTAATATTCCCTCTTGATTCAACCTTATTTTTCCCTCTTGTGTACCCTCTTTTTTGGGGCTTGGGATGCCCAACCATGTACCCTCGTGATCTAATAAAATATTTATCTTTACCCAATTAATTAGAGAGAGATATAGGTCCAAAACATCACATGATAAAATCATACATACATGTTCCATAAGATAAAACAAATTGAATCCTACCATGTCCCCTAAAAAGAGATGGGTTTCGTAAATACCATATAATAACCCATGAAATGAAATAAATATCATGAAAAATTAATGATATAACAAATTATGGAAAATATATAGGTATTATGATCATTTAATCTATAATAAACTATGAAATGGTGTATATTTAATAATCACTCATCATGGTATAGAGGATTTAATAGAAATAGTTTTCATAAGCATATAAACCATGTAAGAAGAATGTGTTTCATAAAGATATATCCCATTAAAGAGAATCATGTTTTTATAAAAATCATTCCATCAAAACATAAAAAATTCATAAAAAGAATATAAATGGATCCTTTGGATCATTTCCTAGAAAGATATGAGTAACACAAATAGATGTCATCTTATATGGAAAATAGTTTTGAAGTATCTCTTAAAATACCTTTCTTCAGGAATTTTTATTTATTTATTTGAAAATTGTTTTTAAAACATAAAACCTTTTGAAAACCATTTTCCTAAAAATATACTTGAAATTTCATAAATGATTATTAGAAAAAAAATTAATCCCACTTTGATAAACTCTTAAGAACATATAAATAAATTATGAAATTTATTTAAAAACCATTTCCTTGAAAATAATTTGAAAACATATTAGATAATATTTTAAAATCATTTAAAAAAAAATTAAAACCTTTTTCATTAAAAATAAATTTAAAACAACAAATTGTATGAATATTATATTGAAAATTAATTTTTTAAAAATAATTTTTTACATCTTGTAAATGAAGCTTTAAGGGGATGATAGTCATGTTGGTTATTACTTCATATATGCCGAACATTCCTTTTTCACTATGAAAAGTTTAGAAAAGAGACTGAACCAAAAAATAAAAAGAAGATTAATTTTCTGGAAACCTTTAGTTTAAAAAAGTATAGAATGGGAAAAAATTTATTTTAAAGATCATAGGAAAACAATAGAATATTTATGGAAACTTCTATTTTTTGAATTTTTTTGAATGAACATAGATTTCCAACCGAAGAGTAGGTATAGTCGAAATTTCTTAAAATCAATTTCTAAACTATATTTTTTACCAATGATTAGGAACATGGAAAAAATACATGTACATATCATGGATAAATAGAGGATAATAAAATTAATGAGTGTTATTAATTTATGGACAAAAAAAGTACATCTAAGGAAAAAATCCTAAACAATCTCAAAAATTAATGAGATTGGATCAATAATCTATTACCAATTGGTAACATTGAACCTACTCCACATTTAGAAAAAAGAATTTAATTTATATTAAAATATCCAAAAAATAAAAATATTCTGGATATAATATTTCAATGTCAGTATATACAGCTCATCAAAACATATAGTTTCATAACATGGAATGTGTCTCAATTAATGAAAATTGAGACACAATTACTTTATTGATTTGGTATATATTTACACATAAACCCTATGAAATTAATATCATAAAATAGATATGTAAATACCAAAATATTTATGTATAATAATTATACAATTTATCCATGGGTATTATATACACCACACAAATGGAATGTTGGTGAATAAAGCATGAATCTCACAAAAATAAAAAAGTGAGATGAAATTCCCTTACCTTGTGTTTTGACTCTCGCTGTACTCGTTCAAACCTAAAGTATAATATATATAAGTTTATTATACATATATTAATTAAATATATTCTTATATCAAATAACATATATTTTTATTATTACTTTATATATCTGTCTTGTTAACAATTCTATGTTAAGGTTTAACTTCGATTAATATCCAATTTGTTCTTGACATGTTCTTTAATTTGTTATATATTTGGTCCTTATACATATATCATGATTTAAAGAATTTAAATATGATTTAAATATCATTTATATTCAGTATATTTTTTATTATAATAATCTATAGAATATATAAGTATGAAATGGAATACACGGTTTATGGAGACTGTAGGCTGTACGTACACATGAATATTGTTCCCATTTTTTTTGTACGGAAAGAAAAAAAGAAAAATAAATAAATATATATATATATATATATAATATCATTATAATAGTATTATTATGTCATATATATAATATAATTTGAATAAGAATATCCTCAATACTTTCCAAGTAGTCTGTGAATGAATCACATCACTTTGAGGGGGAGGTAGTCAACATTTCCTCAAATGAAATTATAATATTTACATAAAATAGAAAGTATAGTCATATGTGTTGAAAAAGAATTATAGTAGACTGAATACATAATATTTACCATATATATCATTTATAAACACCATTTCCATCATAATTCCAAACCATGAAAGGTGGTAATGTAAGAACTAATAAACATCGTTTTGTGAGACGATAGTTCGCCACACACATAAACAATATGTTCATCACCCACTAGATGGAAGTGTGTTGGGGGGTGGATAATGAAAATAATATAAAGGAGTTTGAGGAAAGATGTTTCCTCTTCTTTGGGTAAATCCTTTTGGTTTTCACCAAAGGGATTCATTTGATTTATTTCTTTAAAAAGGGATGATAAAGGTGGAATAGAGGGATATGGGGAATTATATTGGTCATATATTGTACTAACCTATGTGGTTTGAGAGGTTTTAGGGATGGGGAGAGGTGGCCGCCTTTTGTAGGGGAGGGAAAGGACTCACTTGGTATTTTTGAAAACGAGTTAGGTGAGCCATAATTTTTCCTACAAAAACTCACAAAAAGGAAAAAAAATCCGTAAAAGAAGGTTAATTTATGTATAATTTAAATTCAATTTTTTGGACAAGTTTCTAGGACATTTTTCCCTTTAATATAAAGGGTTTTTTCTTGGTTATGATTTATTTTCACTATAATTGTTTTAATTAATTTCAATTACATTCACTAATATGTTTTGTCAAAAACAATGTTAAACATATTATAAATTTTAATTTATGGTTTAAAAAAATATAATCCATTTTTATAAATTATAACTATATATTTGGTAGAAATTAATTTAAATATAACCCTACAGTATTAATGATAATGTGGGGTTTTAATGTAAAAATATTGAAATGTTTACTATGTTTTTATTTACTATCACATTGTGAAATTGATTACAATGAGCTAATTTGGAATAATTGATAAAATATTAATATTATTGGATATTAAAACCAATTAAAAATATAATTTAACTAGAATAAATAAATTAGATTAAAAAGTAGTTTGAATTAAATTTCTGTATTTTTTACTATTCATCTAAATAAGATAAAAAATTATAAAAATGAACCATAACCATGTTTTTATGTAACTATTTAAAATATTAAGTTTGTTTTGAAATAAAATATTTATAAAAGTTTCTCAAATTGTATTCAAAATAGGTTCTCCATTAATAGGTGGAAAAAGTGCCTTAATTAAAATATTGGCTTTTATGTGTGAAATTGGGTTTGTTCTTATATTATGATTATCAAATTTATTGGATGAATATAAAAAATATTTGATTGAATTATTTATATATATATATTAAATTAATATCACTCAATAATTATAATTAATTGAATTTATTAGGATTAAATATCTTTGTGAGAATAAAAATGGTTTCTTTAATAAAAACATTCACTTTATATTCAATTTGTTCTTATATTAATTTTTAATATACTTTAAAAAAATAATTCAACCATTTATTTCCTGAATTTTTTTATTCATATTCGTAACCAGAAGGTTTATATCTTATTATATTAAACAAAAATATTTTTAATAATATATTATAGTTTGGTAAAACCTGGTCTTGTATTTTACTCAAGCCATCAAGGAAATTAAATCTTGCATGTAACATATGCAAACCTAGATGTTCCATTTATACCTTATTAAAATTTATGTTTCATGTAGTGAAAGATAACATAATATTTCGTATAACAAAAAACCAACATAGTGGTTAAATTTTATTAGTATAATTTTTAGTGTTGTGTGAAATGAAAAATATCAAAATGATTAAATTTATTGACAAAAACATTTCACAAAATATCGGTGTTTTACATTCAAAATCCATTAAAATGAATTTATCCTTTGAATTTTTTTATATTATCAAGGTTTTAATGCTTTTAAGTTACTTTAATAGAAACCTACCTCATAAAAATGAACACTAAAACATTATATCAAAAACAAAGTTGGACCCATAATGGTTACCCATATTAACACATAGTTGGGTTTACACACAGGAGAACCAAGGTGGAAAGGGAGAACATTGGAGTAGAAGATATATATAACTATTAATTTCTAGAAAATATTGTTATAGAAATTGTTTAGGATAAGGTTATTAATCACAAATCCACAAATCTTAGATTATATGAGGGACTATTTGATTCATTCAAAAAGAATATACTAGGATAACCATTACAGTTTTCATGACCCTTTCTTTAAAGTTGATAAATTTTCATGAGAATTTATACTTACATGATCTCACTCCCTTTATTAAGTAAAATATAACTGTTTGGTCATGTCTTGACCAATTTACACTTTACCTCTTTCTCCAAAAATAAAGGTGTACTTTTATTTCTTTAAGAACTAACAGATCATGAGATCAATTATAAGTCGTCACATCTCTCTTTAGTTACCATCAACACAAAAGTTTTAGAGATAGTTATCCAATATTCATAAATCTTCATGTGGTGATATAATACTTTAATATCATAGGCTTTATCTATATATTATCTTCAACAACCGATAAATGGTTAACCTAATATCCATTTTCAATGATAAAATTATGATAAAATTAGAAATATTGAGAGTAAATCTTCATAACATAAATCCCCTATATATCACAATGTAGATCTTGGTTATCACATTCCAAATATTTGAAAACCCTTATCATATAGTATCTTGAAACATGGTAATAACCGGAAATACCATAAATACTTTTGAAATACCTGAATTATTCTTTATTGCAAAGTTTAATGGATATATTCCTTAAATGAAATAAGTTGTAAACATCATCCATGATGACAAAACCACTTTTTCAAACAATCATTAATTAGATCCATGGAAATTAGTGTTATCCAATATAATTTATCAAAATCAATTATCCCTTTATTTAAGATGAAAAAAATTTCTCAACATCTTCATCACATTTTGGGTTTCCTTCCCCTAATCAAAATATCACTTTTCTAAGTATTCATCACCATTCAAAATATCTTTTTCAATCCTTGATGAAAAAATTATATGAAAAATACATATATTTTTCATGATTTGTATTACATAATCTTTGAACTTCAAAACAGATACACATCAATCATCAAACGTTTTATATTAAACTCTTATGCAAGATTCATCAAATTATTCCTTAATAACAGTTTCCTATAATATGAAAAATGACTTGTTTTAAGGTTTCTCAACCTCAATAAAATCATTCTTCTTCGGTTTAATGTAAGCCATTCTAGAATAACATCACATACCTTTTTCATGTCATTTGTAGCCTCTTTAGATTTTTATGTATAAACAGTACCCATACTACCATCCTAATTCTCTTTATTAGATTTACACTTGGTAAATATATTTGTATGATTCCCAAACTTTCTGAATTTTAAATATGAAATGTTAACCACTTTCATTATAGTTCTTTATATTAATTAAAACCAAAAATCAATGGACGATATACACATATCATTAAAAATTACTTATAGTATTTCTAAGTCATGGTACCTACATTTTATTCAAATACACCTTATGTTTATCAGAGATTATTCATATTTACCTTCTATTAAAATCCTTCATGATGGTTCATTAAGAGTTTTTGAATTTCCAAAGTATATCCCCTGAGAGTGTTAAAACCGGTTTGAAATGAGGCACATTATCATATACATGGATATGGCGAGTCACTCCCAACACAACTTTTATGAGTTATTACCCCTTTGTAAATATAGTCTAGATCCATATCCACTTTTCATATCCAGATAGAGACTTATTTCTACAAAACCAATCATTATATCCTTTACCAAAATTCCATAACATTTTCCTAAAAATTTATTCATCATTTCACTTATCCCTAGAAACACCCCTAGATATATTTTTATAAGTATACCTAGGGATGTCACTAAAGTTTTCTTATATTAGATTCAAAATTTTGACTAAACCTTCTATATCATACTAAGTAATTATAGAATAAGACTTTTTAAAATCTATTAATATTTATGAATTAGATATTAAATTTACTTTGAATGGTATGACATTCCCGATTGCATAATCAAAATGAAATAGTGGGTTTCTTTAGAATCTTATGTTTTACAAAAGACTGGTTTATACAATGAAATAATAATAATAATATATTATTATTATTTTAAATGGTAGTTATCTCATTGTTATAGTACTGGTGGGAATAAACAACACTAACTATATTATTTTTATAAATGTTTAAGATATATTTTTTACATCCCTCTAATTAATTTTAAAGTCTTAAAATGAGAAAACATCCAATTTTAAGCGTCAAATATTCTAATATTTTTTAAAGGTATTTTTACCACCTTTTCCTGGAGAACAATTTTAAAATATAGTTTTTATCACTTTTATATGTTATATTAAGAAAAATTAAACTTTTATTTGGAATCATGGAATCAAAATTTACTTTGGTTTATGTCTTGGTATTTTTCTGATTAAATACATTTTTAATGAATAATGTAAAATACTGCATTGTAATTCCAAACTTTTTTTCATCTATGTTATTTATATAGTAATATTTTAATTTTAATTGGTTTAAAAGTGTAATTAGAATATATTTTTATCATTTAATTCAATACATTTCATTAAAATAAATTTTTTATCCAAATTGACTAGAAAAACAATGTGAACTTTTGAAAAATTTTCTTAAAAAAACATGTTTTCTCATTTTGATGATGAGATTAATTTTAAATTAAAATTTTCCAATTCAAGGATTTTAAATTTAAAATACTATCATACATGGTTTTATTCAAAATAAAACGTATGGTCCAATAGGGAATTTTTTTTGTGAATAGTGACTTTTGTATTCTATTTACTATGGCTAAAGGTAAATCAGGTAATTAAATGTAAAAATAATATTATAATAATATAAAACAACCCTAAAATTTTTCCTTAATTATTTGATGGTTTATTTTTGTCCAAGAAAATCTTTGGGCTGAAATTGTTACCTTTGGAAACAACTTGGGTGTGATTATGACATTTATAACATTTTTTAAGTAACATCAAATATTTTATAATCATATATCTTATTACTATTTTTTAAATTAGTGTAATATAAGAGATATATTTGAATATAAATAATATTTATAAATATAATAGGTTTAACTACATAATGGTAATTTATTTATAATTTTAAGAATTAAATAATTAAATCTATTTATGACCCAATGATGATGCAATGATTGGTTTATTAATGAAAGAATGAAATAAATGATATTAATAATATTAAAATAAATATAATTTTAAATATTTGATACCATACATGAATTTTTGATATTCCTATAACATTCTAGTGTTTATTTAATCTAGTTTTTTAAGGAATAGAGTTTTTATGATTTTTTTAAAAATTCATGTAATTAATAGTGTCAAAATGGGCATAATTCATATTTAAAAATAAAAGATATTTAAATAAATTAAATAAAATTCATAAAAACTAAATATGAGAAAAAAAGTTGAGATACCTATAAATATTTCATTAATTACTCATTAATTGATCATTTGGCATGATTTGGATATTACTTTAACTCTCACAATATAAATTACTGGATAAAACGATAAGAGTTAAAAAGGTTTTAAAAAATATAAGGATAAACAATTATTCAAAATAATCATAATTATATTTTAATGATTATATTGTGACCCTTAATCATTTTATATTTGATATAAATTCACTTTGACCCATTTTCAATAGAAATTTAATTTATAATAATTTAATACTTTTATTAATTCCATGGGTGCCCCTCCCATAATCTATAAAAGGTACCCATTCCTATCTATTACTTACACATAAAAAACATTTTGGTTCAACCAATATTAAACAAAAAATTTTCAATAATCCCTCCCACATTCTTGAGGCCTTATTTTAGTCATAACACCCTTCTTAGAGGTGTTAAGGTGTTCTTTAATATTGATCAACCAAAGAAGAGTTAACGTTTTCTTTTAAGTATTTCTATTTTATTTCATCTTCCACTTCCTTAAAATCATATTATTACAAGATGAAATAATAAATAAATTATCCTAGATATAATGAGATTCTATTTTGAGAATATCAATATCTAAATCAATCTATACTTTTGTTAAATGAGAAAGAAATTAAATGTTCATGAGTTCATGTGAACCATCACCTTTACGAACCAATATAATTCGTTTTTCACAACCTCATCTCCTGACTAGTTATAATAATAAAATTGATGTTAATTTTTGATATTAATGACATATTAATAAATATATTATAATAATACATCATTTATTTTCTTACTTTCTAATAAATTATAACTTCGTTCGTGTGTATGTGAGAACTATCACCTCTACGAAGAGATGTGACACATTTTTTATTCTTTTTATCACTTGTATGATATATATAAGTATATTTAAATTATTAATATGTTAATAATGATTTCATTATCATTATGTAATGGTAAAATAATACTTAACTTATTTCAAAATGACCAATGAAAAATGGAAAACATTACTCATACATACGTACGACTTACCATCTCAATGAATATAACATTGTTCATTTTTCATAACCAAAAATCAGGATTTTTAGGGGCTAAATTTATGTATATCAATTATAATTATGTCAAAAATATAATTTTGGATATGAAGTACTTATGACCACATGTAATCGTGATGTGAAACCAAGTTCATTTTTGACTCAAGTACCCAATATCAATAACACATCAGATATTAACTTTAATAATTATATAATTTTTATAACATGATAATAAGTGATATAAAAGAAATATTAAACTTGAAAAAGGTTTTGAAGAAATTTCAAATTAACCTATGTTTATTATTCGGGAATATAAATATTGTATGTGGTGAGTTTGACTCACTACAAAGGACTTTGTCTCAATCTCATTACATTGAGGCATATCTGGATATTATACACTACCTTTTTATACACTATATAATCAACCCATATTATTTATAATTTCTTTCCAATGTTTTCAAGAGTAATATTTTTACATGAAGAATTATACATTCTTTAGCAATGAAAAAAGGAATGTTTTTTAATGTATACGGTGACAAAATTTTTTTTTTCGCTTTAACCATTGTTTGATATTTGGTTTCCTCTATAATAATTAATTTTTTTAAAATAGAAAGGAAATAACCAATTCTATTTTTTGATGTTTTGGTATTGAAAATGGTTTTTAATGGAGATTTACTATTTCAATAACTTTAAATTATTTCTTCTCATTGCAAATGAAATTTTATGAGTGAAATATTGATAATTTCAATCTTTTATCTATTTTTATTTTATAATTGTAATTGGAAATTCGATGGGTGGTGACATTATAAAACAAAGATGATTGGTTCCTTGATATAGGAAGGACAGTTTGTTACATTATAACCTCTAATTCATTGGGTATGGAAGTTGAATGTATGGATATTCCATTTGTAAGAGTGATATGCGTAGAAGTCTACCATATAGTCAATCTATTTAAGTATGATTTTTTTCCCATGTTACCATTTTGTGTTATATGTTTCTTTCTATGGGTTTTTAGGAATTTTTTTATTAAAAAAATGTAAGCAACAAGCGTATATTTAGTGAAGTGTAAGTACTACATTTAAAGGTGAAAGTATTACTTCATGAAAAAGTATTCATAGTTTACCTATTTTCGTAAGACTAATAGTTTTCATTCCTTGTATATAGATTAATGGAATATTTTTGATCATCCCACATATTGAAATATTTTTCATAGTATTTAAAGAAAAATCGAGTCAGGGATGGGATCAAGAAAAAGTTATGAATTTTAAACATGAAACCAAACTAGGTTTCTTTGAAACATTTTTTATTTCATAAAAAAGGATTCAGAGTAAAAGTGGCTAATTTTTAATATTTGAGTTTTTAAGTATGTGTTATGGAATAATTCACTAAAATTAAAAACCTGAAAAGAACCTCGATATGAATTATAGTCAAATTATTGTCTTAATTCAATATTAAGTAATGTTTAAGGTTGGGCCTTATAGTTGGTATCATAGTTCTGTTTAGATAACATTAGGAGTTAGAATATTGTTAATATAATATTCATAAATGATATTTACTTATGGTAAAATTGAAATGATACATCATTCAAAGATTACTATGTTGCATTATTTAATATATTTCTGTTCATAAAGGTTATTCGTAGAGGAAACTATGAATCTGTGTTGTGAATACATACAGAGGGAAAAAACATCCAAATATGCATCCAGAGATGGTTGGAATTAGAACTAAACATTTTGTTGTAGTGATGGATTAGTTGACTTAGGTGATAAATGGTTGTGGGTTCCATGAACAAGATCAATCGATTAGACACATATGAATATGTCAGCTGAGGATTATTTCTTGGGGCAACATCCCAAATCATTCAATGGATCATCTAACCCTATACATATTGAATTATGGATAAAAGTTCTAGAAAATATTTTATGTAATGAGGAGTTAATAAAATCAAATTGTTAGTATTTATTTTTATCATTATGATGGTGAATCTGATCAGTGGTATTCAATGATTAATAATATTAGGGTAAGTAAAAAGACTGATACTATGTAATACGATGAATTTAAGAATTTTTTCTTTAAAAAATAATTTCCTAAGGCTTTTAGAATTATGAAGGAAACAAAAATCATGGAATTCAGAAAAAATGATGAAGATTCTATGGATGCATATAATGAAAATTTCACCCATTAGTAATGGTACATCACAAATTGTATCATGGATATTTATATTAAGATAAATTAGGTTTACTTGGGATTGAATCCAAAATATTGAAGGTAAATGTTTTTATTTCTCAATGAATAAGGGGAAAAGAAGGAAGATTTTAATTTTTCTCCTACTAATAATAAATATATCTTATATGTTACATTTATCCCTCAATATCACTTTCAAAATAATAGAATATAGGTGGTGGTGTAAAAATACAAGTCTTCACTACAACAACTAGGCCCGGGTGACAATACACACCCTGCCTTAATATGAATGTTTGGCCCTAGCCGGCTAGGCACCACTAGTTTCCCCACATACATTTGGTCCCCACCCTAGGGATCGCCCACATGCTTGAATGGGTCATCTGACTAATGACAATCCCTACAAGCCAACACCTATCCTTTCCCATGTGATTTTTCCTCCCTCACACACACACTGGGAAAATTTATAAAAGTTCACCCATCCTGATCACTACTCCCGACCAAGCATGCTTAAGTATGAAGTTACTATTAGGTAGGCTCCCAAAAATAAAAGTTCACCTTGTTGACATAAGTCATATCATTGATTTATTTAACCCATTATCATTTGAGGGAGTTATATTCACCCCCCTAATAGAGCACATCATCCTCGTTGTGGGCCCTACATTTCAACCTATGTAGTGAAACACACTTAATGGTGGGTACCACCTCTGATACCAAATGTAACAACTAGGCCCAGTGACAACACATATACCCCTCCTTAATGTCATCGTCGGGTCTTGGCCCTCCAGTTACCACCTATTGTTGCACAGACAAGTGGTACCAACCCTAGGGCCCACCCAGGTTCCCAGAAGGGTAATATGACTAATAAAACTCCCCACAATCCAACACATTTCCTTTCTAGTGTGCTTGTCCTCACTCACACACACCCTAAGAAACTTCCCAGAAGGTCACCAATCTTGATCACTACTCCGGGACGAGCACTCTTAATTGTGGAGTTCTAATCAGGTAGTCTCCCAAAAATGAAGTTTCACCTTGTTGACATGAGTCATATGATTTAGTCATTTAACCCTTTATCATTCAGGGGTGTTACAGTCACATCGTGGGGGAGGTAGTCCATAAAACAAAAAAACAAGAGTTTTAATTTTATTAATATAAATGAGGAATGGTGGTTAATAGTTACTCACTATGATTAATAACCATAATTATAAAAGAAACTTTGTTATTATATAGGAATTATAAAATTAAATTTTGGAATATAAGATAGAAAGAAAAATGATTTATGAAAAACAATGAGCACACTTTTTGAAATCTTTTCATTTTCCATTGAGGATTTTTCAAATTTTGTGGTCTTAATATTGTGTATTATGACCAAAGGATCATGTAAATTGAATAAGAATATGAATTAATTGAAAATTATAGTTTTTATATAGGAATCCAATTTTTTTAGGGTGGTCTTAGAGGGGTTCTGAGAAGCCCCTCTTTATGTTGTGAGAATTGAATTTGTGTAAAAATTACAACATAATAAATATAGAGAACTTGTTTTATATGTCAATAATACTGAAAAAAGGAAACTAATGGTGTTTATGATGTTATAAGTTTTTTAATACCTAAACCATTCATTTTAAAATATGTTTTAAACTTGATTTTTTTGTTTTTGACTATTAGATTTTTCTCTGTTACCATTTTTGGAGATAGAAATGTATTTAATTTTTACTGATGTAATTAAATTTAATGAGTAAGAATAAAACTAATATTGTTATATAATTTAAAATTAATTACTCAAATTAAAAAAAAATACATTTTTTAAAATCAAATTACCGTTTTTGAGAAAAATGAATTCTAAGAGTATAGAATGTAACACATAAAAACACATTTTTATAAAAATTGTATTATTTCACTCAGAATTTATATCTATAGTAAAATTGTAAGGGATTATTATTTTCATGATTTAAATTGGTTTATTATATATAAAATAAATTCTATGTTGCTTTAAAATAATGATTAACTAATGTTTTTCTAAAACAATAGTCAATAGTAAGAAAAGAACAAAAGTTTTTATAGGAATGTATTATTTAAGTCATTGATATGTTAATAATAAGTATTAATAATTAAAATAGTATTTTTAAAATGTATTTTTTTCATATTATAAACATATTTAATCAAAAAAAAATTAATATTTTTTTAATATTTTTTCAATAATTGTACATTACAAATTTTGGTAGAAATTAATTTCAATTATCAACTTAAAAATTCAATTAGTTTAGAAAAATCACAAAATATGTGGTTGTATAATTTTTTTATTCTATGTATAAAAAATATTTTCATTTTATTAAATTTAAATAAAAAACTTATAAACATATCATTCATATATCAAATACAATGGAGAACTATTTTTTATAGAAAAAAACATTTGTATTTTTTTATTTAAAAGTCCAAAATAGAAATGTGAAAAAACACTTGTGATAAATTTCATAGTATAATGATAGTTACCAGATGATATCATTATAATTTATAGTTTCATATACACTTATGTTAACTATATAATATATAATAATATGGTAAGATATTGTGGTAGTCTATTGTGGTGATTCCAGTAGCATAGATCTCATAGAAATTTCCCCGAGCATTAATTCCACCCACATATGATTTCAATCATACTATAATTGTTTGAATTAATGACTTTATGAGTCTAAGAGAAATCCACGTGAAGCAATTTTGATTCCTAAATTGGATATATGATCTACTTAAGGGAGAATTATGCAACCTCATTCCCTTTGTTTCCTATTTCTTTATAGATTTTTTTGTATGGTTACGTCCTTTTATAACAACTAATTTCTTTTATATTTTATTATACTAATCATTTATTTTAATTTATCATCATTTTATTTATATTATTTTTTTTAATTAAGAAAATAAATTGACATAATATTTATTTAATCAAAACACATAGGAACATTCGGGTCACTACAAATTCTATACGGTGATACCTTTTAGTATGAACAATGCTAGTTTCTGAAATAAATGTTCCTTTAACCACATTTTATAGTCCCTCCTTAGTAAGGATATGATGTGTTATATAGATGACCTAGAATTCATTCCCCTTTATGATCACTTTTTCAACCATGATGTATTATTTACCAAAAATTAATAGTACAACTTAACATACAACTTGTTAAAGTGCGAGTTTGGGGTAACTTCTAAAAATATTCTTATTTTCAGTTTATAATCACAACATTGGGTTTAACACTAATATGACATTTGTAACAATTGAAACTCCCTTTCATAAAAAACTTATGTTTGTTGAGAGGACTTCATGGGAAACTTACTTATATTTACTTCTTTTAATTCATCTACACAATAAAGTTTCTTATAATTAAGAATTTTATAATCAATGTAAAAAATAAGAATTGAGATGAGTATTTACAAAATATAATTATGAAAATTTACCTTTTTAATACACAAAAAATTCATTACCTTGAACAGAATTTAATAATACAGATGATATTTTGAGGTTTAATTTAATGTAAATTTGGAATGTAAAAAATGAAAAGACCATCATTCCTATAATAACAATGGAGTATTCCTAAAAAATTCATCCATGGTATATTTTATTATATCTTATATCATAAGGATATATAAAAAAGACAGCATGTAACATAAATCTAGTTAAGGTTATAAAAACAATAAATATTTGGCATTTGACGATGATTAATAACTATAGGGAATGGTCTTAAGAAAATGAAGAATATAATTAAAAAATATTCTTGAATAATTAAATGGAAATGTGGGTAAAATATAAAAATGGATACATTTATAATCATTATAAATAGTTCTATCACTATGGTTTCCTAAACATAACTACCCAGTCTATTCATGAAATAATCATATAACATTTCCTCCCTATAGATTAATTCATTACCCAATTAATTTCTACTCTCTACAAGAAAAATTTTCATATATTTAAATTCACATGTGCCCCAAATATCAATAGAAAACATTTAAATAACAACCCATGATATATAATTAATGTGTTTCATGTAAATGTCCTCAAATTCCAAAAAATTATAATTTAATGGGCACTAAATTATTTATAACACATGAGAAAGGAATATTGACTTCATATTTTGAACTACTGAATCAAAAAATTATGTTTACATCTAGGTGGATCCCCTAAATTGAAAAATGGGTTTAGTTTTTACAGCATAAGTTTATATCACTGAAATTGATGAAATTAATACGAATGATTTTAGTTGAATAATAGGTATGGAAAATGATAATTGAAAATGTTTTATAATAGTATAGTAAAGTATCTCATTAATAGAACATATTTGGATAGTAATATAATCATTTAAATTTATGAATTCCTAATATGTTGAAAAGACATTACTAAAAATTAAGTACATGAAAGAAAATAAGTAAATATATATATAATTCCATTACCTCGATGAGTAGCTTGGAAGAACATGATGATTTGAACTTATAACATTAAGAAGAAAGTTAAGAGAATAACTGTGTAGTAAAATAAATTAAAATTATATATAAAAGATTTGGAGTGGAGAGGAATTGTGGGATCAATATGTATTTACACTAATAGTGGATAAATTATTTACTAATTTCTAAATTTAAGACTTAGTGTTCTAGGTTGTAGAATCTGAAAAATCATTGGAATACCGTTGGGATTTGTTCATGGTTTAAAAAAAATGTATTTTATAACATTATAATAAATTCTAATCAAAATCCATTTGTTAATTTTAATTTTAACATGGAAAGGTAAAATTTCCATAAAACATAGTTTTAAAAACCTTAATTTCCATTTTATGCTTTGGAAAGTCATTTAATGGTCTGGAAATTGATCTAAATCCCATAAATACATAATATTAATATAATATTATATTTTTATTATAAATTAATTCACATATTTTTTCATCACTCTAATGTATTTTTGATTTCATAAAACATACCATATATTATTTAGTATTTTATCAATTTCCCAAAAATTTGACTATCTTATATATTTTTTTTGAAAATTCACCATTAGTTAATTTCAATACACTAGTTTCAAAAATTTCACCTTTTTTATATGGAAATATATTTATAAATGAGAAATTTATATTTTAAATATAAAATAATTAGTTATTAAAAATAAATTTTTTATACAATCAAATTTATATCCCTTTGAATGACTATTAATATAAAAAAAATTTGTAAATAAATGTTTTTACTTTTGGTCTTTGAAAAACCATCTTTTTTTAAATGCCTTTCAATGGAAGTCAAATATATATATTTTTTAATAAAACAAAATTATGATATTTCTTTATAAAAATATATTTTATCATATTCTCTTATAAAATGATTTAGTGTAAGGGTGTAACACTAAATTACTTTTTTGAATAAAAAACCATTAGTTGGTTTCTTAAATAATTAATCCTTAATACTACTAAGGAATAGATACATAAACCCTTATTAGAGTGGAATTTGATTAGAGGGTAATGTGTGTGATTGTAGTGATTTTATGAGATGGTTATGAAAACAATGATCTATTGGTGATCTCCAGTTTCTAGAACATCTCTTGTTGGCGATTTTAGTTGTGCCTCATCTATTGATTCTGTATGTGGGTTTTTTAATATAAGATACCAATGTTTTTACATCCCACCCTCGATCTGAGAAATCATCTATATAAATCCTAATTTTACTAGTTGGGGCCATAATTTCTTCCATATACAATTAATTACCTCTTACCATTACCCTTAATATAAATTGTCTATAACAATTACATTATAATAGTTACATTACCAATGATTTTATAGATCAATGTTCATATATACCACTCATTATATTGACCAATGGTCACATTTAACAATGGTCATTTTTAACAATGATGATGGAATAGTAATGTAAAAGTCATACCATTATGGTCACATTTTTTAATATATATATATATATATGCAACTGAAAATCCATATTTTTTAAATCATCTCCAAAAGTTTTTTAAAATTCCATTGGGAATGAATATAATTTTACAAACATTTATTTTTTCTTTAAATAGTTTTCATCGAACATATTATATTCATGGAAGAGGTTAATCCTATATATTATATAATAATGTTGTAATTATTATTTTTTATTTTTAGTAATTTCTATTATTACATGACATAAAATATTTTTTTATAAAATTAATTTTTTGTACTTCCATTTTTTTATATAATAGAATTGTTATTATGAAAAAGAAGATCCCATTTACTATTCAAATCAAGTATTTTCTTATCGTTGCATTCTCCTCCCTTTGGGAATTTCAACCTCAAAAGTTATTTCTATCAAAAAAATGGGGGTATATTTATTTAATTTCTTCTGATAGTTCTAAATTAGCATCCTCAAAATTGTTATATCTCTATAAGACAATAAAAAGACCTGATTTGTTATTCTTGAATAGATGTTCCCTATTTTCATGAATCAGGATTGGTACCTCTTCATATGAAATGTCAGGTTCCAATACAACAAAATTAATATAATTTGAATGTGCTGGTTCATATATATACACTCTATGACGAGACACATGAAAGACATCATGGATATTGGAAATATTTCACAGTAGTTCTAACAGATAATTAGTAACTCTATCACGCTAAAAACCTCAAATGGTCTAATATACCTTGGACACACATCCCTATTTTTTTCAAATTTCATAACATATTTTTAAATTTATTTACTGGGAAATAAATTATACACATTATAAAATTCTATACCCTTTCTTCATTTGTAATCATAAAACTTCTTTTGACTCCGAGTTTCCTTTCCATCAGGACCAGGCACTATGCACTCTACACAAGGAAATGATAGCTATGTAGCCTAAAAAAGAATTGGAGTTTGAATAAATAATATAATAGGGCTAGGTATACTCTTGCGATGTCATATATTTTGGGCCCTCGTTGTCATTTAAGAGGCCATATATGCCTTCTGGGCATACGAGCTATGTAAGGTTCCCCCTCAACCAATAAATAAGGATTATCCAAAATAATTGATATATGTAGGGCCTTAAGGATTTAAGGTATATATCAATTATAATAAAAGGACATTAGTACTCAATGGAGTCCCACTATTTCTTAAACTGAAAGGTGAGAAAGGAACCCTATTGATAAATCCTCTTATACAATGAATTTCAAATCATTTTACAAACAATAATTATTACACATATAAAACTATTTACCTTGGATATATTAAATAGGAAAATGGAAATGTAGGTAGTGTTGTTGTCTCAATTTTTTATAGATATGGGTAGTGGTTTAAACACGTATTTAAGAAGTTGTCACTCCAACTTTACTTTTTGGCTCACCAAGCACCTTGAAATGTAATTTGAAATATCCCTTTTCATATTATCCCACCAATAATGATCACAAATGTACCTATAAATTTATGTTATTATGGTATGTATATATAAGGTACAGATATGATCTTTTTACATCCCATACTTTTTTTTTCTACAGAATATATGTGATACATATCCTTGTACCAAACATCAGTACACCTTCTTGGTTAATATTGAATTTACAAAAAATATAATTTTTCATATATTTAATCTTCTTTTTCATTAAAGGATCTTCTCTTTGATCTTTCATGATATTATCAAGTAATGAAAATTGAGAAATAATTTTGAATTGGATTCATTATATTGTTTCCTTTATTAATCCAATATACAACCATAATAGGTCCTTAATCAATTGATCTCCTCCAATCCTCTTCATTTCAAGAACATGAAGATCATTCTTATTCAATACACTGAGTAATTTGTTTTCTCTCTTTGTGTTACGAAAAAGTGAGAATTCATACTACTTAAGAATTTCAAACTCTTTCCATTGTGCCAGTATTAGTTATATTTTTTTGGAAAAATAATTTATTATTTTATGTTCTTTATATTAAACAAATTTCCTCTTAAATATTGGGTCTACATATTATAAGATAATAAACATATATATATAACTACACTTATTAAGTAGGATAATTCTTTTGATGGGGACTTATCTATTGAGATTCATAGGTTATCAATATAGAAATATGTATGAGAACACATCCAATCCATTTTAGAGATGAATCACTATAGATAATTTTGTTTCTTCAATATATGGTTGACTATTCACATGTTAACTAACCAAACTATTCTTGAATTGTTTGAACAATTATTCGCACTATTTTCTTGTGATAAATATAACTCTTTTTCCAGTTAACTTGTTCAGTGGAGTAGAAATATATTATTATTTTTACAAACCTTCTTTCCTAGAAATCCTTTTTTTTATTTTCAAAAAGCCAGTTTAGGAAAACCGGTAACCTCACAACCAACATCAATATTCAGAACCACGGGTCCAGTGAAACCCCATCATTCAATAGAAAAACAACTTCAGAAATTCAAAAATCAAAAATAGAATGAACCACGTGACCACATCGTGCCGCAAAACCACCTCGAAGAGCATGACAGCGCGAAATCCAACATTGCCACCAATCACACCGCCGGTGAGACATGTCGGAGCACCACGACCACCATTCACTAGGATGATGGTGGAGCTGTCGTCAGAGCCACACACAATTCACAGCAGGACCATTATCCGTCGTTGGAGCCGAACCACCCACATACCACCACCAAAATCTCAACAATAAACCATAGAATGAAAAACTTCAAAAGAAAAACTCAAACACCACACGTAGGACCGAAGACTCTGTTCACCTTGAAAAATTCACCGGTCACCCAAACCACCACCAGAAGACACCCAATCGCCAACCGCAGACATCCTCTACCAAACGCAGAACAAATAGAAGAAGAATCCAAAGACAGTGAAGAAGGGACCTCCGGTGACAGAAACACCACACAAACCATTCAATCATCAACACCATATTAATATTTACAAACATAACCAAAACATAAAAACCTGCTAATAGAAGAAAAGTCGAATCCAGGACCTCCCCCCTCCGAGCCACTCCACATCCATCGTCAAGCCACACCGGAAGCACATCGAAGGCATCACCTTGCCTCGCCAGACCAAAATAGGTCCACTCCAAGCACAACCGAGCCGCTCGGAACACACGCTGGAAGTACGTAGATGCGATTGAGGAGCCAGAAAGGACTTTAGAGCCTTGCCACACGATGCCAACGCCAAGCCATGCCGAGGAGAGCCGATCCTATAGAGGCCAACATCGAAATCAAGCCAGGCCGAAGGGGGAAGGGAGGTGGAAAAAACATGAAAACCCTAGGCACTGCAAGCAAGAGGGGAGAAGCCGCACCGAGGCCAAGCCACAAAACTTCTTTAATATCCCCCAAAACCAAGAAAACTATGACTAATAGTTATTATTTTTGTATTTTTACACTCCTATAAAGCCTTTATATTAGAAAGATCAAATGAGATTCCTTCACTAGTTATATTGTTCCCCACGAATGTAACATATTATAAATAGAAATGAAATTTATTGAATTTACCAAAATAATCTCCTTCCTTAGAGTTTTTAATATTACCCTTAGATAAACCCTATGTTCTTAGATACGTTTTGAATATATGAGAAAATTATCTGTAAATAGTTCCACAACATTAGTCCCTAAAGAATATATTCATAATATCCGTATATGTGGAATGAGAATTTTCACGGCAAAGGGTATAAAAATAAACACATAATGCACATATCTTTTTTGGAATGTTGTATTTAGTATATCTTATTTTCTCCACACTAAACTAATGATATTATGATTGATGGTAAATCGTTGAGAATACTTTAGCACCTCAAATATAGTCAAACAAATCATCAATTCTGAGGAGTAGGTATTTTTTATTTACTAAGAACCCATTAGGATCTCTATTTTTAAGTCACAACTTCATAGAACCATCATTATTTTTTACCAAGAGAATATATTCTCACCAAGGAGTCCCAAATCCAAATTTATTTTTTGTTATTTTTTAGATATCCGCATTATGGTTATGTAGTCACCTCACATATAACCAATTCAACAAAAAACACCCACAACCACAAATTTTAAATTCATAAGAGAAAACAACCACAACCACATACCCTAATTTTAAATTAGAAAAAATACTTGAATTGATCCCAGCACTACATAATCATCTGTGGTTATGAAATCTCATTCATTAAGCTTACTAGAGCCATGTCCCATGATAGTTGATCACACCTTCATTATCTCCACTATTGGAGTGTCAAAATATACATCATCCCTCCCAAAAATCAATAAAAAAACTCATAAGGCACTTTCAAACTTACCATTTTCATTTCACCTTCAAATGGAATCACAACTTTAGCGAGAATATTATATCCGAATAAACACCATACGATACAATAAGCTTGCAAAAAATTGTAATAAAATAGAGTTTTCATCGATGGCCTCTACATCTATCACTAGTCCTCGTATCATCTTCATTATTGCTAGTGAGAAATAATAATTGGCATCATCGCCATCAAAATCCAAAACTAACCACATACCACAGCGAAAGAGAACAAAAATCCAAAAAAATATTCAAAATCAATTCGAATAACAATTTTATTTAAAAAATATTCCAAATGAAATATGGAATTCTTCTCCCAAAGGAAACCGTAAAGCCACCAAAGAATAAAACAAACCAAATAGAAGGGAAATAAACTAAAACTGGTAGAGAGAAAATACTAAGACTACTGACAACCCCCCTCCATCACCATCCCAAGATATATGAGAAACAACATCAATCCCGAACAAGATAGGGTCAATCCTGATTGGTCAAAAATAAAAAAAGATGAGAAGAATATAATCGAATTCCACCAGCATCTTCAAACCAAACCATATAAAGCACCCACACATAGACCCAAAAAGCAGGGCTGATGCGCATTATGAGACCAAAATAGGGATAGTAAGAGGTATACACTATCCCACCATTAATAAACATTAGGAATGCAAGGGAAGGACACCAACATGGTAAAATAAAACATTTCTATAAGAGGTATTGAAGTTTCTTAAATAATGGAGTCAAATCAAGTATTTATATATTTATTTCCTTCTCCCGGCCCACCAATAATTTCCATAAATAAGGTTCTAAGAGTTTGTTCTAGATAGATATCGACCAGTATAAATCATATTTTATAATTGAACATTGTTTTATATTTAAGACCACTGACATTTACTTAATTTTACAGTTTTTTAACATGATTTTTTTGATCCTATCCACACCTTGTATAAGAGTGAATTCCAATATGAGAATAAATTACTGATTTGTAATGATGTTATACTCACAATATAAGGAAATAGAGCCTTATTACACATTTTATTCATAGATAATATATTTAAGAGTCTTAAATGATATCACTAATTCTAACAGTTCAGGGTTTGATTCTATAATCTTTACAAACTAATGAAATAATGGAATTCATAGAACTATAGTAATTTTTTTTACTTTATAGCATTGTGAGAACAATAATTTTACCTTCGACCAAATAATCATGGGACTCTACATCATCCATTTTGATAATGAATTTATGACCATACACCCTTGGAATAATCAAGGATGATGGTGGTTAACTTACATTATCTTATGATTTATAAAATAATTTAAAAAATTACCATGTATTATACACTTGAATCATTGGACATCAATTCGTTCTTTATCCATCATACCATTTTCAATTTAATTGAGACATTTGATACTTAAACTAACAAAGATGGATCCCTTATTTTGAGATTTCTTTTTTCTTTTTTATCACTTAGTGGTTCAATGCAATCAATACCCAAATTATTTATCCCATATTTGTTTCACATGGCTAATTTCAATTTCTTTCAATATCATTCATGATCAAAATTATTCATTGTGTTTTTCTCTATTTCTATCATATATTGATTCAATACCTGAGTCTAATGTGTCTCTACAGCTTCCATTCCAAACTTGATAGAACAATCCACTCTTTCTTCATAGCTTTTTATTCTCAACACTCTAGATTCTTTTATAGATGAATTCTTTATCTACCACAAAACCTGTCAATAATTCCCTTATAATCCATAATTGTAAAAAATTGGTATAATTAATAAAAAATTTAATGAATCAATATTATTCGTAAATTATTTATTTTATAGTAATATTTATATAAACGCTAAGTAATACTTCATTTTAAAAAAGAAATACTTTTATTCTTATTAAATTATTTTTATAATATTATTGCATTTTATTTAGAAGATTAATTTTTAATTTTTATATATATAATTTGTTAAAATGATCATTGTTTTTGATATCACATAATCAAAATCATATTTTTTAAAAATTTATATATTTTGTTTGAAAATATTGATTTTCAGTGATTAATGAAACATACATATTTTGAAAATTGTGATTACTTATCATTAAATAAATAAATTTAAAAGTACTATTTTATCATAAAGGGAATTAATATCAAATAATTTTAAATAATATAATTAATTACACAATAAAAATCATTATAACTTATTTGGGTATAATTTCATTTTTATGCTAAAAAAATACATATTTCTAAAAAACAATTTTTTGGTGTTTGGTGTTTTAATCTTAAATTAAATTATTTAACTTATATAAATTGAATATTGAATTATGGAGTACTAATTTGGAATTAAGAGGACCACATTTGGTAATTAGTCACATTTTTTTTGGTCATTATGAATTGAAATTATAATAAATATTTTCCACCCTGGTAAGGGTTAACTGAGTAATTAAAGGGTAAAAATAATATAATATGGAATATAAATATCCTTAAAATAACCTTTAATCAATAATATCTATGGGTATAAACCATACTGATCCTATATTCTGATTTATGGTTATTATCTACCATTTTTTCATTGAAAATGACATATATGTTATTTTAATTATATATGAAGTAAAAAATGTTTCTATCTTACCTTTAATAGTTATAAAGTTATATAATGGGGATAAAAACAACTCATGTTTAGTTTCAAATTGTTATTTTAAAAGTAAATTATTTTTTAGTTTAATTTATTTTAATTTTAATAATGAAATAATTACATTAAATACCTACACCACACTAACACATTCTTGTGAATGTAGTAGAAAAACAGGTAAATAATTATAAAATCTCTAAACGTACTATTTTTTCCAGTGAAGTTTAGAGTAAAAAATTTTTTTATAGGAAATAATAATCTATTATTATAGTTTTAATGGATTATTTTCTAATTTCACACCTTTCATGTGGGTTTTAATGCCAAATTAAATAAATTGTTCCAAAAATGATATTAATAATATTTTATAATAAGGAAAAATTTATTTAATTATTTTCAATTTCAAAAAATTGTATCTTCATCCAAGTGAAAGGTATATGGTTAAAAATATCATTCATTTTCAATTTATGATTTATTTTTCTTCTTACTATAAATTTTATTACTCTTTTATTGTTAAAAATAATGATATGATGATGATAGAGAAAAGTGTTAATAGGGGTTAATACAAAAAGATAAGTATGGAAATATCACATAAACATTACCAAATTTTATTATAAAAGAATATTTCGAATTATCCAAAATATATATTTTAATTATATCAATATGTATTCACTTTACCATGACAATTAATTTATATTAATATAAAAAGTTCAGAAATATCAAGAATTCCCCACCACCCACTAATAAAAGGGACACTCTTCTCCTTTTTTATTTACACTTCAAAATATATTTAGTTTATACAATACCTATTAAAATACCTTTATTACATCCATACCTGTATCTTATATTCCCAATATTAATGATAAAACCATCCTCATAAGAATTACAGTATAGACCTGAAGAGGTTTTCTCATGAATTTTTATAATTATTAATTGAACATTTTCATTTTATTTATTCTTCTACCTCTTTCAAATGTTTTTAAAAAAATTGAAACAACAAAACCTATATATTAAATATAATAATACTATTTATGTTTAGGAAATTATCTAAATCTATCCCACTATAACCTAAAATAGGAAATGAAACCATTTTTCTTGTGTACAACACACTACCACCTCATGAACCGATTTAATTTGTTTTCCATCACTGCCTCACATGGATGTCTATAATGATGGATTTAATGATTATATATTATATTCATAAAATATTGATAATTATGAAAAGATAATATAACATATTATTTCTTACCATTATATACAATGAAAAATGGCATCTTTGTTCGTGAAAATGTGTGGATTGCCACCACCAAAAAACGATGGGATTCTTTTTTCATAAACAAATCACATGGATTATATATATATATATATGTATATGTACTTTAAGAACTAATATTATATATATGATATAATTATAAATCTGTATAGTTAAAATTATATTTAACTTCTTTACCCCATTCTCTTTGAATAATGAAAACGTTACTCAAGCATACCTAGGGATTACAGTCTTGATGATTGTGAAATAATTAATTTTTCATACCAATTATTCCTAGTAGGTCTTAAAATTATAATTAATATATTAAAATAATAATTTTTTTATTATTAGTATTCTTGAGATAATGTAATTATGAAATCTTTTTCCATAGTTAACTTACCAATGTGATTTTGAAATATAATCCAAATATCATCAAAAATAACTAACATGAACATAATTGAATAAATAATCTTATATAAAATGGTGATAAATAAAGTAAAATAAATAATAATAATGAATAAATTTCTTAATAATTTAAATAATTACCATATTTTTATGTTTTTAGAAGATGAATAATGTGCATGACGATCCAGAATCATTGTAAGAGACACTTTTCTATAATAACCTCATTTTTAACAAATTAAATATTTTTTTATAAATAATTTTTACATGCCCATATTCATAAAATAATTTTATGTATTTAATTATATTGAACTTAGTTAATTACAAATGAAAATTTTATTCCACATTTAACTTTCATTCAAAGGATTTCAAGAGGAATATATATATATAATTAAAAAATCCTTTTAAAAAAATATAAAATGAATGTTCTTTTACAACACATACAATGTCAAACTTTTTTCCCATTACATTAACATTATTTGATTCAAGGAAACATTTAAATTATTTTATAGTTTCTTCAATGAACTACAATATTTACCTTTATTCTAATAAATTTCTAATGTATTAATAAAGTGATGGGATATTTCAATACTTAGAAATGTTTTATGATGGGTGCAAGGAATATATTTATTAGTATGAGAATGGAAATGAAAACATTCTTTTATTATGATTATGCTATAGATTTTAGGGTTTTTATGATGATAGGTAATAATAATATATCTCCTAAATATTTGTGATCATGATATACATCAAGATGAAGGGTGAGCCTGATATATCTCTCCAATTATTCGGGTGAAGGTACCGAGTTAACTAGTAAGGTTTCTCATAAGATTTTATTGAACATTTCTAGTTATGTTATGCCATATGTAAGAGTGATATAAAAATATATTACCTTTTTACCTATATTATTTATCTATGTATTCTATGGGACTTCATGGGAATATTATGATATAACAAGGCAAAATAATTTGATTATGTTTAAAAGGGAATTTTATACTACTACTTATGGGTAAAATTTATTACATTTTGAAAATATTTCATTAGTTTTTCATGATTTTATATTAACTTAGATGAGTTTTATTTTTTCCTTTATTATTTCTAATAAAAATTATCATGAAAATATTTTGGTATAGAAGTTCATTTCATAAGTAATAATATATTTATATTAAGACCAAATATTATTTTTTAAAGGAAAAATATTTTTTAATATTCATGGATTAATGGGTTTCATTATTATTTTTATATCGATTAATTTTTTATGATCATCCAATAAATTAAAATGTTTTTAATAGGGTTTTAAATGGGATTAGAGATTATGATGTGGTCAAGATGAAAATTATTAAGATATGACATAAAAATAAAATACATTATTTTTTAGAATTTGGTATCAGTGAAGAAATTGATAATACGTGGAAGTGTAAAAATTATTATAAAATATTTATTTTTATAAGGAGGATTAATTAATTATACAAAACTCTAAAACAAAATGATACACAAAATGTTTGAGTGTATTATTATCTTAAAACTCATGATTATTTAATATTTATAATCGAGTCCTTATAGTTGGTATAAGAGGAAAGGATTCAATAATTTTAGATGTTGGGATAGTGAAAAAATATTTCATTAATAATGTTTTAGTTATTGTTATCATGAAATAGAATTTTAATATTACCATATTTCTTCATTTAACGTATGTCTGTTCAAGATGATATTTCTGTAGAGGAAATAAGGGAGGCGAAGTAGGAATGAACGAAGAGGGTAATATACTTCAAAATCAACAACCTTGAGTGGTCAGAGTTGGAACCGATAAGCTCATTTTTATGATGGATCACTTGATGAGGTCTATAAATAGTTGTGGAATCCATTCCAGAGAGGGGCCATATTTACCACAAAGGAACATGTTAATAGTGGAGAATGTTATAAGGTGACACCCTTCACTATTATTTTGATATTCTAATCCTACACTAGATTTAGGATGAATTAATTACCATGAAATGATATTCAATATCACAGTTTATTTGAATAAAAAATGAAACAACTGTTACTTAAAATTATGGAGATGAATCTAATGAATGGTTAAGAAAAACAGAGAAAGATAATAGATTTATTTATAGGACAAATATTTATTTAAGAATGGTTTCTATGATAAATTGATTCTTAAGGTTGTTTAATATACGATGGAAACAAAATTCAAGGAATTGAAATAAAATAAATATGACTCATTGGCCACATATATAGAAAACATAACATGACTTGATAGGTACAAAGTTAGTTTTATATGTGATCTTTATAGTAAAAAATTATCATTTTACTCAGAATTGAAGCTAATATACTGATGGAATTGTTAATAAAATCACGAGACATATTTTGGACTAGAAAAACTATTTTTTATCCTTTGGTGGTAGGATTAATTTATTTTATATTGTATTGATGGATAATCCAATTCATGTGCTATCAAAAAACATTTTTTAAAAGAGGGTCATTGATACTATTGAAAAAATCATTACTGATTTTATTTTGGATACTCATCTTGTGGGGAAATGTAATTGGTCTTCGTGGGATAGATTGGAAAGGCCAATTTATGAAGGTGGAAATTATATTAGGAGTCTAGGGGATATAATTCATTGTATGCATTATATGAATTATAAAATTTCATGGGAGGTTATGGAGGGTTGCATGTATTGGGGTAAAATTATGTCTTTACATAGTGGAGACTTGGCAGAAGATATTAAAAAAGTTATTCCTTTTTGGTCTTTAATTTGGTGTATTATACGTGTCATTCATCAATATTCACGATGGATTATAGACAGGGGAAATATTTCTTTCTGGAATCATAATTGGGTGGGATCGGTTATTGGTTTTCCAGGATGTCCATCTCCCATGATTTATTTTAGGGAGTCTAGTAAACTTCCAGATTTTATCAGCGCTATTATTGATAAAGATCATAGGAAAACTTTTGACCGTATTGTTTTAGATATGGATCTTGAAAAATGTGTGTTCACTTCAAATTAAGGAATTTATTTGTCAAATAGTTTAGAAAAGGTTATATTTCCCAAGGGAAACCTGATATCTGGAATAATATGGCATGGTGTTGCAATATCCCTCACATAATTCAATTTCCTTTTATGGATAACTAGAAACCAAGCTATTTTAATGGATGAGAATGTGAAAATAATGGGAATTAATCTAGTTTGTAAATTTCATTATTTTTCTGTGAATAAAGATTTGAACTAAAATAATTTATTCTTTGAGATTGAATGAGCCATGGATGTTTGGAGTTGTTTTCAGAAATCATTTAGGCTCTTTTTATGTTGAAACTTCTTTTCTGGATAAATGGTTTCATGGTTTTATTGGTGCAGGTCTGAATAAGTGAGATAGATCCATGATTCTTAGTGCAGGGTGTTGGTGTATTTTTTAGGTAAGAAACAAGTCTTGTTTTTAGGGTATTAATTCTATAGATAGGTCTGTTATCTTTAAGACTAGATTTCATCTAATTTAATTTGTTAGGTGGTAAAAAATTTCAAGTTCTATTCCTTCTTTTAGGTACATGCAATCTTATGATTATGTTTTATCCCCACTAGAATTGGTGAAAATAGGGAACTGGGTTCACTGGTTACCTCCTACTATGGGCTTATAACTTAACTTTTATGGATCTTGAATTGGGGGAAGCATTATAGTTGTTGGTTTTGATCGAGATGTTAGTGGAATCATTCTACCTATGTTTACCGCATCATGTGGGAGAATAATTTCTATCCATGTAGAGGCCATGGATATGTATACTAGTATCTTGTGGTGTGCTCAGCAGAACTTATTTCTCAGCGAAATTGAAACTGATTCCAATATCATTTAGGACTCAATGAATGGTAAGATTTCGCCACCATGGGTGGTTACTTATGTTATAAGGAAGTGTAGAGACATCCTTGGAGGAAACAATATATAGTTTATTCATACATGATGTGAAGGTAGTAAAGTAACTATTACATGGCATCCATGGGAGTGGTGGATCAAGGTACCAACATTTTTTGTTTTTCAAGTTATCTTCAAATGAATTCGGAATTGGTTTATTCGATTAGGGAAGAATAGCTCGGCCTTCATTATTTTAGGCCACCATAAAATAGTTTTGTATGTTCTACCCATGTGTTAATGGGTTATTTCTTGTATAATAAAAAAAATTCAGGGTTGAAGTGAAGTTGTAGGAAAATGGGATGAATAAAACAAATGAAATAGGAAGGTATGAAAATTGAGATTCAATTAGAGATTTGTTTATCAAAGGAAACTGGGGGAATATATTATAAGATTTGGTAAGCGATTATGATATAAGATTTTTTGGATTTGGATCCTAATTTAAAAGTAAATGGTTCTAGTATTGGTAAGACCAATATTGATAGGATGGGAGTAAGATGTTTTAAATATAATGAGATGGTTCATTATAAAGTTGCATGCATAAAGAAGAGTGTGAATGATGGGAAGTAGGAAGATCATGAATAGAAGGGTTGGTTGAAATCCATTGTAGCTACTTTGATAAATGATAGATCATAGAAGGAAGTTGTTACATGTACGCTACTTTTTTATTTAGATTATAAGAATTTTTTTTTGATTCAGTATTTATACATTATTTAATTTTTGAGTAATTTTTTGGTATAATGAAAACTTTATTTTATGAAATAAATTCAAATTTTTTAATAAAAACACTAAGGGGTAGTATTCAGGAAATATGAATTTGTAAATATCATACTGTTCTTTTTCATGGAAGGGTTTTCCCTACAAACCTTTTTGTCTCACCTATTATTTAATTTTGTGTTATTGTTAGTATAGATTGGATTTCATTTTATCATATTAATATATATTGTTGAGAAAAATACTTTATTTTAGAAATGTGATTCTTTTGGCATATATGAATCAATTAATTCCTTTAATAACATATGATGAAGCTAAGAAATTGTTAAGAGATGGAAATTAAAGTTGCGTTCCTCATATTGTTTAAAATAAGAAAACTCTTCAAATTAATGATATGTGGTTAGTAAAAGAATATATTGATTTTTTTCATGATGATTTTCCTAGTGGTATAACTAATTGGAAACTTGAATTTACTATTGAATTATTTCCTCATGCTAAACAAATTTCAAAACCTATAAATGAATCTTTCATGTTGAATTTTATAGTAGAAAAATTAGTTTGAGGATTTTCTTGATAAAAGTTTTCTTCATCCTATCACATCACTATGGGGTGATCCTATTTATTTTATTAAAAATAAAGATATATCCATTAGAATATTCATTAATTATAATGAATTGAAATACATTACTATAATGAATAATTATCCATCAAATCATTTTTATTTCTTGTTTTATTATCTCTATTGAGCCCATTATTTTTAGAGTGATGATATCAGGTCTAGGTACCATCTTCTAAAGGTGAAGGAGGTTGAAATCACTAAGAAAAAATTTTATAATTTGAATGGGAATTACAAGTTATAGTTATTCCCTTTAGGATCAATAATCCCATTGATATTTTAATTGATCTTATGAAATGAGTTTTCTATGAATATTTGGATATGTTTATCTTTTATTTTATTGATGATATTTTGGATTAATATAAGTGTTATGAGGATCATGAAAAACAAATAAGGATTCTCCAGAAAACATTTCATGTTTATTTCTTCCATTAACCAATTAACATGAAAGGGTGTTAGGTTTATCTTTACAAAATAATTAGAAGAATGATTCCATGAATTGAAAATAATATTTATGAAAGATCTTATTTTTTCCCACCATCAAAAAATGATTAATTTTTATCTACAATGATTCTTATTTAAAGTGTATTAGTTGTATTTTATTGTAGAACGATACACTAATTTCTTATGATTGATGTATTTTAAATATTTATATAAAAAATATCCTACACATGAATTAAATTTGGATGATGTAATATTTAATTTAAAAATGCTTGAGGCATCATTTAAATGGAGTAATGTGTAAAATTTGGACCTGTAATAAAATCTTGAAGTTTATATTAAATTCCAAATAAATGATGATGAGATAGAGGGAATAACTATAATTGATAATGTGTTATTACTACACAATTTTCTACTATCCATGTAAATAAATACGAGTAATCAATTCTTTGAGCCAAAAAGACAATGCATCATTTACTATACTATGTCTCGTACATGATCCTTTGATTAATTATTTCAAGAATTATATATTAGATATTATACATTAATAATTTTTATTTTGTTTCAAGTGTTTTTATAATCATTTCTGTCCCACATAATTCGGAAATCTCCTAAGGTCGACCATGAGTTATAAGAATAGGAATAATTTGAAAATAAATGTGTGTTTCCTAGATCTAATATTGAAAGAATATAGTGTTTTTAGATTCAAAATGTAGTAGTTCCATTCTTGAGAGCCTTATTTGAAGAAAGAACTATATAGTAATGTCCATAGATGTCCATTTTGGATTTATACTAGAAGAAAATATATATATATAAAGTTTCAGGATAATTTCAAGTGGGAAGTAATAATAAAAGATATTAATATTTTTACTATGAAATGTTCGAATTGTAAATAAGTTAAATATAAATTAACATTATTGAAGGGGATGCTTCATCGATTTCTTATTTCAAAATAGAAATTAGAGAATGTTTCCATGATTTTCATAGTTTGATTACCAAAGACATCTCAAGTTAATAGTATAATGTAGGTTATTATTGATCAATTAAATAAGTCTATAAAGTTTCTTCCCATTTGAGATAATATATTATGAGACAATATCTCTTGAACTTATATTAATGAAATAATTATACAACATGGATTCCCTCTTTACACTATATCTAATTGTGATCTTAACATTACCTCTTATTATAAGAAAATTCATCATAAGTCATTGGTTACTAAATTAAATTTTAGTAAAACATTTCACTGTCAATATGATGGAAATTTAGGTTATACTATTCAAACATTAGAGTATATTCATTGAGATTTTTCAATGGATTATATATTATGTCTTAATCAATATATTACTTTGGTTATATTTTTTTTATAATAATAGTTTCCATTCCATTATACAATCAAACGGTTTGAATCATTATATAAAAAGTTATGTCAGACTATATCCTGTTTAGATGATGTAGAGGAAATATTTTTTTGGGGAATATAATTAGAATATGAAATTGTTGACAATATGAATATGATTAAGTGGAACATGAGGATGAATTGGAGCAGGCATATAATTTATATAGATAAATATAGTAAAGATAATTATTTCATGGTTGGTGATCATGTTTTTCTTAACATTTATCCATGGAAAACTATTTTGTGTTTTCATGAAATGGAAAATTTAAGTAAAAAATTAATTAGACCATATAACATCCAGGAGAATTTTGAAATAGTTACCTACTGAAAATATTTATTTTTCTGTGAATAAAAAAATGTCATATTTTTGTAAAACTATAATTTCATTTCATTAAATAATGTAATTTAAATTTAAAACTTCGTGTTATAGTATCAAAATTATCCTGTAATTATAAATAATATAATTATTTACATATAAATCATCATTATACCTGATTTTATAATTAGATCATTTATGGGTTTAAAAATGATTTTTTCTGAAAAATTATTTTCTTTTCATACTCCATTTAATTCTTAAATTAATTAATACCAATTTTTTAAATTTAAACTTGAAATATTTATGTCAAAATTGGAATCATGAGGTCCCAGATTTTTAAATATTTACCTTTTGTGTTTGGTAAATTTTAATAGTAATCATAGTAAATATCTATCATCTTAATATGGATAAATCATGTAATTATGTTTTTAAAATAATATGATAATGAATAAAATTATTATTAAAAATTCTATATAATATATTGGATGAGAGTATTTAATCCTTACTCATCCATAATTTGGACTAATGTATATTATTTTACATTTTTCATTTAAATTTTTTATATATATTATTTTAATTAAAGATATAGTAAAATATTTCACTCATTCTTTTAATATTTATAATATTTTGTTCGATGTGTAAAGAACATATTTTATTTTATAAATGGTTATATTAAAGATATTTTTATAAAAAAATTTAATTTATTCTATTTTTTATTATGAAATAATTACATTAATTTCATAAACAACATTGACACAATGTTTATGCAAGTATGTGGAGATTCAAGAAAAATATTTTTTTAAAACTAAATGTATTATTGTTTCAATTATTTTTTCTGTATATTTAATATATTAGATACAAATAATTTATTATATATGTTTTTATTTACTAAAGTTTAGTTCTACTAATTTCATGTCTCATTATAATTAAAACTAAATTAATAGTTCAAAACTGATATAAAAAATATTTTATTAAACGTTCTAAAATTTGGAAAATTATTTTCATCTTATATGTGTAAATTATTTGGCTATAAATTTCATCCATGGCCTATTTATATCACACTTTTACTACTATATTAAATTTCTTCACACCATTGGTGTAAAAAACATTGATTCAATGGTAATAGAAAACATGGTCAATGAGGGTTAAAATAAGATAACTGTGAAAAAATACACAATAATTGCTTAATTATTATTAGATGATAATATTTCAACTAATAATACTCTTATATTATTGTTTTTTTAATTTAGAATTATTTTCCCATGATAATAAATATATATTAATTTAATACTCTAATAATTCCTAAGAATTCCCCTCCCCTCATTAGTAAATGGGCACGTCGTCTCCTCATTTCATCAAACAGATAAATAAATTTTTATAAAAAAACTTCTTAATGGCTTCCTTACATCCTTAAAAATATCCTATATTGATTGGTTTTTTATAAGACTAATCTATGATGGATTTATGTATAATCCTAGAGATGTTTTTGTAGAAGAGGTATGGTTCTTAAAATGAAATTTTCATTTAATTTTTTCTTCTAAATTCGTAAAATATTTTCCCAAAACGAATAAATAATAACACTAATTTCATCCATATACTAATATTTTTTAGGTTAATGGAAAAACCTGTATCCATCTTCCTCTTCCATCGAATGTGAAATGAAACCATCAGTATTATATACAGTGGACTACCACCTCACGAATCGATGTAACTCATTTTTCCAGCATCGCATATCATAGATATTTATAATGAATTATTTAATATATATATATATATATGATATAAATTAAATATTTATAATTTTCGAATGATAATTTATTATCTTATTTTTTACATTTACATACATTGATAAGTTATAATGTTTTTCGTATGTCCATGTGGATTACCACCTCCACAAATCAATATGATTCATCTTTCATGACCACATCACATGGATATAATATAAAAGTGGATTAAAAGAAATAATATTATATTAAATAGATAATAATCAATCAGTAGTGACATAATTGTAATTACCCAATTTCTATCATTCTCATTGAAAAATGAAAACATTACTAATGCATCCATATAGCCTATCATCCCTATGATTGCAATATAATTAATTTTTCAAATCCATATTTACTGGTTTTTTTAAAAAGTATAATTAATTAATAATAATAGAAATTATTTTATGAGTATTATTCATGTTATTCTGGAATAATGACTACTTTGACCATAGTTCCCCTACCAATGTGTTTTTACATATGAGTCATTTCTTGAAAAAGCATATGATGTGAACATAATTGATTAAGTAACTATATTTAACATTGTAAAAAAAAATAAACAAAATAATAAACATGAAAATTCTTATTAAGAAATTAAATAACTGACATAAGTTTATTATTCACGAAGATAAAAAACATACTTGACAAGTGAGACTTGTGGAAAGGGACATGTAACTTTAAAAACCATGTCTTAAATGTTTTAATGATTTATTTTCATAATCTCATTCTTCAATGTACATTTTTTTTATACATTTATAGATACCTTTATATGATCCTAAATGAAATATAAATGATAGTTTTTTGTTACTTTTGACATTCGTTGAATGGTTTTCAAAAGTAAATATTTATCATATTTTATAAAGAATGTTTTCACAAAAACGAATGAGTGATGTTCTATTTTAAACCATATGGAGTCAATGTTTTTTTGCCCCACAATAATTATTATTTTATTTTTGGATTCATTTACAATATTTCGCTTTTTGTTCAAATACAAAACTTATCTCTTTTTTTCATTAGTATTATAAAAAATGGGTTTAAAATTAAGAAATATTGCAACACTAGAATTTTTTTGGGTAAAAATAATATTTTATTATGTATCAAAATAGAAAATACATCATTTATGAATTTTTTTTATGTTACGGTTATTTTTAATTTTTTTATCATGATGGGTAGTCCTATTATATCTCATGATAATGGGTGATCTTAATATAGATCATGATGATAGGTGAGCCTAATATGACTTTCTAATGAGTTTAATAAAGGGGAGATGTTAATCAGTTTAGATTATCCTAAGGGATTATTACAATTTACTGGGTAGGTTATTCCATTTATAATAGTGATATGAATATTATTTCCCATGATACCTATATTATTGATCTATTCTTGATGTTGGTTTTGTCAGAAATATCTTGATTTCACAAGGTAAGATTATGATATTAATATTAAATGGATGTTTATGTTGCATATTAAGGGTGAAATGTATATCTTTTTGAAAAAGAATTCATCAATTTTTTATGATTTTAAGGAAACCATTATGAGATTAATTTTTTCTATTAATGTTTTTATAATGTTTTTTATAAATATCTTTGAAAATAGTAGTTGATTTTAGGGGTAATAAAATGATTATTTTGATCTCAAAATTTATTTCAAAAAAGGATGATATTTACAAGTTTTAATGGACCAATGAGATTAATTATTTTTTTTGCACCTTAATAATTTTTTTGATCATCCCATGTTTTAAAATGTTTTCACCAGGTTTCAAGTGTGATTATGTTCAAGGATGAGCTCAAGATGAATATTTTGAAGATATTTCCTCAAAATAAATCTTTTTATATTTTAAATGTTTCAAATTGAGGTAATAATTAAACGTAAGTTGAAGTGTCCAGCTTATGATATAATATTTATTTATTTATTGGTGATGAACTAATTTTATAAAAATATAAATAATAAAAATCCCTAAAATTTAAGAGAGTTAATTATTGACTAAAAAATAATATTATTTAAATTTGTAAGTCCATACCCTTATAAGAAATGTATTGGATATTTATCGAGAAAGGTCTTATAATGTTCACGTCATGAAAAAATAGTAATTAAAATTCCCTCAAATTCAGATCTATGAACTCCACCTCCATTTTTTAAATCAAATGAGGATAATATTTATCATAAAATATTCTACAAAACTCTTTTCATTCTACAACATTAATCTCCCCTCCAGGATACAATTCCTTATTAATTATCAAACATTGATCAAATACTATATCTAAGTGTTAAACAAAAAATATCACATTTTATAGCTCTAGATAAATGTGTAATGAGAAATATATTGTCCATAGTGGTAGTATATTTTTTCAAAGATAATGGATTGTAATATACACTTAATGAAGATGGTTATTGATTCATGAAGGAATCCACAGTAAGTTGTTCACTTCAAGGTGTATTTTGGCACTAAACCTGATATGTGTAATTATCTATAAACTGAGATAGTTGATTGATATTCCTCATAATTTTTTGTATACCAAATTCAATCACAGTTGGAAGGACTTTAGTACAGTCTCTGTTGCACCGATCATTTATAAACCTCATCTGATTTCCTGGTATTTTTCTAAAAAGATGAAAACCTAAGTATTTATTTTTTAGAAAATCTTAATTAAAGATGGATTTTAGGTTTTAAAAAAACAATAATTTTTTTTATTTCTCCCAATAAAAATTAAATTTTATTTATATCAATTATTATGGTTTATAAAAATATTGTTACTAACTAAGAAATTCTCCCATGATTTTCAAACAAGGTGTGTAGAAATTCATCGTTGTAATAAACCAGTTGATGATAAAATTAATACCTAATTTTTCCATTCCATAGTTTTTACCACTATATAAAAATGTCCTATATTGACATACATTTTTAGTATCCAAACATGTTTTTTATTTCTAGGAAACCAATCAATTTATACTTCACTAAAATTTTATAATGATTTTCTGTATTTTGATTTTTACATATAGTTGTAAAAAATGATTTCTAGTACCAATTACTATAAATAAATAGACCCTTATTATATATGTAACAACCCATTACAGTTTCTGGTACTTTTGATGTCTCTAAGTGCCTTTGTTTTGGAGTAGTGACTTGGGGGTGTGTTTGGGTGAAATTTTAAGTGAAACAAAAAGGAAAGGGCTTGTGCACAATTAGCGCACGGTTTGATAGACTGTGCGATCAAATAGTGCCAACCTAGCAGCACTGGACAGCGGGGTACGCACGGTGTGCGCACGGTTTGGTAAAACGTGCGACTAAACTGTGTATACCAGCAATCTTGGACATTGATATTCGCACGGTTTGCACACGGTTTGACAAACCGTGTGGACAAACTGTGCAGTCACTTAATATTAAATCCTTAAATTGTGGATCTCGGCCGTTTTGCCTCAAAATGCTTCGTTTTTCCTCCTAAATGTCCCTAACTCGGGATTTGTCTTCTCCTGGGATCAGAGAAGGTTCTCCCTTTGTTCTGGAGGCAATCCATAGGCTCCTCTTGGTGAATCGAAGCCGGATTCTTGAGGTATGTGATCGTTCTTCATCGTTCTTGGTTGGTTTCTTAAATCTACTTAGATCTACTTCTCCTCTCCTCTCGGTCTCTTAGATCTACACCCGTTATGGGTAGATCTAAGTGTGTGGTACCAAGTTTGATGAGTTTTGGTCTTAGTCTTTCTAGGAGAAGAGATCTAAGGTGGGTTCTTAAAGAAGCAACCCGGTTCTTGAGCGTTCTCGACAGTTGTGGTTTTGGTCAGAACTATCAAGGTAGGTGGTTCCGTCCTGACTTGACAAATTGATTACCTTTGTATTTTCTTGATTTATTTCAATAATTAATTTAAATTTAATTGCATAAGTTTCTATCAATTAAATTGATAAAAACTCAATTCCATTGAATTTAGATATTTGACATGGTTTTGGCATGAATATTTGGAAATCCCCAATTCCATTGAATTGGGTGTGGTTGTGGGAAATTGGTCGATTTAAATTGTTGGATTTAATTTGTGGATTTGATGGAAATTTTTTCAATTAAATTTTTGAATTAAATAGTGTAAATGAATTTATGAAATGATAGAATTGGTTTTGAATGGATTTCAAACTTATAAAAATTACTTAGAATGATTTGATAGAAACCCATTGGTTTTATCTTGTGAAAGAGGCATGTTTTGAGTGAAACCTATTTTGGTTTTAAATGGAATGAGATACGCACTTTTGAAATGGAAGAATGAGAATGATCGTATTATAAACTTTCTTAAAATAGTTTTCCCATCATGTAAGAGTGCATGCAAGCCTTAGATAGTTAGTGAGTTATTTGGATACACTCTACGCTACGACAACATTCTAAAACATACATGCGGCAGGTCACATCCCCAATGGGTTGGTGACGAGTCTCCTTTGGCCAGTGTCAAAGGGACATGTGTATACACATCTTTCTGAGTTCACATAGAGAGTGCGGAATCCTATAACTGGTTAATACTATCGTGTCTATTGGCATATAACCATGTTGCTCGCCTGAATTTTTATATTTGTGATATAAATGTATGCCAATGATGTTGAACTGTTTTACATGCCTGCTGAATTTATATAAACTGATTTATATAAATGTTTTACTTAAGACATTGTTCTAGAAATACTCCATCATTGTAAAGCCTTGCTTGATGAATTTTCCATCATTTGAAAATGTATAGCATGATTTCTTAAAAATATGCTTTTGAATTGCCAAACCTGTTTATTTGAAAATTAAAAGATCTTACTTGGATAATCTATACTTGGAATATATTATGGAATTTTTGGGTTGTATTACGTTTTGCTTTCTGTGCCTCTTTGTTTTCTAGTACAATACTCCCAGTGGAGTTTCATTGTTATGAATACTATTTGTTTTACTCTTGCTTCTGTATTGTTGTGGCAAAATAGTTCCCTCTTGTATATTATACGATGCCATGTGCTAGTTACCGACCCGTGGGGATTAGTAACGCCCTTCGGGCTATGTCAGGGCCGGCTCGGTTATCGAGTTACCAGGGTACTCGGGCTGGTTCGTGACAAATTGGTATAAGAGGGAGGTTTGCTGAATATCTTGTCTTGATGATAGTATGCGTTTGAGTTTTCTTATCAGGACTTGGGAGGTAGTTTTGATGGAGTGTCTGGCCAGCTCTCACCACAATGATCCATAAGTCACCAGGGGTAGTTAAGGAAATACGACTTTTGGATTAGTTCTAGCATTTTCCATGTTTTGATTTGGATGGAGTGGAATCCAAATCTTGTTTATTCCTTATTTTAAGAGTAGTTTTCCTTGTTACTCAGTTGGTGTCTTAAACTATGTCTTTTCTGCTGTTGTGTAGAATCATGCCTCCGAAAATACATAGAAATCAAATCCAAAAAGAGGATGTTGCTGAATCTCAGCAAGAAAGTCCTATTTTGGATCCAAGTTTGGTAGAGGTGATTGTTCGCACTGTCCAAGCTCTAGGAAAGGTACCAAATCTAGTCCCTGTTCAGACTCCAGCTATAGATCCTCAAAGTGATATTCTATGAAGTCGTTCTCAAGATTTCCTATGCTATTAGCCACCTGTTTTCAAGGGCTCCACTGACCCTCATCATGTTGAGGAATGGTTGAGTAAGATTGAATGTCTGTTTGGGTTCTTGGAGACACCTGAAGTGATCAAGGTGAAGTGTGCCACTTTCGTGCTGGAGGGACCAAGCAGGAGATAGTGGGAAAAGATGGTGAAGACAGGGAAAGATAATGGTTTCGAGTGGAAAGACTTTAGTGTTCTCCTTACTAACCATTTCTATCCAGAATCAATGGTGTTGGCCAAGGCTGTGGAGTTTTTCCAACTTGTGTAGGCCAACAAAACCGTGACTGAGTACTCAAATCGCTTTGCTGAGTTGGTATAGTTTACTCTTGAAATTGTATCTAATGAGTGGATGAAGGCTCGAATATTTGAGTCGGGGCTTCGATCAGATACCTGTTATCAGTTTTTCTTACTGAAGCGACCCACTTATGTCGTTGCGTTGGATAGGGCGATGATGGTTGAGATGGACCTGGCCGAAGAGTCAGGGTTGCAGGAAGTTCCTTTCCCTTCTAGTGGCAGTGTTGGATCCTTTAAAGGGAAACTGAAGCGTGACGTCTCATATGGTAGTTCTCGACATCAGAGTCATTATAGACCTCCGGTAGCACCAGGAGAGGCTTCCTTGACTTGCTATTAGTGTGGGAAGCCAGGAAATTCTAAGAGGGTTTGCACTGAGCCACCCAAGAACTGTAGCTCCAGTGGACATTTAGGACACCTACAGAGATTCTTCCATCACTTATCTACTCCGCGTAGTGGAACATGATCATCATCACCTCCAAATACAGTGGGAAAATCAAATGCTTCACGTAAAAAAGGGTTCCAGCCACAGACATCCGGAACAAAGCTTCTTCACATAGTGGAAGAGTCACCAGAGGTAGCTGATATAGGTCCTGCAACTGTTAGAGGTACCATTACTACAGATTTGTCTTTATTGACTACTCTTTTTGATACTGGTGCATCTCACTCTTTTATTTCAACCCGTCTTGTTAATCTTCTTAATATGCCTATGGAGATTTAATCTTTTGAAATGGATATTACTACACCTCTTGGTACAGTGAGAGAGAAGGGTCTCTATAGTCCTTCTTGTGTCTTCTCTCTATCAGATGTTGATCATTCCTGAAATTTCTTAATTATCAACATTAAATCTTTTGAAGTCATTTTTGGGATGGATTGGCTCATTTCTAGTAAAGCCCGGATCGATTGTTATCTTTGACTGGTCTACCTCACTACAACCAGTAGTGTGTCTCTCGTTTTTCAAGGAGAATGTGTTCCAAGGTCAAGAAGAGCCAGACCCTTTTTCCCATAGTTGGGGAATGTTATATCAGTGTTTGATTTTGATCTAGAGAGAGATTCATTGTGTGGTTATCTGCATCTAATTTTCGCTGAGTTTCCTGACGTTTTTCCTTCATACTTCTCTGGATTTCCCCCAGTAAGATAGGTAGATTTTACTATTGATTTAATTCCTCGTACTCAACCTATTTGTATCCCTTATAAATGAATGGCTCCAACCAAACTAAAATAACTAAAGTATCAGTAAGATGATATTCTTGACAAAGGATTTATACGCCCGAGTGTGTCACCATGGGCAACACCTATTCTCTTCGCCAAGAAGGATGATGGGTCTCTTCGCTTATGTGTTCATTATCGAAAGCTCAATCGAGTTAAAATAAATAACAAATATCCATTACCATGAATTGATGTTTTGTTTGATCAATTGAAAGGGGCAAGGTGGTTTTCAAAAATTGATCTTCGATCTGGTTACCATCAGTTGAGGGTAAAGGAATCTAACATTCCTAAGACCGCTTTTCGGAGTAGGAATGGACATTATGAGTACCTTGTTATACCCTTTGGCCTAACAAATTCTCCTACAGTTTTCATGGACCTGATGAATCAAGTTTTCCATGAGTATCTGGATACTTTTGTGGTAGTCTTTGTGGAGACATCCTTTTATAATCCAAGTCTGAGGAGGATCATGTTCTTCATCTGAGAACAGTTTTGGGTCTTTTACGAAATCATCGTCTTTTTGCCTAGCTTTCAAAGTGTGATTTCTGGATTCAGGAAGTAAAATTCTTGGGACATGTGGTGTCGGAGAAAGGAATATCAGTTGATCCTGAGAAGGTGAAGGATGTTATGAATTGGGAACAGCCACCGAATTTTTTTGAGATTCAGAGCTTCTTGAGATTAGCTGGATATTATCGTCGATTTGTTAAATACTTCTCAAAGTTAGATTCTCCAATGAATACTCTGACTCGAAAGGGGGTGAAGTTTTCCTGGAATGAAAAATGCTAAAGTTATTTTGTTGAGCTAAAGCGTATTTTGACTAATGAGCATGTGTTAACTCTTCCTGACACTAGGTTAGGTTACCTGGTCTTCTATGATACATCGGGTTCAGGTTTAGGATGTGTCCCTATGTAAGGCGATCATGTTGTTGCCTATGGATCTCGTCAGCTTAAGGATCATGAGAAGAATTATCCTACGCATGACCTTGAACTTCCAGCTGTAATGCACACTCTTATGTGACAGAGACATTACCTTTATGGAGAAAGGTTTACCATGTATTCAGACTAAAAGATCTTGAGTTATATCTTCTCTCAAAATGATTTGAATCTCCGCCAAAGGCGTTGGGTGGAGTACCTGGAATCTTTCAACATTGACCTTTCTTATACGCCGGGGAAATGGAATGTCGTTGTAGATGCGTTAAGTAGGAAACTTTCATCTCAGGCTGTGAAAGAATCTTCCGAAGAGTGGAGTTTGATGGATCTTTTTGGTCAGTTGCATATTGGAGTTCAGTGGAAGGGGAATGAAGTTTCTTTAGCCAGTATTCATTTGACTTCTGCTCTCCTCGAGTTAATTCATCAGGAACAACAACTGGATGATGAATTATCTGGCAATATGGACTCTCTTTATGGTGGGGAGACTGAAACCTTGTGTTCGTTCTCCAAAGAGGGTGTTCTGTGTTATCAAAACCGTTATGTTGTACCGTTATCGGGAAGGAAGGATGTGATGGGGGTTTGCCATAACTCTCTGTGGGCGGTACACCCGATAATCACGAAGATGTTCTATGATATGTGGCGATAGTTCTGGGGGCTAGGTATGAGACGAGACATTGGTGAGTTTTTATCTCGTTGCTTTACATGCCAGCAAGTGAAAGATGAGCACCAGAAACCTTCAGGTTTTCTTCAACCAATTCTAGTCCCTACATGGAAGCGGGATGAAATCTCAATGAACATTGTGGTTGGGTTACCTCAATCCTAGAAGAAGAAGAATGCGATATGAGTTTTGATCGACAGACAGACCAAGTCGGCTCACTTTATACCTATTCAATATACAATCAAATTCGAGGAGTTGGGAAATATCTATGTGAAAGTAATTGTTCATTTGTATGGAGTTCCATCTGCAATAGTCTCTGATAGGGATCCTCTGTTTACTTCTCGCTTTTGGAAAGGCCTTCAGGAGACACTGGGATCTCAGGTCCGTTTGATCACGGCCTACCATCCACAGTCAGATGGACAGACAGAGAGAGCTATTCAAATCCTTGAGGATATGCTTCACGCTTGTGTTCTTGACTTTGGTGGGAGTTGGGATGATCATCTGCGGCTAGTAGAGTTTTCTTATAACAACTGCTATCAATCTATGATTAAAATGGCTCCTTTTGAGGCATTGTATGGCCGTCTATGTAAATCTCCCTTATATTGGTCGGAGATTGATGAAAGTTCCTTGGTGGGACTAAGTTTGGTCCAAGAGACGACAGTTAAGATCCAGTTGATTTGTCAATGCATGTTGACATCTCAGAGTTGGTACAAGTCTTATGCTAACCGTCACCATTGACCTTTAGAGTTCTCAGTTGGTGACCAAGTGTTCTTGAAAGTTTCACCCCATTTAGGTCATCGATGGCTTGGGAGGCAAGGGAAGCTTGCTCCTCGTTTTGTGGGACCTTTTGAGGTTGTTGGTCTTGTGGGAAATGTTGGTTACCATCTAGCTCCACCACCATAGTTGACGTCAATACATAACGTGTTCCAAGTATCGAAGCTGCGGAAGTACCTCTCCGATCTATCTCATGTTGTGAGCTGGAGTGATCTGGAAATTGAACCATATTTATTTGTGACTGAACGACCAGTCAGGATTGTTTATTCTGAAACCAAGGTACTTCATGGGAGAACAATACCTATGGTTCGTATACTTTGGCAGCATGGTTCAGATTCTGATGAGACGTGGGAAAGGGAGGCAATAATGAGAGAGCAGTGGCCTCATCTTTTTGACGTGGAGGTTTTTTCATAGGATTTCTAGGGGCAGAAAGATATTATGGTGGGGAGGTTGTAACATCCCATTACGTTTTCAGGTACTTTTGATGTCCCTAAGTGCCTTTGTTTTGGATTAGTGACTTGGGGGTGTGTTTGGTTGAAATTTTATGTGAAACAAAAAGGAAATGGCATGTGCACGGTTAGTGCACGGTTTGATAAAATGTGCGATCAAACTGTGCCAACCTAGCCGCACTGGACAGTGGGGTACACACAGTTTGGTAAACCGTGCGACAAAACCATTCAGATCAGCAATCCTGGATAGTGAGATTCACATGGTGTGCGCACAGTTTGACAAACCGTGCAGACAAACCGTGCGGTCACTTAAAATTAGATCCTTAAATTTTGTATCTCGTCTGATGTGCCTCTAAATGATTCTTTTTTCCTGATAAATGGCCCTAAATCGGGATTTGTCTTCTCCTGGGATCAGGGAAGGTTATCCCTTTGTTCTGGAGGTGATCCATAGGTTCCTCTTGGTTAATCGAAGCCGGATTCTTGAGGTATGTGATCGTTCTTCATCGTTCTTGGTTGGTTTCTTAGATCTACTTAGATCTACTTCTCCTCTCCTCTTGGTTTCTATGATCTATGCCCGTTATGGGTAGATCTAAGTGTGTGGTAACAAGTTTGATGAGTTTTGGTCTTATTCTTGCTAGAAGAAGTGATCTAAGGTGGGTTCTTTAAGAAGAAACCCGGTTCTTGAGCGTTCTCGACCATTGTGGTTTTGGTCAAAACTTTTAAGGTAGGTGGTTCTGTCCCGACTTGCCAAATTGATTAAATTTGTATTTGGTTGATTTATTTCAATCATTGATTTAAATTCAATTGCTTATGTTTCTTTCAATTAAATTGATAAAAACTCTATTCCATTGAATTAAGATATTTGACATGGTTTTGTCATGAAAATTTGGAAAACCCCAATTCCATTGAAGTGGGTGTGGTTATGGAAAATTGGTCGATTTAAATTGTTGTATTTAAATTGTGGATTTGATGGAAAGGTTTTCACTTAAAATTTTGAATTTAATTGTGGAAATGAATTTGTGAAATGATGGAATTGGTTTTGAATGGATTTTAAACTTATGAAAATGGATTAGAAAGATTTGAAAGAAACCCATTGGTTTTATCTTGTGAAAGATGCATGTTTTGAGTAAAACCTGTTTTGGTTTTAAATGGAATGAGATTGGAACTTTTGAAATGGAAGAATGGGAATGATCGTATTTTAAGCTTTCTTAAAATAGTTCGCCCACCATGTAAGAGCGCATGAAATCCTTAGATAGTTAGTGAGTTATTTGGATACACTCTATGCTACGACAACGTTCTAAAACATACATGTGGTGGGTCAGATCCATGATGGGTTGGTGACGAGTCTCCTTTGACCAGTATCAAAGGGACATGTGTATAAACATCTTGCTGAGTTCACATAGAGAGTGCAGAATCCTATAACTGGTTAATACTATCGTATCTATTGGAAGATGACCATGTTGCTCACCTGAATATTTATATTTGTGATATAAATGTATGCCAAAGATTTTGAACTGTTTTACATGCCTGCTGAATTTATATAAACTATTTTATATAAATATTTTACTTAATCCATTTTTTTAGAAATATTCTATCATTGTAAAGCCTTTCTTGATGAATTTTCCTTCATTTGAAAATGTATAGCATGATTTGTTAAAAATATGATTTTGAATTGCCAAACCTGTTTACTTGAAAATTGAATGTTCTTACTTGGATAATCTATACTTGGCATCTGTTAGGGAATCATTGGTGGTATCCTACTGGGCTTAGTCTCACACCCTTCTTTTGCCTTCGGGTGTTTGTATACTTTCTTCTTCCATGTTTGTACAAGGGAAAAGGATCACTTGGAGGTGGATCCAACGGTTGAGTTTTCAACGTGGTGAGTTGTGTCCTTGGGGACTTTGGGTTGGTTTTTCTGTTTTATGTACTTGGGTTGTAGTACTTTGGGCTTTTTGTGCCTCTTTGTTTTCTGGTACAATGCTCCCAGTGGAGTTTCTTTGTTATGCATACTGTTTGTTTTACTCTTTCTTTCGCATTCTTGTAGCAAAAGCTTTCCCACTTGTATGATGTACGATTCCAGATTCTAGTCGCCGACCCGTGGGGATCGGGAACGCCCTTCGGGATATATCAGGGTCGTCTTGGTTATCGGGTTACCAGGGTACCCGAGATGGTTTGTGAAAAGATACCAAATATGGTTTTCAAAATTTAATATACATGAAATATTCAATACCTTGTAGAACATTTAAAAATATAGATAATCATTTGATGTCGTGTTTCTGAGAAATAATAAACATAATAATTGAAAACATAAATATTCATTTGATAAACCTAAAAGGATTATTCATAGATTCATCTTATATTAATTTTACAGCATCTCATATAAGAGTTAAATACATCAAATAAAACAGGTGATCATGAATCCAATTAAGGGAATAAAATGGAAATATATATCTTTTGATCTTGGGGTTTAAAAATAGGGAATAATCCTAAGAACATGAGGCATATAATAATAGAATTATCATTAAAAATAACATGGAAATATGTTCAAAACATTTCAATTATACATTTATATATATATATATATAATAATGTTTTATAAAAATGGCGTTTTAAAACAAAACCACCATATTCATTAACCAAGGTATTGTAAATATTTTCCTCTCTAGAGATTATTACTTTTCCCAATGCATTGGAGTTCTATTAGTGTTCACCATTCATATGTATAAATTAATTTATTACACATAGCTCATAAGAAATTATTTCATTCATAACTGATAGGAAATAATGAAGGAGTTTCATTTAAAGGTCATTAAATTCATAAATTTATAAATGTATGAGAGTTATGTGATCATTGACCCATAAGAAAATTATACGCTTCACATATTTAGAATTACCTAATCAATGAGTCATGGTTACATATAGGTGAATATCAATCAATAGGGAAATAGTATGATTATTGACAAGATAAGGACACTAGGTGGAAATGAAGGAAAACTAAAGGAATAGTTTTAATATCCTAATAGGTATACAAAAAGGATTATCGAAAAGGATTAATGAGATGGTAGGAAAATCCCTAATAAATATTTTTTTTGGAAATTAATAAAATAATTAAATAAATTGAAACATAATAAAATGAAATTACATTACTTAAATCGTATACATGAATGTAATAGAGGAAAGAGGATGATAATTAATATACCCTGCAGAGTTTTGTTAAAAAAATGACGATGGAACCTCATGAAATTATGGGTAGTTTATCAGAACCATTTGGGTGGTAAAATATCTAGAGAATCATAGAAAAAGTATTTGTAGTGGATATGATTGGTTATCTAGGTGTGTGTTTTTGTAAATGAGGTGAAATGTTTTAATAATTTGAAAATATATGTCTTGTAATTCATGGTTATTGAAAAAGAAAATTCATTTTCATACCCATGGTTTTTTCTCATGTTTTAAATATATATATAATGTTGTATAATATTATACTGAATTTATAATAAAATTAATTTTTTAATATTACTTTTGAAATGGAAAACAAATTTTTAAGAAAATATTTTTTAAAAACAGAAATATCCATTTTAGACATTACAATGTCAATTATAGTCTTGGAAATTGATTAAAATACATTAAAATCCTTAATATTAAGAAACTAATCTATTTTTTATATATAAAATAACATAATTATTAAATAAAATTTATGGATTTATTTTTTAAAATTTTTACCATATATTATATCAAATTTTATATTTTATCAAAAAATTCGACTATCTTGAAAATTATGTAAAATTGACTATTAAATAATTTCGATGGGCTGTATTCAAAAATTTCATCTATCTATTTATGAAATATTTTTAAACATGTGAAATTTCATTTTTAGATATAAAGTAATTATATATTGAAATGACCAATGTATATTATTAAATCAAATTTCCATCCCATTAAAAATTAATATATAAAATTTTATTATATATAAATATTTTTGTTTTAAATATTTTAAACACCTTATTTTCAAATAAATTTAAATAAAAATTTAATACATATACTTTCCATAAAAATTAAATCACAATCACATTGTATAAAAATATATGTTATCACATTCTCTAGTAAAATGCATTTTTATAAGGGTGTAACACTAAATAAGAATGTTTAATCAATAAAAATGTTAATTAATTTCGTAAATAATTACAAATTATTAATAATATAGTCGAGATACATAAACAATTATTACATTGGAATAGTATCTAATGGTATGGTGTGATATTGTGGTAGTTTTATGTGGTTGTTCGGCCAAAATTGATCTAGTGGTGTGCCCCACTAGATAGTACTTACCTTATAGGTGATTCCATTACTGCCACACTTATTGAAGATATAATTGGTCTTGATCTATATAAAAACCTAATTAAGCTACCTCCCATGCTATATCTAAAAAATGTACATCACAAAGCATGGTAATACAAGTTTATGCCACTGTTTCTTCATTCTATATTCAATTAACTCTTAAAATTTCCCTTAATTTAAAGTAACCCTAACTATTATTTTATAAAAAATAATTTACCAATGGTAATGCAGACCAATGGTCATGTATACCAATAGTTATGTAGAATAGAAACCCAACAGACCGACGATCTTTTAATTGTTATTTGACTTTCATGCCTTAATGGTTACATTTATGATTCCGTCTTATACATATACCTCCATAAATCAAAATTTACGACTTCATTCAAAAGGGGTGTGTAAAATTACATTTCTATTTTATGTAATTTTCCTAAAATTTATTTATTTTTAATATTTTTAATGGAATGACAAATATTACTTTTAGAGTTTGATCCTATAGAGTATACAATTGTTTCATCATTATTCTTTGGTTTTTTATATCCCACTATAATTATCACTGGTAGTAACTGCTATTATTACTTGAAATGTAATTTTTAAAAAATAATTTATGTGTAAATTTTTTTTAATATAATAAAATATTTATTATAATAAAGAAGATTTCATTTATCAATAAAATAAAAAATTATTAGGTCATTTAAGTTATTGTTTGTTTTAGGTAATATATCTTAAAACACCCTATTTTGATACTTCATGTGAAATAAAACCCACTCATACTATAAATTCAAACTATGAAAGGATTAATTCATATCATCCATGACTAATGAAACTATTAAGTATTGGAATTGAGCTAATACTATCTGAATCAGATAATATTTTATGCTCAGAGATGATATTCTCCTCTTAAGAAAGAATGCATATGTTAGATCATTATAGTGATGATAATAGGATATTATCTATAGCGCCACAAAATCAATGTGATTTCTCATATATATCCACATAAATATATTAAGAGAAATTATTTATTGATATAAAAAATATGAATACATTTTTTAAACTTTTATAAATTCCATACCTATTTAATGTCTGAAAAGAAGTTAAATGGATATCCATTTGGTACCCCTATATACATATAATTCTGAACTGATCACTTAGTTTACCTTATATATGGGGCTATAACATGTTATATGATAATATAATGATTGGGGGAATACATTTACTATTAAATCCATTACACTCATATATTTATATTAGAATAAATAAATCATCCAAATTGCACATCAAATGGTAGTGTTTCCATTTAATATCAAAGATATGGATGAATTAAATGATCATAATATTTCATTAATTCAATGTGGTCACACATCTCTATAAAATTATATAAAAACCAACCGTATGTATCCAATAGTAGATATTCATTTGAATGAGTCTCTATTATATGATTGTGCAAGGAAGTGCCAGATTAATCGATAACAAAAAACATTATTTTTTACGATGAACTAATTTCATTAAATGTAATTAATAAATGAGGCATTGAATGATTATTTATGAGATATATTATAGGTGGAGATACTATCACCATTATATTGAAAGTCAATTTAGTCACTAATAATGCACATCAAACTAGGACAACATTCTTTCCCCAAATGTAGAGATGTGGATACTTATAGGCATCTATAATGCATAACTATATGAAATTATTACAAAATTATGCATGTTAGATATATAATAATTCTATTCATATAACCTTAGAGTTATTTCAAAATACCAAATAGTATATTTTATTTTCCCTATGGGGGATTAATTTAATGGGTCCATGCCACATATCATCTTTTAGGTAGTCCAAATTAATCAACACTGCCACTAATTTAATTTCCAAATCATCTAAAGATATAACCATGTAGATTTTTATGAATAAATATATAAATAGTTTTTAAATCTTGTATCAACACCATATATGGAGTTCAACCCTATGATAATTATGTATAATATCACCAAATCGTATAGAGTTGAAATTAAAAAGATGTAATGGATAACAATATCTATTCCTACCATTCATTCTGATATCAGGAAGAGGTGGCTAGATAGATAAAGGAATTTTGGAAGATGGTGTTAAGATTCCTTAATTTTTTTAAACATATATAAAAATTATTTTCCTAAAAGAATACTTTAGGCGTTATGGAATTATCATAACACTATCTATACTTACATGTATTTTAATATGAATTATATAGTGTATAGAACATTAAAGGTTTAACATGTTGATGTTTAGTTTCCTTCACTCTATATAACCATCTTACCTGACCAATTTTAATAGATTTATGAATTGGAATATATTTGGTAGAAAATTATATAATAATTCAAAAACATCAAAATATATTAAAACCATGTAGAATGAGTGTTCAAAAAAAGTTTTTTCCTTTACTAATTAGACCATGGAGAAATGGATTTGGATTTTAGAATGGAAATGATACTCGAGAAGAAGCATCTTATGATGGAAAAAAATATGAAATGCCTTAAATTATACATAAGGTATAAGGTAGTGGTTTATATTATTAAATTATAATGATTGAAGAGTGTATCACACCACCCATCAAAGAAAGGATTCTAAAGAAATATTCCACATAATATCACATTATAACTCCTTGAAACCTTTCTTTTGAATTAAAACTATATGAAAATATACCTGACTAGATGACCCTCAGATTTATAATACATGTTTATAAAAACATTACGTTAAACTATATTGTATTTTTTATTTATTCGAAAATATTAAACATTATGAAATTTGCTACTCATCATATAATGTTAAATTGTATTACATAAGATCCTCACCATATAACCTAAAAGATATAATCTATATTTTCTCTCTAACATGACCAATAATACTATATGGTTCTCATTATTTCATATGATCAGATTTCATTATATGATATTTGGATTTATTTTTGAATTCCTTGTGCGTAATACCTTTATCTTAGTTGGGTTTTTCTTAATGACCATACCCTAGAATAAAATTCACAATTTCTTAATAATTATACATGGATTTATTTCGATTCTCATAGGTTATATATGGACGAATAAATCACTTATATTTGAAACAAAGATAGATATTATAACCAAAAATCCCATTTCTCCCATACATCCTCATTAATATTGATTTTTGAATGATCAATACACTAGAACAACATTTAATGACAATGAGATCATTTATTTTACATTCATAAAAAAAATTTCCCGTGTGTTTTAGTCACTATCAATTCAAATTGAATTTTCATCACTTATCCTTAACTATGATAGCACATTTTCCCCATTTCAATCACTCAGGTCATCATAAAGTCCCTATTCTAAAACTAAATGTTTCTTGATTACTATTCTTATAGGATATATAATGATGTCTAGATCAATTATCTCATATCTATTAGATAATTCAATTTTCATTCATTGAACAATCATAATGTCTGATTTTACCAATTCAAATTTGGTATTCTTAAATAAAATATGGGATAAGGTGATTTTTTTCAATATTATATGATCTATTTGATTCTTGTTTTACATCCTCAGTAGATATATATATATACTAAATCCTCCAATCATAGGAAAAACTGGAAATAATCACCCATTTTCAACCCATATTTAATTCTATATCATAATCCAAGTTTTTCATAGAGTGAGTGTATTCCATACCCCCTTTATTTTTTCCCATATTCCATGATCTGAATCATGAGTATTTTAACTAATATAATTCTTTTCTATAAATCAGTTATGATTATATATAATCCAATGGTATTACCGCCACATAGTGATGACACATGGTCCATATGTATGAGTTTACTATAACCAAGAATGTGTAGAATTTTATCCCAAAATGGATTTTTTCTAAACCAATATTTCTTTTAAAACATTACCAAAAAAACTTAAATTTTGATTATGCATAATGTTCATCCACAATCTGACTATCTCCCATTATAGTAACAAGTCTATCATTTGAACTTGGTCAGTAGCCTTTAATGAATATCTATTATCATCCCATCATTTCGCAAATAAGTTTACTCATCATAAAATTTATATTAACCTTCATCCTCTATTTAAAAATGTGAAAATATCTATTGCTAGAAGACCTATGAATAGGATTTGAAATTTCCATCACATTCATATCGACACCAATTCTCATAATATTGGGTTGATGATGTTAATAGAGTGAATATGTTCCCTTCTTTTTTCACCATCATACTCTATATCACACAAACATAGACCACGTGAAATTATTATCTAAAATCTATGGCCATAATTCATTATTTACAATCTAATATATTCATATAAAATTATAATAAATGTGTTTACATCCCAAGGTGGTTTAAACAAATATTGTACCAAAAATCCAAGATGGATCATTTATTCTCTTATTTGAATATATTAAAATTCTTTGTAATCTAAGATATATGAACTCAAATTCTAAACTTATTTTAGTCCCTGATATACAAAACTTAACATCATCCTTCTAGAGTCCAATGAGTGTAAAGTCTCAATAGTGGTATTACTTGTGAGACTAAGGGATTCAAATAGATGATGACATGACACTCATCCAAATGAAAACTTGAAAAGGGATAACTAAGAAAATATCAAGTCTCAAACTACTATATAGTTCTTTTAATAGATTGTGAAAGATTTTGTGTATAAAACAAAAGGGAAAGAGACAAAAAAAATTCAGTTTAAAATATATCTCAGAATACAAGAGAATTTTTTTTGCATTGGTAACTATGAATTTCCACTAATGTTATCATATAAAATTAAAGTAAAAAAGAAACAAATATTATAATGAATGATACTTGGCCCTATAAAATTTAAATATATACATGCTAATTCTATAGGCCAAGGAATTTTTTTTAGAATAATTATTCCTCATATATATTGGTTCATATAATTTGTGTGAAACACATAGTGATGTTTTTTATAATAAAAAACCCTTTTTAATTTTTTTTCTTTTATTTAACATCTTATTTTATTTTTTTTTACAAAAATTCAGTCACTCTTTCATATCCAAAAGGTAAAAATCGATCCTACTAAAATAGAATATGAACTATATGTCAAGCTCACCAATACCCAACCAAGAGGACAATTCATACTTATAAAACATCTTTCATTATTTATGAAAGAGATAAACAATGTCATAAAATGGTGGTACCCATGTTGTATATCATACCAAAAAATTACCATATAAAAGAAAATGTATTAAAAGATAATGATTTGATTCAATATTTTCATAAAAAACTCAAGAATTTCCTATTAGAATTTATAGAAATCCATTACTAATCAATGTTATTATTGGTTTCACAACTCTGATGATTAATTTATATCGATTTTTTGGTATATGAAGAGATAAAATATAATATAATAAAAATCATATCATTGTAAAGAAACCGTAAATGACCTCATGGAAAATTATATTATCATAAGTATAGAGGAATAAAAACTGAAGTACCATATGATGAATATTTTTTTTGAAAAACCTATAGGGGGAAGTGTAATTTAGAAACAAAACTATGAAAAATAGGGGTTAATAGAACGATTTAAATTTAAAAATGGTCTGTGGGAAGAATTAATTAATCATTGAACATCTTCTTAATTATTAGCTACTATCACAAATAATTAGAATATGATCATTATTCTCAAATCAATTTCATGAATTTTTTCCTTATTATTTAATTTATAACTACTATTCTCATTAGGTAATGGACCTGTTCTCCCTCAGAGAGTTCCCACGAGCGCAGTATTCTTCCCCCTAGGGTTTCTTCACAATAGTGTGGCTCCTTCCGACCCGTCTCTTTCTCTATTTGCCCCAAATTTGATTCCCCTTTGGTTTCTTCGTGACGGTGCTACTCCTTGCGGCTCGTTTCTTTCTCTATTTCATTTTCTCTACCCTACTTTCTCTCATCTCCTTGGAACTAGTTTTTCATCCCATTGAGGTTCATTCATTTTTCACGGTGTTACTCTCGAAGGTGGTTCTTTCAGTTTATTTTGGATTTTTTCCTCATGTCATCTATAAAGGGTTGGTGCTTCTTCTACTTATGTCTATTTTCTCGATATGATTGATGTTTCTTCAGAAATGAACCCATTTTGTGTGTTGGAGTGGATTTTGTTAATGTTTGGTTTTGATAGTCGATGGATTTGTGTTGATCGTCCTCATGTGGTGAGCCAATTCTGTAAACTGGGTCTTTTGGGGGATGACAACCAACTATCTCTGAAGTTTTGGTGTGGTATTTGGATGGTGTGTGCGATGGAAGATTTTCTGTTGGTATGGTGTTTGACGGTGGCCATGTTTTCTAGCGACGAGTGGTGTGACTGTGAAGACTATGTTGAAAGGATGGCAGGACAATGGATCAATGTTTGGTAGGGATTGCGAAGATGTGATGATGTCTACTATGTTGTGATAATGACAGCATCAGAGAGTTTACCAGCGGTGCATGATTTTCTAGATTTAGCCCCGCGGTGGTGCCTTTTCTGTTTTGAATTTTGAATTTGGACCCAGATTTTTATTTCTGGTTTTGTATGGTGAAACGTGGTTCCCACTTTTCCAAGTGGGTTTTATGAAAATAAAACAGATGATTTAGAGGAGGAAACTACCATTATCATTGACTACACTTTAATAGTTTTTAATGATAAACATATTTCTCTATATATATTGTTTTAATGGACACCTATTATTCAAGTCATGATCCATCAACTCCTTATAGATTTATATTATGAGTAAATGTATCCACTACTTCAAAATTTTGGTTTACACATTTTAATATATAAGGATCCTTTCCCATAATTTTTTATTACTATATATATAATGATTATAGAAAATTTTTATATAATTATCACTAATCAATCCTCCTACCCCCAAACCTATAAATTGTTAAAAAAAATTACTCGCCCGTTATTTTAGATAAATGAGTTTAGTTAATAAAATCATTGAATTTTTTTCTCAACTCTTTTACTAATTTCATTCATATAGCATTTATTTCTAGAATATAATCTCATTTATCATCTAGTAACATAATATTTTTCATGATAACCAAAAATTGAATTAGAGAAATTGAGGAGTAAGATATCCAAACCTATTCTAAATATGTTGTATTCATATTTTTTTCTAAAAGTGCATTGTAAATATAGATACTATGGTTTTATTGGAATATTTAGATTCAAATTATTGATGTGTGAAATTATTAATCTAATCATATATTCCATACATAATCATAACCAAATAATGAAATATAATTCTATGAATCTGATATCCAAATTCAATATTTTTATTCAATACACAAAATGTTTTGTTTGAAATTTTGACTAGTCCCTAGAGTTGTAACATTTTCTACAGCTGCTAAAGAAAACACATTTTTAGATTTCCCTTCCCAGTTTAGTTCTTTTCAAATCACATAATCAAATATCCACTTAGATTTAAATGTTAATCCACATTTTAAGGAATGACCTATTTTAGCATTACATAATAGAAATATCTGGTTAATGAATAAATATTTTCCATTTATAATGTAATCATAGAAGTAGTTATTCGTAGACTAATATAGACATCTGTATCCTCAAACAACAACACCGACCAGAACTAACACATACTCATGGATTCTTTCCCAGAACATACCCCAAAATAAAGAGATGTATTTACCCAATGATGAATTTTAATAATCTATTAAAATTCTTGTGTAATATAGTACATTCAAATTTAAATTCCCTTAAAAAAACCTAGGTATACTCTATATCATATCACAATTATATAATAATTTCCATCCTACATAAAATTATAATTATTCAAAACCCCTCATGTGTGAAATTCAACGTAAATGTAAATGGATTTTAATTTTCAATTACACTGTCTAGATTCCTAAAATCCATGTTTTTTAGTCATGAAAATATGATATCAATATCATTCAATACAATTTTTTATGTCAAATGGGAGGATAATATGATGTTTCTAGACACAAAACCACCCAAATGTGTTTCCAACCAACCTTGTAAGAAATATATTGGGACATAAATCCTATAAAAGGCCTCACCATATTAAAAATAATAATTTACTTAGTGAATTATTTTTAATGATTTCATGGTGATTATTAATTTTTCTCTAACATCATGTCCATGCCAATGAAAAAGATTTTGTTCCTTACCCACCTTGACTACCTCAAATTTACAATAATGGCTTACAAATAAAAAAACGAAAATTATTTCCAAAAAAAGATATAGTGTTAAGAAAAATAAGATTTTATATCCCAGTAATTTATATTGTTTCTTTTCTAAGAAGGTATATTAAATTCTATCGGTTTGATGAGTTTGATGAATTGGACATTCCTTTGGCCTCTTTAAATTTTTCTACCGTTGAATCTATATTTATATTAAAGTCGAGGATGAATGTAATATTGATAAGATCATGAAATATGTTTTCCTTTTTTTCATCAAGTTCTAATAGACCCCTTTACAATTCTAGAGTTGTAAGGACCCAAACCCTGTTGCACAAAGCCACAACCTTAATTAATTACATTAGAATGATTAAAAGAATGTTGTATCCTAAATGATTGAATAGTTTATTATTTTTGGGAAACCAGATACATACATAAGTTAAATATTATAACTTGAAAAGAAATACATTATAATAATACATGTAGAACATCCCTAACCCCCAGGTTATCTCTGCATGTCATTCATAATATACCTCTTCATGTCATAGGAAAATGAAACATAAGAAATGGATGAATTAAAATTCCCAGTTAGGGTAAGTAGTAAAGTAGAAGATATCATATACATAAAAATTATTCATGGTGAATAACTAAAAACACATGACCTTAAAAATAAACTCAAACACATTATGGCATGAATAAGAGTTGAATAAATAATTCTCTAATAAAGAATAATAATGGTTATTTTATAAGTCGAATAAACTTATGAAATTTCAATTACTAGTTTCATAAAGAGGGAATTCATAATTTCGTACATCATAATCATACTGTCAAGGCCTCGTTCCAAGACCATAAATAACCATTTTTTAAGGCCTCATGCCAAAACCGTAGTTTGCCTCATTAGACCTACCGATGCATAAATGGGATATAAAGGTCCCCACCCATGACTTACTAAGTACAATGAATTCTATATATGAATGAGTATAAACATAAACATTATATATTTTCATATTGAAACTGTAATTTGAAATTTAAATAATTTTCCTCGAACATTAATCATAATCACTAACTATTTAGTGTAAATAAGATAATATTTTTAAGATAGCACATCAATAGGGAAACCCATAAAAAACCATTCAATTAAATATGGTATATTATGTCATAAAATATTAATTCTAATAATACAAAATAATCAATAATTTTGTTGAAATATATGAATATACTCTTATAAAATTATCGAGTAATTTTTGAGATAAATACTCATTTACTTTGAAAAGAGGAGTTATTTTGGATAGTTATTTGCATAAAACAAGAATTGAAGTAAAATAGTATTTTAAAAATAAAATGAGTTATTTTATAAATATAATGGTCTATAAAAATATATTATAGATTTCCCTTGAAAACAGGTAAGAATTTGAGAAATTCCCTTAAATCGGGCTTGTATTTTGGGAAGAATTTTGGAAAGATCCTTTTAAAACATATAACACCACATTAATGAAAGTAAGATTATGGTTGATTCTCAAAATTATAACATTAAAATAGAAATTATTAGGATTAAATATTAATAAATAATAACTTATTTATGTTAACTAGAGGATAATAGTAACTCGAATGAAAACAGAAGTTTAGGTAGAAAACCATTACCTTAAGTCTGATGGTGTTCATCACTTGATATTAGTTTCCTGGATAAAAAAATTATAATTAATTTATTAATATGTATATATAACCATAGTTTTTAAATTTTTTATAGACTTATTAATTCCATTCATGGACTTCCTGATGGGTTTAAGAGGTTTAATTTTACTGTTTGAGAGCTTTTTCTTCCATGGTATTCAAGACCAGTTTACATATATACAAGTAAGGATAAAAATATAATATGAGAATGGTATTCTAGAATATATGTTGTATTTTATTTTTTATCATCCAAGATATTACATGGTTATAAAATTCATTTAGTTATTGTGATTGAGGATGAATCATTGTATAAAATTTTAATGATAAATGTTTGGGTTACTTGGATGGGTTTTGATCACAACGAACTTGTTTTGATTTATAAATTAATAGCATGTTTCAAAAAGCATTCCAGAACCTTAAATAAGTTAAAATAATTATATTAAGGTTTTTTATGACCATCAAAATGGTTTCATGAACAGAATTTAAGAGTATAATAAAAATTGAAAACCCATCATCCTTGAATGTGATAAATTAACAAATCTCAGATGGTGTTTTAATTTCTAGTATAAAAGGTGGAGAAAAGAGAGATTATGATGAATTATTCCATTATCATAAAATATTCCTTTACAATTAATATATAGAAGTTATCATGACAATTGTATGAAATGTCTTGAGGAAAGAAAAAGAAAAGAAAGAACTAAAAATCAATGAAATGAAAAGAGGAATTTACATCTTCATGTTATCTTCTTTGAGAGCCTCTTTAGGGGACATGTTTTGGTCTTTGTATTAGACCATGTTCTTCTATACATGGCGGAAGATCTTGGAAGGATATTTTATTATAATTTTGGAAAGTCAAAATTTTTGAGAGGATTCAAGAGAAGAGGGAATGGGGTGGGGGTTATAGTGGAGGAGAGGCGTGACATTTGAATATCTTATTCATTATTTTATTACTTACCTAAAAACAACCAATAGGGTTGATTCATGTGACCCAATGTAGTAATAAGTTTATTTTAGTATGAACCAAATTTTCTTATATCATCCATGATTCCAGGAATAGTGAATTTAGAAAATAATGTATATATACAATAAATTACAATATTTTAATATTATTCAAGAATTCAAGTATTTAAGAGAAATCTATAAAATTTACCCAAACCATTTCATGATGTGTAGAAATATAAAATGAAATCAATTTTTTGGAAATAATTTTCTAAATATGATTAATTTAATACTTAAAAAATATTAATTTATTAGAAAAATAAAAAATTCCAAACTATAATTCATTTTATATAACCTTGAGAAATTAATCAAGATATCATTAGTTTATATCCTTATGATTATAAAATAATAATATGATATAATATTAATAAGGTCCATATTAATATTCATATTACTATTCATAAGGTTATTTTAGTATTCACAATAAATTATGTTTTTCTTATCAGACTCTAAATATCTTACAGAATGCAACTCTGAATGTCTGTTTTTAGAAATTCAAATCACTATGGTGAAAAAATTCATTTACTTTATAGGTTATAACAAAGTTGTTTTTTTGAAGAGACTCAGGGTTTTATGCATTCAATAATAAATTTATTTATAAAAAATTTGTGTGTTACATTTTCCCTAATTACAAAAATTTCATCCTCGAAATTGCCAGAATGTTACCTTACAAAATGATTTGGGTAGTTTTTCATCACAAACTTTTCAGGACCCCCTGTTTCTTCTTTAATTATATGATTTATTCAAAGCACCATTATCAATATTGTGGTATGATTCCTCAACACCTATTTCATAGCTTCTAGAATCTAGATAGGATCTTCATAGAAAGATAAGTCAGGTTTTAATTCCTTACCTTCAGAACTGAGGGCATGTTTTGGGTCTTGCATTAACAATTTCAGCAATGAGACATGGAACACATTGTGTAATTTACAAAGGCTTGAAAGCATTACGAAATGATAAACCAAAACTCTAACTTGCTCTAAAATTTCAAAAGGGTCAATATTCCTTGGGCTCTATTTTCCTTTCTTCCAAAATCAAATAACCATCTTACATGGAGATACTTTTAATTAAACATGATCTCCCACTTTAAATTCCAAATACTTCCTTCAATTATCTGCATAGATCTATTTTCTTCTTTGAGATTCTTTGATAAGGGTTTGAATAGTATTTACCTTCACTATTTTTTCCTCCATATGCTCTAGACCACAAGAGTACATTCACCAACTTCATCCCAATATTGTGGTGAATGAAATCTCTTTCCATATAATGCCTTATATGGCGCCATTAGAATGCTTGAATGAAAAATAATATTGTATGAAAACACCACCAAAGGTAAATCATAATCCCAATTATATTGAGAATAAATTGAGCATAATCTCAACACGTATTTTAATGTTTAGATCACCCTATAATATTTTCGTTAGTTTGAGGGTGATAAGAAGTACTCAATCGAAGCTCAGTATCCAAGGAATTCTGAAGAATGTTCCAAACAATCGATGTAAATTGAGGATTCTGATCAGATACTATTGAAAGAGGTTCTCCATGAAGTCTTACCACTTCATTAATATAGATTCTCACAAGGTACTCTAGTAGAAATTCCTCCCTTATAGAAAGTAAATATGTAGATTTTTTTAGTTGATCCGTAATTACCCATATTGCATGATTCTTTATTGGTTTTTTGGGAAATCCACTGACACAATCCATGGTGATTTCATCCCATTTCTATGTATGAATAGGTAGAGGTTGTATGAATCCTCTAAGATGTTTTTTTTCAGCATTCACTTGTTGAAAACCTAAACATATTCATAAATTATTAGTAATTTCATACTTCATGTTGCCCCACCATAAATGTTCCTTTAAATATCTATACATTTTAGTACTACTAGGGTGAATAGAGAAACTTAAACTATGGGAATAATTTAATAAGTCCCTTTGTAGCTCGGGTGTTGCTAAAACATAAAGAATCATCCCAAATTTTAGAATTCCATCTTTATATATGACTTCTTGCAACTTCCCAACATCCACATCACTAATTTCTTCTGAAGATTCTCGTCATTAGGATAAGAAATTTAAATTTTCTCTAATAAATATGGTAGAGAAATCTATTGAAGATGTAATGATGTTTCACATTGTATGATGATTCCTATGTCCATTCATACTAAATCCATGAATATTGGATCCCTTTTAATCCCTATTTTGTTTAAAACTCCATGATCATTCTTTTTCAATTCATCATCTACCTTATTTTCTTCACCTCAGGGTAATGTATGGAAAAATCATAATCATTGATTAGTTCTAGAGATAACATTTTACTCATGTTGGGTTATTTTTGTGAGAGTATATATTACAGACTCTTTTGATCCATATATATCTCTCAAATTTCTCCATAGAAATAGTGTCTCCATATTTTTAGTGAACATATCACAACAGGTAACTCAAGATCATGATTATGATATTTTTTTAGGAGTTTTTAGCTGCCTTGATGAAAAAGAAATAACTCTATCATTTTTCATAAGGACACAACGAAGTCCTTTCTTTGATGCATCACTATAGATCACAAACCCTTTATTACTCTATGATAGAGTCAGGATCTAAGCATTCACTAATATTTTATATAATTTGTTGAAACATTACTCAAATTATTTTGTCTATCTGAACGTGACCTCAATACGTGTAATCTTGGTTGGTTTGTTGGCTAAATGGGAAATGTTCTAAAAGAAATGTCGATAATAACCTTCTCAACCAATAAAAATACATGCCTTGGTTATGTTCATTGGAGTAGGCCATTATCGAACAACCATTATATTTGTAGTATCAATAGATATTATATCATTAGAGATGATGTTTCCAATAAAGAAATTGATTGAAGCTAAAATGCACACTTTATAAAATTTACATATAATTCATTTATTCTTAGAGTCTTCATAATAGCATGCAAGTTATTTTGTTGATCTTCATATCTTTTAGAGTATACCAAGATATCATCAATAAATAACACCACAATGTCATCAATATATTACTTGAAAACTATTTTAATTAGTCCAATGAAAATAGAGGGTGCATTAGTCAATCCAAATGGAATTACAGTAAACTCGTAATTCCCTCACCTAGTTAAAAATTCTATCTTTGGAATACCTTCCTTCATAACTCACAAAGGATGATATACATATCGAAGGTCAATCTTCAAAAAATACTGGGCTCTATGTAGTTGGTCAAATATATCCTCGATGTGAGGTAGGGGATACATGGGATTTATTGTTATAACACAAATCTTCTTGTAGTCAATGCACAGCCTAATAGATCCATATTTCCTTATAGTGAAAACAACATGGTCTCCAAATGGAGAGACACTAGGAATGATAAATCCATTATCACTCAATTCCTCTAGTTGTTTCTTTAGTTCTACTAGTTAAATAGTGACCATTCAAAAATTATTTTTTGATATCAGCCTAGAAACATTAATTAAACAAATAGATAACACTACTTCCCACTCTGGAGGGCATCCAAGTAAATCCTCTGAAAAATATCAATATATTCTTACCCAATAGGCACATCCTTGATTTGAAAATTTCATTCCTACCTCATAAAGAGAAAGTTTTCTTTGTAGTCCAACACATATTTTATGTTATGTTTCTCTCTTCATCACTGAGTTAAATTCTATTCATCATTATTTTCCATTGAAACAACACTAGGTTATTTAGGAGATAGTAAAAAACTATCCATTAATCATAAATTTCTCACTACTATGTTTTGAATTTTGAAAAATGGTCATCTAGAGTTGTGTTCAGCAAGTCATTTGGAGTATGATAGAACATACTTGATTTTTGGTGAAGAGTAACATACCCATATGAATAGTAATATGAATAGTAACATACCCTTTTGAATAGTAAATAATATTATTATTTATTTTCTTAAGGAAATAAGATAATAAGATCTTAATTAGTTTTTCAATGAGAAATAAAACTAATTGCACTTAAGGATTTTTATTTTTCGAATTTACCATGACCTAATTTAAATATTAATTTAATAATATTTAGAATTTTATTTTTTTAAATGGATATCACTTTTTAAATCTACACGTTGATAAATGGTTAGGGTGAATTTTGGGAATTTTTCTGAAACATTTGATTTTCATTGAATAGTAAAAAATACAGTTTTTAATTTTAGTGTGTTAATGACATCATTAATGATATAATAATTATGTCATAAATCTGGTAGAATTGTGTATAGTTAAATATGATGTTAGGTGTCCCAAGTGGCTTCTACTATGGGAAAATACCATGGGTAAGCCCATAGTTTTGCAAAAACCACTCATGAGGTGTCCCTTAAAAATTATTAAAATAATCCCTCACTTTTCCTATAAATAGCAACTCTTACCTTAATTTAATTCATTCCCAATTCTCACTCAACCAAATTATGGCCTTTGTACCTCCATATTAGTCCTCCCAAGGTTTACTCAAGTCTCCAAGGTCCCAACAATCTTGTTCTAAGGGTCATTCTACAATGTAAGAAAGTTCTCAATTTCTTTCTTCTTCCTTTCAAGTTCTCTTTTATGTGTTATATCATTCATGTTTCGAAACAATGTTCTTATTTTTCTAATTATTTTTGATCTAATATATAGTATGATTCATTTCTGGATATTTGACCCCTGTCCCCTCTCTTTTTAATATTTTCTAAAACCATGTTGTGTAGCCGTTAGGCTACCGAATCTTTGTAAGCGATTTCAAAATTATTCCTTTATTTTGAGTTCTTTATTTATTCTTTCTTCATATATTCTTACCCAAAAGGAATTAAATCTCAACAATATTGTATATTATGTATTTCCTCATGTTCATGATGAATTAACCATCAATATTTTTCTTTTTCAACACTTTATCATGGAATTAAAAACATTGGCCGTGATGTATCGAAATACCGACATCGTAGATGATGTAATCTCAATTTCCATCAATTATTTAAAGTCTGGTCATGAAACCATTTATATGGATGAACCGGATTATAATATATGTTATATTACTGAACTATGGTTCTATAATTCTTTTTTACTCATGGTTCTAATTTATAAGACAAAATGAGATTGATTTTATCAAAGAACCATTAAAACGATCTAAACGAACATCATTAATGTTTTAACTAGTGAATCATCATCATGGTATATAACCCAAAATAAATATAAGATCACTTATATCTCCATAATTTATTTCATAATATGTATTAACAATTCTGGATGTTTAACCATGTTTCAAATGAACTTCCATTCATGGAAACAAGTAAACAAACCATGAAAACCAAGTAAAACAATGCTTACAAAACAATAAGGTTTAATCTCTTAAACCCATCAAAGAGGCCATTAATAAACTTAATAAAGATATATAATATCAATTAAATGTATATAAGGTTTTGGAATTATTATTTAATTAATAAAATTTCATTATCCAGGTCATTGAGAACAATCAAGAACACACTAGAGCAAAAGGTAAGGGGTTTCTCATCTCACTTTCATTTCTGTGAGATTTCCATTGTTCGACAATTATTTCTTATAATTGTATATGTGTACTTCCATTTGATATATAATAACATGATTCTGTTTAAATTCATGTTATTAAATAATTCACATGATGGTTATTATGTTTTGTTCAAACAGTTCGACTGATTACATTGTTTTAAGGGACTTTGTCTCAGCTGCTGTTTTCTTTGTGACAATCTTTGTACTATTCACCTAATAATCCTTATGTGGTGTACCTACTACCCATTTGGGATCAATTTTCATTTGAAATTATATTTTTATTAAATATCCATAATCTCATTACATGGATATGTTTGCTGTCAAAACCATATACCAATGTACATACGGTGTTTATTTGGAATGTTTTTTTAATTATGGAAATATTGATGAATCTGTATACTTTACTCTATATGGATACTGAAAGGGAATATTGCTCTTTTATTTAATCAATATATAAATAATTATTTGGACATACAGTGGCGGGTGGGGCCTGCTATATCCCTTAGATTCATTAGTAGGTCTCTTGAGACAAAATAGTTTGGCGAAAAACCCTTCGAGTTTGTTTCCAAAAAACCAGAAGGGTTTCAACCCATAGCACTAAACTGTTTCGACGATATAATGGTTTCATGTTTCAGATACATGACATCCAATTAATAATATTTCTATTTATTCATTATCAGTTATTGTTATCCATGAGGTTTTCTCTATGACAAAATCTTTGGATGCAGTTACATTCTCAGTTTGTTAATGGCATTAGTATTTAATTTATTCAGCATGCCATATTGATCATGTCATATTTTCTATGACTCACTTATCATTGTATTCATGATTCCTCAATTTTTAACCCTTAATAAGCATTTGATATCACCCCTTTCATTTTCTATCGTCGACATGTGATGAAGAGAAGGCCTTTTATTGAATTCCTGTGGATGCAGTTTGTTTTATTATGTATTGTATTTTGTAACCTTTTACAATGTAATTTGAGTTACATCAGTGTATCTAGTTTTTTCAAGATTACTAAACTGTTCATTCCTTTGGGATTTTAATTACTTCTAACCATGCCAATATCACAAGTAATGCACCGGCTCCAGCCTAGTGGGGTCGGGGTGTTACAGTTGGTATCAGAGGATGTTTAGTAGAAAACTTGGAAACTAGAGTAGAAAATGTATAGTAGGGAACAAAGACCTAAGGTAGTATCTGAGGATTAACGTACAAGACCGTCCCGGTATTTTATTAAGGAATAGATTATGTTGATATTTTAAGCAATACATCCCACTCTAGATACGAGAAGGTAGAGGCGGCTCTGGCACAAATGTATCTACGTGTAAAACCAAAAAACACCGCTTTGAGCTATACTCGAATGGGAACTGGTGCATGAAAATGGGCCTTACTGCACTCTTGGTTACGACACTCCTAGGGGATATGCCTAGGATAATTCAATATTTCTTTACAATCCATTATGAAGGAGTTAATTTAAATTTTTCCTTAGAGGAACCATGTTTATTCATAGAATTTCAAACTATGTTGAGTGCTTATCTATTTGAGATTCATAAAATAATCTAGTGTATCCCATTATTTAGAAATGGAATCTAATGGAAGAAGGGGAATCAATACTTGTGTGAATGGTAGGGATCTCACTACTAAGCAAGTCAAAAAATTCAACGTTGGAGTAGATCAGATCATGACCATATTGGGACAACTTACTCAAGTTGTAACGAATAACCATTCAACACCTGTGTTGGATCGTGTCATGAAATAGAAGCCCCCATCTTTCAGTGGGACTACAAATCCAGTGGTTTCTAAGAAATGGATCAAGTCCCTTGAAAATATATTCATGGCATTATGATGAAATGAAAATGAAAAGGTAGTATTGGCAGAATATTGTCTCAAGTGTGATGCTGATCAATGGTGGTCCTTGATACAAAATACCACAGAGGAAGAAGAGATAGAGGATATGGAATGGAGTACTTTTAGGGAAATATTCTACGAAAAATATTTCCTTCATGAAAAACGAATTGAAATGAAGAGGAAATTCCTTGGCTTGAAAAAAAGGGAAGAAGACAGCATTGTAGAGTATGAGGCTACCTTCTTCATGACGCAGTAGACAAGATTGATCATTTCTTTAAAGGTCTTAAGCCAAGCTTTTGAAGGGCACTGGTTTCTCAATCATTTTCATCATATGATGAAGTTGTATCAAGTGATATCAAAACAGAGAAGGAATATGATAGATCAAATATTTTCAAAGGAAACCAAGATAAGAAGCAGTAATCTGATTACAAAGGAAAAGAAGAAGCACCAAAGAAAATCATGGGAATGAACATTTTCCCATTATGCGAGAACTGTGGAAAGAATAATCTCAGGAAATTCTTGAAAGGCAAGGTAGTCATCTATAACTGTGGAGAAAAGGGTCATCGATATGATGAATGCAAGGGGAAGAAACAATTCAATGATGTTCAATGATACAATTGCATAGAGATGGGACACTATGCAAATGAGTGTCCAAAAAACCAAGGAAACATGCCTCAGAAAAATCCAAGAGAGAAAGGGAGAGCCTATGTAATTACAGTCGTAGAGGTTGAAGTTCATAGTGATGTGGTTGTAGGTACTTTAATTATTTCCTCAAACATAGCCAACACTTTATTTGATTCTGGATCATCGCATCCATGTATATCCTCTCAGTTTTCCATGAAAATTAGATATTTACAATTTGATTTATGAAAGGATTTGTCAGTAAAAACTCCCATGGGATGTATCATTGCAACAAAGGCATTTCGACTAGTCCCTCTCTAAGCACCAAAATGTGATTTAGTTGATAGCTTTATCATTATACCCATGATTAAATTTGATATAATTCTCGGTGTGGATTGGCTATCAAATTATGATGTGAGGATTTATTGCAAGAAAGAGGAAGTTAAATTTTTTGAAAATGGTGTAGAATCTCTTATCTTTAGAGCAGAGACTTCGCCATCTGATTCTTATCTAGTCCCACCCCCCAGTATCACTATTGAATGCAATTATTGGTGAGGAATAGAACCCAATCTCTATGGGTTAGGAAATAAATATTCAAATTGAATATGTGAATATAGTGAAAGAGTACATTGATGTATTTCTAGAGGATTTACCTGGTCATCCTCTAGATCAGAAAGTTAAGTTCACAACTGATTTAATTTTTGATACAAGACCTATATCAAAGACTCTCTATATAATGGCCACTATTATATTAGTAGAGTTAAAGAAACAACTAGAGGATTTGAGTGAAAAAGGATTTATTCGACCATGTGTTTCTCCATGGGGAGCCCCTGTCCACTTTGTCAAGAAGAAAGATGGATCCAAGAGGGTTTGCATTGATTAAAAGGAAATCAATGCTATTACAATAAAGAATAATTATCCTCTGCCCCGAATTTATGATTTATTTGATCAACTTCATGAAGCTCAATACTTTACGAAGATTGACTTTTGATCCAGATATCATCAACTGCGTGTGAGTAAGGAAGATATTCAGAATACAACATTTCAAACTGGGTATGGGCATTATGAGTTTATAGTGATGCCTTTTGGACTGTCAAATACACCCCCTATTTTCATGTATTTAATGAATAGAGTTTTCAAGGAATATCTTGATAACTTTTTTGTTGTATTCATCGATGATATCCTAGTATACTAGAAAATCTATTAATACCATGAGGATCATTTGCGAACTGTTCTGAAAACTCTTAGAAGAAATCAATTATATAGGAAGTTTAGAAAGTGCAAATTATAGCTTCAGTCAGTTTCATTTCTAGTCCATATTTTTTCTAAGGTTGGAATCCTAGTTGATCCTGCAAAGACAAAGGCAATCCATGAATGGACCACGCCATCAAACATAACTGAGGTACGCAATTTTATTGGATTAGTAGGTTATTATCAGTGTTGCGTACAGAATATTTCCTGACTGGCTAACCCACTAATGAAGATCGCATGTTAAGGGATTAATTTTTTTTGGACAAAATATTTTGAAAAATATTTCAATGAACTGATGATAAGATTAGTCAATTCTCTAATATTGACTCTACCATCAGGGAATGATGAGTTTTCTATTTATAGTGATGCTTCAAAGAAAGGATGTGGTTATGTCCTTATGCAAAATTATAGGGTTATTGCTTATGCATCACGATAGCTAAAAGTTCATGAAAAAAACTATCCTACTCATGATCATGAGTTAGATGTTGTAATATTTTCTTTGAAGATATGGAGAGATTATCTCTATGGTGAAAAATGTGAGATTTATACTAATCACAAGAGTTTTAAGTATATTTTCTCACAAAAAGAACTCAACATGAGGCAACAGAGATGGCTTGAACTACTAAAGGATTATGATTGAATGATACACTACCACCCTGAGGAAGGAAAATAACATGGTAGATGCTTTGAGAAGAAAGGATAATGGAGTTTTGAACTAGATGAGAGTTGAAAGGGATTCTATTTTCATGGATCTAGTAATGATGGATATGGGAATAACCATGGAAGGTGAAACATCAATTCTTTTTCAAATTGTTTCCAATCCATCTTTACTATAAAGGATAAAAATTTCTCAAGCTTATGATGAGGAGTTTCAAAAGAAGACTAAAGAAGTGAAGGATATGATATTGAGTGACTTTGTATATGAAGATGGAATTTTGAAATTTGGGAAGAGACTTTGTGTTCCCAATATAACTGATCTAAAACGGGAATTGTTGTATGATGTTCATAGTTACAATTTCTCTATAAACCCATGTAGCACTAAGATGTATAGAGATTTGAAGGAAAAAATTTGGTGAGACAAAATGAAGAGGGAGATTGATGATTTTGTGTCAAGATGTATGGTTTGTCAACAAGTGAAAGCTGGAAGGAAATGACTTGGAGGTGTATTGCAACCTCTTCCTATACCTGAGTAGAAATGGGATAATATCACAATGGACTTTGTAATGGGAATACCAAAGACTCCTATAATGAACGATGAAATATGGGTCATTGTTGATAGTATTACCAAGTCAACACATTTTGTTTCTATAAGAGAAGATCTACCACCTGAACGTCTAGAAAAACTATATATTAATAAAGTTGTGAGACATCATGGAGTACCCCTATAGTTTGATTCTGATCGTGATCCACAGTTTACATCAATATTATGGAAAAGTCTTCAGAAGTCCCTAGATACTGATCTTCGATTGAGCACTACCTACCACCCACAAACTGATAGACAATCCAAACAGACTATTCAAACATTGGAAGACATGTTGGGGTCTTGTTCAATTGATTTTCCAGGCATGTGGGATCAGTATTTACCTCTCGTGGAATTTTCCTACAAGAATAGCTTCCATTCATGTATTCATATGGCACCCTATGAAGCATTATATGAGAGGAGATACTATACACCAACTTTTTGGGATGAAGTTTGTGAAAGAATACTCGTGGGCCCAGAACTTGTTAAAGAAACAATGGAAAAATAGAAGATTATCTAAAACCATGTCAAAATATCTCAAAGTAGGAAAAAGAGCTATGAAGATAACAGAAGGAAGGTTTTGGAGTTTCAAGAAGGTGATCACGATTTATTAAATGTATCTCCATGGAAGGGTATTATATGATTTAGTAAGAAGGGAAAGTTAATTCCTAGGTACATCGGACCTTTTTCAATTCTGGACCAAATTGGAGTGGTAGCTTACTATTTCGAAATGCCACCAAGTCTCTCCAAGGTTCACAATGTTTTCCACGCGTCAATGTTATGAAAGTACATGCTAGACCCAACACAAGTACTCACTTATGAAGAAGTTGAACATAAGCTAGATCTATCTTATTGTGAAGAGCCTATCAAGATTCTTGATACTAAAGAACAAGTATTGAGAAATCAGACGACTCGTCTAGTAAAGGATCTATGGAGGAACCATAAGATGGAGCAAGCAACATGGGAGCCTAAAGAGCTTATGTTAAAGACATACCCGAATATTTTTGGATAATATTTTCTAAATTTTGAGGATGAAATTTTCAGAAGGAGGGAATAATGTAGTACCCAAAACATTTTATGTTATGTTTCTATATTCATCACTGAGTTACATTCTATCAATAACAGTGTTCCTTCGAAACAACACTAGGTTATTTATTAGATAGTCAAAACCTATCTATTAAACATAAATTTCTCACTTCTATGTTTTGAATTTTGAAAAATGGTCATATAGAGTTGTGTTGACTAAGTCATTTGGAGTCTGATAGAACAAACTTGATTTTTGGTGAATAGTAACATACCCATTTGAATAGTAATATGAATAGTAACATACCCTTTTGAATAGTAAATAATAATAATATTTTAATTTTTTAAGGCAATAATATAATGAGATCTTAATTAGTTTTTCAATGAGAAATAAAACTAATGGCACTTTTAGATTTTTATTTTTCAAATTAACTATGAACTTATTTAAAAATTAAATTAATAATATTTAGAAAATTATTTTTGAAAAATTTATTTTACTTTTGAAATCTACAGGTCGATAAATGTTTAGGGTGAATTTTGGGAATTTTTCTAAAACAGTTGATTTTTCAGTGAATAGTAAAAAAATACAGTTTTTAGTTTCGGTGTGTTAATGACATCATTAATGATATAATACAGATGTCATAAATCTGGTTGACTTTTTTATAGTTTAATAATATGTGAGGTGTCCCAAGTGTCTTATACCATGGGAAAATAACATGGGAAAGCTCATGGTTTTTCAAAAACCACTCCGGAGTTGTCCCATGAAAATTATTTTAATAATCCCTCACTTTTACTATAAATACCAACTCTTCCCTTCATTGAATTCATTCCCAATTCTCCCTAAACGATGTTCTGGCCTCCTTACCTTCATATTAGTCCTCCAAAGGTTTCTTCAAGCCCCCAAGGTCCCAACAATCATGTTCTAAGGGTTACTCTACAAGGTAAACAAGTTCTCAATTTCATTCTTTTTCCTTTCAAGTTATTTTTTGTGTGTTATATTTTTGAATTTTCTAAACCGTGTTCTTATTTTTCTTCTTAATCTATATCTCCTCTATATTATGATTCATTTCTCGATAGTTGACCCTTGTCCCCTCTCTTTTTAATATTTTCTAAAACCATGTTGTGTAGCCGTTAGGTTGCCGAATTTTTGTAAGTGATTTCAAAATTATTCTTTTATTTTGAGATCATTATTGATGCTTTCTTCATCTCTTCTTACCCAAGAAGAATGAAATCTATAGAATATTTTATATTCTGGATTTCGTCATGTTAATGATAAATTAACCATCAATCTTCTTCTTTTTTCCCACTTGTTCATGTAATTAAAAACATTGTCCGTGATGTATCGAAATACCGACATTGTAGATGATGTAATCGCAATTTCCATTAATTCTTCAAAGTCTGGTCATGAAACCAATTATATGGTTGAACCAGGATATAATATATGTGTTATGACTCACCCATGTTTCTGGAATTATTTTGTACTCATGGTTCTAATTTATATGACAAAATGAGATTAATATTATTAAAGAACCATTAAAACGATCTAAACGAACATTATTAATGTTTTAACTAATGAATCATCATCATGGTACATAACACAATAATCAATATAAGATCATATATATCTCCATAATTTCGTTCATAATATGTATTAAAAATTATGGATATTTAGTCATGTTTAAAATGAACTTCCATTCATGGAAACAAGTAAACAAACCATGAAAACCAAGTAAGAAAATGTTTACAAAAAAAATGTTTTAATCTCTTAAACCCATCAAAGAGGCCATTAATAAACATAATAAGGATATATCATATCAATTACATGTTTATTATGTTCTGGAATTATTAATTAATTAATCTAAATTTGATTATTCAGGTTATTAAGAACAATCAAGAACACACTAGAGAAAAAGGTAAGGGGTTTCTCATCTCACTTTCATTTCTGTGAGATTTCCATTGTTTTCCAGTTATTACTTATATTTGGTATATTTTTACTTCAATTCGATATATAATAGCATTATTATATTTATATTCATGTTATCAATGATTCACTTGATTGTAATTATGTTTTGGTCATACGGTTCGATCGTTTACATTGTGGTAAGGGACTTTGTCTCAGCTGCCGTTTTTTGATGTGACAATCTTTATACTGTGCACCTAATAATCCATATGTGGTGTACCTACTGCCCATTTGATATCACTTTTCATTTTAAAATATATTTATATTAAATATCCATAATCTCATTTCATGGATATGTTTGTTGTCTAAACCGTATACCAATTTACATAAGGTGTTTATTTGGAAAGTTATTTTAATTATGGAAATATTGATGAATTTGTATACTGTACTCTATACAGATATTGAAAGGGAATATTTATCTTGTATTGAATCAATGTATAAATAATTATTTGTACATACAGTGGAGGGTGGGGCCCTCTGTAGCTCATCGATTTATCGTTAGGTCTCTTGAGACAAAACAGTTTGGCGACAAACCCTTTCGAGTTTGTTTCCAAAAAATCAGAAGGGTTTCTACCCACAGAACTAAACCGTTTCAATGGTATTATGGTTTCACATTCCAGATACATGCCTTCCAATTAATAATCATTCTCTTTATTCATTATCAATTATTATTATCCATGATGTTTTCACTATAACAAAATCTATGGATGCAGTTACATTATCAGTTTGTTAATGGAATTAGTATTTCATTTATTCAGCATGCCATATTTATCATGTTAGATTTTCTTTGATTCACTTATCATTGTATTCATGCTTCTGAGATTTTTAACCTTTACTGAGAATTTTAGCTCACCTCTTTCATTTTCTATCTTCCACAGGTGATGAAGAGAAGGCCTTTTATTTAATTCCTAAGGAATCAATTTTTTTTATTATGTATTGTATTTTGTAACCTTTTACAATGTAATGTTAGTTATATTAGTGTATCTAGATTCTTAAAGACTAATAAACTAAATGTTCCATCAGGATTTTAATTCCTTCTAACCATGCCAATATCAAAAGTAATGCATGGGATCTATCCAAGTGGGGTCGGGGTGTTACATTCATCCTCCCCACGAATTGAATTCAGTAGAGATACAAAGGGTGGATATTTATAAGAATTAGATTGTGATGTTTCTTTCATAATGGAAAGGGATTCCACAATGTTCTCAAAAAATGCAATGTCATTCTTCTTGAAATTTATTTTCACATCATAATTTTAAATCCAATCCATACTGAGGATTATATGAAATTCAATCATGAGTATGCTGATAAAATTGGCTAATAAATCACATTTATATTCCATAATTGGGACTGATTAACACATCTTTATTGCAATGATATTTCCCTTAGGATTTTTGAATGACAACACCTTTATTAAATAAAATTTGAAATGTCTACTTTTCATGGAAAACTGGCATGATATAAAATAATTTGATGATCCATAGTCAAATAAAGCATTGGATAATTTTGAAGAAATTCTTAAATTACCCACCAATACATCATTAGTTATATCTATATCAGTATTTGTGATTACATAAAAATGACCTTTCTACCTTGTCCTTATTTGGGGAATGTTTCCATGCCACCGAGGACAATCATTTCCATAATTTCCTCTATCTATTCAATTATAGCATGGACCATTGAAAGATTATTTCTTCCCCTTATAATCCTAGATTAGGTGGAATTTTTATCCACACTTTTATCAAACACCCATACCCTTCAGGCATGTACCAGGGTGTCTCTTCCCACAATTATCATATAGGGGTTGGTCAACTATTCACTTCTTACCCATTTCATTTGTTCCTTTTCTATATTTTTCAGAATACCTCTTCTTCTCTTACATTATTTTAAAATCATATGACCCAGAGAATTCTTTTTCTGCCTTGACAGCACATAGGAATATATCTTTATATGAGGAGAAACTTTTGAAGACTAGTTCCCTTTATAGGAATGGTTTTAAACCATAAAAGAGTCAAAAAAACTTTCTTCTAGGATTATATATAGTAGGTGGAATATATTTCTAACCTTGTGAAGATAGCTTCATACTTTGTAAAATTCTCATCCTCTTATTTGCCTCAGATTCAGAAACAGCCTTTCCATAACTTCTTGTTGTTCACGAGGGACTTATTTTTATTATAAGATATCCTTTAAATACCTCCATTATACTTCTTATATTACTTCCCCTTATTTTTATTATTAATTAAATACCCCCACTTATCCGCATATCTCAATATATGATAGTCCACCATGACAACCTTCTCTCTTTCGTCATAACCCATAGCAAGAAATAACTTCTCTAATTAACTTATCCACTATTCCATTATGAATTGTATTGTAGTCCCATTAAATGATTGATGTTATTGTTGCATAATTGGGTCTAACATTTCTCCACTACATTGTGGATCCTGATGCTCCATATAGGTAAGGTTATTATTTATATCCCGAGTCAACCATCCCAGTATTATTATAAGTTTCTCAACACTAGTCATAGAACCAGATCTAACATCATTTTCTTGTATTAGAGGGAAATCCGTAAATGGGACACACGCATTCATGTGATTTTCATTCCTTCCAATAGGCTCCATTTCTAAATATTGGTGTACACTAGATTAGGTTATGAATCATAATGTATATTATGAAATTTGAAAAATATTTATCATAAATTGAAATTCTATCCATAGATAATCTAATAATAATAAACATAGTTTCGATGAGGAAAATTTTTCATTTAATTCCTTCATAATGTTTTGTAAAAAATGAGAATTATCATAAGCATACACCCTGAGAGTTTCAAACTAGGTGTGTAGTAAGGCTCGTTTTTGTGTACCAGGATACCCTATGTCAAGCCCGAAACTCTTTATCAGAGTTATTACTCCGAGGTTAAGTTGTTCTATAACCACACCCTCCTATAGTATCCAAATAGGGATGTCATTTATAGAATGATCCACATAATCTATTTCTTACTAAAATTCCAGGATGTTCTTGTTTTCTTATCCTCAGATACTATGCTATGGTTTTGGTCCCTCATCTACGTCTTCTAAATCTAACATCCATGCTTTCTAATAAAATTCATCTGAAACCAACTGTAAAGCCCCAACCCCAGTTTCATGGAGTTAGGGCTCTTAATTCATTACACTGACATGATTACAAGAATGTTGTATCCAGATAGAATGAATAGTTTCGTAGTTTTGGAAAACCAGATACATACATAAGTTCAACAATATATAACTTGAAATAAAATATAATATTTAAATTCCTTTTATAATATACATAATCCTTAGGTTATCCCGGCATGTCATTCATAATATTCCTCTTCGTGTCCTAGGAAAATGAAACATAAGAAATGGGTGAGGTCAAATGCCCAGTAAGGGTAAAAAATAAAAATAAAGGTATCATAAACATAAACATTAGTAAGGGAGAATAACTAAAAATATAAACCATTGAAAATAATCATCAACACATTATGGATCGAATATGAGATAAATAAATAATTTCATCATAAAAAATAATCATGGGTATTATATTAGTAAAATAACCTAAAAAAATTTCAATTAATAGTTTCATAATGAAGTAATTCATAATTTCAGACATCATAATCATACCATCAAGGACTCATGCCGAGACCATAAATAACCATTTTTCAAGGCCTTGTGCCAATACCATAGATTGTTTCATGAGACCAACATATGCATCAAGGGGATATAGTGGGCCCCACCCGTCACTTACTAAGTCCAATTAATTCCTCATATGAATGGGGATAAACATAAACAATATATACATTCATATTGAAACTAACATATGAAATGTAAATAATGTTCCAAGAACATTAAGTATAGACGATAACCATTCAAAATGAATTGGTGAATGGTATTAAGATAGAACATCCACAGTCAAACTAATCCTAATCCATTCAATTAAATATGGTATATGATATCATAAAATATTAATCCCAATAATACATATGAATAAAAAAGTGTTTCGAAATACATTAAGAAACACTTATAAAATCATCGAGTAATTCTTGTGATAAATACTTGTTTACTTTGAAAAGAAGAGTTCTTCTGAAAAAATATTTATGTAATAGTAAAAGGGAAGTAAGATATTATTTTCATAATAAATTTTGTGATTTTATAAAGATAATTGTTGCTAAAAACATATTATATAGTTACCTTGAAAATAGTTAAGAATTTGAGAAATTCACTTGAACCAGGCTTGTATTTTGTGAAGAATTTTTGAAAGATCATTTTAATACTTATAAGCACCCATAAATGAATGTAGTTTTACGATTGGTACTCATATACAGAACATTAAAATAGAAATTATGAAGATTAAATCTGAATAAATAATAATTTAATTGAGTTATGTAGAGTATAAGAATAACCCAAATGAAAATGGAGGTTCGGGTTGAAACCCTTTACCTTAAGTCTGATGGTGTTCTTCACATGATCATAGTTTCCTGCATGAAAAAATTAAATTCATTAATTATTATGTACATAAATTATTATTTATATAATGGATATAGTATAGACTTATTATGTTAGCTCATGGAATTCCAGATGGGTTTCATAGGATCAATTTTGTTGTTTGGAAGAATTTTCTTCTTTGGTATTCCTGACCGGTATACTCATATACATCTAAGGATAAACATGCAAGATGAGAATGATTATTCAGAATAAAAGGTATTTTTTATTTTTTAACATCGATAATATTACATGGTTATAAAATTAATTTGGTTATTGGGAGTGAGTTTGAATCATTATGTAAAACATTAATGATAAATGTTTGGGTGAATTGGGAGTTGTTTGATGATAATGAATTCAATTTGGTTTATAAATTACTATGATGTGTAAAAAAAATGTTCCAGAACCTTAAATATGTTATAATACACATATTATAGTCGAGTTCAACCATAAAAATTATTTAATGACAATAATTTAATAAGGTAATAGAAATTGAAATCATGTCGTCCTTGAATGTGATAAATTAACACATCTCGGATGGAGTTTTCATTTATAGTATAAAAGATGGGTAAATGAGAGTTGATGATGAACCATTACATTATCACAACAAAATTAATGTACATATATGTTATTAGAGTTATCATACCATTTGGATGAAAAGAGGTGAGGAAAGAAAAAGATAAGAAATGAACTCGAAATCAATAAAATGAAAAGAGGAATATACCTCATGAAGTTATTTTCCTTGAGAGAATCTTTATGGAAGAGGTTTCGGTATTTTTTATGATTCCAAGTGATGATGGAAGTATAGTAGGAGCATGAGAGGTTATTTTTGTAAACTTTTTCCATGGAACATGGCTTTAGAGGAGAGAAGAGATGAGGGTGTGAGGAGAGTTTTTATATTAGAGGATAGGGGTGATGCTTGAATATCTTATTCATTATTTTAATATTTCCATCAAGACAAACACTAGTGTTGATTCATGTGACCCATAACAGTAATAAGTGCATGTGAGTTCTAATATTTTTAAAAGGTAGTTTTACCACCTTTTGTTGGGGAACCATTTATAAACATATTTTATATGATATTTATTTGTTTTATTTGAAAAATAATCCTTTTATTTGGAATCATGATATCCAAATTTACTTTGGTTGATATTTTGGTATTTTTTCTGATTAAATTTATATTTTAAGGAATACTAAAAAATCCCGCATTTTAATTCAAAACTGATTTTCATCTAATTTATTTATATAGTTTTATTTTACTTTTAATATGTTTTAATGTTTAATTAGAATAATGTTTTATAATTTTTTTCCAATTTATTTTATTCGAATCAATTTTTTTATCAAAATTGACTAGAAGAACTATTTGAACTTTTGAACATTTTACATAAAAAATCTGTTTTCTAATTCTGATAACGAGATTAATTGTAAATTTAATTTTTCAAATTTGGTGATTTAAAATTTCAAAAACTAACATAAATTTTTGTAATAAATATAGAAAATATGGTCCAATAGGATGAAAATAATTTTTTTTTGTGAATAGTAACAATAGTATTATATTTACCACGATTAAAGGAAAATAAGGCAATTAAATGAAAAATAATATTATAATCATATAAAACTACCCTGAAATGTTTCTTAATATTATTGGATGATTTATTTTCGACCAATACAATCTTTGGGCCGAAATAATGACCTATGAAATCCACTTGGGTGTGATTTTGACATTTATAACATTTAAGATAAAGTGAAGGCCAATATATTAAAATCATATCTCTTATTACTATTTTTTAATATGGAGAAAAATAAGTTATATATTAGAAGATAAATAGTCTTTATAAATATAATAGTATTAACTACATAATGGTAATTATTTTATAATTTTTTGTAATTAAATTATTAAATTTATTTATGACAAAATCATTATGCAATAATTAGTTCATTAAAGATACTATCACAAAAAATGAAATTAATAATATTAAAATAAATATAATTTTAAATATTTTATTCCGTACAAAAGTTTTTTAGATTTCTATTACATTTTTGGATTATGTTAATGTAGTTCTTTTGAAGGAATCATGTTGTTAAGATTTAAAAAAAAATCATGTAATTAATAGTGCCAAAAAGGGGCTAATTCATATTTAAAAAAGTAAATTTTTTAATTAAATGATATAAAATCAAAAAAAATTAAATATTAGAAAATAAATTTGATATAACTATAAAAATTTAATTAATGAATAATTCATTGGTCATTTTAAATGATTTGATAATTATTTTAACTCTCAAAATATAAATTACTTTATAAAACGACAATAGTTAAAAACATTTAAACAAAAAGATAAGGACTAAAAATTATTAAAAACATGTCTAATTATCATTTTATGATTAATTTTTGATCCTTATTTATCCTATATTTTAACTTAATTAACTTTTACCCATTTTAATTTGAAATTGAATTTATATTAATTCAATAATTTTATAAATTCCATGGCTGCCCGTCCCCTGTTCTATAAAAGGATCCCATTCCAATCTATTACTTACACATAAAAAACCTTTTTGTTTAACAAATATCTAAAAAACAACCTTTCTATAATCCCACCCATATTCTCTAGGCCTTATTTTAGGCATAACTCCCTCCATAGAGGTGTTAAAGTGTTCTTAAAGAGCGATCAACCGAACAAGAGGTATAGTTTTCACTATGTATTTCTGTTTTATTTTATCTCCCACTTCCTTCGTATCATATTATTCCTAGTTGAAATTTGAAATCCATTATCCTCAATAAATTGAGATTTTATTATGATAATATCATCAGCAAAATCCATCTCAACCTCCATTAAATGAGAAAGGGATTAATAGTTCGTGCGTACATGTAAACTATCACCTACATGAACAGATATAATTTGTTTTTCATAAACACGTATGATGTCTAGTTATTATAATTAAATTAATGTTAATATTTTATATTAATTAAAAATTAATAATTAAATTATAATAATAGATCAATTATATTCCATCCTTGTGCATAAAAGTTATAATTTCCTTTGTGCGTATGTGTGAACAACCACCTCCACGAAGATATGTGACACATTTTTATTTTTATATCACTTTTATGATATATATACAAGTATTTAAATGATTAATATGATATTAATTATTTTATTATCATTATATAATGGTAAAATAATTCATATCTTCTTTCCAAAATGACTATTTAAAAATGCAAAACATTATTCATGCACACGTATGACTTACCATCTCCATGAATATAACATTGTTCATTTTCCATAACCAAAATTCATGGTTTTTTAAGGGTGTAATTTATATATAAAAATAATAATAATATCAGGAATATTATTGTGGATATGATGGAACTATGACCATGTGTACTGATGATGTCAAACTCTATTAATTTTTGACTCAGGTACCCAACATCAATAAAACATCCGATATGAACTTAAATAATTTTTTTAATAACATGGTAATAAGTTATATAAAGGAAATAATAAATTCAAAATATATTTTCAAGAAATTTTAAATTATCCTAGGTTTATTATATGGGAATATAAATATTGTATGTGACATGTTGGACTCACAATAAGGGACTCCATTTCAATCTCATTTCATTGAGGCATTTTTTGATGTTATACACCACCATATTTTATAAGGTGTATAATCAAACCCTTTTAATTGTGACTCCATTAAAATGTTTTCAAGATGAATCTTTTTATACCAAGCATTCTAATTTCTTTACAATGTGGAAAAAGAAATGATTTTTATCATATGTGGTGATGAAGAATTGTCTTTCTCATTAATTATTATTTGATATTTGGTATCCTCTATAAGACTAAACTTTTCTAAAATATAAAAAATCTCGTATTCCATTTTTGGGTGTTTTGGTATTGAAAATTCTTCTAAAGGTGTATTGATTATTTCAAAATCTTAAAATTATTTCTTGTGATTGAAAATGAAAATTTATGAGTGAAATTGTGATAATTGAAATCTCTTATGTTTTATAATTATATAATGGTAATTGGACATTTGATGGGTCTCTACATGCTAAACCAATTATGGGTGGTTCCTTGATATACCATGGATGGGTAGTAAATTTATAACCTCCAATGCATTGGGTATTGAAGTTGAACATATGGCTATTCCGTTTGTAAGAGTGATATATGTTTAACTAGACCATATGGTCATTACATTTATGTATTATTTTGTAACAAGTTACCATTAAATGTTATATATTTATTTATATGGGCTTTGAGGTAATATTTTGATTAAAAATGGTATGTAATGAGATTATATTCAGTGAAGTGTAATTACTACTTCCAAAAGGTGAATGTATTACTTTATTATAAATTATTCATGGTTTACCTATTTTCGTAAGACTAACATATTTCCTTCTTTGTAAATACCATATTGATATATTTATAATTATCCTATATTATGAAATGTTTTCCATCGGATTTATAGAAGAATAGGGTCGAGGATGGGATTAAGGAAAAGTTATGAAGTTTAAACATTAAATGAAACCATGTTTCTTTTTAAGCATTTTTTGTTTCATAAAAAAGGTTTGGGAGTAGAAGTGTCTAATTTATATATTTGAGTTTTTATTTATGAGTTACAACATATTTCACTACAGTTATAATACTAAAAAAGAACGTTGATGTGAATTAAGTAAAATTATTGAATTAAATCAAGATGAAGTAATGTTTAGGGTTGGGGCCTTATAGTTGGAATTAGTGGTGGGTTAAGATAATTTTAGGAGTTATAATATTGTTAATATAATATTCATAAATTATATTTAATTTATTGTAAATTTGAATGGAAATATCATTCAAATATTACCTTATTTATTTGTTTAACACATGACTATTCAGATTGGTTTTCCATATATAAAACAATGCAACTGTTCTAGGAAGACATACTGATGAAAAAACCTTCAAAATCTGCATCCATAGATAGTCAGAATTAGGAATAAACATTTTTTTGTAGTGATGTATCAGTTGAATCTAGTGAAAAATGGTGGTGGTGTCCATGCACAAGATCAACCAGATCAAACACATATGAATATGTTGGTAGAGAATTATATCATCAGGAAACCTCTCCTATCATTCAAAGAATCATCTTACCTTGTACAAGTTTAAAGATAGATTAAAGTGCTAGAAATTATTTTTGATATAATGAGGTGTTCATTCAATCAAATGGTTAGTCTCTATTTTTATTTTTATGTAGGTGAGTGTGATAAGTGGTAGTCATTGATTAAAAATATCAAGGTATGTGAAGAGACTGATGCTATGGAATGGGATGAATTTAATAATTTCTTTTTTGAGAAATATTTTCCATAATATTTTCGAATTTAGATGGAATATAAATTCATGGAATTGAGATAAAAGGATGAAGATTCTATGGATTCATATGATGAAACTTTCACCCATTTTTCATGGTACGTCCCAAATTTTATCATAGATGTTGATAGTAAGATAAATTGGTTTTAATCAGGATAGACTCCAAAAATATTGAAGGGAATCGACTTCTCATGAGTTCAAAATCTATGAGAAACTTTTTTTATGTGCTAAGAAATTCGAAATGCAGTTTTATGATGATCATGTGTTCTATGATGGAAAGAAAGATAATAAATACTGTTGGAAGGAAATGGGAAATAATTAATCAAATTTGTTTAGATGTTTGAAAGTTAAATTTACATTTTGTGAGAAGTTTAGTAAAAATAATCCAATAGAGTGTTTCTCAAAGTCTGGGATGTGCTTATGATGTTGTAAGAATATTCATATTCTTCATAACTACAAGGTAGATTGAACAGGTAAGAATTAACACGTTGGAGGTAAGATGTTTTAGTAGAAATGTGTAAGGTAATTATACCATTTTTTTAAAAAGTTGATTACCTAGTATGGAAATCAGAAATATCCAAAGTAGATAGAAATATTAAAATTATTTTCTACTACTGGGTATAATGTGGGACAATCCAATTAAGTATTGATAGGTCTGTTACTGGGGTTTTCAAAATATTCCAATACTTTATTTGACATTGGATCTTCACTTTAATTCATTTCTAAGGTCTTTGCAATTAAATTACAAATTTTTACTCATGAATTTGATATAAAACATTTTGGAAAATATTTGGGTAGGAGTATTAAAGCAACCAATATTTATGGTAATCATCCTATTATCATTAATCGGATGGGTTTTCCTGCAAATCTTCTTGAGAATCCAATAGTGGATTTTGATAACATTTTGGGTATGCATTGGATTTCAGTTTATCACGAAAAAAGAGATTTCAAATCCAAGAATGTTTTATTCAATTATTTAATACCTTTGACAACATACCAAGAAGTTGAGAGATTTGTTAAAGATGGAAGTTAATGTTATCTGTCCCATGTTGTTGAAAATAAAGAATAAATTTGATTAGTTACATTATAGTAGTGAATGAATTTTCTGATGTTATTCCTAATGAATTTTCTTGTATTATTCTAGATTAGGAAGTTTATTTTACTATTGATTTAGTACACGATCTAATGGTTATTTATAATCCCCCTGATCTAATGGCTCAAGTATGATTAGTGGAATTGAAAAAACTATTACAAGAATTTCTTGTTAAAATTTTCATTCGACCTAACACTTCACCATGAGGTGATCTAGTTTCATTTGTGAAAATTAAGCTGGTTATATGAAATTTATAGTGATTAAAAATATTTAAATAACATCACAATTAATTAAAATTATCTCTTTTCTCATATCGATGATTTATTTGATCTTCTCAAGGGAGCTCTGTATTTTTCGGAGATAGAGTTGAGGTTTGGGTGCCATCAGCTGAAGGTGAAAGAAGATGACAATCCAAAGGTAATGATTCGAAGGATATATTGGAATTATGAGTTTATAGTTATTCCAATTTTCTTATATAATTATCTTACTATATTTATAAATCTCATGAATGGATTCATTCATCATTTTTTGGATCAGTTTATAGTAGTGTTTATAAATTATGTTTTGGTATATTCTAAAATACAAGAGCAACATGAAAGTCATTTAATGGTTGTTTTTCATATCTTAAATGAAAATAAAGTATATTGAAAGTCTATTAAGAGTGAATTTTGGTTACAAAAAAATTCTTTTTGGGGTCATAATTTCTCTCTATATGGAATGAATACTGACACTTCTAAAACAAAAGTTGTTGTAGAGTGGCAAAGTCCTACTAATATCACAGAGATTCATAGTTTTATTGGATTAGTGGTTCATTAACCAAGGTTGGTTGGAAAATTTTATTAGTTATCTATCCCAATAAATAAGTTAACACATAAGGTAGTTATGTTCACATGGATAAAATAAAATAATGATTCTTTTTTAAAAATGAAAAGAACATTGGGAAATGACCCAGTTTTGGACCTGCTTTCTAGGAATGTTGAATTTGTTATCTATAGTGATTCTTCATTTAAAGTAATTGGTTGTGTAAAAATGAAGAATTATTAGGTAATTGCTTATGATTTATGTCATTTGAAACCACATGATTTGAATTATGTTACACATGATTTGGAATTAGATGTAGTCGTTTTTGAATTAAATATATGGAGGCATCATATTTATTGTATAAAGTGTAAAATATATAAAGAACATGAAATATTGAATTATATATTAACTTATAAATAACTAAACATGAGAAAGAGGAGTTGGCTAGAATTAATCAAGTATTATGATTACACGATTTATTTATATTCAAGAAAATAAAATAAAATGGTTGAAGATTTGAGTCAAAAAATTAATGCAACCTTAACCATGATACATTTGGGATGAGATCCTTTGGTTAATTATTTGATGAATTTCTGGTTAGAAGTAGTTGGTGATGGAAATTAATCTTTTTTTTCAGGTTTTAGTGAAATCAACTTTATCAAACAGGATAAGAAATCGTCGAAAGAAGATTATGAGTTGAAGAAAAAGGTCAAATTGTTTTTGAAGGGCCGGTTACCTAAATTTAACATTGTAAAACATTCTGTTTTGAGGTTTTCAAAGAGATTATGTGTGCCTTTTGATACAAAGATCAAGAAATATTTGTTATGTGAAGCTCATAGTTCTCTGTCTTCTATTCATTTGGGATATACTAAGATGTACATGGTCCTTTAAGAGTATTATAGTTGGGATGGAACAAAAATAGATATTTTTAACTTTTCCAAAATATGTTTGAATTTTCAACAGGTTAAAGAAGAGTTACCACTACCGAAAGATAATCTTTAAACTTTTCCAGTGGAATAGTGTAAAAGAGAAAATATATCTGCGGATTTTGTAGTGGTGTTTCCAAATACTATTCTAGATAACTATGCGATCTAGGTTATTTTTGATCAATTGACTAAATATTCTCATTTTCATTATATTTGAGATAATTTGTCTCTAGATAAACATTCTCAATTGTATTTTAAAGAGACATTAAGGTTAAACGTAGTTCACCTGTCCATTTTATCTGATTGTGATCCCAAGTTCACTTCTAACATTTGAAAATCCCTTTAGAACACGTTGGGTGTTGAATTAAATTTCAATACATATTTTCAACCAATATCATATGGGAATTTAGAATGAGAAATTCAGATATTGGAGGATATGTTGCATGCATGTTCAATGGACTACGATGTAATTTGGGATCAACATATTTCTTTGGTTTAGTTTTCTTATAATAATAGTTTTTATTCTAGTGTATAGATGGTGACATTTGAGGCATTATATAGAAAGTAGTGTTGAAGATGAGCTTTTTTTGATGATGTCAGAGAAAGTAAGATGATGGGAACAGAGTTGGTAGAAAATATTGTAGAAAAAGTTCTATTGATTTAGAAACACATGAGGATAGCTCAGAGTAGGAAGAAAATTTATCTAGATAACAAGAAGAAGGATCTTTATTTTGGTGTTGGTGATCATATATTTCTCAATGTTTTCCATGGAAAAGTGTGATGCATTTTTTGTAATAAAGGAAAGTTGATTCAACAGTTTAATGAACCATATGTAATCCTGAAGAAAGTTGGATTGGCTTCTTATATTGTCTTTGCCTCTGAGTCTATCCCAGGTACATAATGTTTTTCATGTTCCAATGATAAAAAGTATATGCTAGATCCATCTCTTGTTTTGAGACGAGATGTTTTTCAGTAAAAATAGATTCTTTTTTTATGAGAACCAGGTAATCCAGATTCATGAATATAGAGAGAATGTGTTGTGGAATAAATTGGTTCATTAGGTTAAAATTTTATATCACAACCTTTTGGTTGAATATGTAATTTGAGTATCTAAAAATTATATTAGGGGAAATACCCCAACTTTTTAGATAAGTAAATAAAATTGGGAGGATGCAATTTTTCAAAAATAGGGAAGAATGTAACATTCCAGGTAATTATAGAATAATACTTTTTTAAATATATTAATATTTACAAATGAGATAATAATTTTCATTTAAAGGGGATGATATGTCTAATAGAATACTTGACACACAACAATGGGATTCTCCGAAATCTTATGTTGCACATAATACTGAGTTTTGCTGAAAATAATAATATATTATTATTTTTATTATTATTTTAAACGGTAGTTATCGACTTGAATTTTTATTGGGTGTAATGAATAGAACTAACTATGTTACCTTCATAAAAGTTTAATAAATACTTTTACTTTCATGCAATAAATTTTAGAGGCTTAAAAATCATATAAATCTAATTTTTAAGCATAAAATACTCAAATATTTTTAAAAGGATGTTTTATCACTTTTTTATGGAAAATTGTTTTTAAATATATTTATATCCACTTTTATATATTATATTCGAAAAAATAAAAATTATTGGAAGTGGGAAATCAAAATTTACTTAGGTTGAATTTTTTTTAATGTTTAAATTCATTTTTAATGAATAGAGAAAAAACTGTATTTTAATTCAAAACTTTTTCTCATCTAGATTTTTTATATAATTGGATTATCCTTTTAATAGGTTTTAAAGTGTGATTAAATTATGTTTTTATCATTTAATACAATTTATTACATTTTAAGTAATTTCATATTGAAATTTAATAGAAAGACTATGTGAACTTTTGAACATTTTTCTTAGAAAAGCCTCATTTTTCATTCCAATGACATGATTAATTTTGAATTTAATTTCTCCACTTTTTTTATTAAAATATTCAAAAGATATTATGCATGTATTTAATAAATATGAAATATTTGGTGCAATATGTTCAAAATAATTTATTTGAATAGTAACTTTTGTATTTAATTTACAACAGTTAAAGGTAATTAAAGTAATTAAAGGTAAAAATAATATTATAATAATAAAAAACTACCCTAACACTTATCATAATATTTTTTGGATGAGTTATTTTCAACTAAGAGAATACATGGGAAGAAATTGTGTCCTTTGGAAAAGATTTGGGTGTCATTATGAAATTTATAACTTTTAATTTAAGGTAAAGGAAAATATGTCCTGATCATGCCTCTTATTACATAAAAAATTAATATGGATGTAATATTTGTGTTATCCTTGACTATAAATAGTATTTATATATAACAATATTACCTACATCATGGTAGCTTAGTTATAATATGTAATTATTATATAATTAAATTCATTTATGACATAATTTTGAGGTAGTAATTGCTTTATTAAAGAAAGAATCAAAAAAATAATTTTAATAATATTCAAATAAATATAATTTTTAATATTTAATTAAAAAAAATTTCTAGTGGAATATAACATATTAGTATTGTGTTTATGTAGTATGTTATAAGGAATCATTTTCTTAGAAGTTTGAAAAATAATGATATAATGAATAGTGCCAAAATTTAAATAATTCATATTCTAAAATATAAATTATTTAATTAAATGATATAAAATTCATAAAAATAAAATCTTTGAAAAAAAGTATATATAACTCTAAAAAATTCATTTACTAGACATTAATTAGTCGTTTGGTATGATTTGGTAATTATTTAAACCCTAAAATTGTAAATTACATGATAAAACAGTAAGAGTTAAAATAGTTAGAACAAACATATAAGGATTAAAATTATTGAAAATATGTATAATTCTCATTGGATGAATATATTTAGACCCCTAAAAATCTTCTATTCTATGTAAATCAAATTGAAACCATTTGGAACTAAAATTTAATTTATATTAATTTCATACTTTTTACCATTACACGGGTGCCCCTCCCCTCTCCTATAAAAAATCGCCCATTCCTCTATATTACTTACACTTATAAAACCTTTTGGTAAAAAAAGGATCTGAGAAAACCCATTGATATAATCCCCATCCAAATTATTAAGGTCTTAGATTAGTCACAACACCCATCATAGTGGTATTATGGTGTCCTTCATGGGTGATAAACCGAAGAAGAGGTATCCTTTATTTAAGTATTTATAATTTATTTCTTCTTACACTTCCTTGAAATATAATTCTTTCTAGATGAAATAATAACTATTGTATCCAAAATATTCCGAGATTTTATTATGATAACCTCATTATTTGAATCCATCTTTACTTTCATTAAATGTGGAACGAATTAATCATTCACGCGTACGTGTTAACTACCACATCCACAAACCCATCTAATTTAGGTTTCATAACCATCTTTCATGATTGGTAATAATAATGGAATTAATGTTCAAATTTTATATTCCTGAAATATTAATCTGTATATGATGATAATATATCAATCACATTCATTCATTCTATAGCTATAAAAATGATAACGTCGTTCGGTCATATGTGTGAACTATCATCTCCACAAAGCAAAGCGACTCATTTTTATTCTTTATATCACTTATATGATATAAATATAAGTATATTTAAATGATTAATATTATATTAATGATGTAATGAAAATTCTGCAAAGATAACATAATACAGAACGATTTTCCATAATGATCTATGGGAAATGGAAAATGTTACTCATGCATACATACGACTTACCATCTCCATGAATATAACAATGTTTGTTTTTCATAACCACACATCCTGGTTTGATTTTAGGGTGTAATTTGTGTATAAAATTTATAACAATGTCATTATTATTAATCTGTAAATGAAGGACTTATTACCAAAAGGACTAGTGACATCAAATAATGTTCATTTTGTACTCAAGTATCAAATATCAACAAAACATCCAATATAATGTTAAATAATTATGTAATTTTTATAACACATTATTAAGTTATATAAAATAAATAATAAACTTGAAAAAGGTTCTCAAGAAAGTAAAAATTAACATAATTTTATTATTCCAAAATATAATTATTGGACGTGATGAGTCAGACTCATGATAGGGGACTTTATCTCAATCCTCATTCATTGAGGAAAATTTTGATGTTATACAGAAACTTATTTATAAGGTGTATAATCATACCCTTTTACTTTTAATTTAATTCATATATTTTTTAAATTAATCTTTTTATACTAATAATTTTACTTTTTTTACAAAATGTAAAAAGGAATGTTTTTAATGTATGTGGCGATAATGACTTCTCCACTGCAATAAGCATGATTTTATATTTAAATTCATCTATATGATTTAATGTTTTTAAAATTGAAAATAAATCCCTTATTCCATTTTTTTATATTGAAAATGGTTTTGAAAGCGGGTTGACTATTTTAATATCATTAAATTATTTCTTGTGATTGAAAACAAAATTTAATGTGTCAAATGTGGATAATTGCAATCTTTTTTGTGTTAATATTATATAATGGTACTTGGAAATTTTATTTGTGGATACATGAAAAACAAAATAAGGATTGTTAAATGATAATCCAATGATGGGTAGTTACATTATAAGATCCAATGCACTGGGTATATAAGTCGGTCAAATGGATATTCTATTTGTAAGAGTGATATGTGTGGAATTCGTCCTTATATTTATTCAATTAAATTTGATTATGTCCCAAGTAAAATTTATATGTTATATGTTTCTCTCTATGGGTTTCTATTTTGATTATAAAAGTTAATCAATGAGCTTATATTCCCTTAAGTGTAATTAATACTTCCTAAAGGTGAAAAGTATTACTTTTTGATAAAGTATTCATGGTTTACTTATTTTCACCTAACTAACATTTTTCCTTCTCTGTGTATCCCTTATTGATCCTTTTTTATCCTCATACCATGTCTTGAAATGTTTTTCATAGGACATAAAGAATAATAGAGCAAAGAATGGGATCAATGAATAATTATGAAGTTTAAATGTGAAATGAAACCATGTTTATTTTAAAATGTTTTTTTATAAAACAATTGTGTGAGATGAGTTGTCTAGTCTATTATATATACTTAAACTAAATTCCCCTTGCCAACGTGTCACCCTACAAATCGTCCACGTTGCCTAATTTCTGCAAACCTGCATATCCGTTACATCCCTCTCGTGGCTGCGTTCACATTTCCCCGCACCAGATATCAAACTCGACATCCTATTTTGGGTTCCGTCCATGCAGCGCTGCTCAAGAGAATTTCCTCTGGGATAATCCCTCTACTCTCTTTCGACCCTCTAAGATATTACATTTACCACCATGCAGATTGAATACCTTGAAAAATCAAAATGTATCAACCGCGGTTCCTTACGGTTTGCGATCGACTTCCCTTTCATTCATGTATCTTCCACTATTTTTTCTCCCATATCAATTAAATGTTCATTTCATCCCTTGATCTTCTAAACTTGAAACATTTGTAAGATTCATCACCTTCGGTCACATTATAACTGCATCTACATGTCCGCATATGCTTTTGAATACATGTATTCAATTCATACTATTCATCCCCTGCACCTATTCCATGGATTTCTCCTCCTGCTCGTCCTCTCAATCGAGGGTTCCCGCAGAACCATGCCGATATAGTGACCCCACTATAGGATCCTGCTGAACTACACCACCGTGGTGTTCTTGCTCCTGGTTTCTCTCTAATTCTCCATTAATATTGTATTTGATAAAAACAATACTCATATTTTTTAAATATTCTATATGAAATTCACTTTATTTTAGCAGTTTGGCAATATTCATTATGTGCAAATATAGATTCATTTGAGTTTCAAATCCTGTTTAATTTTTCCATTCCTTTGATATTTGTGAATTGAATTCCCTCTATATTTTCGTTAAAAATTATGGTATATTGTTCCTCAAATACCACCATTTTGAGTGATGTCATGGGGTTATTCTTCTGGTGTTGTGCTTCGGGATCCCTTCAATACAAAAACACATTGATCAGCCTTGCTTTACTCTATTACACTAATGAAGTTGTTCTATAAGAGAAATCATAGACCAATTCAAGTTGCTGATGAATAGTAATAGGTTATATTGCTTCACCTAAATTACTTCCAGTTTTTAAGAGCTAGAACTAACGATGGAATTGTTTTTTGGTAGGTAAAATATTGTGTTTTAATCAATGGGTTACTTGGAGCTCCAAAAAATTTGTCTATGAATGATATAAGGTGAAAGCATGAATGAAAAGAATTTAGAACCATCTGTGAAATATATTTTTTACATTTCCTCTATATTTGATTTGTTAGTGTCTCCTATAGACCTTGAATTAAAAATTCACATTTCTCATTCTGTTCATAGGGGGCATCCCAATTGTTTTGATTAGAAACACTAATGTGGAGTGGGAGTCACATCTTAGGTTAAGCAGTTATTTTAATTTGTTTCACTGCTATGGGAAAATAGATTAATGTTTTCATTTAATGATTCATAAATTTGTTAATAGATTTAACATGTAGCCACATTAAATAGTTAAAACATTTTAATGAACTTCTTGGATTATTACATCTCCTCTATTTAAGGTGTTTTTGGTTCAATTTCATTCAAATCCAGTTTAAAAAACCTTACCTATTTTAGTCAACAGTATGTGATGTTTTAATTTCCAGTTTCCAACCTTATTTTCCAACACTTTCTATTACCATAAAACTGTACTACACTGTAACTGTTCTCTATTTATATTCTCTCTGTAACAGGTTTTTATATTTTTTGCTGACCAGTTTCTGTTTTGATTTTACCTGGATGAAGGCATTTCCATAGTTGGTGGTTTTAATGAATACATAAAGGTAGATATATCTCCCATGAAATGTATTCTATGCTCTCTTATGGTAAAATTAATATATTCACAAACATATCTATATGTTATAACAATTATGATGGATTTGTTGTAATGATGATGGGAAAAGACTCAATACATGGGGGGAATACTAATGAAATGTAGGAGAAATGATTTCTTGGTACCATAATAAGGCATGACATTCAAATCACTAAAAAATATTCTATCAAAAAATATTACTAAAATATGAATATATGAATAATTAGTGGGAGAAAATTTTGAGGTTGTGCCAAAATTACTACCATTGTGTATTGATGAAGTCCGTCGTTATTGGGGGAGGTGATGTTTTCTCTTTTGGGATTAATATTTCCTAATTCACCACTATTTCAATTATTACAGTGTATGTTGATCAATATTGGGTCAGTGATTTTTCAATTTACAACTGTGTTGTAGGAATATGAAAGCACAGGATGTTTAGGAGTCAGGTGGAACAATGACATAGGATTTGTTACAAAAACTACAAATATTTACTCCATTGAGGTATTAATATATTAATCTTCATTGTATCTTATTTTCATTACATCATTGGAGTGGACATTACTGATTTTTGGGCACGTGTCTCTCAAATTATTTTAGAGTTTGAGCATGTTATATGGCTAACAAGCCTGCTTCATTTCATGTGTACATAATTGGAGGTGATGGGATGCAGAGAGGAGATTTTGTGATTTTTTTGGTATTGAGATTTTAGATCATTAATGAGTCTGGTAGTAGTTATTTCATGATTTAGGCAATACTATTGTTTTGATTCAACCATGAACATATAGGAAACATTGGTGTATGAGCAAGTAAACATATTGGATGAATCAGTAGATGATCAACTTCTAGATTATTAACTATTCTTTATAAACTATTTATCCTTATCACAACTAAAAAATTATGTACAAAAACAACATTTATTTCTAGAACTTTTTTCTTATTGTCAATAGATCATTTAATAAGTACAAAAAATATGGTCATTGGAAGATGTTTTCTTTTGCCTTCATTGTTTACCATTCAATAATCAAGACATTTTTTCCAGTCATTGTAGGACCATGATTGACTAGACTTTTCATTGGGTTCTACTAATTCATGTGATCAACAGGGAAGATCACCCATTAAACAAAAGAAGATACAATTTCAACCATATAGTACGGAAATTTTTGGATTTTCAAATATGAATGCACTTATTTGTCGTTATATTCAACGTGCAGTTATTATTTATACAAAAATGTAGTTGAATATAATTTTTATAATTATTGTCATGCTACACAAAGATTAAATCTCTCTTCATGTATATTTTTTAATTCAATCTCTCTTCATGTATATTTTTCCAAGACTTTTTTTTATGAAAATTTCACCATAAATTGATAGGAGTATAGACTACTAAGGAAATAACTACAAACATGTTTTCATATATGTATTAGTCTTTATATGATTTGGTTTTTTAAATTATGATTCATTCACTACCTTTCTAATGGATTCTAAATAAATGTAGAAATCCATGCTGGCAGTCACAAATCTGGATACTTCCCTTCCCACTGTATAAACTTTAATTATTAATAGTAACATGAGCTAAAATAGATGGAATTCATCAAAGAGGTATTATTTTCATAACACTATATTAATCACTGAGGAATTTATTATTATTTCATTTTATACTTCATAGATTTCAACAGGGATATCCTCTGATTATTTTTGAAATTTAATCTGTTATTTAATGTTCATACTTGATCTTTGACCTGATTACTCCACTATGATTCTAGTTATTTTTAAGAATAGAATTTGGAATTGCTGTAATTTACAACTAGAAATAATGAAATATGAAATTTGATGTGTTTTAATGAAACACATACCCATTTTCATCAAGGAATTGAACATTTGAGAAGAAGAGTGACAATGTTTAATTCATGGGTTTTTGATTTGTTATTTATATGTCCTAGCCTATTAATTATTTATATAATTTCATTTATTGAATGTGAATTTTTTAGTGCCGGTGGTCCATGGTCTTAATAAACTACTTTGTATTGTTATCATTTCATTAATTTTATTATTTATTTGAAATCATGGATCAATGGTAAGAATATTGAAAACGATTTTTCAATGTGCCTTACAAAAGGGTTGGGTGGAAAAACCTGTATAAAAATTGTGCAAATCAGTAATTTTTTAGCTTTCCATTTATATACATAGTAATTTTATCCTGTTTAAACATTATTATTGGAAAATTGTTCACATAAATTAATTTATCTCTGATAGAGTTTATTCATTTATATAACTCACTTTCTAAGTGACTAGTGATTCATTTTTTATTTCGTACTTGTAACTTTCATTTATTAGTAGTAGTTTCTCCTTCCCATTTCTCACATTTTCATAACATGATGTCGTTTTGTGTTTGGTTGTTTGATGTTTTCAATATAGGGGTGGAATCTCTAGCTTATCTAATGCTGCTTCATCTTAAAACAAAAATGGAATTGAAATGTATATACAAGGATGTAAATATATGCAGGTCATGAGATGTGATTTAAAATTATATACATATATGTATTATTCACTCTATACTTTATGAATTTATCTCTTGTAGATATAGCTGCACAATGTATATAGGGATGTTCCAATATTGAAATGATATCCTTATAGAATAAGGGCTATAGGTATCTGATTCTTTATGTTGTTTACTTTTCTTTATGGTGTACTGATAGTGAAACATATATGTATTTTTTACTCTGTTTCTTCATTTATGTATACTTGCTAAAAGATATATTGTAGGAGCAGTTGCCTATAGTTATTATTATTAAATTGATCAATTTATCTTCATGCAACATTATGTGTGATTTCACGTAACATAAATGGTAATTTTCTGGATGATTCTACAAAGGAAAACTGATTTCCCAAGGTTCTTGTAAAGGAAATATCCGTTCTTGGCTCATGATTATTCCATACATGTCTATACTATTTTTGGTATTATAGAAACTCAATGCAATTTTGGCTGGCTCATCTAGAGGTGTGTTCTTCTGCAATGACCATCAAACTAGTATTTCATTCTTCTAGAGAACTAGGTATACATCTAATGACACTATTCCGGTTTTCTCTTAATTTCCTATAATTTCATTTTTCTTAATTTAAAAATGTTTCATGTCTATATTTTAGCGCTGACACGATTATATATTGCAAACACTGCTTCCATATTTATTGATTTATTTATTTTATTTTTTAGTTTTTGGAAAATAAATTGATATGGTTACTGATTCTACATGGGTTTTGTTTATAATTATTATAGGTCTCTCCTCAATGATTTTCATTCTTGAAATGGTACATCCATTTCAACTTTATCTTATTTATTTTACTTTCTTTTCATTTTGATGAATACTCCACAGCATATGAAATCCCTTTCACATGGAGATGTTTACACTATATTCCATATTGAGATCTTTAGTTTTTTCTATTATGTCTCTATTTATTTACATTTTGGACAAAGTGAAGAAATACTATCGAATTTACCAGTTTTGGCCTATTAAATTGTGTGAGTTTGTTTACTCTGGTATTAAGAATATTACTTTCATGGAGTTAAGATGGGAATGGATGAAACTAACTTAAATGACAGTTATTATTTATTCTTATCAATGGAACATTATTTGTGACTCATATCATTCAAGCTCATGATTTAATGACCAAACACTTTATAATTGACTTACTATATAACATCAGATTTTTGTTTTATATCATAGTCCAAGATTCATTTTATTTTCTCTTTAGTTTTTTCCTTCATATCTCATCCCATTATCACATTACTCTTCCATTTTTTGACAAGTGCAATTAATTTGGAGGTTCTGTGCCTTTCAGCTAAAGACTTTGCATCCCATAACAAATAATATTCTTAGGGATTATTGACATGTGCATCTATTTTTTGGATTCAATTTCATGTAGTCAACTATTATAAAGTGGGTGTCAAGTTTCTATCTTCATCTATTTATTTTATTAAATTGCACATTTCGTTTCATCTTTATTGATGATCTCTACGTTCTTCATTCCATATTGTTCCATATACAAAATGAAAACTTTCACTGAGTTTTCTTTTTTCCAGAACAACCCACTCATTCAATATATTATTATTTCATTTAATTTCACATTTCTTATTTTTATTATTACAACCATTTTCTTTTCTTTGATTTAACTTTCACTTTTTATTTCAGTTCCAACATTATAGTTATTATGATTAAAATTGAAAATGAATTCTAATCTTCAAAATATAAAAGTTAATGTAATTTTACTCTATAATTATTCATTGTCAACTATTTGAATGGTTTCTTCATATTCTATACAATGTTATTTTATTATCATACACCATTACTTTATAATTATAATTTATTCAACAGTACTGTTTTTAATTACTTTCTAGAAATTAGATTTACACACTTTGTTTCTATGAATTCATTTACAATTTCAATACATTAGTTGTTAATTTCCATTGATCACTTATCATCTTTTTATTTCATTTTGTAGTTCATATTTCATTTATGACGCCGTGTGTATGCACAGTCGATGTACTAGTATTTAATATTTGAGTTGTTATGTATGCGTCATGACCTAATTCACTAAATCTCTATATTTGAAAAGATATTCAATGTTAATGAATGTAAAATTATTGACTTAACTAAATATTAATTAATGTTTTAGGATGGGTAATTATTCTTTCATTCTGATACCAATTATAAGAACCCAATCTTTACGTACATAGACATTACATCAATTTTTGAAAATACATAAAACATTACAAAAACAAATCACACATTGTCTGTAATATTTTAGTACCATTCGAAAGATGAAAAAATAAACACAACAACATAAGTGAAATACATTATCTTACAATATGTTCCTGACGACTAGAACATTTCATAGACACATCATACACAATATATATCTTCATAACATGGGAAAGAACACATAAAAAGGGGTGAGCTCAAATAATCATTAAGGGTAAACAAGGGAGTCATATATACATAAACATGAGCATAGGGTTATGAGAATGTGATGATAATGTTAAAAAATTTTAACCTGCATATCATAAGATCATAAATATGAATCATAGAATAATTCAAAATAGATAATAAGACATGAATCATAATGAAATAATGAGAATAATCCATGAAAACATAACACAATAATAACATATGGTATTTGTGAGTGACACATAAGAATGGAGAATCATATGTTATGGATAGCTACAAAGACGGGCACAACATGTTAGGCCTGGGATAATAACACATGTACCTTCTATGGTAATTAGATGCCCTCTCGTATACCAACTTGTTTTAGGATTCATTTTTCCATATGTGCACCCTCTATTTTTGGGTTTTATATGCCCTCCTATTTCTGATCCAGGATTCCATCTCCATTACACTCATATTTCAGGATATGAATTCCCTCCTATGTACCATCTTGATCTCCCAAATAATTTATCACTACCCAATGATTTGGAGGGAGATATAGGACCCACTCATCACATGATAACATCATATATACATGTTCCACAATAATGTCAAACATGCATCATATCATGACCAATAAAAAGATAATAGATTCATAAAAATCCTATAATAACCCATGAGATGAAATGGGTATCATAAACATTTAATCATATCACAACCTATGGAAAATATATAGGTTTCATTATCATTTCATCCTAGAATTACCTGTTAAAGGAAGATACTTTCATAAGAATTCATCATGACATAACCTATTAAAGATGAATAGGTTTTATAAGCATATAACCTCTATAAGAGGAACAAGTATCATAACATATAACCCACAAAAGTGAAACAAGTTTTCATTAACACATTCCATGAAAAAATAAACAATTAAATGAATTAATATGGGTGGAATCTTTGGATAATTTCTCATAATTTCATTCTTAAAACACAAAGAGGTCATCATCTATTGAAAATAAATTCCATGTATCCTTAAAAACCATTCTAAAGGAAAATATATTTATTTCTTTATAAAATACTTTTTAAAACAAAAAATATTTTTAAAACCATTTTCATGAAAATAAAAATAAAAACATATAAAATATGCTTTGATTTTTTTGAAAAAAATATTCCTTTTATAAATTCATGAAAACCTATAGACAAGTCTTGAAAAAGTTATGAATTTTTTTAAAATACCTTGAAAACTTATAATAGAATATTTGAAAATCATTTAAAACATTAATTTTTTTGAAAGCATTTTTCATTAAAAATAATATTAAAATTATTAATATCCAGAATAGTAGGAAATAATTTTCTTTAAAAAAACAAACTTTTAATCTTATAAATGAATATTCAAGGGAAGGTAAAGTTGGGCTTTCTTAAAAACACTTTCTTAACTATATTATGTTCCAAATAGTGTAAAAATCGTACCAATAAATTAATATATCATGAATAATAAGAGGATTAGAAAATTCATCTGTGTTCTTGATATATGTATTATAATATTTCATTAAAGGAAGCACAATCATAAATAATCTCAAAAATTAATGAGACGGTTTCAATAAACCCTTACCACTTGGAAACATTGAAACATGCTCCCCATTTATAAAAATTAAATAACATGAATTTTAAAATAAAATGAAAATAAGGATATTAGTGATAAAAAATTTCAATGGTAGTATATACAATTGAGGGGAAAATATCTCTGCATAACATGGAATGTGTCTCAAAGAAGGAAAATTAATGCAAAATTACTTTACCAATTTTTAACTCTTGAAACACAAACCATATAAAAGAATGATCATTAAATATATTTTTAAATAACCTTAAACATTTGTATAGTTACCATATAAATCATTCATGTGAATTATACACACTAAAAAAAAGGAATCGGTTGTGAATAAAGAATTCATCTCATGGAAATAAAAAATTAGATGAAATTACCTTACATTGTGTCTTGGATCTCGTTGTACACATTAAAACCTTGTTTATAATAAATATAAGTTTATTTAAATCTACAACATAACCATATTATTATATTTAATATCATATATGTTTTTATTATGACATTATATTACCTACTTGTTAAAAAATATAGGTAAAGGGTTCACATCAACTGATATCCTCTTTGTTCATCATTTGTGTCCTAATTTATTATATCTTTGGTCGTTATAAATATATCATGATTTACAAAATGTAAAAATGATATAAATATAAGAAACATTTAATATATTATTATCATAATAATGTATATAATATAGAAATTTGAAATTGAATACACTTTTCATGGAGATGGTTTGTCATACATAAACATGAACACTATTTACGTTTAAATGTCCTTGTGAAGGAAAGAAAGAAACACACACACACACACACAAAGACACACATATATATAATATAATTATATTATTATTATTATTTCTTACATATCATATAATTTCACTAAACACAACCAAAATCCATTCCATTTAGTGTGTGAACGAATCACATCGCTTTGAGGGGGCGTTAGTCAACACTTCCTTAAAAGAAATAATCATATTTAAAAAATTTAAAGTATAAATATACTTTTATAAAAAGAATAAAATACACTTAAATACATAATATTTAAAACATATGTCATACATAAACACCATGTCCATTATAATTCCAAACCACGGAATTTAGTAAAGGAAAAAAAAATCATTGTTTTGTGAGGCTGTAGTTCATCAAACACATAAATAGTATGTTTGTTACCCACTAGATAGAATTGTTTATTAGTATTTTCTTTGGAAAATATTTTCCAATCCTAAATGGTTATAGAGGTTTGAGGAAGGGGGATATGGGGTGTTCATTTATAGGGAGGGAAATGAATCACTTGGTATTCTTGAAAAAAGTTAGGTATACCAACGTTTTTACCTAACAAAAGTCCTCAAAAACCAACCAAAATAAATAATAAAAGGTTAATGGAATAATAATATCTAGTCAATAGATTTTTTTACATGTTTCTAGGACATTTTGGCCTTTAAGATGATGGTTTAGTTCTTTGTTAAGCTCAATTTTCACATTAATCGTTGTAATTAATTTTAATTACTTTAAATAATAATTTTGGCCCAAAAGTATATCGAATTTTTTATAAATTATATTTTAGGAATATTAAAATTATTTAATCCATTTTTTCAAATTAAAATCACATAAGTGGAAGAAATTAATTTAAATTTAATCCCACAGATGGGATGACAATTTTGTTGTTTAAAGTAAAACTATTCAAATGTTTATAATATTTTTATTTCCAATTTCACAGTGGAATTAATTAAATTGAAATAAATTTGATTAATTGATAAAATCGTATTCTAATTGAACATTAAAAACAATTCATAGTATTAATTAACCATAAAAATAAATGTTATTAAAAATAGGTTTGAATTAAAATTAGTTATTCTTAAATATTCATCAAAATATGAAACTTCACAGAAAAACAAAAAAATAATGATAACATATTTTTATGCCCTAGTTTTAAATATTATGTTTATTTAGACATATAATCATTATAAAATTCTCAAAAATGGTATTTCAAATAGGTTCTCCATTTATAGGTGATATGATTGCCTTAATAAAAATATTGGATTTAATGTGAGAAATTAGGAATATTCCTATATTTTGTTTATATAAAATATTAGATGAAAAAAAATATTTTATTGAATATATATATATACACACACATATTAAATTAATATCACTCAATAATTGTAATTAATTTATTTTTTTACGTTAAAATTACCGTGTGTGCATAAAAATAGTTTTCTATAAATATATTCCCTTTATATTCAATTTATTCTTATATTAATTTAGAATATATTTGAAACTAATGAATTAAACCTTGTATTTGCTTTAGTTATTTATTCTTATTGATAACCTGATAGGTTATATCTTAAGATATTAAATAATAATATTTTTAGTAACATATTATAGTTTTGTAACACTCAGTCTTGCGTGTTACGTACGCCATCAAGAAAATTCAATCTTACTTGTGACGTACTCTATCCTCAGTGTTCCATGTGGATCATGTTAAACTTTATGTTTCATGTTGTGAATGATTACATGGTGTTTGGTATAACGCCATCCAAACATAGATCATTAATTTATAAAAACTATTTTTAGTGTTGCAAGAAATGAAAAATATGAAAAATAAGAAATTAATTCAAAAAATATATTTCAAAAAATCAAGGGTTATTTCATGGATAATAATGGTTTGTAGAAGGCAACCATATTTATACTTAATGTTTTACTCTATAATACTAGTTGATATAATTTTTTTTGTAGAGTAAGATCATCCACAATGTTCAAAATAGATTCTTGAAGTAAAAGGTGACCATTATTTTTACAGATCATACATATAGAGAAAATTTATTTGGTTTACTGTTACTTTAGAATCTAGAATATAGTTCGATAATACGTTGTGAAAACAAGATATTTTTCCAATTGTAACCACTTCCACTTATATTCGAAGAATCTGTGACTCGGGTGACTAACCAATTAGGACAATGGGAATGATTTTCTGGGCGAACATTGTAAATCCTTTCTGCTACGCCTTATTCATAGTTTACAATATTTGAGGTGTGTTTTGAAAGATATATTTTGTGTATTGAGAAATTAACAACTATAAGTTGTTGAAATAATAAGGACAATTTATAAAAAAGTGACAACTAAGTTGTCCCCTTTCAATGGTCCATCTAGTTTGACCATCTTATATACAATGAAAAAAAGTGAAAAAATATTCTATTTTTAAAAAATTCAATATTAATAACAAAAGTAGTATAAAAAATAAAATAAAAAATAACAACAAAAACCATACATGCATGAAATTCTAAAAAATTTACAAGTTATTATTTTTTTGGGGTTTTATATAAATTTTAGAAAATAGTTTCTCAAATATTTATATATATATATTTTGCTAATATCAAAATAGTAATATATTTTTTATAATATTGTTTAAAAATATTACATATATATATACACAAATATATATATATATATATGTGTGTTTGTATTTATATATATAAAATATATATATAATATTTAAAAATTATTAAATTCTAAAAAATATCTTATATTCTTCCAAAATAAACCTATAATGTCATTGATAATATTAATTATATATTACTAATAAATATATAATAAATAACTAATGAAATAATTATATCATTTAACAATATAATTTTTTAATCAAAATCTTTAAAATATACGACCTTAAAATTGAACTAGGAAAAATACATTAATTATAACAAATATTTATTTTATATAATAATGAATCTAAACAACTATAGATAACTTATATATATATATATTAATAGAAATTCAAACACATATAAATAATTTAAATCTGAATTAAAAATATTATTATAGAAGTGCTTTGGAAATGATAATCGATGACTAATCCATAAAAGAACAACATGTATTTCCATGTTAAATTTCAATAACTCTAGACTAGTCAAAATTATATATATATATATATATATATTTTAACTGGGGTTCATTATAATACACCATGAAATAAGTATAATTGGAGTTCACAAGTGGAATCATTTGTATGGACTCAACAAGAAAAGAAGAATAGTAGTTTGGAGCATCAATGATTAGGGGAGCATTCATAGTAAAAAGTGTTCTGAGGTACGATTAAATAATTTTTAGAGGGACAACAACTAGAAAGGGGAAAGATGTTGGTCAATGGGTTTTTGGAAACAACTATAATTTTTATTGGTTTTTGACTTTGTATATTTTAGTAATCATTGTTAATGATTGATTTTTTACATTGATTATATTATAAAAAAATCAAAAGTAATATTAATTATTTTCATCATCAGTTATAATAAAAAAAAGATAAAAAATATTTCCCTATTCATTTATATTATAATCAATATTTAGTATGGGTCTTATTGAATATTATCAACAATGGTTACATCATAAGATGAAATTTAATTCGATGAAATTGATAGATTAAGTGATACCCACCATATACTTATTTTGAATATATGCCATTATTTTATATTTTTGGTAGAAAATTATAAATTTAAACTATTTTGGGTGTTTTTTTTGGAAAATTATACAGAGATCAGAAATAAAAATATATAGTTTCATTTTTGAGACAATTCATAATTCATGGTCACGTACATAGATTAGAGACCTTTTATTCCAAAATTGAATCATGAAAAAGTGACATAAAATATTTGTTTTCTACTTCTAAACCACCCGATATAAAGTGTAATAATTTTATAAAAATATATATGAATATCATTTTTTTAAATTATTACATGTTCGATGAATCATTTTTAGAATTCTTTAGTTTTTATTTTCTTTAAAATTTAAATATTCTACTCAATGGGAAATTATTATATCATTATTATTATCATATTTTACATGAAGGGATTATAAATATTTTGGTTGAATTCTTTTCCCATGCACCCAATATTGGTAGACCACAAAATATAAAAGAGTAGATCTATTTCCCCATATTATTGATTTTTAATATATTTGTAGATGATCTGTCAAATAATTTTTTAAAATTATTCCCTTTAATTTTCTTTTTTCCTATTCTCATTATTCTTTTGAAAAATACAGTCTTTCCATATATTAAAATCTATATTTATAGATGATAGAGTTATGGGATTTCAATGAATAATTTTGAGAATATATATATATCTTAGCTTGATGTTATAATATTCATTCTTGGGTTTAGTTCACTCTATTGGAAGTGGCATCATTTCTTTATTGATCATCAGTGACTATTCTCAAAACAAATATTTCTCTGTTTGTATGATTTTTTTTCTTCAAAATAGTTAATTTTTCCTAATAATTGATAAATTTATATTATGATTGTAACATATTTATTACCTTGTCAAAACCATTTGAAATTTATATGCTTGAAAATTCAATACAATGTCTTTTTTATTATGTATAAACTTTTATGCTCTAACTATTTAACACATTTTTGAAATGATTAAATGATAGAAATATATTTAAATGAATTTTTTTCCATCACAATCTATAGCATAATAAATTTAATTCGGAAACACCTTGATTAATCAATTTTATCATCTAAATGTTTAATATTTATTTTAATATTGTTAAAACTTATGTATTTTTTTGTAAGGCCATATTTGAATTAGCCGTGAAAATTAATTTTAAATGAGGTTTACATGTTGATATTTTATTTACAAAGGGTACTCTTGGAATTTTTTTTCATCTGAGGTAACTAAAATTAATGAAGTTATTTTGGGATTCTAAAAAATTGTTTGGATATTTAAAACATGTAAATGATTATAACATAAATTTATATTTTTTCTGGTGTTATTAATTTTTTTCTGAAACTAAATATTTTTAGAGCTGAATAATTTTCATATGACACATCTTTATCATCATTTGAATCATCCTTGGTAACAAGTGATATATATAAATATTTTTCAGACTATTTTTATTAATTTATTTAATTTATATTGTTTCTTTTCATATTTCTCTAAGATGGAGTTCGGGTGATGTCACATGATGATTATTTTATAAATATAAGATTATTTTATAAATATAATATTATTTTATGTATGAAAATTTGTAGGAGCATGGAGTAATATATTTCATATTTTTAGTAATATATTATCTACTATTATGATGTAGGTAGTGAAAAATAGTAGATTATCATAGACTTTTAAGGATTGTGACTCCTAAATTAACAGATAGAATTTAATCAAATATAGAAGGGTAGTTTCATCGAGTTGAAATTATTTTTTTACCTTTACAGTTCAGTAGGATAACACCATGATGATGACATGTTTCACGTGGTTAATTTTATTTTTAAATGAGTATTCTTATTATTTATAAGTTATTTTTAATAGATTGACAATTATTTTAAAAAATGGGTTCTGTAGAGGAAATGAAAGTGATAATTATATTATTTTATAAATTATATAGTAAATATTAATATAAATATTTTATTCCTTTGTTTACAAAAATGTATGCTTGTTCAATTATTTAGTGATGATTTATATATTTTTTGGTTGTATAATATTAAATATTATACTCACTCTCTATTTTTTCTCCATTACTGTATATACAGATTCTATTTCGAAAAATTTACATTTACAAAAATCTATTTCCCTTTGATAAGAGTTCGACCATAGATTTGAATTAGATGTATAAAGGTGGTTGAAGAAGGATTTCACCATGTTTTATATGGATATTATTTACTATTTATTTTTTATTTTATTTGTGAAATTTTATTAGAACTATAACATATTTCTTATTTATTCTCCATATTATTTTTATAGGAAAATATTTTTTCGCTGGTGCCCGATAAAAAACTGGTTTAGTACGTGATTAAATGATTTAAAAAATTAGATAATTTTTCTTATCTCATATTTGTTATTCTTATGCATTATATTCTTATGTGATAATGTCCATATAATATATGTCATGATGAAATTTTATTGAAGTTACATATAATGATGAGAACCTAGAGGTTCCAAAACATTATTCTTGGCCTATATTCTATGTATGGATGATATTGTCTGATAGGAAAAAGGAAATATATTCTATTAGGGGTAGGAGGGTTATAATACATTGAGGCAACTCATCACGATGATCTCCCTTGTTAATCTCTATGATTGGAGGATATGAGCATATGATCTTCATTATTAAATCCATATTTCCACATTTCAATGGATGTTTCTTTCTACGACCATGTGTATTGATCGATATACATTATGAATATCATTAATTAAAATCATGACCTGTGTACATAGATGTATTAATGAAAACAATGATGATATTTGTTCCCAGTGAAGTTGGATTTTTTAGGTGATTCCTAAATGGTATAACATTAATGGATAATGTGAGAAAGGATTTATACCTTTAGTCTCTTGAAGAATGTTATCATCTCAATCAATTTGATGGGAACAAAACCACATAAATAGATCAATGAAAATTGTGTCTGATGGTTGAGAACATTTATAGAATGTCATATAGAGAGACATCTATCATATAAGTCGATGTCACTATCACACAAATTTCTTGATCAATGATATTGTAATAAAATAATTATTTTAAATGTAAAACACTCATTGGTGGTTGAATATTTTTGGGAAGTTAAATTTTTTATCTATTGAATAGATAAAGTGTTTCCCAATTATAAAATTGGAATTTCGACTATTATGACTAATTTCACTAAGAAATATGATAGATTTTTACACACTATGTGTATCTACATTATTTTTCAAATTTTAGAATTGAATTTAACAAGTTGTAATAAATAATATTTATTTTGGATTAACTGATACAAATAATTTAATAAAAAGTTATTTGTAATAATATTTGAGTTAAATGATAACATTAAATATTAGTTATCAAGTTTGTAAAATTAACTATTTATTATATTCATTTTAGAACAATGAAATGACTTTAATTTGTTAAATTATCCATTATTTGAGGATTGGTAAATGTGAGCGAGGCAAAGCAGACCAAAATTAATGTTCCAAATAGTATAAATTATATTCATTTATATTATTAATGAATCTAACATTCCATGAAATGATTATTATTATTATTATTATTACTATTGGACATGGGGTCAATTTTTAATATTGAGGACGGTTATGAGCTTTTGTGTGATTTAGAAACCCTAAATTAGAAATAAAAAAATCTAATTATATCAGTTTCCTAATTCACTTTTTTTTTGGGAAAAATGAATTAAGATATATTGAATTAAGCCTTAGTGTAAACTCTTTATTCCACTTTTATCAAACGATTCAGAGAAAACCAAGGGTTCTTCATCCATAATTATGAATACTTTGGTGATTAACCTCAAACAATGCATGTGATCATGATCAACCATGTTAGCACCCAATGATTCTATTACATTGATAAGAGACTGTGGGGCATGTGTGGATCACCACTATAGGGAATAGGGACTTGAATCCTACAACACAATGATGGTGTGATGAATCTCTTTACATTGTATGATTAACTAAATAGGAATTACGAGTTGATAAAATTTTATATCTATTCCAAAATTTAATATAAATTACATATAAGGATCTCCTCTCTCTAATTTCAATTTATTAATGGTAATGAGCCAAACATTTGAATAATATTCGTTTCCAAATTTTTTATGTCATTTTATTTTATACTCAAAAAAAATATATCCTTTAATTAATAAATTGAGTATAATTAAAATGAGACCATTCAGTTTCGATTCTTATATGACTTCTGGTCAATATGGCTGTTGGAAACATTACTCTAAATGTTATGATTATTGTTTACAAATACAAATTATCCTAGTTAATTAATACAAAAATAAGAGTCGATGACCTCATCCAGAAGACTCAGGCTATACGAAGCCCATATGTTATTGCTTGGGAAGGGGGTATCATCATTGGGCTTTGCTCTAGACCGAGCCCAATCCGAACTCCAACAAGTGAATCTTGAACAAAATAGACTATGAGAGAATTTCATGCTGATAGAAATCACCACTCTGGAAATGATTTCAGAGCCACCCAAAAATTTTAACACCATAGTACATCTTACTCTTAGGTTCAATGTTGGTGTAATAAGGGGTGATGTAACAAGTCCTTAGTTACATTGTGTGATCCTTTTGTAGAAATTAAATTATTTTTTCTTATTATGGTAAATTTTTTAAATTTCAAATGCCAAGATAAATATATGATGAATTTATAGTTGTTTTATATTATTTTTGAACATTTGAAAAATGGTATTATAAAATATTTTAAAAAAAACTTCGAATAATCAGTAATGTGAAATGATTTTTGAAAAATAGTCTTCTACAGTTGTGATCAGTAAGAAATTTAGATTCAAATAAGATAATCATAATTTTTGGTGAATAGAAAATTATGAATAATATTATTACCCTTATTAATATTAATTTAACCAATAGAATAGTCACCTCACTTATGAAAGTATAAATTTAATTTAGCCATATTATATTGTAATGATATATAATAGCATAAGTAAATAACGATTTCAGAAATTATTAGTTAAGTATTAGTATTTTTATCTTATAAATATTATTTTAACTTAAAAATTAAATATACCATAATTAGAAAATTAATTGAAAAAATTGAGTTCATTTCGGAATTCAGAACATCGGTATTAGGTTAGGGTGAATTTATGAGATTTTTATAAAATGTTCTGTTTTTCAGCGAATAGTAAAAATACAGTTTTGAGTTTCGGGGTGATTAATGACCTGATTAATGATTTAATAATGATGTAATAATATTTTTCTAATTTTTAATAGTAATATATTTTATGAGGTGTACCAAGTGTCTGATTCCATGGGAAAATACCATGTACAATCCCACAATTTTGCAAATACCACTCATGTGGTGTCTCTAGGAAATTAATTAAATATTCCCTCACTTTTTCTATAAATACCAACCGATTAATTCATTAATTTCATTAAAAATTATTCCTCAACAAAAATATTTTCTTTTTTACCTCCCAAAGAGCTCTCCAAAGGTTTCCTCGAGCCCCCCAAAGGTCCCTGAATTTGATCTTTCGAGGTTACTTTTCAAGGTACGGGAACCTTTCACCCTCCTCTTTTAAGTCATGACTTCTTTTATGTTATGTCTTCTAGTTTCCATATAATTATGCAAGGGTATGTTATTATATGTTATATTTTTTGTTTATTCAATGAACAATTGATGAGATACCATTTCCACTCTCATCAACTTATTTTTCTGAATTTTAAGCGATGATGTTAGGCTGTCGAATTTTTCATAAAAGAAATAACATCTTCTCTTTTCTTTCGAGTTTATTTTTCATGTGGTATGACATTCAAAAATATACACAATGGTCTTATTTCTTATTTATTATATACGCATACTATATTATTATTTATTTATGAGTGGGTTACCCCTTTCTTCTTTTTTTAATATTTTCTAAAAACATGTTATGTAGGCTTTATGCTGCTAAAATGTCATCTCAAAATATCCCTATTTTTCTCATGAAATTATTTAGTTTTATTTATGTGAATATCAAAATATATTTTCACTTCCAGGGGTATTCATCCTGAAAAATAATTGATCTATTTTATTCTGTAATTGACATACATACAACGTTAACTCCCTTTCCATGGGTTATAAATGACATAATGATCTTATTTTTAAGTACTTTTAAAACGTCACGATTTTGAAGTAAAAACCATTTATTTTACTCACTGTGGGTTTTTTTATGAAAAGTATGATTATTATTTATGTGGATCACATGAATATAGAGACATATTAAGGGTTAACCATGATATCTCTCCAATTCATTAGGTAAAGAATTTAATTTCATGAGATGACATGTTTATTATACATGGGTGAATAACCCGGGTAATTTTTATAACAACTTGGGGATGAACCTTGGTGATATGTTCATGAATATATAAATTAAATGGTGTAGCCACTCTTTCAAGTTATTATTAAAGTTATTATTTCTATAATATTCCTAGTTATCATTCATTTATGATATCCCTTCGGTTCTTATTGATATTGCTGCAGATCATATGTAAACTATTTCACTTGTTTCCCTTAAAGGGCCTTCTTCTCACCCTTTCCTTTGATTTATGTCTATAGTTTATGAGATGTTATAATTGTACTTAGGATGAACTTGTTATGATGCCTCACAAGTAGATTATAAGAATTGTTTATATTATTTTCATGTATTTTTTCTTGATTTCCAAGACACTAGACATTAAAGATCCTATGTTTGTAAAATGTAGTGAAAATTTATGAAATAAAAAGGTGGGATGATATAGTTTTTATCCAAGGATGGTTTAGTTATTTATATAAATTGGGCTATGAAAACATTAGGAATAATCCTATAGAAAAGTTTAAATATAGAAAAACTTCCTGGTATTTTGGTGAAATATTATTCAAGTGGTTTCCAAATAAATAAATCCCTATATGGATACAAACAAATGAATGTGGATTTAGAAAAAATGTACCTAGGATTGAAAACTATAACAATGAGTTTCGGGATAGACCTGGGGTATCCTGGTACTTGACAATGGACCTTACTGCACTCCCGGTTTGACACTCTTGGGAGATATTTTTGGTTAATCATATTCTTTTTATGAATAATTATGAATAAATTAAAGAGAAATGGAACTGTTTAAGCATGATGTTTTAAGAAATAAAATCATTTATAATCAAAAGATTCATAAATGAAATAAGATTCCCACCAAGGTTTTATTATTTTAGAAAATGGAGGGCAATAGGAGGAACCATGCAAATGGTGACCGCATTGGACCAAGTGCTGATGGACCTCTGTTGGAAGTAATAATTGAAACTTTCATGAGAATGATGAACCAACTAACTCTAGTTATGGGAAATAACTTGAATCACACAAAGATACCGGTCTCACTATGAAGGGAACAACATTTTATTGAGTCCTTTATGCGTCAATGAACACCAATATTCAGTGAAACTACCGACCCATTTATTGCTAAATAGTTGATCAGCTCTATCGAGAAGATATTTTAAGTGCTCTATTGTTCAGACTAAGGGAGGGTCACCCTGTAAATTTAATGCTTAGAGGGAGAAACTGATCAGTTGTGGGAACTGATTAAAAACATGATGCCAAGAGTGGATGTTGAAGCTACAGATTGGGAAGAGTTCAGAGGGATCTTCTTCAGAATGTATTTACCTCATTCTATGAGAACAATAATGTAGAAATAAAATTCTTGAGTTGAAGTAGAAGGATAACAAATCTCTGGAAATCTACTAGATGAAATTCACAAGGCTTTCACGTTACACCTCTATCTTTGTCATGGATCCAAATGGTATGGTAGATTGATTCTTCAGTGGACTGAGACCTCATCTATTGAAGAATCTATCCAACTGAGACAATGATAGATATGAGGAGATTGTGCAAAGTGAGATGTATGTCAAACTAGAGTTTAATGTGATGTTATGGTCACATAAATCCAATGGTAAGAAAATATCGATTGATCCAAGATTACGGCATACTTTTGACCAGGGAAGAGGAGGAAAGTAAGTGCAACCTCCCACATGTAATAAATATGGGAAGAAGCATTTGGGTAACTGCCAAATCGGGAGTGGGATGTGCTTCACATGTGGAAGAGATGGCCATATCACTTGGAATTATCATATCAAGGTAAATCCTCAACTCCCAAACACTAACAGAAAAGGGAAGATGTTACATGCCCATTTTGATGTCTATTTCTATAAGTGTGGAAAACATAGGAACTTTTCCAATCATTTCCGAAATCTGAGGGTAGTGGAGGGGAATCACCATCAGCCTCATCAACGTCCCATAGAACAAGGTTATACTTTTTCAATCACTACAGGTGATGTTGAAGTGCCAAATGATGTGTGGGAAGGTTCTATTATTGTTATCTTGAGGCTATAGAGTACTTTTTTTATTCTTGTTCTACTCATTAATTTATTTCCTCCATGTTTGAAAAGAATTTAGAATAAACCACCAAATTTCTAAAAGAAAAGTTATTAGTCAAGACATATAGTAGGATTATCCAAGCATCATCAGTGTTTCGAAACTATAGTATTTACTTTAGTGAGAAAAATATTATCACAAATGTATTAGTCATTCCTATGATGGAATTCTACATTATAATAGGGATGTACTAGCTCTCAAAGTATAATGGTAAGATCAAATTCTGAAGCAATGAAATAATAATATTATTGAATGGAATACCTATAGTTATCTTCCGAGCAGTGATATATAAACCTGATCTTTTTCTAGAATAACCGCATATATCCTTGTTTATGGAGTTGATCAGTGAATAAGAAGGAAATGAGAGTATAAGGATAGAAAATGTCTCCATAGTCCTAGAATAAATTGATGTATTTCCTGAGGAGTTACTCAGACCACCAACAGATTGAGAGGTAGAGTTATCCATTGTATTCATACTAGGAGCTCATCCAATATCAAAGACCCTATATAGGATGAAAAATGTGGAGCTGGAGGAATTAAAGAAAAAACTACTAGATCTTTTGGAGAAGGGGTTTATCTGACTAAGTGTGTCTCCTTGGGGAGAACCTATTCTATTTGTGAAAATGAAGGATGGATTAATGCGACTATGTCTTGATTACATATAATTGAACGAGATCACAGTGAAGATAAAAATACCCTCTTACATGAGATGATGACTTATTTGACCAACTTTGTGGGGATCAATTATTCTCTAAAATTGATCTTTGTTCTAGTTATCATCAATAGTGGGTGAAGAAAGAAGATATTCCAAAAACTACCTTCCAATCTAGATATGGGCATTACAAGTTTGTTGTTATTCCCTTTTTATTGAGTAATGCAGCTACTATCATTATGGATTTGATGAATAAAGTCTTTAACGACTACCTTGACAACTTTGTGGTAGTTTTTATTGATGATATTCTTATATATTATAAAAGTCGTGAGGAGAATGAGGATACTCTATGTATTATTTTTAAAACTCTCCAAGGAGTGGACTTTTGGAATATTTAGAAAATGAGAATTCTGGTTACAACAAGTTTCTTTCTCTGGGTTCATTGTTACCATTGAATGAATCACATTTGACGCTGTAAAGAAATTTTTTTTAGAGGAGTGGCCTTGGCCAAAAACAATAACTGAGATTTGTATTTTCCTTGAAATAATAGGATATTATATGAGGTTTGTGAAAAATGTTTCACAAATTTCTAACCAATTAACCAAGTTAACATGAAAAGGGGCCAAGTTCTTCTGGAAAATGGAGTGTGAGGAAAGTTTCCAAGAGCTGAAGAAGAGACTAGTTACTGCACCCATGCTAACTATGCCCTCAAGTGGAGAAGGATTCTTTACTTTTAGAGATGAATCCTTGAATGGGCTTGGGTGAGTCCTCATGAAAAATGAAAAAGTTATTGATTATGCATCTTGATAGTTGATGACTCATGAGAAAAACTATCCTACACATGGTCTGGAGCTAGATGCTGTTGTTTATGCTATAAATTTATGGAGGCATTATCTTTATGGATAGTAATGTGATATATATACATAGACTATAATTGTTTGAAGTATATTTTCACACAAAAGGAACTGAACATGAGACAAAGGATATAGTTTTAACATCTTAATGAGTATGATTGTTCAATTCATTTTCATCCTAGAAGAGCATATTTTTTTTTGATTAATTAAGCGGGAAAGACCCACCTATTCTATCCCTGATGATAATTAAAAATGATACTTTGATCAATGACCTATAAACAATTATAATGGTAATTATGAGGGAAGGTACATCATCAACCCTAACCCAAATTATTTCTCAGCCATCATTACTAAAGAAGATCAAGAAATCTCAGAAAGAAGATCCTTTGTTACAGAAGAAGTTTGAGGCTGTGAAGGATGAAAAGTTTCCTATGTTCAATATTGATCAAGAAGGTTTACTGAAGTTTCATAAAAAACTATGTTTTCCATCTCTTTTAGAAATAAAGAAAGAGATGATAGATGAAGCTCATAGATTTACTTTCTCTATACATCCTGGAAGAAAAAAAATGTATAGGGAACTTTGTAACCCTTATTACTGGGATAATATGAAAAGGGAGATTGCTGAATACACTTCAAGGTGCCTTGTATTCTAGAAAGTGAAGGCAAAGAGAATAATTTCTAAAGGGGTATTAGAACCACAACACATCAAAACAAGGAATTGGGAAAATATCACTATGGTCTTCACCACTGGTCTCCAGAGGACTTCCAATGGAAAGAAAGTGATATGGGTTGTTGTGGAACATCTGACCAAAACTACCAATTTTATCCCTATTCGAGAAGATTTCACTATTGACCAACATGATAGGATTTACATGAAGGATGTTCTAAGGATATAAGGAGTTCCACTTTCTATCGAATCTGATCATGATCCAATGTTCACATCGAAATTTTTGAGAATTCATTCACTTACATTGAGTATCGAATTGAATTTTAGTACGACCTATCACCCCTAAACTAATGGAAAACTTAAATAGACTATTCAAACACTCTAGGAAATGCTGAAAAAATGCTCAATGTAATTTAATGGTGGATTGGATCAACATCTCCCATAAGTTGAGTTCTCTTACAACAATAACTTCCACTCAAGCATTCAAATGGATCCCTATAGAGCTCTATATGGGAAGTGATGTAGAACCTCAAATTGTTAGGATGATTTTGGTGAAGGAAATATTCCTAGTCCTCATCTTGTGTGAGAGATGGTAGAAAATGTCATTGACATCCAGAAACATATTAAATCTACTTAGAGTCAGAAAAAGAGTTATGCAGAAAACTGTCAAAGGTACTTGGAATTTGATTTAGGTGAAAAAGTATTTATTCGAATATCACCGTGGAAGAGAGTCACGAGGTTTGGGAAGAAAGGTAATCTCATTTCAAGGTACATTGGCCCATATGAAATCCTTGATCTCATAAGAGAAGTGGCCTATCATCTTTCAATCCCTCCAAATCTATCACAATTTCATGATGTCTTGCACATATCCCTCGTAATGAACTACTTAACTGGCACTTTACATGTACTAAATCCAGTAGTGGTATAACTGGAACATGAGCTCTCTTATTAAGAGAAACCTGTATAGATCTTGGATTATAGATACACGGTTTTACACAGCATGACTACCCACCCTGTTAAGGTGTTATTGAGGATCCAAAAATTTTAAGAAGCAACAAGAGAAACATAGGAGTCTATGAGGCAAACGTATCCCCACCTTTTCTCTTTAAAAGTTAAAAGATAAAACATTGAAGAAATAATTTCATAGGGGGGGGGGAGAATGTGTTGACCCAAACTTTTGAATAATATTTGTTCGGTAATTTTTTGTGTTATCTTATTTTATACTCAACAAAACTATATCATTTAATTAATGATGTGATTATAATTAAAATGGCATTATTGGGTTTCTACTTTCACATGACCATTGGTCAATTTGACTGTGGGAAACTATACTCTTAACATTATGATTATTGTTTATAAATACAAATGATAATGGTTACTTAATACAGAAAGAAGAATCTATGGCCTTGTCTAGTAGACACGGGCCATACGAAGCCCACTTGTAAGAGCATGGGAGGAGTTAGCATCATTGGGATTTGCTCTGGACCAATCCCAAGATGAATTCTAACATGTGAAGCTTGAACGGAATTGCCTACGAGAGAAGTTCAAGTTGAGAGAAATCACTACTTGGGAAATGTTTTCTGAGCCCCACAAGATTACATCACTATGGCACACCTTACTATTAGGTTCTATGCCGGTGTAATAAGGGATTATGTAATAAGGCCATATCTACTTTGTGTAACCCTTTTGTATAAATTAAATTTTCATTTATTATTATGGTAATATTTTTGAATTTGAAATGTCAAGATAAATATAGGATGAATTTATTGAAGTTTGATATTATTGTTTAATATTGGAAAAATGGTATTGTAAAATATTTTTTCCGAAAACATTAAATAATTAATAATGTGAAATGATTTTTGGAAAATGGTCTTATAAAGTTGTGATCGTTAAGAAATTTAGATTCTAATAAGATCAACTTAATTTTTGGTGAATAGTAAATTATGAATAGTAATATTACCTTTATAAATAGTAATGTGACCAATGAAATGGTAACCTCACTTAAAAAAGTATAAATATAATTTATGAATCTTTAATTTTTAATGTGATAGAATAGCATAAGTGAATAGCTGTTTCCAAAATTATTAGTTTAGTATTAGTATTTTTATCGGGTAAATAGTTTTTTACATATAAATTAAATATCTCATAATTATAAAATTATTTTAAAAAAATGGAGTTCATTTTTGAATTCAAAGAACCGATATTTTGTTAGAGTGAATTTGTTAGATTTTCATGAAATGTTCTTTTTTTCAGGGAATATAAAAAATACAGTTTTGAGATTCAATGTGATTAATGAATTCATTTATGATGTAATAATGATGTAATAATCTTGGTAGAATTTTGAATAGTAAGATATGTTATGGTGTCTATGTGGAGAATACTATGGGAAAGCCCATGGTTTTGCGAATTCCACACATGATTTGTCCCTTGGAAATGAATTAAATATTCCTTCACTTTTTCTATAAATACCAACCCATTACTTCATTAACTTCATTTCAAATTGCACCTCAATGAAGATATGTTCTTTTTACCTCCCATAAAGTCCTATTGTGGTTCCCTCAATCCCCCAAGGTTCCAACCATTGATCTTTCAAAGTTACTCTTCATGGTAAGGGAACATTTCACCCTCCTCTCTTAAGTCATGACTTCCTTTATTCCATGTCTTAAAGTTTCCATCTTATTATGTAGTATTATGTTATTATAAATCATTTTTTCGGTTAATTTTATTTCAAAATTATTAGAGACCATTTCCTTTCCCATCAAATTATTTTTCTAAATTTTAAACAAAGATGTTAAGTTGCGGAATGTTTTGTAAAAGAAATCACATCTTATCTTTTTTTCAAGTTTCTTTTTCATGTGGTATGATGTTGAAATATACATAGCTTGATCTTATTTATTTCTTATTCTATACCCATACTATATTTTGATTTTTTCATGAGTGGGTTACCCCTGTCCCCTTTTTTTGATATTTTCTAACAACATGTTATGTTGTCGTTATTCTGTAGAATTTCGTCTCAAAATCTTCCTCTTTTTTCTCAATAAATTCTATTGTTTTATTAATGTGAATACAAAAACCTATTTTCATATCTAGATGTATTCATCAAGACCTAAAATTGATATATTTTATTCTATAATTGACATATACAAAACCCTCACTCCCTTTCCAGGGATTATAATTGACATTAAGATCATCTTTTTAAAAAATTTTAAAACGTCATGATTGTGAAGTGAAACCCATTTCTTTTACTCTCTATGGGTTATTTATGGAATGTGTTATTATTAAATATTTTAATTACATGAAAATAATGTAATATTAAGGGTTCTCCCTAATAGCTCTCTGATCCAATGGGTAATAAATTTAATCTATAGAGATAACATGTTTCATGATACCTTGGGGAATAAGCTGGTAAATTTTTATAACACCTTGGGGGATGAAACTTGGTGTTATATTAATGAATGTAAAAATTAATTGTTATAGAAAAATTTTAAAGTTATGATTCATGTTATTATTGCTATGATATTCCTTGTTTTCATTCAATTATAATACCCCTCAGGTTATTATTGATATCGCTCGAGATCATCATTTAAACAGTTACACTTGTTTTCCTTACTAGGCCTTCTTCTCAACCTTTCCATTGATGTATGTCCCCAGGTTATGAGCTGAAGTAATTTTACTTATTAAGAAGATATGATGAATAATTAGAAGTTGATTAGATGAATTTTTTATTTTGTTTTCATGTATTTTGATCCTAATTTCCAAGACACTAGACTTCAAAGATCTTCTATTTGTAAAATGTAATGATGGGTTATGAAATAAAAAAGAGGGATTCCATATTAATGTAGTCTATTAATATATTTTTTCATTTTATATGTTTTATTTATTATGTAATTCATTTATTACACATGATATAAGTATAAATGATGAGTTTTTCATACCTTCAAAGGATGATTCTATTTTCCTTGGAAGCTACAAGTGGTGTCAGATTGATCAAGTGTCTAATTTATAAATATTTATTATTAATTAAATGATTTTACAAATTTTCATTTTATGTTACTTCAAATAATTCATTTTAATAATCCTACATCGCCATATAATATTTTATTCATTATTAATAACATAACTACCAAATGGGTAATGATTCAAAATGAAGTATCGTATGTAGATTTTCTAAAGGAGGTACAAAAGGCTCTACCTAGTGAAAAAATACACACTGAACAATATCATTTTTGTGCCTATATATTGTGATGTCAAATAAGATTTAAAAAAAATATGTAATATAAAATATATCAGATTATCATGTGTATTTGTTTAGAATGGAAAATGAAATTTATAACCACATTCCATGTAATTATCCTACATGCTATGTAGCCCCTATCTTCTCCCAGCTGAGAAGACATGGTGTATCAACAATCCATGTTTTAAATATAAATAATAGATACAAAATGATTGTGTAATTCATGGTTATATGGTTTTTATTTATATTAAAAAATGTGTACATCAACAACTTCTATGTTTGGAAACATGAACAGACTCAAAGCATGTGTTTTTGACATAAAAGTACATGCCATGTACTTTTGTACATTCCATGTAATCTTCTATTGGAAGTGTTTTTAATTTTTTTTGGAAAGAATATTTAAATTTATAATTAAAACCATTAATTATCTATTCTATGTGATATTTATTACATAGTCCATGCCATGTAGTAGTCTTAAATTTATATGATAAATTAATTTCTCTGTTAAAATTTTGAAGAACACAGGTGGGGTCCTCCAAGAGTACTTGTGTAATAAATTAATTTAAATTTATAATATTTTTTAATTTACATATGATGGTGAATTGACAATAGAAATAAGTCATTAAGATAAATTTAATTAATTAAATTACGTCTTGGTGAATTTTCTTAATAAACTATTGAATCGAGGTAATTGATAATAAAATGACAAACATTTACTAATTTCTTGATATATTAATGAGCATGAGATTAGGTCATACATCATGTGTGAATGGTTTCTTTTAATTTATTATTGTTAAATTATTATTGATATCCTACATTTCATCCCCCAATACTTATTTTGTAAGGTAATGAATGCTTGTGGTTTTTTTATATAAATCCAGTTTATCAAATACCATAGATCCCCTCAACAACATTTGAGTAAAATATCATGTAAGTGTGGGGATCCTAAGAGATTGGAGGTGGTTTCATTCATTTATATGAGTTGAAACAAATTTAGGTGATATATAGGATCTAAGGTGGAATACTACAACATGAAGCATGAAACCGTTCATTTTTTCCGTTATGGTCACGGGTTAGTTTATTATCTGCTTGATAATTTAAAAATAGGAAAATTTCATGATAATAGCACTTTTATTATAATTTTTTCAGTTTTAATTTTGATTTCATATTTTTGTGAATTATCTTTGATCAAAATATATATGAATTAATAATAACATAATATGGAAAAAATATAATTGGATTATTCATAAATGTTTTATTAGGCTTGGTTAATAACATAAGTAAAATCCACTTTGTTTTAACATGGAATGTTAATGGATAAAATGCGTGTTATAAGTCATGATTAAAATCCATAAAATAAAATATTGTGTCCTCTTAGACTTACACTAGTTGAGTTTGACTCAACCTCATAGTTCAATGTACTTGACAAACCCACATTGGGATTCTTTCCATTATCCTGGGAATTTTAGCAAGAAGTTTAGGGTGAACTTAACTTAGTTTACATCTAGGTTTGTATAACAAAGTAGGACATGGTGTAAATAAGATTCAAAGGTTAATTAAATCATAAAACGTGATTTGAAGAATGGGGAGTCCACCTAATAGATCAAGTAACTTTGAGTTATTGTAGTTGGAAATATAGGCATACCTAAAACTATTTAAATTTCATCTCAGGCCCCTATCATGGTTATAAAAAGGGAATATGGAATTTTCCCATAGAATATCTACGATATAATTTATTATAAAATTTATAATGAGGGTTAATAGGTTTTAAAAAATATTGGGATATTAATTTTAATTTAATTAATATTTAATTTCTTAATCAATTTTTTATAAAAATAAGTACTAATTATATTCTCATAAATTGTAGAAATGGAAAATAAATTGACATAAATAATAGATCTATGATTCATACTATATAAGAATAAATTCAAAGTTTGTGTGAATTTACCGGAATAATATATGTACTTTTTCATTTTAAAATGAGAAAAAATGGAAATTTCACATTCTCAAAACCCCACATCCTAACTCTCTTTCCAAAATGGCAAGTGAGGAAGATGTATCTCCATATCTAAAGCATGTTGAAGAAACAATTCATGTACAATGTTTAATGCTACCTTCGAGGTCCAATTGGATTTTAATAAAATATGAGAATATAAATGTGTACAATGTAGTTTCTAATATTTAGGATCTTTATCTTGGGAAGGATAGATTAGTGATATATGGGATATCTAGTGAAATATTTTCTTGAAATCATGGAGAGTTAGTGATATTTGGATCACGTTTAGTCAATATTTTTTGCTATATTGAGAACAAATACAATAAAGATTTTATGATCCCTAATTATCTATGCACAAATCTCATTTTTTCCTCACTATATAAAAATGACTCTAGTTTTATTTTGAATTATATTATGGAAAATTACAAGAAGAATCTATCATAACATTCAACTGTTATCCACCATGTTCATAATGGAATGGGGTGTGACAAAACCATAACCATTAAGGTTAATTAGAATAAATGTAACAAGGAAAAGGTGTTGAAGACTAGTTTTATATCTATTGATCTGAACCACCATACCTCTAAGAAGAAGACGATCCAGAGGAAAGATTTGGAATAGGGTGTAGTATGTTTTTCATCTGGATTGTACGGAATTATGATGAGAAAAACTATCCGGCCAAAGAAGCAACGGGAAACTTTATGTGTGTTTATTGTAGAGTGTAATATTTCCATATGTACAATTTGGGTTTTAGATAATATATTTGGTGATCAAATTTGATTCAAAATATAGAATCCAAGTAGATTTCGTAAGATCTCAAGTGGTGAGGTGTGAATATGAGATGCCAATAGAGTGACGATAACTTCTCTTTCCATTGGAGACTACCATATCACATTGCTGATAAGATCAATTTTTGGTTTAATGTACTATCTTTACGTGTCTAGTGTTACTAGTATAATTATTTCCATTTATTTCATATATATGTATGGTTTAATTTTCTTCATTGCAAAATTTGTTTCAACTTTTATAAAAATAACAGATGTTATTATACAGAACAACAACACAATGTTATTTCTATATAAGATTATGCAATAAAATTGAAAATTAATAACGAAGCTAATACACACAATTCAAAGAAACCTAATTGTGGCATCAACTTATTGATAACATAAACAAAGGAGGATTGAAAATGATATATCCCGATTTTTATTTATAAAATTTTGAGTTAAATCAACTTGAATGATGTTATGTTAGCTTATAATAAAAACTATCACATAAAAGGTAATTATAGAATAAGTCATTTTCATATATATTTCTATTTTTGACATAGATATTAATTTTACATTAAAGGGGATGCTTATTTTTTTGATAGTGTACCTGACATAAAACAATGGGATTCATCGAAATCTTACGTTGAACACAAGACTTAGTTACACCAAAAAATAATTCATTATAAATGTTATTTTTTAAAATGGTAGTTAACTCCTAGCTGTTGTATTGTCAGAAATGAACTTAACTAAAAATAATATGTTTATACATGTTTTTTTAATGTTTTCTAAATTAATAAAAATGATTTTCGAGTTTTAAAATGGGAATAAATCAAATTTCAAGCATAAAATAATTCAATATTTTTTGTAGGAATTTTTACAACCATTTTAGGGGGAACCTCTTTAAATATAGTTTTTTTCCACTTTTATATGTTCTATTTGACAAAATAATTATCTTATTTAGAATAATGACATCAAAATTTACCTTGGTTAAAATTTTGTTATTTTTTTAATAAAATTCATTTTAAATGAATAACGAAAATTACTACATTTAAATTCAATACCAGATTTTCTTTTAATTAATTTGTTTTTTAATTATATTTAGATTATGTTTTTATCATTTAATTAAATCTTGGTTATTGAATGTTTTTTCACATTTAAATTTAATATAAACACATGTCAATTTTTTGATAGTTTTTACTTTTTAAAAACTCATTTTCTCATTTCGACAACAATATTAATTTAAAATTTTATTTTTACACTTATGTGAATTTAATTTTGAAAAAATAACTTACTTATTTGAAACTACTGTGAAAAATTCAGTTTAATCTGATCAAAATAAATTTTTTAGGAATAGAATCTTTAGTATTTTTTTTAATACGATTGAAGGCTAAAAAAGATAAAAAATTGTAAAAATACTGTTATAATAATAGAAAAAATCACTAAAACTTTTCCTAATATTATTGGATTCGTTATGTACAACCAAAAAAACCCTTGGGACTAAAAATATACTTTTGGGATCCACTTGTGTAGGATATTGATATTTATTACTCTTGATTTAATGTAAAGAAAAAATATCATAAACATGACTCTTATTTCTAAAAAAAATTTAATTTTGGGTTATTGAAGTGATATCTTAGACTATAACTAGTCATTAGAGAGATAAAAAATTTACATGTATCATTCTATTTTATTTATAATTTTTAGACGTTAAATAATTAAATTTAATTGTTACACAATAATGTTGCATTGATTTTCTTATTAATGATAGAATAAAATAAATGATATTATAAATATAAAAATAAATATTATTTTACATAATTTTTATCATCCAAGAATTTTATAGGTTAATATTAAATTTCATAATACTATTAAATTGTTTTTTAAGTCATATCTTTGTTTTATTTTATTTAAATTCAATAAAGTGAATAGTTTCAAGTTGACATAATTGATATTTTATAAAAATAATAATATATTAAATTAGTTTAAAATCATAAAAATATTTTAGAATTAAAAATTGGATATGATAAGGAATAAATGTAAATAAATTATCCATTTATGAAAAATTTCCCCATATAAGTAAAATTTATAGCCTCTTAATATTTAAATTTTTTTTCCGCAATTAAAAATAAAAGAGAATATTTTAAGGTAAAACAAAATGATTAGTTTTAAAATATAACAAATAAATGTCAAAAAATTAATTTTTGAGAGGTTTTATATCTATGCTCATATTATATTATAAATAAATATGTTTTGGAACTTTTTTATTTTAAATTAATTTTATATTAATTTAATACTTTTAAAAATTCCAATGGTGAACCTCCCAAATCCTATAAAACAAACCCATTCCTCTCCATTACTGACACTTCCAAAGCCTTTTCGATCAACCAATATCTAGGAAAACACTTCCTAGAGTCCCTTTATACATTCATTGGCCACTAGCTTCGGCATAACACCCTTCCTATAAGAGTTAAGGTGTTATTAAAAGGTGATCAACCGAAGAAGAGGTATCATAATCTTCATGTATTTATATATTTTTTACTCTCCCACTTCTTTCAAATCTCCTCTAACCATTATGAGATAAGAAATCTTGTATACTCAATATCTATTACGTTATTAAGTTAATTTAATCACATAAATTCATATCCACTTCCATCAAAAGGGAAAGGAACTAATCGTTCATGCGTACATGTAGACTATCAACTCCATGAACCGGTCTAATTCATTTTCCATAACCATCTCTCACGAATAGTTATAATAATGGAATTAATATTCATATATGATATTAATGAAATATTTATCATTAAAATATATAATACAAAATTTACATTCATACTTCCATGCACAAAAAAAATGATAACGTCGTTCGGGGGTATGTGTGAACTATCACCTCCCTGTAGTGATGTGGCTCGTTTTTATTTTTTATGTCACTTATATGAAATATATATAAGTATATTTAATTAATTAAAATTATATTATTGATGTTATGATCATTATGTAAAAATAAAATAATACTTAACCTCTTTCCATAATGATGAATAAAACATGGAAAACGTTACTCATCTGTATACATGACTTATCGTGTCCATGATTATAACGTAGTTCAGTTTTCATAACAATACATCAAGGTTTTATTTAAGAGAATAATTTATTAATAAAAATAATAATTTCATGAATATTGTTATCGGGATTTTGGAATTATTACCCCGTAGACATGTTACATCATAACATGTTCATTTTTGACGCAAGTACTAAATATCAAAATAACATCTAATTCGAACATAAATAACTATATAATTGATTTAATTTGGCTTCCTCTATAAGCCTTAATATTTTTCTAAAAGGAAAAAAATCTTTTATTCCATTTTTGGGTGTTTTGGTAATGAAAATATTTATCAATGTGTATTGACTATTTTAATATCTTGAAATAATTTCTTGTGATTTCAAAATAAATTTTATGAGTGAAATGTTGATATTTGAAATCTTGTCACGACCCATCCTCGGGGCCCGTGTCGTGACTACCCCAAGCCCGCCTCACATAGGCCAGGTGCTGGAGACTAGCACCAAGGCGTAAATCCTGACAAAAAGGGGAAGGCATTGCCTTTATAAAGTAAACAAACACCATAGAGTAAGCCATCAGAAGTAAACACTAAGTAAAACCGGGTACAAGGAAATGCAGAAAAGTAAGTGGGCTAAAATAAAAACCCAAACTGAAAGTAAAGTACAACTGGAAAGGAAGTAAAGCAACTGAAAAGTAAAGCAGCAACGTTGAGCCGTCCACTGGAAACCCCACCTGAAGGGTGGGTACAGATAGCCTCCTCAGCTTCTCGGGTCCTGCTGTCTGCCCTGTATGCCTCCCGTCCAATGGTCCACCTCCAGGTACTGACTCATAGTGAGTTACTCCTTTGGGAACCATCTAGCTCTACAAGCCTCAACCTCGATCAGTGATGTTCGTCATCTGCAACCAACACAACGTAGTGAGGACGAAGCCCGTGTAGCAGTGAGTATACGATACTCAGTAGGGACCCCAAGACCCCCGAAGGTCTCCCTCAATCCAAAAAGGATAAACCACACAGAAAAGATACAATCACAAAGTAACATCCAACACTACTTAGGTATATTCCCATACATATACCCAAGTCATCAGTCCCAGTTCGGCTCCAACATCCGAGCCCAAGTTCGATCACGTCCACACAGGATAGCACAACCAATCCACACAAGATAACACAACCCAAATCCACAAGTCAAACATATCAAAGATAATGACTAAAAGTCAAGACTCAACTCAAACTAGGATTTAATCATGATGTCGAAACTGTAGCTGATTGGGAAACTCCTCCTCTATTGAGTACAGTGGGCCGGCCTCTACAAACAAGCGCTTCCCATTAACCTTGGACTGATGTAGTACTCCACCTATTGAGTACTGTGGGCCTAATGCTACAACCAAGCGCTTCCCACCATGGGTCTGCCGCTACAACCTAGCGCTCCCACTCATAGCCTCTAGAGGTACTCCTTCCGTTGAGTACCGCAGGTCCGCCGCTACAACCAAATGCTCCTCCGCTGTGGGTCTGCCGCTACAACCAAGCGCTCCCCCTCATAGCCTCCAGAGGTACTCCTTCTGTTGGGTACCGTGGGTATGCCGCTACAACCATGTGCTCCTCCGTCGTGGGCCTTCCGCTACAACCAAGCACTCCCCCTCATAGCCTCTATAGGTACTCCTTCTGTTGAGTACCGCGGGTCTGCCGCTACAACCAAGTGCTCCTCCACCGTGGATCTGCCACTACAACCAAGCGCTCCCCACTGGGCTATCAGAAACACACCGAGTCGATCGATTAGCAGTCGTAAAGTCTCAGCCAGCTCTAGTGTTTCATAATGATTGAAAGTACCATAGTCGTCACCGTCGAACCCACGGAGTATTTCTGTACGGAAGTCAACGTCATCGCAGATGCAGCCAACACTAGGGTTCCCACACACAGTATGCTCGTTACGGAAGGGTCCACTCTATGAGACAATGGGGTCCGATACATCAACTGACATGTAGTCCAGAGTTTATATACCCCAAAGTTCCGTCTCGTCAAAAGTAACACAATGCGACAGACGACGCGTTAATCGGACGCCCGGTTTCAGAGTTATTGGCATTTTTCGTTCCAGGGGCCCGGTATGATTTTAAGTCAAAACCAACCCAACCGCACTCCAACTACATACAAACCTCGAGCAGAGTAAGACAAAAGGTCTGTCTTACTATGAGGAATCCAAAATAGTCGACGGCACGTCAATCGGACGTCTAGAGCTGAAGTTATAAGAGTTTCCACTTTGAGGGCCCCATTGGTTTCGTGTTCGAACCAACCCGGTCGTACCCAATGTGCTCTGAAACCTTGAGTGTAATATATCGAAATGACCGTCTTGATCCAAGGATCGCATCGCAGCTGACAGTGCATCGATCAGAGGTCCTCCGCCCATGTTATGGGCAAAAGACCTAAAGAGGTCCGTGAATAGGGGGTTCAGGCCCGGTCCGACACGGCCCGATACCCCATGGGTCGGCCCAAACTGGGTCCAACACATTAGGGTGCAGCCCAGATTGGTGGGCACAGCGCGACCCAGTTGGTGCGGCCCAGCCCGGCCTAGGTACGACCCGACTCGCTCGGCCTGGCTAGCGTGGCCAGGCGGGTTGGACGTAACGGCCGAGCGGAAGGGTGTGGTGTAACACCCGAGATTTTTATCAGTAATATTTTGTTTTTATATACCATCAAATGATTCTTTCACTACACACTTGCTTGACTTACTTTACACGCAATCACGACCTTCCTCGATAGCTTGCGTCGTACGCAATACCGAGTTTCACTAAAAAACAATATGCTATTAAAATATTATTAAAACTAGCCGTTATGAATAGTAATAACCACTTTTTGAAATTTTATAAATTTTATTTTTCAAAATGGACCTCATTTTTTGATTCGGAATACCGAAATTAGCCTAGGGTGAAATTTTGGTATTTTTCTGAAAACATTCAATTTTTGATGAATAGTGAAACCACTAAGTGGTAGGTTAAAAACTGAATTTTGCATAAAACTTAATTTTACCGCTTCTGTGAATGGAATTTCGAAAATACGACAGACACGGTTGATATCAGTAAGTAAAATGTGGTTCAATGAGATAAAAATAATTTTTTTGTGAATAGTAACTTTTTACTTTTTTTACCGCGATTAATAGTAAATAGGGGTAAATATGATATTACTATTACCCTAACACATGTCATAATTCTATTGGATAAGTTTAATTCCACCAAAAACAAACTTAGGAATAAAATATGACCATTTAGGCCCACTTGGGTTAGATTAAGACATTTATTATTAATTTATTTAAAGAAGGGTTAAAATAGTTAAAATCAAAGTTTAATAAGTAAATCATTTTTAATATGGGGTTATACATAAGATAAATTCGACTATAAATATTCATTATAAATATAAAAAGATTTCCTACATAATGGTATTTTATTTTTAATTTTTAGACATTAAATAATTTAAATTATTTATGACAGAATGATGATGTAGTAATTATCTTATTAATGAAATATTGACATAATTGATGTTATAAACACAAAAATAAATGTAATTTGAGACTTTTTATGAATTTCAGTAATTTTCTAGGTTACTATGATATATTAGTGTTGATTTAATAAACTTGGTTCGAACATATAACTCTGTGATGACTTTCACAAAAATCATATATCAAATAGTGTCAAAATTGACACAAAATAGTTTTTAAATAAAATATTATATTATTAATTGTTATTTTATTCCTAAAAATATAAGGTTCGGCCAAATGACTTAGATAAGGATATATATATTAATAATAATCAATTTGGGGTTCGTTTGGCATGGTATAGTAAGTGTATTAACCATATAGTGAAAGAAAACAAAAAGACACGGTAAAAGTTAAATTATTTAACTTAGAGTTAAATCTAATTGATAAGGTTAAAATAATACTCTAAACTTGTCTGAATCCTATTGGTTGATAGGATTTCTACCCATCCCCACTTTAGCTTCGAAATAAGACCCTTTGGAACCATTATAAACCGATTTTGACTTTAATATAAAATAATATTTTGAGATATTCCTAAGGTGCCCCTCTCCTCCCTTATAAAAGGGCACCTCCTCCCCTCCTCCTCACACCAATTTGAGCACTCAAGCTCGGCCAAACCCTGCAATTTTCTCCTCTCAACTTCCCTAGAATAATCCTATAGGTCCTGGTCTTCTTCAAAGACCAATCTTAGTTCCCTAAGTGGAGGATTCAAAGAGGCGTTCCAAAGAAGAGGTAATATCCATTACCGATCTTTTCAATTTCATTCTTCTTCAACTTCTTCTTATTTAGTTGTTTCATGATAAAGTAATAACATCAGTATTAATTACATACTTATATGTTATTATAAATATGAAACAACCCTAATTCACCTTCTATCCATCCTACGGAAAAATGAAATCACCACGCGTGGGTACGTACGGAATACCGTCTCCACGCCGTGGTATAATCTATTTTCCACCATCACCTTACAAGGATGGGTATAATGGTGTAATGAGTAACTATTTATGATTATTATAAATTAATATTGATACTGAAAGAATATATATATACTCTAATACAGTTCCACGATCATAGGAACGATATCATCACTCGTGCGTACGTACGGAATACCGTCTCCACGATGTGATGCGACTCGTTCTACATGATCATCATTACATAGTAATTATATAAATGAATTGAATGAATAAATATGATATATTTTACAATAATACCATTCTGGATATAAGGTATCTATAACCTTAAAAGAAGAATAAGAATTTATTCGGCAATACACGCATAAGAACAAAAGGCAATAAGGACCCGAGTAACAAGTAACAATGAAATATTACTAACAAGAAGCTAAGAATATGACCATATATGATATCATATCAATATGTATGATTCTGGAATAAGTCAATAACATTATTTAAACCATTATACAGGAGCTTCAGACATGTACAAAGAAAATCAGACCTAAGGTAAGGGAAATATCACAATTTCATTTTTATCTGAGATTGTTTATACTTTGGCATTTACTGGGGAGTATTTTATCATCCACATCCATGTTTCCTCAATATGTAATATTATTTCCATCCACCTAAAATTGTTTAAATCCAATTTTACCCTTCGGTGAGTTTTTATTAAAAGATATGAAAGTGATCTTTTGTCATTTTTCGTACGAGGTACTTTTTGACTTTTCCGACAAAAGTACGAAGAATGTTTTTTTGACTTATACGGAAGAAATGGATTCATAAAACATTATTTCAATGAAGCTTCCTTTACAAGTTTTCATGTTTATTTTTAATTAACATCTTTTAGTTTAAAATTATATGACATGTTAAGAAAGGAAAATTATTTTGAAGTAGAAAGGATATTTTCCTCAAGAATGGATTTCAAATGTTTTATCAAAATTATTTTCCATCTAAGATAATAAAAGGGTTCTGTTTTTATCCCTATTATTACATGGATTTGATTATTTTGTGATGGAAATATTTTTATGAATTCCTTTATCTTATATGAATTGTTTTATGATGTCATGTTGTTTAAGAATTCCATTTTTATTACATGGGTTACGCTATGATGTATGGTTTATGATTATGTGGCACACATAAGAAAGGATTCATTATAAGATGGGTGGAACATATATCTCCCTCCAATGCATTGGGTAAAGATTTATATCTCATGAGATAGACATGGCTGGAACAGAAGGTTATTTCGGTTCAGTGATACAGGACTGAAACGGGGAGTGAACTCGGTTCAGAAATGGACTTTGTCCACTAAGATAGTCTTGCCAATGAGTCATGACTAACAAGAAATGATTTTCCATGATTATGTGTGTATTCCACAATGTTTCAAGTTTCATGTTATGATTATGGGGATCTCATTTTCACTTCTATGATTTATTCCATTTTAAGATATTATGATCTCTTTTTCAAGTTATGATTTTCAAAAAGATATGATATGATTTTTATTTCCTTTATTTGACCTTGCTGAGCATTTGAGCTCACCCTTTTATGTTTTCTTTTCCCCAGGTTAGGAAGATGGATATTAAGTAGAATATGCTAAAAGGGACCCTAGATATGATGAAATAAATGGGAGACACTGTAGAAGATTTATGAACCAGTTGTTTATGTTTCCCAGTTTATAAAGACACTATACCTATACGGTCATTTGTGGTTTTGTCATATGTTGTAATAAGTGTGCTTCATTTTTGAAGTATTAACAATGTAGGTAAAGTATGGGTCGTTATAGTTGGTATCAGAGGAAAGGTATAGTCAACCTTTGGAAACCAGGATGTGAAAGCCTTAGTAAGAACCCAAAGGATAAGTCTAAGAATAGAACACAATCTTAGTGTTTTAGAAATGGCCATGAATAACCTAGGATAAGACCTTAAGCATGAAAATTTTATTCTTGAATTATGTGGTTTTCCTATTATAATTAGTGTTGCTCACACTATTCTTCTTGGTTTTAGTCAATGGCTGGAACCCGAAGGAACCGTGTTAATTCAGAATGCGATGGGAAATGAAATGATTGTCCCCAAGAGCAACCAAACGATATGGGAGCTGGAATGCAAAATCTTGTAGCCATGTTCACACAACTTTCTTAAGCTATGAATCATGCAAGACTTCCAAACGAGCAAAGGAAGGAGCAACATTCTATTGAATCATTCATGAGGCAGCGTCCACCTTCTTTCAGCGGGTCTACTGATCCATTAGTTGCTGAACAATGGATTAGTACTACTGAAAAGATATTTTCAGTTCTTCAATGTTCTGAACATGATAAAGTCATCCTAGCAGTGTATCGTTTGGAAGGAGATGCTGATCAATGGTGGAATCTTATTAAGAATACGAGGCAAAGGGATGAAATTGAGTCTATGAAATGGGACGAGTTCAACAACTTATTTTTCAATAAGTACTTCCCTCGTATTCTCCGAACAAAGATGGAGAAAGAGTTTCTTGAATTGAAGCAAAGGGATGATGAATCTGTTAGTACCTATGAAGCAAATTTTACAAGACTTGCAAGGTACGCTTCTGGTATTATTATCCAACCTGAGAGTAAGATCGATCGATTCTTTAGTGGCTGAAAACCAAGTCTTCGAAGGGCGTTAGCCATAAGGTACTTCAATAGCTACGAGGAAATCGTTCGATGTGCTCTCAAAGTCGAGATGGAGATTGGAGTAACCCATCAGTCACATGGGTTTGATAAGAAGAGGAATATGGAATTCAAAGGAAAATCTAAAGAGCACACTGAAAAGAAGATGAGCTTTCCCTTATGCTCAAAGTGTGGAAAGAAACATGGAGGGATTTGTCTTAAAGGGAAAAGTAAATGTTTTAAATGTGGAAAGGAAGGTCATCGGGCATTTGAATGCCGCGATAATGGGAAGAAGATGTCTAATGATGCAAACAAAGGAAGGGATACACAGAATGAACCTACTACACTTCAATGTTTCAAGTGCAAGGAGATGGGGCATTATGCCAATCAATACCCAAATCCAAGGGTTGATGGTCATGGTCGATGTCAACAAAATCGTAAGGCTAAAGACAAAGGAAAGTCACATGCAATTTCTATCAGCGATGTGGAGTACGATAACAAAGTGGTGAAAGGTACACTTACCGTCCACTCTAAAGTAAAAAATGTATTATATGATTCTGGATCCACCCAATCTTTTATTTCTGAAAACTTTTCTAAGGGTATCACCATATTACCTCAACAATTAGATGTTGAGTTAGCTGTGACCACACCTAATGGCACAACAGTCGCATCAAAAGTTTATAATTCTTATCCGATCGAAGTTTGTGGGAAAGTGCTTCCTTCAAATCTTGTGATCCTTCCTTTAGTGGAATTTGATGTGATTCTTGGCATGTATTGGCTTTCTCTACATGGAGCTCATATCAATTGTCAAAGAAGGGAAGTCACATATCATATTCCAGATCAATCTACGATCGTCTATCAATGAAAGGATGAACATAACCTTCTAGTGGAAATTTCTTCCATCTTATGGGTATTGATTCCACTAAATGAAGGTTATTTATCTCAAATGGTTGGTGAGAAACTCATGATTATGAATATGCCCATTTTACGGGAGTTTGATGATGTCTTTCCGGAGGAATTACCGGGTCTTCCACCAAATCGTGAAGTTGAGTTTTCAATAGAACTCGTACCGGGTGCTTTGCCAATTTCAAAGACACCTTATAGAATGGCCCCAATTGAGTTGTAGGAATTGAAGAAGCAACTCCAAGAGAATCTTGATAAGGGATTCATATGCCCTAGTGCATCACCTTGGGGAGCACCTGTTCTATTTGTTAAGAAGAAAGATGGATCAATGAGACTCTGCATTGATTATCGGGAACTTAACAAGATCACTATCAAGAACAAATATCCTCTCACACGCACTGATGACTTATTTGACCAACTACGCGGAGCTCAATACTTTTACAAGATTGATCTTCGTTCAGGGTATCATCAATTAAGGGTCAAAAGGGAGGAAATACCAAAGACGGATTTCCATACAAGGTATGGACACTATGAATTTATAGTGATGCCATTTGGTCTTACTAATGCCCCTGCTATCTTCATGGATCTAATGAATAGAGTCTTTAGAGACTATCTTGATCAATTTGTGGTAGTCTTTATAGATGATATTCTTGTCTATTCAAAGAGCAAGGAAGAGCATGAAGATCAATTGAGAATTATATTGAAGACCCTGAGAAAGGAGAAGATTTATGCCAAATTTACCAAGTGTGAATTTTGGATTTAAAAAGTTGCATTTTTGGGTCACATAATCTCAAAAGAGGGGATATCTGTGGATCTAACAAAAACAGAGGTTATCTAAAGATGGTCAAGACCAACAACAGTAACTGAGATCTGAAGTTTTCTTGGTTTGGCTGGATATTATCGACGTTTTGTAAAAGATTTTTCACGATTATCTAATCCACTCACCATGTTGACTCGGAAAGGAGTTAAGTTTGTTTGGACAGAGGAATGTGAAGAGAATTTCAAGGAGTTGAAAAGAAGGTTATCCAGTGCACCTGTGCTCACACTTCCTTGTAGTAGAGAAAGGTTTGTGATCTACAGTGATGCATCCAAGAAGGGATTGGGGTGTGTTCTTATGCAAAATGATATGGTGATAGCTTATGCCTCATGACAGTTGAAAATCCATGAGCAAAATTACCCAACACATGATTTGGAGTTGGCTGTGGTAATCTTTGCATTAAAGATTTGGAGGCATTACCTTTATGGTGAAAGGTGTGATATTTATACTGATCATAAAAGTTTAAAGTATATTTTCACACAAAAGGAGTTGAATATGCGTCAATGAAGATGGTTGGAGCTGATTAAGGATTACGACTGCTCAATCCATTACCACCCTGGGAAAGCAAACAAGGTGGCAGATGCATTAAGTCGACAAGACCATGCTAGTTTATCCATGATGAGGATCACAAAAGATACAATATTTATGGATTACAAAGGATGGATCTTGGAATTATAATGGAAGGGGAAAAATATTATCTTTCTCAAATGAATGTTCAACCATCTATACATGTGAAGATTAAAGAGGCACAGAAAGAAGATGTCGAGTTACAAAAGAAGGTGAGAAATGTTCCTGAATTCAACCTTGATTGTGATGGGATAATAAAGTTCAGGAATCGGGTTTGTGTTCCTCCCATCCCCGAATTAAAGAAGGAGTTGCTGGATGAGGCTCATAGTTCATCATTCTCTATTCATCTTGGAAGCACGAAGATGTATAGTGTAGAGACCCATATCTTGACATACATGGACATTACATTACATTTGCGGAAAACATAGTACATAACATAAACACACACACAAGGATCGTAATAGTTTAGTGTCTTTGGAAACTCGGAATATAATCTTCTAATCCTGGTGAAAGATCTTCAATATCTCCCATAAATATCTTCCCTTTTTTTTCTACCTAAAACCTTTCTTTATATCCTGGGGAAAAGAAAACATAAAAGGGTGAGCTCAAATGCTCAGTAAGGGTATACAAAAGAAAAATCAATCACATCATATTCATAAGAACATAACTTTTGGAAATCTTAACCTGCAAAAGAGAGCATAATTTCATAACATGGGATAAATCATAGTAGTGAAATGAAATCCCAATAATCATAAATTAAAACATGAAACTTTGTGGCATACACACATAATCATAGAGAATCATTTCTTGTTAGTCAAGACTCATTGCCAATACTATCTTAGTGGACAAAGTCCCTTTCTGAATCGAGTAACCCTCGTTTCAGTCCTGTTTCACAGAACCGGTATAACCTACCATTCCTGCCATGTCTATCTCATGAGATATAAAATCTTTACCCAATGCATTGGAGGGAGATATAGGTCCCACCCATCTCATAATGATACCATTCTTATGTGTGCCACAAAATCATAAATCATACATCATTTCATAACCCATGTAATAAAAATGGGATTCTTAAAACAACATGACATCATAAAACCATTCATATAAGATAAAGGAATTAATAAACATAATTCCATCAAAACATAGTCAAATCAATGTAAAAATATGGATAGAAACAGAACCCTTTATTATCTTAGATGGAAAATAATTTTGATAAAACACTTGAAATGAATTCTTGAGGAAAATATCCTTTCTTCTTCAAAATCAATTTCTTTTCACAAAACATCATGCAATTTTAAAAGAAAGAGATTTTATTAAAAATAGTCATGAAATCTTTTGGAGGAAGCTTCATGAAAATAAGGCTTTATAAAACCATAAAAATCCGTTCATGCCGTTTAATTTAAAAAAAACATTCTTCGTACTTTTGTCGGAAAAGTCAAAAAGTACCTCGTATGAAAAAGCGACAAAAGATTCCTTTCATATTCTTCACTAAAAACTCACCGAAGAGTAAAATTGGATTTAAACTATTGTAAGTGGATGGAAAAAATATTACATATTGAAGGAACATGGATGTGGATGATAAAATACACCCCAGTAAATACTTACGAATAAACAATCTCGGATAAAAATGAGATTGTGATATCTCCCTTACCTTATGTCCAATTTGCTTCGTATGTGTCCGAACCTCCTGTATAATGATTTAAATAATGTCATTGACTTATTACAGAATCATATTCATTGTTATGATATCATATATGGTTCACTTATGACATTATATTACCCGTTCTTTTGTAAATTCCATGTTAAAGAAGCGTTTTGGGTAAAATCGTTTCATTTATCGTAGGTGTTTTGACTTGTTGTTCTTGACATCATTATTACTTATATCATGATTTACTTACTTCCAGAATATAAAATATGATTTATATATCATATATATTCAGTATATATATATATATAATAGATAGATAAATAAAATGAAAAACACCGTTCATGGAGACGGTAGTCCGTACGTACGCATGAACGCTGTTTTTCTTTCCTTATTGTCTTGAAATGGAAGTAAGTAGATGACATACATATGTATATATATACATAAATCCAGTAGCTTTATAATGTAATATATTTTATTATTATTTCTTATATATACATTATAATCATTCTTAAATGGTTAACATGGAGAATGAATCTCATCGCGTCGTGGAGACGGTAGTCCGTACGTACGCACGAGCGATGATATAATTTCTATAAATATTGAATTGAATTGGAGTGGATTATAAAATATATCAGAATCAATATGATGTTGTAATAACTATCTATAGTTATTCTTTACACCATTATACCCATCCATGTAATGTGGTGGTGGAAAATAGATTACACCACGGCGTGGAGACGGTATTCCGTACGTACGCACGCGCGGTGATTTCTTTTTCCGTAGGATGGATAGATGGTGAAATAGGGTTGTTTCATACTTATAATAACATATTCGTATATGAGTGATACTGATGTTATTACTTCATAATGAAACAACCTAAGAAGAAGAAGTGGAAGAAGAAATAAAGATGAAAGAATTGGTAACGGTAATTACCTCTTCTTTGAAGCGCCTTTTGGAGACCTCCTCTTAGGGAACTAAAATTGGTCTTTGAGGAAGACCAGAACCTCTAGGATGTTTCTAGGGAAGTGGAGAAGAGATTTTGGCAGGGGTTGGCCGAGCTTGAGTGCTCAATTTGGTGTGAGGAGGAGGGGGAGGAGGTGTCCTTTTATAAGGGAGGAGAGGGGCACCTTAGGAATATCTCAAAATATTATTTTATATTAAAGTCAAAATCGGTTTATAATGGTTCCAAAGGGTCTTATTTCGAAGCTAAGGTGGGGAGGGGTCGAAATCCTATCAACCAATAGAATTTAGACAAGTTTAGGATATTATTTTAACCTTATCAATTAAATTTAACTCTAAGTTAAATAATTTAACTTTTACCATGTCTTTTTGTTTTCTTTCACTATATGGTTAATAAACTTACTATAACATGCCAAACGAACCCCAAATTGTTTATTATTAATATATATATCCTTATCTAAGTCATTTGGCCGATCCTTAGATTTTTAGGAAGACAATAACTATTAATAATATAATATTTGAGTTAAAAACTATTTTTTGTCAATTTTGACACTATTTGTTATATGATTTTTGTGAAAGTCATAACAGAATTAAATGTTCGAACCAACTTGATTAAATCAACATTAATATATCATAGTAACCTATAAAATTAGTGGAATTCATAAAAAATCTCAAATTACATTTATTTTGGTGTTTATAACATCAATTATGTCAATATTTCATTAATAAGATAATTACTGCATCATCGTTGTGTCATAAATAAATTAAATTATTTTATGTCTAAAAATTACAAATAAAATACCATCGTGTAGTAAATATTTTTCGCTTTCTAATGAATATTTACAATCGAATTTATCTTATGTATAACCCCATATTAAAAATGATTTACTTATTAAACTTTGATTTTAACTATTTTAACCCTTCTTTAAATAAATTAATAATAAATGTCCTAATCTAATCCAAGTGGGCCTAAATGGTCATATTTTATTCCTAAGTTTGTTTTTTTTCGAATTAAACTTTTCCAATAGAATTAGGACATGTGTTAGGGTAATAATAATATCATATTTACCCTTAGTTACCCTATTTACTATTAACCGCGGTAAAAAAAAGTAAAAAGTTACTATTCACAAAAAATTATTTTCATCTCATTGAACCACATTTTACTTACTGACATCAACCGTGTGTCTTGGATTTTTGAAATTACATTCACAGAAGCGGTAAAATTAAGTTTTATGAAAAATTCAGTTTTTTTAACTACCACTTAGTAGTTTCACTATTCATCAAAAATTGATATTTTTCAGAACAATGCCAAAATTTCATCCTAAGCTATATTTCATATTCCGAATTCAAAAATGAAAACTATTTTACCAAATTCATAACATAGAAGTTTCATTAATTAATTTTATAATTAAATCCCGCTGTTAAAATAAATAGCGTGTTTTTAGGAAACAATATATATCAAAAGATTGACACTTGATTATGTCTGGTTTAAATGTGAAATTACTTCCAATGACCAACATTGTATTAAATTGTAAAAATATATTCTAAATATACTTTAAAACCACTCAAATTAATAATTTATCACTATTAATTATTTCGATTAAAAAAGTTGTTTTTAATTATAATTTAGTAATTTTTCACTATTCATCAGAATATGAAAGTTATCCGAAAAGTACCAAAATTTCACCTTAGGCGAAATTCGATACTCCGAATCCAAGAATGAAGTTCATTTTGAAAAATAATATTTACAGAATTATAAAAAGTGGTTATTACTATTCATAACGGCTAGTTTTAATAATATTTTAATAGCACATCATTATTTAGTGAAACTCGGTATTGCGTATTACACACGCTATCGAGGAAGGTCGTGATTGTGTGTAATGCAAGGCAAGACAAGGATGCGTGTTGTGCAAGCTCCTTTTGGTGTAGCGTACAACACAAGACATTAATAAAATTAAAAAGAATATTTCTTTATAAAATCTTGGGCTGTTACATTCTACCCCCCTTAAAATGAATTTCGCCCTCGAAATTCGTCGGGGTTATAAATGGTTTACTATTCGAAAGTTTCTTTAATAGAAACCCACATCGTAAAAAGGAATATCAAAACCAATCTTTAAAAACAAAAGTATGAAACGTAACGGTTACCCAAATAAACTAATCATTGGGTTTCCACATAGGTGAAAATATGGATATGGAAGAGAAATCTAACCATCATGTTCTGATGGAGAGTGGTAGAGAACATGGCTATGGAAAAGCCAGTAATCACAAATCCATAGATTTGTGATGATATAAGGTACCATCTGATTCATCAGGTATAAGATCACTAGGACAACATTTTTGGTTTTCAAGATCATTTCCCCTAAAGTTGAAAATTTGAATTAGAATAAATACTTACTTTATTTTGGTACAATCTCACTGTTGTTCGTGCTTTGAACAATTTCCACTTCATCTCTTAAATAAATGAAGTTGAATTTGTTATTCGTGAAGTGTTAGCAGATCATGTGATAGAATGACAGGTCATTCCATCTGTCTCAAACAAAAGGTTAGCAAAACTTATATACATAAGTCGATCTATAGTGAGATTAATCATATATGGTTCCTAAAATGGACTTATACTTCATATATCATACTGCTTAATATAATAAAACTAGTTTCTACTAAACAGGGACTTCCTGTAGGTCAGTGGTAGGCGATAAAGGCCAGTCGCACTTCGGTTGTGGGTTCGATTCCTACAGCCTTGTCCGAAGCGATGGGTTGTCGCCCGTCCTGCAGGTTGTCCTTTTTCTAAAACTACGTTACTATAACATCCCATCAATAATATCGAAAATCTTCTATCATTAAACAATACTAACTTATGTCCAACATAATCCAGTCTAATCTTTAGGCTTATACATAATACTGCAGTCCACTCTCATAATATAGTGACAACGATTACCAGAGATTTAATACTGTTGTTGATCCCCACATATCATAAGATATGTCTTGTTGGTCACATTCCAAACATTCAAAGTCCTTAATCGTGTATTCTCTTGAATACCTTAGTGAAAACATGAGTGCAGTTAAAAGTTAATACTTTCCATATACCAAAATCCTCAAAATTCTATATACTCAAACCATGATATCACTTAGTCCTTATATCAATCATGAGCTCATGAATACTATCAAACATTTAATTTTCTCCTTATCCCTTCATTATGCTCATATCATCTACATTCCAAAAATATCTGAATAACCTTTCATGGATACTGGTAACATTAATCATACACTTTCAAAACACAAGGAAAGACAACAGTGTAACAATCCATAGATGTCTCTTTCTTCCAAAATTACACATGATAAACATGTAATCATGCCACTACATTCTCCAACCATTGACCGAGCTTCAAAAATTCTTTCATCTCACATATCATTTGTAGTCTCTTCATCATCATCCACATAAATACTACCCATATGACCATACTGATTCTCTTCATGAGTCTTTCCCTTAGGGCATTTGTTTTCATAATGCCCATACATTCCACATTTAAAACACTTAACCATTTTTGATGTCGTAGCAATACCATTATCCTCATCCATGGTGTTAACCGACCCTTTTCATTTGAACTTACTTGCTTTGTGTCCTTCTTTTCCACACCCAAAGCATCTTCCAGTTCCCTTGAAACACTCTCCTTGATGCCTCTTCCCACATGATTTACATAGGGGAAATTGAACTTTCTTTCCTCTATGATCATCATGGAACTCCATCTTTCTCTTATTAGTCGAGTCAGGAAACTTACCAAATTTTACTTTATTGATCATGTTGTGAGATTGCAGATTCGGCATAATAATTATGTTTGGACATCCAAATCCCATTTCATTTGGTTGCTCATGAAGAATATCATTCCATTGTCCATCATATCCTCCATTATTGTGAATCATCTTGTTTCCAGCCATTTTCTAAAACCCAAACAGAATAGTGTTAGATGCAAAAATCATAATAAAGGGGGAGTAACATAAATATCTATCATCTTTGGTTTAATCTAATATTGTTACCATAGTTCTAGGACTATATCCTATACGTATACTTATCCTTAGGGGCATCCCTAGACATACCTTAGAAATATCTCTAGGGATCTCTCTAACATTTTCGCATCCTAGTTTCCAAAGGTTGACTAAACCTTTCCTCTGATACCAAATGTAGAGACCCATATCTTGACGTACATGTACATTACATTACATTTGCGGAAAACTTAGTACATAACATAAACACACACACAAGGATCGTAATAGTTTAGTGTCTTTGGAAACTCGGAATATAATCTTCTAATCCTGGTGAAAGATCTTCAATATCTCCCATAAAGATCTTCCCTTTTTTTTCTACCTAAAACCTTTCTTTATATCCTGGGGAAAAGAAAACATAAAAGGGTGAGCTCAAATGCTCAGTAAGGGTATATAAAAGAAAAATCAATCACATCATATTCATAAGAACATAACTTTTGGAAATCTTAACCTGCAAAAGAGAGCATAATTTCATAACATGGGATAAATCATAGTAGTGAAATGAAATCCCAATAATCATAACTTAAAACATGAAACATTGTGGCATACACACATAATCATAGAGAATCATTTCTTGTTAGTCAAGACTCATTGCCAATACTATCTTAGTGGACAAAGTCCCTTTCTGAATCGAGTAACCCTCGTTTCAGTCCTGTTTCACTGAACCGGTATAACCTACCATTCCAGCCATGTCTATCTCATGAGATATAAAATCTTTACCCAATGCATTGGAGGGAGATATAGGTCCCACCAATCTCATAATGATACCATTCTTATGTGTGCCACAAAATCATAAATCATACATCATTTCATAACCCATGTAATAAAAATGGGATTCTTAAAACAACATGACATCATAAAACCATTCATATAAGATAAAGGAATTCATAAACATAATTCCATCACAACATAGTCAAATCAATGTAAAAATATGGATAGAAACAGAACCCTTTATTATCTTAGATGGAAAAATAATTTTGATAAAACACTTGAAATGAATTCTTGAGGAAAATATCCTTTCTTCTTCAAAATCAATTTCTTTTCACAAAACATCATGCAATTTTAAAAGAAAGAGATTTTATTAAAAATAGTCATGAAATATTTTGGAGGAAGCTTCATGAAAATAAGGCTTTATAAAACCATAAAAATCTGTTCATGCCATTTAAGTTAAAAAAAACATTCTTCGTACTTTTGTCGGAAAAGTCAAAAAGTACCTCGTATGAAAAAGCGACAAAAGATTCCTTTCATATTCTTCACTAAAAACTCACCAAAGAGAAAAATTGGATTTAAACTATTGTAAGTGGATGGAAACAATATTACATATTGAAGGAACATGGATGTGGATGATAAAATACACCCCAGTAAATACTTACGAATAAACAATCTCGGATAAAAATGAGATTGTGATATTTCCCTTACCTTAGGTCCAATTTGCTTCGTATGTGTCCGAACCTCCTGTATAATGATTTAAATAATGTCATTGACTTATTACAGAATCATATTCATTGTTATGATATCATATATGGTTCACTTATGACATTATATTACCCGTTCTTTTGTAAATTCCATGTTAAAGAAGCGTTTTGGGTAAAATCGTTTCATTTATCGTAGGTGTTTTGACTTGTTGTTCTTGACATCATTATTACTTATATCATGATTTACTTACTTCCAGAATATAAAATATGATTTATATATCATATATATTCAGTATATATATATATATAATAGATAGGTAAATAAAATGAAAAACACCGTTCATGGAGACGGTAGTCCGTACATACGCATGAACGCTGTTTTTCTTTCCTTATTGTCTTGAAATGGAAGTAAGTAGATGACATACATATGTATATATATACATAAATCCATTAGCTTTATAATGTCATATATTTCATTATTATTTCTTATATATACATTATAATCATTCTTAAATGGTTAACATGGAGAATGAATCTCATCGCGTCGTGGAGACGGTAGTCCGTACGTACGCACGAGCGATGATATCATTTCTATAAATATTGAATTAAATTGGAGTGGATTATAAAATATATCAGAATCAATATGATGTTGTAATAACTATGTATAGTTATTCTTTACACCATTATACCCATCCATGTAAGGTGGTGGTGGAAAATAGATTACACCACGGCGTGGAGACGGTATTCCGTACGTACGCACGCGCGGTGATTTCTTTTTCCGTAGGATGGATAGATGGTGAAATAGGGTTGTTTCATACTTATAATAACATATCAGTATATGAGTGATACTGATGTTATTACTTCATAACGAAACAACCTAAGAAGAAGAAGTGGAAGAAGAAATAAAGATGAAAGAATTGGTAACGGTAATTACCTCTTCTTTGAAGCGCCTTTTGGAGACCTCCTCTTAGGGAACTAAAATTGGTCTTTGAGGAAGACCAGAACCTCTAGGATGTTTCTAGGGAAGTGGAGAAGAGATATTGGCAGGGTTTGGCCGAGCTTGAGTGCTCAATCTGGGGTGAGGAGGAGGGGGAGGAGGTGTCCTTTTATAAGGGAGGAGAGGGGCACCTTAGGAATATCTCAAAATATTATTTTATATTAAAGTCAAAATCGGTTTATAATGGTTCCAAAGGGTCTTATTTCGAAGATAAGGTGGGGAGGGGTCGAAATACTATCAACCAATAGAATTTAGACAAGTTTAGGATATTATTTTAACCTTATCAATTAAATTTAACTCTAAGTTAAATAATTTAACTTTTACCATGTCTTTTTGTTTTCTTTCACTATATGGTTAATAAACTTACTATGACATGCCAAACGAACCCCAAATTGTTTATTATTAATATATATATCCTTATCTAAGTCATTTGGCCGAACCATAGATTTTTAGGAATAAAATAACAATTAATAATATAATATTTGATTTAAAAACTATTTTGTGTCAATTTTGACACTATTTGATATATGATTTTTGTGAAAGTCATAACAGAATTAAATGTTCGAACCAAGTTGATTAAAGCAACATTAATATATCATAGTAACCTAGAAATTTAGTGTAATTCATAAAAAATCTCAAATTACATTTATTTTGGTGTTTATAACATCAATTATGTCAATATTTCATTAATAAGATAATTACTGCATCATCGTTGTGTCATAAATAAATTAAATTATTTTATGTCTAAAAATTACAAATAAAATACCATCATGTAGTAAATCTTTTTATCTTTCTAATGAATATTTACAATCGAATTTATCTTATGTATAACCCCATATTAAAAATGATTTACTTATTAAACTTTGATTTTAACTATTTTAACCCTTCTTTAAATAAATTAATAATAAATGTCCTAATCTAATCCAAGTGGGCCTAAATGGTCATATTTTATTCCTAAGTTTGTTTTTGGTCGAATTACACTTGTCCAATAGAATTAGGACATGTGTTAGGGTAATAATAATATCATATTTACCCTTAGTTACCCTATTTACTATTAACCGCGGGAAAAAAAAGTAAAAAGTTACTATTCACCAAAAATTATTTTCATCTCATTGAACCCCATTTTACTTACTGACATCAACCGTGTCTCTCGGATTTTTGAAATTCCATTCACAGAAGCGGTAAAATTAAGTTTTATGAAAAATTCAGTTTTTTTAACTACCACTTAGTAGTTTCACTATTCATCAAAAATTGATGTTTTTCAGAACAATGCCAAAATTTCATCCTAAGCTATATTTCATATTCCGAATTCAAAAATGAAATCTATTTTACCAAATTCATAACATAGAAGTTTCATTAATTAATTTTATAATTAAATCCCGCTGTTAAAATAAATAGCGTGTTTTTAGGAAACAATATATATCAAAAGATTGACACTTGATTATGTCTGGTTTAAATGTGAAATTACTTCCAATGACCAACATTGTATTAAATTGTAAAAATATATTCTAAATATACTTTAAAACCACTAAAATTAATAATTTATCACTATTAATTATTTCTATTAAAAAAGTTGTTTTTAATTATAATTTAGTAATTTTTCACTATTCATCAGAATATGAAAGTTATCCGAAAAATACCAAAATTTCACCTTAGGCTAAATTCGATACTCCGAATCCAAAAATGAAGTTCATTTTGAAAAATAAGATTTACAGAATTTTTAAAAGTGGTTATTACTATTCATAACGGCTAGTTTTAATAATATTTTAATAGCACATCGTTATTTAGTGAAACTCGGTATTGCGTATTACACACGCTATCGAGGAAGGTCGCGATTGCGTGTAATGCAAGGCAAGACAAGGATGCGTGTTGTGCAAGCTCCTTTTGGTGTAGTGTACAACACAAGACATTAATAAAATTAAAAAGAATATTTCTTTATAAAATCTTGGGCTGTTACATATAGGGACCTAAAAGAGTACTTCTGGTGGGATGGCATGAAAAGAGAAGTTGCTGAATATGTCTCTCGATGCTTGGTTTGCCAACAAGTTAAAGCTGAGAGACATAAGTCTAAGGGGATGTTACAACCATTACCCATACCCGAATGGAAATGGGAAAACATCACTATGGACTTTGTCACAGGACTTCCTAAAACATCCAAAGGCAATAATGCTATTTGGGCCATAGTTGATCGTCTTACAAAGTCTGCACACTTCATTGCTATTAGAGAGGATTTATCTCTAGATCAGCTTGCCAGGATATTTGTAAATGAAGTGGTAAGATTGCATGGAGTACCACTTTCTATTATATCTGATCGGGATCCGAGATTTACCTCGATGTTCTGGCGAAGTCATCAGCATACTCTGGATACAGAGTTGAGTTTCAGCACTGCTTATCATCCCCAGACAGACGGTCAGTCTGAGAGAACAATTCAAACCCTAGAAGATATGTTGAGAGATTGCTCTATGTATTTCAACGAAGGTTGGGATCAACACCTACCTTTGGTGGAATTTTCTTATAATAATATCTTTCACTCCAGTATTCAGATTGCTCCTTATGAAGCTCTCTATAGAAAGAAATGCAGGGCTCCAACTTGCTGGGACGAAGTTGGGGAAAAAAAGCTATTAGGACCTGATCTTGTTGATGAAATGGCAGAAAAGGTCAGATCTATTCAACAACACATAAGAGCAGCTCAGAGTCGACAGAAAAGTTATGCCGACAACCGAAGAAAAGACCTAGAGTTTGAAGTGGGTGATAAAGTGTTCTTACGAATATCTCCCTAGAAGAGGGTTATGAGATTTGGAAAGAAGGGGAATTTGAGCCCTAGATATATCTGTCCTTTAGAAATACTGGATCGTGTTGGGAAGGTAGCTTACCGATTGGAGCTTCCACCGAATCTCTCTCAAGTTCACGATGTGTTCCATGTATCTCTCCTGAGAAAGTACGTACCAGATCCTTCACATGTACTCAGCTCAGAAGTTGTACCGCTGGAGCAAGATCTTTCTTATGAATAACAGCTGATAGAGATACTGGATCTCAGCGAAAAAGTCCTACGAAACAAGACCACTCGCTTGGTGAAAGTTTTATGGAGGAACCACCAACTTGAAGAAGCTACATGGGAGCTTGAGGATATGATGAGGGAGAAGTATCCTCATCTGTTTGTTACAAAGTGACGAATTTCGAGGGCGAAATTCTTTTTAAGGGGGGTAGAATGTAACACCCGAGATTTTTATGAGTAATATTTTGTTTTTATATATCATCAAAGGAATCTCTCACTACACACTTTCTTGGCTTACTTTACAGGCAATCACGACCTTCCTCAATAGCTTGCGTCGTACGCAATACCGAGTTTCACTAAACAACGATATGCTATTAAAATATTATTAAAACTAGCCGTTATGAATAGTAATAACCACTTTTTGAAATTTTATAAATTCTATTTTTCCAAATGGACCTCATTTTTTGATTCGGAATACCGAAATTAGCCTAGGGTGAAATTTTGGTATTTTTCTGAAAACTTTCAATTTTTGATGAATAGTGAAACCACTAAGTGATAGGTTAAAAACTGAATTTTGCATAAAACTTAATTTTACCGCTTCTGTGAATGGAATTTCGAAAATCTGACAGACACGGTTGATATTAGTAAGTAAAATGTGGTTCAATGAGATAAAAATAATTTTTGGGTGAATAGTAACTTTTTACTTTTTTTACCACGGTTAATAGTAAATAGGGGTAAATATGATATTACTATTACCCTAACACATGTCCTAATTCTATTGGATAAGTTTAATTCGACCAAAAACAAACTTAGGAATAAAATATGACCATTTAGGCCTACTTGGGATAGATTAGGACATTTATTATTAATTTATTTAAAGAAGGGTTAAAATAGTTAAAATCAAAGTTTAATAAGTAAATAATTTTTAATATGGGGTTATACATAAGATGAATCCGACTATAAATATTAATTAGAAAGATAAAAAGATTTCATACATAGTGGTATTTTATTTGAAATTTTTAGACATTAAATAATTTAATTTATTTATGACACAATGATGATGCAGTAATTATCTTATTAATGAAATATTGACATAATTAATGTTATAAACACCAAAATAAATGTAATTTGAGACTTTTTATGAATTTCACTAATTTTATAGGTTACTATGATATATTAGTGTTGATTTAATAAACTTGGTTTGAACATATAATTCTGTTATGACTTTCACAAAAATCATATATCAAATAGTGTCAAAATTGACACAAAATAGTTTTTAAATAAAATATTATATTATTAATTGTTATTTTATTCCTAAAAATCTATGGTTCGGCCAAATGACTTATATAAGGATATATATATTAATAATAAACAATTTGGGGTTAGTTTGGCATGTTATAGTAAGTGTATTAACCATATAGTGAAAGAAAACAAAAAGACACGGTAAAAGTTAAATTATTTAACTTAGATTTAAATCTAATTGATAAGGTTAAAATAATACCCTAAACTTGTCTAAATCCTATTGGTTGATAGGATTTCGACCCATCCCCACTTTAGCTTCGAAATACGACCCTTTGGAACCATTATAAACCGATTTTGACTTTAATATAAAATAATATTTTGAGATATTCCTAAGGTGCCCCTCTCCTCCCTTATAAAAGGGCACCTCCTCCCCTCCTCCTCACACCAATTTGAGCACTCAAGCTCGTCCAACCCCTGCCATTTTTTCCTCTCCACTTCCCTAGAATAATCCTAGAGGTCCTGGTCTTATTCAAAGACCAATCTTAGTTCCCTAATTGGAGGATTCAAAGAGGCATTCCAAAGAAGAGGTAATATCCATTACCGATCTTTTCAATTTCTTTCTTCTTCAACTTCTTATTCTTTAGTTGTTTCATGATAAAGTAATAAAATCAGTATTACTTACATACTTATATGTTATTATAAATATGAAACAACCCTAATTCACCTTCTATCCATCCTACGGAAAATGAAATCACCGCACGTGCGTACGTACGGAATACCGTCTCCACGCCGTGGTATAATCTATTTTCCACCATCACCTTACAAGGATGGGTATAATGGTTTAATGAGTAACTATTTATGATTATTATAAAGTGATATTTATACTGAAAGAATATATATATACTCCAATACTGTTCCACGATCATAGGAACGATATCATCACTCGTGCGTACGTACGGAATACCGTCTCCACGATGTGATGCGACTCGTTCTACATGATCATCATTACATAGTAATTATATAAATGAATTGAATGAATAAATATGATATATGTTACACTAATAACATTCTGGATATAAGGTATCTATAACCTTAAAAGAAGAATAAGAATTTATTCGGCAATACACGCATAAGAACAAAAGGCAATAAGGACCCGAGTAACAAGTAACAATGAAATATTACTAACAAGAAGCTAAGAATATGACCATATATGATATCATATCAATATGTATGATTCTGGAATAAGTCAATAACAATATTTAAACCATTATACAGGAGATTCGGACATGTACAAAGAAAATCGGACCTAAGGTAAGGGAAATATCACAATCTCATTTTTATCCGAGATTGTTTATACTTTGGCATTTACTGGGGAGTATTTTATCATCCACATCCATGTTTCCTCAATATGTAATATTATTTCCATCCACCTAAAATTGTTTAAATCCAGTTTTACCCTTCGGTGAGTTTTTAGTAAAAGATATGAAAGTGTTCTTTTGTCGTTTTTCGTACGAGGTACTTTTTGACTTTTCCGACAAAAGTACGAAGAATGTTTTTTTTAACTTATACGGAAGAAATGGATTCATAAAACATTATTTCAATGAATCTTCCTTTACAAGTTTTCAAGTTTATTTTTAATTAACTTCTTTTAGTTTAAAATTATATGACATGTTAAGAAAGGAAAATGATTTTGAAGTAGAAAGGATATTTTCCTCAAGAATGGATTTCAAATGTTTTATCAAAATTATTTTCCATCTAAGATAATAAAAGGGTTCTGTTTTTATCCCTATTATTACATGGATTTGATTATGTTGTGATGAAAATATTTTTATTAATTCCTTTATCTTATATGAATTGTTTTATGATGTCATGTTGTTTAAGAATTCCATTTTTATTACATGGGTTACGCTATGATGTATGGTTTATGATTATGTGGCACACATAAGAAAGGATTCATTATAAGATGGGTGGGACCTATATCTACCTCCAATGCATTGGGTAAAGATTTATATCTCATGAGATAGACATGGCTGGAACGGAAGGTTATTTCAGTTCAGTGATACAGGACTGAAACGAGGAGTGAACTCGGTTTAGAAATGGACTTTGTCCACTAAGATAGTCTTGGAAATGAGTCATGACTAACAAGAAATGATTTTCCATGATTATGTGTGCATGCCACAAAGTTTCAAGTTTTATGTTATGATTATGGGGATCTCATTTTTACTTCTATGATTTATTCCATGTTAAGATATTATGATCTCTTTTGCAAGTTATGATTTTTAAAAAGATATGATATGATTTTTATTTCCTTTATTTGCCCTTACTGAGCATTTGAGCTCACCCTTTTATGTTTTCTTTTCCCCAGGTCCGGAAGATGGATATTAAGTAGAATATGCTAAAAGGGACCCTAGATATGATGAAATAAATGGGAGAAATTGTAGAAGATTTATGAACCAGTTGTTTATGTTTCCCAGTTTTTAAAGACACTATTCCTATACGGTCCTTTGTGGTTTTGTCATATGTTGTAATAAGTGTGCTTTAATTTTGAAGTATTAACAATGTATGTAAAGTATGGGTCGTTATATGTGGGGGGCGCGCTTCCCCCCCTGTGTGAAACCGCGACCCCCATGAGGGGGGGGGGGGGGGGGCTCATGCTGGCCAACAGGGGGTTACGACCCTCGACCCTTCTCGGAAGCCGGCCGGTCCGGTCCGGCCGGCCGGTTGCTACCGACACGTGACCGCTGGGGTCCCACTCTCCTGCTCCGGCATCGGCGGTCGGAAGATGGCCGCCGCTTCCTGCTCTACCACGGACAAAGGTTGTGTCCTTGGTCCGACCGGGGCGGCGCGACAGCGCTGTGCTTCTTCGCCCTTTATCATAGTTTCCACGCGGTGCAACGACACCACACCGCCTTACACGTGCCGTAACAAATTCAAATAAATAAGGGGGGAGGAGGGTCGGCCATGTTCGTGCGGTCCGACCTCATCCTGTTATTGCGATAATAGGCGGCCCAATTTGAAACGAAGAATGGCGACAGCAGAAATCATGAACAACCTTAAAATAAACCCCTACATCAAAGAATAATATGAACAAAGGTTCATCGCGGAATTGCACATCGCGGAAGAAGGCGTCACGGAAGGGGGTTTGTCGAGTCGCGTAGAAAGGATTCATCGGCGTCGCCTTGTCGATCTCCGAGGATCCGGTGTTGTTGTCGACCTTCATTGGAGGTCGGCGTTCTTCGCGTTCTTCGCATTCTTCGTCGAGGAAGGAGTTCTTCAAGGCTTTGAGTGATTTCTCCCAAGCCCTCTCGCACAACGAAACCCTTTAATAAAATAAGACTTGTATTATTTTATTAACACACAACCAAAACGTTTTGAAATTCAAAAATTGAATCAATCAATTAATTGAATTAATTGAGGAGTTTAAATCACCCAATTAATGAGGCGTTTAATATTCAGTTTAAACCCAAGAGTTGACTTACATTTAAAGGGTGTGTGGGTACGTTACCTAATTAAATGTGGGGGTTTCGTGGAAGTTAAAAAGGTGGGGATCGTGTGGGCCCCACCCGACAAATATCCTACATAGTGTAGTAGGATATAGTGGGTCCCACTTCAACCACTTAGTATAGGTTAAACAACTTTAAATAAAATAAATTGGTTGCCACATTTTATTTTATTCATGTAATTAACCCAAAATTTAGTAACCACACCCATGAAAACGCAACTCTGGAAAAGGTGTTCCTAAGTAATTACTGGCACTATGATTCCATCTATGTCCTCAGATTTCGATTCCGAGCACCGGTTCAAAAGTTAGGAAAATCCACTCGTTCGTTCACTGAACGTAGCCGATCTAATCTTCGGAAAATGATTCTGGGCAAACTGGGCCTCGAAATCTGGTGTCATCAGAAACTGCGTTCTTATAAACTCCCAATGAAAATTAAAAAAAATTCCCTTCAAATTTACGGGTCTTTACATTACTCCCACCTGAGGGCTTTATGTCCCCGTAAAGCTATAACACAAACTAGGCAAACAAAAGTGGTACAATGCACACATCTGAGCCTTCTGCTCCCATGTGATCTCCTGGAGGTTTCCGTACTGCCAGTGAAAGCGCACCCAAGGAATCAACCGTCTACGTAAGATCCGCTCCTATCGATCCTCGATCCCCACTAGAACCTCCGTGAATGTCGCCCCACCATAAAAGTCCAGCTCCCCATGGTCGATGACATGTGCCGGGTCGTGCACATTTCTTCTCAGCTGAGATGTGTGGAAGTTGTCATGCACCCGGTGCAACTGAGGTGGTAGAGCCAGGCGATAAGCCACATCTCCTATCCTGCTGAGGACCTAGAATGTTCCGATGAAGCGCAGAGATAACTTGCCGCATCGGCAAAATCTCCGTAATCCACATTGAGGTGAGACCCACAAGAAGACACGGTTTCCATCCTCAAACTCTAGTGGTCTCCACCTCCTGTCAGCACAAGACCTTTGCCGGGTCTGAGCTGTCCTCATACGCTCTTGGATGACTTGGACCTTCTCTGGTCCTACAAGAGCTGCTGAGATTTCTTCTTTTCCAATAAGAGAAATCTGGTCTCATCCCCTAGATGAAACACTTTTTTCACCTAATATAGTCAATCTCGACATGGATGATACTAATCCATACCAAGGATGACGTCGTAAGGTCTCGACGCTTCTACCAAGGTATCCAACAGTTACTCTCGCCTCCAAGGGTTGAGTCACATTGTCGGCATCAGTGTGTGGTCACTGGGTCTCCTCCAGTTGGTATCTCAAAGTGAGGGTCAAGTCAATGGTTTTTAAACCGAAACCTCTTAGTCACAAAATAAAGAGAGGACATGAAGGTAAACACCATAAGAAAGGTGTATTTTATTACTGCAGCTCAAAGTACAAAGACACAAAGCACTTACAAACAAACATCAAAAAAGATAGAAGCAACATAAACCATAGTCCCCATGTCTGGAGCTAGTCCCGCTCCTGTCCATCTTCTCCTGGAGCTCCATGATCATAGGCCTCAGCTGCCTGAAGCTGAGCTCTCCCATGTCCACCTGTTCCCTGCGGTCAGGGTGTTTCTCATGGTGGTGGTGGTGGCAACACCTCGAAGCGTCGTCCACCTCCAGCTGCACGGCTAGCTCCCCTGCCATGGTCTCCTACTCCATGCAGTCCACCTCAATCGAACCTCTACCTCTGCCAGGGAGGTCCTTCATTTATCTGCTGATCATCTGTATGGTGGGTCAGACAGTCACGAGCCATGTGACCAACCCCGCCGCAGGAGTAACACTGTCTGCGCATGGTAAGTCTTTCTCCTCCCCGGGTTCCTCGCACAAACGATCATGTGTCATGCAGTCGACCACCTGTAGGTCTAGTCTTTTTGTACCTCTGCATCATCTGTCTACTGTCCACTGCAGAAGACTTTGTCGTATGCCGACTAGTGGTGGGTCCTGCTGCTGGAGACTGCTCAGCAAGAAAACTCTCCACTAATAGGGCTCGCTCCAACACCCTTGTCTGCATCGGAATGCTGTGAGAAACAACTGAAGCTCTGATCTCTCCCCTTAGCCCCTGATCAAAGGTTTGGGTCCTAAAGAATGGGTCCCGTATCATGTCTGTGGAATAGCGCGAGAAATCGGTAAACCTCACCGAGTACTGGGCTACCGTCATGCTGCCCTACCGCAGCTGTAGTAGCTCCTGGATGCGTACCACACAGAGGGTGGCTGGGTCGAACTCTGAGCAGAAGAGGCTCTCAAAGTCCGTCCAAAGAATAGATGCCTCATCGTGCACTTGGAGCATCAAGATCCACCATCTTCCTACTGCCGCATACAGGAGGCTCGCTGCGAGGATCACCATGAGGTCAGGTGGTGTCCCCACTAACCTGAAAACTCGAACAACCGCCTCCAGCCAATCCTTGGCTGCCTGATGGTCCGTCTCCCCATAGAACATGGGCAGTATCTGGCTCTGAAACTTGTGCAGCACACTAAGGCGACGTGCACTATCAGTGGCTATGGCTGGTAGCATCGGTGGCTCGGCGGGTAGAGGTACCGACGGTGCCTCCGCTGTCAAAGGGCCTTGCATCGAGGCCTCGTCGCTCGGTGGGCTGTCGTCATGTACAAAACTTGGAACCCTAGATGGCTACAGTCATGTAGCCATCCTCAAAAGAAATAGGTGTGCCACTGTTAATACAGTATACCTGGTGAGCCGACACAAAGTAAACACAAAGAAAACCTAAAACACACATGCAATCAATGTTTTCATGCACTAAGCCGGAAATCAGAAGTCAGGGTCCTGGTGTATGGATACGTCGACTTACACACCAACACTGGACTCCCTGGACTGATAACCACACTCAATACCCTTAACACTATTGCTTCACATAGAAGGAAAGTCATAGTCCAGAGTTTGCGGTAGAACCGAACTCCTCTGATACCAATTTGTCACGACCCGTCTTTGGGGCCCGTATTGTGACTACCCCAAGCCCGCCTCCCATAGGCCAGGGGCTGGCGACTAGCACCAAGGCATAAATCCCGACAAAAAGGGGAATTAATTTCGTTTATAAAGTAAACAAACACCACAGAGTAAGCCAGCAGAAGTAAACACTAAGTAAAACTGGGTATAAGTAAGTGCGGAAAAGTTAGTGGGCGAAAATACAAACTCACACTGAAAGTAAAGTAAAACTGGAAAGGAAGTAGTGCAACTGAAAAGTAAAGCAGCAACACCGAGATATCCACTGCAAATACCACATGAAGGGTGGGTACAGATATCCTCTTCAGCTTCTCGGTCCTCCCGTCGACCCTGTATGCGTCTCGTCCAGTGGTCCACCTCCTGGTACTGACTCGTCGTGAGTTCCTCCTCTGGGTACCGTCCAGCTCTACAAGCATCAACATCGATCAGTGATGTCCGTCGTCTGCAACAAATACAACATAGTGCGGGCGAAGCCCGTGCAGGGGTGAGTATACGATACTCAGTAGGGACCCCGACACCCCCGAAGGTCTCCCTGAATCCAAAAAGGATAAATCACAAAGAAAAGATACAATCACGAAGTAACATCCAACACTACTTAGGTATATGCCCATACATATACCCAAGTCATCAGTCCCAGTTCGGCTCCAATATCTGAGCCCAAGTTCGATCACGTCCATAGAGGATAGCACAACCAATCCACACAGGATAACACTACCCAAATCCACAAGTCAAACATATCGAAGATAATGATTGAAATTAAAGACTCAGCTTAAACCATGATTTAATCATGATGTTGAAACCACAGCTGCTGGGGAAACTTCTCCTCTATCAAGTACAGTGGGTTTGCCGCTACAACCAAGCGCTTCCCACCAGGGGTTTACCGATACAACCAAGCGCTCCCCCTCAGAGCCTCCAGAGGTACTCCTTCTGTTGAGTACCGCAGGTCTGCTGCTATAACCAAGCGCTTCTCCGTTGTGGGTCTGCCGCTAGAACAAAGCACTCCCCCTCATAGCCTCCAGAGGTACTCCTTCTATTGAGTACCGTAGGTCTGCCGCTACAACCAAGTGGTCCTCCGCCGTGGGTCTACCGCTACAATGAAGCGCTCCTCTGCCGTGGGTATGCCGCTATAACCAAGTTCTCCCCCTCAAAGGCTCCAAGGGTACTCCTTCTCTTGAGTACCGCGGGTCTGCCGCTACAACTAAGCGCTCCTCCACCGTGGGTCTGCTGCTACAAGAAAGCACTCCCCACCGTGCTATCTGCAACACACCGAGTCGATCGATCAGAAGTCTTCAAGTCTCAGCTAGCTCTAGGGTTTCATAAAGATTGAATGTATCGTGGTCGTCACCGTCGAACCCACGGAGGATTCCCATATGGAAGTCATCGTCGTCGTAGACGCAGACAGCACTAGGGTTCCCGCACACAGCATGCTCGTTCCGGGAGGGTCCGCTCCACGAGCCAAGGGGGGTCGATACATCAACTGACACGTAGTCCGGAGTTGATGTACCCCAAAGTTTCCTCTCGTCAAAAGGAACACAACGCGATAGACGGTGCGTCAATCAGACGCCCGGTCTGAGAGTTATTGGCTTTTTTGTTCCAGGGGCCCGGTTGGTTTTTAAGTCAAAACCTACACGACCGCACTAAAAATGAATCCAAACCTCGAGAAGAGTATGCCAAAAGGTCCTTCTCACTAAGATGAATCTAACAAATTCTATGGCATGTCAATCGGATGTCCGGAGCTCAAGTTATAAGTGTTTCCTCTCTGAGGGCACGGTTGGTTTCGTGTTCGAACCAACCCGGCCATACCCAAAGTGCTCCAAAACATTGAGTGTAATATACTGAAACGACCGCCTCGATCCAAGGATCATATCGCTGTTGACATTGCATCGATCGGAGGTCTGCAACCCATGTTATGGGCAGAATACCGAAAGAGGTCCGCAAAAAGGGGGTTCGGGCCCGGCCCGACCAGGCCCGATACCCCCAGGGTTGGCCCGAACTGGGGCGACCTGACCCGGGTCCGAGTCCGGCCCATTATGGAACGTCCTGGCCAGGTGGGCACAGCCCGACCCATCCCCGGCCCGGCCTGGGCGCGGTCCGGCCTGGCTCGCTCGGCCTGGCCAGTGTGGCCAGGCGGCTCGGCCGTAACGGTCGAGCAGAAGGGTGCGTGGGGCACGCTGCCCCCCTGTGTGAAACCGCTGCCCCCATGAGGGGGGGGGGGGCACTCTTGCTGGATAGCCAGGGGTTATGGCCCCTGACCCTTCTCGGAAGCCGGTCTTCCCGGTCCGGCCGTCAGGTTGCTGCCACCGCAGGACCGCCGGGGCCCCGCTCTCCTACTCCGGCGCCGGCGGCCAGAAGCCGGTCACCACTTCCTGCTCCTCCGTATCCAAAGGCTGTGGCCTTGGTCCGACCGGCACGGCGTGACGGCGCCGCGCCCCTCCGCCCTGGCCCCGCTCCGGCCGCGGCCTCTTCCACGTTCTCCGGCGCGGCGCGACGGCGCCGCGACATGTTCGATTTCAACGGCGTGGTGCGAGGGCACCACGCTTCTTTGCCCTATCTCATAGTTTCTGTACGGTGCAACGGCACCGCGCCGCCTTACACGTGCCACAAAAAATTCAAACAAACAAGTGGGAGGAGGGTCTGCCGTGTTCATGCGGTCCAACCTCCTCCCGTTATTGTGATAACAGGCGGCCCAATTTGAAACAGATAACGATGACAGAAGAAATCACGAACAACAATAAAATAAACCCCTACCTCGAAGAAAAAGTTGAACAAAGGTTCATCGTGGAATTGCACATCGCGAAAGAAGGCGTCGCGGAAGGGGGATCGTCGCGTCGTGGAGAAACGATTCATCGTCGATCCTTGAGGATCCGGAATTCTTGTCGACCTTCGTCGGAGGTCGACGTTCTTTGCGTTCTTCATCGAGGAAGGACTGCTTTAAGTCTTTGAGTGATTTCTACCAATCCCTCTCGCACAACGAACCCCTCTTATTAAATAAGGCTTGTCTTATTTTATTAACACCCAAGCCAAACGTTTTGAAATTCAAAAATTGAATCAATCAATTAATTGAATTAATTGAGGAGTTTAAACCGCCCAACTAATGAGGCGTTTAATATTCAGTTTAAACGCAAGAGTTGACTTACATTTAAAGGGGGGTGCGGGTGCGTTACCTAATTAAAGGTGGGGGTTTCGTGGAAGTTGAAAAGGTGGGGCTCGTGTGGGCCCCACCCCCCGAAATATCATACCTAGTGGAGTAGGATATAGTGGGTCCCACTTGAACCACTTAGGTTAGGTTAAACAACTTTAAATAAAATAAATTGGTTACCCCATTTTATTTTATTCATTTACTTAACCCAAAATTTAGTAACCACACCCAAGAAAATGCAACTCCGGAAAAGGTGTTTCTAAGCAATTACCGGCTCTACGATTCCATCGGTGTCCTCGGATTTCGATTCCAAGCACCAGTTCAAAAGTTAGGAAAACCCGCTCATTTGTTCACTGAACAGACCCAAGCTAAACATCAGAAAATGATTCCGGGCACACCGGGCCTCGGAATCAGGTGCCGTCAGAAACTGCGTTCTTGTAAAATCACAAGGAAAATTAAAAAAATTCCCTTGAAATTTACGGGTCTTTACAAATCTTTTTTGAGTTATGATTATATATTGGTACATGGACATTTGACTGTTGGTCACATGATAAACCAAAGATAGGTGGTTACTTGATAAACCAAATATTGGTGGTTCCATGATAAACAATCAATGGGTGGTTACATTATCACCTCTAATGCATTGGGTATGGAAGTCGGTTGAAGGAATATTCCATTTAGTGATATGTGTGGAATTTGATTATATGGTTATTCCAATTAAGTATGATTATATCTAAGTTACCTTTATATGTTATATGTAACTTTTTTTGGGTTCTAATGTAATTGTTTTTAAAAAAATGGGTAAGCAATGAGATTATATTCCATGAAGTGTAATTAATTCTTCTTAAAGGTGAAAATAATTAATTAATGATATGGTTTTAATGGTTTACAGGTTTTCTCAAGTCTAATAGTTTTCTATCTTTGTGTATCCATTACAGATATTTTTATGTTTATCCCATGTTTTGAAATATATTTAATCGGACATAAAGAATTATAGTGTTAAGTATGGGATCAAAAAAAATTAATGTGGTTTAAACATGAAATGAAGCAATGTTTTTTTAAAAGTCTTTTGTTTAATGAAAAAATGGATAATGAGTAGAAGTGTCTACATTGTAATATTTAAGTTTTTATGTATGAGTTTTGACATAATTATCTAAAGCTTTAAACCTGAATAGATCCTCTATGTGAATTAAAGTAAAATTATTGACATATCTCAAGATTATGTAATGTTTATAGTTGGAGAATATTAGTTGGTATTAGAGGTAATATTGGATAACATTAGGGGTTATTATATTTCTTATAGAATATCCATAATATATATTTTTTTGTTAAAATTTATATGATATATGATTTTAATACTTCCAAGTTTCTTCATCTTAGATATGTTTCTTCAGAATTATTTTTTATAGAGGAAACTGGGCAACTGATATGGGAAGGCATACAAATGAATAAAGACTTTCAAATCAGTATTTTGAGTTGGCCATAATCGGAACTGAATAGTTGGTTGTAGTGATGGGTCAGTTGACTGAGATGATAAATGGTGGTGGTTTTCATGCATGAGATTAACCAGATATAATATAGAACAATCATTCAGTGGTGTACCATTTCAAGAAGAAACATTCCCTATCATTCAAAGGATCATCTGACCATGTGCAAGCTAAAGGGTGGATTAAAGTAGTAGAACAATTTTTTTTGTAATGGGGTTTTTATGAAATCAAAAGGTTAGTCTTGTTATTTATCATTTTGATGATGAAATATATCAATGGTGGACAATGGTTAAAAATATCAAAGAAAATAATGATATTGATGCCCTGAAATGGGATGAATTTAATAAAATATTCCTTGGGAAATATTTTCATAAGGCTATTTGAATTTTTATGGAAAATCAATTCTTGAAATTAAAAAAAAATTGGAACGCTTTTTTGGGTTTATATGAATAAAATTTAATAAATCATTCCTGGTAGCACCAAAATGTTTTCTAGGATATTTATTATAAGATAAATCATTTTTACTTAGGATTTCAGGAAAAATATCGAAGGTAATTATCATATCATGAGTTCAAATTCTATGGGAAAGGACTATGATGTGCTGAGAAGGTAGAGATGGGGATTTCTGATGACCATGTTATCAATAAGATTAAGAAAAATAAGCAATCCAGTTAGTAGGAAATGTGAAAGAATTCATCAAAGATGTAGGGTGTTAAAAAAATAAATTCCCAACTTATGAGATGTGTGGAAAAAATGATCCTTGATAATGTCTCTCAAATATAAGAAGTGTTTAAGATGTGATAATATTGGTTATGTTGCTTTTAATTTTAATGAATATTATTCGAAAGGAATTGAAAAACCTGCAGTAAGATGTATCAGTTGCAATGAGTTTGGGAATTATGCTAATGTGTGTCCAAAGTTGATTACATAGCGTGGAAACAACAAAGATAAATAGAATGAGGGTGTGGAAAAATATTTTTCGATGAATATAGTTAATGTGCGACCATAAAATGAAGCATTGAAAGGTATGTTATAGGTTTTTCAAAGTATTCTTATACTAAATTTAACTCTAGATAATCAATTTATTTTATTTCTAAGAGTTTTACAAGTAAATTGGAAATATTACAACATGAATGTGATATATAAATTTTGTTAAAAATCTAGGGTGGATGTATTAATGAAACCAAGATTTATTGGAATCTTTTTATTATCATTGGTGGGATGGTCATTCCACTAAATCTGGTTGAACTTCCCATAGTGGAATTTAATATCATTTTGAGTATGGATTGTATTTTAGTTTATCATGCTAATATAAATTTTAAATCACATAATGTTTTATTCAATGCTTTCATACCTTTGGTAACATACCAAGATGCTTAGATATTTATTAAAGATGATAGTGAAAGTTACCTAGATCATGTTGTTGAAAAGAATGTAATAGTTTTAATTAGTGACATTCCAGTAGTGAATAAATTTATAGATGTTATTCCTGAGGAATTTCCTTGTATTTTTCATGATCAAGAGGTTGAGTATACCATTGACTTAGTGATTATTCTAATGATATTTCTAAACCCCATTATCTAAAGGATAATGTATAACTAGTTTAATTTAAAAAAGCTGCTAGAATTGCATGATAAAGGATTCATTTGACACATCACATCAACATGGAGTGATCCTATTTTATTTTTAAAAATGAAAGATGGTTCTATGAGACCAAATTTTGATTATAGAGCCTTGAATAAACTCACTGTTATGAACATGTATCATTTTCCTCATATCGATAATTTTTTGGATCAGCTATATAGATATTAGTATTTTTCAAAGATTGATTAGAGGTCCAGGTACCATTAGATGAAGGTGGATAAGGTTGAAATCCCAAAGACTGTGTTATGAATAAGATATGGGCATTAAGAATTTTTATTTATTCCCTTTGGGTTTTCAAATGACCCTACTATGTTTATAAATCTCATTAATGGAGTCTTTTATCAAATTTTTGATCAGTATGTGGTTGTGTTTATAAATGAAACATTGGAAAATTCTAAAAACAAGAAGGAACAAGAATGTCAGTTATGGTTTGTTTTGAAAACAATAAAAGAAAAGAGACATTATGGAAGGTTTAGTAAGAGTGAACTGTTGTGGAAACAAATTTCTTTCCTTTGTCATATTATTTCTAATGATGGCATAACTATGGACCCTTATAAAAAATGTTATTGAAGAGTGGTGAAGACCAACCAATATAATAGATATTCATAGTTAGCATAGATTAGAGGCTTATTAACAAAGGTTTTTTGAAAACATTTTTGGGATTTCTAGACCCCCAACTATATTAAAATGTAAGGGATTTAAGTTCTTATGAACAAAATAATGCGATGAATGTTTTCCAAAATTGAAAGGAATACTGGTAAATGATCCAGTTTTGGCCCAACCTTCCAGGAATGGAGAAATTCTTATCTTTAGTGATGCTTCATTAAAAGGACTTGTTTGTATCTTAATTCGTAATGATAAAATAATTTCTTATGCTTTAAGTCAATGAGAACCTCAAGAGTTAAACCACCCTACAACTGATTTAGAATTAGCTGCTCTAGGTTTTTACATAAAAAATTTAGAGGAATTAATTTTATGGTGTAATGTGTGAAATATATAATGATCACAAAAGTTTAATTATATATTCACACAGAAGCAATTGAACATGAGAATGTGGATATGGTTGGAATTGATCAATTATTATGATTGCACGATTCATTATCATATAGGAAAATAAAATAAAGTGGCTGATGCTTTAAGTCAAATGAGTTATTATACATTAGCCATGATATGTTTGGAATGATATCCTTCGGTTAATGATTTGATGACTTTTTTCATGGAAGTTTTCGGTGTAGGAATTTCTCTATTTTATTTCAGGTGTCGGTGAAATCATCTCCATCATAAATCATTAAAAAAGCACAAAAAGAATATAGTGAGTTGAAAAAAATGTAGAATTAGTTCAGAAGGATAATTCTCCTTAATTTAACAAACATAAAGACAATTATTTGAGGTTTGGGGAGAGATTATGTTTGTCTTATGATTTACAATTAAATAAAGAGTTGTTATGTGAAACTTGTAGTTCTCCATTTTCAGTTCATCAAGTTATAAATTACATGTACAAAGATATTTGAGAGTATTAATTTTGGGATGGAATGAAAATAGATTTTTATGATTTTGTTTTGAAGTGTTTGACTTTTTTGCTGGTGAAAGAAGAAGAAAAGTTGCCAAATGTGATGCTTCGGCCTTTTCTTGCACCAAATTTTAAATGAGAAAATATATAAATCAATTTCATAGTGGTTTTATGATTGAAATATGAAGGTAACAATGTAATCTGGGTTATGATTGATCGATTGACTAAATCTATTTGTTTTATTCTGATTCAAGACCATATGTCTCTAGATCTTCTTTCTTGGTTGTTTCATAAAGAGATAGTCACATTACATGGGGTTTTTCTCTCCAATTTTTCTTTTTGTGATACCATGTTCAATTTTATCTTTTGTAAAGGCCCTTAAAATTCATTAGGAATTGAATTAAATTTTAGTATATTTTTTCATCCACAATCATATAGTAAGACATAACAAAAAATTATGGCCTTGGAAGATATGCTACATAATTTTTTAATAGATTACCATGAAATTTGGGATAAAAATTTTTCTTTGGTTGAGTTTTATTATTATAAAAATTTTCATTCAAGTATATAAATGGTTCCATTTGAGGCATTATATGGAAATCGGTGTCGAACTCTAGATTTTTACGATGAAGTAGGTGAAAAGAAGTTGATGGGACCAGCATTGGTAGAAGACATGGCATAAAAAGATTAGGTGATTTAGAAGCATATGAGGACAGCTAAATGTAGGAAACAAGGTTATGCAGATAACTAGTGGAAGGATCTTTCTTTCGAGGTAGGTGATCATTTGTCTCTAATAGTTTTACTATGGAAAAGTGTGATGCATTTTGGTAGGAAGGGGACGTTGAGTCCGAGGATCATTAGACTCTATGAAATCTTAGAGAATGTTTTATCAATTTCTTACCGAGTGGCTTTTCCTATGAGTTTCTCCCATGAACACATTGTTTTTCCTTTTTCAATGTTAATAAAGTATATAAAGGATTCATCTCATGTTTTGTGTCTCGAAGTAGTTTAGTTAAAATAGAATCATTTTTGTGAGGAAAAACCAGTCCAGATTCTTGACCATAAACAGTTATTGTTGTGGAATAAGGTTATTTTTTAGGTTAAGGTTTTGTGGAAATACCATATAGTTGAAGAGGAAACATGATAATATAGAAATTCTATTAGGTATTAATACCCCCACTTATTTGATAAGTAAATAAATTATCAGGGAGACAATTTCCAAAAGGGGTAAGGATGTAACATCTCAGGTAACTACAGAGTAAGGCATTTTTGTATCAATTAATGTTTATGAATATGATATTATTTTTATGTTAAAGGGTATGATTATTTCTATAGCATACCCAACATGAAATAATAGGTTTCTCTAAAGTCTTACCTTACACACAATACCGAGTTATACCAATAAACAATACATTATTAATCTAATAATTTTGTATGGTAGTTAATGACAAGACATTGTATTAATGGGAATGAATAGAACTAACTATATTTTGTTTACACTTGTTTGTTAAATGCTTTTTACATTTATCAAATTAATTTTAGAGTCCTAAAATGACAATAGATCCAATTTTAAGCATAAAATACACTAATATTTTTTAAAGGTTGTTTTACTACATTTTGATGGAGAATAATTTTAAAATGTAGTTTTTCTCACTTTTAAATGTTTTATTTGACAAAATAAAATTCTTATTTAGAAGGGGGACATAAAAATTTACATTTTTTTAAAATTTTGTATTTTTCAAAAGAAAATCATATTTTAATGAATAGTGTAAAACTATGCATTTTATTTCAAAATCACCTTTTCAGCTAATTTATTTATATTTTAAGACTATTATTTAAATTGTTTTTTATGTATATTAAGATTATGTTTTTAGCTTTCAATACAATTTTGGTCAGTTTTTGTGTTTTCACATTGAAATTTGATATAAATAAATGCTAATTGTTTTATGTTTTTTACTGTATAAAAACTTGTTTTCTCATTCTGAAAGTGAGATTAATTTTAAAATTATATTTCCACTTCTATGAATTATATTTTTAAAAACTAACATACATCATTGTAACCAATATGAAAAATTTGATCTAATAAGATCAAAATAATTTTTAGGTGAATAGATAATTAAATATTTTATTTACCACAGTTTAGGGGTAAATAAGGTAAATAAGGGTAAAAATAATATTATAATAAAATAAAACAACCCTAAAATATATCTTAATCTTATTGTATGAGTTATGGATGACCAATAAAACCATTGGGATGACAATTTTGTCTTTAGTATTTACATGGGTGTGATAATGACATTTATAACATTTAATTTGATGTAAAGTAAAAAAATATCCTAAACAAGACTCTTATTACTATTTTTTTAATATGGGGTTATAAACATGTTATATTAAACTATAAATTATAACTAGAAATATAAAAATATTACCTATATCATGGTATTTTATTCATATTTTTTATACATTAAATAATTAAATTTAATTATGACATAATGATGATGAAGTGATTGTCTTATTATTGGATGAATCAAATAAATGATGTTATTAATATTAAAATAAAGTATATTTGACCTAATTTATGTCATCAAAAAATATTTTTGGGCAGTATCGCATATTATAAGACTATTCAATGGGTTTTTAAAGTTATCTCACTCTTATATTTTAATAAAATACAATTAAATTATTAGAGTCAAATCAACTTAATTGATATTTTATAAAAGTAATAAATTACTAAATTAGTTTAAAACTCAAAAAAAAATTAAAATTTAAAATTGGCTATTATAAGGTTTAAAATTTCATAATGTATCCATTTTTGGGAAATTTACTCCTTATGAGTACAATTTATAGCATAATAATATTTAAAATGTTGTTACCACAATTAAAATTAATAGAGAATAATTCAGGTTAAATAAAAAAGATAAGGTTTAAAATAAAATCAATACATGTCTCAAATTTATTGGATGAGAGTGTTTTCAAATATACACATATTAGATTCAAAATAAATGAGTTTTGGGCCTTTTGAAAGGAAACCCACTTGTTGAAATGTCCATGCACGATGGTGTGAGGGATTTGTTAAGGCTATATGAAGAAATAAACTAGAACCCTGAGGCATTATGTTTATCATTATTGGTTATCCCAAGGAAATAAGGGGATACTATCTATTTAAAAATTCATAAAAAAGTACAAAATTTAAAGGCAACCTTCTTTCTTGAGAAGGAGAAATTCTTTATGTAGGATAGTGGGAGAAATATTGACTTTGGTGAGGTTAATATTCGAGATACTAAAGAGTAGGAAAAAGAACATATTCCAGTGGTCCCAATGGAAGATGGTGTTCTTAAAACACATGTGTTGTGTAAGAGTACTATATAGGTAAGATAACCACAAAGATATAGAATTATTTTTACTATTAATGGTGACTCATTATTGGTTAAAAATAATGATCCTATCTCAAATAAAGAGGAAGTAGAAAGACCTGGGGATGAAATATGGAAGGAATCCATGAATTATGAGATGGATTCCATACATTGTTACCATATATGGGTTCTGATATATCCTCTATATAATATATATCATGTTGGGTATAAATAAGTTATCATGATAAAACTGGACATTGAAGGTAATGTGAATACCTATAAATCATAGATAATGAGCAGAGGGATTAAAAAAAATCTAGGAATTGACTATGAATACAATGTAACATCCCAGGTAAATGAAGAATAAAACATTTTCATATTTATTAATATTTACGAATTAAATATTAATTTTACTTTAAAGGGGTTTCTATGTTCGATAGCATACCCGATACGCAACAAAGAGTTTCTTTGAAATCTTATGTTGCACTGTAGTAATAAAATAATATTATTCAAAATGGTAGTTAACACGTAGTTGCTGTATTGGCGAGAATGAATAGAAATAACTAAAATATGATTATATATGTTTGTTAAATGTTTTTACATTTATCCAATAAAGTATAAAGGCTTAAAATACGAAAAGAATTCAATTTTAGGAATATATACTCTAATTTTCACTAAAGGTTCACTTATCGCCTTTTGATGGCGAACCGTCATTAAATATAGTTTTGGTCACTGTTATACATTCTATTGGAAAAAATAAAATTCTTCTTTAGAATTGGGACATCAAAATTTAATTTGTGTAAATTTTGTGGTATTTTTCTGATAAAGTTCATTTTTTAATGAATAGTTAAAACTGTTGTATTTTAATTCAAAAACACTTTTTAATATAATTTATTAATATGATTAGATTATCTTTTGAATTGGTTTTAAAGTGAAATTTGAATATATTTTTACCATTTAACCCAATAGTGGTCATTGGAATTAATTTCACTTTGAAATCGGACTTAAACTAGTATCAATCTTTTGATACATTTTGTTTCATAAAAACATGCTATTTGTTTTGATAGTGGGAATTAATTATTAAATTAATTAATGCAACTTATATGTTTTGAATTTTGTAAAATAGACATCATTTTTGAATTTGTAATATCAAATATAGATTGGGGTGAATGTTTGGTATTTTTCTGAAAAACTTGAATTTTAGATGAATAGTGAAACCACTAAGTGGTTAAAGAACATACCGTGATGAGAATGATTAGAGCTACATATACACACACATTCGTCTAATGGATAAAGAACATACTGTTTCTGTGGTTGGTGATTTTCTGCCTCACGAAATGATGATTGTTCAATCTTCTTTTAACACCTTTCATAGTGGCCATTAAGATGTCACTCTATTTATATATGATTTATATTATGTTTATGTTTTCCTTATGCTTATGTATTTTTCATTTATGGCATACCTTTATGGTTTCCATTATGGGTAAACACGATAATTTCATTTTAGGAAGTGCGGACTACCGCCCCGTCAAAGTGATTTGATTCGTTAATGCCATATGTAGGACGTATAAAGGATGGAGTTAATGTTATTATATATGATGTTATACTAGAATTATAATATACCCTTATATAATTATGATTTCACTCCATTAAATATTTAATATAAATGAAATTAGTGTTCATGCATACGTACGGATTACCATCCCCATGAACGGTGCATTTCATTTCTTACCTCTAAATGTTATATACTATTATAAATACATGTATATGCTGGATATATATGATATATATGATATCCAAATCACGAATATCATTCTAGATATAATGAACCTTTGACCACATAAACAACATGTAATTGTAAGAAGTCCATTTTTGACTTAAGTACCAAATATCGACAAACGAAATTTATAAAATTAAATGATTATATAACGTTTATAACATGGAAATAAGTTGTATAAAAGGAATAATAAACATGAAAAAAGTTCTTAAGAAAGTAGAAATTAACATTAGTTTATTATTCCAGATATTAAAGAGAAATCGAGTCACATCAGACACGAGGTAAGGGAACTTCTTAACGCAATTTCCATTCTTTGGGTTAATGTCCTACTTTCAAATTATGTCATGATATTATTATGTCCTATCTTGTATTTGTACTTTCATTATGTGTACTTATGGTGAATACACATAATAGATCTATTTTATTTAAAAAATGATCTTTGTAAGGGACTTCGCCTCAATATCCTTTCATTGAGGCATGTTTTGACTTTCTTTTATACGCTGTTTAAAACACCTTTGACTTTTCATTTCATTCAAAGGGAATCTTTTTCTATGAATCATTTTACCAAATGACAAAAAAAAGATTGTTTATTTTAACATATGCGGTGACAACGACCTTTTCCGCCGCCGCGAGTATTATTTGGTCTTTAGCTTCCTCAACAAGCTGTAATGTTTTTAAAATAAAATAAATACCATATACTCTTTGAGGTATTTCGGTATTGAAAATGGTTTTTATGATGAACTTGTTATGTCAATATATTTAAGTGATATATTGAGATCTAAATGTGGAAATGTTTTCCTTCCATTATATTTTTTTATGTCTTATTATTCTATAGTGGTACTTGGACATTTGACGGGTGGTTATGTGATAAACCATATGACAGGTGGTTCCGGGAATACCAGGATGGGTGGTTACGTTATAACCTCCAATGAATTGGGTATTGAAGTTGGTCGTATGGCTATTACATTAACTGATATGTTTTGAAGTCGACCGGATGGTTATTCCACTTAAGTATATTTATGTCCCAAGTTACCTTTATATGTTTTGTGTTCTTTATATGGGTTTTATGGTAATCTTTTGGTTACAAAAAGGGTAAGTAATGGTCTTTTATTCAGTGAAGAGTTTTTACTACTTCATAAAGGTGAAAGGTATTACATTGATAAAGTATACATGGTTTACTTGTTGTTTTGAAAAACTAACAGTTTTCATTCTTTGTGTATCCCTTACTGAGCTTTTTATGCTCACCCCAAGTTTTTGAAATGTTTTTCACAAGACTTAATGTGGAATAGGGTCAAGGATGAGATCAAGGAAAAGTCATGCTATCTAAAACATGTTACTAGACATATTTCATTTTCAGAGTTTATATTTTATGGAAACTTAGTAGAAGATTCTACTTTTTAATCTTTTGAGATGTAATAGTTATGTCCTAATTCTCTAAAACTCTAAACCTGAAAAGATCCTCAATTTGAATTATTCATTTCATTCAATATTAAGTAAGGTTTAAGGTCGGGGCCTTATAGTTGGTATCATAGGTCGGTTTAGACTACTTTAGGAGTTAGAAATTGTTAAATTATAAATTAATTTATGGTATGATTGAAATGATATAGCATTTAAAGATTACCATATTGCTTCGCCTAAGATATTTCTGTGTTCAAAATGGTTTTCCATAGAGTAAATAGAGCATCTTTTCTAGGAAGGCATAAAAAGTATAATGACCTTTCGAATCAGCAACCAAAGATGATCAGAATCAGAATTAAGCAGTTTGCTGCACTGATGGCTCAGTTGAATTAGGTAATAAATGGTGGTTGTTTTTATTGATGATATTTTGGTAATTTCTAAAAGTGAAGAGGAGCATTAAAGTTATTTATGGGTTATCTTGGAAACCTTAAAAGAAAAGAAACTATATGGAAAATTCAGCAAGTGTGAGTTTTGGTTACAAAAAATTTCTTTCCTTGGTCACATTGTTTCAAAAAATGGCACAACTGTTGATCCTGATAAAACAAAAGTTGTTGAAGAATGGCCAAGACCCACAAATGTAACCGAGATCCGTAGTTTTCTTGGTTTGGTAGGTTACTACTGAAGGTTTGTTGAAAAGTTTTCACGGTTTTCTAGTCCAATGACTAAGCTAACTCAGAAGGGTGTTAAGTTTATCTGTACAAAAGAATGTGAGGATTGTTTTCTGGAGTTGAAAAGAAGATTGGTGAATGCTCCAGTATTGGCACTTCCTTCCAGGAATGGTGAGTTTGTTATCTACAATGATGCTTCGTTGAAGGGACATGGTTGTGTCCTTATGCAGAATGATCAGGTAATTGCTTATGCTTTACGCCAGTTAAAAACTCATGAGGTAAATTACCCTACACATGATTTGGAATTAGCTGTTGTTGTTTTTTCTCTAAAAATTTGGAGGCATCATTTGTATGGAGTAAAGTGTGAAATATATAATGATCACAAAAGTTTAAAGTATATATTCACTCAGAAAGAATTGAACATGAGAGAGAGGAGATTGCTAGAATTAATCAAGGATTACGATTGTACAATTCATTACCATCTGGGAAAATCAAATAAAGTGGCTAATGCTTTTAGTCGAAAAATTAATGCTTCATTAACCATGATACGTTTGAAATGAGATCCTTTGGTTTTTGATTTGATGAACTTTGGCATAGAATTTATTGGTATAGGAAGTTCTTCTAATTTTTTCAGGTATCAGTGAGATCATCTCTATCAGATAGAATTAAGCAAGCACAGAAGAAAGACAATGGGTTGTAGAAAAAGGTAGAGCTAGTTCATAAGGGTAAGTTTCCTGAATTTAATATTGATAATGATTGTGTTTTGAGGTTTGGGAAGATATTATGTGTGCCTGGTGATTCACAGTAGAAGAATGAGTTGTTTTGTGAGGATCATAGTTCCCCGTTTTCAGTTCATCCTGGAAGTACTAAGATGTACAGATATCTGCGGAAGTATTACTAGTGGGATGGAATGAAAAGCGATATTGCTGATTTTACTTTGAAGTGTTTGACTTGTCAGCAAGTTAAAGCAGAGCGGAAGTTACCTAAAGGGATGCTTAATCCTTTACCAGTGCTAGAGTGTAAATGGGAAAATATATCCTTGGACTTTGTTGTGGGATTACCTAATACATGTAGAGGTAATAATGCAATCTGGGTTATTATTGATCGATTGACTAAATCTGCTCATTTCCTTCCTATTCAAGATACTTTGTCTCAAGATCAAATTTCTCAGTTGTATGTTAAATAGATAGTCAAGTTGAATGGAGTTACCCCCTCCATTGTATCTTATCATGATCCCAGGTTTACATCTATCTTTTAGAAAGGCCTTCAAAGGTCGTTGGGTACTGAATTAAATTTTATTACAGCTTTTCATCAGCAATTAGATGGGCAGTCAGAATGAACAATTCAGACCTTGGAGGATATGCTATGTGCTTACTCTATGGATTATCAGGGAATTTGGGACCAAAATCTTTTTTTGGTTGAGTTTTCTTATAATAACAGTATTCATTCTAGTATACAGATGGCTCCATTTGAGGCATTATATGGGAAGCGGTGTCGAACTCCAGCTTTTTGGGATGAAGTGGATGAAAGGAAGCAGATGGGACCAAAATTGGTAATAGAGATGGGAGAAAAAGTTCAATTGATTCAGAAACACATGAAAACAGCTCAGAATAGACAGAAAAGTTATGTGGATAACCGGAGGAAGGATCTATCTTTCGAGGTAGGTGATCATGTTTTTCTCAAAGTTTCACCATGGAAAAGTGTGACACGATTTGGTAATAAAGGAATGTTGAGTCCAAGGTTCATTGGACCATGTGAAATTCTAGAGAAAGTTGGATCAGTTGCTTACCGAGTGGCTTTACCTCCGAGTTTATCTTAGGTACACAATGTTTTTCATGTTTCATTGCTGAGAAAGTATATTCCAGATCCATCTCATGTCTTGAGCCCATAAGTAGTTCAGTTGGAAGAGAATCTCTCTTATGAAGAACAACCAGTCCAGATTCTTGACCGAAGAGAGCATGTGTTGTGAAATAAGGTTAATCATCAGGTAAAGGTTTTGTGGAAAAACCATATGGTTGAAGAGGCAACGTGGAAATCTGAAAATTCTATGAGGGATAAATACCCCCACTTATTTTGATAAGTGAATAAAATTGTGAGGATGCAATTCCCAAAAGGGGAGAAGGATGTAATATCCCATGTAATTGAAGAATAAAACATTTTCATATTAATTAATATTTACGAATTAAATATTAATTTTACTTTAAAGGGGTTTCTATGTTCGATAGCATACCTGATACGCAACAAAGAGTTTCTTTGAAATCTTACGTTGCACACTAGTAATAAAATAATATTATTTTAAATGGTAGTTAACACGTAGCCGTTGTATTGGTGGGAATGAATATAAATAACTAAAATATGATTATATATGTTTGTTAAATATTTTTACATTTATCCAATAAAGGATAAAGGCTTAAAATACGAAAAGAATTTAATTTTAGGCATATATACTCTAATTTTCACTAAAGGTCCACTTATCGTCTTTTGATGGTGAACCATAATTAAATGTAGTTTTGTTCAGTCCTATACATTCTATTGGAACAAATAAAATTCTTCTTTAGAATCAGGACATCAAAATTTACTTAGTGTAAATTTTTGGTATTTTTCTGATAATGTTCATTTTTTCATGAATAGTGAAAACTGTTGTATTTTAATTCAAAACCTCTTTTTAATATAATTTATTAATATGATTATATTATCTTTTGAATTGGTTTTAAAGTGAAATTAGAATATATTTTTACCATTTAATCCAATAGTGGTCGTTGGAATCAATTTCACTTTGAAATCGGACTTAAACTAGTGTCAATCTTTTGATACATTTTTGTTTCATAAAAACATGGTATTTGTTTTGACAGCGGGAATTAATTATTAAATTAATTAATGCAACTTATATGTTTTTAATTTTGTAAAATATATATCATTTTTTAATTCGGAATATCAAATATAGCTTAGGGTGAATTTTTTGGTATTTTTCTGAAAAACTTCAATTTTTGATGAATAGTGAAACCACTAAGTGGTACTTAAAAAACTGATTTTTTTGTTTAAATGAAATTTTACCACCTTTGTGTTTTGAATTTCAAAAATTTGACATACATGGTTGTAATTAAGAAGTAAAATGTGTCTTCTCTTGTGTTCTTACGTTTTATTTTGCTTCTCCAACCCCCTAAACTCTTTTTATTTCTTTCTTTTGTAACATAACTTGTATCTTCAATATACTAGGATGTTTTTATGAAAAGTATTAGAGCTAAACCTACAAACACCTTCGTCTAATGGTTAAAGAACATACTGTTTCTGTGGTTGGCGATTTTCTGCCTCACGAAACGATGATTATTCAATCTTCTTTTAACACCTTTCATGGTGGCCATTAAGATGTCACTCTATTTATATATGATTTATATTATGTTTATGTTTTCTTTATGCTTCTATATTTATCATTTATGGCATACCTTTATGGTTTCCATTATGGGTAAACAGGATAATTTCATTTTAGGAAGTGCGGACTACCGCCCCCTCAAAGTGATTGGATTTGTTAATGCCATATGTGGGACGTATAAACGATGGAGTTAATGTTATTATATATGATTTTATACTGGAATTATAATATACCCTTATATCATTATGATTTCCCTCCATTAAATATGAAATAGAAATGAAATTAGCGTTCATGCGTACGTACGATTTACCTTCTCCATGAATGGTGCATTTCATTTCTTACCTCTAAAGGTTATATACTATTATAAATACATGTATATGATGGATATATATTATATATATGATATCCAAATCATAAATATCATTCTGGATATAATAAACTTTTGACCAGATAAACAACATGTAATTGTAAGAGGTCCATTTTTGACTTAAGTTCCAAATATCGACAAAACGAACTTTATTAAATTAAATGAATACATAACGTTTATAACATGGAAATAAGTTGTATAAAAGGAATAATAAACTTTAAAATGGTTCTTAAGAAAGTCGAAATTAACTTTAGTTTATTATTTAGGAGATTAAAGAGCAATCGAGTCACGTCAGACACGAGGTAATGGAACTTCTTAACTCAATTTCCGTTCTTTGGGTTAATCTCCAACTTTCCAATTATTTCACGATATTATTATGTCCTATCTTGTATTTTTACTTTCTTTATGTGTTCTTATGGTGAATACACATAATAGATCTATTTTATTTAAAAAATTATCTTTGTAAAGGACTTCGTCTCAATCTTCTTTCATTGAGGCATGTTTTGAATTTCTTTTATACGCTGTATAAAACACCTTTGAATTTTCATTTCATTCAAAGGGAATATTTTTCTACGAAGAATTTTACTAATTGACAAAACGGAATGTTTATTTTAACGTACGTGGTTACAAAGACCTTTTCCACCGCCGAGAGTATTATTTGGTCTTTTGCTTCCTCAACAAGCCGTAATGTTTTTAAAATGAAATAAATACCATATACTCTATTATGTATTTTGGTATTGAAAATGGTTTTTATGATGAAATTTTTATTTCAATATATTTAAGTGATATATTGTGATCGAAATGTGGAAATGTTTTCTTTCCATTATATTTGTTTTATGTCTTATGATTTTATAATGGTACTTGGAAATTTGACGGGTGGTTACGTGATAAACCATATGACGGGTGGTGCCGTGAATACTAGGACGAGTGGTTACGTTATAACCTCCAATGCATTGGTTATGGAAGTCGACCGGATGGTTATTCCACTTATGTATGTTTATGTCCCAAGTTACCTTTATTTTTTATCTGTTCTTTATATGGGTTTTATGGTAATCTTTTGGTTACAAAAAGGGTAAGTAATGATCTTTTATTCAGTGAAGAGTTTTTACTACTTCATAAAGGTGAAAGGTATTACTTTGACAAAGTATACATGGATTAATTATTGTTTTGAAAAACTAACAATTTTCATTCTTTGTGTATCCCTTACTGAGCTTTTTATGCTCACCCCATGTTTTTGAAATGTTTTTCACAGGACTTAATGTGGAATAGGGTCAAGGATTGGATCAAGGAAAAGTCATTCTATCTAAAACATGGAACTAGACATGTTTCTTTTTAAGATTTTTTATTTTATGGAAACTTAGTAGAAGTGTCTACTTTTTAATCTTTTGAGATGTAATAGTTATGTCCTAATTCTCTAAAACTTTAAACCCGAAAAGATCCTCAATGTGAATTATTCATTTAATTCAATATTAAGTAAGGTTTATGGTCGCGGCCTTGTATACAAATTATATCTAGTTACCTTGTTTAAATCCATATTAATATCACTTTCCTTTGTATATTACCATGACTATGAGATTCGGAAAAAAGGATGTTAAAACTACTTTCCATAATGTGATCCTTCAAGAGGATGTGTATATTACAAAACCAGAAGGGTTAAAAACTCCATGGAAGGAAAACAGTAATTATAGTGGCTGAAATATATTTATGTATTAAAGCAAGAATCTAGGTTATGGAATATTCGATTTGATGAAGCAATAAAATAATTTAGTTTCATTAAAAATTAATTTGAGTCTTGTGCTAATAAAAGGTTTAGTGGTAGTATATGTTTTATCATTTCATTGTGAATTGATGAAATATTGCTAATAATAAATGATATAATAACCCTATAATAGGTTAAGAAAAATTTGAGTAAGTTATTATCCATAGAAAACTTGGGTGCACCAACATACATTCTATGGATCGATTTCATGAGTGATTGAACCATGGGGAATATTAGACTAATCCAAGTCACATACATTGACCAAATAATAAATATATTTACTATGGAAGAACCTAAGAATTGATTGGATCCTTTTTCAATATTATATTTCTCTCCAAAATTTTTTCCCCATACATAAATGAAAAGAAAAACAAAGAGTCAGATCTCAAAATCTTCTTCATTAGGATTCATCAGGTATTCTGTGTTATGTATGAGTCTTTGGGTCCCTTATGATTTTTCTAAGGAAGAAATATACAATAAGTACCCATTCAAAAATGTTACATAATATTCAGTTTTAATTAAAGAATTAATTCTCTCACATTTCAATATGTTTTTTGGATGAGAGTTTTATAGAATTTGTTCATAACTCAAAAACAAAAATAATAATAAATTAATATGTGGAAAATTTTGATTAATATATATTTTAATAATAATATACCACTTTTAAAATAATTCATGATTACTTTTCATAATAAATATTCACGACTTACAAATAAACTTCTTCTTTTCCTTTACAAAATCCTATTTTTGTTTTAAAAAAATGTGCGATAAGGATTATAATCTCAGTAAGGGACAAAAAATTATGAAAAATAATTAGTACATTGAAAAAATTGAAATCATGTAAAATGTATTACCTTTATTGTAACAACCCAAAGTCTAATAGATGAAAAATCCATTTTTATTATTATTTCATATAATCACATGAAATCACAACACAACGAATTCTAAGTACTATGGGACCTTTAAACATAATATTACTACTTCTGTGATTTTAATTTAGAAAATATGACAAACACAATTGCGATCAACATGATGTTTGGAGTTCAATAATACAAACATATTTTTTAGTGAATCTTAACCGACCTTTATGAATAGTAATTATACCCTTATGAATATTAATATGACCCTAATGAATAGTAAATCGGCTAATTAAATATTAACATAACCCATCAAAGTATAAATAAAATTTATCCATCTTATAAGTGATAATATGATAGTGTTGGTATTTTTATTAGTATTAAATATTTAATTAATAATTTATAAATAATTTAATAATTAAAAAATAAATTTTATTTTCAAAAAATTTGTTCATAAATTATTATTTTTTGATGTTTTTATATTATAGGATAATTTAATGAGACCTTAGTTACTTTTTTAAAGTATTCTAAAATCAGTTATAATTTTAAAATATGTATTTTTCAAGTCATCAATTATTTTAATTAAAAATTAAATTTTCAATATTTAGAAACTTATTTTCATAAAATGAAGTATATTTTTTATCTTCTACACAAAAAAAACTGGTTAGGGTGATTTTTTGGTATTTTTATGAAATACATAAATCTTCGATCAACAGTAAAATATGATAACTTACGATAAATGCTAAAACCTGAATTTCTACATCAACCTTGAGTCATAGATGATGTAAATGGCCATTGGTTCTAACTCACAATCACTATTATCTATTTTTGGACATATGAATAAATACTATTCTTAGTCTTGAGAAAAAATATTAAACTAATGATTAAAATTATGGGAAACTCCTCCTCAACTTCACTATAAAAATCACCCACACTCCACTCTTCACATTACTCCTCTCAAGAATTGTTCCTTGACTAAATTATTCTAAAATATCTCTCCAATATCCCCTCCCACATCTAAAAGCACTTGGTCTCTTCTAAAGACCAAATTCTCACCCCTAAAGAGGCTCTCAATGAAGATTAATTTATGAGGTAAATTCATCTTTTCAATTCTTTTACTATCCTTTCAAGTTCCATTGTTTTATTTTATTTCCCCACCTCACCTCGTTCAAATGTTCTGAAAACTCCAGAAACATATATTTAGTGTAATGTTTTTATGATAATTCAATAAGTTATCAATGTCTCTCCTTTACCCTTACTTTAGACTTGTAATAAAAACACCATCTGATATGTTTTAATTTACCACATCCAAGGACGATGGGTTTTCAATTTCCTTAAAAGTCTTAAATTATGGTCATGAAATCATTATTGTGGTTAAAAAAAGACAATAATATAAGTATTATGTCTTATTTATGATTCTGGAATCCTTTAGTACATGTTTTTTAGATTTATAAATCAAAATGTGCTTGTTGTGATAAAAAATGACCAATTAACCCAAAAGGTTTTCACAAATGTTTTATATAGTGATTCATCTTCACTCCAAGTAAAAAAATGAAATTTATGACCATGTAACCTTTTTATGTTCAATAATAATATATAACCCCAATTCTAGAAAACAATTCTCATTTTATATGATTATCTTTTCATGTATATATTTAAACCGATCATGAAACAAACAAACCCGAATAGAATCCTATATTCTATTTATTTACATATTATAATAATTTTTATATGTAAAAAATATTGTATAAATATAAATTAATCATTATGTTTTGGGGATATACATGATTTTAAGTTATTCCCTCCTCAATATGCCCCGATAAGTGAACCAGTTTTAAGAGAATTTCCTGATTTTTTATCGAAATTCAAGTGCACTCTACCATCTATTTTAAGACACCAATGTATTTGTAAAATCAGTATTTATGTTATGAAAACCTTTTCTTCACTTTTTGTTTAATATAAAATATTATTCCATTTTCTATTTTAAACTCCATTTAGTATTTTCCTTAAAATTTCACTAAAAATTTATAATGCTAAAATTTATTAAATAGCCTTTTTACATGTTATCACTTCTTATTAGCATCACACACCATGATATATTCCTATTTACCTTTTTTAATGTCCATTTATGTTTTAATACCTTTCTTTCATGGACAGTATCATGATACACCCATTAAATTATCCTTTATGAAAGGATGATGATACCTTTTTCCTTCCATGGGTTCCCTTCTGTTTTATATATGATTGATTTTGTATGATTCAGTATGTGGAAAGCATATTAATGAACGTGTTAAGATGGTTGTGCCCAGATTTCACTCTAATTCATTGGGATAATTTGAGTCGCATTAGCTGTTATGTGAAACAGCCTTGGCAATTAGCCTTGACTTGTGCAACCATGTGCAATGGTCTTGGCAGTTAGCCCTAACTTGTGCTACGATGTGCGGTGGTATTGATGGTTAACACTGACTTGTGATACTATAAGATATATAAGACTTGAATCATGCTAAATTCATGTTTTAAGTTTCTAACTCCCTGATATGATTCCATTTTTATATGATCCCAAGTTACATATTTTATGGTTCCATATGTTTAATTACGTTATATGCCATTTTATATCATTATGTCATGCTTCCTAACAAATGTGATAAAGATTTATTCTTATTCTTAATCCATTCCTAGGATTTCATCTCATCCATTTGTTCACATTATCCCCAAGTTATCCTGTGCACATGTATGAGCACAATTGATGTTACGATCTCATTATTGATATTAAATATTTTTTTTACGATGTTTGATTATTTAGTGTGTCTTAAAAGACACTAGAATTTATGATCCCTATCTTGTAATTTAATGTTTACATAGGCTTAAAATCATGTAATGATATATGTAAAAGACTAGGGTCACTATATTTGGTATTATAGGATGGTATTGTTATTTTGGAGATTAGGAATAGAGAAATTTAGTAAGGAGATTAAGGATGAGAATATATACAGGAAAACATCCTTAAATTTTGGTAAGTATAGAGTATGTGGTTAATCAATAAAATACATCCCTATTTGGATAAAAATATGTAGAGGAAGATCTAGCACATATATTTCTAGGGGTAAAACCTGAAAACACCACTCTGAGGTAGACTCTAATAGGAAATTTTGCACATTAATGGGCCTTGATGCACTCTTTTTTGACACTCCTGGGGGACATGATTTGGTAAATTCATAATATTTGTAGAAACCATTATAAAGGGATCAAAAAAGGGCCCAAAAGAAAATAAGTTAAAGGATAAACTAGAATTAAACCTAGGGAATCACAAGTTAGGATATACTTCTCATTTACTTGTTTATCGTTTTATGTTTATAATTTACTTTATATGCATAATAGTTATGTATTCATGCCCTATAATTGTATGTTTTTTTCTTAGTTAGTGCTGGAAAATAGAATAACATGTTCCCATAATCAATGTGATAGGGAATGTGAAGTTAGATTTAAGGAGTTGAGAAAGAGGCTTATCACTGCACCAATACTCACACTCCCAACAAGTGGAGAACTCTTTGTGGTGTATAGTGATTCTTCAAAGAAGGGATTAGGATGTGTGTTGATGAACAATGATAAAGAGATATCCTATGAATCAAGGGAGCTGAAAATCCTTGAGAAAAAGAACCCTACGCATGATATGGAGTTGGCTGTTGTGATCATTGAATTGAAAATCTGACAGCAATATCTCTATTTGGAGAAGAGTAAGATATATACTGATCATAAGAGTCTCAAATATATATTCACACAAAAATAACCTAATATACACCATTGAAGATGGTTAGATATCATCAAGGATTATGACTGCTCAATCCACTACCATGCCGGTAAGGAAAATAAGGTGGATGATACTCTATGGGGATGTTGCAACCACTACCCATACCAATATGGAAGTGGGGGAACATAACTATGGAATTTTTTAGTAGGATTCTAGGGACAGATAGATGAAAAAAAGGTATAAGGGTCACTATGAAACATCATACAAAAATATAACTCACATTATCAAAATTTGAGAGGTCTTCTCATTAGTTCAAATTCAATGGATATATATCAAAGAGGTGGAAAGGATAAATGGAGTACCACTCTCTAGTGTATCTGATAGAGTTTTGATATTCACATCGAGTTTTGGAAAAGTCTTCAACGTGATCTTAGAAATGAACTGAACATCAGTATAACCTATTATCCTCAAACTAATGGGAAATCTGAGTGATTTAATCAGACACTAGAAGACATGTTGACAGCGTGTTCAATGGTCTTTAAAGAAGGATGGGTCCAACATTTTCTACTAGTCGAATTTTGTTTTGATAATAGTTTCAACACCAGCATCTGAATAGAACCATAGGAAGCCCTTTATGGGAAAACATGTAGAACACTAGAAAATTGGGATGAGGTTAGTGAGCATAAGATTCTAGGACCATAAATGGTCTATAAAATGGTGAAGAAGGTGAATAATATTCATCATCACATCAAGGAATCCCAAAGTTGATTGAAGAGTTATGCCGACAATCATCGAAGAGACCTTTACTTCAATGTTGTAGACATGGAATTCCTCCTCATATCTCCATCAAATAATGTCATGATATTTGGGAATAAAAAATGGTATGTCCTAGGTACATCATCACCTTCAATATTCTTTATACTGTTGGAGCTATGGCATATCGACTAGAACATCCCACTGCCATGTACAAAGTACATGATGTATTCCATGTATCTCTCTTTAGAAATTAAACACCTAATCCTTCACATGTATGGTCTTCAGAGGTGGTATAGTTGGAAGAATAAATTTCTTATGAGGAGAAATCGAGGAAGATCTTGGATCGTAGAGATAAAGTTCTACGTAACTAGACTAATCACTTGGTCAAAGTACTATGGTTGAACTAGAAGTTGAAGAGGAAACATGAGAACTAAAGGAGGTAAGGATGGAAAAGTACTGACACCTACTTATGGAATAAAATGTAAAATGAAATATCGCGGTTGGAATTTTGTAAGTGGAGAAGAATGTAAGGAACAAAAATTTAATTAATGGAAATTACCTTCTTATAATTATGTCATATAATCACATGAAATCACTAAAAATGAACTACTAAGTACTATGTGACCTACAAACATAATATTTTCAATTTTTTGATTTTAATTTTTAAAATTTGACATACAAGGTTGGGGTCAATAAGATTTTTGGAGTCCGATAGGACAAAATTAGTTTTTGGTGAATTGTTACTAACCCTTATAAATAATAATTCCACCCTTATGAATATTAATATGACTCGTATTAATAGTAAATTATCCAAGTAAATAGTAACATTACTAATGAAAGTATAAATAAAATTTATCCATCTTATAAGTGGAAATATGTTTGTGTTAGTATTATTATAAGTCATAAATATATAATTAAAAATTTATAAATAATTTAATAATTAAAAAAAAATTTATTTTCATTAAATGTATTCATAAATTATTTCTTTGATGTTTTACAATTATAGGATAATTTTATGAAACCTTAGTTAATTTCTCAAAGTATTATAACATCAGTTATAATTTTAAAATATGTATTTATCAAGTCAATGAGGACTTTATTTAAAAATTTATGTTTCTATATTCATAAAATTATGTTCATAAAATGGATTTCATTTTTGGATTATATACATCGAAAAAATTGTTAGGGTGAATATTCGGTATTTCTCAGAAATACTTGAATTTTTATGAATAGTAAAATATGATAACTTATGATAGGTGCTAAAACCAGAATTTATAAATCATTCTTGGGTCATGGATGATGTTTATGATCATTGTTTCGAAATCACATGCTCTGTTTACTATTTTTGGTCATAATAACTAATACTGTTCATAGTCTTATGAAAAAAATATTAAACTAATGATTAAAATAATTTGAATCCTCTCCTCTCCTCCACTATAAAAACCACCGACACTCCCCTCTTCCCTTCACTCCTCTAAATCAATGTGACCTTCCCAAATTCCACTAAAATCACTCCCCAAGCCCCTCCACTATTTCTAGAATCCTTTTGTCAGTTCAAATGAATGAATCCTCTCTCTTTAAGAGGATCTCAAAGAAGATTATATTTAAGGGATATATAGAATTCCCCTACCATGGGACCAATCCCAATTCTATAATTCCTTTATCTTCTACATATGGTGATTAATTCCAAGGTGACCTATAATAAAACATTCAGGTATATTACAATAAACTAATGAGTGATGATGTTAAATATCTAATATGTACACTGTTCCCATAAATGAATTGTTTGATTCATCCACATTCAAAACAATAGTAATCACTAATGTTATTGGGAATAGTTTTAGGGAAGGAAATTAAATCTCTATGTAAGTCTTAAATGACATAAGAAACTTCTATATAGGGTGATTAAACAACCGATCCTCCCTATTTTTATGCTAATGTGGCTAAACATAGTATTAATAATTTTGTAAATATACCAGTACCTTTAGAATATCATTGAATCTACCTTTCTGATAATCATTATTTTTGATGATTATATATATAATGAACCATGTGTATTTTATGGTAAATGACACCTTTTGAGAATATTGGCATTGACATAGTGATCTAATAGAATTTATAATAATCATCAATATTATTATAAAAAAACATTATATTTCTTACCTAGATTAAAGACAAACCATTGATCATTTGAGGTATCAACAATATAGAGACATTTATTTTCATGGTATTACATGATAAAATGTTCATATGAATATACCAATCTATATAGATCTATAAGTGAAAAACAAATTCATCATGTTTAACACCAATTTTAACACTAAACCATTTATACTTGTACATAGGCATGCAATAAATTATGTGACCAGTCTCCCATATATTTTCATTAACAAAATAATATTCACTTGATGAAGTAATTAGTGCTTAATTATTTTATCTTTAAAAAATCATTATATTAGTTAATAACATTACTTATCAACAAAAAAAAAACTTTCATTTTCATGAAATTTTATTTAAAATTTTTATTCATTATTATTATACTCGGACCATTTTTTGGCATTTTAAAAATGGAAATAAAATGACAATATAAGTGATTCTTATATTGTTATGTCCCATGTTGTGATCTCTACAAATCGTATGAATAATGTTTTTCCTTATACTAAATAAACACCTACATATATTTTTTCAACAAATATTGTTTTTTAAATGAATTATTATGTGATGTGAAATATGACCAATCCTCTTCCATACTATTAAATATGTCTAAATGTGGACTTTTTATTTTTTGACATATTTGTGATTTTTTATATTACTTATCCCCTTCATCCCAAAACCAACATTATTATGATGAGAAATTATAAAACTAATACTATCAACATTAGACATGTACTACATAAATATTTAGAAACCTCCTCTAAAGTATACTTTAAAATAATAGATAAATGTAGTCATTTAAGATTCATAACATACACCTTCAATAACATCATATATAGTTTAAATAGTTATATATAACATAATTGAATAAGTATTCCTAAGATTATTTATCAACTGAAATGAACCCTAAAATAAATTATCATATTAATATGTTTTTTGGAATATAAATTTAATGGTTACAATATATATCTTAAAAAAATTATATATATTTCTAAATTAATTCACATCCAACAATTTTATACAAATTTCATAGTCATAATAAATTGTGATCATTGTTAATTTGTTTATTAATATATATGGTCAATAATTGTTGGGTTATAACGAAGAACCCAATGATTTTTTTTATTGTTTGGGGTTCCCCTGGTTTCTTCCATAGTATAACTTTTGGAAATCTTAACCTACAAAAGAGATCATAATTTAATAACATGGGATAAATAATAGTAGTGAAATGTAATCCCAATAATCATAACTTAAAACATGAAACTTTGTGGCATACATACATATTCATTGAGAATCATTTCTTATTAGTCAAGACACATTTCCAAGACTATCTTAGTGGACAAAGTCCATTTCTGAACCGAGTTCACTCCTCATTTTAGTTCTGTTTCACTGAATCGATATAACCTATCGTTCCAGCCATGTCTATCTCATGAGATATAAAATCATTACCCAATGCATTGGAGGGAGATATAGGTCCCACCCATCTCATAATGATACCATTATTATGTGTGCCACAAAATCATTAACCATACATCATAGCATAACCCATGTAACAAAAATGGGAATCTTAAACATTGTGACATCATAAAACAACTCTTATAAGATAAAGGAATTCATAAAAATAATTCCATCACAACATAATCAAATCAATGTAATAATAGGGGTAGAAACAGAACCCTTTATTATCTTAGATGGAAAATAATTTTGATAAAACACTTGAACTCAATTCTTGAGGAAAATTTCCTTTCTACTTCAAAAACACTTTTCATTTATTAAGATGACATAAAATTATAAACTAAAGAATTTGATTAAAAATAAACTTGAAAACCTATAAGGTAAGCTTCTTGGAAATAATGTTTAAAAAAATCCATTCATTCCATATAAGTTAAAAGAAAACATTCTTCTCGTACTTTTGTCCGAAATGTTAAAAAGTACCTCGTACGAAAAACGACAAAAGATTCCTTTCATATCTTTTACTAAAAACTCACAGAAGGGTAAAATTGGATATAAAATATTGTATAATGATGTAAATATTACATATTTAGGAAACATGTATGTGGATGATAAAATGCACCCTAGTAAATTCCAAAGTATAAACAATCTCGGATAAAAATGAGATTGTGATATTTCCCTTACCTTAGGTCCGATTTGCTTCGTAAGTGTCCGAACCTCCTGTACAATGATTTAAATAATGTTATTGACTTATTCCGGAATCATACGTATTTTTATGATATCATATATGGTCATATTTTTAGCTTCTTATTAGTAATATTTCATTACTACTTGTTATTCGGGTGTTTATTACTTTTTGTTATTATGCGTGTTTTGTCGAATAAATTCTTATTATTCTCTTTAGGTTATAGATAACTCATTTACAGAATGTTATTAGTGTAATATATATCATATTCATTCATTAAATTCATTTATATTATCATTATGCAAATTAAGATCATGTAGAACGAGTCGCATCACATCGTGGAGACGGTATTCTGTACGTACGCACAAGCGATGATATCGTTCCCATGATCGTGAAATTATAATGGAGTGTATGTATACTGTTTTAGAATAAATATAACTTTAAAATAATCATATATAGTTATTATTTACACCATTATACCCATCCAAGTATGGTGGTGGTGGAAAAAAGATTACACCACGGCGTGGAGACGGTATTCCGTACGTACGCACGCGCGGTGTTTTCGTTTTCCGTAGGATGGATAGATGGTGAAATAGGGTTTTTTCATAATTGTAATAAAATATAAGTATATTAGTGATACTGATGTTATTACTTCATAATGAAACAACTAAAGAAGATGAATTGGAAGAAGAAATAAATATGAAAAAATCGGTAACGAGCATTACCTCTTCTTTGAGGCGCTTCTTTGAGACCTCCTTTTAGGGCACTAAAATTGGTCTTTGAAGAAGACAAGGACCTCTAGGATGTTTCTAGGGAAGTGGAGAGGAGATATTGGCAGGGGTTGGCTGAGCTTGAAGGCTAAAAGTGGTGTGAGGAAGAGAGGGAGGAGGTGCCCTTTTATAAGGGAGGATAGGGGCACCTTTGGAAATATAAGAAATATTAGTTTATATTAAATCCCAACCCCACATAAAAACATCCAAAATGACTCATATCCGAAGATTAGATGAGATAGAGTTGTCATTGCATAAACCAATAAAATTTAGACATGTTATTAATTTATTTTCAACATTATCAACTTGATTTATCCTTATTTATCAATTTAAAATTATTTCTGGTAATAATATTCAAAATTTTAAATTATTATAAATAATTACATATGTGTTGTGAATTTTCCATAATTTGACACTTTATGTCATTGTCGACCATATATATTTTAATTTATAAATTATAAATAATTTTGTTATTTTAAAAAACATTTATAATATGTTATTTTTATAAAATAACAATAGTGTCAATTTTGACACTATTCATTTATTTGAATTTAAATAAAATATATACAGAAGATATGTTCAAACTAAAAGCTTTAATAGATCCATAAAATTTAATATGTATCTACAAAATTAGTGGAGCACATTAAATAGTTCATATAAAATTTATTTTATTATTTTTAAAACCATTTATTTGATATTTTAATTAATAAAATAATTTCAACATCACTATTCTGTCATAATAAATGATAATTATTTTATCCCTAAAAATTCTAAATAAATTTGTATGATGTATATAATTGTATTAGATTTCTGAAGACTATTAATTTTTGAATTTCATGAAGTTTATCACTAAATTAAAATTATTATACTTATAGGATTTAAGAAAGTGACATGTTGTCACATTCTTTGGTTTTAATAATAATTAAATTATTTTCATGGACAAAATTCCATTAAATGAATCTAACCCGACCCTTAGGTGATATGGGTCGACTTGTATTTATCCAATAGGATTTTGGCAGGTGTTAGGGTAATTTTATAATCTTATATTTACCCTTAATTACCCGATTTACCTTTAACTATGGTAAATAAAATTTACCATAGTTACTATTCATAATGCCCGAAAATAAAACGTAGCCTATTAACATAATTTGGACCCACTGATTTTGAATATGGAATCCATTTTTCAAAATTAAAAACATATAAGTTGCAGTAATTAATTTAAAATAAATCTCATTGTTAAGAAAACGGGTTTTAGAAGTTAAAACATTGCCAAAGATTGAAATGTTTTTACCTATGAATTCAATGTAAAATTAATGCTAATGACATACATTATATTAAATGGTAAAAATATATTATATATATACTTTAAAACCATTCAATATTATAATTTATACATATAAATTATCTCAATGAAAAAAGTTGTTTTTAATTAAAAATTAGCGTATTTTTACTATTCATCAAAATATGAAAGTTATCAGAAAAATATCAAAAATTTATCCAAAGTAAATTTTTATACCCTGATTCAAAAGATGAATTTTATTTCTTCAAATTGAACTTATAAACATGTCAAAAACTATCTTTAATGTGGGTGTGCCATCAAAAGGCGGCAAAACTGTATTTTTTGAAAAATACTTCTTTTATCCAAAAAAATGATTTTGCTTTTATATCTCGTTCTAGAAAATGTATACGTTGAATTAAAATGTTATAAAATAAAAAATTCGGTTAATACTATTCATAACGACTAGTTTTAATAATATTTTAATAGCATATCGTTGTTTAGTGAAACTCGGTATTACGTACGACGCAAGCTATCGAGGAAGACCGCGGTTGCGGGTAAAGCCAGCGAAGCTAGTGTTGTGTGTAGTGAAAGATTCATTTGATGATTTATATAACATAAAAAAAATATTTCTCATAAAATTCTTTGGTGTTACATTATACCCCCCTAAAAATGAATTTCGCCCTCAAAATTCATCACTTTGTAACAAATAGATGAGGATACCTCTCCCTCATCATATCCTCAAGCTCCCATGTAGCTTCTTCTAATTGGTGGTTCCTCCATAAAGCTTTCACCAAGCGAGTGGTCTTGTTCCGTAGGACTTTTTCACTACGATCTAGAATCTCTATCAGTTGTTCTTTATAAGAAATATCTTCCTCCAGCAGTACAACTTCTGAGCTAAGTACATGTGAAGGATCAGGTATGTACTTTCTCAGGAGAGATACATGGAACACATCGTGAACTTGAGAGAGATTCGGTGGAAGTGCCAATCGGAAAGCTACCTTTCCAACATGATCCAGTATTTCGAAAGGACCGATATATCTAGGTCTCAACTTCCCCTTCTTTCCAAATCTCATGACCCTCTTCCAGGGAGATATTCGTAAGAACACTTTATCACCCACTTCAAACTCTAGGTCTTTTCTTCGGTTGCCGACATAAATTTTCTGTGGACTCTGAGCTGCTCTTATGTGTTGTTGAATAGATTGGACCTTTTCTGCCATCTCATCAACAAGATCAAGTACTAATAGCTTTCGTTCCCCAACTTCATCCCAACAAGTTGGAGTCCTGCATTTATTTCCATAGAGAACTTCATAAGGATCCATCTGAATACTGAAGTGAAAGATATTATTATACGAAAATTCCACCAAAGGTAGGTGTTGATCCCAACTACCTTTGAAATCCATAGAGCCAGCTCTCAACATATCTTCTAGAGTTTGAATTGTTCTCTCAGACTGACCGTCTGTCTGAGGATGATAAGAAGTACTGAAACTCAACTCTGTATCCAGAGTATGCGGAAGACTTCGCCAGAACATCGAGGTAAATCTCGGATCCCAATCAGATATAATAGAAAGTGGTACTCCATGCAATCTAACCACTTCCTTTACATATATCCCAACAAGCTGATCTAGAGAGAAATCCTCTCTAATAGAAATGTTGTGTGTAGACTTTGTAAGACAATCAACTATGACCCAGATAGCATTATTGCTTTTGGATATTTTAGGATGTCCTATGACAAAGTCCATAGTGATGTTTTCCCATTTCCATTCGGGTATGGGTAATGGTTGTAACATCCCCTTAGACTTCTGTCTCTCAGCTTTACCTTGCTGACAAACCAAGCATCGAGAGACATATTCAGCAACATATCTTTCCATACCATCCCACTAGAAGTACTCTTTTAGGTCCCTATACATCTTCGTGCTTCCAAGATGAATAGAGAATGAAGAACTATGAGCCTCATCCAGCAGCTCCTTCTTTAATTCTAGGATGGGAGGAAAACAAACCCAATTACTGAACTTTATTATCCCATCACAATCAAGGTTAAATTCAGGAATATTTCTCACCTTCTTTTGTAACTCTACATCTTCTTTCTGTGACTCTTTAATCTTAACATGTATATATGGTTGAACATTCATTTGAGAAAGATATGATTTTCCCCCTTCCATTATAATTCCAAGATCCATCCTCTGTAAATACATAAATATTGGATCTTTTGTGATCCTCGTCATGGATAAACTAGCATGGTCTTGTCGACTTAATGCATCTGCCACCTTGTTTGCTTTCCAAGGGTGGTAATGAATTGAGTAGTCGTAATCCTTAATCAGCTATAACCATCTTATTTGGCGCATATTCAGCTCCTTTTGTGTGAAAATATACTTTAAAATTTTATGATCAGTATAAATGTGACACCTTTCTCCATAAAGATAATGCCTCCAAATCTTTAATGCAAAGATTACCGTAGCTAACTCCAAATCATGTGTGGGATAATTTTTCTCATGGATTTTCCACTGTCGTGAGGCATAAGCTATCACCATATCATTTTGCATAACAACACACCCCAACCCCTTCTGGTATGCATCACTATAGATCACAAACCTTTCTCCACTACAAGGAAGTTTTAGCACAAGTGCATTGGATAACCTTCTTTTCAACTCCTTGAAATTCTCTTCACATTCCTCCGTCCAAACAAACTTAACTTCTTTCCAAGTCAACCTGGTGAGTGGATTAGATAATCATGAAAAATCTTTCAGAAAACGTTGATAATATCTAGCCAAACCAAGAAAACATCGGATCTCAGTTATTGTTGTTGGTCTCGACCATCTTTAGATAACCTCGATTTTTGCGGGATCCACAGATATCCCCTCTTTTGATATTATGTGCCCCAAAAATGCAACTTTTTGAAGCCAAAATTCACACTTGGTAAATTTGGCATAAATCTTCTCCTTTCTTAGGGTCTTCAATATAATTCTCAAGTGATGTTCATGTTCTTCCATGCTCTTTGAATAGAAAAAAATATCATCTATAAAGACTACCACAAATTGATCTAGGTAGTCTCTAAAGACTCTATTCATTAGATCCATGAAGATAGCAGGGGCATTAGTAAGACCAAATGGCATCACTATAAATTCATAGTGTCCATACCTTGTACGGAAAGCCGTTTTTGGTATATCCTCCCTTTTGACCCTTAATTGATGATACCCTGAATGAAGATCAATCTTGGAAAAGTATTGAGCTCCGCGTAGTTGGTCAAATAAGTCATCAATGCATGGGAGAGGATATTTTTTCTTGATAGTGAGCTTGTTAAGTTCTCGATAATTAATGAAGAGCCTCATTGATCCATCTTTCTTCTTAACAAATAGAACAGGTGCTCCCCAAGGTTACACACTAGGGCGTATGAATCCCTTATCAAGATTCTCTTGGAGTTGCTTCTTTAATTCCTGTAACTCAATTGGGGCCATTCTATAAGGTTTCTTTGAAATAGGCATAACACCCGGTACGAGTTCTATTGAAAACTAAACTTCACGATTTGGTGGAAGACCCGACAATTCCTCCAGAAATACATCATCAAAATCCTATACAATAGGCATATTCTTAATCTTGAGTTTCTCACAAACCATTTGAGATAAATAACCCTCATTTAGTGGAATCAAGACCCATAAGATGGAAGAAATTTTCACTGGATGTTTATGTTCATCCTTGCATCGATAGACGATCATAGATTGATCTGTAATATGAAATGTGACTTCCCTTCTTTGGAAATTGATATGAGCTCTATATAAAGAAATCCAATCCATGCCAAGAATCACATCAAATTACACTATTGGAAGGATCACAAGATTTGCAGGAAGCACTTTCCCACATACTTCAATCGGGGAAGAATTATAAACTTTTTATGCAATTGTTGTGCCATTAGGAGTTGTCACAGCCAACTCAACATCTAATTATTGAGGTATTACGGTGATACTCTTAGAAAAATCTTCAAAAATAAAAGAGTGGGTGGATCCAGAATCAAATAAAACATTTTCTACATTAGAGTGAATGGTAAGTGTACCTTTCACCACATTGTTATCATACTCCACATTGCTGATAGAAATTGCATGTGACTTTCTTTTGTCATTAGCCTTAAGATTTTGTTGATGTCGATCATCATCAACAACCCTTGGATTAGGGAATTTATTTGTATAATGCCCCATCTCCTTGCACTTGAAACATCGAAGTGTATTAGGTTCATTCTGTGTGTCCCTTCCTTTGTTTGCATCATTAGACATCTTCTTCCCATCATTGCAGCAGTCAAATGCCTGATGACCTTCCTTTCCACATTTGAAACATTTACTTGTCCCGTTAAGACAACTCCCTCCATGTTTCTTTACACACTTTGAGCATAAGGGAAAGCCCATGTTCTTTTCAGTTTGCTCTTTAGATTTTCCTTTGAATTCCAATTTCCTCTTCTTCTCAAACCCATATGACTGATGGGTTACTCCAATCTTCATCTCAACTTTGAGAGCACATCGAACGATTTCCTTGTAGCTATTGAAGTCCCTTATGGCTAAGGCCCTTCAAAGACTTGGTTTTAAGCCACTAAAGAATCGATCGATCTTACTCTCAGGTTGGACAATAATAACAGAAGCGTACCTTGAAAGTCTTGTAAAATTTTCTTTATAGGTACCAACATATTTATCATCATTTTACTTCAGTTCAAGAAACTCTCTCTCCATCTTTGTTCGGAGAATATGAGGGAAGTAGTTATTGAAAAAATAAGTTTTTGAACTCGTCCCATTCCATGGACTCAATTTCAACCCTTTGCCTCGTATTCTTAATAAGATTACACCATTGATCAGCATCTCCTTCGAAACGATACACTGCTAGGATGAATTTATCATGTTCAGAACATTAAAGAATTGAAAATATATTTCAGTAGTAATAATCCATTGTTAAGCAACTAATGGATCAGTAGACCCGCTGAAAGAAAGTGGATGCTGCCTCATGAACGATTCAACAGAATGTTGCTCCTTCCTTTGCTCGTTTGGAAGTCCTGCATGATTCATAGCTTGAGAAAGTTGTGTGAGCATGGCTACAAGATTTTTCATTCCAGCTCCCATAACGTTTGGTTGCTCAGGGGGACAATCATAGCATTGCCCGTCGCATTCCGCATTAACACGGTTCCTTCGGGTTCCAGCCATTGACTAAAACCAAGAAGAATAGTGTGAGAAACACTAATTATAATAGGAAAACCACATAATCAAGAATAAAATTTCACACTTAAGGTCTTATCCTAGGTTATTCATGGAAATTTCTAAAACACTATGATTGTGTTCTATTCTTAGACATATCCTTAGGTTTCTTACTAAAGCTTTCACATCCTAGTTTCCAAAGGTTGACTATACCTTTCCTCTAATACCAACTATAATGACCCATACTTTAAATACATTGTTATTACTTCAAAATTGAATCACACTTATTACAACATATAACAAAACTATGAAAGGAACGTATACGTATAGTGTCTTTAGAAACTGGAAAGCATAAACAACTAGTTCATAAAGCATCTACTTTTCCTCTCATTTATTTCATCATATCTAGAGTCCCTTTTTGGAATATCCTACTTAATAACCTTCTTCCTGACCTGGGGAAATAAAACATACAAAAGGGTGAGTTCAAATGCTCAGTAAGGGTAAACAAATGAAATATCAATCACACCATATACATAAGAAAATAACTTTTGGAAATATTAACCTGCAAAAGAGATCATAATTTCATAACATGGGATAAATCATAGTAGTGAAATGTAATCCCAACAATCATAACTTAAAACACGAAACATTTTGGAATACACACATAATCATTGAGAATCATTTGTTATTAGTCAAGAATCATTGCCAAGACTATCTTAGTAGACAATGTCCATTTCAGAAACGGGTTCACTCCTCGTTTCAGTCCTATTTCACTGAACCGGTATAACCTGCCGTTCCAGCCAGGTCTATCTCATGAGATATAAAATCTTTACCCAATGCATTGGAGGGAGATATAGTTCCCACCCATCTAATAATGATATCATTATTATGTGTGCCACAAAATCATAAACCATACATCATAGCATAACCCATGTAATAAAAATGGGAATCTTAAAAATCGTGACATCATAAAACAACTCATATAAGATAAAGGAATTCATAAAAATAATTCCATCACAACATAATCAAATCAATGTAATAATAGGGATTGAAACATAACCCTTGATTATCTTAGATGGAAAATAATTTTGATAAATCACTTGAACTCCATTCTTGAGGAAAATATCCTTTCTACTTCAAAAACACTTTTCCTTTCTTAACATGTCATACAATTCTAAACTAAAGAATTAGAATAAAAATAAACTTGAAAACTTGTATGGGAAGCTTCTTGGAAATAATGTTTTAAAAAATCAATTCATGCCGTATAAGTTAAAAGAAAACATTCTTCTCGTACTTTTGTCAGAAAAGTCAAAAAGTACATCGTACGAAAAATGACAAAATATTCCTTTCATATCTTTTACTAAAAACTCACCGAAGGCTAAAATTGGATATAACGTATTGTAGAATGATTTAAATATTACATATTGAGGAAACATGTATGTTGATGATAAAATGCACCCCAGTAAATTCCAATATATAAACAATCTCAGATAAAAATGAGATTGTGATATTTCCCGTACCTTAGGTCTGATTTTCTTTGTAAGTGTATGAAACTCCTGTATAATGATTTAAATAATGTTATTGACTTATTCTAGAGTCATACATATTTTTATTATATCATATATGGTCATATTCTTAGCTTCTTATTATTAATATTTCATTACTACCTGTTTTTCAGGGGTTTATTACTTTTTGTTCTTATGCGTGTTTTTTCGAATAAATTTGTATTCTTCTCTTTAGGTTATAGATACCTCATTTCCATTATTTTATTAGTGTAAAATATATCATATTCATTCATTAAAATCATTTATATAATCACTATGAAAATGAAGATCACGTAGAACGAGTCGCATCACATCGTGGAGACGGTATTCCGTACTTACGGACGAGCGATGATATCGTTCCCATGATCGTGAAATTATAATGGAGTGTTTGTATACTATTTCAGAATCAATATCACTATACAATAATAATATATACTTATTATTTACACCATTATACCCATCCAAGTAAGGTGGTGGTGGAAAAAATATTACACCACGGCGTGGAGACGGTATTCCGTACATACTCACGCGCGGTGATTTCGTTTTCCATAGGATGGATAGATGGTGAAGTAGGGTTGTTTCATAATTATAATAAAATATCATTATATGATTTATACTGATGTTATTACTTCATAATGAAACAACTAATGAAGAATAAGTGGAAGAAGAAATAAAGATGAAAGAATCGGTAACGGGCATTACCTCTTCTTTGAGGCGCTTCTTTGATACCTCCTTTTAGGGCACTAAAATTTGACTTTGAAGAAGACCAGGAACTCTAGGATGTTTCTAGGGAAGTGGATAGGATATATTGGCAGGATTTGGCCGAGATTGAAGGCTCAAAGTGGTGTGAGTAAGAGATGGAGGAGGTTCCCTTTTATAAGGGAGGAGAGGGGCACCTTTGGAAATATAAGAAATATTAGTTTATATTAAATCCCAACCCCACTTAAAAACTTCCAAAATGACTCATATACGAATATTAAATGAGATAGGTTTTTAATCTCATCAAAAAATAAAATTTAGACATGTTATTAATTTATTTTAAACATTATCAACTTGATTTATCCTTATATATCAATTTAATTTTATTTGTGGTAATAATATTCTAAATTTTAAATTAATATAAATAATTACATATGTGTTGTGAATTTTCCATAATTTGACACTTTATGACATTTTCGACCATATACATTTTAATTTATAAATTTTAAATATTTTTGTTATTTTTAAACAATTTTATAATATGTTATTTTTATAAAATAACAATAGTGTCAATTTTGACACTATTCATTTATTTAAATTTAAATAAAATATATACAGAAGATATGTTCGAACTAAAAGGTTTAATAGATCCATAAAATGTCATATGTATCTAGAAAATTAGTGGAGCACATTAAATAGTTCATATAATATTTATTTTATTATTTTTCAAACCATTTATTTGATATTTTAATTAATAAAATAATTTCAACATCACTGTTGTGTCGTAATAAATGATAATTATTTAGTCCCTAAAAATTCTAAATAAATTTCTATGATGTATATAATTGTATTATATTTCTGGAGACTATTCATGTTTGATGTTTCATGATGTTTATCATAAATTAAAATTATTATACTTATAAGATTTAAGAAAGTGACATGTTGTCACATTCTTTGGTTTTAATAATTATTAAATTATTTTCATTGACAAAAGTCCATTAAATGAATCTAATCCGACCCTTAGGTGATATGGGTCTACTTTTAGTCATCCAATCAAATTTTGTAAGGTGTTAGGGTAATTTTATAATCTTATATTTACCCTTAATTACCCGACTTACCTTTAACTATGGTAAATAAAATTTACCGTAGTTACTATTCATAACGCCCAAAAATAAAACGTAGCCTATTAACATAATTTTGACCCACTTATTTTGAATATGGAATCTATTTTTCAAAATTAAAAACATATAAGTTGCATTAATTAATTTAAAATATATCCCGTTGTTAAGAAAACTGGTTTTAGAAGTTAAAACATTGCCAAAGATTGAAATGTTTTTACCTATGAATTCAATGTGAAATTAATTCTAATGACATAAATTATATTAAATTGTAAAAATATATTCTATTTATACTTTAAAACCATTCAATATTATAATTTATCCATATAAATTATCTCAATGAAAAAAGTTGTTTTTAATTAAAAAGTAGCGTATTTTTACTATTCATCAAAATATGAAAGTTATCAGAAAAATATCAAAAATTTATCCAAAGTAAATTTTTATACCCTGATTCAAAATAATAATTTCATTTTATTAAATTTTACTTATAAATAAGTCAAGAACTAGCTTTAATGTGGGTGCGCCATTAAAAGGCGGCAAAACTGTATTTTTTGAAAAATACTTCTTTTATCCAAAAAAACTGATTTTTCTTTTATACCTCATTCTAGAAAATGTATAAGTTGAATTAAAATGTTATAAAATTCAAAAGTAAGTTAATACTATTCATAACGGCTAGTTTTAATAATATTTTAATAGCATATCGTTGTTTAGTGAAACTCGGTATTGTGTTCGACGCAAGCTATCGAGGAAGGCCGCAGTTGCGTGTAAAGAAAGACAAGCTAGTGTTGTGTGTAGTGAAAGATTCCTTAGATGATTTATATAACATAAAAACAAAATATTTCTCATAAAAGTCTCTGGTGTTACATCATAGCTAAAAAACATCTTTATAACACGGGAAAAGAAAACATTAATATGGGATGGATAAGATGATCGGTAAGTGTAAACATTAGAGACATGTAAGAAAAAAATGAGAATAGGGGTATGAGAACATGATTATAATATTATAATATCATAGCCTACATATCATAAGATCATATATATGAATCAAGGAATAAATATTTACAGTTTATAATACATAAATCATAAAGAAATAAAGAACATAATCCATGAAAACACAACATGGGAATAATTCATTGTATTTGTGGATGAAAAATAAGCATATAAAATCATATCTCAAGGATACCTAACAAGACCTTCATATCATGTTAGTCTTGGAATAATTACATGTTTAGCTGCTTCGGGTCTAGGATTACCTCCTATATACCCTCTTGTTTTGGGATTGGGATGTCCACCCATGTACCCTCTTGTTTTGGTATTAATATTCCCCCTTGATTCATTATTATGTTTACTCCTAGGTACAATTCTATTTATGGATTTAGTTGACATGTCTTGTACACTCCTGATCTCATAAAACATATATCCTTACCTCATTAATTAGAGGAAGTTATAGGTCCAACCTGTAACAAGATAAAATCATAGATACATTTTCCACATGATAATAAAAATTGAATCATACCATGTCCCCTAAAAATAAATGGGTTTCACAAATATCATATTATAATGCATAAAATGAAATGGATATCATAAAAATTTAATCATATAACAAACTATGGAAAATATATATGTTTCATAATCATTTAATTTATAATAACACAGTAATGGACGTATATTACAAAATAATTCATTATGGTATAAACCATTGAGGAGAAATAGTTTTAATAAGAATATAAGCCATTTAATAAGAATGGGATTTATATAGATATAACCATGAAAGAGAATTAAGTTTTCATAATCTTCATACCATGAAACCATATACCATTCATATAAATAATATGAATGGAACCTTTAGATCATTACCTAGAAAGGCATGAGTAAAAACAATAGATTTCATCTTATATGGAAAATAATTTTGAAGAATCTCTTAAATAACATTTATTCAGAAAAATATGTTTTCTTATATTAAAGACAACTTTTAAAACATAAAAACTTTTGAAAACAATTTCTGTGAATGTATACTTGAAAAATTATCAATGTAATTGAGAAAAAATATTTTTAAACCTCAACCATTGAAAAACTCTTTAAAACATTTAAATAATTCATGAAAAACTTTTTGAAACCATTTCCTTGGATTTTTTTGAAAACATATAAAAGAAGATTTGAAAATCATTTGAAATAGTAATACATTTTTGAAAACCTTCTTCATTGATAATAAATTTAAAATAATAAATTTAACTAATATTGGGAAAAAATTTTATTTTTCTGAAAAATAATATTTTAAACTTTTACAGGAACCTTGAAGGGGATGATAGTTATGATGGCGAGTAAGTCCGTACATGTTAAACATTCAATTTTTCACCATTAAAAGTTTAAAAAACAGCCTCATCCATAAAAATTAAAAGAAGATTAATTTTTTACAACCCTTTGGTTTAAAAAGGTAAATCATGGGTAAAAATTTCTTTTAAAGATAATATGGGAATAATATAATATTTTTGGAAACATTTACTTTTTCAAAAATTAGTTTGGAGGAACACAGATTTATTATCGAAGAGTAGGTATGGTCGAGATTTTGTAAAAACACCTTCATAACTATATTTTGAAACAATGATTTAGAAAATGGTAAAAATACATTTATATATCATAAAGAACCAGAGGATAATAAACATAATGAGTTTTCTTTATATATGGATCATAAAAGTTCATCTATGAAAAAAAATCCTTAACAATCTCAAAAAGCAATAAGATTTTTTCAATAAGATCATACCACTTGGTAACATTGAACCTACTCTCCATTTAGAAAATGGAATTAAATTAATATTAACATGTCATGAAAATTTGGATATTCTTGATATAATATTTCAATGGTAGTACATACAAATCCTGGAAAAATATAGTTGTATAACATGGCATGTGTCTTAAAGAATGAAAATTGAGACACAATTACCTTACCGATTTTCTATCTTTTAAAAAATAAAACCTATGAAATAAATATCATAAAATAGATATGTAAATACCCAAAAGTTATGTATAATAATCATATAATTTATCCATGGGTAGTGTACACACCACAAAAAAGGAGTGCGTGGTGAATAATGCATATATCTCACAAAAATAAAAAGTGAGATGAAATTACCTTAACTTGTGTGTTAAATATCTTTTTACTCATTCAAACCTCCTATATAATATATATAAGTTTATTTTACAAATATAAATTAAAAATAATCTTATATAAAATAACATATATTTTTTATTATGACTTTATATTTCCATCTTGTTAATAATTCTATGTTAAAGTTTAACTTTGGTTAATATCCGCTTTGTTCTTTGCATCTTCTTGAATTTGTTTTATCTTGGTTCCTTAAAAATATATCAAGTTTTAAAGAATGTAAAAAAATTATATAAATATAATTTACGTTCATTATATTTTTTTATAATAATATATTGAATATAAATGTAAGAAATGGAATACATCATTCATCGAGATTATAAGTCGTACATACAAATGAATGTTGTTTCTGTTTTTTTATCAAATTAAAATAAAAAACATTACACACAGATATATATATATATATAATATCATTAATATAGTATTATTGTGTCATATATATCCTATAATTTCAGTAATAAAATCCTTAATAATTTCTATTTATTGTGTGTATAGATCACATCGCTTTGAGTGGGTGGTACTAAAAATTTCCTCAAATGAAATTATCATATTTACATAAAATGGAATGTATAACAAAAAAATATTTTGTAAAAGAATTACAGAAGAATAAAGATATAATATTTACCATATATATCATATATAAATAGTTTTTCCATTATAATTCCTAACCATGAATGGTGGTAAAGGAAAAAATAATAAACATCATTTCGTGAGACGATAGTTCACCATACACATAAACAATATGTTCGTTACCCACAAGATGGATGTGTGTGTAAGTGTAGTTTTAAAAATCCTCATAATAAAATATAATTTTATTTAAGATACTAGTTTTTTTATAATCATTGAATAAAGATAGTTTAAGGGGTGTATAATGAAAATAATATAAATGAGCATGAGGAAATATGTTACCACTTCCTTGGGTAACAACTTTTGGTTTTCACCAAAGCGATTCGTTTGATTTATTTCATATAAAAAGGATAATGAAGAAGGAATGGAGGGATATTAGGGATTTTATTGGTCATATATTGGACTAACCAAAGTAGTTTGAGAGGTTTTATTAAGTGGGAGAGGTGGACACCTTTTATAGGGGAGGGATAGGAATCCCTTGGTATAGTTGAAAACAAGTTTGGTGTAGCCATATTTTTACCTAAAAAAGAAACCCAAATCCGAAAATGTCAATAATGTAACTTTATTTTCTGGATAATTTATAGGAAATGGTTTTTGGAAAATTTTATAGGTCATTTGGTCCCTTATGATTATGGTTTAGTTCTTTTCAACATTTATTTTCACTTTAATCGTTTTAATTAATTTTAATTACTTTCATTAATGTTATTCGTTAAAAAATAATTTGAACTTAATATAAATTATAAATTCTAAATTATGGTTATTCAAAATATAGAATCCATTTTTTTTCAAATTATAATCATATAATTAGAAGAAATTAATTTAAATTTAACCCTACAGATGTGATGATAATGCCGGGTTTTAAAGTAAAAAGATTAAAATGATTACAATGTTTTTATTTCCAAATTAAATGTGAAATTGATTCTAATAAGATAAATTTTATTAATTGATAAAAAATTAATCTAATTAGATATTTAGACCAATTAAAAATATAATTTAACTAATATAAATAAATTAGAATAAAATGAAGTTTTGAATTAATATTCCATATTTTCACTAATCACCAAAATATGATTAAAAAATTTCAGAAATGAACCCTAACCTAGTTTTTTGTGTAACTGTTTAAAATATTATTATATTTTGACATATAATATTTAGAAAAGTTACAAAAATTGGATTTAAAATATTTCCTCCATTAATATGTGGTAAAACTGCCTTAATAAAAATATAGGTTTTTATGTGTGAAATTGGGTTTGTTCTTATATTATGATTATAAAATATATTAGACGAATAAAAAATATTTGATTGAATAATATATATATATATAACACTTAGATCACTCAATAATTATAGTCAATTAAATTTATTAGGATAATATAGTTCTGTGAGAATAAAAATAGATTTATTATAAAAACGTTCCCTTTATATTCAATTTGTTCTTATATTCATTTCTAATTTAATTTCAGTTGATGAATTGAACGAATTTTTTTTCTGAATTTTTTTATTCCTATTCGTAACCATAAAGTTCATATCTTATTCTATTAAATAATAATATTTTTAAGAATATATTATTGTTTTGTAACACCTGGAATTGGATTTTACACAAGCCATCAAGGAAAGTCATTCTTCCATGTAACAAAAGATAACCTATAACACCCCGAGCTTCCATGATACGCTTCTCATTCAATAATGCAATAGCTTACATTGTACGCAACTTCGAGTTCTAAAACACCGCGACTAATCATAGTAGCCGTTATAAATAGTAATAACGACTTTTTAAAATTATAGAAATTTTATATTTCAAAATGGACTTCATTTTTGTATTCCTAATATTGAAATTGGCCTATGTTGAATTTTTTATAATTTTCTGAGAACTTCCGAATTTTTATGAATAGTAAAAAATAATTAAAACAAATTTTTTAATCAAAATAATTTATAGTGATAAGTTATATTATTTAGTGGTTTTAATGTATAATTAGAATATATTTTTACCATTTTATCCAATGGTGTTCATTAGAATTAATTTCACTTTGAAATTGGACATAAACAATTGCTAATCTTTTGATATAAATTATTTCTTAAAACACGCTATTTGTTGTGACCGCGGGAATTAATTATAAAATTAATTAATGCAACTTATATGTTTGGAATTTTGTAAAATAGACATAATTTTTGAATTCGGAATATCAATTATAGCTTAGGGTGAAATTTTGGCCATGTTCGGAAAAACTTCAATTTTTGATTAATAGTGAAACCACTAAGTGGTAGTTAAATAACTGATTTTTCGTTTAAATGAAATATTACCACTTCTGTGTTTTGATTTTCAAAAATCCGACATACATAGTTGTCATTAAGAAGTAAAATGTGGTTCAATGAGATTAAAATAATTTTTTGGTGAATAGTAACTTTTAAGTTCTTAATCGCGATTAGAGGTAATTAGTGTAGTTTAAGGTACAAATAATGTTATAATAATATGAGATGAGAATGACACTTGTCCTACTCCTATTGGATGAGTCATGGCCGACCAAGACAACCCATGGGTCAACTTGGGGACCCCATGGAGCCACTTTAGTTGGAAAATGACATTAATATATATATATATTTAATGTTAAAATTAAATTGACACAAACATGAGTTGTTTTTATAAAACATTTTTTAAGTGGGGTTACACAAGTCCAAATTTAGATTATAAATATTCATTATAAATCTAAAAAGATTTCCTACATCATAGTATTTTGTTTATAATTTTTAGACATTATATAAATTAAATTATTTATGACATCATGATGATGCAGCGATGACCTCATTATTTAACGATTTAAATAAAATGGGAAGATAATGCAAAATACAAGGCATACACTTGTCCAAATCCAATTTTATGAGGATATTTAGAACCCTTATCACCTTATCCTCGAAGTATATAAGTGTGGGACCTTTAGAATCCAAAAATCATTGTGTAATAATGTAACATTTCAATCTTTCCAAAAGAGCCCCTCCTCTCCACTTATAAAAGGCCCCCACCTCTCCCACCTTATTCACACCTTCAAGCCATTTGGCTCGGCCAACCTCTGCCCAAATACTCTCCCAACATCCCTCTCTTACTCCTAGAAGCCTCACTTTGGGCAGAACTCTTCCCAAGGAAGCCTTTGGCTCAAATAAAAAAGAGTTACCCGATTTTGATGTAATGTCTTCTCTAATGTTGTTTTGGTTTATTTTTCTTCTCCAACCCCCTAAACTCTTTTTATTCATTTATTTTGTAACAAAACCAGTATCCTCAATATACTAGTATGTTGTTATAAGAAGTATTCTAGCTACACTTACACACACCTACATCTAATGGTTAATGAACATACGGTTTCTGTGGATGGCGAATTTCTGCCTCACGAAACGATGATTGTTCAACACTCATATAACACCTTCAAAGGTGGCCATTAAGATGTCACTATTTTTATATATGATATATAATATGTTTATGTTTTACTTATGCTTCTGTATTTCTCATTTATGGCATACTTTATGATTTCCATTATGGGTAAAACGCGATAATTTCATTTTAGGAAGTGCGGACTACCGCCCCCTCAAAGTGATGTGAATCGTTAATGCCATATGTGGGATGTATAAAGTATGGAGTAAATGATATTATATATGATATTATACTGGAACTATATTATACCTTTATATATTTATCATTTCATTCCATTAAATATGAAATAGAAATTAAAGTAGCGTTCATGCGTACGTACGGCTTACCGTCTCCATGAACGGTGCATTTCATTTCTTACCTCTAAATGTTACGTAATATTATAAATGAATGTATATAATGGATATATATGACATATATGACATCTAAATCATGAATATAATTATGGAGATAATGGATATTCTACCACATAAACAACTTGTAATTATAAGAAGTTTATTGTTGACTCAAGTACCAAAGATCGACAAAACCACCGTTATTAACTTAAATAATTACATAATGTTCATATCATTGTAATAAGTGATATAAAAAGGATAATGAAATTGAAAATGGTTCTTAATAAGGTATATATTAACTCTAGTTTATTATTCAGGAGGTTAAAGAACGATTGAGTCAAGTCAGACACAAGGTAAGGGAACTTCTTAACCCAACTTGCATTCTTTGGGTTAATCTCCTACTTTCAAATTATGTCATGATATTATTATGTCTTATTTTGTATTCTTTATGTGTACCTATAGTGAATACACATAATACATCTATTTTATTTTAAAAATGATCTTTGTAAGGACTTCGTCTCAATCTCCTTTCATTGAGGCATATTTGGTTTTATACACAAATTTCTTTTATACGGTGTATAAACCACTTTGACTTTTACGTTTATTCAAAAGGAATATTTTTTATACGAAGCATTTACTAAACGACAAAAGGGAATGTTTTTGTCGTACGTATGCGGCGACAATGACTTCTCCGCCGCCGTGACCACTATTTGAGTTTCGGCTTCCTCTACAAGCCATGCCTTTTTTTTGAAGAATAAATTCCATGTTATACTTTTCTTTTATTTTGGTATTGAAAATGGATTCGAAAGCGTTTTTATTATATCAATGTGTTGTATTGATATCTTGTGATTGAAATGTGCAAATGTTATGCTTCCTTTATGCATGTTTTATGTGATACGATTATGTTATGGTTTATGATATGTTTAAACCTATTCATATGAGGAATGTATTGGACTTAATAAGTGACGGGTGGAGCCCGCTATAGCTCCTCGATGCATCGGTAGGTCTCATGAGACAACTAGACGTGGAATTGGCCGAGGTCCTTTCCCAATTTGATTTATGGTTTTGGCTGAGGCCTTAATCATTTTAGACGTCTTGGTCGAGGCCTTGACAAAATGTTTCAGAATGTCCGGCATTATACATTCCCTCATTATGAAAGTGGTTATTGTTATTTCATGTGATTATTCGTCTAGTAGAATATCCATGTGAGTAAGTAATGGAATTATTTTATTTTACTTTTGCCATATTATGCTGAAGTTCAAGTTCAATAAGTCTTTTGTTTTAGTTATACATTTCCTTAAATGCTTATGTTTTCTTATAAAAGCTTCCGCAATATCTTTATCCTTACTGAGCATCTGAGCTCACCCCTTTCAATGTTTTAATATTTTCCAGGATGTGAAGAAGTATTTTATGAATGACCTACAGGGATTGTGAGAAGAGGATATGAGGGTGGACTATGGAGACTTTGTTATTGTAGTTTTTCACTTTATGATGTAATGTAACGTTTACGAATGTATCTAGTGTTTCAAAGGCTACTAAACTAATCGGTCTTTCGAGACTTGATCTTTTGTGATCATGCCAATGTTACGAAGTAACGCACCGGCTCTGGGTAGCTGGGGTCGGGGCGTTACAGTTGGTATCAGAGGCAGTTTAGTACTAACCATGGAAGCTAGATTTAGATAAACTCTGATTAGAGCACATATCCCGAAGATAGACTTTGAGGATTATTATAGAAGAACTTCCTAGAATTTTGGTATTGTAGAGATGTTGTGAGTTTTCCGAGAAATACATCCCTGTCTGGATACGAGCAGGTAGAGGCGGCTCTGGTACAGATGTACCTAGGGGTAAAACCGAAAACACTGCTTTGAGCCAGACTCGAACGGGAACTGGTGCACGACAACGGGCCTTGCTGCACTCTTGGTTACGACACTCCCGGGGGATATGCTTTGGATAATTCTCATTTTCATTACAAACCACTATGAAGGGTTATGAGTATATACTTCCTCAAAGGAAACATTTCTTTTTATGATTATGGATTATATCCATAAATAGTTCAATTTATGTAAAGTATTTTACAAATATGGAATTATGTATTTTATTTCCTAAACTAATCTAGATTATGACATTGTTTAGAAATGGCACCTAGTTGAAGGAATGGAAATCGTATCAATGCACGCACTCCGTGTAGGGATTGCCCTCCTTCTTAAGATAATTATGGTGGAGCTAGTGATACAACTGGTGCTGATCAGCTTCTCACCGTACTGGGACAACTCACGTAGGTTATGAATAATAACCTTACTCGTATGGAGCACCCTGATCCGCAATGTGGAGGATCAATGCTAGACCGTTTCATGAGGCAACAACCACCAACCTTCAATGGGAGTACAAATCCTATAGTAGCTGAGCAATGGATAAATTCTTTAGAGAAAATATTCCATGCCTTGGGGAGTAGTGAAAGGGAGAAAGTTGTCATGGCAGTTTACCGCCTCACTGGAGATGCCGATCAGTGGTGGTCGCTGATTAAAAACACAAAGGAAGATGATGACGTATCGAATATGGAATGGAGGGAGTTCAAAGAGGTTTTCTTAGAAAAATACTTTCCTCGTGACCATCGAGCAGATATGGAAAGGCAATTTCTGAGTCTGAGGCAGACGGAGGATGAGAATGTCGCAAAGTATGAGGCTAACTTTACAAGGTTAGCGAGGCATGCTTCCGATTATATACGTAACCCAAGGAGTAAGATTGATCGTTTCTTTGATGGGTTAAAACCATTTATCCGTTGAGATTTATTATCACAATCCTTCTCATCATATGAAGATATTGTCTTGTGTGCTATCAAGACAGAAAAGGAATTCTCTAAGTCTTATGACAACAAAGTAAAGCAAGAGAAGAAGAGAACGGGGGAACAAGAGATAGATAAAGGGAAAAAGGAAAAGAAGGATTTTCCATTATGTGATAATTGTGGGAAGAATCACCCTGGTACGTGCCAAAAAGGAATGGGAGTTTGTTATAAATGTGGAGAAAAGGGTCACCAGGCTCGTGATTGCAAGGGAAAGAAAGAGGCTGTCAAAGTTGAATGCTACAATTGTAGGGAAATGGGGCATTATGCAAATGAATTTCCTAAGCGTAAAAGAAACTTACCTCAGAAAAGGCCAAGGGATCAAGGCCAATCTTATGCTGTGACTACAGTTGAAGCGGAATATTTAATGTATTGGTGCTTTTGGACTCAAGGATTATATTTTGGTTATAAGAATAATGTGATATATATAAAGATTGTACTCCAGTACTTTTTGATTTCAGTAAGGTTTTAATATGATAAAGGTAATCATATTTTTAGTATGTGACAATAAGAGAAACTTTTCTTTGTTTGGGGAATCTGATGTTACAATTGATTTTGGAATTTAGAGACCTTTTAGAGAAAGTCTGGACGGAGGTATTTTGGATAACTATTAAGGTTGGAATGGATTAAGTTGAACCATGGATAGTATTGTTTAAGGTTAAAGAATTTCTCAAGATTATTTTTGGAATATTATAATACTATAGTTTTAGGAAAAGGACAACATGCAGGGTGGGGAATAACCCGTCGCGTCGGACAAAGCTGTAGGAATCGAACCCACAATCATAGTGCGACAAGCCTTTATTTCCTACCACTAGCCTACATGAAGTCCCTGGTTGTTACAAAATAATTTTACTAATCTAAATGGTATGTGTTAACATTTGAAACCTTATACAATTAGGAAAAGTATAATATTTTGGGGTTCTATTATCTTTTTGAGTGAAAGATGAGTTGAAGGTTGAGACTCTAATTGTCAAGCATAAATATATATATATACCTATATCTTATTCAATGAATAAATTAAATCTTAAACATTATTAAAGGGATATTAAAACAAAAAAATGTGTTATCATAATACCTTATGTCTTGTTGAACTGATGATATTTTAAATCAACATAGATTGAAGGCTTTGAGGCCCTCAATTTGACAGTTGATTGTGATTGATGACCTCAATCACTCCCTACAAATATTTACGTCTTTCCTCCAATTATATGTCTCTAATTTCCACCAATGTTCTTCTTATCGAGTTCATAATTTGGTGGTGACTTTTTTATTTCCATTTCCCTCTTATTAAGGCCAAATTTTATTAATCTTATTTTCGATGTGGGTTTTCCTCAAAGGTATTTTCTATTTTCAACCTTTTATTTTCCAAGAAAAATTTCAAATTGCGAGGACGCAATTTATTGAAGGAGGGGAGAATGTAACACCCCAAGCTTCCATGATACGCTTCTCATTCAATAATACAATAGCTTGCATTGTACGCAACTTCGAGTTCTAAAACACCGCGACTAATCATAGTAGCCGTTATAAATAGTAATAACGACCTTTTAAAATTATAGAAATTTTATATTTCAAAATGGACTTCATCTTTGTATTCCTAATATTGAAATTGGACTATGTTGAATTTTTTGTAATTTTCTGAGAACTTCCGAATTTTTATGAATAGTGAAAAATAATTAAAACAAATTTTTTAATCAAAATAATTTATAGTGATAAGTTATATTATTGAGTGGTTTTAAAGTATAATTAGAATATATTTTTACCATTTTATCCAATGGTGTTCATTAGAATTAATTTCACTTTGAAATTGGACATAAACAATTGCTAATCTTTTGATATAAATTGTTTCTTAAAACACGCTATTTGTTGTGACAACGGGAATTAATTATAAAATTAATTAATACAACTTATATGTTTGGAATTTTTTAAAATAGACATCATTTTTGAATTCGGAATATCAATTATAGCTTAGGGTGAAATTTTGGCCTTGTTCTGAAAAACTTCAATTTTTGATGAATAGTGAAACCACTAAGTGGTAGTTAAATAACTGATTTTTCGTTTAAATGAAATATTACCACTTCTGTGTTTTGATTTTCAAAAATCTGACATACATGGTTGTCATTAAGAAGTAAAATTTGGTTCAATGAGATTAAAATAATTTTTTGGTGAATAGTAACTTTTAAGTTCTTAATCGCGATTAGAGGTAATTAGTGTAGTTTATGGTACAAATAATGTTATAATAATATGAGATGAGCATGACACATGTACTACTCCTATTGGATGAGTCATGGCCGACCAAGACAACCCATGGGTCAACATGGGGATCCCATGGAGCCACTTTAGTTGGAAAATGACATTAATATATATTTATTTAATGTTAAAATTAAATTGACACAAACATGAGTTGTTTTACTAAAACATTTTTTCAGTGGGATTACACAAGTCCGAATTTTGATTATAAATATTCATTAGAAAGCTAAAACTATTTCCTACATCATAGTATTTTGTTTATAATTTTTAGACATTATATAAATTAAATTATTTATGACATCATGATGATGCAGCGATGAACTCATTATTTAACGATTTAAATAAAATGGGAATATAATGAAACATCCAAGGCTTACACTTGTCCAAAGCCAATTGTATGAGGAGATTTCGAACCCTTATCACCTTATCCTCGAAGTATATAAGTGTGGGACCTTTATAATCCGAAAATCATTGTGTAATAATGTAACATTTCAATCTTTCCAAAAGAGCCCCTCCTCTCCACTTATAAAAGGCCCCCACCTCTTCCACCTTATTCACACCTTCAAGCCATTTGTCTCGGCCAAACTCTGCCCAAATACTCTCCCAACATCCCTATCTTACTCCTAGAAGCCTCACTTTGGGCAGAACTCTTCCCAAGGAAGCCTTTGGCTCAAATCAAAAAGAGTTACCCGATTTTGAGGTAATGTCTTCTCTAATGTTGTTTTGGTTTATTTTTCTTCTCCAACCCCCTAAACTCTTTTTATTCATTTATTTTGTAACAAAACCAGTATCCTCAATATACTAGTATGTTTTTATAAGAAGGATTCGAGCTACACTTACACACACCTACATCTAATGGTTAATGAACATACGGTTTCTGTGGATGGCGAATTTCTGCCTCACGAAACGATGATTGTTCAACACTCATATAACACCTTCAAAGGTGGCCATTAAGATGTCACTATTTTTATATATGATATATAATATGTTTATGTTTTAATTATGCTTCTTTATTTCTCATTTATGGCATACTTTATGATTTCCATTATGGGTAAAACGCGATAATTTCATTTTAGGAAGTGCGGACTACCGCCCCCTCAAAGTGTTGTGAATCGTTAATGCCATACGTGGGATGTATAAAGGATGGAGTAAATGATATTATATATGATATTATACTGGAACTATATTATACCTTTATATAATTATGATTTCATTCCATTAAATATGAAATAGAAATGAAAGTAGCGTTCATGCGTACGTACGGCTTACCGTCTCCATGAACGGTGCATTTCATTTCTTACCTCTAAATGTTACGTAATATTATAAATGAATGTATATAATGGATATGTATGACATATATGACATCTAAATCATGAATATAATTCTGGAGATAATGGATATTCTACAACATAAACAACTTGTAATTATAAGAAGTTTATTGTTGACTCAAGTACCAAAGATCAACAAAACTACCGTTATTAACTTAAATAATTACATAATGTTCATATCATTGTAATAAGTGATATAAAAAGGATAATGAAATTGAAAATGGTTCTTAATAAGGTATATATTAACTCTAGTTTATTATTCAGGAGGTTAAAGAACGGTTGAGTCAAGTCAGACACAAGGTAAGGTAACTTCTTAACCTAACTTCCATTCTTTGGGTTAATCTCCTACTTTCAAATTATGTCATGATATTATTATGTCTTATTTTGTATTCTTTATGTGTACCTATAGTGAATACACATAATATATATATTTTATTTTAAAAATGATCTTTTTAAGGACTTCGTCTCAATCTCCTTTCATTGAGGCATATTTGGTTTTATACACAAATTTCTTTTATACGGTGTATAAACCACTTTGACTTTTACGTTTATTCAAAAGGAATATTTTTTATACGAAGCGTTTACTAAACGACAAAAGGGAATGTTTTTGTCGTACGTATGCGGCGACAATGACTTCTCCGCCGCCGTGACCACTATTTGAGTTTCGGCTTCCTCTACAAGCCATGCCCTTTTTTTTTAAGAATAAATACCATGTTATACTTTTCTTTTATTTTGGTATTGAAAATGGTTTTGAAAGCGTTTTTATTATATCAATGTGTTGTATTGATATCTTGTGATTGAAATGTGGAAATGTTATGTTTCCTTTATGCATGTTTTATGTGATACGATTATGTTATGGTTTATGAAATGTTTAAACCTATTCATATGAGGAATGTATTTGACTTAATAAGTGACGGGTGGAGCCCGCTATAGCTCCTCGATGCATCGGTAGGTCTCATGAGACAACTAGACGTGGAATTGGCCGAGGACCTTTCCCAATTTGAATTATGGTTTTGGCCGAGGCCTTAATCATTTTAGACGTCTTGGCCGAGGCCTTGACAAAATGTTTCAGAATGTCCGGCATTATACATTCCCTCATTATGAAAGCGGTTATTGTTATTGCATGTGATTATTTGTCTAGTAGAATATCCATGTGAGTAAGTAATGGCATTATTTTATTTTACTTTTGCCATATTATGCTGAAGTTCAAGTTCAATAAGGCTTTTGTTTTAGTTATACATTACCTTAAATGGTTATGTTTTCTTATAAAAGCTTCCGCAATATTGTTATCCTTACTGAGCATCTGAGCTCACCCCTTTCAATGTTTTAATATTTTCCAGGATGTGAAGAAGTATTTTATGAATGACCTGCAGGGATTGTGAGAAGAGGATATGAGGGTGGACTATGGAGACTTTGTTATTGTAGTTTTTCACTTTATGATGTAATGTAACGTTTACGAATGTATCTAGTGTTTCCAAGGATACTAAACTAATCGGTCTTTCGAGACTTGATCTTTTGTGATCATGCCAATGTTACGAAGTAACGCACCGGCTCTGGGTAGCTGGGGTCGGGGCGTTACATAACCTCAATGTTCAATTATTCCTTGTTAAACTATATGATTAATGTAGTTCATGATAGCATGTTATTTCTTATAACATAAAAGAACATATTTATTTAATTTAAAAAGAACAAATTTTATTTTTGTGTTAAATGAAAAATATAAAAATGATTAGATTAATTTGAAAAAAACATTTCACAATATCTCATGGTTTTACATTGTACATCCCTTAAAATGAATTACTCCCTTAAAATTTATTTGGGCTATCAATGATTTAATACTTTCATGTTCCTTTAATATAAAACCACATTATAAAAATGAACACTAAAACTTTCATTCGGAAACAAAGTAGGAACCATAATGGTTACCCATATTAACACATAGTTGGGTTTCCACGCAGAATAAATAGGTGGCAAGGAAAAACATGGAAATAGATGATATATATAACTATCATATCCTGAAGAAGAGAGACATAGAAATGGTTTTGACGAATTTTAATAATCAGAAATCCACAAATCAATGATTATATAAAGGACTATTTGATTTATTGGAAAATAATGTACTAGGATAACATTTTTAGTTTTCATGATACATTCCTTAAGGCTGAATAATTTTCATGATAATTTATACTAACATGTTCTAATTCCCTTTAATAATTAAAATCTAACTCTTTGGTCATGTCATGACCTATTTAAAATTCACCTCTTTCTCTAAAAATAAAGGTGGAATTTTGTTTCCTAAAGCACTAACATAACACAAGATCCAAACTAAGTTATTCCATATCTCTTCATATTCTATCAACACAAAATTTTTAGAGATTATTATCCAATATTCATAAATCATCATGTGGTGATATAATACATTACTATCATAGTTTTTATCTATAGTTTATCTTATTCACCCAAAAAATGATTAACCTTATATCTTTTTTGAATGATGAAAATTTGATAAAATTATAAATATTGATAGTAAATCTGTGTAACATAAATCCCCCATATATCACAAAGTAGATCTTGGTTGTCATATTCCAAACATGTGAATACCCTTATCATATAATCTCTTGAAACATGGTAATAACCTAAATTACCATAAATACTTTTGGAAGACCTGCACGATTCATTATTACGATGGTTAATGGATATATTCCATAAATGAAAGTAGTTGTAAACATCATCAATGATGACATACACCACTTTTAAAAAAAATGAGTTTTTAGATCCATGGTAATCTTTATTATCCAATATACATTATCAAATTCATTTATCTCTTTATCCAAGATTACAAGAATTTATCAACATCTTCATCACATTTAGGGACATGTTCCCCTAGTCAAAATATCACTTGTCTAAGTCTTCATCACCATTAAACATATTCTTTTTAATCATTGATGAAATAAATATACTGAAAATTCTTATATATTTCAAGATTCATATACCATAATCTTTGAACTCCAAAAAATATGCACCTCATTCATCCAACCTTTTTTTCTTAAACCTTTACTCAATATTTATCAAATTATTCATTAATTCCACTTTCCTATAATATGAAATATGAATTTGTTTTAAGGTTTCTCAACCTCAATCAAATCATCATTCCAATGTTTAATGTAAACAATACAAGAAGAACATCACATATCTTTCACATGTCATTTTTAGTCTCTTTATATTTAAAAGTATAACCAGAACTCATACCACTATAACCAGAACTCATACCACCTCCTTGATTCTCTTTATTATATTTACACTTGGTATATATATTTTTATAATGCCCAGAGATTCTGAATTTTAAATATTCTGTGCTAACCATGTTCCTTCTAGATCTCTTAATTGACTAAAACCAAAAAACAAAATATGCCACACACATATCATTATAAATTACTTATAATATTTCTATGTCATTGCACCTGCTTTTTATTTGAATATACCATAGTTTATCTGAGATTAATCATAGTCATATTCTATTAAATCCGTTATGATGGTTCATAAAGTGTTTTTGAATTTCTAAAGTATATACCGAAGAGTGTCAATCCAAGTGTGAAATGAGGAATAGTTTTGTATACGTGGCTATGGTGTGTCACACACAACAGAACTTGTAGGAGTTATTAACCTGATATAAATATACTATAGATCCATATCCACTTCTAGTTTCCATATATGAATTTATTTCTAGAAAAATAATTAGTATATCTTTTACCAAATTTCCAAGACATTTTTTTGAACATTTATTCATCCTTATACTTATCCTTAGAGACACCTGTAGACATATCCATAAAAATATACCTAGGGATTTCACTAAATTTTTCTCATCCTAGTTTCCAAAGTTTGACTAAATGTTATTTAACATCCTAAGTAATTATAGAATAAGAACCATTCAAATCTATTGATATTTCTGAGTTAGATATTAATTTTACTTTAAAGGGGATGATATTGCTGATTTCGTAATTGATACACGACAGTGAGTTTTTCTGAAATCGTATGTTGCACACAAGATTGGGTTATACCGAAAAATAATAATATATTATTATTATTATTTTAAATAGTAGTTATCGCTTTTTCATTGTATTAGCGGGAATGATTAAATCTAACTATATTATATTTATAAATTTTTATTAAATATATTTTTTTTCTAATTAATTTTAGAGTCTTAAAATGTGAATAAATAAAATTTCAAGCCTCAAATATTCTAATATTTTAAAAAAATTAGTTTTACCCCATTTTGATGGAGAACCATTTATAAATATATATTTTTTATCACTTTTATATGTTATATTTGACAAAATAAACCTTTTATTTGGAATAATGAAATCAAAATTTACGTTGGTTGATGTTTTGGCATTTTTATGATTAAATTCATATTTTAATGAATATTGAAAAATATTGCATATTAATTCCAAACTGATTTTTATATATTTTATTTATATAGATTGATTTTAATTTAAATTGGTTTTAAAGTATAATTAGAATAACTTTTTTATCATTTATTCCAATGTAATTCAATGGAAAAAGTTTTTAATCGAAATTGACAAGAAAAAACTATGTGAACTTGTGAACATTTTACTTAAAACCCCCATTTTCTCATTTTGATGATGAGATTAATTTAAATTTAAATTTTTCATTTTGGTGATTTGAAAATAAAAAATCTAACATACATTATTGTAATAAGTATAGAAAACATGGTCCAATCTGAATAAATAATTTTTGTTGAATAGTAACATTAGTATTTTAATTACCATGGTTAATGGTAAATATGGTAATTAAATAAAAAATAATATTATAATAACTTTAAACTACCCTAAAATTCTTCCAAGTCAAATTGGATAATTTATTTTCTACCAAGACAATCTTTGGGCTGAAATTGTGACCTTGTAATACCACTTGCATGTGATTATGACATTTATAACATTTAAGATAAAGGAAATATGTTGTAATCATATCTCTTATTTCTATTTTTTTAATATGGTGTAATATAAGTGCTATCTTTGATTATAAATAGTGTTTATCAATATAATAGGACTAAATACACAATAGTAATTTATTTATAATTTTTAGTAATAAAATAATTAAATTTATTTATGACACTATGATGATGCAATAATTGGTTTATTAAAGAAATAAATAAATAATTGATAATAATAATAATAATGAAATAAAAATAATTTTAAATATTTGATGCCATTCAAGAATTTTTTAGATTTCTCTTACATTTTAGGATTCAGTTAATGTATTTTTTTAATGAAATAAGGTTGTTATAATTTTTTAAAAAATTCAGGTAATTAATAGTGTAAAAATGTGCATAATTGAAATTAACAAAATAAAATATTTATTTAAATGATATAAAATTCATAAAATAAAAAACGAGACAAAAAATTGGAGATAACTATGAAAATTAAATAATGAATAATTCATTGGTCATTTGGCATGATTTGATAATTATTGTAACTCTCAAAATGTAATATACTTGTTAAAATAGTAATAGTTAAAAATTTTAAAACAAAACGATAAGGATTAAAAACTATTCAAAACATGTATAATTCTCATCGGATGATTATATTTCGACCCTTACTCATATTATATATTAACCAAATTAACTTTTACACATTTTCAATCTAAATTTAAATTATAGAAATTTTATACTTTTATTAATTCCGTCGACACCCCTCTCCTAATCTATAAAAAGGAAACCATTCCTATCTATTAATTACACATCAAAAACCTTTTGGTTCAACCAATATATAAAAATACTATCATATAATCCCTCTGACATTCTTGAGGCCTTATTTTAGGCATAACTCCCTCTTTACAGGTGTTAAGGTGTTCTTAAAGTGTGACCTACTGAAGAAGATGTATCGTTTTCTTTAGGTATTTATATTTTATTTCATCTCCCACTTCCTTCATATCAACTTGTTGCAAGATAAAAATTTTACTCCATTATCCTCAATGTATAGAGATTTTATTATGATAATATTATCAGTTAAATCCATCTCCACCACTATAAAATGAGAAAGGAATAAATCATCCGTGCGTACGTGTGAGCTATCACCTCCAAGAACTGATATAATTCATTTTTCATAACCACATCTCATTAGTGGTTATAATAATGAAATTAATGTTAATATTTTTTATATTTATGACATATTAATAATTATATGATAATAATAGATCAATTATTTTTGTACCTTCCTTGTGCATAAAAAAGATAATGTTGTTCGTGCGTATGTGTGAATTACAACCTCCATGAAGATATGTGACACATTTTTCCAAAATGACCAATGAAAAATGGAAAACATTACTCATGCGCTTGTACAACTTACCATCTCCATGAATATAACATTTTTCATTTTTCAGAACCCCGATTCATGGTTTTTTTAAGGGTGTAATTTATGTATAAAAATGATAATAATGTCAGGAATACTATTCTGGAAATGAAGGATAGATGACCATATGTTCTAGTAATGTCCAACCATGTTCATTTTTTACTCAAGTACCCGAAATCATTAATACATTAGATATAAACTTGAATAATTATTTAATTTTTATTACAGGTTAATATGTTATATAAAAGAAATGATAAACTTGAAATAGGTTCTCATGAAAATTTTAATTAACCAATTTTTATTATCTAGGAATATAAATATTGTATGTAACGAGTTTCACTCACGGTAAGGGACTTCATCTCAATATCGTTTCATTGGGGTATATTTTGATGTTATACACCACCTTATTTTATACGGTGTATAATCAAAGCCTTTTAGTTGTAAATTCATTCAAAAAATTTCAAAAAAAATCTTTTTTATATGAATCATTCTATATTCTTTACAATATGAAAAAATAAATTTTTATAATGTATGCGGTGATGAAAATTTCTCCACTACATTAACCATTATTTTATATTTGGTATCCTATATATAACATAATTTTTTTAAAATAGAAAAAAATACCCTATTCCATTTTTGGGTGATTTGGTATTGAAAATGGTTTTGAAAGCAGATTGACTATTTTAATATCTTAATATTATTTCTTGTGATTTAAAATGAAATTCTATGTGTGAAATGTTGATAATTTCAATATATTATGTGTTATTATTATATAATGGAAATTGTACATTTGATGGGTGGTTATATGATAAAACAAATATGGGTGGTACCTTGAAATACCAAGGATGTGTGGTTATGTTATAACGTCCAATGCATTGGGTATGGAAATCAAACATATGGCTATTCGATTTGTATGAGTGATATGTGTCGAAGTTGGCTGTATAGTCATTGTATTTAGGTATGATTATGTACCAAGTAACTATTAAATTTTATAAGTTTATCTCTATGGTTTTTGAGGTTATATTTTGAATAAAAAATTGTATGTAATGAGATTATATTTAGGGAAGTGTAAGTAATACTTCCAAATGGCGAAAGTATTGATTTATGATAAATTATTCAAGGTTTACCTATTTTCGAAAGACTAATAGTTTTCCTTATTTTTATATCCCTTACTGAGCTTTTTATGATCATCCTATATTTTGAAATTTTTTTCATTAGATTTAATGAAGAATAGAGTCAAGGATGGGATCAAGGAAAAGTTATGAATTTTAAACATTAAATGAAACCGTTTTTATTTTTAAACATTTTTTGTTTCATAAAAATGTATTGTGATTAGACGTGTGTAATTTGAAATATTTGAGTTGTAATGTATGAGTTAAGAAATAATTAACTACAATTATAAACCTGGAAATAAACTCAATATGAATTAAAGTCAAATTATTAAAATAAATCCAGATTAAGTAATTTTTATGGTTGGGGCCTTAGAGTTTGTATCATATGTCGGTTTAGATGACTTTAGGAGTTAAAATATTGATAATATAATATTCATAATTAATATTCACATTATGGAAAAATTTAAATGATATATCATTTGAAGAATACTATGTTTCTCTATTTAAGATATACCTGTTCATAATGGTTTTCCATAGATAAATTAGTACATCCGTGCTCGAAAGACATATAGAGGAAAACAACCTTCCAAATCAACATCTAGAGAGGGTCAGAATCAGAACTAAACATTTTTTTCTATGATAGATTAATTGAATCGAGTGATAAATGGTGGTCTTGTCCATGTATAAGATCAACCAGAGAAAACACATAAGAATATGTTGGAAGAGGAGTATTTCATGAGGCAACATCTCCCATCATTTAAAAGATCATCTGACCTCGTACAAGTTGAAGGATGAATTCAAGTGCCAGAAAATATTTTTGATGTAATGAGGTGTTCATACAATCAAATGCTTTGTCTTTATTTTTATATTTATGTAGGAGAATATTATTAGTGGTAGTCAATCATTAGAAATATCAGTGTAGGTAAAGATACTGATGCCATGGAATGTGATGAATTTTAGAATATCTTCCTTGAGAAATATTTTTCTAAGGATTTTTTAATTAGAATGAAAAATAAATTCATGGAATTTGGATAAAAGGATGAAGATTATATGGATGCATATGATGAAAATTTCAACCATTTCTCAAGGTAACTCCCAGGTTTTATCATTTATATTGATTGTAAGATAAATCATTTTCACTCAGGATTAAAGCCAAAAATATCGAATGGAATTAGCTTCTCATGACATCAAAAGATAAGAGAAACTTTTTTGATGTGCTATGAATGTGGAAAAGTATTTTTATAAAGATCATGTGTTCTATGATGGAAAGAAAAAGAAGTAATAATTTTATAAGGAAATGGAAAATAATTCATCAAAGATGTTTAGAGTTAAGAAAATTATGTATTCATCTTGGGAGATGTGTGGTGAAAATCATCCTATAGAATGTATCTATAAGTCTTGGAAGTTCTATTGATGTGGTAAGACATTTTATATTGCTCATAACTACAAGGTAAATGATCTGGTAAGCAAAAAAATGAGAGGTAAGATGTTTTAGTTGAAATGAGTTGGGTAATTATTCCAATGTTCATCCAAAGTTGATTACCTAGTGTGGAAACCAGAAAGATAGAAAGAAGAAAGGAATGTAAAAACCATTTTCTACTAATAGGTCTGATGTGGGACCATCTAATGAAATGGTGATAGGTATGTTATGGGGGTTTTCAAAATATTCCAAAACATTATTTGACATTGGATCATCACATTTATTCATTTCTAAGAGCTTTGCAAGTAAATTGGAAATGTTGCCTCATGAATGTGATATTGTACTTTTGGTAAAATATCTAGGTGGAAGTATTAAAGCAACCAAAATTTATGGTATTCATCCTATTGTCATTATTGGGATGGTTTTTCTACAAATCTGTATGAAAATCCATGAGTGGAATTTTATATCATTTTAGGTATGGATTGGATTTATGTTTATCACGATATAGTAGAATTAAATCAAAGAATGTATTAATTAATTATCTAATACCTTTGATAACCTACCAAGAAGTTGAGAGATTTGGTAAAGATGGTACGGAATTTTATCTAGCTCATGTGGTTGAAAATAAAGAAACAATTTTGATTAGTGACATTCTAGTAGTGAATTAATTTTACATTGTTATTCCAAATGAATTGTTTGGTATTGTTCATGTCACACCCCTACTTGATTGATTTATTATTTTTAATTGTTTTAATTATTATTTTGAGTTTTGGTAGCCAACAGGTCGAGTTTTAAAATTTTGGGAGCTCTTTTCACTGTTGCGCAGTCATCTCGCATGGATGCCCAAGGGCATTGGGTTATGACGTGCAAGTTGTGCGTGTTTTTTTAAGCCATGTGATGAGCGCATGGATCAACACTATAAGCATCCAGTGTCGGGTGACACGGGTTGAGCACGACTTACATAACTGTGCATCTAACTGGAGGTAAACGTGCATGACCCGTAGGGTTACCTAGTTTTTCGAATAATTAATGCTATTGTTTTTTTTTTAAAATATATAAAATAAAATTATAATGGTTTAAATAAAATGAAACAAATAAATAAATTTTTGATAATAATAATAATGATATGATGATGATGATGACGATTATTATTATTATTATTATTATCCTTGGTTTTAATAGTATTTTTAATTATAGGATAAAATGAAAAAAAACCTAGACCTAAGAAACCAGGAAGCGCCCACTTTTTTATCCTTCACTATTTGCACTACGGGAGCCTCCCCTCCTTCTTCCCTCTATCACACCACTCTCCCTCCCCCGGGTTTGCTGTGCGCAGTGGCCGACCCCACTTCCCTATCCGGCATTCCATCACTGCTCGCCTCTCCACGTCGGCCCTGGATCGACCTCCCGTCTCCTTCAGGTTTCACGCCAATCGGCCCCCATCCTCTTCCCTGGTCCAACAAATCCATGCCCCCCTTTTCCCATCGTCCTTGTTGCGCACCCCTGCACCGAACCTCCCCGTCACCCTCGCCCAGTGCTAACCTTCCCTAGGTCCTCCCTTTCTCCTCTTCTACACCGGAAAATCGGACCGGCACGTCCCCTCCCGTCCAGCAAGTAGTGTGCGACGCCCCTGCTCCTCATCCCGGTCCGGCCAACCACCATTTCGTGTGACTCCCACCAGCATGCAGCACCTCCGGACAGACTCCCCTTCTGCGCGCAACCCCCATCATGAAACCCTTTTCTTTTTCATCAGCGTTTCAGTCGGCCTCCCCATACGGCGACACTCTTCCCAGCGACGTTTCCTTCTGACGACGCCAAACCCCCTTCTAGGTGCACCTTTGGCAAGACCCCCCTTTTTCCAGCGTAGCTCACATCCAACAAGGGTTGGAGTTTCATAAAAGGGATGTGAATTTTTCTACAAATAGGTAGGTGTTTATGAATTTAAATATTATTTAATGAATTAATTTTTTTGTTCAATTAATTTATCATATTCTTTAATTTGTTTTTCTGTGAAAAATGGGGATTCTTGAAGTTTATCTTCTGTTGGTTTTGTATGGTGGCTTGATCACATGGGGTGGAGTGTTTTTGTGGTGAAAACCCCATGTTTAGTCTTGTATTAGTGTTTTATTATGTTGCGCAAGGGGTGTGAATTCTGTTTTGACATGTTATTGGTGTGATTTTGGCCATAGAATAAGTTTTTGGGTGTGTTGTTGATTTATGTCGGGTTGGGAAATGTTTTTTTGGAGATGGGTTGGATTTTATATTTACATCTTTTGTTATGACCCTTGAATTTATTTTATAAATTGTTTATGTGGTTTTACAAAATGTGTCAGTAGAGCGAACAGTGTGGGAAATTGGTTTTGGGTGTGTAAAACCGTGAGTCTCTTCAGATTTATTTTATAAATTTTAAAGTGACTTATTAAATAGTACGAATGATAATTTGGGAAGGTTTCGATGTTTACTTGGTTTTTCTTTTGGTTTATGTGTGTCCCGGATCCCTTTTTGGTCATTCTTTGGTCCTTCCGAATTAATTTTCTTTGGGTGTTGTTTAATTTCTGTAGTGTGTTGCACCAACATGGCCATTAATCCCCTCACAGGGTTTGCAAAGGGTGTCTTGGGTCACGTCCGACCACACTCCTTCTGCCGCTGCCGAAGGCGAAGCGATTCAGATTGCTTCGGATTGTTCACCTTTATTTGCAGGGAACACCTTGTTTTACCGCATGTTTTGGGTTCGTTCTGTTTCATCAACACTAGTTTCAAGGTGGGTTTTACTCTGTTTATTCTTTTGGATTATTTTAAGATATTGTTTCTTTATTTTTAGATTCATTACATTTTTGCAGTGCGTTGGCACGGTTGTTCCATGTTATTGCGATCATCGGTAAGTGGCGCATACTTGTGTGCAAGTTGTGACGTACCACATCGTCATCATAACCAGGCTACGAGTTTAGGTAGGCCCCCCCTACACTCACCTTGGAATTTAGAATTTATTAATTGCTTGATGTTTTATTAATTTTAACAAATCGGAAATAATATTATATTATTAATTTTTTTTAATGATTATTATGTGTGAAAAGAGATGTTTATTTTATATAGAACACTTGAAACATTTTCTTGACGAGCGGACACCCAGTATTAAAAGAATGACCATTTGGATTTTAAACATAATTCCCATAATTTTAAATGTACTTCTAGTTTTAAAGATAAATGATTTCTTCTGAACACGTGTTTTGGGTTTTCTCGAGAAAAATGGTTTTGATTTAAAATTGGTGAAGGCCCGTTTGGAACTTTAATAAAATAAATTATTTTGGAAAACCCATTCAAGGGTGATCTTTTGTGTGCGTTGATTGCATGAGATGTATGTGATGTTTGTGCATCGTGACTAATTAATTTACATTGTACACGCACCCCTTTGTATTGCATGTATTGACATGGGAACCTGGCATATTGAGTGAATCTTTTAAGAACGATTGCCGCACTAGTTTAGATTACGCACTGGCTAGTGGCCCCGTAGTAGGGGAATACTGAGTTATTGCTGCTATGGGGATTGGGCCCCTCAGATAGGCCATGTAGGGATATGCTGAGCGTTAGGGAATTATGATGTCATTGAGTAAGGGCATGCCTTCAGGATGAGTCAGATGTATAGTACGTTTTGGATTGTTCACGATCTCCTAGGATCGACCCTTGTTTCTTTTATTGTTTATTTTTATGTGGAAGACGATTGAGAGATCTAGTTCAGTAGCTGGCCCCTGTGTGCCACTTTTTTTTCTATTTCCCTTAGTGTGTGTTGTGTGTTATGTGTAGTTTTCCTTTTTAGCTAATAACTAAAGTTTAGTTTTCTGAATTGCACGCATAAATGTTTTAAAATTCTATACACATGTTCCATACAAACATTAAACTTGTTTTAAATTAAACAGGGCAATGGAATGATACTTTTTTTAGAAATGAAAGTGTGTGGGGAAACTAATATTTTATATAATTTATTTCAAACCTAAAATTGGTTGATTCTTTATCTAAAGGTAGTGTATTGGGAATAGTTTTGTGGGCACGCCTACGGAGTTTCAATACTCACGCCTATAGTTCTTTTCTGTTTTTAGTGATTCTGCAGGCCACAGCTTGGGTGTGTTCGCCTCGGGAGACATTTGGTCGTGGGTTAGAGAGTTACCCGCGAGGTCACATGGAGTCAGTGGTTGTCTCTTTTGGTTAGTTTAATTTTATTTTGTTCTTGATTAGTTACTTTACTTTGTTTATTTATTTTGTGCTACTATATTTTATCACTGCTGCTTTATTTATTTATTTTGGGCGAAATCGTTCCCACAGCCTTTGTTGATGCCCTGGTGCTTGTCGCCAGCCCAGGAAGACCGAGAACGCCTCTCAGGCAATGTCACAGGATGGCTTGGGTGACCGGTTCAGGGTCGACCCAGGTTGGTTCATGTCAAAATGATATCATAGGAAGGTTATTTGGGGTGTCAAGTAGAAGGATATTAGGATTTTTCGGGACTGAGGAGGTAGGTTACAGGTCGGTGCCTGATCACCACCACTCGTGACGAGACCTGAGTTACCAGGGTTAGTCCGGGATTTGAGTATTTTGTCTTTGGTAATTTGGGATTCAGGGATGACAATGAGAGCTAATCAGTTCACATTACGGCCACACATGGGGTGGTGACCCATGTGAAGTCCAAGTTCCTGGTTTAAGGTCCTCATAGTGTTATGACTTACTTGGGTCATGGATCACCATCATGTCGGTGGGTTAGGCACATACATTAGTTCCTCATTCCAATGGTTTATGGCTGGATGTTTTTCATTTTGAACTTAGTATATGTGAGCATGCATTAAAAGTGAAATTGATTTTGAAATTTAAAAGTGTTTCTTCCAAATTGTTTTTTTAAATTACTAAAGTGGGTTTTTAAAGAGAAGGTGTATCAGTTTGGAAAAACGTTGTATGTGTTTGGATTTGGAAAGGAATAGAAGTACTTGAACCTTGATAGTCCTTATGGAGGGTCACACATGCGTGGGTATGTACGCAGAGTGCGTAGGGGCACTTGTTTTCAGATGATGTGAGCGAGATTGAATGAATGCACATGTGACAGTTCATAAAGTGCCATAGGTGGGTTTTAAAATTTTAATGAAATGATGGTTTTGGAAAAGTGATTTATGCTTTTTTTTGTATGTGTGTGGCTTATGGGCCTATTTCCCTTGGCTTTTGTTGTTTCTTTGATTACGTTTTGGCTTGATGCTAGTTTCGATGGTGTCTTTCGTGCTGATATGAGTATGTCATCCAGAAAGCCTCCAAAAGTTGTTAATGGGTTATGCCCAGTTCCCAGTTCTTTTATGTGTTTCCTGCTTATCGAGGTAATCAATGTCTGTTAGAGGTTGTTGTGTGGTTTAGAAAGATAGTGTGTCTTTGAGTTGTTGGGAACTCTCAGGGTAGTTAAGGTTCGTACCTTCCTATAGTTAGTTGAGAGTTCAGTTTTGGACTAGCAAAGGTAGGATGTCTCATCGTCGTTAGAGTATGGGTGTAGTTGTTGTGGGTCATCTCTTGTGTAGGTTCCTCATTTGGCAAGGATCTTCATCTGTACTAACTTTCAGTTTGTTGGACCGTTCTCTTGCATGTCACTATTGTGATCATTTCAGGCATTTTAAGCCACCTTGTCGCATCCCTCCAAAGTCTGGTTATCGTGCGGCTGTTCTGGCCAATAGTGAGAGATTTGGAAGAAGTGTCTCTCGTGAGGAAGGAGTTAGGGACTGGAGGAAGAAAATTATTGACTGTGAGGCAGAAGATGCTTCAGTCATCAGGGCCCCAACCACAGGTCTCGGGGTGTAGCTCATGCACAGTCAGAAGTTTCTGAGGGTGTGTGGAACCTCGGTTTGAATAATGTTTTCAGCTTTGGGATGGAAGTATCCTAAATTTCCTTATTCTATTCTCATCATTGTCTTAATATTATCTTTGTTGTGGTGGCGTGAAGATAATGTTCTCCCACAATCCATGCGGTCTTAGCTGCTCTTAGTATGGTTTTTAAATTGTTTGGTCTCTTTGAAGGTATTGGGCCCTTGAATAAACAGAACTGTTATACTTTTGAGTTTGTTCTCAGTTGTGTTCATTTGGGATATGTTTGGTGAAACTAATGGGTGATGTTTTTGGGATCTTTCTTAGTTTGGACACCTCTGTGGGTTTTCCTCTAGTGTTTTTCGATTTTGTGGAGGATTCCTCCATCCGAGTGTCTCGATATACCTGTTGGCCTTGTATGGTTCTAGTCCTTGTGGTGGATAGAACCCCTCAAGTTCTCCCCTTGTTTTGAGTGTGGTTTTTTTTCTAGGTTGGTCGGGTTTGACTTGGGTATTAAATAGTCACCACGAAACTCCTTGTTCCTTTTGGATGTGTTTGGGTATGGATCCAGTTCTTGAATATCTTTGGGCGTGGTGACTTTCTGGGGGCAGAAAGTGTCTGTGGTGGGGAGAATTATCACACCCCGACTTGATTAATTTATTATTTTAAATTGTTTTAATTATTATTTTGAGTTTTGGTAGCCGACGGGTCGAGTTTTAAAATTTTGGGAGCTCTTTTCAATGTTTTGCGGTCATCCCGCATGGATGCCCAAGGGAATTGGGTTGTGGCGTGCAAGTTGTGCGTGTTTTTTTAAGCCGTGTGATGAGAGCATGGTTGGGCACTACAAGAAGCCAGTGTCGGGTGACGCGAGTTGAGCATGACTTCCTCAAATGTGCGTCCAACTGGAGGTAAACGTGCGCGGCCCGCAGGGTTACCTAGTTTTTAGAATAATTAATATAATTGTTTTTTAAATATATATATATAATAAAGTTAGAATGGGTTAAATAAAATGAAACAAATAAATAAATTTTTGATAATAATAATAATGATATGATGATGATGATGATGATTATTATTATTATTATCATCCTTGGTTTTAATACTATTTTTAATTATAAGATAAAATGTCAAAAAAAAACAAAACCCTAGACCTAAGCAACCCGGTGGCACCCTCTTTTTCCCCCATCCCTATTTGCGCTACAGGAGCCGCCCCTCCTTCTTCCCTCTCTCACGCTGCTCTCCCTCCACCTGGTTTGCCATGCGCAGCGGCCGACCCTGATTCCCTATACAGCTCCCCATCCCTGGTCGCCTCTCTACATTGGCCCTGGATCGATCTCCCGCCTCCTTCAGGTTGCACGCTAGCTGGCCCCCATCCTCTTCCCCTGTCCAGCGAAGCCGTGTCCCCCTTTTCCCATTGCGTGTGCTACGCACCCCCGCACCGGCCCTCCCCATCACCCTCTCCCAGTACCAACCTTCCATAGGTCCTCCCTTGCTCCTCTTCTACACCGGAAAATTGGACCGGCGTGTCCCCTCTCGTCCAGCAAGAAGCGCCTGATGTCCTTGCTTCCCCTCCCAGTCCGACCAGACACCCTTCCGCGCGACTCCCACCAGTGTGAAACACCTTCGGACAGACTCCCCTTGTGCTCGTGACCCCCAGTATGAAAGCATTTTTTTCTCTTCGGCATTTCGGTTGGCCTCCCCATACGACGACACTCTTCACAGTGACGTTTCCTTTCGACGACACCAAACCCCCTTCCAAGTGCACCTCCTGCGAGACCCCCCTTTATTCGGCGCAGCTCACATCCGAACAGGGTTGGATTTGCGTATAAGGGATGTGAAGTTTTTCTAAAAATAGCTAGGTGTTTATGCATTTGAATATTATTTAATGAATTAATTTCCCTTTTCAATTAATTTATCATATTCTTTAATTTGTTTGTTATGTCCAAAATTGTGATTTTTGAAGTTTATCTTTTTTTGGTTTTTTTTGGTGGCTTGATCACATGGGGTGGAGTGCATTTGTGGTGAAAAATACATGTTTAGTCTTGTATTAGTGTTTTATTATGTTGCTCAAGGGGTGTGAATTCTGTTTTGACATGTTATTGGTGTGATTTTGGGCATAGAATTGGTTTTTGAGTGTGTTGTTGATTTTTGTCGGGTTGGAAAATGTTTTTTTGGATATGGGTTGGATTTTATATTTACATCTTTTGTTATGACCCTTGAATTTATTTTATAAATAGTTTATGTGGTTTTACAAAATGTGTGGGTAGTGCGAACAATGTGGGAAATTTGTTTTGGGTGTGTAAAACCGTGAGTCTCTTTGGATTTATTTTATAAATTTTAAAGTGACTTATTAAATATTAGGAATGATACTTTGGGAAGGTTTCGATGTGCACTTGGTTTTGCTTTTGGTTTATGGGATTCCCAGATCCCTTTTTGGTAATTCTTTGGTCCTTCCGCATTAATTTTTTTGGGTGTTGTTTAATTTTTGTATGGTGTTGCTCCGACGTGGCCGCGACTCCCCTTGATGGGTTTGGAAAGGGTTTCTCAGTTCATGTCGGACCGCGCTCCATCCGCCGCTGCAGAAGGCGAAGCGATTCAGATTACTTCGGATTGTTCGCCTTTATTTTCGAGGCACACCTTGTTTAACCGCATGTTTTGGGTTCATTCCGTTTCGTCTGCACTGGTTTCAAGGTGGGTTTTACTCGGTTTATTATTTTGGATTATTTTAAGATATTGTTTCTGTATTTTTAGATTCATTGCATTGTTGCATTGCATTGGAATGTTTTTTCTGTGTTATTTAGATCATAGGCAAGTGGAACATACTTGTGCGCAAGTTGTGACGTACCGCATCGTCGTCGTAACCAGGCTTCGAGTTAAGGTAGGCCCCCCTGCACTCACCTTTAAATTTAGAATTTATTAATTGATTGATGTTTTATTAATTTTAATAAATAGGAAATAATATAATATAATTAATTTTTTTAATGATTAATGGGTGTGAAAAAATCCGTTTATTTTATACCAAACACTTGAAACATTTTCTTGATGAGTGGCTACCCAATATTGAAAGAATGACCGTTTGGCCTTTAAACATAATTAACAGAATATCAATTGTTCTTCTAGTTTTAAAAATAAATGATTTCTTATGAACAAGAGTTTTGGATTTTCTCGAGAAATAAGGTTTTGATTTAAAATTGGTTAATGCCCTTTTGGCACTTTAATAAAATAAATTATTTTGGAAACCCTATTCAGGGGTGATCTTTGGTGTGTGCTGATTACATGAGTTGTATGTGATATTTGTGCATCATGACTGATTAATTTACATTGTGGACACACCCCTTTTTATTGCATGTGTTGACATGGGAACCTGGCATAGTGAGTGAATCTTCTAAGAATGATTGTTGTACTAGTTTAGATTACGCACTGGCTAGTGGCCCCATAGCAGGGGAATACTGAGTTATTGCTGCTATGGGGATTGGGCCCCTCCTTTAGGCCATGTAGGGCTACGCCGAGCGTTATGGAGTTATTGCGTCATCGAGTAAGGGCGTGCCTTCAGGATGAGTCAGATGTATATTACATTCTGGATTGTTCATGATCTCTTAGGTTCGACCCATGTTTCTTTTAGTGATTATTTGTATGTGGAAGATGATTGAGAGGTCTAGTTTTGTAGCTGGCCCCTGTGTGCCACATTTTTTTCTATTTCCCTTAGTGTGTGTTGTGTGTTATGTGTAGTTTTCCTTTTTTGGTTTATAACTAATGTTCAGTTTTCTAAATTACACGCAAAAATGTTTTAAAATGCTATACACTTGTTCCATACAAACATTAAACTTGTTTTAAATTAAAAAGGGAAATGGACTGATACTTGTTTCAGAAACGAAAGTGTGTGTGGAAACTCATATTTTATATAATTTAGTTCAAACATGAAATTGGTAGATTTCATATTTAAAGGTAGTGCATTGAGAATAGTTCGTTGGGCACGCCTAGTGAGTTTCAAAACTCAGGCCTATAGTTCTTTTCTGTTTTTAGTGTTTCTATAGGATACATCTTGGGTGCATTCACCCCAGCCTCTGTTGATTCCCTGGTGCTTGTTGCCAACACATGAGGATTGGGAACGCCTCTCGGGCCATGTCGCAGGCCGGCTTGGGTGACCGGTTCAGGGTCGACCCGGGTTAGTTCGTGATAGTTCATGATCAAGAGGTTAAATTTATAATTGATTTAGGGTATGATTCTATGGTTATTTATAATCCTTATGATCTAATGGCTCAATTATAATTATTGTAATTGAAAAAACTATTCCAATAATTTCTTGATAAAATTTTCATTCGACCTTGCACTTAACCACGAGGTGCTCATGTTTTTTTGTGAAAATAAATATGGTTATATGAGACTTTATTGTGATTAAAATTCAAGAAAAACATCACTATTAATAACAATTATATGTTTCTTCATATCAATGATTTTTTTATTTTCTCTAAGGATTCCAATATTTTTCAAATATTGAATTGAGGTTTGTGTTCCAATTGCTGAAGGTGGAAGAGGATGACATTTCCAAGAGATAGTTTCAAATGAGATGTTGGAATTGTGAGTTTATACTTATTCCTGTTGGGTTATATAATTCCATTACTGTATTTATGAATCTCATGAATGGATTCATTCATTGGTTTTTGGATCAATTATTGGTTGTGTTTATAAATGATATTTCGGTATATTTTAAAAGTCGACATCAACATGTAAGTCAGATAAGGGTTTTTTTCATACCTTAAAAGAAAAAAAATTATATGGAATGTTTAGTAAGAGTTATTTTTTTGTAAAATATTTCATTCCTTGGTCATAATTTTTTTATATATGGAATGAATATTGAACCTTCTAAAACAAAAGTTTTTGTATAGTAGCGAATACCTACCAATATCCCAGAGATTCATAGTTTTTGTAGATTACTGGGTTATTAACAATGTATGGTTGGAATATTTTCTTAGTTTTCTATCCCACTAACGAAGTTAACATGTAAGAGAGTTATGTTCATATGGACAAGAGAATATAATGATTAATTTTTGGAAATGAAAATAACATTAGAAATCCGCAGTTTTGGACCTGCCATCTCGGAATGGTGAATTTTATATCTATAGTGAATATTCAATGAATGGAATTAGTTTGGTCCTAACAAAGATTAATCATGTAATTATTTAGGCTTCACTTCATTTGAAACCACCTAAGTTAAATTATTCTACACATGATTTGGAATTAGTTGTTTTTTTCTTTAAATATATAGAGGCATCATTTGTATTGTATAAAGTGTGAAATATATACAGATCATAAAATATGGAAGTATATATTCACATAGAAATAATTGATCATGAGAAATAGGAGATGGCTGGAATTAATCAAGGATTATGATTACACTAATCATTTTCATCCAGAAAAAAGAGTAAAGCGGATGATGATTTGAGTTGAAAAATTAATGCATCATTAACAATGATACCTTTGGAATGAGATCCTTTGGTTAATGATATGATGAATTTTGTCTTGGAAGTTGTTGGTGTAGGAAATTACCCTTTTTTAATTCTAGTTTTTTTGAAATTATATTTATTAAACTGAATAGGAAAGCATAAAAGGAAGATATTGAGTAGAATAAAAAGATCCAAATGTGTTTGAAGTGTTAATTTCCGAAAATTAACACTGTTAAAGATTTTGTTTTGAGGTTTGGAAAGATATTATGTGTGCCTTGTGATTCAAAGTTGAAGAATTATTTGTTTTGTAAAATCATAGTTCTCTATTTTCAGTTTATCTAGGAAACAATAAGATGTACAAGTACCTTTAAGAGTATTACTAGTGGGATAGAATGAAAATAGATATTTTGGACTTTACCCTAATATGTTTTAATTTTCAATAGTTTAAAAAAGAGTGACCACTACCGAAGGGGATGCTTCATCCTTTTATAGTGGATTAATTGAACTGGGAAAATATATCCATGAATTTTGTAGTGGTGTTACCAAATAATTATCGAGGTAACAATGTGATCTAGGTTATTGTTGATCAATTGACTAAATATTCCCAATTTCTTCCTATTCAAGATAATCTATCTCTAGATCAACTTTCTCAATTTTATATTAAAGAGATATTAAGGATACATGTAGTTCCACTCTCTATATTATCTGATCTCCATACCATGTTCAATTTCTAATATTTGAAAATCCCTTCAGAACTAGTTGGGTATTGAATTAAATTTAGTTAAACATTTTCATCCTCAATCATAAGGGAATTTAGAATGAGAAATTGAGATGTTGGAGTATTTTCTACATGCATGTTCAATGGATTATCAGGTATGTTGGGATCAACATTTTTTTGTGTTAATTTTCTTATAATAACATTTTTCATTCTAGTATACAGATGGAACCATTTGGGAAATTATATGTAAAGTTGTGCCGAAGACCATATTTTTGTGATGATATTATAGAAAGTAAGCTGATGGGACCACAGTTGGTTGAAACTATGGTAGAAAAATTCAGTAGATTTAGAAACACATGATGATAGCTTAGAGCAGGATAAAATTTATCCAGATAAACAAAAGAAGGATATTTATTTTGATGTTGGTGATCATTCCTTTCTCGAAGTTTCTCCATCGAAAAGTGTGATGCATTTTAGTAATAAAGGAATGTTGACTCTACAGTTTATTGAACCATATGAAATCCTATAAAAAGTTTGATCAGTTTCTCACTGAGTGACTATACCTCTGATTCTATCCCATGTAAAACATGTTTTTCATGTTCCAATGATAAAAAGTATAAGCTAGATACATCTCTTGTTTTGTGTCCAGATGTAGTTAAGTTGGAAGAGAATATTTTTTATGAGAAACAGGCAGTATCGAATCTTGAATATAGAGATCATGTGTTGTAGAATAAGGTAATTAATTAAGTTAAAATTTTATAGAAAACCCATAAGGTTTAATAGGTAACATGATAATCTAAAAATTCAATTAAGGGGAAATACCCCTACTTATTTGATAAGCCAATAAAATTGGGAGGATGCTATTTTTCAAAAGGAGTGAACAATGTAACATCCCTTGTAATTATAGAATAAATATTTTTTAAAATATATTAATATTTATGAATTAGATTATAATTTTAATTTAAAGGGGATGCTATGTTTGATAGCATACTCGACACACAACAATGGGTTTCTCCAAAATATTATGTTTCACATAAGACTGAGTTATGCCGAAAATATTATTATTATTATTATTATTATTATTATTATTTTAAATGGTAGTTATCACCTAGCCGTTTTATTGATAGTAATTAACATAACTAACTACATTACATTTATACATGATTATTACATATTTTTACTTTCTTCTAATAAATATTAGATGCTTAATATTCGAATAAATCCAATTTTAAGCATAAAATACTCTAGTATTTTGAAAAGGTGGTTTTATTTTCTTTTTGATGGAGCCCCCTTTTTAAAAATATTTATATCAACTTTTAAATGTTCTATTTAAAAAAATAAACTACTTTACTGAATGTGGGAAATCAAAATTTTCTTAGGTTGATTTTTTTGTGTTTTTATGATTAAATTCATTTTTTAGTGAATAGAGAAAAATTGTGTATTTTAATTCAAAATATTTTTCCATGTAGCTTATTTATATAGTTTTATTATCCTTTTAATCATTTTTAATGTGTAATTAGATTATTTTTTATCATTTAATAAAATTTATTACATAGAAAGTAATTTCTTATCGAAATTTAATTGAAAAACTATGAGAACATTTGGACGTTTAACTGAGAAACTAGTTTTCTCATTCGAATGACAAGATTAATTTTAAATTAAATTTGTCTACTTTTGTGAATTTAAGTCTAAAAAAATAACATAAATGTTTGTAATAAATATGAAAACATTTTCCCTATAAGTTCAGAATAATTTTTGTGAGTAGTAATATCAGTATTTCATTTTCCTATGTTAAAGGTCAAAACGTGTAATTAAAGGTTAAAATAAAATTATAATAATATAAAACAACCCTAAAACATGTCATGATTCTTTTTGAATGTGTTATGTTTTTCCATGTTAATACTTGGGTAGAAAATTTGACCTTTGGAAGACACATGGGTGTGATTATGACCTTGATAACATTAAAATTAAGGTAATGGAAAATATGTCATAATGAAATCTTTTATTACAATTTGATTAATATGTGTTAATATATGTTTTATCTTCGACTATAAATATTATTTAGAAATATAACAATATTACCTACATCATGGTAATTTATTTATAATTTTTCATAACTAAATAATTAAATTTATTTATGACACAATGATGATGTAGTAATTGGTTTACTAAAGAATGAATCAAATAAATTATATTAATAATATACACATAAATATTATTTTTAATATTTAATTAGATAAAAAGAATTATGGAGTAATATATCATATTTGGATTGATTTAATATAGTATGTTTAAAGGAATCATGTTTTTATGAGTTTTAAAATAAGCATTTATTGAATACTGTCAAAATTGACATAATTCATATGTTAAAATATAAAATGTTTAATTAAATGATATAAAATTCATAAAAATAAAATACCTTAAAACAATGTTTATATAACTCTAAAACGTTCATTGATGAAACATTCTTTGGTCGTTTGGTATTATATGGTTATATTTTTTACTCTAAAATTATAAATTACTTGATAAAACAGTAGGAGTTACAATTGTTAAAACAAAAATATTGGGATTAAAATTTATTAAATATAAGTATAATTATCATTGGATGACAATATTTATACCCCTAATAATCCTATTTTTTATGTGAATCAAATTTAAAACATTTTGAACCAAAATTAAATATAAATTAATTTAATACTTTTTACAATTACTAGGTTGTGCACCCCTCTCCTATAAAAGGCATTCATTCCTCTATATTACATAAACATACAAGACATTTTCGTTCAGCCAATCTCTTACCAAAAACATTTATATAATCCCCACCCAAATTATTAAGGGCATAGTTTAGTCAGAACACCCTCCATAGAGGTATTATGGTATCCTTTAAGGGTGATTAACCGAATAAGAGGTATCCATTACATTAAGTATTTCTATTTTATTTCATCTTACACTTCTTCAAATATTCTTTTTTATAGATGAACTAATAATTATATTATATAAAATATAAAGAGATTTTATTATGATAATATCCATATTTAAATCCATCTTCTCTTTCATTAAATGGGTAAGGAATTAATCATTCACACGCACGTGTTAACTATCAAATCCATGAATCGATCTAATTCAGTTTTAATAACCTTCTATCATTACTGGATATAATAATGGAATTAATTTCCATATTTTATATTCATGAAATATTAATCATTATAAGATAATCATATATCAATCACATTCATACATTATAGAGCTATAAAAATGATAACGTCATTTGTGCGTTCTTGTGAACAATCAGCTCCATGAAGCGATGTGACTCATTTTTATTATTTATATCACTTGTTTGATATACCTATAATTAAATTTAAATGATTAATTTTATATTAATGATGTTATGACCATTCTGAAAATATCACATAATACAAAACTTTTTTCCATAATGATCAATGAAAAATTAAAAATGTTACCCATGCATACGTACGACTTGCCATCTCCATGAATATAATGTTGTTTGTTTTTCATAACCACACTTCCTAGATTGATTTAATGGTGTAATATTTGTATAAATATGATAATACTGTCATTCATATTATTTTGTAGATGAAGGACTTATTACCACAAGAACTATTGACATCAAACCATGTTCATTTTGTACTCAGGTACCAAATATAAACAAAACATCCAATATGAACATAAATAATTATGTAATTTTTCAAAAACATTAATAAGTGATATCAAAAATATAATGAACTTGAAAAAGGTTCTCATGAATGTATAAATTAACATAATTTTATTATTCTGAAATATAATGATTTTACGTGATGAGTCTGACTCACAATAAGGGACTTCATCTCAATCCCCTTTAATTGAGGCATATTTTGATGTCATAAACAACCATATTTATAATGTGTATAATAAAACCCTTTTAAATTTAATTTAATTCATATATTTTCAAAAGGAATCTTTTTATACTATGAATTTTAATTTCTTTACAACATGACAAAAGGAATGTTTTTATTGTATGCGGTTACAACGACTTCTCCACTTCCATAACCATTATTTGATATTTAGATTCATATATATTCATTAATATTTTTTAAAAATTGAAAAAAGGAACACATTATTTATTTTTTATTTTTTATTGAAAATTGTTTTGAAAGTGTATTGACTATCTGAATATAATTTAATGATTTCATGTGATTGGAAACAAAATTTTAGGAGTGGAATGTTGATAATTTCAATCATTTATGTGTTAAGAATATATAATCGTACTTTGAAATTTGATGGGTGGATACATAAAAAACCATATAAGAATAGTTCTGTGATAAACCAATGATGTGTAGTTACATTATACACTTCAATGCATTGGGTATATAAGTCAGCCATATGGATATTCCATTTGTAAGAGTGATATTCTTGGAAGTCATCCTTATAGTTATTCCATTAAATTTGATAATGCCCCAAGCTACCTTTATATGTTATATGTTTCTCTTTATGGGATTGTATTTTTGTTACAAAAAAATTAATTAATGAGCTGATATTCACTGATGTTTAATGAATACATCCAAAAGGTGAAAAGTATTAGTCTATGATAAAGTATTCATGGATTACTTATTTTCAGTAGACTAACATTTTTTGTTCTCTATTTATCCCTTAATGATATGTTTTTTACTCATACCATGTTTTGAAATGATTTTCACGAGATTTAAAGATAAATAGAGCTAAGGATCAGGTCATGGAAAAACTAGGAAGTTTAAACATGAAATGAAACCCTATTTATTTTTAAATGTTTTTTTAATAAAAAATAATTGTGAGAAGAAGTGTCTAGTTTTTAATATTTTAGTTGGTATGTATGATTCATGACCTAATTCACTAAAGCTGTAAACTTAAAAAGATCCTCAATGTTAATGAAAGTAAAATTATTTACCTAACTAAAGATTGATTAATGTTTAATGCTGAGGAATTATAAATTCACTCTGAAACCGAATATAACAACCCAATCATTATGTACATAGACATTAGATCACATTTTTAGAATACATAAACCATTACAAAAACAAATCTCCCAATGACCATATTATTTTAGTGCCATTGGATACATGAAAAAATAAACATTACAACATAATTGAACTACATTATCTTTCACTTGGTTCATGATGACTAGCACCCTTCTTAGACACATCACACACATTAAATATCATTACAAAATGGTAAATAAAACACAAAAAGGGGTGAGCTCAAATAATAATTAAGGGTAAAAAAGGGTGGAATATATGCATAAACATGAGCATAGTCGGTCTAAGAGTGTGATCAGAATGTTACAAGATAATACCATGCATATCATAAGATCCTAAACATGAATAACACAATCAATCACAATAGTTAATAAGGAATGAATTGTAAGGAAATAATGAAAATAATCCATGAAAATATAACACAATAGTAACATATATGGTATTTTTAAGAGATATAAAAGAATATAAAATCATATGTTCGGGATAACTAACAAGGCTGTAACAACATGTTAGGAATGGGATAATAACCCATGTAACTTCTTTGGGAATGGGATTCCCTCTCGTATGCCAATTTGTTTCTGGAATGGGTTTTCCACTAGTGCACCCTCTTGTTTCTGGTCAAGGATTCCATATTGTGCACCCTCTTGTTACAAGCTATGGATTCCATCTAGTGTACCATCTTGATCACATAAAACATTTATCATTACCCAATTAATTAGAGGGAGACATAGGTCCCACTCATCACATGATAACATCATAAATACATGTTCCATAATAATGTGAAACTAAAATTATATCATGATCCAAAAAAACGTTTTGGGATTCATAAACATCATATCATAAACCATGAGATGAAATTGGTATCATAAACATTTAACCATACCATAAACTATGGAAAATATATAGGTTTCATTATCATTTTGTCCTAGAATTACCAATGAAAGGAAGTGGGTTTCATAAGCATTCATCATGATATAACCTATTGAAGATAAATGGGTTTTATAAGAATATAATCTATGGAAGAGGAACAAGTATCCTAAAAATATAACCCATAAATGTGAAACGGGTTTTCCTAAACACATTCCATCCAAACATAAATAATTTGCAGAGTGAATACGAATGGAACGTTTGGATCATTTCTCAGAAAATCTTGAGTGAATCAAATATATGCCATAATCTTTTTAAAATAAATTCAAAGTATACTTAAAAAACCTTTCATAGAGAAAATATATTTTTTATTTGTATAATACTTTTTAAAACCTAAAAACTCTTTAAAACCATTTTCATGAAAATAAACATAAAAACACAGGAAGGAAGCTTTGATTCTTTTAAAAAACTATTCCTTGTATAAATATTTGAAAGCATATAGAGAAGTGTTGAATTTTTTTTGAAAAATATTTGTTGAAAATACAAAGAAAACATATAAAAGAATATATGATAATCATTGAAAACAATAAAAAAATTTATAACCTCTTTCATTTAAAATAACAAAAAAACAATTAATTGTAGAATATTAGGAAAACAATTTGTTTTAAAAAATTACTTTTTAATATTGTAAAGGAATATTAAAAGTAATAGAGGTCATGATAGCAGGTAAATCCATAAGTGATGAACATTCCTTTGTCAATGTAAGAAGTTTAGAAAACTTCCTCGACCAAAAAAATTAAACGAAGATTCCTTTTTAAGCACCCTTTGGAATAAAAAGGTAAAATAGGGAAAAATATTTCTTTTAAATATCATAAGAGAATAATATATTTTTTGAATTATTTTTTTCTAAGACATGGATTGAAAGAACCCATATTTTTGTTTGAAGAGATGGTAATGTTAGGATTTCTTAAAAACACTTTCAAAACTATTTATATACCAAATAGTGTAAAAATGGTACCAATACATGAATATATCTTGAATAACCAAAGGGTAAGAAACTTCATGTGTGTTTGTGATAGATGGATCATAATATTTCATTTCAGGAAACAAAATTATAAGAAATCTCAAATGTTATGAGACTGTTTAGTAAACCCTTACTACTTGGTAACATTGAAACTTGCTCCCCATTTAGGAAAATTAAATAACATGATGTTTTAAATAACATAAAGCATAAAATAATAAGAAAATAAGGATATTCCTTAAAAAAAATTTCAATGGTAGTATATACACCTCGTGGAAAAATATATTTTGATAACATGAAATGTGTCTCAAAGAAGGAAAATTTAGACAAAATTACTTTACTGATACGGTAACTCTTGAAACATAAAACACATTAAAGAATGATCATAAAATGGATTTGTAAATAACAATAAATTTAGGTATAGTAATCATATAATTCATTCATATGCATCCTAAACACCCCAAAAAATAATTGGTTGTGAATGAAGCATGCATCTCATGGATATAAAAAATGAGATGAAATTACCTTACATTGTGTCTTGACTCTCATTGTACCCATTAAAACGATGTATATTATAAATAAATTTTTATTTATATCTATCACAGAACCATATTATTATATTTAATACCATATATGTTTTGATTATGAATTTATGTTACCTGATTTTTAACAATTCTATGTTAAGGGTTCAGTTCAGATAATTTTCGCTTTGTTCATCATTTGTGTCTTAATTTATTATATCTTTGGTCATTATAAATATATCATGATTTATAGAATGTAAAAATGATATAAATATAATTAATATTTAGTATATTTTTATTATTATAATATATATAATATATAAATATGAAATGGAATACTCTATTCATGGAGATGGTAGTTCGTAAATACACATGAACACTATTTCTGTTTTATTGTCTTACTCAATGAAAGAATGTAACACACACACACACAAAAATATATATATATATTTATATATAATCATTATAGTAGAATGATTATTTCTTAAATATCATATAATTTTACTAAAGAACACCTTAATACATTCCATTTAGTGTGTGAACGAATCACATCTCTTATAGGGGGTGTTAGTCCACACATCATCAAAAGAAATTATCATATTTACAAAAATCGAAAGTATAAAGATACATGTTTTAAAAGAGTAAAATAAGCTTAAGGAAATAGTATTTATCACATATATCATATATAATCATCATGTACATCATAATTCCCATCCATGAAATGTGGTAAAGGAAAAATGAACAATCATTGTTTTGCGAGGTTGTAGTCTACAATACACGTAAATAGTATGTTCGTTACCCACTACGATGAAGTGTTTTTTAGTATAGGTATAATAATTATCATAACATAATATTAGTATATTTAGGATACCACTTTTGTTTTATAATAATTGAATAAGGATAGTGGATGAGATGGAGAGGGAAATTAAGATAAGGGAGTTTGAGGAAGGACACTACCTCTTATTTGGGTTACTCCTTTCAATTTTCTCCTAAGGGCTTGATTTGATTTCTTTCATCCCAAAGGGAGGATTAAAGGAGTAAAGTGGGATGCTTTATTTAGAAATTTGTTTCCAAACATAATTAGTTTTATAGGTTTGTGGAAGGGGGAGATGGATTGGCCTTTTATAAAGAGGGAAATGACTCACTTGGTATTTTTGAAAAGAAGTTAGGTGTACCCACGTTTTTACCTAAAAGAAGTCATAAAAAACCAACAAAAAAATAATAAAACGTTAATGGATGAATAATTTTAAGTCGATATTTTTTTAAAAGTTTCATGGCCATTTGGTCCTTTAATATCACATTTATGTTCTTTGTTAAGCTTGATTTTCACATTAATCATTGTAATTAATGTTAATTACACTAAATAATATTTTTGGTGAAAATATGTTTTTGAATTATTGTAAATTATATGTTATGATGATTCCAAATATTTAATCCATTTTTCCAATTTCAATTCATATAAGTGTAAGACATTAATTTAAATTTAATCCTATAGAAAGGATGACAATGTAGGTTTTTGACGTAAAACTGTTCAATCGTTTTTAAGGATTTTATTTCCAATTTCATAGTTAAATTGATTAAATTTAGCAAAATTTGATTAATTGATAAAACATTATTTTAATTGATCATTAAAACTAATTAACAGTATAATTTAACCATATAAATTAATGATATGAAAAACAAGTTTGAATTAAAATTAGGTATTTTTCAATATTGATAAAAATATGAAACTTCACAAAAAAATCATGATAACATATTTTTTACACACTAATTTTAAAAATTAAGTTTATTTTGTCATATAATAATTATAAAATTCTCAAAATTTGGTTAATAAATAGGTTCTCCTTTTATAGGCAATAAAAGAACCTTAATCAAAATATCGGTTTTTATGTTTGAAAATACTTCTATTCCAATATTTTATTTACATAAAATACTGGATTTATAAAAAATATATTATGGAATATATATATATATATTACATTAATATTACTCAATAATTTTAATTAATTCAATTTTTTAGGATAAAATTCCCATGTGACCATTAAATTAGTTTTCTATAAAAGTATTCACTTTATATTCAATTTTTTTTATATTCATTTTAAATTTATTTGAAACTAAAGAATTCAACCATGTATATTAATAATTTATTTCTTACTATTCATAACCTGACAGTTTATATCTTATGATATTAAATAATAATAATTTTAGTAATATATTATAGTTTTGTAACACTCTGTATTGCGTATTACGCCAGCCATCAAGGAAATTCAATATTTCCTGTAACGTATGCCTTTTTCAGTGTTCCATGTGTAGTATGATCAAATTTTTGTTTCATGTTCTTCATTATTTCATGGTGTTTCATATAATTCTGACCAATCATAGTGCTTAAATTATAAAAAACTATTTTTTGTGTTACGTGAAATGAAACATATAGAAAATATTAAATTAATTCAAAAAATAAATTTCAAAAAATCAAGTGTTGTTTAATAGATGACTATGTTATGAAGAATATTACCATATTTATACTTAATTTTATAATATATCATACTAGTTGATATAATATTTTTTTAGAGACAGATCATCATCAATTTGCACAATAAATTCTTAAAGTGAAAGGTGACAATTTTTTTTACAGATCTTACATCTAGAGAAAAGTTATTAATTTTAGTGTTAATTTGGTATCTGGAATATAGTGTGATAATTGGTTTTGAAAATAATAAATTTCCTTGGTTTTAAACACTTCAACATATATTAGAAGAATATATGACTGAGGTGACTAACCAATCAGGACAATGGGTAGGATTTTCCAGCCAAACTTTGTAAATCCTTTATGTTACACCTTATTCATAGTATACTATATTAGAGGTGTGCTTCAAAAGATATATTGTGTGTATTGAGAACTTAACAAGTATAAGTGGATGAAATAGTAAGGATAATCAATAAAAAACTGTAAAAGAATTTAGCCACTATCAATGGTCTATCTAGTTTGACCATCTTATTTACTATAAAAAAGTGATACAAAATATTCTATTTTAAAAACACAATATAAATAATAAAAATAGTATAAAAGTTAAATTAGAAAAAAAAACAAACCAATGATGAAAGAAATTATAATTTCTTACAAATTATAATATTTTTCAAGGGTTATTTATATAATTTTAAAAAATAGTTTGTTAACTATTTATATATATATAATGTGCTAATATCAAAATAGTAATATATTTTTTGTAAAATTTGGGATAAAATGATACGTCATATATATACATATAAATCTATTTTTATTTATATATACAAAAAATATATAATATTTAAAATTTATTAAATTCTAAAATTATTATACATTTTTATAAAAATAAACCTATAATACTATATACAGTAATAATAATTTATTATTAATACAGATTTAATAAAAAATTTAAAAAATCATTATATCGTTTGAAAATATAATTTTTCTAATCAAAATCATAAATATATATGACCTTAAAATCAATCATGAAAAAATACATTAATTATAAAAAATATTTTTTTTCTATAATAATGAAACTAAAAATTTATATATTACTCAAATATATATATATATATTAAAATAGAAATTCACACATATATAAATAATTTATATCTAAAATTAAAAATATTATTAAAGCAGTTCTTTGGAAATGATAATAGGTGACCAATCCATAAAATTACAACCTATATTTCTGTATCAGATTTCAATAACTCTGATCCATTCAAATTTATCATATATATATATATATATATATGTGTCTGTGTGTGTGTTATCTGTAACTGGCGTTTGTTATAATACACCATGAAATAAGTATAATTGGAGTTCACAAGTGGAATCATTAGTAAGGACTCAACAAAAAAAGAATAGCAATGCGGAGCATCAATGATCGAGGGAGCATTCAATGTAACAAGTGCTATGAGGTATGGTTAAATAATTTTTAGAGAAACATCAACTAGAATGGGTAATGAAGTATATTAATGGGTTTTGGAATCAATTTTAATTTTTAAAGGGGTTTTACATTGTATATTTCAATAATTAGTGTTAACGAATAATTTTTTATAATTTTTATGTTATAAAAAATGAAAAATAATATCAATAATTTTCATTATCAATTATAATAAAAAAAGTAAAAAAAATATTTCTATATTCATTTATATTAAAATTAATATTTAGTACATGTCTTATTGAATATTTTCAATAATTTTTACATAATTACATATAATTTTATTCGATAAAAATGATAGATTAAGTTATACCCATTATATACTTACTTTAAATATATGCCATTATTTTATATTTTTGGTGGAAAATTATAAATTTATACTATTTTTTGGTGTTTCATGTTTTGTAATATTATACATTGATCATAAATATAAAAAAATATAGTTTCATTTTTGATTCAATTCGTACTTCATGGTCATTTACATAGTCTAGAGACCTTTCATACCCAATTTGAATCAGGAAAAGGTCACATAAAATATTTGTTTTCCTCTTTCAATCATCCTTTGATATGGTGTAAAATTTTTATAAAAATATATATGAATAATATTTTTTAAATTATTATATTATTGATGAATCATTTTTGGAGTTTTTTAATTTTTATTTAATTTCATAATTAAACATTATACTCAATGGGAAATTATTGTATCATTATTATTATCATATTTAACATGAGGGGATTATAAATATTTGAGACACATTGATGTACCATGCACCGAATTTTTGTATACTTCAAAATAAAATGTAGATGATCTTTTTTCCATCTTATTATTTTTTATTTTTTATATATATTATCTATCAATTTTTTTTTTAAAATTATTCCCTTTTTTTCATTATTCCTATTCCCATCATTCTTTTGAAAAATATAGACTTTATATATATTGAATTCTATGTTTATGGTTGATAGAGTTATGTGGGTTTCATTGAATAATGGAGAGAATATATTTATTTCATAGCACGATGTTAGAATATCCATTCATTGGTTTAATTCACTACAATTGAAGTGCCAACGTTTCTTTATTAATCATTAGTGAGTGTTCTTAAAAAAATATTTGTATTTTTGTATGAATGTTTTCATCAAAATTATTATTATTTTTATTAATAATTGATAAGTGTATATTATGATTATTACATATTTATAACATAGTAAAAAAAATGGAATTTATGTTCTATATAGTTCAATACAATGTCTTTTTTTATTGGGTATAAACCTTCATTCTCGAACTATTTTACAATATTTTAAAATTTTTAAATGATAGAAATATATTTCAATGATTTTATTTCCATTACACTCTATATAATAATAATATTAATTTAGAAACACCTTAATTAATCAATTTGATCATCAAAATGCTAAATGATTATTTTAATATTGTTAAAACTTATATCTTTATTTGTAAGGCCTTATTTGGATTTGCAATGAAATTTAATTGTAAATGAGGTATACATGTTGATATTTTAGTTACAAATGGAATGTTTGGTTTTTTTTTCAATTGATGGAAATAAAATTAATGATATTATTATAGAATTATAAAAACATGTTGGGATATTTAAAACTTGTAAATGATTTTAGTGAAATTTATATTTCTTTAGGTGTTATCAATGTTGGTTTCAAAAACTAAATAATTTTTAGCTCAATAATTGTCATATGATATATATTTTTCATCATTTGAATCGTACTTGGTGACATGTGATATATATAAATAGTTTTTAGATTATTTTAAATAATTTATTTATTTTTTATTGTTTCTTGTGATATTTCTCTAAGATGGAGGTTGGTTGATGTCACATGAGGATTATTTTATAAATATAAGATTACTTTATGTTTGAAAATTCATTGGATCATGGAGGAATATATTTTATATTTTCAGATATATATTATCAACTATTATGATGCGGGTAGTGAAAAATAGTATATTATCACTGAATTTTAAGGATCGTGAATTCTAAATGACCAGATAGGATTTTATCATAGATAGAATGATAGTTTCATCGAGTTGAAAACATTTTTTTACCTTTAGAGTTTTGTAGGAAAACCCCATAATGATTACATGATTCACTTGGTAAATTTTATTTTAAAATGCGTATGGTTATGTGTTGTATGTTATTTTTAATTCCTTGAAAAAGGTTTCATAAAAAAGGGTTTTATAAATGAAATGAAATAAATACTTCTATTATTATATAAATTAAATTTTAAATATTAATATAAATATTTTACTCATTTTTTATTAAAAATGTATGTTTGTTAAATTTTTTAGTGATGATTATTTATTCTTTGGATGTATAATATTCTATATTATAATCACTGAATATTTTTAATCCATTCTAGTATATAATGGTTAAACTTCAAAAAAATTACTTTTACAAAAAGTTATTTCCCTATGAGAGGGGTTAGACCATAGATTTGATTTAGATGTATAAAGGTGTTCGAAAAAGGATTTCCCCATGCTTTATTTGGTTAATATTTACTATTTAATTTTTATTTTATTTCAAAAAATTTATTAGAACTACAACATATTCCTTATTTATTCTCCATAGTATTTTTAGAGGAAAATATTTTGGAGATGGTTCCCTATAGAAAACTTGTTTAGTACTTGATTAAATGATTTTCACAATTTGAGATTTTATCTTATCACATATTTATTATTCTTATGAATGATATTTTTATGTGATAATGTCCATATAATATTTTTCATGCTGAAATTTTATAGAAGATCCCTACTATGATGAGAACTTAGAGGTTCTAAGACATTATTATCGACTCATATTCTATGGATGGATGATATTTTATGATAGGAAAAAGAAAATATATTCTATATGGGGTATGATGGTAATAATACATTGAGAAAAATAATCATGATGTTTTCCCGTTTTAATATCTAAGACAAGAAGATATGAGGATAGTCACATCGTTAGTAAATCCAGATTTCCACAAGTCATTGGAATTTTCTTTCTACGAGCATGTGTATTGATCCTTATACATTATAATTATCATTAATTAATATCATGACTTGTGTACATAGATGTATTAATGAAAACAATGATGGCATCTGTCCCAGTAAAGTAGATTTTTTTAGGTGATTCCATAATGGTATAACATTAATGAATAATGCGAGAAAGGGTTTACCTCTTTTTTCTCTTAACGATTGTTATCATCTCAATACATTTTAATGGGAAGAGAACTGCCTGTATAGATCCATGGAAATTGTTTCTGATGGGTGAGATCATTTATAGAATGTTATATAGTGATACATTCATCATATCAGTCAATGTCACTATCACACAACTTTCTTGATTAAAGATATTGGGATAAAACGATTATATTAAATGGAAAACACACATTCGAGGTTTAATATTGTTGTGAAGTTACCTTTTTTATCTGTGGAATATATAATTTTTTTTTTCAATTCTAACATTGGAGTTTAGGCTATTATGCCTAATTTCACTATGAAATAGGCATAGAAGTTTACTTACTATGTGTATCCACAGTATTTTTCAAATTCTAGAATTTAATTTAACAAGTTTGAATAAATAATATTTATTTTGGATTAACTAATCACCATAATTTAATAAAAATTTATTTGAAATAATATTTCAGTTAAATAATAACATTAAATATTAGTTTTAAAGTTTTTAAAATTAAATATTTCTTATAGTCATTATAGAATAGTTAAATGACATTAATTTTTTAAAATTTCCATTATTTAAGGATTGGTAAATGATAGTGAGGGAAAGCAAACAAATTTTTATGTTCCAAATTGTATAAATTATATTCGTTTTTATTCATAATGAATCTCACATTTCATAACATGAATATTAATAATATTATTGGAAATGGAGTTATTTTTTAATATTAATTATTTTTAGGATCTTTTGTGTTATTTGGAAACCCTAAACTAGATTTTTTTAAAATCTAATTATATCAGTTTCCCAATTTACTTTTTCTGGGAAAAATGAATTAGGAAATATTGGATCATGCCATAGAGTGAACTCTCTATTCCTCTTCTATAAATCCTTTGGAAGAACACAAAGGGTTCGTCATACATCATGAATAATACTTTTGTGATCGAACATAAAAAATTGATGTGGTCATGATCGACTGTGTTAGCACCCGATGATTCTATTACATTGATAAGAGACTATGGTGCATGTGTGGATCCCCACTAGAGAGAATAGAGACTTGAATCATACCAAATAATGATAGTTTGAGAAATCTTATTCTATTGTATCATTACTTAAAGAAGAATTACATGTTGATATCATTTTATATCTATTTCAAATTTTATTATAAATTATATATAAGGATCCTCTCTCTCTGATTTCAGTGTAAAAATTGTAACGACCCAAACTTTTGAATAATATTTGTTTTCTAATTTTGTGTGTTATTTAATTTTATTCACATCAAAACTATATCCTTCAAAAAAAAAGTGAGTATAATTAAAATGAGAACTTTGGGTTTCGACTGTTATATGACTATTGATTAAAATGACTGTTGGAAATTATACTCATAACATTATGATTATTGTTTATAAATACAAATGATCATGATTACTTAATACAAAACTAATAATCTAAGGTGTCATCTAGTAGAATCAGGCCATACAAAGCCCATCTCTCATAGCATGGGAAGGAGGTAGCATCATTGTGATTTTTTCTAAACAAAGACCAAACCAAACTCCAACATGTGAAGCATGAACAAAATCGCCTACGAGAGAAGTTCAAGATGATAGAAATCACCACTCGGGAAGTGTTGTCTGAGGCACCCGAAGATTTAGTCACTATAAAACACCATACTCTTTGGTCCTATGAAGGTTAAATTAGTGGTTATTTAACAAGGCCCTAGTTACTTTGTGTAATCGTTTTGTATAAATTAAATTTTCATTTATTATTATAGTGAGATTTGTGAATTTTAAATGTCAAGATAAATATGAGATGAATTTATAGAAGTTTCATATTATTTTTTAATATTACAAAAATGGTATTATAAAATATTTTTTAAAAAACATTAAATAATTAATAATGTGAAATGATCTTCCAAAAATGGTGTTACACAATTGTGACCAGTTAGAAATATATATTCCAATAAGACCAACCTAATATTTAGTGAATAGAGAATTATGAATAGTAATAGTACTCTTATGAATATTATTTTATGCAATGGAAAAGCAACCTCACTTAATGAAGTATAAATATAATTTAGGAATCTTGAATGGAAATGTTATATAATAACATATGTAAAGAACTGTTTCAGAAATTATTAGTTAAGTATTAGTATTTTTATTGGGTAAATAGTGTTTTTATTTTAAAATTTAATATCTCATAATTAAAATATTGTTTTAACAAATTTGATTTAATTTGTGAAATTATATCATCGGTGTTAGTTTAGGGTGAATTGATGAGATTTTTATAAAATGTTTTGTTTTTCAGTGAATAGTAAAAATATAGTTTTTAGCTTTAGTGTGATTAATAACATCATTAATGTGGTAATAATTATGTAATAATTATTGTAGAATTTTTAATAGTAATATATATGATATGATGTGTCCCAAGTGGCCAATACCATGGGAAAATACCATGGGCAAGCCCATGGTTTGGAAAATACTACTGATGGGTGTCCCTTTTATATTAATTAAATATTCCCTCACTTTTGAAATAAATACCAACCCATTACATAATTATTTTATTTAAAAATTACCCCTCAATGATATTCCGGTCCTTTTACCTGCCAAATAGTCTTCCCATGGTTCCCTAAAGCCCCAAAGGTCCCAGTATTTGAGCTTTTGATGTTACTATTCAAGGTAAGCGAACCTTGCACCCTTCTCTTTTAAGTCCTGACTTCTTTTATGTTATCTCTTCTAGTTTCCATGTTATTATATTGGGGTATGTTCCTATATGTCCTTTTTTTTCTATTCATTATTTTTCCAAATGTTGAGAGATGCTTTCCAATGTCGTCGACTTATTTTTCTTAATTTCAAGCGACACTGTTAGGCTGCCAAATTTTTTGTGAAAGAAATCACATCTTCACTTTTTTTCACGTTTCTTTTTCGTGTGGTATGGTATTAAAATATCCATACTATGATATTATTTATCTATTATTCTATACCCAAACTATATTATGATTTATTTATGAGGGGGTTTCACCTGTCCTCTTTTTATAATATTTTATAAAAACATGTTATGTGGTCATTATGCTACTGAATTTTTGTCTGAAAATCTCCCTATTTTTCTGAACAAATTATATTGTTTTAATTATTTGAATACCCAAATCTATTTTCATTTTCAAGGGTATTAATCAAGACATAAAATTACTCTATTTTATTATGGAACTCACATACATATAACCCTAACTTCCTTTCGATGGGTTATAAATGACATAATGATCTTATTTTTAAGAACTTTTAATAGATCAAAATTTTGGAGTAAAAAACCATTTCTTTTACTTGTAATGGGTTATTTATAAAATTTATGATTATTATATATGTAGAACACATGAATATAGAGGCATATTAAGGGAAAACCATGATATAGCTCCAATGAAATAGTTAAAGAATGAAATCTGTATAGATAATTTGTTTCATGAAACCTTGGGGAATAACATGAGTAACTTTTATAACACCTTGGGGATGATCCTTGGTGATATGTTCCTGAATGTCTAAATCAAATGTTGTAACCAAATTTTCATTTTATTATTACAGTTATTATTTCTATGTTATTCCATGTTATCATTCATTTATGATACCCCTTATGTTCTTATTGGTATCGCTCAAGATCATAAGTACACTATTTCACTTGTTTTCTTTATGGGGCCTTATGCTCACCCTTTCTTCTGATGTATGTCTCCATGTCATGAGATGAAGTAATTATACTTAGGATAAAATTGTGATTAAGCCATAAAAGTGGATTATATAAATTTTGTATGTTGTTTTCATGTATTTTGTTCTTGATTTCCTAGACACTAGACTTTAAAGATTATCTGTTTATAAAAAGCAATAAAAAGATGTGAAATAAAAAGGTGGGATTCTATAGTTGGTATCAAAGGATAATTTAGTTATTTATGGAAATTGGGATATGGAAAATTTAGTAAGAACCCTATAGAAAAGTATAAATATAGTAAAACTTCCTAGTATTTTGGGGAAATATTATGTATGTATTTTCTTAAAAAATAAATCCATGTCAGGATACAAACAAGTGGATGTGGCTCCGGAAAAATGTTCCTTACAGTGAGAACCCTGACAAAAAGTTTCAGGCATGACTGGGGATATCATGGTACATGACAACATGCCTTTCTGCACTACTGATTTGAAACTCTCGAGGGATATGATTTTTTAATCATAATATTTTTTATAAATCATTAAGAAGGAATTATAGTGAAATGTAATTGTTTAAGTATGAAGTTTTAAGACATAAAATACTTTATAGTTAAATGATTCATAAATGAAATAATTTTCTCACAAAATTTTTATTGTTTTATAAAATGACGAGCAATAGGAGGAACTATTCAAATGGTGACTGTAATGGACCATGTGTAGATGGCCCTCTGTAGGAAGCTAAAATGGAAACTTTCAAGGGAATGATAAACCAAATGACTCATGTTATGGTAAATAACATGAATCAAGACGAGAGACTAATTTCACCACGAAAGAAACAAAATTATTTTGAGTCTTTTATATGTCAATGACCACCAACATTTAGTGTTTATACAAATCCATTTGTTTCTGAAAAGTGGACCAGCTCTATCGAGAAGATCTTTTCTGTGCTCTGTTATTCAGAACAAGAGAATGTCACCCTGGTTTCTTACCCCTTAGAGGGAGAAGCTTATTAGTGGTGGAAACTGATTAAAAAAATGAGGCCAAGAGTGGATGTTGAAGCCATGGAGTGTGAAATGTTCAGAGGTATTTTCTTCAATATGTATTTCCATCATTCCATGAGAATAAGAATGGAGAAAGAGTTTGTTGAGATGAAGCAGAATGAGAGTAAATTTGTGGGAATCTATGAGATGAACTTCACAAGGATTTAATGTTACACCTCTATATTTTTCATCAATCCAAATAGTAAGGTTGATAGATTCTTTGGTTGACTGAGACCTTATCTGATGATGAATCTAGCCATCCAAGGCTATGATAGTTATTAAGAGATCGTGCGGAGTGTGGTGAAAGTCGAACTAGAGTTTAGTGAGTTGAAATGGTTGCACAAATCCAATAGAAAGAAAAGATAAATGAAGCCAATATTAGGGTGGAATTTTGATCATGGAAGAGGAGTAAAGAAAGTACAACATCCCATGTGTAATAAATGTTGGACAAAGCATTCGGGGAACTGCCTAATTGGGAGTAGGAAGTGCTACAAGTTTGGAATACATTTCTATATCACACGAAATTGTCGCAGTGAACTGAAGCATCAACTCCAAAACACTATTGACCATAGGAAAATGGTGAATGATCTACTTGATTTCCAATTATATATGTGTGGAAAACTTGGGCTCTTTTCCAATCACTGTCCAAATCCAAGGGGAGTGGAGGGGAATCACTATCAGCCCCAGCAATGGCCAAGGGGACAAGGTTGTGCTTTTGAAATCACTATGGGTGAATTTTATATTCCAAATGATTTGTTGGAAATTACTATTGTTGGTATCTCAAGGCTAGAAAGTACTTTTTTTATTCTGTTTCTACACATTCCTTTATTTCCTCCAAGTTTGAAAATAATTTAGAATCAACCCCTGATTTTCAAAAATTAAAGTCATTAGACAAGAATCTTGGTGGGACTATCCAAGCATCGTCAGTGTTTAGAAACTATAGTATTTACTTTAGGAATCACAATATTATCACAAATATAGTAGTCATTCCCATGCTGAAATTCAACATTATACTTGGGATGGACTGTCTCTCAACGTATAATGCTAATATCAAATGAAGAAGAAATGAAATCTATGTAGTCTTGAATGGAAAAACTATGTTTTTCTTCCAAGGAGAGATATATCAACCTTATATTTTTCTAGAATAACCTCTTATATCCTTCTTTATGGAGTTGATCAATGAAGAAAAAGGGAGTGGGAGTATAAGGATAGAAAGTGTCCCCAACATCTTGGAATAAATTGACGTCTTTCTAGAGGAGTTACCCATAACTCCACTAAAAATGGAGAAAGAGTGCTCAATAAAACTCGTACCAAGATCTCATCCGATATCAAATACCCTATATAAGATGGAAAATGTGGAGCATGAGAAATTAATGAAACAACATGAAGATATTTTAGAGAAGGGGTTTATCCGACTGAGTGTGTCTCCTTAGAGAGCACATGTTCTCTTCACGAAGAAGATGAATTGATCAATGTGGCTATGTATTGATTACAGATAACTGAATGAGATCATAATGAAGAACAAATACCCTCTTCCATGAATTGATGACTTATTTTACCAACTTTATAGGGCACATTTCTTCTCCAAGATTAATCTTCGTTCTAGTTATCATCAATGGAGGGTGAAGAAAGTAGATATTGCCATAAATACCATCAGATCTAGATATGATCATAATGAGTTGCTTTTTATGCCCTTCGTACTGAATAATGCACCTGCTTTCTTAATAGATTTGATTAATATAGTTCTTAAGGAATACCTTAATAAAATTGTGATAGTTTTTATTGATTATATTCTTATATATTCTAAAAAGTCGGGTGGAGGATGAGGATCATATAAGGGTTATTTTGAAAACTCTACAGAAGGAGAGGATTTTTGGAAGGTTTAACAAATGCAAATTCTGGTTACAAAAAGCTGCATTCATTGGGTACAATGTTACCATTGAAGGAATCACATTTGACCTTGCAAAGACAAAATTTATAGATGAGTGGCCTCATCCAATAACAATAACTGAGATTCTTAGTTACATTGGAATAATGGGATATTATTGGATGTTTGTGAAAATATATCCATGAATTTTAACCCATTAATCATGTTAACTCAAAATGGGTCAAGTTCATCTGAAAAAATGAGAGTGAGGAAAGTTTCCAAGAGATAAATCAGAGATTGGATAGTGGACCCAAGCTTTATCTACCCTCAAGTGGAGAAGGATTCGTTATTTTTAGCGATGCATCGTTGAATGTACTTGAGTGAATCCTCATGAAAAATGACAAAGTCATTTATTATGCATCTTGATAGTTTAAGGCTCGTGAGCAGAGATATCCTATGCATGATTTGGAGCTGGCTGCAGTCATTTTTGCTCTAAATATATGGAGGAATTATCTATATGGATGGAAATGTGATATACACATATCCCATCAATGGTTGAATTATATTTATACAAAAAAGGAATTCAACATGAGACAAAGTATATGGTTATTACTTCTTAAATACAATGATTTTTCAATTCATTATTATCCTAAAAGAGCAAACAAAGTCGCTGATGAGTTAAGAAGAAAAGAACTAGTTGTTCTGTCCATGTTGAGGATTCAAATATTTCCTTTGATCAATGACCTAGTAAAGCTGGGATTGGGAATTATAAGGTAAGGGACATCATCAAACCAAACCCAAATGATTAATCAAACTTCATTACTATAGAGGATCAAGAAAAATCAAAATGAATATCCTTTGTTACAGAAGAAGTTTGAGTCTGTGAAGGATTGGATGTTACCAAAGTATAATATTGATCAAGAAGGTGTACTAAAATTTCATGAAAGACAATGTGATCCATCTATTATATAAATAAAGAAGGATTTTATGGATGAAGATCATAACGTTACTTTCATTATACATCATGGATGCACGAAAATGTATAGGTACCTTCATGATCATTATAATTGGGATAATATAAAAAGGGAGATTGCTGACTACACTTCAAGGTGTCTGGTATGCCTGCAAGTGAAGGCAATGAGACAAATTCCTAAAGGATTATTGAAACCATAAGCCATACTATCATGGAAGTGGGACAATATCACTATAGACATCATCAATGGTCTCTTGAGAACTTCCAAAGGAATGAATGTGATATTGGTTACTGTGGACCATCTCACCAAGACTGCCCATTTTATCCCTATTCGGGAAGATTTTTCTCTTGATCAACTTTCTATGATTTACATGAAAGAAGGGGTATGTTTCCATGGAGTTACACTTTCTACCGTATTTGATTGTGATCCAAGGTTCACATAAAAATTATGGAGAGGCCTTCCACATGGTCTGAGTAATGAATTGAATTTCAATAGGGCCTATCACACCCAAACTGATGGAAAATCTAAAATCACAATTCAAACACTCAAGGAAATTCTGGGAACATGATAAATAGAATATAAAGGTGGTTGATATCAACATATCCCATTAGTTGAGCTCTCTTACAAAAACAACTTCCACTTGAGCATTCAAATGGAACCCTATGGATCGCTATTTGGGAAGCAAAGTAGAAACCCTAGTTGTTGGGATGAAGCTAGTGAGATAAAGCTTCTTGGGCTTGATCTTTTGTATGAGATGACAGAAAAGGTCCATTCCATCCAGAAACACATTAAGGCTGCTCATAGTCGGCAAAAGAGCTGTGCCGACTACCATCAAAGGGGGTTTGAGTTTGATGTAGGTGTAAAAGTATATCTTCGAATCTCTCTATGGAAGAGAGTCATGAGGCTTGGGGAGAAAGGGGATATAATTGCAGTGTACATTGGCCCATATGAAATCTTTGATCTCATAAGATCAGTCGCCTATAGTCTTTCACTTCCTCCAAACCTATCACAAATTCATGATGTCTTCCACATATCCCTCTTGAAGAAGTACATACCTGACACTTCTCATGTAATAAATCCAGAGGTGGTACAACTTGATCATGAACTCTCTTATGAGGAGCAGCTGGTGGAGATATTGGATCATAGAGACATGGTTCTATGCAACAAGAAAACCCACCTTGTTAAGGTGTTATGGAGGAACCTCAAATGTGAAGAATCCATGTGGGAACTAGAGGATACTATGAGGAAAGAGTATCCAACCATTTTCTCTATTGAGGGTACGAGTTAAAAATTCGGGGATGAAATTTCTTAAGGGGGGGGGGGAGAATGTAACGACCCAAACTTTTGAATAATATTTGTTTCCTAATTTTGTGTGTTATTTTATTTTTTACTCAACAAAACTATATCTTTTAATTAATGAAGTGAGTATAATTAAAATGAGACCATTGGGTTTAGACTGTTATACGACTGTTGGTCAATATGACTGCTGGAAACTATACTATTAATGCTATGATTGCTGTTTATAAATACAAATGACAATGGTCACATAATAAAGAAAGAAGATTTGATGGCCTCATCCAGTTGACTCAGGCCACACGAATCTCATCTGTTTGATCTTTTGAAGAGGTAGCATCACTGGGCTTTGCTCTAGACCAATCCCAAGCCGAACTCCAACAGGTGAATCTTGAACAAAATATCCTATGGTAGAAGTTAAAACTAATAGAAATTACCACTTGGGAAATGTTTTCTATGCCGCCCCAATATTATATCACCATACCACACCATACTACTAAGTCTTATGTCAGTGTAATAAGGGGTTATGTAACAAGGCCTTACTTTGTGTAATCCTTTTGTATAAATTAAATTGTTATTTCTTATTATGGTAAAATTTGTGAATTTTAAATGTTAAGACAAATATAGAATGTATTTATAGAAGTTCCATGTTGTTGTTGAATATTGGAAAAATGGTATTATAATTTTTTTTAGAACTATATATAATTAAAAAATTTAATTTATTTTCAATAAATGGTCTTTTACAGTTGTGATGAGTAAGAAATCTAGCTTCTAATAAGATCAATTTAATTTTTGGTGAATAGTAAATTGTGAATAGTAATATTACCCTTGTTAATAGTAATGTGACTAATGGAAAAGTAACCTCACTTAAGAAAGTATAAATATAAATTATGTATCTTTAATAGAAATGTGATATAATAGCATAAGTAAATAACTATTTCAGAAATTATTAATTATGTATTAGAAATTTTATCATGTAAATAGTTTTTTTTCTTAAAAACTAAATATCTATAAATTAGAAAATTATTTTAATAAATGGAGTTAATTTTTGATTTCATAGCATCGATAAAGGTTTAGGGTGAATTTATGAGTTTTTTATAAAATGTTTTGTTTTTCTGTGAATAGTAAAAATACAGTTTTGAGTTTCTATGTGATTATTGACATCATTAATGATTTAATATTGATATAATAATCCTGGTTGACTTGTGAATAGTATGATATGTTACGATGTGTTCCATGTGTTCTGTACCATAGGAAAATACCATGGGAAAGCCTATGGTTTAGAAAATACCACTAATGAGGTGCCACTTGGAAATTAATTAAATATTTGCTCACTTTTTCTATAAATACCAAACCATTCCTTCATTAATTTCATTCCAAATTCCACCTCAACGAAGATATAACCTTTCTACCTCCCAATGAGTCCTCCCCTGGTTCCCTAATTCCCCCAAGGTTTCAACCATCGACCTTTCAAAGTTACTCTTCAATGTAAGAGAACCTTTCACCCTCCTCTTTTTAGTCATGAATACCTTTTTGTTATGTCTTATAGTTTCTATATTATTATGTTAGAGTAAGTTATTATATGTCTTTTTTTCTATTAATTTTATTTCCAAATGATGAGAGACCCTTTCCACTATCATCAACATATTTTTTGAATTTTAAGCGATGTCGTTAGGCTCTCAAATTTTTCGTAAAAGAAATCACATCTTCTCCTTTCTTTCAAGTTTATTTTTCATGTGGTATGACATTAAAATATCCATACCATGATCTTATTTATTTTTTATTCTATACCCATACTATATTATGAGTCATTTCTGAGTGGTTTACCCCTATCCCCTTTTTAATATTTACTAAAAACATGTTATATAGCGGTAATGTTGTAGAATTTTCAACTCAAAATCTCCTTCTTTTCATAATAAATTCTCTTGTTTTATTTTTGGGAATACTCATATATATTTTCATTTCTATGGGTATTCATAATTACGTAAAATGGATATATTTTATTCTATAATTGACTTACATATAACACTCACTCCCTTTCCAAGGGTTATAAATGACATAAAGATCTTATTTTTAGCAATTTTAAAACGTTACAATTTTGAAGTGAAAACCATTTCTTTCACTCTCAATGTGTAATTTATGAATTTTATGATTATTATATATGTGGATTACATTAAAATAAAGATATATTAAGGGTTCACCCTGATAGCGCTCTAATGTAATGAGTAAATAATTTAATCTCTAGAGATTACATGTTTCCAGATACATTGGTGAATAACCCTGTTAATTTTTATGATAGCTTGGGGATGAAACATGGTGATGTGTTCATCAATGTATAAATAAAATATTGTAGACAAATTTTCACTTTATGATTAATGTTATTATTTTTATGATATGACTCTTTATCAATCATTAATAATACCCTCAGGTACTTATTGATATCGGCCAAGATCACATGTAAATTGTTACAGTTGTTTTCCTTATTGGGCCTTCTAATCACCATTTCCTTTGATGTATGTCTCCATGTTTTGAGATGAAGTAATTTTACTTAGTATGAATGTTTCATGAATCCATACAATTGGATTAGAAGAATGATTTATTTTGTGTCATGTATTTTTTTTCTTGGTTTCCAAGACACTAGACTTTAAAGAACCTCTGTTTGCAAAACATAATGAAAAGTTATGAGTATGTGAAACATGTCTTGAAATAATATATCAATTTCAAATAAAAACACATTTCTTCAATCATGTCGATCACATCGTGTGTTATATTTACATGTGGTTAATTCCAACACACATAAAAAGAATTATGGATCATTGTTATAAATTATCAAGATAATAAAAGTTTATTTTCTTATTTTTGATTGTGTGACATGTATTTTGAACTAAAATGTCAATTTTAAATGAAAACACACACTTTAGTCATACTATTTACACAATGTGTCATATTGACATGTGGTTTATTCCTACACATCCAAAATAAAATATGGATCATTTTTATAAATCATCAATATAATATGAGTGTTTTTATTTAGTTTTGAGTAGGTGATACATTTTTTGAAAAAATAACACTTTTCAATGAAAACGTGAACATTAATTCATACTGACCACAACTTGTGTCTGTTTGACCTACAATTAATTTATATATGTCAAAAATTAATTTTAAATATTTTTACAAAATTATATAGATAATCAGAGTTTATTTTCATGGTTTTGAGTATGTGACATGTGTTTTGAACTAAAATGTCAATTTTAATATAGTCTATTAAAATATTTTTTTCATTGGACATGTTTTCTTGATAATTTAATGAATTTATTACACTTGATATATGACTAAATGATTAGTTTTTCATACCTTCAATGGATTATTCTATTTACCTTGGAAGCTACAAGTGGTGTCATAGTGATCACTTGTTTAATCTATAAATATTTATTACTCATTAATTGATTTTAGACATTTTAACATTCATTTACGTAAAATGATTAATTTTTATAATCCTATATCACCATCTATAATTTTATGCATTCCCAATATCATAACTAGAAAATGTGTAATGATTAAAAATGAAAAATCATATGCAGATTTACTTAGGGAGGTAAAAAAGCCTCTCCCTTGCGAAAAACAAAGTACAAACTATAGAATTTAATTTTTGTCTTGTATCTTGTGCTACTAGTTAAAATAAACAAAATAAGATGTATGGTCTAATAGATTACATTATCATGTTGATTTGGTTATAATGGAACATGACATTTAGAACTACAAGCCTTGTAATTATCTTACATGCCAGGTAGCCGCTATCTTCTCCCAGTTGAGAAGACTTGGTGTATCAGCAATCCATGTTTCAGATATAAAAAATAGATACATTCCTATTGTGAAATTCATGGTTATATGGGGTTTACTTACATTTCAAATTGTGTGCCTCAAAAACATACATGTTTGGAAACATGAACAGACTCAAGGCATGTGTTGTTGACATAAAAGTACATGCCTTGTACTTTTTTACATGCCATGTAATCTTTTATAGGTAGTGTTTTCAAATTTTTGTGGAAAGAAGATTTAAATTTATAATTAAAACTATCAATTTTGTGATTTATGTTACTTTTATTCCACATTTCATGCAATGTAGTAGTCTAAAAATTATATACTAAATTAATTTACAAGTTAATATTTGGAATAACACTAGAGGGGTCTCCAAGAGTACTTGTGTACAACATTAATTTAAATTTATTTTATTTATAGATTATGGTGAATTAATGATGAACGTACGTAATTAAGATAAATTGAATTAATTTGATTATTTAATGGTGAATTTTCTTAATTAAATATTTAATTTATGTAATTGATAATAAGATTACAAATGTATACTAATTTCTTGATATATGAATGAGCATGAGTTTAGGCCATCCCCCAGGTGTGAATGGTTTATTTTAATTTTTTATTTTTAAATTATAATTGATAACATTTATTTCATCTTCTAGTACTTGTTATGTAAGGGAATACATGCCTGTCATTTTTTATATAAATCCCATTAATGAAATACAATAGATCCCCTCACCAACATTTGAGTAAAATATCATGTATGGGTGGGGATCCTAAAAGAGTGGAGGTGGTTTAATTCATGGATATGTGGTGAAAACAATTAAGGTAATGTATATGGTTCAAGCTGGAATACTACAAACTATGAATGAAATTGTTCAATTTGTTTTCCCTTATGGTTGTGGGTTAGTTTGTTATCTTCATAATAATTTAAAAACTAGGAAAATATCATGACAATGCCACTTTAATTTTTTTTTCAGTTTCATGGTTGATTATTTATTTTTGTAAATTCTATGTGATAACCTAAATAAATTAATTAACAATAATGTAAGATGGAAAAAATATAATTGGATTATTGAGAAATGTTTTATCAGGGATGGTTAATAACTCTAGTAAAACCCCCTTTGTATTAACAAGGAACGTAAAAGGATGAAATTTGTGTTACAAGGCAGGATAAAAATCCAAAAAATAATATATTATATCCGATTAACCTTACAATAGTTGAGTTAGACTCATCCTCATAGTTCAAATTACTTGACCAACCCAGGTTTTTATTCTTTCAATTATCATGAAAATTTTATCTAGATGTTTAGGGTTGACGTGACATAGATTGCATAGAGGTTCACCTAACAAAGAAGGACATGGTGTAACTAAGAGTCAGAGGTTGAGTAAATAATCAAAAATGATTTGAAGACTGGTGAGTCCAATAAATATATCGATGAACTATGAATTATTGTAGTTGGAAATATAATCATACCTAAAACCCTTTAAATTTCATGCCAGGACCATGTCTTGGTTATGCGAAGGGAAGATGCATATTTTCCAGTAGAATATATAAGATATAAGATATTATAAAATAGATAATAAGGGTCAATAGGTATAAAAAATAGTGGGATATTCATTTTAATTTAAATAATTATAAATTTCATAATCTATTTTATTATAAAAATAAGTACTAATTATTCTATATTAAATTGAAGAAGTGTAAAATAAATCGACATAAACAATAACTCAATGAGTCATACTAGAGAAGGATAACTTCTTCACTGGTTTGAAATTACCATAATGGAATATGTACTTTTTCATTATACAATGAAACAAATAGAAATTTCACATGACGAAAACCCAACATCCTGACTCTCTTTCCAAATAGGATAGTGTAGAAGAAGTTTCTCCATATCAAATGATTGTCATGGAAGAAATTCATGTCCAATTTTTTATGTTATCTTCCATATACAATTATCTTTAAATAAAATATGTGAATATAAATGTGTACAATTTAGTTTCTCATATTATGTATATTTATTAGAAGAAGGAAGGTTAGTGAGATATGAGATCTCTAATGTAATATTTTCATGAAATCATGGAAAGTCGGTGATAGGTGGCTCACATTTAGCCAATATTTTTTGCTATATTGATCACCCATACAACAAGGATTTTATGATCCCTAATGATCCATGGAAAATTATCATTTTTTATTCACTATATAAAAAAGACTCATGATTTTTTGTGAATTATAATATGACCAATTTCAAGAAGAAACAATCATAACTTACAACTATTCTCCAGTATGTTGATAATAGAATGAGGTGTGACAAACCATCAATACTTATGGTTAATAAGTCAAAGTGTAACAAGAAAAAGGGGTAGAAGAATAATTTTATACATAATGATATAAACCACCATACCTCTAAGAAAAAGAATATCCCAATACAAGATATAGAATATGGTGCGGTATGTTTTTCATCTAGAGTGCAGGGAAACTAGAAGAGAAATAACATCTTGCCAAAGAAGCAAGGGGAAACATTATGTGTCATCATTATAGAGTGTAATATTTATATATGTAGGATTTAAGAATTATATATTATATTTGGTGATCTAATTTGTTTCAAAGTATAAAATCAAAGTAGATTTCAAAAGATCTCATGTGGTGAGGTGTGTATATGAGATGCCAACAGAGCGAGGATGAATGCTCATTCAATTGAAGACTACTATATCACATTGCTAATAAGATTGATTTTTGTTTTAATGTACTATCATCACATTTATAGTGTCACCAGTAGAATTATTTCCATTTATTTCGTATATATGTATTGTTTCATATTCGTCATTGGAAAAAAGGTTTCATATTTTATAAAAAACAGATTTTATAATATGGAACAATTAAAAAATATTATTTTTTATTAAATTATTCAAAAAAATAAAAAATTGTAATAAATCTAATACACAAAATTCATATGAAACCCAATTGTGGCATCAACTTATTGGTCACATAAACAAAATTGGTTTCAAAATAATCAATCAAAATTTTTATTTAGAAAATTTTGAGTTGAACCTTATATATTGATGTTATATTAGTTTATTAAAAAAATTTAACATACCAGGTAATTATAGAATAATTAATTCTCATATATATTAATATTCATGAATAAGATATTAATTTCACATTAAAGGAGATGATTTTTCTGATAGTGTACCTGACACACAACAATGGGTTTCTTCGAAATCCTACATTGCACACAAGACTCAGTTATACCAAACAGTAATACATTATTAATGTCATTATTCATAATGGTTGTTGATTTTAAGACATTATATTGGTGGATGTGAACAAAACTAATTCTATTAGGTTTACACATGTGTTTTAAATGTTATCTACATTAATAAAATAAATTTTAGAGTTTTAAAATGAGAATAAATCGAATTTCAAGCATAAAATACTCTAATATTTTTTATAGTTATTTTTACCACTTTTTTATGGGGAACCCCTTTTATATATAGTTTGTGTAACTTTTATATGTTCTATTTGACAAAATAATCTTCTTGTTTGTAAGATATACATTAAAATGTACTTATGTTGAAATTTTGGTATTTTTTTGATAAAATTCATTTGTAATGAATAGTTAAAAATATAGTATTTTAATTCAAAACTAGATTTTCTTCTAATTTATTTGCTTTTAAAGTATATTTAGATTATTTATTTACCATTAAATCAAATATTGGTCATTAAAAGTATTTTTACTCTGTAATTTTATATAAAAACATGTCAAGGTTTTGATGTTTTTTACTTTTTAAAATGTACTTTTTATATTCTGAAAACAAGATTAAATTAAAAATTAATTTTTACAATTATGTGAATTTAATTTTCAAAAAAATATACATAATTTAAACTAGTATTAAAAATGTGATTAATATGAACAAATAGTTTTTGATGAATATCCACTTTAGTATTTTATTTACCACGATTGAAGGGTAAATAAGATAAATAATTGGAAAAATATTATTATAATAAGATAAAACTTCTATAATACTTTTTCTAATATTATTGGATGGTTTATAGCCAACCAAGGAAACCCTTAGGACTAAAAGTTTTCTTTTGGGATCCATTTGTGTGGGATAATGGCATTTATAACATTTGATTTAAAGTAAAGTAAAAAATATCATAAACATTACTCTTATTACTAAAACAATTTTATTGTTGGGTTATAGAAGTGATATCTAAGACAATAAATATTGATTATAACTATAAAAATATTACATAAATCATGGTATTTTATTTATAATTTTTAGATATTAGATAATTAAATTTAATTATTACACAGTGATGTTGCATTGATTGTCTTATTAATGAAATAATAAAATACATGATATTATAAATATTAAAATAAATATTATTTGATAAAATATATATCATCCACGAATTTTATAGTTTAATAAGTCATGTTATAATACTGTTAAATATTTTTTCAATGTTATATCTCTGTTTTAGTTTATTTGAATTCAATAAAGTGAATAGTGTCAAGTTGACATAATTGATATTTTATGAAAGAAATAATTTATTAAATTATTTAAACATCATAAAAATATTTAAAAATTAAAAATTTGAATGATAAGGTAAAAATGTTAATGAAGTATTAATTTATGCAAAATTTACCTCATATAAGTAAAATTTATATCATCTTTATATTTAAAATGGTGTTACCACAATAAAACTTAAAAGAGAACAATTAAGGATAAACCAAAATGATATGTTTTAAAATAAAATCAATACATTTATAAAAATAATTTAATAAGTGTTTTTAGAACTATTCTCATCTTATATTCTTAATAAATGTGTTTTTGTCCTTTTGGATTTGAAATTGATTTTATATTAATTTAATACGTTTAATAATTCCAAGCATGAACCTCCCCTCTACTATAAAAAGAAACCCATTTATCTCTATTAATCACACTTCCAGAGCACTTTTGTTCAACAAATATTTATAAAAAACACTTCCTCAAATCTATCTCTACATTCTTTAGTTCTTAACTTAGGCATAACACCCTTCTTATATGTGTTAAGGTGTTATACAAAGGTGATGAACTGAAAAAGAGGTATTGTTTTCTTTATGTATTTCTATTTTATTTATTCTACCACTTCTTTTAAATCTCCTATAACCATTATAAGATAATAAATCCAATATAATCAATAAACTAAGATTTTATTATGTTAAAATAATAACATATATCTATATCCAATTCCCTGAAACATGAAAATAACTAATCGTTCATGCGTACATGTTAACTATCAACTCCATGAACCGATATAATTTTTTTTCCATAACCATCTCTCATGACTAGTTATAAATATGGAATTAATGTTCATATGTTATATTCATGAAATATTAATCATTAAAAGATATAATAAATAATATACATTCAAATTTCCGTGGAAGAAAATGATAACTTCTTTTGTGCGTATGTGAGAATCATCACCTCCTTGAAGTGATGTGGCTCATTTTTATTTTTATGTCACTTATATGATATATATATATATAAGTATATTTAATTGATTACTATGATATTAATTATGTTATAATCATTATGTAAATAATAAATAATACATACCTTCTTTCTATAATGATCAATGAAAAATGGAAAACGTTACTCATGTGTATACATGACATACGGTGTCCATGATTATAACACTGTTCATTTTTCATAACAATACATCATGGTTTGATTTAAGGGAATAATTTATGTATAAAAATAATAATGTCATGAATATTATTATGGTGATATTGGACTTATTACCACATGGAATAGTTACGTCATAACATTTTCATTTTCGATGTAAGTACTGAATATCGACAAAACATCCAATACAAAATTAAATAATTAAATAATTGTTATAATTTGTCTTCCACTATAAGGATTAATATTTTTCTCAAAGGGAAAAATAAATGCCTTATTCTCTTTTTGGGTGTTTTTCTAATGAATACAGTTATCAATATAGATTGACTATCTCAATAGCTTTAAATAATTACTTGTGATTGCAAATGAAATTTTATGAGTGAAATGTTGATAATTGAAATACTTTTTGTGTGATGATTATATAATGGTACATAGACATTTGAACGATGGAAATGCGATAGACCAAATATATGTGGTTATTTAATAATCCAAATATGGGTGGTTTCATGATAAACAGTTTATGGGTGGTTACGTTATCACCTCCAATGGATTGGGTATGGAAGTTGGCTATAAGAATATTCTATTTAGTGATATGTGTGGAAGTACATCATATGGTTATTCCATTTAAGTATGATTATGTACCAAGTTACCTGTATTTGTTATATGATATTTTTTATGGGCTCTAATTTAATTTTTTATTAAATTTTTAGGTATTGATATTATAATCGGTAAAGTGTAATTACTGCTTCAAAAAAGAGAAAATTATTAATTTATGATAATGTATTAATGGTTTACATGTTTTCTCAAGAATTAAAATTTTCATTCTTTTTGTATCCCTTACTAATATTTTTATGTTCATCCCATGTTTTGAAATATTTTTCAAAGGACATAAAGAATAATAGAGTCAAGGTTGGGATCAAGGAAAATTAATGTTGTTTAGACATGAAACACAACCATGTTTTTTGAACATTTTTTGTTTTAGGAAAAAATGAATAGTGAGAAGAGGTGTCTACTTTATAATATATAATTTTTTATTTATGCATTATGACCTAATTATATGAATCTCTAAACATGAATAGATCCTCTATGTGAATTAAAGTCTTATAATTGACATATCTCGAGATTATGTAATGTTTAAAGATGGGGCCTTATAATTGGTATTAGAGGTCAGTTTAGATATCTATAGGGGTTAGGATATTGATAATATAATATCCATAAGTGATTTTTTTTCTTATTGTTAAAATTCAAATGATATTTAATTTTAATATTACAAAGTTTCTTTATCTATGATATGTTTTTTCATAATTTTTTTCCATAGAAGAAATATGGAAACTAGGATGGGAAGGAATATATATGAGAAAAACCTTTCAAATCAGTATTTTGAGTTAGTCATAATCAGAATTGGATAGTTTTTTTTTGATGGATCAGTTGACTCAAGCGACAAATAGTGGTGGTGTTCATCCAAGAGATCAACCAGATATAACATAGAATAATATGTCAGTAGTGTACCTTTTGAAGAGGAAACATCCCCTATCATTCAAAGGATCATCTAACCATGTGAAAGTTAATGGGTAGATTAAAGTTGTAGAATAAATTTTTGACGTAATGGGGGGTTTAAACAATCAAAAGGATATTCTTGCTATTTATCTTTTTGATGGTGAATTCAATTAGTGGTGGACAATGGTTAAAAATATCAAAGGAAATAAAGATATTGATGCCATGGAATGGGATGAATTTAATAAAATATTCTTTGAGAAATTTTTTCCTAAGGCTATTCAACATAGGATGGAAAATAATTTCTTTTAATTCAAATAAAATAGGGATGATTTTTTGGATTTATATGAATAATATTTCACTAATTTTTCTAGGTACTTCCCAAATTTTATCTATGATATTGATTGTAAGATAAATAATTTTTACTTAGGATTGAAGCTAAAATATCAAAGTGAATAAGCTTAACATGAAAAACAATTCTATGGGAAACATCTATGATATGAAGAGAAGGTAGTAATGGCCATTTATAATGACCATGTTCTCTAGGAGAGAAAGAAAAATAAGCAATCTAGTTGGTAGGCAATGTGAAAGAATTTATTAAAGAATTCAGGAGGTAAAAAAACTAAATTTCTAACTAGTGAGAAGTGTTGTAAAAAGAATCAAGGATGATGTCTCTAAATGTCTGTAAAGTGTATAAGATATGGACATATTTGTCATATTTCTCATAACTATAATGATTAAGATTTGAAAGGAAAAAAACTAGCGTTAAGATGTATCAGTTGCAATGAGTTAGGAAATTATTCTAATGTTTGTGAAAAGTTGATTACTGTGGGTGGCAACAAGCAAGATAAATAATAGAAGGGTATGTAAAAGCATTTTTCTATGAATATGGTAGATTTTGGACCATTATATGAATTTATTAAAGGTATATTATATGTTTTCTAATGTATGCCAATAATTTATTTGACTCTAGATCATCACATTCTCTCATTTCTAAGAGCGTTGCACGTAAATTTAAATTATTACTGTATGAATGTGATATATAAATTTTGGTAAAAAACAAGGGTCGGAGTATTAAAGAAACCAATATTTTTTGTAATCATTCTATTATCCTTGGTCGGATGGTCATCCTTCAAATTGTGTTGAACTTTCTATAATGGAATTTAATAACATTTTGGGTATGGATTGGCTTGTAATTTATCATGATAAAATAAATTTTTAATCAAATTATGTATTATTGAATGATTTAATACCTTTTATAACATAAAAAATTAGCATATATATCAGTTAAATATGGTAGTGAATGTTATCTAGATAATGTTGTTGAAAGGAAAGAAACAGTTCCAATTAGTGTCATTTCCGTAGTTAATTAATTTATAGCAGTTTTTTATTATTAATATGCTAGTATTTTTCATGATTATGAGGTTAGTTTTACCATTTATTTAGTGCTGATGCTGAAACTATTTTAAAACCCCCTTATCGAATGGATCATGTATAATTGGTAGAATTAAAAAATCATGAATTGCTGGATAAAAGATTCATTCGACATAGAACATCAACATGGGGTGATCCTACTTTATTTTTGAAAATAAAAGAAGGTTCTATAAAACATTATATTTATTATAGTGCCATGAATAAATTCAATTTTAAGAACAAGTATTATTTTATTTATATTGATAATTTTTTTGATTAGCTCCCTAGAGCTCAGTATTTTTTGAAGATTGATTCGAGGTCCATGTACCATCAGATTAAGGTGACGAAGGTTGAAATTCCAACGATATTGTTTGGAATAAGATATGGGAATTATGAATTTATATTTATTAATTTTGTTTTATCTACTGACCCTACTATATTTATAAATTTCATGAATGGAGTATTTCATCAGTTTTTTGGGTTAATTTGTGGTTATGTTAATATTAGATATTTTGGAATATTCTAAAAGTTAGAAGGAACATGAAAGTCACATAAGGATTGTTTTGAAAACTATAAAAGAAAAGAAACATTATGGGAAGTTTAGTAAGAGTTAAATTTTGTGGAAAAATTTTCTTTCCTCGATCATGTTTTTTCTAAAGATGGCATAACTGTGGACCCTTATCAAATAAATGTTGTTGAAGAGTGACCAAGACCTACCAGTATCATAGAGATTCATTGTTTTCTTGGATTAAAGGTTTATTACTAAAGGTTTGTATAAACAATTTCTTGGGATATCTAGACTACTATCTATGTTAAAATGTAAGGTAGTTAAGTTCATATGGAAAAAATAATGTGATGATTGTTTCCTTGAAATGAAAAAAATATTGGTAAATGATCCAGTTTTGGACCTGCTTTATAGAAATGGTGAATTTTTTATCTTCAGTGATGCTTCATTGAAAGGACATTCTTGTATCCAAAAGTATAATGATCAGGTAATTAATTATGATTCAAGACAATTGAAACCTCAAGAGTTAAATTACCCTGCACCTGATTTGGAATGAACTATTGTTGTTTTGTGCATTAAAAATTTAAGGGAATTATTTGTATGTCATAATGTGTGAAATATATAATGAATAAAAAAGTTTGAAGTATATATTCACTCAAAAGGAATTGAACTTGAAAACATAGAGATGGTTAAATTAATCAACAATTTTGATTGCAGGATTCATTACCATCTAGGAAAAGAAAATAAAGTTGTCGATGTTTTTAGTCAAAAGTATTTTTTTCTTAACCATAATATGTTTGGAATGAGATTCTTTGGTTAATGATTTGATGAATTTTTTCTTTGAACTTTTTGGTATTGGAAATTTATTTATTTTGTTTCATGTGTTTCTGAAATCATCTCTATCATATAGAATTAAAGAATCACAAAATGAAGATAATTGAAAAAAATGTAGAATTGGTAAAGAAGGTTTTTTTTCTTAAATTTAAAATTGATAAGGACTATTATTTGGGGTTTGGGGAGAGATTATGTGTGCCTTGTGATTAAAATATTATGAAAGAGTTATTATATGAAGATTATAGTTCTCCATTTTTTAGTTCATCAAGGTAATAATAAGATGTACAAAGATCTTTGAGAGTATTAATGGTGGGATGAAATGAAAAGAGATATTTTTGATTTTGTTGTGAAGTGTTTGACATGTTAATAGGTGAAAAAAGAACAAATGTTTCCAAAGGAGATGGTTCAGCCTTTTCTAGCACTAAAGTGGAAATGCGAAAATATATCCATGGATTTTGTAGCAGTATTATGAAATACTTCTCAAGGTAATAGTTTGATCTGGGTTATGATTGATCGATTGACTAAATCCGTTCATTTTTTTCCTATACGAGACATGATGCCTCTAGATCAACATTATTGGTTGTTTCTTAAGAAGATAGTCATTTTATATAGAGTTTATATATCAAATTTATTTTTTCATGATTCCATGTTCACTTAAAAATTTTGGAAGGTCATCTAGAAGTCATTGGGAATTGAATTGAATTTCAGTACAGCTTTTCATCCTCTATTAGATGGGAAGACAGAACAAACAATTCCAACCATGGAGGATATGCTACGTACTTGTTCAATGGATTACCAAGAATGTTGGGATCAAAATATTTCATTGGTTGAGATTTATTAATATAAAAAAATTTATTCTATTATATAGATGGAACCATTTGAGTAATTATATAGAAATTTGTATCGAAATCTAGATATTTGGGAAGAAGTAGGAGAAAGGAAGTAGATGAGACTAGAATATATAGAAGAGATGGCCTAAAATGTTCAGTTGATTCAGAAGCATATAAGGATAGTGCAGACCAAGAAAAACATTTTGCAGATAATCAGAGTAAGGATCTTTCATTCGAGGTAGGTGATCATTACTCTCTAAAAGGTTCACCACAAAAAATTGTGAAGCATTTTGGTAAGAAAGGGAATATTAGTTCGAGGTTCATTAGTCCCTATGTAATCTAAGAGAAAGTTGGATTAATTTCCTATCGAGTAGATTTTCCTATGAGTTCATCCTAGGTACATAGTGTTTTTCTTGTTTCAATGTTAACAAAGTATATATAGGATTCATCTCATGTATTGATTCTAGAAGTAGTTTAGCTGGAAGAGAATCATTTTTATGAGGAACAACTAGTCCAGATTCTTGACTATAGAGAGAAAGTGTTGTGAAATAAGGTTATTTTTTAGGTTATGGTTTTGTGGAAAACCTATATAGTAAAAGTGGAAACATGAGAATTTCAAAATCCTATGAAGGATAAATACCCTCACTTATTTGTTAAGTGAATTAAACTGCGGGGACACAATTTCCAAAAGGGGGGAAATATTTAACATCTTAGGTAATTATAGTATAATACATTATCATCTCTATTAATGTTTTTTAATATGATATTAATTATATTTCAAAAGGGATGATTTTTTTGATAGCATACCTAACATGAAACAATAGGATTCTCTTAAATCATACCTTGCACACAATAGTGAGTTATACAAAAAATATTCATTATTATTATTATTATTTTCAATGAAAGTTAACAACTAGCCATTGTATTGATGGGAATTAATAGAACTAAATATATTATGTTTATACATGTTTTTTATATTTTTTTCACATGAAAATTTTCTTTTTCATGAAATTTTGGTATTTTTCGAAAGAAATTCATATTTTAATAAATAGTGAAAAATATTGCATTTTAATTCAAAATATATTTATCATCTATTTTATTGGTATTGTTAGATTATAATTTGAATTAGTTTTGAAGTATATTTAGATTATGTTTTTATGGTTCCATATAATTGTTTTTAGTTGATGTATTTTCACATTGAAATTTGATATAAAGAAATGTCAATCTTTTGATGGTTTTAACCTTTTAAAATTATGTTTTCTCATTCTGAATGTGGGATTAATTTTAAAATTATATTCCACCTTCTGTGAATTATTTTTTCAAAAAATAACATACATCATTGAATACAGTAGAAAAAATGTGGTCTAATAAGATCAAAATAATTTTTAAATTGATAGTAACTTCAATATTTTTTTTACCATGGTTATGGGGTAAGTAAGGTAAATAAGGGTAAATATCATATTATAATAATATAACACAACCATAACACATATAATAATATTATTGGATGAGTTATGGATGACAAATAAAACCATTTGGATGAAAATTTTTCCATTGGGATCCACTTGGGTGTGATAATTACATTTATAACATTTAATTAAAAGTAAAGTAGAAAAAATATTATAAAAAAGACTCTTATTACAAAAAAAATTAATATGGGGTTATAGAAGTGATCTCTTATACTTTAAATAGTAATTAGAAATATAAAAATATTACCTACATCATGGTATTTTATTTTTAATTTTTAGACATTAAATAATTAAATTTAATTATTACATAATGATGATGTAGTGATTGTATTATTATTGAATCAATCAAATAAATGATATTATAAATATTAGAATAAATAATATTTTACCTAATTTATGTCATACAGACATTATTTAGGTTAATATAACATATTATAAGACTATTAAATGGTTTTTTTGTAGTTTTCTATATGATAGATTTTATTTAAATTCAATTAAATAAATACTCTCAAATTGATATAATTTATATTTTATAAGAATCATAAATTATTATTTTAGTTAATAATACAAAAAATATTTTAAAATTAAAAAGTGGATCTTATAAGGTAGAAAAATTTCATAAAGTATCCATTTATAGGAAATTTAGACATTATAAGTAAAATTAATAGCCTCTTAATATTTAAAATATTATTACTACATTTAAAATTAAAAGAGAATAATTCAGGACAAACCAAAAAGATTAGGTTTAAAATAAAATCAATACATGTCTAAAATTTATTTAATGAGTGTATTTTGAACTATATTCATATTAACTTCGAAATAAATGAATTTTGGACCTTTTTAAATAAACCCCACCTGTTCACATATACCTGGATGACTGTGTGAGGGATATTTTAAGTCAATATGATGAAATAAACTAGAAACCTGAGGCATTATGTGTATCATTATAGGGTATCCAAAGGAAATAATGGGATAATATCTATTTAACACTTCATAAAATATAGTCAACATTTCATGTCATTCCTTCATTTTTAGAGGGAGAAATTCCATAAGTAGTATAGTAGGGGAAATACTAACTTTGGTGAAGTTGATACTCAAGATACTCAATAGTTGGTAAAAGAACAGATTCCATAGGTCCCCCTGGAAGAAGGTGTTCTTAAAACACACGTGTTTTGTAAGAGTACCATATAAGTAAGACAACCAGAGAGATATGGAATTATTTTCACTATTAATGTTAACTCATTATTATTTAACAATGATGACCCTCTCTCATATAAAAATAAAGTAGAGATACTAGAGGCTGTAATATGGAAAGAATCTCAGAATTATGAGATGGATTCCATACATTATTACCATATTTGGGTTCTGATATATCTACTAGTTAATATATATCATGTTGGGTATAAATAGGTGATCATGAGAAAACTTTACATGGAACATAATTTAAATAACTATAAATCATGGATAATGAACACATGGATTAATAAAATCCATGAAATGACTAAGAATAAAAATTATATCTGGTTACCTTATTTAAATCCATCATAATCCCATTTTCCTTAGTATATTACCATGACTATGAGATTTGGAAAGAATGATGTTAATAATGATTTCTGTAATGGGATCCTTCAAGAGGATGTGTATATGACACAACCAAAAGGGTTAAGGACTCCATGGAAGGGAAAATTGTATTCTATTCTCCGAAATCTATTTATGTATTAATGTAAGAATCTAGGTTTGGGAACATTTAGTTTGATAAAGCAACAAAGGAATTTAGTTTCATTAAAAATATATTTGAGTCATGTGCAAACAAGTTGTTTAGTGGAAGTATATTTTTTTCATTTCATTACGAACTGATAACATATTACTAATAAGAAATGATATAATAACCTTAAAAGTGGTTAAGGAAAAGTTTAGTATGTTATTATCCAAGGAATACTTGGGTGAACCAGCATACATTCTAGGGATCAATTTCAAAACTAATTGATCCAAGAGGATGATTAGACTTATCCAAGGAACATACATTGAATGAATAATACATAGATTTAATATAGAAGAACCTATGAGGGGATTGAATCCTTTTTCAAATAATATATATCTTTATAAAAAAATTATTCCCCATACACAAAAGAAAAGAGAAATAATGAGTCATGTCTTAGATGCTTCTGTGTTAGAATTCATCAGGTATTCTTTGTTATGTATGAATCTTTAGGTCTATTATTCCATATGTTAGTAAGGAAGACATTATAAGGACCCATTCGTAATAGTTACATAATCTTCTTTTTTAATTCAAGAATTAATTCTTGTACATTCTAGGATCTTTTTAGGATGAGAGTTTTATATAATTAGGTCATAACTCATAAATAACAAAAATAATAAATTACAATGTGGAATATCTTCATTAGTATCCATTTTAATAATAATATACAACTTTTAAAATATTGCATGATTTGTTTTCATGATAAATCTTCATGACATAAAATTGGAAATATACTTTTCTAATAAAAATTTTATTTTGTTTGAAGATGTGTGATGAGGATAAGAAGCTTATTAAGGGACATAAAAGGAAGGAAAATCCTTAGTACATTAAAAAATATTAAATCCAATAAAATGTATTACATTTATTTTAACAACACAATGTTTAATCAATAAAATTGTTTTGTAGTTATTTAATAGAATCACATGAAATCAACACACATTGAATACTATGTACTATGTAACCTTTTAACATAATATTGTCACATCTGTGATTTTAATTTTGAAAAAATGACATACACGGTTGCGATAAATGTGATGTTTGGAGTTCAATAAGACAAACGTAATTTTTGGTGAATAATAACCAACCCTTATGAACAGTAATTTTACACTTATGACTAGTAACATGACACCTATGAATAGTAAATCAGTTAATTAAATTGTAAACTTACCAATTAATGTTTAAGTAAAAATTATATATCTTATAAGTGACAATATGATAGTGTTGGTATTTTTATAAGTATTAAATATTTAATTAATAATTTGTGAATAATTTAATAATTAAAAAAATAAAATATATCTTCATAAAATGTACTCATAAATTACATTTTGATTTCTTATGATTATAGCATAATTTTAGGATATCTTCGATACTTCTTCAAAGTATTATAAAATCAATTATAATTTTAAAATATGTATTTTTCAAGTAATAAAGTATTTTATTTAAAAATTAAATTTTCCACATTTATAAAATTATTTTCATTAAATAGAGTTTATTTTTTCATTCTACACATCAAAAAATTGTTACAGTTTTTTGGTATTTCTATGAAATACCTGATTTTTGGATGAATAATTAAATATGATAACTTATGTTAAGTGCTAAAACCAGAATTTCTGCATCATCCATGAGTCATGGATGATGTAAATGGACACTAGTTCAGACTAAGAATCTCTCTTTTCTATTTTTTGTCATAATAATAAATAATACTCTTAGTCTTGAGCTAAAATATTAAACTATTTATTAAAATAATAGGTAACCCCTCTTCTCCATCACTATAAGAACATCCACACTCCCCTCTTCTCTTCCCTCCTATAAAGACTTTTTCCTTGAATAAATTATTCTGAAATATCTCTCCAATCTAGCCTCCACATATCTATTCCCTTTGTCTCTTCATTAAACCAAAATCCTCACCCCTTAAGAGGCTCTCAAGGATGATTAATTTATGAGGTAAATTTTTCATTCAATTATTTTACATTCCATTAAAGTTCCATTGTTTTTTATCTTATTCCTACCTCTCCTCATTTAAATGTAATTAAAACTCCAATAAATTATATTTAGAGTAATTTTTTTTGATAATTGGATAAGTTTTTTTCGTCACTCCTTTAACCTTCTTTTGGACTAGTAGTAAAAACACCATCTCAGATGTGTTAATTTACCGCATTCAAGGATGATGGGTTTTTAATTTAAATTATTATCTTCAATTATGGTCATTAAACCATTTTTATGGTTAAAAAATACTATAATGTGAGTATTGTGTCTCATTTGTGGTTATGGAATATTTTTGTACAAGTTTTTTAGATTTATAAAACAAAATGTGTTTTTTGTGTTAAAAACCTGCCAATTAAGAAAAAAGGTTATCACAAAGGTTTTATATAATTATTAATCTTCACTCCAAGTGACTAAATGAAATTTACAACCCTATAACCTTCTTTATGTTCAATAATAAAATATAACCCCAATTCTAGAAAAAACTTCTCATTTTACATTATTACCTATTCATGTATATAACTAAACCGATCATGTAATAAAAGGACCCAAATAAAATATTATATTATATTTATTTACATCTTCTAATAGTTTTTTATATGTAAAAACACATAAATAAAGATCCATTAATAATTTTCTTTTGTTTATATACATTCTTTTAAGTGATTCCCTTCTCAATACTTCCCGATATGTGAACTCATTTTAAGGGAACTTCCAGATTTTTTACCCAATTTCAAGTGCACTCTACCATCAGTTGGAAGACACCACTGTTATTATAAAATCAGTATTAATGTTATGAAAAGAAAATTCTCTTCTTTTTTATATAAAATATTATTTCATTTTCTATTTTAAATTCACTTATTTTTTTTCTTTAAAACATCACTAAAATATTTTAATGCTAAAATTTATGAAATACTTTTTTTACATGTTATCACTTTTTTTGAAGTCAAATACCATGATATATTCCTATTTCCCATTTTTAATGTCAATTTATGTTATAATTATTTTCTTTCATGGACACTTGTATGATAAACCCATTAAATTATGCTTTACGACATTATTATGATACCCATTTCATTCAACGAGTTCCCTTATGTTTATATATGATTAATTATGTATGATTAAGTATATAGAAATCATATTCATGAACATGTTAAGATGGTTGTGCCCCAATAACATTCTAATGAATTGGGTAATGTTTATTCTTATGAGGTGTTATGTTCAACGGTCTTCATAGTTTGCCTTGACTTGTGCTAGCATGTGCAACAGTCTCGGTAGTTGGCCCTGACTTGTGATGCCGTGTGAAGTCGTCTTAATGGTAAACATTGACTTGTGATACACTAAGTGAAATAAGGCTTGAATCATACTGAATTAATGGTTTATGTCGGTCAAACACTACAATTATTCCATGTTTATATGATCCCAAGTAATACATGTTATGGCTCAATATGTACAACTACGTTATATAACATTTTAAATAATTATGTGATGATTCATAACTAATGTGATAAAGATTTATTCTTATGCTTAATCCATTTCTAGGCTTGTATCTCATCCATTACTTCATGTTATCCCAGGTTAACTTATGCAGATGTATGATCACAATGGATGTTAGGATCTAATTATTTATATTAAATAAAAAATATGTTTTATGATGTTTGATTATGTACCTTGTCTTACAAGACACTAGAATTTACAATCCTTGGCTTGTAATTTGATGTTTAATTATGAATAAAATCTTTTAATGATATATGTAAAAGGTTAGGGTCACTATAGTTCCTATCATAAGATTGTCTAGTTATTTTAGTGATTAGGAATAAGGAAATTTAGTAAGAAGCTTAAGGATGAGACTATATATATGAATACATCCCCAAATTTTGGTAAGTATATAGTAAGTGGTTTCTCAAGAACATACATCCCTTTCTGGATTGAAACATGTAGAGGTGACTCTAGAACAGATGTATCTTGGGGTAAAACCCAAAAACACCACTCTGAGGAAGACTCGAACATGAATTGGTACACGACAACAGGCCTTGCACTCCTGGTTTTACACTCTTGGGGGGATATAATTCGGTAAATTGAAAGGATTTTTATAAAACATTATTAAGGGTACAAAAAAAGGTCCTATAATAATATAAGTTAAAGAATATCCTAGATTCAAATATAGGGAATCACAAATTTTTATATACATCTCCTTTATAAGTTTATCATTTTATGTACATATTTTCTTTTTTATGATTAACAGATATGTATTCAAGCCCTCTAATTGTATGTTCTTTTTCCTAGATAGTGATAGAAAATAGAATAACACGTACCAGTAATGAATGTCATAAGTAATGTGAAGATATATTTAAGGAGTTGAGAAAGAGGCTTATCACTACGCCAATACTCACACTCCCAAAAAATGGAGAACTATTTTTGGTGTATAATGATTTTTCAAAGAAGGGTTTAGGATGTCTATTGATGCAAAATCATTATGTCATAGCTTATGCCTCAAGGGAGATGCAAATCAATGAGAAAGATTATCCTACACATGATATGGAGTTGGCAGATGTGATATTTGAATTGAAAATATGGCGGCATTATCTCTATGTCTATAAGTGTGAGATACATACCAATCATAAGAGTCTCAAAAAAATATTCACAAAAAAAGTTCTTAATATACCCCAGTGAAGATGGTTAGATCTCATCAAGGATTGTGACTTCTCAATCCACTACCATCCCGGCAAGGAAAATAAGGTGGCAGATGTTCTAAGAGAATGATGCAACTAATACCCATACCAACCAGGAAGTGTGGGAACATCACCATGGACTTCTTCACTGGACTTCTAAGGATATCTATGGTAAACAATGGTATATGGGTCATTGTGGAATATCATACAATGATAGCTCACATTATAACAATTCGAGTGGTCTTCTCATTAGTTCAAATTTCACTGATATGTATCAAAGATGAGGTAAGGGTGAATGGTATACCAGTATCTATTATATCCGATAGAGATCTGAAATTTACCTCAATGTTTTGGAAAAGTCTCCAACAAGCTGAACGCAATGAACTGAACTTCAGTATGACCTATCATCCTCAAACTGATGGGAAATCGGATTGAACTATTCGAACATTGAATGATAAGTTGGCACGATGTTCTATGGACTTTAAAAAAGGGACGGGCCAATATCTTATAGTAGTAGAATTCTGTTTCGATAATAATTCCAACTCCAAGATCCAAATGAAACCATATGAATCCCTTTATGGGAAAACCTGCAGAACACTAGAGAATTAAAATGATTTCATTGGACATAAACTGCTTAGACCTGAGATTGTCTTAGAAATGGTGGAAAGGTGAAAACCATTCATCAACACATCTGGGCATCCCAAAGTCGATAGAAGAGTTATGAAGACAATCATCGATGGAACCTTGAGTTTTGAGATTGAAACATGGTATTCCTACACATATCTCCATTTAATATGTCCATGATATTTTGGAAAAAAGGAATGGTAAGTACCAGGTACATCATCCCCTTCGAGATTCTTGATCGTGTTGGAGTTGTGGCCTATTGACTAGAACATCCACCTACCATGTCTAAATATCATGATCTCTTAAATGTATATCTCTTAGGAAATTACATACCAGATCCATCACCTGAATTGTCTTCAGAGGTGGTACAGTTAGAAAATGATAAATCTTAGGAGGAGAAATCAGGGATGATCTTGGATTGTAGAGATAAATTTCTACATAACAAGACTAATCACCCAGTCAAATTACCATGGTTCAACCATAAGTATGAAGAGGCAATATGGGAACTAGAGGAGTTAAAGAAGGAAAAGTACTCACATCTTATTATGTCTTAAAATGTAAAATGAAATATCGAGGTTGGAATTTTATAAGGGGGGAAGAATGTAACGAACCAAAGTTTAATCAATAAAAATTTCCTTCTTATATGTTTTTTTTCATATATTCACATGAAATCAGAACACAATGAACTACTATGTACTATGTGACCATTAAACATAATATTTTCACTTCTCTGATTTTAATTTTGAAAATATCACATAAGCAGTTGCGATTAATAAGATGTTTGGAGTCTGATAGGACAAACTTATGTTTTTTGGTAAATAGTAACCAACCCTTAAGAATAGTAATTCCACCATTATAAATAGTAATATAACTTTTATGAATTGTAAATTATCCATGTAAATAGTAAACTTACCAATGAAAGTATAACTAAAATGTATCTATCTTATAAGTGGAAATATGTTTGTGTTGGTATTTTTAGATTCATAAATATATAATTAAAATTTTATAAATAATATATTAATTAAAAAAAGAAAATTTCTTTTCATTTTATCTACTCATAAATTATTTTTCTAATTTCTTAAGATTATAGGATAATTTTATAAGACCGTAGTTATTTTTTCAATGTATTATTAAATCATTTATAATTTTAAAATATTTATTTTTCAATTAAATTAATATTTTACTTTAAAATTGATGTTTTAATATTATAAAATTATGTTCATAAAATGTATATTTATTTTGGATTTTATAAATCAAAAAAACATTTAAGGTGAATATTTGGTATTTCTCAAAAGTACTTTAATTTTTTATGAATATTATAATACGATAAATTACGATAAGTGCTAAAACCTGAATTTATAATTCAATATTGAGTAATGGATGGTGTAAATGACCTTTTTTTCAAATTCACATGATCAATTTACTATTTTTGGTCACAAGAATATTGAATAATCATAATCCTAATAAAAAATATTAAACTAATGATTAAAATAATGGGAATCCTCTCTACTCTACAATAAAAACCACCTACATTCCCCTCTTCTATTCACACTTCACAAGCATTTTTCCTTGAATAAATTATTCTAAAATCTATCCTCAAGCTATTCACCCATGTCTATAATCCCTATGTAACTTAAAAGGACAAAATACTTTTTCCTTAAAAGGCTCTTAAGGGAGATTAATTTAAGTGGTAAATTTTTCATTTCAATTCATTCAATTTCCATTCAGGTTCCTTTATTTTATTTTCTATACATACATATCCTCATCAAAATGTTATGAGAACTCTAGTATCATATATGTACTATAATTTTGTTATGATAATGTACTAATTTATTATCGTCTCTCTGTTACACTTCTTTTACAATAGTAGTAAAAACACCATCTGATATGTGTTAATTTACCACATTCAAGGAAGATGGGTTTTCAATTTACTTTATCATCCTTAATTCATGTCAGGAAAACATTATTATGGTTTAACCAAACTATAATTTAGCTATTATTTCTCATTTACAGTTATAGAATATTTTTTAAACATGGGTTATATTTAGGAAACAAAATGTGTTCGTTGTGATAAAAAAACCAATTAACCCAAAAACTTATCACTAAATTTTTTTATAATGATTATTCTTTACTCAAACTAACCAAATGAAATTTAAAACCATGTATCCTTATATATGTCAAATAATAAAATATAACTCTAATTATATTCAAACATAGTCATTGTACATGATTATCTATTCATATATAGTAATCCAATCAAGAAACAAATAGACTTGAGCAGTGAAATTAAACATCTTAGCCAATCAAAATGGTCAAAAATGAAATTAATAAGGTTATAATAAATACATTACATGTAATATAGGTTCTGGAATTATTAATTAATGAACCTAATTGTAATATTCAGGTCATTAATATCATGGGGAGAATACCATCAGACTTAAGGTACGAGATTATACCTGAACCTCCATTATTCCTTCAGGTTATTCTTACTCTCTTTCTTCGCAAATGAATACCCATATTCTGTTTATATACATCATATAATTGATTTTTATATGTTCCAAATCATTTATTAAGATCTATAAATCATTCTATTTTGTTTATATACATGATTATAAGTGATTCCCTCCTCAATACATCCCGATTAGCAAACCCATTTTAAGGGAACTTCATAAATGTTTACCCAATTTCATGTGAAATATACCATCTATTTTAAGCCACCATTGTTTTTTAAAAATAAGCCTTTATGTTTGGAAAAGAAATTCACGTTTTGTTTTATATAAAAGATTATTCCCTTTTAAAAGTTAATTTCTCTTTAGTATTTTCCATAAAACCTCACTAAAATGTTTTAATGATATAAAATCTTAAATACTATTTTTACATGTTTTCACTTCTGTATGAAATAAAAAAACTATGAAATATTACTATTTACCCTTATGGGTTTCCATGTATCTTATAATTACTTTTTTCATGGACATTTGTATGATATTCCCATTTAATTGTTCATTATGACGTGATTATGATACTCATTTCTTTTACAAGGTTCTATTTTGTTTACATATTATTGATTTTGTATGACTAATTTTGTGTCAAACATATTAATGAACATGTTAAAATGGGTGGGCCTAGATAGTTATCCAATTCATTGGTTAATGTTTAGTCTCATGAGATGTTATGTGTAATGTTCATGGTGGTAAGTATTGACTTGTGCAACCATGTGCAATGGTCATGAAATTTATCCTTGACTTTTGCTGCCATGTGAAACGATATTGGTGGTTAAAATTGACTTCTGCTACTCTATGTTCCTTGAGACCTGAATCATGTTAAACTCAAGTTTTATGTTCTTTACACATTACTATGATTCCTTGTTTATATGATCCAATGTTATACATGTTATGGTTCGATATGTTGAATTATATTATTTGCATTCTTATATCATTATTTCATGCTTCCAAACCAATGTTCTAAACCATTATTCTTAAGATTAATCACTTATTAAAATTTTAGCTCATACATTTTTCATGTTATCCCCAGTTTATCCTATCCATATGTATGACAGAAATGGGAGTTAGGATATCATTATGATGATTAAATTAAAAAAAATTTATGATGTTTTATAATGTAAATATTCTTCAAAAACACTAGAATTTACTATTATTGGATTGTAATTTGATGTTTAATTATTCTTAAAATCATGTAATTATATATTTAAAAGGATAGGGTTGCTCTATTTATCTCAAAATTCTTTCATAAAAATAAATAAATCATGTTCATATGGAAATGAAATTTTTTTTTCTCAAATACGTTCACTAAAAGCCACATCCAGATATTCTAAGACCTTTTTTTAAAATATAGATCATCACATTCATAAAATCTTTTATAGAAGTGTCAGAAGAAACTGGGCCCTAGTAAAATCCATACGAGAAACCCTTTGGTGACTTTTTCCTTGTCTCTTAAGATAAGAAACACTACCAAATGAATTAGAGTGATACTAAGGAGCCCTTATTTTATAAGCTCTATCAGGATTACTTGATTCTATCTAAGCACACCTATCATATAAGTTATATCAATATCACCAAGTGTTATATGAGGAACGCATTTATAATATAATTCCCAACTATTATATCATGAGTAAATAATTTTATTCTTTTATATTTTTCATCATAAAACATTTGGAAAACTCTTTTAAACTCATACAGAAATCACTTACGAATATTGAAGGAATCTTCTTTTAAAAGGACCCATTTAGTACCAAAATATTCAATGAAAAGGAAAATAGGTTTTTAGCTGTATAAAAAATTTATACTTGTAATGGAATGAAAACATAAAATAATGTTTATGGTGTTAGAAATGTCATTTAATTTGTATACATTAATATATAACATTCATTTTGTTATTTTTAAATAAATCCACATATTCCACACAATGAAATTTTTAAATAAAATAAATAAAGGAAAAAATCATGTTTATAAAAATCTCATGTCTATATTAAAATATTTTAAAAACATGGGCATGAAATAAAAAGGGATTTAGTATGAAAACATTAATAAGTTATTTTTTGGAAGAAAATTATTTAATCACATTGTAAATATATTAATGATAAACCCGAAGAAAGAAAAACTATAAAAAATAGTAAAGTAAATTATAGTAGACAAATTCATGATATAATATTTCAAAGGGGTTGTTGATGCAACTCATAAATGAATATAGCTGCATAACATCAAAATTTTCCTCAATGATAGGGAACTGAGATAAAGTCCCCTACCTAAAGTTTGATTCCTCATGCTAGTTCATTTTCTTCATGATTAATAATCTTTTTTTGAATATTTAACTGATTGAGAAACATTTTCAATTTTATTATTCCATTTATTTCATTTATTACTATGTTATATGTAATTAATTAATTAATTAAGTTTACATGAGTAGTTTTGATGATATTCGACTTATATTTCAAAATGGACTATATTAATTAGAGTATTGGTGATATAGGTCTTTATTAAACATGTAATAAAAATGATGAAATAATTATCATATTTATACATCAATTATACTTTTAATACAAATAAAGAATGATGGTTTTGTGAAATTAATCATGTTTTTATCATGGATGCAGTAGAACATATATAAGCATGAGTAACATTTACATTTACAATGATCAATAGGAAAAGGAGGTAAGTAATATTTTATCTTTATAGAATGATACTTACAAATTATATACCATAATATTTATTTATATAGCCTAATATATATGATTATTTTCATATCATGATGATGAAAATGAATCAAATCACTTCATCGAGGCAGTAGTCCACATGTAAATGAATGACATTATCAATTTTCAATGAAAGAAATAATGTAACCACCCCTATGTCTAATGATTCCCCTCCTGAGATGGTATTGAAGGAAGAGAGATAATGAATCATGAGTCCCGCCTATAGTAGGCCTAGGGGCGGCGACTAGAACCAAGGGTATACAAAAATCTCAAAATGGGATGCATTACACTTTTTAAAATAAACACTATTTAGAGATAAGATATATCAAAATAAAAAAACTCCAAGACATACATATGTATATTAGAGAAAGACAACAACTATACCACATGAATTTCTAAAATAGAACTATTATAAATACAATAAAAATCTAATGTATGTTTCAAAAGAACAAAGAAAAAGAGTGACACATCAACTATCCCAATGTATGAGCTAGTAATGTCTAACATGTCAATGTAATCCTTTTATAATCCTTGAAAACATATTATATGTAGGTTGATCATACATGATTACTTAGTAGTAAAATCTGAGGTCTCTCGTGTACAAGTGGGAGAAGCATACAAATTTACCAATGAGAAGGCAAGAGAAATTGACCACACATAATGAGGAATATTATCCATCCCAACATCCCCAAGGCACACTCACCAAATAATTCAAGACAAATAAAGTAATATGATAAGAACAAGGATGTTTGGTTACCCTTTACTACTTCCCACAAGTTAACTACTCATACCCTAACAACCAATATCATGACACTTTCATACTCTTCCATAAGGCCCGTCTCACCAATTTCCCACAGACAACTTGGCCTCAGAGGTTGTCCCCCAACACAGGAAGAAGAAGCTCACCACACCCCGCCTACAAAAACCTGGTTCCCAAAGATACCTCATCTTGAAGGCACCTTGTAAAGTACATCACATATCATCCTATAGACTCCTGGGAAAGCACACGTCACACGCATGAACCTTTACCTCCCAACCACACCACAACCTACCAGAAGAGACTTCAAATACCATTGCCTTGAAAAGGGAACATGAAAGATAGAATAACCATCTATCCATACTCCTATAAGGATGTTGGAAAAAGATACCCCAACTTAATGATGGGGGTGTTTCGAGCTTAATTCTTAGCCAGGGTTGGGCGCTTATAGATATCACAAGAGAACATTTAAATTATATACAAAAATACCGTACACTCATCCCAACCTATGGGTCCTCAAAAAATAACCATCCCACATTACCTGCTTTGATGCTACCTATAAATACATATATTAACACTAGCACCAGTCTATTAGGATATTGATAAAATAAATCTTCTTCACAGCCTCCTCCACTTAAAACCCATTCAATTTAAATTTATTATGCCTTTATTTTTCTTGTTACATCCCTATTTGGGAATTTATCAACCACGAAACATAACTAGAAATATAACAATGGAAAAAGTGCAAGAAAACTATCATAAAAGACCCAACCCACACTCCCTACACATTTAACACCTATTCCAACCACACCCATCATAATTATTCAAATTAATTCCACCCAATCCACCATCTCAACCACAACAGAAAAAAACCAAATTATAAATAGTCCAATAAAGTCCCCTTATCGCAACCATCAGTAGCCTCACTTCACAAACACATCAAACCAAGAAATACGAACAAAACAAACCTGTTTACAGTCCCATTTAAAACCACTTCTCATCCATTCCACAATCAATCAATCTCTTAACCAATGATTTTATAACACCACTCCAACCTACCCACACACTGCCATGCAATCAATAGTTGTACTTAAAAACCATATAAGGCACAATATAGAACAAAATTACATAGAACAAAAAGTCACTCTTAACAAGTAAAGGTGTATTCAGATTTAGTAAACAATTATTATTTAATTCCAATTTGACAATTGAGGGGTTATCACATCGTAGGTACGATCCTAAGGAATCCCTTTATTTAAAAGAATGTGAGTGGTTAACCCATTATACATATACCCATCCATTCACATAATATGAAGAATCAGAATTCAAATTCCATCACAGATGTAAAAATATAGGCCACTAATGGCCATGGTGTTTTATAGGTATACATCCCATACAATTCGTAATATCAATAATAAAATCAATAAAATAGGATCAAGCATTACTTTTTTTAATCCCTTGTACATTTATATTAAACCAATTAAATTATATATATTTAGTTATAATTATTATATCTTCTCAATGGAAATAACGTACACCCTCCCCATATGATACATAGATTAAATAAAGATGAAGGGATCCATATCTCGAGAAAGATACAATCACCACCTCCCCCTTTCACCAAACTGGGGGGGGTGGGAAATTTTCTAGGGAAACAAGATCCAAAGGCCACAAAAATACCTGTGATCACTCAATGAAGAATTATTTTGGGGTAAACATCATCAAGAGTAATGGGAAATGTACATGGAAGTAAGGGTATTGTATTTTGAAAGGCTAGATCCTATATCAAGAGAAGAAACAATTTCAAATGACATTAAAGTTAGATATTGATAAAGAGTACACAGTTTGACTATTTAAAAGTCTTTATATAGTCTTAGAAAATTAAATATGTGTTACATAACCATATATGTGGCCTAAAACCATTTAAAAATGGTATTTAATTCATTTTCTGTAAAATAAAACGTTAAAGTGGTGAAAATATAGTAAATTGTAAAACTGGAGAAAAATAAAATTTAGAGAAACTATTGGAAATGACTCACTAGTGGATAACCTACCATTGGATGACTCACCATTAATAAACCTACCATTAGATAAGCTTACTATTGGACAATTCATTGTTGGATGACTCACCATTGAATGAGTCACCATTGGACGTGTCATCATCGTGAGTCACTGTTGGAAACCTACTATTTTGAGTCACTACTCGATGAGTCACCTTTGAATGTCATCACTAGATGTGTCACAACCATGAGTTACTAGTAGAAAAGTCACCATCATGATTCACCAATGGAGACCTACTGTTGTGAGTCACCATTGGATGAGTCTCCATCGCGAGTCACTGCTGGATGAGTTAATGTTGTGAGTCACTGTTGGATGAGTCACCTTTTGGAGTCACCACTAGAGACCTATAGTCAGTGACTCACTATTCTAAGATACTGGTGGAAGACCCACTATTATTAGTCACCGGTCCTAAATCACCATTGGAAAAGTTGGATTATGAGAAACTCTTGAACTGAGTCACCATTACCTCTAAGTACACCACAATCACAGGATTTTCCAAAAGTAATGGGCCAAAGTGTCCTGGTCCATTACGTCCGATATATTTCATACTATTCTCACTCTCAATAATTCAAAACTAAACACTAAAGGAAAATAGGGGTCCGACCAGAATACATAGCATAAATGCACAAAGACCACACAGTTTAGACATATGAATTAAAGAATTTCTTCCTAAATGTCAATATATTATCCACTCTAGGCGGCACTTACTCATCTGCATTGGTTTAATCGCAACTGAATTATTGTGTCTCGATTAGGTATTAGGTCCCCCCATTTACATAATCTAGGACTTCATCACACATTAATAGAAAAATTAAACAACTCATCTCATAGAAAACAAGGTTCAAACAATACGTTTCATAAAAAATAGAAAAAGGAAAAACTCAAAACAACTATGGGTATTGGGTATTCATATATGATTCTCCCTCTCAAATACCCTCACTAAGTCCACCATGCCTCTATAACGCACCATGCAATGGAATACTCCATCCATGAATCACCTAATGCCAATGATCCTGGATCCCTACTGGCCACTCCATGTATGTCCTATTGTCATCGATATCCAACAATACCAAGTTGATTATATGGGAGTCATTGTGAAGATACTAGAAAACCTAAGAGCCGTGAAAGACATCCGGGATCCTCTCCAACTGTGGTGGAAATTTCAACTGGTATTCCACCTGACAAACTATACCCAACACCTCAATGGGTCTGATGAACCTAAGAGAAATATTTCTCCCTTTAACAAACCATCACTGCCCATGTCATAGGAAAAATTTCAAGAACACATGGTCCCCAACCTCACACCATAAGGGACTCCTCTTTTGATCGACATACAACTTATACCAGTCCTATACTTCTTTCATCCTATCACGAACGAACTGAACCTTATCTATCGTTCTCTATACACCCTCAGGGACATGAAAAATTATCTCCCATCCTTTTTCCAGCAAAAAGGTGAATGACACAGTCTTCCATATAAGTCTTAATATGGATCCATTATAATGGAAGTGTGATCGATATTATTTTAAGAAAACTCTACAATGGGTAGGTTTCATACACTAGATCATCAAAAGTCATAGACACATGCATGCAATATATCTTCCTCTATCTGGATAGTCTGTTATGTGTTCCAATTTGTCTAATGGTGGAAGGTAGTGACAGGCGTAACTGAGTGACAAAATCCTAATATAATTCCCTCTAAAAATTTGAGGTAAATTTTGTATTCCATTCCTTGACAATGGATCTAGTAACTCCATGTTGGTGCACTACCTTGTCCACATATGTGCACTACCTTGTCCACATACCTCTGTTCTAAATCATCCACATTACCAGATTTTTTAATCGTTAAGAAGTGACCAAATTTTTTCAGCTGATCCACTACTACACATGTATCATCATAGCCACTAGAATATTTGGTTAATCTTATGGTGAAATCTGTTGAGACGTCATCTGACTTTAACACGGTGATATCTAAGGGATACAAAAAAACCACCAAGAAAACAGTACTCAACCTTCACCTGCTGGGACACTAAGAAATTTCCATAAATTCTTCCAATAATCATTTTATCCTGGGGTATGAAAACTATTAGATCAGGCCATAGTACAACTTTTAAAAACTCATGGGTGTACCGCTAAAGGTGATCTGTGAAACTCATAGAAAAATCCCTCACACAACAGCATAGAAAAAAATGGCATAACAAATTCTGATTCTCACTATCCTATGACTATCTCTCTAGAGCGTCACCCTGGTTAGTGGGATCAGGCATCACCTTTACCATTGAGTCACCCCACTGAGACTGGTCCACCTTCCACATCAAAGAAGACTACACAATCATCTGAAATGGATAGCCTCCACCACCATACATTCATTCATCTATGTAAAATGTGTCCAACTCATCCATGATCTTCAAAGCATCTGACAATTCCTAAACTATCTCCCTTCATGACTTTCTTCTCAAGGCATCAACCAAAACATTCCCCTTTCCCGAGGTGTAAAAGATATCGAAGTCATATACCTGGGGAAACTCTATCTACCACTACTATTTCAAGTTTAGATCTCACTAGGAAAATATATATCTTAAACTCTTTTGATCGTTGAAGAACACACCACTCTCCCCATTGAGGTAGGACCACCACAACATTAGTGAAAAATGACCGCTGCTAGCTCCAGATCATTGGTGGCATAGTTACATTTGTGGGGATGTAAATTCATAGACCCATAAAATACCACTATCTGCTACTACATCATCATGAATCCCAAACCTAGATAGAAAGTATCTCAAATCACCTCGAACATCACCCCTTCTTCTAGATACTGGAGCACTAGAGCATTGAACAACTTCCCCATTAGATAACCGAACATTTCCTGACACTGTTCAAACCACCCAAAATGCTTGTGATTCCTAGTCAAGGATTTTAAAGAATCTATAACTCATATAAATTAGTTACAAATATCAATTAATATCCCTCATGACTGAGAAAAATATTAAACTTTGCCAAATTATTTGGTTCTTCACAAGAAACCACTTATTCGACATTTTATGGGCATACTGTTACACCCTACTGGGAAACCACGTGCCTAAGGAAGTATACCTCTTGCATCCAGAACAAAAACTATGATAGATTTCTATATAGATTGTGGCATCAAAGAATCTCTAAGACAGACCTAAGATGCTTGGAATTATCCTCCTTTGACTTCGAGTAGATTCAGATTCATCGATGTATACGATGAAGAACTAGTCTAGGATGTCACAAAAAATGGTGTTAATGAGCACCATGAACACAGCTGGTGTATTCGTAACACTGAACGACATAACCATGAACTTGAAGTGCCCATACCTGCATCTAAAAGTAGTATATAGGATATGGCAATGCTTCCCCTCAACTGGTGATAGCCGGACCATAGATCGATTTTAGAAAACCATCCTGATCCTCTCATCTAGTTGAAAGGATCATTTATCATTGGTAGAGGGAAATGATTCTTGATCATTACCTCATGCATCCTCCAGTAGTCTATTCACAACATCAGACTACCATCTTCCTTCTTCAAAAAAACATAGTATCACCCCATTGGGACTTACTGGGCCTGGTAAATCCATTCTTACCTAGATCATCTATCTGGATCCTTAAGTACCGTAACTCAGAAGGGTCCATATGATAAGGATCCATCGAAATTTGAGAATCCCCAGGCAATAATTAAATCCTGAAATAAACATAACATCGATGGAGGTAGAGTCACAACCTCAAAGAAGAAGAAATACAAGAACTCCCTAACAATTTTTGGATCCTCCTCTATCTTAGTGGTTAAATACCACACATACTTGTGAACCAAGCTATCATCTTGTTTACACATCATTTCACATTTACTCATGCAGTTCATCACATTACACAATGTATTGGATAACTGTATAATTCTAGGCACACCCGTCACTTTGAGACATTCATATTACGCTATATAATTCTGGGTGCACCTGTCACATCATAACATTATCATTATCATGATTGCCACATGTAACATATATCAATTGTGAACATAACTAACCCATAATGGAATGGGTTACATCTCATAAGAACAAATTCATAAAATTTGGGTTCCCAGAACTAAGAGGAAATAACATACTTGATACAAGAACCATCAACCTTGAATGAGAAGTAAAAGATGAGTTCTTAAAATAAGAGTTCTTTTGGAAAACATTTTGTTTGAAATAAAAAGTAGTACTAAACATGTATATCCTAGAAACGGAAATAAAATGATTAAAAAATGATCTTTAAGGATTAAACATATTAAAAATGGAGTGAAAGAGGGAGAACCCGATGGATGAAAGTTGTGTTCGAGAATTTCCCCTTACCTTGTATCTGAATGCTTTATTCTCTTTAATGTCCTGTATAATTACATTATATTCATTAATTAGAAATCCAGAACCTTTATGTAAATTAATATGGTTCATTATGGTTTCATTAAGTGATTTTATGTTCCTTTGGATGAGTTATAGATTATAAAAACATTATTCGGGAATGTCTGTTTTCTTGAGTGATTCACTTGTACTCTTAAATTGATGTTTGAGTAGAACATGGGTAAACATCCAGAACTGATATTAAATGTTATTAACAATATTATAGGATATGTAATTATCTTATTATGAATTATATTATATCATTTTGGATGAATCATTAGATAAAAATTAAATGATGATTATTTGGGTTAATTTGGGCGGTTTTTCGATCATAACGAACTCGTTTTAACTTATCACGGAGTAATATGGCCATAATTAGTTATAGAACTTTAAATAGGAGATAATAAATATAAAATGTTCTAGTTAAACCATAAAAATGGTTTCATGACCAGATCTGTAGGAAGAAATGGAAAAAGAAAGCATGTTGTTCTTGAAGGTGATAAATTAACACCTCACGAACAACATTATCTTTAATAAAATAAATGGAATATGGAGAGGGGGTTGGATGATATTTTCATCATAAAATTTCATTATATGTATAATACTGGAGGTAAAATACCATTTGGATGAAGATAGATGAGGAGAGATAATGAAATGAACTTGAACTTGATAGTAAAATAAAGGAGAAGAGGGATAAAAATTACCTCTTAAATCCTGCTCCTGAGATCATCCTTAAAGAAGTTGGGCTTGGTCTTTTGATGAGACCAGCAGCTCTTGGACGTGGGAGAGGGGCTAGGGAAGAGGTTTTGGAAGAGTTTATATAAGGGTTAGATCTTGAGAAGTGTGAGGAAATGAGGGTGTGAAGGGTGGTTTTTATAGTGGAGGGGAGAGGGGTTTCCTTAATATAAAATTCATTAGTTTATTAATTTCCCCTAAGACAAGGAATAACGAGTCTTGAATGACCAAGAATGGTAATGTTATCATGTGATCCTGAACCAAGTTTTCTTACATCAGCATAACATCATCGATGACTCAATTAATCCATTATTTAGCATTTATTGTGAATTATCAGATTCTACTATTCATCCAAAATTCAAGTATTTCAGAAAAATATAAAAAATGTACCACAACCATTTTTTTACATGTAGAATCAAAAAATGAAGACCAGTTTTCAAAAATAATTTTCTAAATATGATTTAATTAAAATCATAATTTACATAAAAAATAGTTTGTAAAATTAAAACTGAGTTTATAGTTCTTTCAAAAATTACATAGAGTCTTCTAAAATTATTTAAAAACTATAAGACATTGATTTGATAATTAATGAACACATTTTAAGAAAATACATTTTATTTTAAATTAATTAATTAATTATAATTATTTATTTATTAATTAAAAAATACCAAAATGTTTACTAAGGTCGAATTTTCACTTTCTAAGATGTCTAAATTTTATTTAATTATTCATGGGTAAGGTTACTCTTATGTTGGATGATTTATTATTCATAAAGGTTATATTACTATTCATAAGGGTATGTTACTATTAACAATGCTATATTACTATTCACTGAAAATTATTGTTGTTTTATTAGACTCCAAAAATCTTCTTGAACACAACTGTGTACGTCAGAGTTTCAAAATTCCAAACACAGTAGAGACAAAATTATGTTTAATGGTCACTTATCACTTAGTAGTTCATTATGTTGTATATTCATGTAATTTTATGACATAATTATATGAAGGTAATTTCCATTAAAAAACATTGGGTCGTTACATTCTTCCCCCTTAAGAAATTTTTCACCCGAAATTCCACTATACATTAAATGTTGTGGGTACTTTCCCTTCATTACCTCTTCTGGTTCCCAAGTTGCATCCTCAAACTTATGGTTCCTCCACAACACTTTTACAAGATGGGTTGTCTTGTTGCATAGAACCTTATCTCTCCGATCCAGAATCTTTACTGGCTGCTCCTCATAGGAGAGACCATCTTCCAGCTGCACCACCTTTGAATTTACTACATGTGAGGGGTCTAGTTTTAACTTCCTCAGTAGTGAAACATGAAACACATCATGAACATGAGCCATATTCGGTGGAAGTGAAAGACGGTAGGCAATGGATCCTATGTGGTCAAGGACCTCAAAGGGGCCAATATACCTTGGGATTAGCTTCCCTTTCTTCCCGAATCACATGACTCTCTTCCATGGAGATATTTTAAGGAAGACTTTATCTCCAACGTTGAACTCCAAGTCCCTTCGACAGTTGTCAACATTGCTCTTTTGCTGACTTTGAGCAGTTTTGATGTGTCTATGGATGAATTGAACCTTCTCTGTCATCTCTTGAACAAGATCAGGTCCAATTAGATTTCTTTATCCAACTTCATCCCAATAGGTTGGAGTTCTACATCGCTTTCTATAAATAGCTTCATACGGAGCCATCTAAATACTCGAGTGGAAGCTATTGTTGTATGAGAACTCAAACAATGGGAGATGCTGATCCCATCCACCTTTGAATTATAGAGAGAAGGCTCTTAGCATATCTTCAAGTGTCTGAATAGTTCTTTCATACTGTCCATCAGTTTGGGTGTGATAGGCCATGATTTAATTTAATTTAGTGCTCACAGCATGTTGAAGGCTCCTCCAGAATTTTGATGTGAACCTTGGATCACGGTCAGAGAAAATAGAGAGTGGAACACCATGAAGTCTCACCACTTCCTTCACGTATATCTTTGCAAGTTGTTAAAGTGATAGATATTCCCGAATAGCGATAAAATGGGCAGTCTTGGTGTGTCGGTCAACCACAAACCATATCGCAATATTTTCTTTTGACGGCTTTGGGAGACCCGTGACAATGTCCATAGTAACATTTTCCCATTTCCACATGGGTTTAGGCAATGTCTGCATCATGCCTTTGGACTTTTTTCACTCAGCTTTATCTTTCTTACATACCAAGCACCTTGATATATATTCCACAATCTCTCTCTTCATGTTATCCCACCAGAAGTGTTATGGGAGATCACGGTACATATCGGTACTCCAAGGTTGGATAGAGAATATTGAGTTATGTGCATTGTCCAATATCTCCTTCTTTATCCCAGGTGATGAAGGTACACAAAGCCGTGTTCCAAACTGAATCACACCATCACCATCGATATGGAACTCTGGAAGCTTCCCTTCCTTTACTTCAATCACCCTCTTTTTTATCTCCACATCATCCCTTTGTGCTTCCTTAATCTTCCCCTGGATGGATTGTTTCACAATCATTTGGGAAAGTTAGGATGTATCCCCTGACCTTATGATTTCCAAATCCATTGTTTTCATATCCAGGCATATAGGGTCTTTCTCAATCCGCAACATGGATAGAGTAGTAGGTTCTTTTCTATTTATAGCATCAGCTACCTTGTTCACCTTTCCAGCATGATAGTGAATAGAGCAATCATAATCCCTGATTATATCTAACCATCTCCTTTGATGCATGTTGGGCTCCTTTTGTGTGTATATATAATTTAGGCTCTTGTAGTCGGTGTATATGTCACACTTCTCACTATAAAGGTAGTGCCACCAGATTTTCTAGGAAAAAATCATGGCTGCTTGCTCTAGATCATGCGTCGGGTAGTTCTGCTCATAGATCTTCAGCTTCATGAGGAGTAGGCTATCACATTGTCATTTTGCATTAGTACACAACCCAGGCCTTTTTTTGACGCATCACTGTATATCACAAAACATTTTCCACTTTTCGGTATTGTGAGTATAGGTGCAGGGATCATCCTTCTCTTTAGCTCCTTGAAGCTTCCCTCACATTCTTCCATCCAAACATACTTTACCCCTTTTATGGTTTACTTAGTTAGTGGACATGACAATCATGAGAAGTTTCTCACAAAACGTCTGTAGTACCCAGCTAATCCAATAAAACAATGTATTTCTGTGACACTAGAAGGCCTGGGCCATTCCTCAATCGCCTTTGTCTTCAAAGGATCCATAGAAATTCCCTCACTTGTAGTCACATGTCCCAAGAACGTAACTTACTTCATCCAAAATTCACTTTCTGAATTTGGTGTACAACTTCTCCGTTCTTAATATCGCCAATAAAATTCTTAGATGTTCTTCATGTTCCTCCTTTCTCTTAGAGTAGATGATAACATCATCAATAAACACACCCACAAATTTGTCGAGGTAATGTCTAAAGACACTATTCATAAAATCCATAATGATTTCAGGGGAATTAGTAAGTCTAAAGGGCATCACCAAAATCTCATAGTTCCCATACCTTGTTCGGAAGGAAGTCTTCTAAATATCTTCCTTCTTCACCTTTACCTGACGATAACCAGAATGAAGATCCTCCTTTGAGAAGTATTGAGCACCTCTTAACTGATCGAACAAGTTTTCAATCCTCAGGAGAGGAAACTTGTTCTTTATGGGGATCATGATGAGTTCCTGATAATCGATACACAACTACATTTTTCCATCCTTCTTCTTCACAAAGAGCATTGGACCACCCCAAGGTGATGAACTGGGGTGTACGAACCCTTTTTCCAGATTCTCTAGCAGCTGCTTCTTTAACTCCTCCAGTTTGATAGGAGACATCCTATAGGGACACTTCGAGATATGAGTAGCTCCAGGTATGAGTTCAATTGAGAACTCTACCTCACAATATGGGGGAATTATGGTTATCTATTCGGTAAATACATCAATGTATTCCCTCACGGTGGGCATTTCCTCAAGGTTGGTACTTTCCTTTGACTCAACCATTTGGGCGAGGTATGCTTCTTCATAGGGAATCGACACCCACACCATTGAAGGAGTTTTCAAAGGAGATTCACGATCTTCCCTGAATTTGTAGAGGAGCATGGGATGGTTCGGAATATGAAAAGATATTTCCTTTTCTTGACAGTTGATATTTTCCCTATATAACGAGAGCCAATCCATTCACATTATTTCATAGAATTCCACCAAAGGAAGTATTATGAGATTTTATGGAAGAATATTCCCACATTCTCCAACATGAGAAGAATTAAAAACTTGGGTGTCAATGATTTAACCACTTTCTGTTTTTACAGATATCTCTACTTCAATGTTTTGGGGCTTTGATTCTATAGTTCTAGAAAACATGAAAGATATAAAGTAATGCATAGAACCAGAATCAAATAAGAATTTTTCCATTATTGAGTGAATAGGAAGTGTACCTTGTATGTCTTTATTATCATGATCCAACTCCGTAGTAGTGATAGAATAAGCCATCCCTTATTCCTTTGGATTTGGTGGCTGCTGATTCTAATTACCCTTGAGAACTGAAGGTTTAGTTCACTGGCTTGCATAGTTCCCAAGCTCCCTACAGTTGTAGCATTGAACTGTGAGTTGTTCTATCCTTTCATTGGAAAATGTTTCCTTAATTTTTGTGTCTTTTTGACACTCTTGATCATGGTTTCCTTCATTCCCATACTTAAACCACTTCCTCGCCCCTTTGAGGTGGTTCCCATGGTGAAACTTCCATCATTTTTGGCATGTGGGTCATTGTGTTATCTTCCCACATTTATCATTATATCCACTGGCTTGAAACCCCATTTTTCTTTTCATATCACAATATCCATGGGACCATTATTTAAACTCCATCTCCACTTTGAGGGAACATCGAAAAACATCTTCATAACTCCCAAAGTTTCGAATTGCAAGTGCCTTTCGAAGGTGTGGTTTTAATCCACTAAAGAATCTATCAATTTTGATATCATTGTTGATAACAAAACTGAAAGCGTAACTTTCAAGCCTTGTGAAATTCACTTTGTATGTTGTGATAGATTCTCCTTCTTTTTTCTTGAGCTCTATGAATTTTCTATCCATCTTCATGTGAAGAGTTCTTGGGAAATACTTGTTAAGAAAAATGATCTTAAAGTCTTCCTATTCCCTCTCTCCAATTTCCGCCCTTGGGTTGGTGTGCTTAATCAAAGACCACCATTGATCGACTTCTCCATTTAGAGGATAAACAGTTGGGGTCAATATCTCCATCTCAGAATAATGATGCATAGAAAATATCTTCTCCATGTAGTTGACCCACTACTCCGTAACTAGTGGATCGGAAGATCCACTAAACGTTAGTGGTCGTTGTCGCATAAAACATTCGATAGCCAGTTTCTCCCTCTTTGGTGAAGGAGGACGTTCCCCATTATTATGGTTATTATTCACAACCTATGATAATTGGGTAAGAATCACTATGAAGTATTTCACTCCACCACTCAAATCAAGGAGGATGTCATTCGGGCAATATTTTCATTGGCCCTCGCACGAGTTGTTGGCCTGATTTCTCCTGGTTCCCACCATTTTCTAAAATAGAAAAGGGTTAGAACAAAACATAAGTAAAAAATTCATGAATAATGTATTTATTTAAACAATTTATACCAAAAACATAACATATTGTACCCCTATGTAAATATTATTTTGTTCATATTTATACTTAGTCTCATGCTATAGGTTTTCTCTAGGGTTCACTAATCCTAATTCCCAAATTAACTAAACCATTCCTCTAATACCAACTATTAGTAGCCTGCCTTTTCTTACATTACTATTAAATCATTTTAAAGATAAAAAACATAATAGTATCACACATAGAGGATCCAAAGGTTTAGTGTTTTGGGGAAACTAGGACCATACATAAGAATTACAACATCAAGCATAAATATTTATTTAATTTCTTCTTTTCTAACTTCTTATTAGAACTTGTCCTATCGTTAGTTCATGTATCCACCTGAGGATATACATCGAAAGGGGTGATATAGAAGCCCAGTAAGAAGATAGATAAGAATAATATAGCATGGGGTGAGCATTATAATAACATGGAAAAAAGATCATGAACATGAGAGGAAGGATAAATATAAGACTTGAAATTTGGAAATGCATAACAAATGAAACATCATGTATTAGTGGTTAAATACCACACATACTTGTGAACCTATCTATTATCTTATTCACACGTCATTTTACATTTACTCATGAGGTTCATCACTTTACCCAATGCATTGGAGCGCTGTATAATTTTGGGCGCACCCATCACTTTAAAACAATAATATTGCGCTATATAATTCTAGGCGCACCCGTTACATCACAAAATTATCATTATCATGCATTACACATGTAACATATATCAATAGTGAACATAACTAACCCATGTAAAGGAATGGGTTACATGTCATAAGAACAAATTCCTAAACATTGGGTTCCCAAAACAAAGAGGGAATAACATACTTGATACAAGAACCATCAACCTTGAATGTGAAGTAAAAGGTGAGTTCTTAAAATAATAGTTCTTTTGGAAAACATTTTTATTGACATAAAAAGTATTAGTAAACATTTATATCCTATAAATGTAAAAAAATGATTAAAAATGATCTTTAAGGACTAACCATATCCAAAATGGAGTGAAAGAGGGAGAACCCGAAGGATGAAAGTTGGGTTCGAGAAATTCCACTTACCTTGTATCCAAATGATTCCTTCTCTTTAATGTCCTATATAATGACATTATATTTAATAATTAGAAATATATAAGCTTTTTGTAAATTAATATAATTCATTATGGTTTCATTAAGTTATTTTATGTGCCATTGGATGAGTTATAGAGTTTAAAAACATTATTTGGGAATGTTTGTTTTCTTGAGGGATTCACTTGTATTCTTAAATTGATGTTTGGGTAGAACATGGGTAAACATCCAGAACTGATATTACATGTAATTAATCATATTACATGAGTTTTAATGATATTATAATTAATTTTATTAGATCCGTGTGGATGAATCATTAGATAATAATTAAATGATGATTATTTTGGTTAATTTGGGCCGTTTTTCGATCATAACGAACTTGTTTTAACTTATCACATAGTAATATGGTCAAAAGTTAGTTTCAAAACATTAAATAGGAGATAATACATATTAAACATTAGGTCTCAACCATAAAAATGGTTTCATGACCAGATCTAAAGGTATAAATGGAAGAAGAAGCCATGCCATTCTTGAAGGTGATAAATTAACACCTCACGAACAACCTTCTCTTTAATAAAATAAAAGGAAGAGGGAAATGGGTTTGGATGATATTTGAATCATAAAATTTCATTATATGTATAATAATGGAGGTAAAATACCATTTGGATGAATATAGATGGGGGAGATCAAGAAATGAACTTGAACTTGAAAGGAAAATAAAGGAGAAGAGGGAGAGAAAGTATCTCTTAAATCCTCCTCTTGAGATCCTCCTTAAGGAAGCTAGGCTTGGTCTTTTGATGAGAAAATAATCTCTTAGACGTGGGAGAGGGCCTAGGGAAGAGGTTTGGGTAGAGTTTAGAGAAGGCTTGGATCTTGAGATGTGTGAGTAAAAGAGGGTGTGAAGGGTGGTTTTTATAGTGGAGGGGAGAGAGGTTTCCTTAATATAAAATTCATTAGTTTATTAATTTCCCCTAAGACAAGGAATAGTGAGTATTGAATGAACAAGAATTGTAAGTTTATCTTGTAATCCCGAACCAATTGAGGTTACATCATCAGAACATCATCGATGACTCAATTAATCAATTATTTGTCATTTATTGTGAATTATCGGATTCTACTATTCACAAAAAATTCAAGTATTACTGATAAATCTAAAAAATTTACCTCAACCATTTTTTGGAATGTAGAATCCCAAATTGAAGTCCATTTTTCAAAAACAAATTACTAAATATGATTTAACTAAAATCATAATTTAATTAAAAAACAGTTTTTAAAATTAAAACTAATTTTATAGTGCTTTCAAAAATTACGTAGGGTCTTATAAAATTATCTAAAAAATATAACTCATTGATTTTATAATTAATGAACACATTTTAGGAAAATAAATTTTCTTTTAAATTAATTAATAAATTATAATTAATTATTTATGACTTACAAAATATGAAAATGTTTACTAAGATCGAATTGTCACATTATAAGATGTCTAAATATTATTTTGTTATTCATGGGTAAGGTTAATCTTAGGCTAGATTATTTAATATTCATAAAGGTCATCTTATGATTCATAAGGGTATGTTACTATTCACAAGGATATGTTACTATTCACTAAAAATTATTTTGGTTTTATTAGACTCCAAAAATCATCTTAAACATAACCGAGTATGTCTGATTTTCAAAATTCTAAAAACAGTAGTGACAAACTTATGTTTAAAGGTCACTTATCACTTAGTAGTTATTTATGTTATGTATTCATGTTATTTTATGACATAATTATAAGAAGGGAATTTCCATTGAAAAACTTTGGGTCATTACATAAGGTTAGTCTAAACTCCTACTAGAACACTCAACACCAGCGGAAAAAGAATCCTATCTATGTTAAGTCATAATATATAGGCTAGACTGGGTGAAACAATGGAGTTAAAAGATCATTAATCAAACAAAGTGAAAACCATGGAAGAGAGAAAACTGATTACACCCCAAATTATCATCAATATTTCTATAATTTCTACCTATGTTTCATGAAATAGACCACTCTCATATCCTCTACCCCTATACTAATGACCACCCCTTGACCATGCTCGGGTCGAGGTACCTAAGGAAGACAATGAGGTCAGAATCTACCTACTTAGTCTCCCCTTAGTGGAGCATGTGCTTGTTATCCCTAATGTTGCAACTTTCAAACTAGAAACTACTATTGAGGCTAGTATTAGACCTACTGATTCCCACCATACTGAGCTAGAACAACTATCAGTAATTGAATTTGAATATGTGGAACTGACTTTAAAGGTTTTGGTGTGTCCTATTGATGAAATTCCTCAGTCCCATGTTCACAAGAAAATCACAAGGACCTGAAGTTCATAACTGAAACTGCTAAGGTCTGCTCCATGCTGGTTGAAACCTTGAAGGCACTGGTTCCTAAGACCTGCTAATGGAAACCCTGATTCATGTTTAAATATACTACATTCCCTCTCATGGTATACCTCCTCATCAGTGAATCCACTCAATAATCTATGCCTTATTTTGGACTTCCTAGTATGTTGACAAGGTGAAGGGAGTAACCGCATACTGGAGAAAAGGACTAAGTGTATCCACTATGTGTTTATTATGAGATTCATCATCCGAAAAGAGATATAGAACAATGAAAATAAAATCCTGAACTTAATCCCCATCTCCCATACAAACATATGCCCCTTCTAGAGGGATATTCACTCTTACCTCTTCTCATCCTTCACTATTGATGATTGGAATTACACTCAGAACACCTTCTCAAAATCGACCCACAGAACACCAGCCACCTCCTATCCCTAGTGTAATGTGTCCAACACTAACGTGAAACTCCCCATATCTAGATCACTACCAAAGAAACTCCATATTCTGTCAGAGCTTGGATCACGCTGAAGGTGATCACAAGATCCTCGAGGTATCTCTTTGTATCCGTATCCAAAACTCTACCCTCATCCTTCTCTAGAACCTACATAGGTAAATATTGTAACCTTGTTTTCCACTATTCATACTCATCTAATGGATCAACCCTCTTCCAATCAATTGAATTATCCTATTGAGCCTCAAATTCTCGAGCCACGTACGGATAATGACTAGGTTCCATAGCTGAGAAAGGAAAATAAAGTATTTCTAAGCCTGAGTAGTATGGGGTTTTATTTTATATTCATTTAAATTTATTTAACTCTTTTATTTATCCATATTAATTTCCCCAAAAAATTCCAAATTTAAACAAGAACCCGAGTCATTATGATGCATGTACCTTTTTTAGGTTCTTTACCCTATAATAGTTGTAACCATACATGGTTTTTGGTAGACTCAGAGTCCTTTCATCGAATCACAAGGGCCCTAAAATCCCATTTCCTATCCAGAATTCCCTCGCCTATGTTATAAACCAAGATCACCTGACATTGTTTCCCTACCAACCCATGCAATCCCCACTAGGAAAAACTCCAAAATCCATCCTATCTATCAACTGTCACTTTTGATACCATAATTTCATGACCCCGCCCTCCAAAGATGCCCCTCTTGATATGGAAATTTAGAAAGAGAGATAATTAATACTGAGTCCCACCTCTAGTAGGACTTGGGGTGGTGACTATCACCAGGGGTATACAAATCTCACAAAATGGGAGGCATTAACATTTTATTTTAAGAACATCTGAGAGATAAGACATATTAGCCTCAAAACAACTCCCAATGATATATATATATGAATATCATAGAAATTAAAAAAAAGTCCAACCAGCATGTCTAAAAAAACTATTAAAATTATGATAAAAATACAATGTTTGTACCACAAGAAAAAATATATGCAGCCACACAACTACTATCCTCTAATCTGAGCTAGTAATGCCCGGCATAGTCCAGACAATCCGTATAGAATCCTAAAAATAGTTATATATATATTGGGAGAGAATAGAAGTATACTCAATAGAAAAAACCAAGGTCTCTCATTCACAAGTGTGGGTAGAATAATAATGCCCATGTTGGAAAATATAAGAAACCCATAAAACATAACGAGGAATACTAGCCATCCCAAACTCACCAAGAAATGATCACCAAATAACACAGGTCATGTCATATAATATAATATGTACCTCGATGTTTGGGTATTCTACACCACTTCCCATTGGTTAACTTCTCATAACCTAAAAAAATGTCCTAGCACTTCCACACTATTCCCCAAATCCCAATTCATAACCCACCCACACGCACCTATGTCTAAGAGAAACTTCTAAAACCTAGGAAAATAGAACTCACCACATCCCTCCCGTAGACACCTGGGCCACAACCATACCACATCCCACCCGCAGAAATCTAGGCTATTTGTAATGGTCTGAACACCTATTGTCCATTATGTTATGAAAAAGTGTGTCTGAAGTGTTCTAAGAGTCAACCGTGACTCATTTCAAGAGTTTTTCAAAATCCAATATTCTATCAATGAGTTAGGATCAGTCACTTGCCACGATTATTCATCAATTGATAGCTCAGAATGGTGAGTTGCTGACAGTAGGCCACTATTAGTGACTCGTGACAGCGACTCAACTAGTAGTGACTCAAAACAATGACTCATCCATTAGTGACTCATGATGGTGACTCGTCTAGTGGTGACTCCCAACGATATTTTACTAGTTGGGACTCATGATGGTAACTCATCTAGTGGTGACTTGAAAAGTTGACTCATCCATAATTGACTCATGATGGAGACTCATCTAGTGGCGACTCGTTGAATAGTGACTCTTCCATCAGTGTGTTTCCCAAGGGAAGGTCACCTTATAGTGTGTCTTCCAATGGAAGGTCATCCACTAGTTATTCATTTCCAATAGTTTTTCAAATTTATTCTTTTCTCCAGTTTTCCTGTTTGTGGTAGTTTCACTCCTTTATCATTTTATTTGTCATAAAATAAGTTAAATATCATATTCTAATGGTTCTAAGGAATTTTTGAGGGTTTTGTATCATATCATTAATTTTCATAATTTCCCAAAGAGTTTTAAATAGTGGAATCATGTGGTATTGTTCAAGATCCAATTTTAATGGATTTTGAAATCATTTCTTTTCTTGATATAGTATATTGCCTTTCTAAAGCTAAGACCCTTTCCTCGTTGTACGTTTAAAATTACTATTGATACCAGGTGTCCAAAAAAAAATTCTTTCATTGGAGAACATGAATTGTGTTGTGGCCTTCCGATCACATTTCCCTAGTTCTTTGAACAAACCTTGTTTAGATTAAAGAGGAGGTGATGATCATCTGTTTCTTTATGTAGGGATCCCTTCATCTTTCTTTAATATGTGTATCATGAAGGGTGGGTGTATAATGTTTCCTTTGCTAAGATAGAATAATTAATAATAAATAATAATTAGTTGAATCGATTTAATATCAATATATAGGGGATGAGAAAAAGTGATTCATGCTCCCATTTTATAATTTTATTTATTGATATTGTGAATTGTATTTGATATATGCGAACTGAAAATGATGGCCATTAGTGGTATTTTTTTTGAATCCATGATGGATGGGGAATTATTATTATTGATATTGTGTAAACTTCTGGTTATATATGAAATTTTTTGACCACATATATTGAGATAAATAAATGGATTCTTTATGATCAAAATTGCTATGTGATAACCCCTAAATTACCAAATGGGAATTAAACCATGAGTGTTTTATATATCTGAATCCACCTTGCCTTGTTTGGTGTGGTTGTGTACTATGTGTGGATTTGTTATGTAGTGTGACTTGTGTGGATGTGTGGTGTGGCTGTTGATGGAATTACTATGTGCGGGGTGGTTCAAAATGTGTAATTGAATCTCATGTCGAGGGAATGATTTTTTATGGAATATATGTGTAGTGTTGTGCTGTGGGATGACAACTTGGTTGTGTTTTGATTGTATTTCTGGTTGTGGTGTGTTTGTGGAGTGGGGATAACCATGGTTGTGACAAGGGGAGTTTATGGGAGTGAATGTGAGTTGGTGAATGTTTTTATGGTTGAGATAGTGGGTCAGAAGAAATCACATTGAATGATGATGTTAGCAGTGGCTGGCATGGGTGATAAATGAGGAGGAAGTATAGAGTGAGTCCTCTATCCTAGTTTCTTCCTCTATTTGTATTGGTTTTGTAGTGGGTCTTGTTTTTTGGTAGATATTTCTTATGGTAGGGATGGAAGAACAAAACTAAATTCTTAATAAAGTTGAATTAAATTGGTTTTAAGTGGAGGAGTTCAATGTAACATTATTTTATCAATATCATAAGTGACTACTACTAGTGCTAATACATTCATTTTGAGGTAGAATCAAAGGTGGTACTGTGGTATGGTTGTTGGTTGAGTAGCCCAATCTCAATATGAGTGTCTTTTATTTATATGTACTATTTCTATGTTCTATTGTGATTTCTAAATTCACCCCACCCAATTTGGGCACTATGTTCCAAACAACCTCATCATCACTGTGCAGGGTGTCTTTTCCCAACATCACTATGGGCTGTTGGATAACTTGTTATTGTCTCTTCCTTGGACCCTCTTTTAGGAATTTTTATCCCAACACTCTTCATGCAGGTTGTGGTGCGGTTATGAGGCCCAAGTGTCAGTGAGGAGGTATGATTTCCCAGGTGTCTATAGGATGAGATGTGGTGTGATTTCCTTGGTGTATTAGAGATGAAGTAAGGTTGGGGACTAGGTGTCTATGTGAGGGATGTGGTATGGTTGTGGACTAGGTGTTTGTGGGTGGGATGTGGTTTGGTTTTGGCCTAGATGTCTGCATGCGGGATGTGGTGGGCTTCATTCTCTCAGATTGTGAGACTATCTCTGAGGGCCAGGTATCTGTGGGGGTGGGGGTGGTGGGGGTGTGACAAAGGTATTGTGGAATATTTTGGAAGTGGTAGGTTGTTTTTCATTAGGGTATGAGCAGTTAACCTATGGGAAGTGGTGCAGGGTACCCAAACATCGTTGTGATTATTATATTACTTTAAATTAGTAACATTATTTTAGGATCTTGACATGGTGTGTTTGGTATTAATAGTATTCATTGTTAGGTGCTATTGTTTTATTCTATTTTCTTACAGTTTCATTAGTACGATTATCCAAATTTTCCATAAGAGACCTTAGTTTTTACTTTTGAGTATAAATTTAGGTTCACCCTATCAATATAAAACTGCTTTCAGGATTCCATGAAGATTATGTGTACCATGCTATACCTTAGTACCTCTGATGTGGGAATAATTTTTGTGTCACAAATTAACATGATTCTTTTTGTACTTACTATGGTGTTTTATTGTATTTGTTACCATTTTGATTTAGACAAGCATGTGGGATGGGTTTTTTGATTTCTTTGATATATATATATATATATTGGAGTTGTTTTGAGATTGATACATATTATATACAGATATTTGTTTTCTATAAAAATTTTAATGCCTCCCATTTTATGATATTTATATACCCTTGCTGTTGTTCACCACTTTGGGGCCTACTGTTATAGGGACTCGAGGGTCATTGTCTTTCTTCCTTTATTGTTAGCTCAAGAGGGAAATCTTGGGGGGGTTCGTGACAAATAAAGTGATATATTTTATTTTTGAAAAGATAAATATGTCATGAATATCATAATTAATTAATTTATATCATATATATTAATTAACATTATCTTAAATATCATTTATGTTATTTGATAGTGAAAAATGAATCGCATCACTTCATGAGGTTGTAGTCCACTATACAGATGAACGATGTTGTCATTTCCATAAAGAATAGACGGTAATAAGGTATATATTATATAATAACTAAATAAGTATAAATATGTTACATATAAAATATATAAACATTAATTACATCATAACAACTAGATATTATATGGGATTACGTAAAATGAATGACATCCGTGTGTATGGAGGTAATCCACCGTACACACAGATGATGATTTCATATCCCAATTAATAGAAGATGATATGGATTTTGGATATTATAGTAACACAATAACTTGTTATTATATTTAAGATATTATTGGTATTATATAATCATAATTGAATAATATTTTAATGAGGTGTTAGAATAAAGAAAATAAAGATGCTTGGTTAATTACAATATCTCTTTTTCAAACAACCTTCTTAGGTAGGCACCAAAATCCTTCATAAGATAATATTATGATCATAATAAGGAATATAGGTTTAGGATATGGAATTTTAGAAGGTATTTTGGTAGTAAATGTTTGTTTCAAATGGCTTTGAATGTGTTAAGAGTGGATAGGGGGTGACCATTTTATGTGAGGTGAGTGGCACACGTGTAATTTTTGAAAAGAAAAAGGTGTACCCATGTTTTTCACATTCTAAAACGGTCCAAGATAAATAATACTAGAGAAATATAAGTTATAAGATCTAAATATTTCCACCTAATATAATTCAGACAACATTTCGGCCATTTGAACCCTTATCTTTTTTGTTTAACCCATAGTAAATCCTTTTTTACATTATTTGTGGTCAATAATTATTGTTGTTTCCATAATTCATTTTTCTAAAAAATTAATTTTAAGTTATTATATAATATAATTTCCGATGATCAAAAAAATATTTATTCTATTTTACCAATTTATATTCACAGAAGTGGAATTATTTTATTAAAACAAAACTCGCAGACGTGACAAAAACGTAGGTCTTCAAGGCTTGTATTGGTCAAGAAAATAATTAATTTATATTAAATCTATGATTAATAATAATAATTATTTGTATATAAATTAATATTTATTTATATATAATATAAAAATTTAATAAACAAAACTTTCCATTAGAGATTATATTAATTATTTAAAATGGTGAAACATTGTGCACTTTGAAACAGTTTTCAGAAAAAACCCATTTTTAGTCTCATCGACAAACAAATATTGAAATAAAATATATAGTTAATAAGTAAGAATTTAAAATATAACTAATAAATACCTATGATAATATAAATACTAATCAACATATAATGAATCTTTTAAATTACCTAATTTATTGAATGGCGATTACTTTTTATAGAAAATGTGTATTTTCAGTTTTCAATGGAAAATAAATAATCTCTAAAAAAATAAAAATGCCTCATCAAATTTAAATTTTTACTTGATGATATAAAAAATAATATTAGTTTTTTCAAATTCTAATTATAAATTTTATAAATTAAACTTTTTATTAAAACGTTTTAATAATATTTTAAATTAAAACTATTTCTTTTATTTTTTTTATAAATACTTAATATTTTTATAATCAATTTAACTATAATAATAAAAAAAATAAGTGATTCAATTCTACTATTATCATATTTGTGATATTTTTCCTACCTTATAATAGTTTTTTCCTCTAAATTTTATTCACTTATTAATAAATTGAGGATATATTTCCCTCGTATAAAATTAAGCTTCCCTTGTAGCCTTCTTAACTATATTATTTTTTATAAAACCTTAACCCAATGAATCACCTTATTCCATAAAAATTCTACTCAATGATCAATAATCTGAACTAGATATTCCTATAAATAAATATCATCTTCTAACTAAAACACTTAGAATCTCAAAAGATGATATTAAAACGGAACATGTTTCCATAACGGAAATACATGAAAAACATTATGTACTTGGCATAAAGTTGAGAGAAAATATACTTAGTAGAAAACTGTCCAAATTTATATAAGAATCAAATTATTTTAATAAACCATCGACATAGGTTCCGTTATTTACCTAACAAAATAACAAATTTTCGTGGATATTCTTTAATAAAAACATGATCACCTACCTCAAAAAATGTTTTTTCTATGGTTATCTCCATAACTAGTCTACCTTCTATAAGTCATCCTCATTTGTTTACAAATCAACTACACCTTATAAGAATTTTCCACTACAAAAATTGGTTTCATCAATATACATTATCATAATTTATTCCAAAAATATTGCATTTGACAAATAATTCTATATAATGCCTTAAATGTTTCTATTTGTATATTAGAATAAAAACTTTTATTTTAAGAAAAGTCATCAAAATAAAGATATTAATGAACACTTTCCTTGTTATCAATTGAAAAGGAATGAATAATATCTTCTAGGGTATGAATTTTCCACTTATAATGGAAATATAGTAAAGGGTAAAATGATAAAGTTAAATTTAATTCAGTACCTAATAATTTCGGAATTTCATTAAAAAAAATTAAATGTTACCCTGGGATCACACTCTGAAACAATAGAGAGAGGAAATCCATGTAACGTAACTATCTCTTTTAGAGATAGTTGATAAATATGATTTTAGGATATTATATCTCTAATGGATGGTAATTAAAATATTTAGATAAATTATTTTCAATTACCCAAATCACATTGTCAACTCTTGAAATATTTCGAAATCCTATAATGAAATCCATTGATAGATTTTTCTATTTCTTTTATGGAACTGATAATGGTTTAAGAGTTCCTATATGTAAATTTCATTATTCTTTGACCTACTCACACTCCAAATACTTCATGGAAAAGTTACTCATATCTCTTTTTATACCATCCTACCAATAACAATTCATAAGGTGTCAGTACATCTTAGTGCTTCCAGAATGAACAAAAAATAGAGAACTATGAGTTTCACTAAATGTCCCTCTCTTCAACTGGGAATCGAATGGAACAAATAATATTTTTATAGACTTGATAATGTAGGATTGAAATAATGATATAGATTCTTAATTAAGAGAGGGATGAATTGTATGTTTAAAAACATTAATTCTTAACCTTAAGGAAAACTAAGTCTAACAATTTTTTACAAGGTAAATTCACTAGTCCTATTTTAGTTCTACAAAGTTGTTCGGTTATGGAAATGTGATTCTAGAAATGAAATATATAGAATGTTTACAAGGAAAGGATTCTACCTTAAAGAGAATAGAATCATACTTATCAGAGTATTCAAACGTACAAGAAAGTATAAGAAGGTTATACTTTCATTCATTATAAAAATATAGTGGAAATATAATTTAAACCAAACAAGTAACTGGTATAAAATCATTCAGCACAAAGTGAAGGGTATGTAACAACCTTTGATAAAGGTACCTTTATTTATACTTTCAAGATAGTTTGTCTTACCCATATCATGGAAATCCATTGATAAACATATTGGAATTTGTCATGTTATCCCCGCAATCCCTAGAAATTTATGTTAGTCGGAACCTCTGTCATCCTATCCAAGGAAGTCCTGAAACTTTAAGGTGGTCAGTACCTCTTGGTTCCTATCACTAGAATCCCTCGATTGTACAAAGAAACAATCAGATTTGCACAAAGCATGATGAAAAAAATGATCAAAATGTACAAGTCATGAGAGTGTATCTCTCTATAAATTGCTTCAGCATCATGAAATCTCTAGAGTCATCACCAGGTAAACATCTCTTTCTATAGCTCTTTAAAATGTGCTTCTATTTATAGGAACTTCGCCAATGTTCATCTCCCACCCCCAACAATCATATTTTTTCCTTTAATCTTGAAGGGACTTGTACATGTGTCACTCAATCAACTGTTAGTTAGAAAAAAATTCTATGGCATCATTTCATTACTATAACAAGTGTAAGAAAAATAAGGTTACTTAATCAAACCTAATTTTTGGAGTCCAAGGAAGAATAATTTCGGAGTCTAACCAAATAAAAATCCAGAGACTATAACTCATGGATATTCGGATTCTCTATTTGAAATAAATTCAGAACATGAATTCTATAAATTTTGAAGTCTGAATTCCAATAAGTTCAGAATCTGAATTCTAAGGAACTCAGAATCTGAATTCTGAGGAATTCGGTGTCTGAATTCTAATGAATTTGGAGTTTGAATTTCAAAGAATTTGGAGTCTGAAATTCATAGAATTCATAGTCTGAAAATAGAATACATTATAACCAAGAATTTATAGGATTTTGAGTTTTTTTATGTGAAAAATATTTTTAGGCCTAAGAATAAATGAGTTTTATTTAGAGAAACTATAAAAAAATAAATAAAACATAAGTAAAAATAAAATTTTCTTGTGGAAGGAAAATTTTCCCTTATCAAGATAATTATTCAGGAAAATATAATTTTTCTTAAGATAGAGTGTTTCTTATTTTCAAAACATTGAGGAATAGTAATGTCATAAGAAAACCTAATTGACTCAATAGATAAAACTATCATTATTAATATTAAAATCAAGAAACATAACATTCTCAATGGATTCTATATTTTCCTATAAGAAATGATCCTCAATCTAATATTTAATAATTATTTCTAAGCAAGTCAATTGCACTATAACATGAATCAAATTGATGATTTCCCAATATCCATAACTTCTTGGATGAAATTCATGAAATAATCAACTAAAGGGTAATGTTAAAACCTAACATGGTAAATGTTTCACTATTATTCTTACTCAAAGCATCAACCCATTATTTTATTTTCTAGGTTGTCAATGCATATTGAAATCATATTTCTTGATCTCTTCCTTCCAAATTTATATCTCATGTATAATTATTACTATAATAATATATACTTTAAATTTTTTTGGTTAGTATATATTTCTCAATTTTCTCCTTACAAATGATTAAAAATAATTTAAGAAAAAAACAAAAAAATTAGTTCTAAATCATTTTTGGCTTATTCTTACTCATGATATTTGTTGTGACATGAAACATAAGAAATTTAATGATGATTATTTATAAATATATGACTAATTCCCTTCTATAATGCATCGATATTGATGAAAAATTCCTTATTTCTAGAATGTGTGGCCCAAACTAGATAATACCCCAATTATTTTAGTTCTTAAAAACAATCATCACATTATTTTTTCAAGTTTAATTTAACTCTTTTTAGAGTTAATTTGGAATGTTATCTTGACAACTAAGAAATTTTTTCAACATACCTCTCGTAGTAACCCATTAATAAAATAAAACTATAAATCATTGTGATATTTGTTGGTTTTGGGAATTATTTAACAACTTTTTTACTGGGTTCAGTAGTTATGTGATCTTTACAGATAATTTATCAAAGAAAATAAAATTTTTGCAACCAAAAGTTTTACTTACCAAATTACCAATAGTGTTTATTTTATATTAGGGTTTGAAATCTAATCCTAATATGAATTTAATGTTCCTCCTAAATTTTAAAATTTTTCAAAATGTCATCCACAAAAACAACCAAAAAAGTATCCATGAACTCATGAAAAAATGTATTCATAAGGACCATAAATAAAGCATTTTCTTTATAAAATAGAAATGAATATATAGAAAACTCATAGTGCCTATATATATTATTAAATGTTGTCATTATAATTTCATACTTATTCATCTTAATTTTATGGAACATTGATAATAGATCATCCTTTTAAAATTACTTAGCTCCCATGAGCTTGTCTAACAAATCATCAATATTGGGAAAATGATATTAGTTCATTACAATGATATTATTCATAGCTTTATAATGAATGAAAAGTATCATTGAACCATATTTATTTTTATCAAACAAAATTAGAGCACCCCATGTTGATGTTTTATATAAAATGAGGCATTTATCTAAACATACATGTAATTAAAATTTTAAATTCTAAATGTTATACTTGAATCATCCAATATAGGGTTTAGAAATAGGTTTCTCATTAAGAATCACGTCAATAGTAAATTCAATCTTCTGATCTGGATTAAAACTTGTAAAATCATTTGAAAACACATCCATTTATTAATTCACTACTAGTGTATCACTAATCTGAACAATGCATTTTTGTCATCAATATGAACTAAGTAACTTTCACTTCCATCTCTAATCAATTTATCAGGTTTATTGTACATTGTAAAAGGTTTGAAATCATTTAAGATAAATTTCATAGATATGTAATATGTATTACAATTATAAACTGAATTCCATTCCATAAAAATAATGATACCAAAATATATTTTTTATAGTTCAATAATATTTTACAAAAATACCATCCCACTGATAATAATGTGAATATTCATATATATATATATATTGGTTAGTTTTATATTTACACATAGTGTTTTCACCAAACGTTTTTTCTTACATTCCAGTGGTGATTTTCCCAATTTACATAAAAATTTGTCAGAGATTAATGGATACAAAGATCCAGATTCAAACTGGGTATTAATAAGATTTGAATAAACATGTAACATACCTATCACCACATCATTTTATATCCCAATCCGAACTATAGTAGTATAGAATGATTTTTCTATATAATTATATTATCAATAATGATTATTTTCACCTTTAGTAACTAAATTTGAATATTTATTAACATAATGACCAAAATCATTGAAACTAAAAATCACACAACTGGATGATTATTAGTTAACCCGTTATTTTCATGTTCATCTCTCTTTTCATAGCAGTCATGAGAACTATGGAAAAATTAGATACGCAATAAGAGCTTTGCGGACAATGTAAAACATTCATTGAACTATCTATTACCCCACATGGAACATTTTAGGGGCTATCCTCCATACTTATTAGTTGGTTTCATCTATGTTTCCCTCCACCTTGAACTTTTCTTATTATCGCAATATTGAAAAACATACATGTTAGGAAACTCCATCTCAAATTAAATAGCACAATGAACTAATTTCTCATAAAATTTAAATTATAATATGACCAATGGCCTTTGTAAACATGATTTCAAACATGATTAAAATCTATTAATTTCACCATCAGTACCACAAATATAATCTGTTACAAACCTGTCCAATATTGTTATTTTTTCTTCATATGGAGCTAGAAAATATTCTTCTTTACACTAAAATTCCTAGAAATATTTTCCCATCCAAAGTTGAACAAACATAAGGAAATATTTCTCGAAGATAATTTACTAAATGTTTTCCTATTCCCGGGAATCAATATCATATTTCTCTTTGGTATTCTTTAGTAAATTCCTTCATAGATCAGTTTTACCATAAAATTTTTAAATGGTAATATTTTCCCATGTATGTTATGAACATCACATGAAATAAAATATCCTATATGATTCATTGTTCTGTCCTTCGACTACCAATTAGTCAGATTTTCCACTTAATAAATGGGGTTTTTGCCTCATGAAATTCTCCACTACAGACCTGTTCCTCTATTACAGATCATAGTTTTCCCAATCAAGGATATCACCACTGTTATTATCTTTTTTCAAATGGCCCATCACTGTAAAAAAAATTCTCAGTTCCAATTGAAAACAACTTAGGATGCTGATTTGGAAGGATGTTTACCTCTCAGTTCCTTCCTTCTATAGCTTCTTCATTTCTACTATAGAAAATCATTTTGAACACTCATATTCTAGATGAAGCATCATTATAATATTTTAATTCTATATCATTTGAACTTAACCATATGATATCATCATTAAATGAGAGTTATATTATCATTATCATAATTTATAAATTTATCTAAATTGTCCTATGATACCAACTATAAGGACCTATCCTTAATGATTTCATAATCTTGTATTTTAATTCAAGTATTAATTCTCTTATATTTCTGTATACTTTTTATCTTATAGTGTTACAATATTATATTATAAATCATACATAACAAAAACCATAAAGTACAATGTGGACAATTTCGATTAGTTTCTATTTTTCTGATAATATAAAACATTTTCAATAATTCATGGTTTATTTTAATGGAAAAACTTCAGAATATTATTCTCGACTTCATACATTACCATACTGATCCTTAAACCGCATTTAAAATAATTTCAAAATTCGTATGAGAAATAAAATATTAGTAAGGTTCATAGAAGAAAGAAATGTTGTTAGTCTAGTGAAAAACATTAAAACCATGAAATGTTTTACCTTTTTTTTTCATTTTTAATTTATTTAAATAAAAAACAATTTTAACAAGAAAAAACACACTTTTTTACAAATTGAAATCATTGAAACAGATAATAAGAAAATAAAAAAACCTTTTTATTAACATTGTGGATCACATTCATTACCCATGTAAATTCCACATCAGATGTAACTGGAGACCAGTCAAATCCATAAGATATATCCTTTATTCATTCTCCCTTATTTATTATTAAGACAAATAACATTACCAAATGTATTAGAGTGATATCTTGGAGAACCCATCATATATGTTGTAACATGATCACCCTATTATATCTGGGTGCACCTATCATGTAATTGATATTTGGATCACCTATTGAAATCTAGGCACACTCATTTCCCTTATAAGTATCATGTGCCATAAAAATAATAAAACATTTTACTTTTTTATTTGTTCATCATAAAACATTTTAAAAATTATTTTAAAAATATATATAGATGAATTTTAGATATTCAAATACCAATTTCATTTAAAAACACATTTTAAATACCGAAAATTAATAGAAAAATAGAATGGTTATATTTAATGGAAAAAAGAAGAATTATAATAAAATTATATATTCCTTATTAATTTATTAAATATAAATATATAAAAATATATCTCTTTTGGATTGGAAATGAAAAAAATAAATCACATCACTTTGTGGAGGTGGTAGACCACACGTACGTGAACAACATTATCAACTTTTAGTGTAAGAAATATTACTATATATTTTATTTTCATAATCATAAATATTTCATTAATATCACAATTATTTAATTTATATCACATATATTCATTAAATTTTTTTCTTTATTACCTTCCATATAAAGCGATAGTGAAAAAGAAATTACATCACTTCATGAGGTAGTAATACACTATACTCACACGAAAAATTATCATATCACCCATGGAATAGAAATAAATAAGTTACGTGTGATATATATAATTGAAATCCATCATTTTAGAATGTTGTGAGAGGTGATTTTAAAGAAAATGAAATCAGTTCAGGATAAGGTATCTCAGCATATTCATGAATAATGATTTCGTATCACATTTTATTGAAGAGGAGATGGATTTTGGTTATATCATTAACATAATTACTCCTAAATATATAGGGGATACTAGTTTTATCTATTAATAATAATTTAAGGAAATTTTAATGAGGTGTAATAACAAATAAAATATATATTCTCAGTAAATCATGATATATATTATTCGAAAAACTTCCTTAGGTAAGCACTAAAAGCCTTTATTATATGAATTTTTGATCAACCTAATGGATATAGGGTATGGAGAGAGAATTTATGATCTTATTCGTGTATTTAATGGATTCTAAAAATGTATTTTATATTTTTAAGTGGGGAGGATAGTGGGTAGAATTTTAGAAGAGTGATGAGTGTCACAGTTGTAATTTTTTAAAAGATAATGGTGTACCCACATTTTGTACTTTCTAAAAAGAAAAAATATTATAATCCTAGCTCCTTAGACATGAAATAGTCTACAAAGTTAAAAAAATACCATTTATATAATTTTTTTTCATTTTAACCGTTATCTTTTTAGTTTATCCCCATGGTATATTCATTTTCACCTTAATAGTGATAATTTATTCTTACGGTTGTCATTATTAATTTTTGTCAAAAGTAAATTTAAACATATTAGATAATATAAATTATTAAGCATAGGAGTATTATATCCATTTTTATAAATACAATTAATAGTAGTGGTAAAATTTAATTTAAAACAAAACTCACATACCCAATGAAAAAGATGGTTTTTAAGAAGTGTAATTTTCAATAAAAAGATGATTTTATATTAAATATGTGATTAATAATAATTATAATAATAAAAAGTATTATTTATTAACATACAATATATTTATATTTAAATTATAATATCTCTCATTAGAGATAATCTTAGTTTATTAAAATTTAGAATCATTGTGCACATTAAAACCGTTTTCAGAAAAACCAGTTCTCAAACAAAAAAAACATTTATATGAATATAAAATATAATGTTGATTCAAAATTAATTAAGAGGAATTAATATAAATAAATAATTATTATTTTAATTCATATCATAATCAATTTATAATGAGACTTTTAAATTATGTAATTTATTTAAAAAATTAATTTTTTCAAAAATGGTATATTTCAAAATTCCTAGGAAAATTAATATAATAAAAAATCCAAAAATTCTGCCCTATTTAGATTTTAATATATTGTTTTCAATTATGATATTAGTTTTTTCAATTTATGATTATAAAATTAAAAAATTTAAATTTTAAATAAAACATAATAATAAAAGTTTTTTATTAAATCTATTCTATTTTTTATTTAAAAAATTAATTAAACTGTTTATAATGAATAAAAATATATTAATATGCATGAATGTAATTTATTTTATCATTAACTTAGTAATTAAAAATATCAAGAAATATTGGGTGAGTATAATTATACTATGAGTTGGGCAATTCTTAATTATCTCAACTGAACTAAGGATATTTTCCTAGTGTGTAGAGGAGACAAAGATCTAATCCTTAAGGTTTATGAATATTTTCAATTTTAGAAATATTATATTGATATGATGGGGTAGTAGGGATATTAATTCTATATCAATAGATGATTTGTGAGATGTAATTGATCAAACCATCCATTTTTTACTAATCCTACAATAGAGTCTGATTATATTGTGGCTTTCGATGCAACCAAGGATATAGTTTGGATTAGAAACATTATCAAGGATTTGGATGTGGCCCCAATCCATATTTTTCATATCATAATTTATTGTGACAACACTGCAACATTGGATCTCTATAAAGAGACAAGTTCTCAATAAAGGGAAAATCAAAAAATTGGAATGTATCATGTCTTGAATGGATTCTTCTCAATTATGTGAATTTTTAGTGAGAATATTTTACATGGAGGAAAAAATATTGGACCAATTATAGAAGGAGTTAACTCATTTGAATCATGAGTATCATGTAAGAGTTTAGGGGATAGAGGATATTATCTATTGGATCTAGAGGAATATGGAGTTTAATGGAGGTGTTTCTCTATAAACTACTTGTTTAGTACTGAGATACATATTTTTATTAATCAAATAATTATTATTATCACTTTTTGAATATTCTTTTACATGGTATATTTCTGTGATAATTCACTTAGAATATATTTCACACTGAAAGGTATTAGTAATTCCCATAGTGTTGAGAACATTGAGGAGCTATGAAATTATTTGTGAAAATTGTTCAGTTTATATACGATATTTTGTGATGGGGCATAAAAAATATAGGATGTCAAGGTTAAGGGGATCATAAGTCACTGAGTCACCTTCTCATGGGTTTCTACCCTGGTAAAATTTATGATAGGTGGTTGTGATAATTGGCTCATTCATAGGAAATCCACAATTCTGTGTGTCATTCAATGTTCTTGTATGAGGATGTGTTCATTGATACTTAGACATTATTATTATCATTAATGGATATCATTACTCATATAATATTATGTATTAATAAAAACTAAAATGATGTATGATCATAATGAAGTAGGATTGGTTGGGTGTGCCATGAATGATATATCATTAATGTATAATTCAAGAAAGGATTTACACCATTTTCTCTTGAAGAATTTTAAAAACTCATGCCCTATAATAAGAATGTAAATTCTGGAATAAATCCATACCCACGGTGCTCGATGTGCCGGTTCATTTCCCAGAAGTCCATGAATGAGACATAGAGCATACAGGTTTATGGCAGCGGAATGCGACCACCTTGATTATGGATATTTTGATTAATGAATTATATTAGAAGACAAACATTCATAAGAGGTTTCATATCATTGGGATATTGACTTCTTTCTATCTATAATACTTGGAATGTTTTAAGATGAAAACCTTGGACTTTAGGCTGTTATGAAAAATTCTATTGAGAAAGTGGCACAGTGGGTCACATACTATGTGTATCTACAATCCTTGATAAATTCTAGTATTAAATCTAACATGTTAGAAAAATAATATTTATTTGTTTCTGGTTGGTCTCCATAATTTAATAAAAATTCATTAAAATTAATATGAGAGGAAAAAGATAATAATAAATATTGTTTTTATTGTTTTGTAAATATTAAATTTATTATATTTATCGTAGAATAATGTAGTGACAACTATTTTATTAAGTTCGCATTATTTGAGGATTTGTAGACATTGACATGGGAAAGCAGGACATGTTTTATGGTATAAGTAGTATAAATGATATTTATCAATATTCAAATTTCATCGAACATGTTAATAAAATAATAAGAGGTTTTCAACCTTTGTAAAGAATAATACTATGATCAACCATGAACAATGCAAGTTATCAAGATTGACTGTATTACTATGCAGTGACTCTATGGAGTTTATCAAAGATTATAGTACATTTGAGGATAAAATATAAAGGGATTAGACACTTAAATCCTGTAGTGAAATGAGAGAAAAATGTGACATCCCGGACCTGGATTGCACTCAATGGGTGCACTGAGCCCTGTGGGACACATGGAATCATGCGCATCTCCCCAAACGTTAGAGGCTTCCAACTAGGAGGGATAGCCTAGGGTGTTTCTATTGGGATACTATGCCCTCACTAACAAATTTTAGTCCAACTAATGGATATAAATATCGGTAAATAATTGAATCAATATAATTAAAAAGAATTCACATCAGAAAATAAATACAACAATAACAATAACTGAAACAACTGGAATAACATCCATGCCAGCTACAACTAATGATATGTCATGTCACTAGAAAACTAGAAAACATGGATATAAGACATCAAGTACAACTTGTTCCACAAAAGTATAAATTAAATAAAAGTCTATCCTAAGCATCCTGAGCTCTGGCACGGTAATCTACTACCTAGATCCTTCATAAACAGCAATCAATCAAGCGATTGAAGATGTATTCCTCCCTTGGTCAACAACTACATTTTTGAATTCTAATATTTTGAACCAAATGGTACTTGATGTGGGTGTTAGATATATCTTAGTGGTAAACCACCAAAAATGTCTATAACATCCGGATGTGTAATGGTAATGTAATAGGGTGGAATATTCATATATAATGTAAATATGTACAATGAAACCAAATTCCGAAATACCTGATTCAACCTTGGCTAGCGTCTAAACATAACCAATTCATTATTTATTATTATAAATTTATAAAAGAGTCACATGTTAACCCTGGTGAAGGTTCCATGTAATGAAAAGGAAACCAATAATGATATTTCAAAATTAAGTTCCATAGTAATAACCTAGCCAACATTGAGATCAAGGGTCACCAATTCATTAGTAAGTGTAGCCTGGATAAGGTTAATAGTGTAATCAAAGGGGAATATTCAAAGGAATTTCATAATAAGGTGCCTACCAAATCAATGGGGATTATCCAAGGTAATTCGAGACTAAGAAGAGACAAGGCCCTATGGGCTGTAACCATAGAACCTACTTGTAAATGATGGATCCAAGGAGTGTATATGAGGCATCCTATAATAATATGGAGGGATCCTATAATGTCAAACTAGCCATCCAAGATCAAACAAGGATCAGGATTTATATGGGTATCAACTAAAGAAAGCCACATCTTTGAATCAAAATGGGTTTCCTGAGTGCTCATGACATTCCCCGACCGGAATCCAAGCTGAGCTCATGTCAGACCGTTCATATTTGATTATGAAATCATGTTATACATCATTTGGTTCTATAATTTCTTTTTTTAGTGTCATATTGTCATGTGGCATGAAACTGTTGGTTCATGCCTTTCCCTCCATTAGCGGTATAAGGTCTACTATCATGAAAATCTTTAATAAAGTTAGAATTAATATATAAGTCTATTTGGTTCAAGCCATTCCTTTCATTAGTGGGACAAGTAAATGTAAGATGAAACCCTTAAATTAATCCATTTATGGAATATTCCTTATTCAAGGTTCATTCTAATACCTTGCATTAATGTTCTAGGGGTGATAGTAATACATAACCTACTATCCATGTACATTTAAGGCCATGTCATAGCCTTAGTATACTTTCCCATTCATGTTTCACATTTCATTGTAAAATTGAAGAACATTCCTTAGGAGTGTCAAGTGGTGAGCACACACTATTCTTTGCATTTTTAAATTCATATTATAAATGGATCCATTTAATGTAGAAATTCATACCCTTTGGAAGTTCTAGCTAAGGAACACTTGAATGGTGGCTCAATCATGTCAAAACATTAAAGAAAATATATGGAATAACATCCTACATGAGATGAAAGTAGTTGTGGGAGAGACCATCAAAAATTAATCACATATATTGAAACAGCATAAACCTACAATTCTAACATGTATACGCACGGTACATTAATTCTATAAAAACACTCGATGAAATTTGTAGGCATCACACAACAATTCCCAAATAAAAAACATTAAGGATGAGTTATAGACCATCCACCATAGAGATGTATGATTCTACTCTTCCAGTATTGGCCCTTTATTTTTCATGGATCAAAGCATATCTAAGAAAAAGTGAAAAATTATCATACCCCTATAACTCAGTCGAGAGTAAAAGAGAAGGAGAACATCTCAAGAGGACTCGGGTACTTACCATTCCGCATCCAACGTGATGAATGAAAGCTCGATAAAATCCCAGATGAACGATATATCTTGATTCCTACCTCAGATATTTAAAGGGCTCAGAAATGAGATCAAATAATGTTAAACTCAATGAAATATGGATTTGGGAGGAAGATGGGTTCTACATAGTTCAATAAGGGAGAAATTATCAATTTACCCAGAAAAATGGAATGTGCATGGTTTGTCTGCATGATTCGACAAACCATGTGAAAACCATGAGAGGGTTTTTTTGTAGAAGGGGAAAATTACATGATTAGTCCACAGGACCATGCACAAACCATGAAAAGTGCTTCTGTCCAAAAATTTCCATCTATAGATTAGCCAAATAGTGTTCCAAACATTCGCTAACTGTATGACCAGTCATGTTTTCCCCAAAAGATTGGTTTCAGGCGTCTAAAATTTCTCAAAATCCCTGAAGACATATGTTAACTCATTAGGAATCCATATTAGGAAAAAATTAATGATTTAGACCAAAATATTAAAGGATTCATAATTGAGTAAAAAATGGGGTTCTTACAATCTTCCTCCCTTAAAAGAACTCATCCCTGAGTTCACCTTCCAAGGGTGGAGAAATGTTATATTAGAATAACTCTATCCATTGGAAATATATGCTGGCTTCCCACTCCCAAGTCTCATCATGTACTTGGTTGTTCATCCATAGCACCTGTACCAGAGGGAGAGACCGGCCTCAGAGATCCTTCATGCTCTGGTCAATTATGCTTACTGGATACTCTTCAAAGGTAGAATCATTATCTAACTTAACAACCTCAGGATCAATGGTTTGAGGCCTATCAAAAGGATACTGGAAAAGATATGAGATACATAAGATGTTGGTAATAGCACAATACCTCTGACTTAGTATTAGCTGATATGTTACCAGACCGACACTCTCTAAAATCTCAAAGGGACCTATATAAAAAAGTGAAAAATTCCATTACCTTCATAACCATTTATTCCCTAGCATGGGCTGTACCTAAAGAAAAACATTATTCATAACCTTAAACTCAAGAGGTTGATGATGGCTATTAGAACAAGATTTCTATCTAGACTAAGTAATAGTCATATACTTTTAGATAAGTTGAACCTGTTCTGATGTCTTGTAAATGTGACAAAGACCTAGTAGGGCTGCCTCACCTACCTCTAGCCAGCACATGGGTGAATGAAATGACCTACCATATAAGGCCTCCAAAGGATCCATCTTAATTTTCACATGAAAACTATTATTATCGGTGAACTTGATGGGAGGGATATGAATATCCCATTACCAAACAAATTAAAGACACGTATTTGGAGAATATCCTTTGGATCATGTATTTTTCATTTTGATTGTCCATCGGTCTATGGGTGAATAGTTATTCTTAGATGAAACATTGTTTCCATATATTTTTACAATCCCAACCATAAAAGTGATGTGAAATAATAATCCCGATCTAAAATGATAGTATGAGGAACCTAGTGGACTCAAATTATCTCACAAATATACAGTCTTACCATCTTGTCAACTATGAAATTTTTCATAATAGGAATGATGTGAGATGATTTCTTTAGTCGGACAATAAATACCCAAATATCATCACTACCCCTCAAACAAAAAGTTAGGCCAAATATGAAATCCATAACAACATATTCCCCTGTCCATTATTGGACTGGAAGTGGCTGAAATAGGCCTATAAGTCTCTCATGCTCCACCTTCACCTATTGACAGGTGGAACACCTAGTTAGAATGACAAATATCAGATGTTTCATTCCTAGACACAAATATTGGTGTCATATATCTCAATAAATATTAGAAATTACTAGATGAACTACCCACTAAGAAGCATGGGGATCTTTCATCAACTCCTATCTCATATCAGTAGGAACCCATTTACGTCCATGTATAAATAAGATGTTATCTATGTCCACAAACTAATCGAGATGTGGGTTATCTTCTGTTATACTATCACAGAGTACCTATCCTTCAAGATCTGAAAATTGTCTCCTCTTCACCATCTAAAGGATGTAAGAGGTAACAGTTAAAGATGATATGTACGATTGATCGTGACTATTATGAAAATCTAAATGAAACTCAAAAATGTCGCCATTAACTTCCATTCATCACTGGCTTCCCGTACGACATGTTCCTAAGTTTTCCAAATCAGTGCATCTAAAACAACATTTCCCTTCCCAAGCATTTAAGAAACCTCAAAATCAAAGGGTTGCAGATATTCAACCCATATTTACTATCAGAGGTTACATACATATTTAGAGATGATATATTTGATGCTCTTGACTTCCATGTACACAATAAAGCTCTCACAGAATAGATAAAGTCTCCATTAATGTAATTCATGGACAACTGATGCTAGCTCAAGGTCATGTGTTTGGTAATTTCTCCCATGAGTAATCGACTACTAATATCTGTATGCAAAGACTTTGTCTTCTTGTATCAATAATTCTCTTAGGATGATGCCTGATGTATCATAGAAGATGTTATAACCTATACCTATCTCCTAAACAATCAGTATAGGTAATGATAAAATCCTTCCATATATATCATGAATGCCTTTATCACATGATTATGACAATATGAACATGGCAAACACCATTTTAAGACTAGTAAGAGGTGAGGAAATCTGGGAAATATCTTGTTTAAAAATCCTATAATATTTATCCTTCCCCAAGAAATATTGTATATAATGTACATTCTTCGGAATCTTCCAAGAAACTACAACACTAACCTTTTGTGGGTCAATAGATAAGCCTAATTATTAGATAATATGACCCAATATGTGATTTTTTTAATCCAAAAGTGTAATTTTAAAAACCATGGCATTAATATGATGCTCTATCTTTGAATTCAGAATGATATCAAGATGTTTGGAATGGTTTCTAAGAGTGTGATAATGCACTAATATTTCATTCACAAAGACCACGAAAAACCAATCCAAATAGTGGCATGAAACCCAATTCATCCATGTCATGAAAATTGTAGGTGAATTCGTAAGACTGAACAACATAACTAGGTATGCATATTAACCATACCTTCTACGAAAAGATGTATGAGGTATGCATGATGGTATAAATTTCACCTAATTATAACCCAATCTCATGATGATCTTTTGGAAGAATTTTTATCCTTGGTACAGGTCAAATAGTTTATCTATTTGAGGAATTGGATATCGGTTCTTGAATGTAAGATGGTTTAGCCTTCTATAATCCACACATAGATGTAAGGTTCAATTCTAAATCCTAGAAAAAAGAACTGGAGAACACCAAAAGGATGTACTAGGTCGTATAAATATTTAGAATATAAATTCTCTAACTACTGATTGATCTCTTGAAGCTCTATTGGTTCCAGGCTGTACGAAGGATTGAAAACTAGAGCACCTCCTGGAACAATATCTATTGTAAACTATACCTCTCTCTATGAAGGTAATCTCGAAAAATCGTCTGGTATAACATCCCTAAAAAATACACTATTGGAGGGAAATCGTATTTATGTCAACCCAAAATATCCAGGAATAGATTTTTGGTATGGGCGGTCACTCCACCTAGCCCATGATGCTCTGGTCTATCTCTACCATTCAGGACATCCCACTCACCCGTATGTAGATAACAAATACCCACAAGTGATGTAAAAGATATCCTTTGGTTATAGATGTCTACAAAATCATGATATTGAACCAACCAGACCATACCGAGTATGTAGTCAAATCCTATCATCTCGAGAACAAAGTGGTTCCATAAGAAAGGGTAACATTCCACCTTCAGGGGGAAATCCTTTCACTAGCATATACCCTCTATCCATACACCTAACGATGTGTCTAGGGTCATTAAACCATAGTAAATATGTATCTCCTATCTGAGAAATTCCACAATAGATAAAGAGAAAAAAGAGTTCGAAGAACCTATATTAAAATAAAGCTGATACTATAGTATAGGATTCTATAATAGAACCTCGCACTATAGATGGTCATGCATCCTAATCCTTAGGTATCGACTATAGTGAATTCCACTAACCTGATCCACAACCCTATGCAAAATATAGACTACCACGATTATAACTACTATGCTGGCACTTCATGTGATCAAGGTTCTGGGTACCACAACCACAATCTCCTTGTCAACATGACCTATTGATGCTATTCCAACTCAATTCTTGATGTGGTGTAAAAGAACCAGCTCCTGAAGTTGGAGATGGTGCTGATCCCTTCCAACTCGATGGTGGTGTAATGGTCCTGTAGAAATGATGATGATTCCCCATATGGCCACAATCCTCGTACTCCAATGGGTCTCTATCACATGACAGCTTTGAAAGCCTATGTCATCCACAAAAATTAAACACTTTTGATCTATCAAAATGGAAACTCTGGTTGTCCCTACCTTGACAAGAAATCTCATAGGAACACATCCTGCCACCAGAAAAACTAATGGCCAGACATGAAAATGATCCTTTAAACCTGGTACTATTGTCGTCACTCATGTTTCGCTTAGTGATAAGGGATTTATTGACAATTGCAGAAAAGGAAGGAAAGAAAAAGACATTCCTCTGCATACAGATGGCATACTGGAGCCCATCCACAAAATGCCTTGCATGAAAAAGATCATCACCTGTTAAAAACAGTGAAAACCTATACAACTCCATTAAACACACGGAATAATCCATGATTGACATAGTTCTCTCCTCAAGGATCAAGAACTCTCTGGCACTGTCTTCTCATACCGTATGTGTAAATAACTGGTCATAGAAGTTAGCCGATAAATCCACCTATAAAATTACCTGATGAAGAATGGAATGGGTAATATCATACCTCCAATGCTTATCCAAATCCAAAATCATGTATATAGGAAGCTTTAATCTCTACTCTGGAGGCCTTTACAGATACCCAATGATAGATAGGGTGGCTTCTGGAAAAGGCTTAGTAGCTTTTGTACTGTAATCCCTTGAGTGAGTAGGAGTATTTTTCAGCTGTAATTCACGAGTTAGATCATCAATCATAGGTTCATGTCCTAGAGAACTATGCACGGACTACATCAGAAGTAGGAAACTATCATTAACATGGATATTAGTGCTTAGATCTGGTACAAGAGGCAGTGCCTCATTTGAAAATCCTATATGTAAGAAAAAAAGCTCATGGACCATCACTTATGGACTATTTTCTTCACTACCCTTATGGCGCATGATACAGGGACTCTGTGATGAAATTATTCTACAACAGCTGAGCACACGCCTCATAACATGATTAATCAGAAAGATATCATCACCAGTGGAAGCTAAATGTATGAAAAATCACTACCCAAGGCATACAACCCCAACTACACACCTATATAGCCATGTATTAGTATGTTATCAAGTATATGTTTTATTTCATTTTACATATAATTTCTTGGTTCACTCTTTTACATTTCATAAACATGAGAAGTCGAGATAGGGGTGTATAACCATTTCATATATGATATCATAATTAACTTTATAACATATAAACATTTCTGATGAATCAGTTTCCATACACATATCACTAGAAATGCCACCTATTTATATATAGAATAATTGATTGACTTGGTAAATTACTCTTCCCAAACCATAAGGGCCCTTATGACTCATGAATTGAGAAAAAAATAACTAAATGGTAACTAAAAGTAATACATGTACATGTTAACTATCACAACATCACTTATCAATCGAAGGTATATCAAGTAATGCAATGAAGTGAAATGAACCTATATGACATAGAAATATGCATGACATGTGAATTCTAGGTGATTATAATGTTGAACACAAAAATTATCCTTGACCTAATATCATCACAACACAGATGAATGAAAATAATATAGTAGAGTAATAATCCACAATTCCACACAACATGTGAATCACCCAAAAGTGAAATAATATCAAATATAATAGGAAAATCAGAACAAAAATTATAATTTAGGCAACTAGTTTTTTACCCTGAACACAGGTTAGTGACACCGAATAATGAATTATGACCAAGTACAAGAATTCATAATCTACAATCTACTATCTATTAATTGTAGATCAATAAAAGGACTCCTTTGATACAACTATGTGACGTCCTGGACTTGTATGCCACTCAATGGGTGCCCCAAGCCTGGTGGGCCACATGGCATCAAACACATCTTCATGAAAACCAGAGGTTACCGACTAGCAGCGAGGGCCTAGGGTGTGTCACTGGGGAGACTATACACTCATTACCATACCACAGTATATCGTATGGATGTAAATAGCCGTAAATAATGGAATCAATATTAGTAAATAGAAGGAACATCAGAAAACAAAGATAGCATTAAAATTGACTAAAACAACTAGAATAACCACCAAGAATACAACAAATTATGACATGTCATGTGACTAGAAAACTGGTCAACATAGACAAAATACAGTAGGAATAACATGTTACACATGGTATTAAAGACATCAATGACTATCCCAAGAATCTAGAGCTCTGGCTCAATCATTTACTGTCAAGATTCATCCTAAATAGTAAGAAATCAAGTGGTTGGAGTCGTATGCTTCCATTTTTTAACACCTCCATTTATGTAATCTACCTAAGGTACCAAACCGTGCATGAAGAGGGTGTGAGATAAATATCAGTGGGCCACCACCAACTATGTCTATAATAACCAGCCCTTGTAATAGAAATATAAATGTGTGAAATAAGCATATATAATTTAATACAGTACAATATAAATAAATACCCAAATACCAACTTCTTCCCTCATACGATATCTGAATGTAACTAGTCCATTTAATTATTATTACCAGTTTATAAAATATTGACATGTTAACCATGCTGGAGGTTCAATGTTATGATAAGGAAACCTGTAATGATATTCCATAATGATGTTCCATGGTGATAACCAAGGAGACACAGACCTCAAGGGTTTGCAACATAGTAGTAACTATAGTCTATCTAAGGATAAGATTGTAATCAAAGTAACATATTCCAAGACATTCAAAAATAAGGATGCAATAGAATCCAAGTTGATCTTCAAAGGTATTATGAGGCTAAGTAGAGATAAGGCCCTATTCATTGTAACCATGGAACTTACTTGTCAATGATGGATCAATGGAGTGTATTTGTGGCATCCGGTAATAATATGGGGGAATACTACAGTGTCAAACTAGGATTCCAAGAACCGAAAAGGATCGAGATCTAGGTGGGTCTCAACCTAAGAATTCCATATCCTTGTATTATAATGGGACTTCCCAGTGCTCAGGGCATTCCATGATCAGAATCCTAGGTGAGATCGAATCAGGACATTCCTATTTGATTATGAAGACATGTAATATTTCATTTGGTTCAAGAGTTTCCTTTCATTAGTGTGATATGATCATGTAGCGTGAAACCAGCAGTTCAATACTTTCCTTTCATTAGAGTGATAAGGTCAAGTAGCATGAAACCTTTTAATCAAGTCATAATTAATGAATAAGTCTATTTGGTTAAAGACATGCTTTTCATTAGTGTGACAAGGACAAGTAGTGTGAAACCATTCATTTAATCCATTTAAAGAATATTCCATATTCAAGGTTCATTTTTCTACCTTCCATTAATGTGGTAAGGGGTGCTGCAGATATGCAACCCACTATTCATTTACATTTATGACTATGTCGTATCTTTAGTATACTTTTCCATTCCCATTTCACTTTTAATTGTCAAATTGAAGAAATTACCTTAGATGGGTCAAGTGGTGAGTGTAAATGGTACCTTACCCTATAAAATTACCATTACAAATGAATACATTTAAAACAGAAACAGTTACCCTTAGGAAGGTCAAGCCATGGCACTCCTGAAAAGTGGCTGAAAAATGTTGAAACAGTAAAGCTAAAAATATGTAATAAAATCCTACAAAGGATTGATGGAGTTGTGGAAGTAACCACCAAAAATTAATTACATATATTGAAAGACCATAACCAGATGGTTCTAATGAGTATATTTATGGTACATTAATTCTATAAATGACACTCCATGGAATTGTTGGGCCCCACATATCAATTCCAAAATAAATTAACATTAGGGATGAGTTATAGACCACCCACCTTTGGGTTGTAAAAATCTCATCCCTTGATATTGTCCGTTGACATGGCTCATATATGAGTATATCTAAGAAAAATAGAAAAATTCTCATACCCAGAAATTCTTGATCATGAGAAAAGGTGAAAGAGAATAGCTGAGGACTCGAGTACTTACTATTGCACATCCAACGTAATAAATGAAAGCTCAATCAGATCTTGAATGAAGAAAATATCTTTATTGCGACCATAGATATTGAATGGGATAAAAATGAGAGAAAATTAGGGTAATCCCAATGAAATAAATATTAGGGAGGAAGAGGGGTCCCAATTCGATTAGTAAGTGTAAAATTGTCAGTTTACCAAGAAAAATGGCTTGGGCCCATTTTATCGGCATGGTTTGAAAAAATATGCACAAACCATGTGAGGTTTTCTGGGTATAAAGGGGAAAATTTCACAGTTAGGCCACACGAACACAAACAAATAGTGCGAGGTGGTTCTGTCTATAAATTTCAAATTTCATGGTTAGTTAACTGTGTGCCAATAGTGCGCTAATCATGTGACCTTTCCAATTTTCCCGAAAAATGGGTTCCAGGTTTCGAAAATTCCCCAGACAACCTTGAGACCATTTTAAACTCATTAGGAATCCATATTAGGTAAAAAGTAAATATTAATACTGAAATTTAAAATGATCCATACCTGAATGAAAAATATGGGTTATTATATGAAATGAATTCTATTCCAACATATCTTTAATAGAAGTAGAAATGCATGTTGAGTTATATATATATCTTTTAATAAATTAATTATATATTACATGTGAATATAATTTTAGTCTGGTTCTATTATTTTATTAAATTCTATTAATCTATTTTTTGGATACATAATAATTTGATCTTGTATAGAAATGATTATACCTGATTTAGGACAAAAGTATAGATAGAAATACCTTTAAAGTATTCTTTCGTTATGCTTAAAACCTACAATATCATGTATATTTTCCATTCAAAATTATTTGTTTATTTTTTTTGATAATTCTATGTCTGTTTTGAAGAATTTTTATAAATTTTTTTTTCAATATTCTATGACATGACCATTATTTCAGTGCGACATGCTTGGATTTTTTAATAAAATTATTGATTGATTCATTATTATATAAAAATCATAAATCATTACCACCATTTTTGTTGATACCATTGGAAATTTTGTAAGAATATAGACAATTAAAATGATCTAAAATTTAGGTGGCATGATGGTTCACTTATTTAGAGATATATATAATTAATTATGATACATTTTTATAAAATTTATACCATATACAAAACTATTTTCTTCTTATATTTCATGTATATAAAATACTATAAAATACAATCTCATAATAAGTTATATATCCCTTATATATTCTTATCATAAGGGTTTTGTTATATGTATTTGTTTCAAAAGTAACATAATACATATGAAGTTATAACTATGATATTTAATTTTTCATATTATAAATGTATTAATAATTCAAAACTAATATAAATTTCATAATATCCTATCACCATGAAGGTTTTTAAATTAAAAAATTAATTATAAAAAAATACCAACATGGGTATCATAATAAAGAACCAGTGTATCTGAAACAACCCAAACATTGATTAATGAAAATTAATCTTGATCTAATTAAATGTATTATTCTGGATATAAAATAATTATTCACTTCCTTGGTTTTATGTTTTTGTATTTTAAAATACCTTTAATAATTGTGACCATTTCTAATATACACGTTGAACTGTGATCACATGATTATTATTAATATAGGGATTTAACGGATCCAATTTACTCCAAAAAATGAAATGATGGCCTCTTCTAGTAGACTTTCCCACACAAATCTAGTTTGATGGTTCTTGGAAAAAAGGTGGCATCATTAGGATTTTATTTTGACCAAGCCCAAGCTGAGCTTCATCACCTTATGTTCGAACAGAACTGCCAATGGGAGAAGTGGAAGTTGATAGAGATTACCACTTGAGTGATGTTACCCCAGCCACACCAAGAGTTTGTTACGATCGCAAACCATACCCTTCGATTTTATGCTGGTGTTATAAGTTGTTGTGTAATAAGTACCTAGAACTATGATTAGTTACATTATATTTTTATAGATAATATACATTCATTTTATTATTGTTACTTGGTAAATAGTTTTTGAAACAAGAATAGTATTTTTAGGTAACATCCAATTAATAAATATATTTTGATGTAATAATGGATTTTTTAATTAAATTATATTTTAATGAAATATTATTACAAAATTACTTTTAATTAAATATAAATGATCATATAATTTTTTTGAATACAATTGTAATTTTTATTAAGGTTGGAAAGCTTTTTTTCAAAACCCATGAATTTTTTATAAATGACTATTTTTGTTTAAAAACTAAAAAATCACATATTTGGAAATAATTTTGATAAAATTAATATTATTTTTGGAATTAGGATTTTGAAATTATCCAATGGTAATGTTTTCATAATTTTCTGAGATAGTTGAAATTTTTGGGTGAAAATTATATACCGTTTAATTATATAAAGTGTTTTATGACACCATAATGACCCAATAGTGATGTAGTAAAATATGATAAATTGAATTTTCAGATAATATATGTTTTAACATTAAAATAATGTAAATTTAGGTTTTTTTGATTTATTTTACAAAGCTTCAGGGGACGTTCCATGACTTATAAAACATTTTAACTTTTGGAATTAATTTCCTTGATAGTGTGACTCACCTCCACATAAGCAAGAATAATATTTTAAGAAGTTTGGTCATTGGACTTATAGAATAATGTTTTCAATCCCCTTTGGATGAAACCATGGGAAAAACCATGGGTTGGTTTTTGGTTTTGATTAGTTTAATGTGTGGTGTCCAAAACCTAAATAATAAAGAATACCCTCACTTTTCCTATATAAACCCACCCAAACTCCAACTTCTCTTCACTAAAAACCCATGGAACACATCCCAAATCTACCCTAATCTCTCTAGTATCCTCCCAAGTCACCTCAATATTTCAATAATCCTCTCTCAAGGCTCTCCAAGCCTTTGGTACCACACTTCCAAGTAAGGGATTTTTTTCATTCTCATTTATGTCCAAATTAACTTATATTATTATGACATTTTATTTTCAATTAAAAATGGTGGGGTTTGATTTCTAAACTCCCCTATACTATCCAAATTATGTTTTAATGTTGATATACCTCTTTCTATATCATTAATACTTCCAATGTACACCCATTACCATACAGAAATTCCTTTACAAATATCACTGTCCTCAATTAGATTCGAGAAATTATTTTGTATTATAAATATAAATTCCATTACATATGCTGGTACATGTTTCTATATTACCCCATTACTGTCCATTTCTTGTACATATTATGAGACACCCCCTTCTCTCTCATAAAAAAAATATATCAATTCTTATGTCACGTTGTTATGCTGCCGAAATTGCACTGGGATTTTCCAATCAAAAGTGATTGTGTAGGGAATACCATGACCATTTTTTTATCAAGGGTATTCACCTTTATAAACATTTACTTATTTATTATAGATGTTTATGTATTAATTACATAATCCTTTACCGTGGAATAAATGAAGATGTTTAATGAATTCATATTATATGATCCATGTGGAACACTTATGAATGAAATGAAATAATTTAAAGGGGTGTGCCCTGATATCGCTCCAATGCATTGGGTAAATATCAGTATCATGATACGTTATGTGCAATGACGTTTTAATCATGCTAATTTAGGTGCAATAAGGTTTTTATCATGATCCATGGGCAATGATCCTTGGATCATGCTAAAATCATGTTAAATGTTATTGCCACATTTCAATGTTATGATAATGATGTTATATCTTGCATCTATGTTCATATATATCATATGCTTCATTGATATGTCTACTGCCTCACATGTTTTGTAATATTCATGTTATGACTTTTTACCTCATTACTAGGCTTTATAGATCACCCTTTTTTACACATTTCCTCAGTTTATCCAATTTAATTCTATGTACGAAGGAATGCCATGGTCATGTGTTAAAGAATGTTTCAAAAAGATGTCACGGTTTACGTTTTAGGTTGTTATGTAACGCTCCTAATCCCCACAGACACTATAACTCTAGATACTCAATGTATTATTAAGGGAAATATTATGAAATAAATCATGTTTAAGTGTGTAATAAAGAGAATGGTTTTTATATATGGTATCATAGGATAGGACTAGTTATTATTGGGATTGGATTATATAAACCCTAGTGAAAGTCTTAGGGATAAGACTAAGTAAAATAAAAACAACCTAAATTTTTTTGAGTATTGAATAAGGGGATTCTCAATAAAATACATCCCTATCTAGATATGAGCATGTCGAGGAGGCTTTGGAAGAGATGTTTCTAGGGGTAAAACATGAAAACACAACTTTGAGCTAGATATGAATGAGAAATGGTGCACGGAAATGGGTCTTTCAACACTCTTGGTTACAACACTACCAGGGGATATACTTGGGTAAATTTTTAAGCTTATATATATCATTATTAAGGGAACCCCCCCCCCCCCCCCACCAATGAAAATATGATGGGATGTAGATCCTGTATAACATAGATTGAATCCTATAAATTCATATGTTAAGGAAATAAATTTTTTTATAAGTTATCTGTTTTTTTATTTGGAATACCCTTTATGTGTTGCCCCTAACATTCCTTTTATTCCAGCCCATACATGATAATAAGAGTACTCGGGATAACAACTGATGCGAAGATTAAATGTGATGATAGTTCTAATGAGATTCCCAATCTGATGGGAGGAGTAATCAAAATCATTGTAATGTTACGCTATCAGTTAAATCATGTTTTGAATAAAAACATGGGTCAAGTAGAACATTCACCCCCCCCCCCCATGAAATTACAAGTATTGATCAAGAACTTCATAGGAAAAAGGCATATTACTTTTAATGGTTCATCTGATCCCTCAATAACTGAACAATGGATCAACTCCATTGATAAGATCTTCTCCATCATCCAATGTTCTGAACAAGAGAAGGGTCTTATGGAATCTTATCTTAAGGAAGATAAATCTGATCAATAATGTACATTGATATAAAATTCGAAGCATTAGGAAGAGGTAGAGGTGTTGGAATGGAAGGATTTCTTGAAAATGTTTTTCAAAAAAAAATTCCTCACAACCTCCGACTTATGATGGAAAGGGAATTCCTTAACCTCAAGAAAACAGGTGATGAATTCATCAAAGCATACGAGGAAAACTATACAAGACTTGAACTATATGCCTCCAACATTATCATTACCCCAGAATGCATGGTTGAGCTCTTCTTTGGTCGGATAAAATGTAGCCTATGGAAAGACCTAATGATCCATAACATCGAGAGCTCTATGGAAATTGTCTAATGTGCCTTCAAATGTGAAATAGAGATCAGAAAATCTTAGGGGTGTCATTGGGATAAGAAGCATAAAGTGGACATCAATTCTGGGAGTCAAATAGATAAATCATATGGTGCTAAGAAAACCCAACAACCCACCTTGAAAATGTGTGGAATGAAGCACCTTGGAAATTTCATGATGGGAATGTAAAAATGATTTAGGTGTAGAAGATAAGGGAACCTGGCTATTAATGGATGAAAAGAGAAACGTGATGTTGTGACAGAGGAGAGGAACACTCCATTTGACCCTCAACACATTGTTCATTGCTTCAAATTCAATGAACCAGGGCACACTGCATACCAGTGCCCTATGCCAGGGGTTTTCAGAGGCAACCAAGAACCTCCAAGGCACCAAGGGTGAGGTTTTCCCATCACTAACACCGATGTGAACCCCGAAAATAATGTGTTGACATGTATGATAGTTATTTAATCAAGAATAGAGAATAGAAATTTGGATTTTGGATCTACACATTATTTGATATTCATATTGTTTATTAGAACAATCCAAACACCACCACAAGTTATGGAAGTAAAGATGTCTTTAAGAACTAAAAATGGGGAAATCATTGACTCCTACGAATATAACTCCTTCCCTATCATAATTTGTGGATTGAAAATCCCAGTGAACCCCTTAATACTACCTTATGTGATTTTTTATGAAATTATTGGCCTCGATTGGATTTCATTATATAGAGCCAAAATAAATTGTTGTGGGAGAGAAATAACTCTTCATTTTGAAAATCAACCGTGGATTCTATACAAGTGAAAGGAGGTGGATGAATGTTTATTATCACCATCATCTCAAGCATGGATATTACTTCCCTATTAACATGCATATCTGGGTTAGATTATTTATTCTAATGAAGAAAACATCCTTGAAGACATGCTTATTATGAGGGAATTTGATAATGTGTTTCCTAAGGAAATTTATGTTCTTCCTCCTATAAAAGATATTGACCTCTCAATTGATATTACTTTTGGGGAATTTTCAGTATCCAAGAATCCATATAGAATGGATTTCGTGGATCTTGAGGTGGTAAAGAAACAACTACAAAATAATATGTATAAAGGGTTTATATTACCATGTGATTCACCATGGAATGAACTAGTCCTCTTTATCAAGAAGAAGGATGGGTTAATGAACCATTGTATTGATTATCATGAGTTTAAAAAAATTACGATAAAGAAAAAGTGACCTCCCCCCTGAAATTTTGACTTGTTCGATCAGTTACATGAAGCTCAATACTTCTTCAAGGTGGATTTGTAGTCAGTATATTACCATGTTAGGGTGAAGAAGGAGTATATCCCCGAAACTGCTTCTTGTACAAGATGCGGGCACTATGAATTCATAGTAATGCCTTTCAGACTCACTATTACTCTAGAAATATTCATTTAATTGTTGAATAGAGTCATTAGTGATTACCTAGAAATTTTTTTTATAGTCTTTATAGATGATATTATAATATACCCCAAATATTTAGAGGATCATGAGATGAATTTAACCACTGTACTAGAGACCATGCAGAAGGAGAAGCTCTGTGAAAAGTACAACAACTCTGAGTTCAGGAAGAAGGAGTTCTCATTCTTAGGTCATATCATCAAAAGAAATGGGATCTCTATGGATCCCTCCAGAAAAGATACAATAGATGGATGGTTGAGCCTAACATCGGTAATAGATATTCATATCTACCTGAGGTTAGATGGATATTATTGCTGATTTTTGATAAATTTCTAACGATTGTCAAACCCTCATACCAAGACAACTCTAAAGGGAGTATAGTTTTCTTAGACCAATGAATGAAAAGGGGGCTTCATAGTCTTGAAAATAAGGCTTATCACTACACCCATGCACACACTACCCACAAGAGGATATCTTTTTGTAGTATTTAGTGATGCTTTGAAGAATGTCATGGCATGTTTGTTGATGAAAAATGACGAAGCCATTACCTATGCTTCAAGAAAATTGAAATTTCATGAGAAAAAGTGTCCAACACATGATCTGGAGTTGGCTGTAGTAATCATCACTTTATATATTTGGGGACATTACCTCTTTGGGGAGAATTGTGAAATATACATGGATCACAAAAGCCTGAAGTATATATTCACATAGAAAGAGTTGAGCATCTGTCAATAAAGATTGTTTGAGCTGATCAATAACTATGACTGATCAATCCATTACCACCCTAGGAATGAGAACATGGTGGGATATCATCTATGTATAAAGGACCCATAATTCAATAATTAATGAGATTTAGAAAGGATCCAATCATCTTAGATTTGATGAATATGGACCTGGGATTCATAAATAAGGTAACATCATCAATCCTTTCACAAATGATTTCCCAACTTCCATTTTGAAAATTATAATGTTTTCTCAAAAGGATGATGTGGGAATTCAAAAGAAAGTGGAAACTATCATAAAAGAGAAATCCTTGAAGTTCAGTTTTAATGAAGAAGGAGTTGTGATATTTGGGTCAAGACTTTGTGTTCCATCAAATTCAGAGTTAAAGAAAGAACTTTTGGATGATGAACATATATTAATTTTCTCCATTCACCCAAGAAACACAATGATGTATTGAAATCAATGATAGTTTTATTGGTGGGATAACATGAACAATGAGATCACTGATTATACGTTAAAGTTCTTGGTTTGTCAGTAAGTGAAGGATGAGAGGCAGAATTCTATGGGGATGAGGTAACCATTATCCATATAAGCATGGAAATGGAAGAACATCACCATAGACATTTTAGCAGGAATTCTGAAGACATCCAAAGTAAACAATGCTATCTGGGTTGTTGTGGATGGTCTTACAAAGACAACACACTTCATTGCAATTTGAGAGGAGTTATCATCACTCAAATATCATAGATATAAATTAGAGATGTGGTAAGGATGCACGAAATACCACTATCGATTGTATCCGAGTGATATTTGAAATTCACCTCAACATTTTGGAAGAGTCTTCAACATTCTCTGAATACATAGTTGGAATTCATTACGGCTCATCATCCTCAAGTAGATGGCCAATATGAGCGGACTATCCATATACTTGAGGACAAGTTGAGAGCTTGCTCAATGGACATCAAATGTGGATGTGATCAAAATCTTTATATAGTTTATTTATCTTACAACAAAATTTTCCAATAAATCATCCAAATGGATCCTTATTAATCCCTTTATGGGAAGTGGTACAAAACACTGGCATGTTGGGGTAAAGTTGGGGAGAAAAAATTCCTAGGTCCAAAAATGGTCAAAGAAATGGAGGATAAGGTAAAACCATCCAACGACATATTAAATATTCTTAGAGTCAAAAAAAAGTTCTATTCTGATAATGGTCAATGAGACCTAGAGTATGATATTAGAGATAGGGTATTCCTCCTCATTTCACCATGGAATAGAGTTATTAGATTTGGGAAGAATGGAAAGCTTAGTCCAAAGTACATCATCCCTTTTAATATTCTTGATCGCATTGGATCAGTGGCCTATCAACTAGAACTCCCATCATACCTATCTCATCTACATGATGTATTCCTTGTATCACTCTTAAGAAAGTACATACCTAACCCCTCACATGTACTCCATCCAGAGGTGGTACCACTGAAGAATGATCTATCCTAGGTAGATAATCCGGAGATGATCTTAGATCACAGGGAAAAAGTTTTTGGAAATAATACAATTCCCCTCGCCATGTTGTTGTGGAGAAACAACATGTTTGAAGTGGAAACATGGGAATAATAGGATGTGACGAAGCAGAGTTACCAGCATATATTGTAGTACGGGAAAATGAAATTTCAATGGAGAAATTTCTTATGGGGGAATGATTGTAGCTACACAAATATTCATTAATTAGAATTGTTTTTTTATCTAATTAAAAGTATTATTATGGATATATATAAAACTTATTCACTTCATAGTTTTTATGTTTTTGGATTTTAAAATATCATTAAGAATTGTGATAATTGTTAATATAGACATTGAATAGTGATCACATGATGAGGATGAATATAGGTCTTTAACAAATCCAATTTACTCAAACAAAGGAAATGATGGACTCATCTAGTAGGATTGCCTCATACAAATCCCATTTGTTAGAGGTCTTAAAGGCGGTGGTGTCATTGAGCTTCTCTATTGACCAAGCCCAAGCCGATCTTCAACACGTTAAGCTCAAACAAAATTGCCTACATGATAAGTGGAATTTGACAGAGATTACCCCCGAGCGATGTTATCCGAGCCACCCCAACATTATGTCACCATCACACACCTTACCCTTTGGTATTATTTGTGTGTTATAAGGGGTTATGTAACAATACCCTTGGACTATGATTATTTATAATATTTTTGTATAGAGAATATACATTAATATTATTATTGTTATTTGGTAAATAGTTTTTAATGAGAAAAATAGTATTTTTAGTTAATATTCAATTTAGAAATATAGTTTGATGAATTAATGGATTTTTGAATTAAATAATATTTTAATAAAATATTATTACTAAATTACTTTAATTTAAATATAAATGATGGTATAGTTTTTATGAATAAAATTTTAATTTTTATTAATGTCTTAACGCGGTTTTTGCTATAACCCATGAATTTTAGATAAATGTCATTTTTTATTTTAAAAGAAAAATTTCACATGTTTTTAAAATATTTTATATAAAATTAATATTATTTTTGGGATCAGAGCAATGAAATTATTCAACAGTGAATTTTTCATAATTTTTTGACACAGTAGAAATTTTGGGTAAAAATTAAATACCCTTCAATTATATAATGTGTTTTATGAAATCATAATACCATAATAGTGACGTAATAAAATACTATAAATTGGTTTTTTATACAATATATGTTTTTCCATAAAAACTAATATGATTTTATGTTTTTTTATTTGATTTACAAAACATTAGTGGACCTTTCAAGAAATATAAAACATTTTTATTTTTTAAATTTATTTCCATGACAGCGTGGCTCACCACCACATAAGCAAGCATAATATTTTTAGAGGTTCATCCATTGGCCTTATAAAATTTTATTTTTCCCCTCCACTTTGGAAAACACAATATGCAATAACAACAGGTTGGTTTGTGGTTTTGAATAGTTTAATGTAAGGTGTCCAAACCCAATATAATAAAGAATTCACTCACTATTCCTATATAAAACCACTCAAGATTCAACTTATCTTCACTAAAAACCCTTTTATCACGTCCCTAAACTACCCTACACTCTCTAGTATCCTACCAAGGTGTCCTAAGCTCCCAAAAATCCTCTATCATGGCTTCTGTGTCACACTTCGAGGTATGAGATTTCTTTCATTCTCATTTTCATCCAAATTTATATGTTGTTATTCCCTTTTATTTTCAATTAAAAAAGTTTGGGTATTCTTTCACACCTAACCTATTTTGTCCTACTTATGTTTGAATGATGATATACTTATTTCTCTCTCATTAATGCCTTCTATGTACACCCGTTACTATATAGAAATTCTATTAAGAGTTTCTCTGTCATCATTTTTATTCAATCAATTATTTTGTATTATGAATCTAAATTACATTACATATATTGGGACATGTTTCTATATGACCCCATTTCTTTCCATTTAATTTAAATATGATTATAAAACCCCTTTTCTCTCTTCAACCATTTTTATGAATTATTATGTCATGCTGTTATGCGGTAGAAATTGCACCGTGTTTTTCCAAGACAAAGTCATTGTGTAGTGAAGACCATGACCATTTGATTATCAAGGTTAATCACCTTTATAAACATTTACTTATTGATTATAGAGTTTCATTTATGAATTAAAAATTCCTTTATCATGGAATATATTATGATGTTTAATGAATCCTTGTTATATGATCAATGTGGCACACTTATGCATGAAATGAAATGATTAAGAAGGGTGCACCATGATATTTGCTGAATGCATGGGTAATGATTAGTATCATGATTTGTTAAGTTCAATGAGATTTTTATCTTGATAAATCAAGTGAAATTAGGGTTTACTCATTCTCCATGTGAAATGATCCTTGGATCATGAAAATATCTTGTTAAATGGGGTAGCCACATTTCCATGTTATTATAATCATGTTATATCATGCTTTAGGATAATTTATCTCTTATTATCCATTGATATGATAATTACCTAAAATTTAATGTATTCTCCATGTTGTATTTTTTACTCCCTTACTGGTCATTATAACTCACCCTTTTATTAGGCATGTCATCAGGTAATCCAATGCAATACTAAGTATGAAGTAATGATGTGGTAATGTAAAATAAGTGTTCAATAAGATGTTGTGGTTTATGTTTTAAGTTGTTATGTAATGTTTCTAAGCCCCGAATACTTTATAACTCTCAATTATTTATGTTTTATTAAGTGAAATTTTATGTAATAAATCATGTTTAAGTTTTTAATAAAGATCATGGTTGTTATAGTATACAAGAATAAAAATTCCAAAAATATAGTTCATGGAATGATATATATATATATATAATAACTGGAATTATTTCCAAATGAACATGATACAAAGATAAGGAAGGAACCATCATGAACTATATAGAATCACACATTTATAAGTACTGAAAATTGAACATAAAGAATATTCGTATAACATAAAGATATCATGGAATATATAAAATCATTATGATATATAAGGAATTATGGATAAGTATTTTACAACAACAATATGTTATAACCATGTTATCTGAATTCCATCTATAAAAAGGATACATTCCAATGTCTCAATATCATAGACATATTGTTATAAAAACTCATTTAAAAAGTTTAATCATAAGTTTTGTTATATCATAATCAGAACCTATGAAAAGGAAACCCACTAATATAATCATATTATCATTATTTATCATAGATAACAACACCAGAGATAAAACATCACCCAATGAAATTATGATATATAATTTTGGGACCTTAGATTCTATAAAATTTATATTAGTGAATAGAAAACATGATAAAAAGTTTCTATGTGATGTCATAATGAAAACCACTCATCATGTGAGAAAAATTTCAAATGTGATCCATGTGTAAGAAAAGTAAGTTTTTATTTCATGGGAGTCTCAAATATAAGGAAGATATAATAAATATAAAATAATCCTTTAATTTATAAATTTCATGAAGTATATAAACATGGATAATGGATTATGTCAGGGTTTAACGTAATATTTTCTAAGTAGCATAAAATTTCTATTGATATTATTTTGTAATTAAAGACAGTGGAAAAAAAATTCATTACAAGGGGATAAATTTTGAGAATTTTTTATAATAGTAAACCAAAAATAATATGTTATATAGATTACCTTAAAATTGCCAATAAAATTTCTATATATATGATTTTCATTTTGGTTACAAAATAAATCAAAAAATGACTACACTGATTTTTATTGTCATTACCTATGGATTAATTTTTCTAATATAACATGTATACCCATTTGAGATCTAGTAAATGATGAAATAGAGATATCGTATCACTGAAATAATTGACCCACAGTTGAAATATATATATCTACACTACCACATATACTTGAAACGCATAAGTATTATTAAATAATACCAAAAAGGGATATATTCAATGATGAATAATTATTCTAGTAACATTATTGACACCTTAAATTGGCTTAGTGGAAAGATCTAATCAATAATAACGAATTTATCTTTCAATTTATAGAAATATAAATGATATTAAATAATACATATTTAATAAAAAATAAATTAGAATATATTTTTTAAAAAAGAAAAGAAATATAGAATGATATCGAAGGAAAATAAATATATAATGGAAGAGGTTTCCGGGATGAATATTATTTTTTGTGATTTGACTTCATGAAAAATTATTTTTAATATAATTCCTTAACAATTGAATACATTAATAACACTTAATGATTATTTGAGGTTTAATTTCTTGGAAACCAGATACATGATAAATGAAATATAGAATAAAATAAAAAAAATAAAATTTATGTTATAATATTTAGACACTACTTTATTATTCCATCATAGGTCACATTACTACAAATTATTTCCAAAGGATATAAATCATTACAAATATATGTGAATAAATTATAGAAAATGATTATAAATTTAAATGGAATATAAGAAGTCATAAATGATAAAACATGATGGAATAATCATAAGTACATGATACACCGTATGGAAATGTGGTTAAAAAATAAAACTAGCAAATTCAAAGGAACGTCACCTAGGATCAATATGAAAGTATGGAATAAAATATTACCAATCTAAATCACTATATAATCATAAACATATGATATCTGAATATGAATTGTATTCATAATGAATTAGATAGTTTTCAGGGTGATCCACTTATTTTTCATAATTTAGGAGAGTCAGATTGATCATGATAATTGATTTCATCAATATCCCTTAAAGAATATGGAATTATTTTTAAATATAATCATTTAATACTTAAATTATTAAAGAGTTGAACATCTATTAATTTTTAGGAAATAATATTGTAATATGTGATTCATATATTTATATCACCAATAAATTAATTATTTTCAAATTTAGTTGAATTCACATTGATATCGAAGTAGTTTGGCTATTCTTTATATAAGATAATTTCTTGTAAAATAGTTATATTAAATAAAAGAATATGGAATCATGATTGGAATAAAAATGGATTAAATAAAGAGAATAATGAGAGGGAATAAATTTATCCCATTGATAACCAACTTATATGGATGTAATGGTATAATAAAAAGTGTACAAAAAGAATAAATTCATCATTTAGAAGTGATGCTAAAAAGATGGTAATTGAATAGAAACAAATTTGAGGAGTATTCCTTTACCTCAAATAGTTGCTTAATAAAACATAATGATGAAACCTTAAGACATTAAAGAATCCCTAGAGGGTATATTTCATAGGTAAAATGACCAGAACATCATGTGTAATTGGTTTCTAGTTTAGGTTAATGTAAGTATGGGTGGATATTTACAACAAAAGATGAATAATTGTTTAATAATTTTTATGTATAGGAGATGGAATTATAGGCCAATAAAATGAATACCCATTAGATTACGCATGATTATTGTCAATGGTTTCAAACATTTATGTTATTTTTTATAATATATGAATTCATTAGAACTAGCATCGAATTTTATATTAATTTTTTTTATTAAAAATAATTTTTTAAAAAAATATAATTATTAAATTCATGATTTACATTTTATTATTTGGGAATCCATTTATTGGTTTGATAGTTGATTTGAGTACATTAAAATTGTTAATATTAACCAAATAACTTATTATTTCCCATTTATTATCAAAAATAATTGTTATAAAATTATTACATATTTATGAATTCATATAACCTGCTTGATACAAAAAATGTATTTTTACTATTTAGTGAAATATAAATTATTTTAGAAAATTAATTTTTTTCCAAACATAATTTTGATATCCACATTAAGAATATAATGTTTATTTTATCAATATTATTTTCTAAAAAAAGAAATTTTTTACTTTTAAATAAAAACCATTATTTATTAAAAAATAACAGTATTTACAACATATCCAACACTTTGACACTTACAAAACTTTACTGGGAATTTAAAAAATTATATTATTATTTATATTTAAAAAATTATTTTTATAAGAATACTTTATGAAAAATAATTTTATTTAGGAAACCCTTTTTTTAAAAAAACATTATAAAATTTTTAATAATAATTTCATATTTTAATGTATCCAAAAATCTATTTATGAAATTCATATTCTAATCATTTGATTTTTCAAAATAAAAAATAATAAAAATGTGATTAATATATAACAAATTCATTTATACAATGGAAATTAATGTTTTATGAGACTATTTTCAAGATAAATAACACCTTATTTCACAAGAATACATACTAATGGTAAGGTGTGTCATGAAGTCAGTTCCATGGGTTGGGATTGCTAACATTGAACTTGTAGTGATATACACTAACTTGAACTTCTCATATAGTTGATTCTTCTCAAGACTTACGTGATACAGATATTATTGGGATTAGTCAAGGGTGATACCTATGGATTCTAACTCACTCTATTGTTTTAATAAATGGGATTAAAATTTCATGATCCTAACTATTATGACCATAATTTTTCCCTTATTCATCATTTATTTTTATCATAACTTTTTATAAACACCAATTATAATAGTATCATTGTAACCAATGATCATATTGACAGATGCTTATATTGAACTTATATCAGGTTAATATTACAGCTACCATATCTCTAATATAATGGTCATGTGATCTCTTACAAATACCTATTAATTCATTCATTCATCATTAACATCAATCATATCTAGTGTTATACATTTTGAAATAATCATTGGATTATTATTGTTCTGTATTCCTTTTACAATTTTGATCATGGTTGTGATTATTCTTGGGGATCAAAATGACCTAAATATTTCTATAATTATAATTTTATTTCATTTTATGCTTTTATAAATTAAAATAAATTAATTTATACTGAAATTTTAATTCTTTAGATGCAATTTCTTTATGAAATGAATTATCCTTTTTATGAGATTCTATTTTGATATAAAATAGGCATCTTGAAACATGAATTAATTTATTAAGTAATATTTAGAGGAATTAAATAATTACCATTAATAAATATCAACCACAATTGTTTTCCAACCACAATATAAATAGGGGTATTTCTCTTACATAGCCTCACAAGTCTCCCAAATTGCAACTTTTAATTCTTGATTAATCAAAAAGACATTGATGAGCCTGAATGTATTATTCCTTTTAAACTATTCATTTCCATTAAAAATATAGATAGTTTATTCTTTATAAATATATAATGATCCAATTCAACACTCTTTGTGTCTATTATATCTTTTTTATACTTTTATAATTGGGGAATGTTGAAGACATTGTGTCCATTTGAATGATTTGGAGGTAACTTAACCCAATAGGAAACTATACCAGTATGATCCACAATCCAAAATTATCAAATTTAACTTTATGATAGTCTAACCGAATTTGAAAATATCAAAACTCTATTCCATGGTGATATTTGAATAAATATATGATTTGTAAAAAGATATTTTATGTTATTCATTCGGTTTTCCGCTTAACATTTCGTCAAACTCTGAGTAGCCTCGATGGATTTTTGAATAACATTTGTCTCTTATGAAGTATTCATCCCAATACTAGGTCACTATTGTTTCCATTAAATATCTCTATCCCCGGATATTATAGTTCTACACCATTATCCAAAAAGAAATTCTAAAAATTCTATTAGAGTACTGAAGTTGAATTTTTTTTATTAAAGAATTGAACATGTAGATGTTGTTTGTTCCCACTCCCTTGAAAATGTTGTTAACTATCCATTAAAATGTTGTCAAATGTTTGAATTTTCCATTCTATCTACACATTATTTTGAGGATGATAGGATATTCTCAGTATTATTTCATTATTCACAACATTTTGAAGGATCCTCTAAAACATCGAAGTAAATCTATGATCATGGTTAGAAAAAATGGATTATAGTACAGCAAGGAGTCTCAAAACATGTTGATTATAGGGAGAGAAATTTTCTATAGCAAGAAATAATCTCTTATGGAAATTAAGTAGGCATAATTTTTCAACCTATCAATGATTACCCATAAAACATTGTTTCCAATGAATTTATTGGGTAGTCTAGTGATGAAGTCTATAGTGATTTTGTCCCGCATTAATACATTTTTTATTATAGTTATAGTACCCTTTTTTAATTTTATCAACACCATAACTCTTTGATATAATAATCATCTTGTAATGTAATTACAAATATTAATTATCAGATAATCCCACTAATAATGACCAACTAGTTCCGTATACAATTTAATTCCTCTAGGTGGTATAAAGAATATAGAGATATGAATTAATCCATAAACTCCTTCATTATATATAGAATATATGGGATACATATGCATGTAAACAATTTCTAGAGATCTTATTGATCTATAATAAATTTAATAAACACCCAATTTTCCATGGAATCTATCTTCTTTTACATAAAATCTTCATATCATTGATATTTGTTGATCTTCTATAGTAATAACAGTTGAGAAATCATTTTTGATATGATTGATGATTTCCATTACCTTATAATTATGATGTCTAATATTAATAGGTCTCTAATCAATTGATCTACATCATTCCTAATCATTTAAAGAACATCATTCTCTTTTATATTCAATTTATATGTGTGTTTTTTTCTCTTTCAGGATGATAATGAATTGAATATTCAATTTCATCATTAAAGATACTATTATCTATTTTTTCCTCATTTATGTTACTTTTGTGTGAATATACATAGAAACTATTTGTGGTCTATATATATATATATATCACACTTTCCATATAAATATAGTATTTCCATATCATCAGGAAAATAATCCATGCAGCTAAATCTAGATCATATGTTTTATAATTGTTCTCAGAAGTCATTAACAACCGATATGAATAAGAAATTAAATTTTTAATTTTTATGAGGATGAATGCAATCCATTTAATAAATTCATGACTATAGATAATTATTCCTTCTCTAATATGAGATAATGTTTTCAAGAGTCCACTAACCAATTGATTCTTTTATTATTGTAATCCTTCATCACACAACATTATCTAGATAAACATTACTCATTTTCGATTTCACTTGGTATGTGGATTATAAATCCATGATTTTGTTTTCAAAAACCTTCTATAGTTTTATGTAAGACCAAGGAAGCTATGAATCCCAGTTATTATTATTGTACATGGCCACTCCTATATGGCATCCCTTTCTATATCCACTAATATTTCATTAGTTGTAATGATGTATCCCAGGAGTAAAACTTACTGTAACAAGAAATACCATTTTCTAAATTTAATAAAATACTTATCAATCATAAGGGATTATTATTTCACCCTTAGATGATCCCCACAATCCTCATGACATTCTGAATATATCAAAATTTATCCAATTACTAATATTACAACTTTATCAAGGTATTCCTTAAGAATTATATTCCTCATATCCATTAATATGTATGGAGGATTAGTTAAGAAAAATTTCATTATAGAAATGAATTAATTCCCATATATTTTTCACAGGGTTTTATTTGGAATTAATTGTTTCTTTACCCTCAACTAATGATACCACCATCATCGGAAAATCTTCGAGTTGAATTGAGCCCCTTGAAGTTAGTCAAACAAATCCTTAATCCTTAGTAGAGGGGATTTCATCTTTACACTAATCTTAATATGTTATCTATAATCAATTCATATATGCATTAATCAATCATTCTTATTTACAATGATTGCAGGTTTTACCCAAATACATACACCCGAATGAATAAATACTTCACTAAAGGTTATTAATGTTTATTCTTTATCTCATCTAACTCTAAATATTCCATCTGATAAGGGGTATTTGATATTGACTTGGATCCAAGTGTGATTTCAATTGACATCTTTACCTCTCTTTATAGGGGAGGTCCAGGTAGCCATTCACGGAATACATCAATGCATTATAGAACAATGGGGAACTTTTTATATCTATAATTTTTATGGTATTCTTTATATTCACCTATCATAATTATTATGTTTACTATAAGAGGTGATTCTATATTGAGATTAGTCTTTGATATGTATCTTGTAAAAATAACTATTGTTTTTCAATTAAATACTACTAACATTTCCTTGCTTATATAGATAATCATAGTATTATGATTTTTTTAATCCATTCCCATTATAGTGTTAAATCCCACCAAGTTATTGAATTCTATATTTTCGATTAGATTATACTTTCAAAAGATGATAAACAAGTTAATACATAACTCTGATGCTTGGATAATCTATTCTGAAGTATGAAAATATAAAAATACTTTTATTATTTTAGTATTTGATTCATAATTCATAATAAACATGTATAAAATAATAGAATGTGTATAAATATAGATGGAAAATTTAATTGATAAATTTGACAGAACAATACATTTATCTTTCAGAACATCATTTGTAGAATCTACTACTACCATTGTTACAAAGAATGCATGACCTTTATCCCATTATCCAATGTTGATGTAAATTATGATTACCCACCACTATCTTATGAATTTAAATTCTTCAGAAATATTACCAAGCTACATTCACTTGAATCATTTTACTTTATGTTTTTCTTGAACAATCTTCCCTCTATAATTTTCAACAAGAACAAGTTGTTTCACCTCAAAATGATATATCCTAAAAATATGGTCCTATATTACACATATTCAATACATTACACTTCTATGAAAGTGGCCCCATGTTTTTTACATCCAAATATTTTTCATAGGGGTAGTTGTAGTTTCTTGATTTCCCTTTAGTGATAAAAACACTTCCTAGATATTGGAACCATTGGCCAATTTATTTCACTTAGACTATGATCCAACTTCATATATCTACACTCCATTTCAACCTTTATATCACTATACTATATCTTTTCATCTATCTTATTGTCTCAATTTTATAGATTCCTTCATAGATGGGGTCTTAGTCAACTAAAGAACCCGTCAACCATTCCTTTATGATCTATATCAAAGCTTCGGATTTTTGAGTATGTACTGTAATATTCATTTCATAGTATCCTACTGATTCATTTGCCCTTTTCTTGAGCTCTAATAATTCAATCAAAATTTTTTATCAAAAAAATATGAAAGTAATTATTGAATAAAACACTCTTAAACTCTTACCATTATATAGAATTAATCCCCCATGTATTCATATTCTTAATCAATATAATCCATTGATCAACTTCTCCATTTATGTGGTACACAACCAAAGTGAATTTTTTTTAGCTCTATACACCAGAATATAGAAATAATATTTTCTATATTTTCAACCCAATGGGAACTAATTAATGGATCAATGTATCAACAAAAATGTGGTAATTATCACCTAAAACATTCCATCTCAAATTGTTCTATTCAAAATGAAACTCAAAACTCAACATGATTTCAGTTCTTATACACAACTTCATATAGTTGATTAGTCAACCTCAATAATCGTTCCAATCCAACATTAATCTTGTCTTGAAGGTGGTAACTACATCAATGATTTCACTCAAAATTTATATGGTCCTTCCTATTTTATACCATTTTTCTAAAAGAATATAACCTTTGTAAGAAACAAGTTAATTATACGAATATTTTAATTATAAATGTAATATATTTTAAAAATAAATATTTAAATATAACATGAATCTTGGATTATATTTTTTAATATCTTCTAATAATAATTACATTTTCAATATATCCTTGATAATGGATTATAAAAATATTGTGATTAACTAATGAATATACATTCAGAGTATTAGACAAGGTGTATATGAATTCGTCTTTCTCATGCACCATGTGATGGTCATGTTAACACCTAATACCCCCATTATGGTGTTATTAACCCTAGTTACAAATGTCTGATAGCCACATCCATGTTTCTCATCTAGATATTGATTTAATTTCATAGAAAATCATAGAACACTTCACTAAAATTTAGGATGATTCTATATATTTAAACATATCCCAAGGGGACAAACAAATTATTTATAGTCAAAATTTTCTCAAATAACAAAACCCAACTTTTATAAAAACTATGGATAACTAACTTTTTAACACATGATTTTTAACATAATTCTTAAAAAATTAATAAATTAATAAACACAAAGAATATTTTGATATTTAGAGTTGAAAAAGATATGTATATAATAAATAAATTCTATAATGAATTAATAAAAAAATTATTTATTTTTCTCAAAAGACACATTTACTCTTGGATCCATGGTCACTTAACTACGATTGATTTTTTAGAGACACAAATCCGCAAAAATGGGTGAGAATAAAGTTCATAAAGGAAGAATAGAGTGAAATGAAACGTGAGGGATCATTAAGGATTAAGCATGATGAATTACATGTTGTAAAATCATAACTACATGATACAAAATATATAGATATATATAAAACATAAAAATACTTAATTAGTAAGTATATCAAAAAGGTTCATCAATAAAATATCATAAAACAGATTACTTAGGGTAATCAACAATGTGTCATAAAGTTGTAATCTCGAGAGATTAATTATTTAACCAACATATTAGAACTATATTAGGGTTCAACTTTCATATTTATTAATTATTATGAGCCTCATTTATCATAATAAATAATTTCATTATTAACCAATGGATAAAAAAAAGATTAAGATAAAATCATTTAGTACATATATTATTAATGACTTGATCATATCATCAATTTTATCCCTTGATAATGGAATATGGGTTTTATACATGTAAATACACAATTAAACAATTATTTTTTCATAAATGTTCATAAACATATATAATGAAGGGGATTGGGTATTACCATTATAAAAAATTTTCATTTAAAGAGATAAAACCAAGAAATCAATTTGACAGTAGAGAAGGAAAACAATGTGGATTAAGAAAAGGAAATAAAAGACAAAGAAGATGTATCCCATTGATTAAAAACAATTTTGGAAGTAATGGTATAATAATAATATTATAAAAATAAATAAATGTAATATTTATAAGGAATATCACAAAAATGGTACATAAATAGAATATAATAAGAGGAGAGTTCCCATAGTTTATATAGTTTCTTCCTAAAACATGATGATGAAACCATAAGTCCTTAAGGACATTTCGGATGGACTCTTTGGGAAGTTAATTGACACGAATTTATTTTCTATATGATTTGGTGTGGATATGATTAGAGGATGTGTGGGATTTTTTAGTAAAGTGGAGGAATAAATTAATAATTTATATATATAGGTATTATACTAATAGTATATAGAAAATAAAAAATGTTATGTAACCCTTGTAAATTTCATATATTTTTAGGATTTTATTTAATTTTTTATAATAAATTAATCAATTAGAAATGACATATATTTTTTATTATTACTTTGGCCCTTGAAAAGTAAATTTTCCACAAAATATAGTTTTCTACATCATAATTTCTATTTTAATATTTAGAAATTCATTTATATTTTTGGAAATTGACTTATATCAAATAAAATACAAAATATTAATTCAAAATTTTTTATTAGATTATATTTTAATAATGATTAAATCCTTATTGCATATTTATGTAGTCATAAAAGAATCCAAAAAATATAAAACTAAATTTCTTACTATACATTATAAAATAATGTATTTTTAGAAAAATCTAAAAATATCATCTGATCCTAATTTCAGTGATCTGTTTTCTTATATAATTTTTATTTTATCAATATAATTGTCTAAGTATGAAAATGTTATATATTAAATAAAAAATCTTTATTAATTAAAAAATATTATTCTTCACAGCATCTACAACACTCGTCCACTTATAAATCCTTCCTTGGAAATTATGAAATTACATTATCAATTATATTTAATTAAGTATTTTTTTTGTAAGACTATTTAATCAAACTAAATTTTGGGTGGAAACATTAATTTATTATAAAATATTAAATATTTTAAGAAAATATAATTTTATTTTATCTATATTGAAAAATAATTTTATCAAATTCATCTTAAATTAAAATGGATTGAATTAAATAAAATATTAATGAAAATAGGATTAAAGAAGTAAATATTTGATTTATACATAGGAAATTCCAAATTTTTGAAACTAATAAGACAGATATATAACCCCATATCACTCCATCCTATTAGAAAATGGTAGGTTATGAAATGGTGGTTGTTATAAGTATGATATTTGACTATATAATCATTAGATACAATTGTATTCAATACGAATACTGAAGTTGTGTATTATTAGCTGAATATTTAGAATAACATTAATCCCAATGAAGACAAAAATATAATATACTTATATTTATATATGTTGATCATATTAATCTTAATAATCAAATTATTAAAATTTGATATAATGTATTTATAAAATAAAAATTAATATTTCAGTATAAAATCATTATGAAAAAAAAAATTTAGCATATAAGAGGATAAATTGAATATTAATTTATTAAATCAAATTTTGTAAAAAATATTTTTTTTTAAAAAAATATTTTTATTAAATGTTTTATATTTTATCTCAAAAATTAAATGTAACACTTTGAAATATTATTATACTAGATATAATATAACAATATTTTCAGAAATTTATATGAAATAATATTAACGGCACAAAATGTTTAGAAACGTCGTTTTATATAAAAAAATTATTTATATTTTTTATTTTAATTTAAAATATAAATGAGTAAGTTATAGAATTACAAAATTAATTTTTTTTATAAGAATAATAAATGAAATTAACCTAGGATATATTTTTAGGATTTTACTATAATAATATATTTTTAGGTGAATAATGAAAATGTTATTTTTTCGAAAATTATGACTTTAAAATTATATAAAAAATTATAAAATGTTTATAAATATTTTTAATACATCATATATTTATTGAATGAGTAAAAATATGAATTTTTAAATACAATTTTAATTATTATTTAACCAACTTGTAAATTGTTTGAAGGTTTATGTTTATTTTCTAATAAAAACCACTTTTAGACTTTTTATTTAATTAAATGTTATTTTTTAAAAATTAAAATTTTTATTTAATTGAAATTCGATTAACTATTATTTATAATATTCTTATTTATATCATTTAAATCAAATAAATAGATAATATTATCCTACGTATAAATTTTAATCGTGAAAATACACTTTTTCATAAAACATGTTTTTATGTGTTATATGTGCTATTGATATAATAAATTTGTCTTACACAACGAAATAATATTCAATAAAATGAATTTAATATTGGTAGTTATTAATTATAATTTATTTTATAGGGTAAATTTAATTTTTATATATTAAATGTAAATTTAATAGTTAAAAACTGTTTAACATGATAAAACCATAATGGTAAAAATAAACATTCTAATATTAAAAGAAATAAAAACATGTATAAAAATGGTTATAAAAAATTTTTAAGAGGTAATAAACTTTATCTCATCCCCTAATCCATTAATTATTATTTTATATCCTTAATGACTTATGAAACATGTGCTTTCTTTATATTAATTCAATATATGTACACAAATTTGACTCTCAAATCATATAAAAATTATCATTCACCATCAACTCTAGAACACTCAAAGAATCCATTTTTACACCTAAAAATAAACCAAATTCCATCCTTTATAATCCTATTCATTTTTATTGAGTCATTGGTAACATTATATTTTATTAAGACAACAATTTCCAAGGAATGTTCTTTGAAAAAGATAATGCGCTCTAATGAGTACTTTTTTTACCTAACCACTTTTATTTTCATTTGTACATTCAAAAATACAATTTTAATAGTTATATATAATGAAATTATTATTTATTTAAAACTAATTATAATTATTCTAATGAAATAACTATTAATATCTTTTCTCATTTTCGATTAAGAAATACGAAAAACAACATTCATGCATTCTATGAACTATCGCCACTATAATGGGAAGATTTAGTTTTTTAATCAAATGACTATCTTCACCAATTTTAAGGTTATAATTGAATATTAAATTTTAATTATTTAATAATATTTTTATTATAGATTTAAAAAATAACAAAATATCTTCCCTCTCATTCTCAAACAAATGAAAATTTCAACTGTGCATTTTGTAGACTAACACATGCAAGAAGTAACATATCATTTTTCATTCTATTTTCATTATTATATATTAAAATATTTGAAAATTTAATTAATCGAATTAAAAGTTTATAAAAAATTATTTATGTTTATTTGACAGTGATATTAGTCCAAAACTAATTACTTTCATATTCATAATCATCTTTTAATTATGGGATATTCATATTTTTGTCAATCTAAGTATCTACTTGAAAAATAGAATAAAAGAATACAATATAAGACTACAATAATATAATTACTAATGATATTTTTATATAAAAAAATCATTAATTATTTTACTTTGGTTCTTGAATTGTAAAATTAAAATTAATATCCTTAATTAAGATACAATCATTAGTTTCATATATATCACTGAAATGTGCTTGTCACTAATTTTTAAAATAAAAAAATTTATTAATACAGTCATTGAATGAAATTATAAATTGAAAAAATATTAATCAAAATCAACCCATTTACCATATTTGATGTTATAATGATGAATATTGGGAGAATATTGAAGAACAAAACCATTATTATTAGACTAGTTCAAAACCATCCACCATATTTACCTTGGATAATGAAAAAAAGATAATAACTAACTAATATACTTGTACCAAATAATTATAAATAATATTTATAAAAGTTTATAGATAGGAAAAAAGTCTTAAAATATGTTTTTCTGTTATTTTTCATATTATAAAACATATTAAAGTGCAATGTTTGGAATTAAGGTAGGGGTTCTTTGTTACTAATTTAATTTCCAGATGAAAAATTCTAGTTTGGCACCAAAAAATCATTGATATATTTTTATTACTTATTAATGAAATTAATTTTCTATATATATAAAATTTATACGATAATAAGGTACATATCATGTTCCCCATTTAAATATATTTTTATTCGAAGGATACCACTGTTGTCGCGGTCTTTGTAAAGTAAAGTCACTTTATTGTGTATGTTTTGACCTAGGGTGGGGTGAAATAGAATTTTGATCATTGATTTTATCATAGGAATTTTAAAATGGGATTAATTCATGGAACTAGACTCATTCAATGGGTCTCACATCTCTAAATATCCAAAATCCAATTTTTGAATGGACACTAATCTTCAAGGTTCCTTACCAATGATGATTAAAAGCCCACATTAGTGGGGGATGATGAGAGGTAGACCTCATCAAATCGTATTAGGGAGAATTTTTCCATACTATGAGAACATATTATTTATTTATATACTAATTAGGAATCTCTACTAGACCTTGATATGGGTTTGATAACTATAATATTTAATAACTTTATATTTTGTTATTATTTTTTGTGTATTTTTATATATTAGATGTATCCAATTATAGTGAAAATAATTATGTATCCAAGGTTCTTCGTCAATGTTTACACATTATATCATGTTTATGTCGGTTTGAGGGATGTAATCTTATAAAGACATTTACTTGGGTGATCTAGAGTTTATTACTTTATAGTGATGAGGTTGCCGTTTATGGTTCTAGGATTGATCCCAATAAGTGGATTCATAGGAATCCTTATAGAAGGAATTAAAATCCATATAGTTCGATGCCACATAACATGACACATTTTACATTTAAATGTCATGTGATATGGAAAAATCGATGATTTTTAGTGTTATAAGGTATGTATGAATAAGAAAAGGATTCCTAGAAATGGTTTGTATTAGACTTGTGATTGAGTTACATTTTTTGTTTAACCTAATTGTGAATATGTATAAATAATATTGTTTCATATCACCATGAGTATTAACATGTGAATATATACCCCATCAGTGGTATGGAAAAATGAGGATTGTATGACGGGACTTGGAAGGAATATACCCTTCATTGTGGGGGAATTATATTTTCTGGAATATTCCCTAATAAAACAAGGTATATTTTAATGTTGGCCTAATGGATAAAATATATAGACTCATGGAAGTGTTTTCAGGTGTGGAAAATACATAATTTAATTAAAGATAAATATGGTCTTAATAATTTGAATATCAAGTTCTAATGACGTTGGGTTTGAACTTTAGGGTGGTGTTCTACATATTCCATTACAAAAGGAATCAATGACCACATTGTTTGAATAACACTTGTTAAATACATGTGATATGACCATACATTTCTTTTTTACATCATACAGTAAGAACATTTTTATATAGATTATCCTCACGAGACTAGGATGTTTATTGTGTAATTTTAATACTGGACAATAGGGATCAAGCTATGGGGAGGAATATTATGCATCCTATGATGATATATAGTAGAGTCCACACTGTTTCAATATCGGTGACATATATACCCTATAAATTGAAAAAATATATGTTTGATTAGTTTTTATGCATTATAAGGTTTCTCTGATATGTTCTATTAGGATTATATCCCATTAATGGAAAATAATATTCAATTAGGAAGTGAACTTGAAGAGGAGGCTCATGGAGGAGGAATTAGAATTAGGATAATGTAATAATCATTATAGGTATATTATCCTATACGAGTAATTATTAGCTTCAGATGAAGAATATGGATCCATTAGAGAAGGTATGATCTTTCACAATTAGTATTGTATTATGAAAACTATATTGGTATTTAAAAATATTCATGGGTAATATGGTAATGTAGAAAAATAGATGGAAATGTATTTTATCTGGACCTTGATCATAGAAGGGTTCCTACGTGCTTTTTTTATTATTGCAATCATAGTATTTAATGTTCATAATTTCATCACCCTCCAATGTGTAAGAATGTATTATTAAACTATTGAGACATATAACATCAATGTTTAAAAAAAAATTAGAATATTAGGGAGGGACCTATACCAAGTTAAATTCATATGTGCGAGGAGGGGGAGGGGGAGAAACCATACATTCATAAAGGTCTTAAGTGGTAGTCTTGTGTGTAGGGTGATCATGTGAATGTAGGAGTGTCACATAATTGTTTAAATAGAATTATGTTAGTATATTTTGTGATATAGACACATGACCATGATATCATTATATCATTTCAGGACATATATTAAATTAATAGATTTTAAGAACATGGGATTGTCAGACGATTAAATCTTTCACAACTGGTTAATAAACCGAGTCTTTTCGGGATGGTTTATGTGATTTTCATATCATCATCCATTCAATCAAGGTACCATACAAAAAATTAATTTACTCTATTTCTAATGGGAAGTCATTGAATTTTTGAAACACTTTTTAAATCACATTGTTTATTGATATTTATTTACATATCCAATGTGATGTCGGTGTTAAAAAATATTTTTTATTTTCAAGGGGCTTATTTAGGTGTCTCCGCCCATATTTACAAAGTTTCCCAAGGTTGGAAATCCATATACATAGACTTTCGGATGTGGATGATTCTATCTAGAAATCATTTTTTTTCTCATGCACATCGTATGACTATGTTACATGAAATTGATTATGTCAATCACCATGTTGCATGATAAGTAATATAAAAAAAATGATTCCTTCATGGTTAGCCTCACCATGGATTCAATCATAATATTCATCAGATTTTGGGTGATCTTATGTATTATAGGGTAATTACAGAAATAAAAAATAACAAAGAGATTCTTCTTTCAAACAAAACCTCGAACTCATCCATGTAATCTATTTTGTTTTAGGAACTCATCGATTAGTGACACACATCACTTCAATATTTTAGAATTATTTAATCAAATTTTCCAATGGAACTACTTCAATAAAAAAGAACATAAGAAAGGCCAATAAAAATCAAATTTTATCTTTCTTCATGGTTTATTATGAACGGGGTGGGGTTAGGAAATTTTTTGTCTCTTTAAGGGTGATGTGATCATGTAACATGATGGAATGACATTCAACTGGACATGAAATCTATGAATAATAAATTGTTTCTCAACTAACAACTTTTATAAAAAAAAATAACTTATATTTTGGATATTTAAACTACTTTATTATGACAATGTTTGTTTGGAAGGTATGAACCCTCCCTCCCTAATCTGAAACAATGACCATAAGAAAAAGGACTCAGATGGGAGAAATTATTGGTTTTCTCAAGTTCATTATTATTTTATACTATATTTTTATTCCAAGTGACTCCTTATATTCCATGAAGTAACTAATAAATTTTAGGTCTTGGGGAGGTCTCCTCGCATATGACATAGACATCCAGAAATCTTTGGTTTGGTTCTCCTATGTGGAAATAGTGCCTAATCCATATTTTACAAATTTTTCATGTGAAATGATCTCATTACTAGATCTTTAACTCCTATCATGTGATATAAATGAATAAAAACACTATCTAAAAAATAAATGACAACCCACTTAATCAATGGATCACACATCTTCATCATTATCATATGATCATGTGATTTATTAGTCAGTATGTGATCACATAATATATAAAATATTATAGGATCAAGTAACCATTCTAAAATTATATGATCGTATAACATAATATAGGTCATTAAATTCACATGATACTATATGAGTAACACACCATTTTCTTATTCAAGAATCTTAAAATGAAAAATCTACCATTTTCACACTTTAATTATAGTTCCTTTCTTTTGAAATGATGATGTCACCCAGAATGGTAGTTGAGGAAGTTTTAGATCGTTATACATTCATGGATAGTAGTTTTTATGATAAATAGTGAATAATTTTTTAGTCCACTCACAATCACATTGGGAGATAAATATAGAAATATTTCTTGGTTTACTCAATGTATAATTAGTTTCCCATATAAATGATCATCATTCAGAATAGTGATCTTGTATCACCACTTTGGGAAAGTATCATTTATACTCTTATATCTTCAATACTCATAATACACTCAAGGAAATTATTTTTAAAATGGTCTTTTCATCCTTCATAAGGGTCCATAAAAAGGCATGTTTTGAAGCCTCTATTGAGAAATTTTTTTTGAAACTAAAAAATTACTAAGCCTAATATACAAATTTAAAGATAAATAATGAAAATGTTTATATTAGATCAATTATTTGTGTGGTCATCCATTTGGGATCACCGATCACAAGGAACTAATTGATGGATTGGGGGTCTACCATAGGGAAAAAATATACTATTGTTGATGATGAAAATGAATTAAATAAAATAGGGTTTTATGAAGATATAATGGTTTCACATAAAATTTATTATTAGAATAATATGCTTATAGTTGACCATGTTATTCAATGGTGTGTGGACACAAATAAGTTCCATATGATGTATAGTGAGGTCAACATCCATCATTGAAATTTTAAACAATATTTTTGTCAAATGATTCCGGGGGGAGTGAATGGTAAATTCCATCATCACTAATTTACATGGTATGATTTTTAATAGGATCCTCCCACTGTGAATTATCTTATCAAATTATCCAATAAGCCCCTTAAAAAGGACTCTTATATTCCTAATGTCATCCCTTGGAATAAGTTAAATGATTCATTTATAAAAAATAATGAAAAGGATCCATTTTAGAAGAATATAAATGACCTGACATCATGATAATACCATGGGTTAAAGAGTTCTTATTGGCCAATGGTTGAAGAAGTTTTTTCAATGATTGAGGATGGTCAACCACTTCTGAGGCCCATCACCATTTTCAACTGGATGAATTATATGTGATGTAAATGAGATGGAATGTATTCTAGGTGTATTAAAATGGTTAAGTGGGTGTATTCAAAATCATGATAGAAGATAATATGGTTGATATAACACAATTCAACTTGGTCATTATACTATTATAAAATTCGTGCTGCCAAATTCACCAAATGTATTTGGTACATGCTCAATTTATAATATTAGGCCCCTAGAAAGTGATAGGGAGTTAGATGGGGTAACATATGGTATTTTTTTATTTCCCAAATACTCTATCAATTCCAAGTGCCTCGTTCATGTAATTTCCTCATAGAATTGGTGGGGTCATTGCCTCTAGAAAAATTTATTGGTAGTTATTTTTTTTATTGAGATTGTCCATTTGTTTTCAGGCCATATAGAGAATGAACATGTGAAATAATTGACATTTAAAAGTAATATATTGAGGCCTTATTTTATCTAATAGGAATATATGGCGGTGCCTTATCCACCATGTTTAATAGAAATACATTAAATGATTTATATACACCCTAAAATTTCTGGAAATAATATATGTTCATTCTGTTGAAATACCTTTATCCACCCCAAATTGGAACATAGATGAATCCATATGTGGCTCCAAAATTATATATGATGTTATTACTAGGATGATACATTGGTTTATGTGGACTTCTCTCTGGTTAGTGTGAGTGTTTCTCTCTAATAATCTTTGGTTGAGCTCTGGGTCCGAATAGATCCAAAAGATCAATTGGATGAATTGGTGATTAAATTCACATACATGATCACTATGGCTAATTGTGAGTTCACAAGGGTTATAAAAGAATAAATAAGTAAATTAATTAGAAATCATCCATCTTCTAGTATAACTGTAGATTTGGAGATTCCATCTATGAAAATAAGGTGCTTAAAGCCAACTCTATCATCGAGTATGGCACCGATGAATTCATCCAAGTGGGTAGTGTTCCCATTAGTGATGTTCTACTCAATGGAAAATATTCCCTAACTATGTAGTATGTTATTAGAACATATACGTAGTTTGATTAATGGGGGAGAAATAGATATACCATCGAGGTATGGTGGGTGTTGTGTTAGGATGTTATCGAATTTGAGGTTTTCAGGAAGTTCACTACACCAGAAGGAACCTCCAATAAAAAACAACACTCTTAGGTCTATTAATTAATCTTGGAGTTTAATGTGGTGATAAAGTGTAAAAAGTACAATTATATTATAGTTCATGGATATTATATATGTTTATTCCCATAAAAAGGTATATGTGATGATATGGGAGACTATCACGGATCCGGTGTGGATATAATATAAATTTTCTCATCAACCATATGTTATTTACTTGTTATTAGAACCATGATGATATTTTTCATTTGGATATTATAGAAGGATGATGAAATTATATCACTGCTCACATCTATAATACACTATCCTATGGGAATGATGGACCCTAATAGCTCAGATGGTGACTCTTAGATATATGATCATTGATATTATGTTCAAATGGACATTATGGATGTGATAGTTATTGATATAAAAGCAACACCTTATGTGACTCTATTGATGCTCCCTCCTGCACCTCATTAGATAATCTCTTCTAAGGGAAAATCCTTGAAGAGTAAAAAAATGTGGAAATTTTATAGGTCATTAATGAAGAATCATATCCAAGAGTTACAAGTACTAGTTGTAGTTATAGTATTTATTCCTTCGATTTTCTCCAGTTTCTTATCCTGACCTATTTAATTGTAGAGGTTATAATCAAGTACCTATATGGCCATGAAATCTATAGTGGATGAATACATAACTTTTATCTCTTTAGTGGGATCTTAGACATTAGATAGGGTTTGTGGAGAGGTGAATGTTGTTAAGTATCTAGAAGGGTCCGGCCCAGAGTTTGACATGAATGTAGTAATTCTTATGCCCTTCATCCTTGTATGAGAGATTTAACTCATGGATTATATTGATGCAAATAGATAATCATCTATTTACCATTCTATAATTAGGGATCCAACAAGAATGTGTAATAATTTTTTTGAATTTAGATACATAATCATGTCAACACCATGTTTTCTGACCACTGTTTGTGTTTTCAATCATCTATATTGATAAGTAAACTCTATTGATAGAAAGGATGTTGTCTATGTAATTTGTTCATTTTATATAGAAAAATTTCATTGTTTAACCAAAATTTGAGGATGAGGAAAAGGTATTAGTTGTTTTCATGCTTGTTAAAGGTATATCATTAATTTCTACCATAATTAATAATTTTTAGGAACATTATATATATTTTTAACTAGCAGCCTTTTGTGTTTGATTATAGTTGGTCCTATAAAATGTTAAGAGGTCCAAGATCATTATTCTTTAGTTTCTCATCTCATAAAATCCTACTATAAACTAATATCTCAATGGGACATGGGTATCTATCCCTCTCATAGTGCCTTTTTCCCATAATACATCAATTTTCATAGACTATTCCTTAGATAGGGCTTTGAACATTCCTCATTTCATCAATTACTAAGGTGAAAAGAGTGGGTGTAGTGAAATCTAGAGGCTGATCAAATATTGTCAATTTTGAGGTATCAAGTATATATTAGAAAACCACTGATATATGTTCATAACCATATTTAATAGTGGGATAGACTATTGAGCACTCTATTATACGGCGAATTAGGTGTTCATCATAAGGGAGAAAAATTGGTCCCTTGAACTAAGAGTGTCAATGATGGAGGCCTCATCTACCACCATTCATTATTATAATGAGTCCATAATTGAGGAAAAATAGTGTGAAATAATAATAATATTATCTCAAAAATATTGTTTTATTTATATGGGGGTTATGGTTGACAAGATCCAATCAGATTTATCCCACATATTATAAATCTTCATTGTTGTGAAGAAAATGGTGTGAAAATAGTAGAATCTTATTGATAAGGTGGAAAAGGCTTGAATTGATGTTTAGTTAGGGATGTTATACTATAAGAGGATATTGAGGAATAAACAATAATTACATATCAATTGTTATAGTCAATAGCTTCCATATAATTCAAGATTTTACAATAGAAGGAGTCTCTGTATTATTTTTTTATAATCATTTAATTTTAGGTGGAACTATTTATTTGGGGGATCATTAGAGAGACTATAATTTGTAAAGACTCCTATATAATTTTTATAATCAATACATGAAATATTTTGAGCTATATTAATTTCTCTCAAACCCACAATTTTTTATTTTACTTTATGTAATCTTGAAGACCAAATGTCCCATAGATTACCAATACATGTTAAGCTTCATATGAATCTTATTTCAATAATGTCCTGATTTAATTAATTGATCTATAATAGATTTATTATTCGGTGTAGATCAATGTTTTTAATCACTACAAAAATAATCATAAAAAACTTGTGATATTCATTTAATAATAATGAATTAGTTTTGGTTTAACGTGGTGACATGTGTGTGTGTAATAGAAAGGTAGTTCAATAAGTTTTTCCTAGTCTAGGGGCCTGATGAGAATTGCATGACTATTTTGGGTTCCATATAATGGGCCCCAAATGCTTTTGTCTCCTTACTTTATTTACCATACATTTACCTAAGATCATCATAAGTAAGACATATATTAAAGGGATTTAACATTTTTATAGTAATCCTTTTGGTGGGATTTCATTTAAACAAAGTTTTGGAAATTTTTTTATTTTACAAATGATCAAATTTTCAAAAATACACATGGTCTATTTCTAGAATATGGAGACTTGAATTTTATCTACAATTCATTTTATGAGTTATAAACTATATGAGTATTGTTTCTCTTAACTTAGTTAGTTTAAGATAATGTGTTTCATAAAAATATTGTAGATATTTAACGTCAAACAGGATTGACCACACAATGATCATATTTTGGATGTATAGAAAAGACAACATATTACTGTATTTTGTGTTCATATAGATTAGGATATTTGTTTCTATTGTATAATTTCATATTTCATAGACAATATGTTGTTATAGTTAATTGTTATGTAGTATGGACTATATGTTTCTATAGTTCGTTGTCATATATCATGGACCATATGTTGCTAAAGTTTATGGTTATATTACATAAACATTATGTATTATTGTTTATTATAATATATCTTGGATTTTATTTCACTATAAAAAAACCACATCTTGAAAACTATACTAATGGTAATGGAAATTAATTTATCAAAGTGATTGAATTATGGTGATGAAATGGGATAGACATTCCAATGGTGACCGCGAATCCCACTAGGGTGATAAGTTCCCATGTAATGTTCTTATGGATCATAGGGATCTAAGAACCACTTTCTCATTGGAAAGATGTATTTTTTATGAGAGCTTAAGGTCTCATATATTGGTTCCAGTGTCATTCATGAATTTCCAAATAGATATTCAATTGAATCAAGGTACGCTTTTCACCATGGGCCACTAAAGATTTTATAGGAAAATTATGTGCTCAACACATGAAGTGGGACATGGAGAATGAAATTTAAAGAAGGGTTCTAGGAACATCTTATTTTTCTTCAATGATGAGAACTCAAGAAGTGATTTGGAATAATACATTCATGCTTAAAAAATGGCACTAAATGATTCTTTGGGAACCCTTAATATTGGCTTTAAGAATTCATATGGAATATGATGTTGTAACATCATGGATGTGAAATACACATTAATAGATCAATTATGGGTTTTTAAAATCATATCTTATTGTGTTATAATAATTAATGTTGAGAAATGTAAAACATTATGTGGATACTCAAAAATCACACTAAAGGGGGGGGGATATCAATATGAATGTTCTTAGGGCTCAAAGGGATAAGAGGACCTTTTTGTTAAGAACTTATGTCTCTAGTTGATAGGATATGGGATCATATGGATGAGATTATATGGTTGTAAAAGAATATTCATGGAGGAGTTACATTTTATCTATATAAACTGTTCACCAATGGTTATAGATGATTTGAGAAGTATCCAAAACATGAGTAATATAGAAGTTCATGTGGAAAAGGATATAAAAGGAGTGTTCTGGAACACTTGGTGTTGTTTTAATGTAAATGGGTGATTGAAACCCAAAGTGAATGGAGGGAAAATTTTGAGTATAGAATACCTCATGAAGGTAGATTTCAATTTCTTGTTCTTGAAACATTGACCGTATATCAGATGGTTTAGGGTCACTTTATGAGGACCACCAAAAGGTTCTAGAATGATGTGCTATATCGTTTCTTTGAGAATTGGTGTCGTATGTGGTTATATAACATCATGGATATATAATATACATGAATATATGGATTATGGGTTATCAAAATAATGTCATAATGAGTTTTAACTGGGGATGATGAGGTGCGGATGAGTTGTTGGGGATACTCACGAATCACAATTGGGTGAGAAGTTCCACTACCATATTTACAAGGATCAATAGGATTGGATGTCCTTTTTATAAGGTTAATAAGTGTCTATATAATTGGTCAAGGCATATATAATATATTTTGTATGCATGAATATTAATATTCAAGAATAGGGCCCCTTGAATCGTGATACACTCCCTTTAAGGGACATGAATGACTTTCAAAGATTCAAATAGTTCTGTAATGAATTTGTACGTAGGGTAAAGGTTTTTAAAGGACAGTATAAACAACCTAAAATATGTTTTATTCATGTACTAAACAAGTTATCTGGGTTAGGGAATGAAATTAATCATTGACTTAACAATTTATAAATCCTTATGGGTCCCTTGAGCTCAACTCATATTTTACTAGTGACATGAGATATGAACTATATGTTTTGTGCCTCTTTCATTTATACTCTAAATTTTCTTAAGTTCATAATGAATAAAGAACAATTAGTAGATACTTGAATATGGTTTAGACATACACTTTGGGGTGTTTAATATAGAAGGTATTATTTCATGTTCATAATCTATTTAGGGTATTGTGATTTGGACCCTTAGGTTCTAGAGTATGAGGTATTATATCTTTAAAAAAGTGTATATAGTTTAAGGACATGTTTTGTGGACGAAGTATGAAGGTGATGTGTGAATGAAAAGAATAATTGGGACTCTTGAGGTCCATAATTATCCAAAAACCATTAAAATAATACATTAAGATATGTTAAATCACGGTTAATGGTTCTCAAATCTTGAGTAATGGTGTGGTATTAACATGAAAAGGACGATTATCATGAATCAAATAGGGGTTATGGCCTCTATTTCCATGTTTTTAAGGCACACAGGGATTAGGGGACCCTTTTTACAAGTGATGATGGATCTAGTTGATAGTTTACGGGATCATATTCAGGATCTAGTTGAATGCATGCATAATAATGTAGAGGTATCCCATTAATCTAGATGTGCTCTTTACCAAGGGCCATGGAAGGTATTTGGTATCATGAGGTGCAGTGTACATGCAACACGATTTATGGATTTATGATCATATAGAGATAAGTTAATAATATCAAACCATTGTTGACTATAGTTAGGTAATTTTGGTTCTATTATAAGTAGTGTTAATGAATGGGTACCCATAATGCAGTTCAACATCATGCTATGAAGAATGAGAGACTTTGTAGCTTAACATTAGGAGATATAGACTTAGGGTTTCCTTAGTTTATGTTCTTTCCATGAATGAATTATTCTTTGTATCTTAAAATCATAAAAGTAGGATGAGAAGGGTGGTTTATTAAAGTTTTATAAATTTTTTGATAAAAACCAAATGTAAAATAATAATACATATATCCAACTCATATTTAAGAATCATAGATATCTAGGAAAAGGGAACAGATGACTAGTTTAAGGACTTTTAATGTATAACATTTTTTCAAACCTCTTTATTTGGACTATATGAAAAAGAATAACATGAAATAAGGCGGATCAAATACCATAGACATGGTCTTTAAAAGATACAACCCATTTCGAGGACTCCTACACATATCAATATTATACATAGGAGGAGGCCCCATTCCATTTTTGATTTTTTCACAAATCTAGTTTTAATTTGAGGTAAAAGTAACTTTTCAAAGTGTAGATAATTGAATACACCCATTTTGAATAATGGGTGAATAGATTTGGAACAAAAATGAGTTTGGGGTATTTTAATATTATATTTTTGGGGACATTAAAGCTTCTCAACAAAACCAATACGGATAGGAATCAATCCACTTGAAAATTTTTAATGAAAAAACCACTTTGTAGATCTATCTAATATGATTGGGGAATCGTTCTTATAAATAAAAACATGGAATAAGATTAGATAACTTGGAATCACTATGTATAAAATAGATATATGAATCAATCCACATATAGTTCTTATAATGTTGGTACCCCATACATATGTACCTTTTATATGGGGGAAATAGGAAAACATAGTTTAAAATTATGGCTAGGATTAGGATAGAGAATATTGGAATCACTATGTATCCTATGATATTTGAAATTGAACCATGGAATGTTATTATATTTCTCCCTATTAATAACAGAACTCGTAGATATGGAAAGAGAAATTTCTATCAATCTATGAAAAATATTTATAAGGATTATTCTTCAATTATCCGACTTATATTTATGGGAAAAATAGGCCATACATTATAGAAATTTCATCGAGAAGGTAAAGTATCACCCAAAATGTTAAAAAACTAAGGTAATATGGGTCTTTTTTTCAACCAGGGTTTCTCTTTAATGTGCTATCTAATTTTTTTTCAATGGAGTCTAGTATATAATTTTGAAATGAGTCATCCTGTTACATTATTATTATGATGATGACATTCATGGTTAAAAGAACCATGTAGTTCCCACATGCACATATCTAGTTCATATACTTGAAGAAAATGTATTACTATTAATTTTATGACTGTTGGTCTCACATGGATATAGAATATATATGTAACTACATATTTAATATGTATAATAATCAATACATACATTTTTCTTAAAAATAAGGTCCCATGCATATTTTCTACACATATAATTGGGGATAGGGAATGGTGTTCCTCAAAAAAGATATTATCCACTATCATTTGGGTGAATGATCTGTAACACCCGAGATTTAATGAGAAATATTTTGATTTTATGTATTTTGTTATATGCATCACCAAAGGAATATTTCACTACACAAAACATTGTCTTGTCTTGCGTTACACGCAAGAGAAACCTTCCCCGATAGCTTGCGTTGTACGCAATACCGAGTTTCACTAAACAATGATATGTTATTAAAATATTATTTAAACTAGCCGTTATGATTAATAATACCCACTTTTATAAATTTTATAAATTTTATCTTTCATAATGGACTTCATTTTTGGATTCACAATATTGAAATTATCCTATGATGAATTTTTGGTATTTTTCTGAAAACATTTAATTTTTGATGAATAAGGAAAACATTGAGTTAATGGTTAAAACCAACTATTTATTTAAAAAATAATTTTTTTATTTTAGGTCAAAATAGATACATAATACATATATAAGTTCAATTTAATTTATTGAAGTCATTTTATAATATTATAGATATATAAAAAATTTATTGAACTTTTTTCCTTCTTTTACACACCTCCTAGGAGCATTTGCAATTGTACATAAAACATAATTTTACCACTTCTATGAGGTGAATTTATAAAATCCGGGAGACATGGTTAATATAAAGGAGTAAAATGTGGTTCAATATAAATAATTTTTGGGGAATAGTAATTGTTTACTTTTATTTAGCACGATTAAAAGTAAATAGGGTAATTAAGTGTAAAAATGATATTATTATTACCCTAAAAGATGTAATAATTCTATTGGATTAGTGTAATTATACCCTAAACAACCATAGGAATAAAATATAACCCTTTTGGTTCACTTGGATTAGATTAGGACACCTATTATTATTTTATTTAAAGAATAGTTAAAAGAGTTAAAATAAAAGTTTAATAACTAAAACATTTTTAATGTAGTGTTATACTTAAGATAAATTCGAAAATAAATATTCATTAGAGATATAAAAATATTTCATACATAATTGTATTTTATTTATAATTTTTAGACATTAAATAACTTAATTTATTAATGACCCAATGATGATGCAGTAACTATCTTATTAATGAGATATTAACATAATTGATATTATAAATACACAAATAAATGTAATATGGGACTTTTATGAATAAAAATAATTTTATAGATTAATATGACATGTTAGTATTAATTTAATTATCTTTTTACGGACAAATCATGCTATTATGATTTTCACAAAAATAAATTAACAAATAGTGTCAAAATTGACATAAAATAGTTTTTAAAACAAATATTATACTATTAATTGTTATTATAATATTTAAAATCTATGGTTCTGCCAAATGACTTAGATAAGGTTATATATTTTAACAATTAACCACTTGGGGTTCGTTTTTATTGTTATAGTAAGTTTATTAACCATATAGTGTAAGAAATAAAGAAGACACATGAAAAGATAAATTATTTAACTTAGAGTTAAATATAAATGGTAAGGTTTAAATTGTAACCTAAAAATGTTTAAAACCTATTTTTTGAGATTATTTAGACCCATACCCACTTTATATTCAAAATAAATAAATTTGGAGCTATTATAAACATAATATGAATTTATTATAAAATAATATTTTAAGTTTTTTCTAAGGTGCCCCTCTCTTCCCTTATAAAAGGGAACCTCCTCCCACTACCCTTTACCCTATTTTGACCCTTCATGCTTGGAAACATCCTGCCTATTTCCCTCCACAACATCCCTAGAAACATAATATAGGTTCTGGTATTCTTCAAAGACCATCTTTGGTGCCCTAAGAGGAGGTTTAGAAGAGACGCGTCAAAGAAGAGGTAATATCCTTTACTAATTCTTTCAAATTTATTTCTTCTTCCAGTTATTCTTATTTTGTATTTTCATAATAAAGTAATAACATCAGTATCACTTATATACTGATATGTTATTATAAATATGAAATGACCCCATTTCACCTTTTATCCATCCTACGAAAAACAAAATCATCGCGCGTGCGTACGTATGGAATACCGTCTCCACGCTATGGTGTAATATGTTTTTCCAACACCACCTTACATGGATGGATATAATAGTGTAAAGAATAATTATATATTGTTATTATGACATGATATTAATTCTGAGATATTCTATCATTCACTTTAATACAATTCCACAAACATGGGAATGATATCATCACTTGTGCGTACATATGGTCTACCATCTCCATGATGTGATGTGACTCGTTCTACATGATCTTTATTGAATAATGATTATATAAATGAATTTAATGAATAAATATGATATATATTAAAATAATAAAATTCTTTAAATGATTTATCTATAACCTAAAAAGAATAATAAGAATTTATTCGACGAAACATGCATAAGAACAAAAAGAAATGAACACCGAATAACAAGTAGCAATGAAATATTACTAATAAGAAGATAAGAATATGACCATATAGGATATCATAACAATGAATATGATTCTGTAATAAGTCAATGACATTATTTAAATCATTATATAAGAGATTTGGATATGTACGAAGCATATCAGACCTAAGGTAAGGGGAAATATCGCAATCTCATTTTTATCCGAGATTGTTTATACTTCAAAATTTACTGTGGGAATATTTATCATCCACACACATGTTTCCTCAATATGTAATAGTATTTCTATTCTCCTATAATTTTTTAAATCCAATTATACCCATTGGTGAGTTTTTAGTAATAGATATGAATGGAATCTTTTGTTGTTTTTAGTACGATGAACATTTTGACATTTCCAGCCAAAGTACGAGAAGAATGTTTTTTTAACTTATACAGCATGAATGGATTTTTATAATTTCATAGAACATTATTTCCATGGAGCTTCCTTTACATGTTTTCAAGTTTATTTTTAATCAACTTATTTTAGATTAAAATTTAATGACATGTTAAGAAAGGAAAAAAATTGAAGTAGAAAGGATTTTTTCCATAAGAATGGAGTTCAAGTGTTTTATCAAAATTATTTTCCATCTATGATAGTATAGGGTTTTGTTTCTATCCCGATTTTAACATTGATTTCATCATGTTATTATGGATTTATTTTTATGATACCCTTTTATCTTATATGGATTATGTTATGATGGAATGATGTTTAAGAATCCCATTTTTATTAAATGGGTTAGGCTATGATTTGTGATTTTGTGGCACACATAAGAATGGTTTCATTATGAGATGGGTGGGACCTATATCTCCCTCCAATGCATTGGGTAACAATTTATAGCTGATGAGATATACATGGATGGAATGGAAGGTTAATCCTATTCAATGATAGAGGACAGAAATGAGGAGTGAACTCGGTTCAAAATTGGACTTTGTATGCTAGGATAGTCTTGGAAATGAGTCTTGACTAGTAAGAAATGATTCTCTATGATTATGTGTGTATGAAAAAAAAGTTTCATATTTTATGTTATTATTATTGGGATTACCTTTCACTACCATGATATATCCCATGTTATGATATTATGAACACTTTTTCAGGTTAATATTTTCAAAAGGTTATGCTATTATGAATTTGATATTATTGATATTTCATTTGTTTACCCTTACTGAGCATTTGAGCAGACCCTTTTGTATGTTTTCTTTTCTCCAGGTTAAGAAAAAGGGTATTAAGTATGATATGCCAGAAGAGACTCTAGATATGGTAAAATAAACGGGAGACAGTATAGATGATTTATGAACCAATTGTTTATGTTTCCCAGTTTCTAAAGACATAATACCTATACATTCCTTTCGTGGTTTTGTTATATGTTGTAGTAAGAGTGTTTCAATTTTGAAGTAATAAAAATGTATGTAATGTATGGGTCCTTATAGGTGGTATTAGAGGAAATGTATCGTCAACCTTTGGAAACTAGGATGTGAAAGCCTTAGTAAGAATCCTAAGGATATGTCTAAGCATAGAAAACAATCTTAGTATTTTATAAATGTCCCTGAGTAACCTATGATAAGACTTAAAGTGTGAAATTTTATTACTGATTATGTTGTTTTCCTGTAAATATTATTGTTTCTCACACTATTCTTCTTGGTTTTAGTCAATGGCTGGAACATGAAGGAACCGTTTTAATGCGGAATGTGATGGGCAACAAAATGATTTTCCCCCTAAGCAACCAAGCATTATAGGAGCTGGAATGAAAAATCTTATAGCCATGATCACACAACTTTCTCAAGCTATGAATCATGCAGGAATTCCAAACGAGCAAAGGAGGGAGAAATATTTTGTTGAATCCTTCATCAGGCAGCGTCCACCCTCATTCAGTTGGTCTACTGATTCATCAGTGGATGAACAATGGATCAGTACCACTGAAAAGATATTTTCAGTTCTACAATGTTCTGAACATGATAAAGTCAACTTAGCAGTATATCCTTTGGAAGGTGAAGCTGATCAATGGTGGAATATTATCAAAAATACAATGCCCCAAGTTGAAATTGAATCCATGGAATCGGACGAGTTCAAGAACTTGTATTTCAATAAGTACTTCCCTCGTATTCTTCGAACAAAGACGGAGAAGAAGTTTCTTGAATTAAAGCAAAAGGATGATGAATCTGTTGGTACCTGCAAAACAAATTTTACAAGACATGCAAGGTATGCTTCAAGAATTATTATCCAAGCTGAGAGTAAGATCAATCTATTATTTAGTGGCATAAAACCAAGTCTCTAAGGGTGTTATCCATAAGGGACTTCAATAGCTACGATGAAATTGTTTGATGTTTTATCAAGGTTGAGATGGAGATTGGAGTAACCCATTAGTAATATAGGATTGAAAAAAAGAGGAAAATATAATTTAAAGGTAAATCTAAAGACCACACTAAAAATAAGATGAGTTTTTACTTATTCTCAAAGTGTGGAAAGAAACATGGAGAGAATTGTCTTAAATGGATATGTAAATGTTTCAAATGTGGAAAAAATGGTCATCGGGCTTTTTAAAGTCTCAATGATGTGGAAAAGATGTATAGTGATGCAATTAAAGAAAAGCCTACACAAAATTCACCTCCTACACTTCAATGTTACAAGTGAAAGTACGTGGGGGCATTATGCAAATAAATGCCCTAATCCAAGGGGTTTTTATGATGATCAATGTCAACAAACTCTTAAGTCCAAAGACAAAGGAAAGTCACATCCAATTTCTATCGGTGATGTGGATTAAGATAACGAAGTTGTAAAAGGTAAACTTTGCATCCACTCAAAAGTATGAAATGTTTTTTTTATTATGGATCTACCCACTATTTTATTTCTGAAGAATTCTCTAAGTTTATCGACATATTACCTTTGTATTTAGATGTTGAGTTAGCTGTGACAACCCCTAATGGCACAACAGTCACGTCAAAAGTTTACAATTCTTCTCCGATTTAAGTTTGTGGGAATGTGATTCCTACAAATCATGTGATGATTCCTATATTGGAATTTGATGTGATTCATGGCATGGATTGTCTTTCTTTATATGGAGCTCAAATCAATTTCCAAAAAAGGGAAGTCACATTTCCTATTCCTGATCAATCAACGACCATCTATCGATGCAAGGATGAATATAACCTTCCAGTGGAAATTTCTTCCATATTATGTGTATTGATCCCAATAAATGTATGTTATTTATCTAAAATGGTTGTATAGAGACTCATTATTAAGAATAATCCCATTGTATGGGAGTTTTATGATGACTTTCCAGAGGAATTTCCTGGTCTTCTACTAAATTGTGAAGTTGAATTTTCAATAGAACTCATACCTGGTGCTATGCCCATTTCAAACACACTTTATAGAATGGCCCCAATTGAGTTTTAGGAATTGAAGAAGCAACTCCTAGAGAATCTTGATAAGGGATTAATACACCCTAGTTCATCACCTTTGGGAGCACCTGTTATTTTTGTTAAAAAGAAAGATGGATCAATGAGACTCTGCATTGATTATCGAGAACTTAACAAGATAACTATCAAGAACAAATATCCTCTCTCACGCATTGATGACTTATTTGACCAACTATGTGGAGGTCAATACTTTTCCAAGATTAATCTTCATTCAGGGTATCATCAATTAACGGTCAAAAGAGAGGATATACCAAAGACATATTTTCGTACAAGGTATGGATGCTATGAATTTATAATGATGCCATTTGGTCTTACTAATTCCACTACTATATTCATGGATCTAACAAATAAAGACTTTAGAGAACTTATTGATCAGTTTGTGGTTGTCTTTATAGACGATATTCTTGTCTATTGAAGGAGAAAGGAAGAAAATGAAGCTTACTTGAGAATTGTATTAAAGACCCTATGAAAGGAGAAGATTTATGCCAAATTTACCAAGTGTGACTTTTGGCTTCAAAAGGTATCATTTCTGGGTCAAATAATCTCAAAAGAGGGGATATCTATGGATCAAACAAAAACAGAGGTTATTGAAAGATGGTTGAGACCAACAACTGTAACTGAGATCCAAATTATTCTTGGTTTGGCTTGATATTATCGATGTTTTGTGAAAGACTTTTCATGATGATCTAATCCATTCAATAGTTTGACTCGAAAAGAAGTTATGTTCATTTGGATGGAGGAGTGTGAAGATAGTTTCAAGGAGTTAAAAAGAATATTATCTAGTGCACCTATGCTCACACTACCTTATAGTGGATAAAGGTTTGTGATCTACATTGATGCTTCCAAGAAGGTATTGGGGTGTGTCCTCATGAAAAATGATATGGTGATAGCTTATGTCTGACGACAATTGAAAATAGATGAGAAAAATTACCCAACTCATGATTTGGAGTTAGATACGGTAATTATTACATTAAATATTTGGAGGCATTATCTTTATGGTGAAAGGTGTAATATTTATATTGATCATAAAAGTTTAAAGTATATTTTCACACAAAAGGAGCTGAATATGCGCCAAAGAAGATGGTTGTAGCTGATTAAGGATTATGAATGTTCAATTAATTATCACTCTGGGAAAGCAAACAAGGTAGAAGACGCATTAATTAGATAAGACCATGCTAGCTTATCCATGATGAGGATCACAAAAGATCCAATACTTATGGATTTTCCAAGGATGTATCTTAGAATTACAATGGATGGGAAAAATATTATCTTTCTCAAATGAATGCTCAACCTTCTATACATGTGAATATCAAAGAGGCACAGAAAGAAGATGAAGAGTTACAAGCGAAGGTGATAAGTGTTCCTGAATTCCACATTGATTATGATGGGTTAATAAGGTTCAGGAATCGGGTTTGTGTTCCTCCCATCCTAGAATTAAAGAAGGAGTCGTTGGATGAGGCTCATAGTTCTTCATTCTCTCTTCATCCTGGAAGCACGAAAATTTATAGAGACTTGAAAGGGTACTTCTGGTGGGATGGCATGAAAATAGATGTTTCTGAATATGCCTCTCAATGCTTGGCTTGTCAACAAGTTGAAACTGAGAGACAGAAGTCTAAGGGGATTTTACAACCATTACCCATACCAGAATGGAAATGGGTAAACATCACTATGGACATTGTCACTGGACTCCCTAAAACTTCCAAAGAAAATAATGCTATCTAGGTTATAGTTTATGGTCTTACGAATTTGACACAGTTCATTTCTATTAGAGAATATTTTTCTCTTGATTAGCTTTCTAGGATATATCTAAAGGAAGTGGTATGATTGCATGGAGTACAACTTTCCTTTATATCTGATCGGGATCCGAGGTTTACCTCGATGTTTTGGAGAAGTCTTCAACATACTCTAGATACAGAGTTAAGTTTTAGCAATGCTTATCATCCTCAGATAGATGGTCAGTCTGAGAGGACAATTCAAACTCTAAAGGACATGTTGAGAGCTTGATCTATGGATTTCAAATGTGGTTGGTATCAACACCTACCTTTGGTGTAATTTTCTTATAATAATAGCTTTCACTCCCGTATTCAGATGCCTCCTTATGAAGCTCTCTATGGAAAGAAATGTAGAACCCCAACTTTCTAGGGGGATGTTTGAGAAAGGAAGGTATTAAGACCTGTTCTAGTTGATGAGATGGCAGAAAAGGTCAGATCTTTTCAAAAACACATAAGAGCATCTCAAAGTCGACAAAAAAGTTATGCTAACAATCGAAGAAATAACATAGAGTTTGATGTGGGTGATAAATTGTTCTTACGAATATCTCCTTGGAAGAGAGTAATGATATTTGGAAAGAATGGAAAGCTAAGCCCTCAGTATATTGTTCCTTTCGAAATACTAGACCATATTGGGAAGGTAGCTTACCGATTTGTGCTTCCACCGAATCTCTCTCAAGTTCATGATGTGTTACATGTATCGCTCCTGAGAAGGTACATATGCGATCCTTCATATATACTCAGTTGAGAAGTTTTACTACTGGATAAATATTATTCTTATAAAGAACAGCCAATAGAGATTTTGGATTGTAGCGAAAAATTCCTACGGAACAAGACCACTCTCTTGGTGAAATATTAATGGAGGAACCACCAATTAGAAGATGCTACATGGGAACTTGAAGATATGATGAGGGAGAGGTATCTTCATCTGTTTGTTACAAAGTGACAAATTTTGAGGGAAAAATTAATTTTAAGTGGGGTAGAATGTAACACCTGAGATTTTATGAGAAATATTTTTTTTATGTATTAAGTAATATGCATCACCAAAAGAATCTTTCACTACACAAAACTCTGTCTTGGCTTGTGTTACATGCCAGAGCAACCTTCCTCGATATCTTGCATTGTACGCAATACTGAGTTTCACTAAACAACGACATGTTATTAAAATATTATATAAACTAGCCGTTATGAATAATAATACCCACTTTTTGAAATTTTATAAATTTTATCTTTCAAAATGGACTTCATTTTTGGATTCTCAATATCGAAATTATCTTAGGGTGAATTTTGGGTAATTTTTCTGAAAACATTCAATTTTTGATGAATAGTGAAAACACTGAGTTAATGGTTAAAAATGACTTTTTATTTAAATAATCATTAATTTAAATTTTAGGTAAAAATAGATACATAAAACCTATATAAGTTCCATGTAATTCATTGGAGTCATTTAATAATAATATAGATATATAAAAACATTATTGAACATTTTACCGTCTTTTACCCACCTCCTAGGAGCATTTGCAACTGTACATAAAACATAATTTTACCACTTCTGTGAGTTGAATTTAAAAAATTCAAGAGACACAGTTAATATTAATGAGTGAAATGTGGTTCAATAATATAAAAATAATTTTTTGGTGAATAATAACTTTTTACTTTTATTTACCACGGTTAAAAGTAAATAGGGTAATTAAGGGTAAAAATAATATTATTATTACCCTAACACATGTCCTAATTCTATGGCATAAGTGAAATTAGACCCAAAAAAACTTTAGAAATAAAATATTACCCTTTATGTCTACATGGATTAGATTAGGACACTTATTATTATTTTATTTTAAGAAGAGTACAAAGAGTTAAAATTAATGTTTAACAACTAAAACATTTTTAATATAGGGTTATGCATAAGATAAATTCGACTAGAAATATTAATTATAAATATAATAAGATTTCCTAAATAACGGCATTTTATTTATAATTTCTAGACATTAAATAATTTAATATATTTATGACCCAATGATGATGCAGTAATTAACTAATTAATGAAATATTAACATAATTGATATTATAAATACCCAAATAAATGTAATTTCGTACTTTTTATGAATTGAAATAATTTTATAGGTTAATATGACATGTGAGTATTGAATTAATTAACTCTTTCCGAACTAATCATGTTGTTATTATTTTCACAAAAATCAATTACCGAATAGTGTCAAAATTGACATAAAATAGTTTTTAAACAAATATTATATTATAAATTGTTATTATATTCCTAAATATCTATGGTTTGATAAAATGACTTATATAATGTTATATATATTAATAATGAACCTCTTGGGGTTTTTTTGGATTTTTATAGTATGTTTATTAAACATATTGTGTAAAAAACAATAAGACACTCTAAAAGTTAAATTATTTAACTTAGAGATAAATCAAAATGATAAGTTTAAAATAGTAACCTAAATTTTTTTAAAACGTATTGGTTGAGATTATTTCGACTCATCACCAATTTATATTCTAAATAAATCAATTTGGAGCTATTATAAACAAAATATGACTTTATTATAAAATAATATTTTATGTTTTTTCTAAGGTGCCCCTCTCCTCCATTATAAATGGGCAACTCCTCCCTCTATTCCTTACATAATTTTGAGCCTTAAAGCTCTTCCAAACCATACCCATTTCCCTTTTCAACATCCCTAAAAACATAATAGAGTTTCTGGTCTTCTTCAAAGACCAACATTAATTCCCTAAGAGGATGTTTAGAAGAGGCGCGTCAAATAAGATGTAATATCCTTTACCAATTCTTTCAAATTCATTTCTTCTTCTACTTCTTCTTATTTTGGTGTTTCATAATAATGTAATAACATCAGTATCACTCATATACTAATATGTTATTATAAATATGAAACGACCCTATTTCACCTTCTATCTATCCTACGAATAACAAAATCATCGCGCGTGCGTATGTAAGGAATACCGTCTCCAGGCTGTGGTGTAATATTTTTTTCCAACACCACCTTACATGGATGGGTATAATGGTTTAAAGAATAAATATATATGGTTATTATGACATGATACTAATTTTGAGATATTCTATCATTCACTTGAATACAATTCCACAAACCTGGGAATGATATCATTGCTCGTGCGTACGTACGGCCTACCATCTCCACTGTGTGATGCGACTCGTTCTACATGATCTTCATTGAATAATAATTATATAAATTAATTTAATGAATAAATATTATATATATTATACTAATACCATATTTTAAATGATGTATTAATAACCTAAAAATAATAATAAGAATTTATTCGACGAAACATGCAGAAGAACATAAAGCAATGAACACCCAAATAACAAGTAGCAATGAACTATTTATAATAAGAAGATAACAATATGACCATATAGGATATCATAACATTTAATATGATTCTGTAATAAGTCAATGATACTATTTAAATCATTATACAGGAGGTTCAGATATGTACGAAGGATATTGGACCTAAGGTAAGGGAAAATCTCGCAATCTCATTTTTATCCGAGATTGTTTATACTTCAGAATTTATTGGGGGAATATTTATCATCGACATCCATGTTTCCTCAATATGTAATATTATTTATATCCTCATAAAATTTTTTAAATCCAATTTTACCCATTGGCGAGTTTTTAGTAAAAGATATGAAAGGAATCTTTTGTCGTTTTTAGTACGCGGTACTTTTTTACTTTTTCGGCCAAATTACGAGAAGAATGTTTTTATAACTTATATAGCATGAATGGATTTTTATGATTTCATTGAAAATTATTTCAATGAATTGTCCTTTAAAATATTTCATGTTTATTTTTAATCAACTTCTTTAAGTTAAAAATTGTATGACATGTTAGGAAGGGAAAAAATATTTTGAAGTAGAAAGGATATTTTCCTCAAGAATGGAGTTCAAGTGTTTTATCAAAATTATTTTCCATCTTAGATAATATAGGGATATATTTCTATCCCTATTTTTACATTGATTTGATTGTGTTATTATGGAATTATTTTTATGATGTCCTTTTATCTTATATGGATTATATTATGATGGAATGATGTTTAAGAATCCCATTTTTATTACATGGGATATGGTATGATTTATGATTTTGTGGATCTCATAAAAGTGGTTTCATTATGAGATGGGTGGGACCTATATCTCCTTCCAATTAATTAGGTAATTATTTATATCTCATGAGATAGACATGGCTGGAATGGCAGTTTAATCTGGTTCAGTGATATAGGACTGAAACGAGGAGTGAAATTAGTTCAAAAATGGACTTTGTCCACTGGTATAGTCTTGGAAATGAGTCTTGACTACTATGAAATGATTATATATGATTATTTGTGTATGCCACAAAGTGTCATGTCTTATGTTATAATTATTGGGATTAAATTTCACTACCATGATTTATCCCATGTTATGATATTATGACCTCTTTTGCAGGTTAAGATTTTCAAAATGTTATGTTCTTATGAATATGATATGATTGATATTTCCTTTGTTTATCCTTAATGAGCATTTGAGCTCACCCTTTTGTATGTTTTCTTTTCCCTAGGTCAGGAAGAAGGGTATTAAGTAAGATATTCCAAAAGGGACTCTAGATATGATAAAATAAAAGGGAGACATTGTAGATGATTTATGAACTATTAGTTTAGGTTTCCTAGTTTCTAAATAAACTATACCTATATGGTCCTTTAATATTTTTGTTATATTCTGTAATAAGTGTGCTTCAATTCTGAAGTAATAAAAATGTATGTAATGTATGGTTCATTATATGATCTACTAAAAAATGACATCAAATGGCTCTAAAACTAGTATAGGTTTTCACTTGTGTGGGAATCATTAAAATTATATATCCAAATAAGGGTAATTCATTTTAATATAATCCATGTACCATGGAAGGTAATAATGGTGATAAACATATGGATGAGACCATAACATTTTATCTAGGAAAAGATACATATTACATATTAATAAGAATTAATAATCATATATTAATTGATGCAAAATACATAGATTTGATTCATATACATTAAAAATAAAATTTTATTCTAAGAACAAGTCCATAAATGAGATAACCCTTCTTAGAATCTACTACACAGATCTAGATAATATGCAGCAGGGGGAGTGTTCTTATTTTCATTATGAGGATGACATCTAGGTATATGGTAATGTATATAGACTTCATAATGTATCTCATAGTAATGGGAATAAATATTGTATATAGTTCTTTTTGTGGAGAATTCATTACATATATCTAGATCATATGTGAGGAATACTGGAAATTATTTATTTAAGACATAGACAAACCACATGCTAAATATTCAAACTTGGAATTATCTATTACGTAGGGGAAATACATGAAAATAATGTTCTACTATTGGATGTTTCGTGTCACTAATTATTTTTTTGCACCTAAATGTTTAAAATTATTCTCTCACGATATTAAATGTGTAGGTTATTATTATTCAATAAGAACATGAGTGTAATGAAGATTAAATTATCTCTTATAGGACATAGGTGTTGAGATGTTTAGTATGAAAGTTTATAAACTAAAATAATTCACAATTTAGATATATTCCACCATGACTAAGATATTATGTGGTTTATAATTTTATCTCATTCACAAAAATTCCATTATAATCATGATAATTATTTATTAATAAACCATGTGTTAGTTTTTTATGTGATTTATTACACATCCATTATGACTAATGAGTACATTTTATTGAAATATACAAGGTTTATTGAAATATGTTCCTTCCAACATTGGGTCCAACATTGGATGTTTATTCCCCAATATATATGGGACTCCGAGGACAAGTACTAAATCACCCCAAAAGAATGATAAGATGCATTTTATTTTGTTTAATTCTCAAGAAATCTTATTATAATGGTCTACTTGGTTTTCTACAATATATGAAACCTCCTCTCATCAAATCATTCTATCTCATGGATTCACATATGATATTGTTCATGTTTAAATATTAGATTGTAGAGAGTGTCTCAAAGTGAGAGTAACTAGACCAAGATGGGAAGAAATTACTCTATTCCAAATACAAGTAAATAAAAGAGTTATTATGAGGTAGTGTGGATTGTGGTATGATAGGACCCTAAGGAATACATGATTTTTTATATAAATTAATTATTTTATTTTTTTACACCAATTTATAGATTATATTTTAAAGAGTATTTTTTAAATCCTACATCATACCATTTTTCACTGAATGATAATGTGAAGAGTGCTATAGCTTAATGTATTACTTATCATATAGCCTTTTAAACTATGATAAATATATTTTTTCATTATATTTCAATATTATATGAGGGAAAACAAATCTGTTGATGGTATTGTACTTGATAATATTGATAATGTTATCTATCCTGACATCTATAAGGGGTATGGATTTAGATTATATATAATAGATGTTGGTTCAAGTAAGAACTAACTTGAACTTCCTGTCTGTAGTTTTGGGATATAACCCCTAATAATATTTCCCCATGAAAAATCACTAGGATTATTTTTCTATATGATGTAGATGTAAGTATTGATGGATGATTTTTGTATGTATTTATAAGGAATAATAGTTTTTAGTGAATTTTATTCCATATTGTATCATTGTAATCCAAGATATAACAAGAATCCTAAATTAGGGAGAGATCATGCTCCCCGACTATTGAGTGTCATAGGATCCTACACGGACTTTTTGAATTACAATGAGGGAATCTCTATTTATGTTGAATCTGATGAAGAAAGCATATAAAACCAATTTATAGGGATTTTTGTTTTTATTTGGATCATACCCAATGTGTTATTATTGATGCTCAACATCATATTTGTTTATTTTTGTGTGGTTAAGCTAGGACATTCATATATTTCAAGAAGTCTATTATTGTCCTCATCCATGTAATAGTTATTTTTCCATCATCAAACTTTAGTGTTGCATAGATATAATTTATCTCCAACATCTCGAAAAAAAATTCTTGCAAGAATACCCCTTAGTATGTGATGTATAATATTGTTTCATCCTCATCACAATTAGCTAGAGTTGTTGTTTCATTTTTAATTACATAATCATGATCACTAGTTCAACATGAAATATGATCCAATATTTGTTCAAAAATATTCCATCATCATTCGCCTCACAGAGCTGATGAGAGGGGTCAAATATTCTTTCATAATGAAATATTCACTATTAATCTTCTTAATAACAAGACTTAAATCTTCGTAAATAATTAGATGGGATATCTTAAACTATAAGCATCAATCCAGGAATACCATAAGATCTTGTTATTCCACCTCATTATCAGTGTAAAATTCATATAACAGGATGGAATATGGACAAATTTCCTTGGTTGGGGTGATAAAAACCATCCCCATGTACACCAGATTGAACATTAATATTTCCATTCATTTCCCTATCATACATCATGGGGCCCTATAAAATTACATATCTCATATTTTGGGAGTTTCATGGATATAAAAAACCACTTCATCTGAGACTGCGAGGTCTACTAGAATTCTTTCTGAGGGGAGATTCACTGCACGGAAATAGGTCAGTGTATACATCTTGATTGAATATTTTTATGATATAAATTAAATTTCATACATTTTCATGATATACTCTCATCAGGACAGACTACCTGTAAACATAAGAAATATGATAATTTTTTTGGGTGAGTTGATATAATGGAGCATGAATAATTCTTGGCTCTTCAAGTACTGAATTATTATTTTACCACAATGATATGCGAAAGGTAGTTTCTCTCAACCTTATAATTACTAGTATCAGAATTCAGAATCCTCTCAATAATAGAATAGAAGATATTTTATTTCCATATATCATTTTTTATGTCATATAGGGGATCCAAAATATCTCTCTATAATGTTAAAATATAAGATGAGTGACTTACAATATACCAATGGAATTAGGATCGGTAGGTGAAGAATATATTATTGAAAGTTCTCAAAGGTTCCTTAGAAATTATTATTCCAATGGTAAGGGAATTATTTATCCATTATCTACATGAAGTGGAGAAATTTGCAGTCAATGATGTCTATGAAAAACATGAGATATCTAAGGTATACCTGGATCCCTCTTATATTCAAAATTTTAAAATGGGGTGGAATTATGAGGATAACAATGGAAGTTCCTCTATTTATCATGATGAAAGTGAAGAATAGCTCCAAGACAAGAAAATTCCATGATGATATCCTGAAGGAACAATTTAGATAATTCATCATCAAGATTTATGAATATAACTTATTAAATATTTTTTAATGGTTAACAATATGATCACAATTCTTTTAGGACTTCACCTCGATGAAATTAATATAAAACTCCACGATTATTCCATGAAATGGTTTGATTATTTTGTAAATATCACGTTGGTTGGTGGTGCTGACATTTTTTAAGAAAACTACATGACCAATTAGATGAATACTGCTTTAGGTCTTTCTAAGGTGATGTATTCTACATATTTTTGAGAAATTATGATATAGTTGTACCCTAAGTGCACAAATAATTTAATAGACTCAAAATTGTATGGTTTCATCGAATAGTAGTTCCCTAATTGTATCAATGAAATTATCCTTTGAAAAAAGTCTATTGAGATCCCATATATGAATGAAGAACCTACTTTTCTCATGATTTTTATTAATAGGTACTATATTGTCTTTCCATTTTACATACATCACCTCTCGAATGATGTAATATTTTATAAGTTTATTAATATAAAAGTATACATGGGATTCATGTGATGAGTGTATTATCCTAACCATATGTTTGAATCCTTGGTGGTAATTTTGAATAACTTATAGATGGGTGGCTACATTGGGATATATCCTAGTCAATTCTATGTATTCTATGATATATCATAAGGTTATTTATTATAAAAATTAGATATATATATATATATTTATCTCTTAGAGGCATGGAGGAAAATATCAATGTGGGTTATAGGGCCTCTTCTAAGACAATATTTACATTCACGAGAAATTGATTCTTGTGAAGATACCTACCTAAAATATTAGTGGGGTGCGTTTGTGGTCTACCTATTTAGCTACATTCTTAGATTAATTATTAGTATAGTTAGTGATATTAAATAGTACAGGTTAATCTTTATCCCTGATGAGGGATGATGGGCCACCCCTAGGACCTATGTTCACTAAGGCATGTGTGTTATAATCGTTACCATCTTAGAGTGGATTTAAAACTTTATTTTTTTCATTGATGGTCAATGAAAAATTGATATACCATGTTTTAAGGGACATCATGGGAAAATTTTTAATTTCTTACAATGGTATATAGTAATTTCATCATCCAAAAGGGTCATTGATATGACTATCCTTTAATGATACCACTTTAGATTGCATGGATATTGTTGTATAGACTTGTGTGAGTGATTTTTTCCATTACAGTGGCTTACTAAAGATGGATTTCCCACCCTTATCAATTTTATAGTCATTACATAGTCATCTTTGATAATGATGTGTGAGTTTTAAGGGGAGGTTCACAATACATTGGGAGTGGTAAAAAACATGTCTCCCTATTAAATTTTTTGTTTCATTATTTTACTTAGAAACCATACATTGTATAATGGGATTAAAAATATTAAAAAAATTAATTTTCATCACACTACATCCCAAACGTCACACTGATATGGAAATTCAATCAATTAATGAATATCAGTGGTAATGATGGGTGACTATGAAGTTAAAGTTTACTGATATGGAAATTGTATGTTATGTCCTATAAGAAGACATAAACATGAAATTACACTCAATATACCTATTTTTATCCCTGAACATGATCCATCAATGGGGTTCTAACCACTCTAATCATACCCTTGAATGGTCAACAAGATGGGTGTTAAATCAACCACACTATATCAAAAAAAATTAATATTCTTGTTTGGGATGATATTAATAAAACATTCATTATCAACTAGATTCCATTGAATGTTTCCATTATAGATCCTTTCTAAAACATTAAAGGGTATTATATTTCATCAAATGTATTCTTTCTGATCGTTCTAAATGTAGGAAATATATTCATGGAATTATGATGAAGGAGTTTATGCTTAATGAAATTTTGTTTTCGGGATTTATTTTGAATCTTTTGGAGTCCCTAGAGGGATTTGATAAGTGCCTCATTATTATATTTTTAAAGTTTCATGTATATGGGATTATCTGATTTTTTGGGACAGCAAATAACTATTTAAAAAATTAATACTTTTTCACACGTGGTATTTTTTATGAACATTACACAGCTACTTATCATGTTCCCTAGGGCCAGAAAAAATATAGGTAAAAAAAATTACATAGATTTAAGTTTAAGTCATTGAAGTTGTAGATAGATTGGGTCGAAAAGGTATGCCCACTATCATGGAAATATTAGACAGTTTAATAAACACCATTCATCTTTCTAAAATAATTGTGTTTATATAACTCTTGGAAGATTTTGAGGTGTCTCCATGATTCTATTCGGATTACCAAATTACATTCCCATGGGTCTCATCTATTTATATAAAATTAAAAGGGATGTAGCTGTGATATTGGGATTTACCAAGATTGATCATGTCAATATTCTCTAGGCCTATATGTAATATTCCTATAGCTCATTATTCAGCTATGGAGGAATGGGGATCATATATAAATTATCCCTTATATAAGGGGTATACTATGTTAATTAAATTAATAGAAACAAATATAATCTCCATATCTGATGATTATTATATTTTTTGGGATGGTGGCCATAATCCAGAAGATGAGGGAATCGAATATAAAATAGTCATGGCCTTTTGGGAGACTTCTGAGACTCTTCCTCTTATTCAAATTTCACATTAATCAATTACCTTTGCCTAAAATTTTTGAGTCTAACAACGTACTATTGAAAGACATAGTATATAATAGTTCCAAAATGAATTAATTATGTTTTTCTCTGAGAATTGAAAGAGCTTAAATGATTTTCCTTTTAGTCATCGAGTCCTCAAACTTTTGTTCACTCATGGATAAACATTCATTTTAATCACCTTATTCTCTTATTTGGTGGTATATACATGGGAAACCTACACTGGTGTTATCCCAAATTCCATATTTCTATAATAAACTATTCCATGTAGGATGCAAATAAAGGTAATTTTAACATTTACAGTGTTGAACGACCTCTGATTAAAGAATAAATGATTGTTAGGATCAATGAGGAAGTCATCACCTAGTTTCATAATCTTATAAATCTTGGGGAGGTTAATTTTTATGGATATAAGTAAATAACTAGAATCATATTTTTATTGGAAGTAATAGATTTTTTCTTACATTATTAAAATAATTAGAATCCCTAATCAATTTTTTTTCTTCCATTCAAGGGATTTTAAAATAATATTTCCACTTGAAAGAAGTCATCAGATGATTTTGATCCTATATGGGTGCTCTAGTACGTACTAACATTGGTTTGAGTGTGATCGTGGTAGTTTATTATTTAACTAACCATTTACCTTCATGCTTACGTTTGGGACAACACTTTTCCATGGTTTACAAAATATCATCCTAATGATGGTGTGTTTTGTTGTGAAAACCCCAATCAATAAATTTATCCCCAAGATAAATGTAATTGATTGGTCCCTATATTGACTCTCATAGAGGTTTTAGTTTATGTTGCAAAAATTTCCCCTTTATTTGTTTTTTCCTAAGACGAAAAATTGGGGGATATGCTTAAATGAATAAAAAAATAAATAATCCATTTTTGATTTTACTAAAAATACTCTTTGAGGGTAATTGGGAACCTATATTACAATACCTATATCAACGAGACACAACCTCACAAAACACCCACGACAGAGTTCAAACTTCAAAATAAAAACACAACCATTCACCACGCCATGACAGTCAGATGAAACTTATTTCAAAATTAAAACGAGACCAACAATCACAACCCGAATAAAATCTATAATTCCACCACTAAATGATAAATTTATAAATTTAAAAATAAAAAAGAAAGATATCATCATTATGCTACTGTCACAGTCTCCTATAGATACATGCACTAACACTGAATCCATCTGATCACTAAACCACTATAGACTCTCATCATCACCACAGAAACCATCATCATAACCATATCGAATAAACAAAATCACTGTTGAAAGATAACATTGGATACAATCATCACCAAGGAGAAGTTGTTAACGTCACCATTGAGAATAAAAGCATCTTAAATGATGTATTCAGTGCCATTGAGCCACCAAAGATGATGAAAGCATAAGCATAGAAGATAAAACCTAGGAAGAATACCCTAAAGCACAAGATCAATCAACACCAAACCAACAAAATGCTAGTGAGTTCCACTACTAGAACACACCATCATGGGTGTGAACTAACCAAAAACCAGCAAGCTGCCTGAGGAACCCATCACCACAGACTTGAACCTTGTGCCACTGATGACCATTGAGAATCACCAAAACTATACAGAATAAAATGGATGATTCCAGGGGATGAAACCCCAAAAACAATAAAATAATGATAGAACCAAAAACCAGATGATAATAGAAAAGGGGATATACAAGATTGAAACACTAAAAAGAGACTTGGTTTGAAATGAAGAGCACCACTATGAGGGGATAAAACCCATGAAATAAATTGTGGGATAAAAATATAAATTCAAAATATTCAAGATACCGAGAGGCTACCACCCACCAAACCACCAACCCATACCCTCGGTGTTCCCATCAATCCATATTTGACATGGAGAGTCATGGTGGAGATCGAAGCAAGAGCAATTTAACTTGGCCTGATAAGGCCTTCACAGAGTAGAGGGAAGAAAAACAAGGAGATGAGAGATCATAGAGTGACTGAGGAAAAGAAAAATGAGCATAAATAGGAGAAAACACAGAAAAGTGGAGTGGAAGAACTCCACATGGGAGAAACCCTAGGAGGAGGAAGATGAATATTTGAGGTGAAATCCTAAGATAATCCGTATAGAGTGAGGTTCCATCCCTTACTAAATGTAAATTTTATTATATGTAAAGAAAATTGAAATCAGAATTGAAGGAGTAGTTTTGGAAAATCGAAGAACTTCTAGACCCTCAAGTCTTCCTTATTTAAAAATAAGTACCCAATATAATATCTAAATGATAACCCAAATAACTCTATGTGAACACCCTAGTTTGAATACATATCATATAACAAAATCAATATGAATTTCTTCTCCTATATAAGATATTCAATCACTTGAATACATCCAAAAAACAAAACCGAATCTAGTTCACTATTCTCAATGAGAAGACAATGACGAAAAACTTTAAATAGTGAAATAAATTATTTTCCTCATAGATTGAACAACCATCCAAAAAAATTACTTGATAATGTGCTAATTAAATAAAAAAATTCATTAAACAATATAAGTTCAATAAAAATTAAAAAATAGATTAAATAATAATATCACAACTTGGAAGAGAGAATACATCAGTTATTGTTGTCCACATCACTTTGTTCAAAGATTCAAAACACTAGAGAAGCCCCCATCATCTGTAATCAAGAGTTTATGCACATAATATTTATTAACCAGTCTAAAACATCCCCCCCTTTACTATCTCAATCCAACAACCAACAAAAATATGACGTTGAGATAGAAATATAAAGAATATGGGGGGTTGAAATATTCCTTCCAGTTTCTATAAGATCAAAGTCATCTCTATTCTGTATCCATTTTATATTGAATCCTAAAAATAGGTATTCATGAAATCTAATAAAAAAGATGTTTCTATCTACCCACAATGTTTAATATCTTTTTGACACGTGGAAGGAAAGTTATAGCTGATTTAATGAGTTTGCATTTCTATGTATGAAGATACTCTTGGACATCCTTATGTTATATATGATCAATGACCATATTAATGAACAAATATACATATTAAATTTAATGGGAAGGTATGGATTTAAATTATATTTAATATTTAGTTATAATTAATGAATTTAGACACTTGTTTCCGGATATATGCATAATTTTTTGAGGAAGTGTCAATTCTGTCATCCAATACTATTATCCACATTTACTGATTTATTTGGTCCATAATAATTTCAAACTGACACTATGTTAAGTTGATAAATTTATATCCCACAACTATATAAATAAAAAAAAATTAATAAAATATGATGAATATATAAAACATTATTTGGAAAATATTGAGGTGATTTAAAATAGTTTAATTTCTTATATTAATATATTTTCACTTTTATGCTTTAACCCCATTAAATCTCCATAAATGATGAAATTTAGCATAAAGTTATTAATTGGTTGGAATTATATCATTGAAATACACATAAAAATAATGAAAATATTATCTATATCAGATCCCCAAAAAACTAGTCTATATCGGAAAACTGATGAAACCAAATCACATATTTCAATCAAATAGAACTATCTGTTGTTCTTCCTAAATTTTATCTACACAAATCTTTAGAGTCATATACTATGGGAGTTGGATACTAATCAAGTATATTTGGATTTTCCATTTGGTGATAATTATTGTTACCCTCTCATTTTAATATTTTTTGTAGTTCATGAGGCTGACTGTCATTTTCATCCTCAACATAAAGTTAAATTGATAGATGAATTTTTTGGGAAGGTCTTAACATCCAATGATAGATCATCCAAGGAGGGTTCTATACTTGAAGAATACTAGCTTCACCATATTATACGTAATGAAACTTAGTTTTTATTCCTCTTACTGGTCTATTTGTTCCATAATGGGGATAATTTAATTCATAAAGTGAGAGATATTCTACTCTAAATCTCATGTGTCATCAATCATTGATAAAATATGATTCGCGATTTTTTATGGGATTAGAGAGGAATAAATTTATTTTGGATCTGGATTCCTCTCAGGATGCATGTTGGTGTTCTAACCTTATAAGGCCTCTATTCTTGTGGAATGGGACCTTATAGTGTTGATGAGTTTTGGGGCACCACTATCTAAACAATTTCATAAGTCCGAGATATGGGATTAGATTTATGTAGACACCATACATTCATCAATTTTTGACTTATAGTTCAGGTCGAGACCAAATTATTATCCTAATATGGGGAATGTTATTTCTATAATAGCATAAAATTGTGTGCATCTTCAATTACAGTATCCTAGTAGATTGAATTTATGGATCTAATACCATCTTGTTTTTTAGATTCCATCACTGGTGGTGGATTATCTCTCTTTGAGATGGTGAGAGGTTATGTAGTCTCTACAACTTGGTGGTGATACCCAATTGGTATATTTACCCTTTAAAATTTGTTATTGATTCATATAAGAATGTATATATTATCCTTATATTGTTTCAACTTCTCTTATGTGGATGTAACTTCATGATTTCTTTTTGGGTAGTGCGATATAGCCATTACATTCCTTTATTCTGGATAAATACTATCATGAGGGTGGAAAATTTTCATTAGTGGTCTAATATTTCAATTCCACCAATAATTCCAAGTATTTTTACCTTATAAATTTCATCAGTTTAATCCATGTATATGGATACTGTCTCCATATTTCATCCCCCAAAATCCTTACCTCAATATGTGTTATCTATCATATAGATAATGGAAACATTTATCAAGGTATAATGGGTGACATAAATCATAAAATCTTCCTCAAAGTAAGAGAGTGAGTATGTACTATCTTCATCTCATTCATGAGTTTTGTAAAGGCCTTATCCTATAAATTTCTCTCAATAAACCATTTTAGATTGTTTCCTTAATGTGGTTTGACATTCTTTATTGGGAATTCTTTGGATTTTGGTCTATGAATAGTGACTTTAAGGTAATATTCGACTTCACTAGATGAGTGATCTCAAAATGAAGAATATATAACCACCATCACCAAATGGCCCTCTAATAAATTGTGTGTGTCATGTGGATGTTGTAATTTCTGGGGTGATAGTTATTCAAAACCACTCCCTCATCTAGAGAATACAGATATCCTTAAATGATATGGTAATAACACAAATAAACATATAGAATGAGTCCAATACAATGATACTACTAGTACTTCTCTAACCTATATGATATTTAATTATGGAATTGGTGGCTGTTTAGGTTAAAATGTACCCATCCCTTTGGGATGGAGTGGATCTGAAGTAACTATTGTGGTCCTAATATAGTTTTAAATCTCACAAATCATGCTTGACTATGCTGATTATAATTTTTTAAGATACACTGTGTTTAGTCATATTCAAATATAATTTTATCCTATAGAGTTAAATTTAACATCATTAGACAAAATTAGATATTTTTGTTATGTATGAGCTACCGATACATGTCCTACCAATAGGCATGTCATCGATACATGAGATACCAACAACATAAGCTACCGATAAGCAGAGTCACCAATAGAGTAGCTCAAAAAATTTACTATGTATGATTCACTGAACTCTTCAACTACCAATGAATGCTTGACTTACAGATAGAAATGTTCTACGGATATAATGACATACTGATAGAATGATCTACCGACAACGTGAGACACCGAAAGTCTAAGATACGAACAAAATAAGTCACTAGTGATATGTCTGTTAAGTTTTAACTTACCTATAATGGTTATGCTTATGAAATGTATTAATTATTATTATATTAATGTACCTATATATCTTTTTTATACAATATTTAATTATTTCATAGATCAGTATGAGTTAAAGAGTTCGAAAAAACAAACTACATCTCTATATAAAATGAAAATCTGGATCAACAAGAAAGGAAGACAGAAAGAGGCAAACTAGATGAAAATGTTAATGCACCTTAGACGAAAACAAATGATCACCCAATGTGATTACAAGAATATACTAATAATGATAATAAAGAACAAAACATATCTACATTAATGTCTTATATGAAAATAAAACTTTGAGGCTCACTGGGAAAACGAGACATCAACAAAAAACAACTCACTATTATGTTGTCTATTTCAGGAGGATGACTCAGGCTTCACTTCTGTTAATATGCTGGAGTCTAGAAGATTCATAGAAAATCACCTAGAGCATTCTATATCTCCTTATATATTTCTCTACTTGTACATATAATTTAATTTTCAAAAATTGTGTTTTTCATGATTTTATAAAAACACACAGAATCCTATTCTAAACTAAAAGATTAAATGATAACTTCACCAACTCATCCTTTTATACATTACATTTTCACATATTATAGTAGAAGAGGTCCCTTTGTGGCTTTTCTATTTGTCTATTTTGTACTCCCAATAATATTGTGAAAGAGGACTAGTTGACTTGGATAGTTTATATATATTTTTTACCCCGATCTAGGGTGTGGAACATGTTTTTTAATATAAACTGCTTCATGGTAGGTGATCGCCAAGGGGAGATGATTAGTTATCAGCATGAGACTAAACTTATTGTATACTTATACAGTGTGCTTTTAAGCTCTGTTATCTCTATTCTTATAACTATTTCATAAATACATAACTCTATATTGATAGTAAATATTAGATTGTGTTTATATTATAATTTGTTTTAGTATACTTATTTAAAAGGTTAATATAATAAAATTCATTGTTTCATTTGAGAATTAGTCAATATTTTATATTGTTTCGAATCAGTTTTGAAATTCCCAACGTTTCCGTATCTGATGACACATGGACCTACTTTCCAAAGATAGGCGTTCGCTGGGCGTTTTGGCCAGCGACACTTAAGAACTCACATTGGTCGAGAGGATGGGAAGTCGGGCCCAACGCACCCTTTTGGGGGGATTTATTTCCTATTCCGGGATGCTCTTATTGATTTAAGACATATTCATATGTTCGCAAATCGTTGGTTTATACCCAAGCATAGTATCCATGGATTACTCCTGGTTGGAAATTGTCAGCTGGATGCAGGGGTTCAGAATCATTTTTGCCTGGGGTTTATTATCCCTTGTTGATTAATGACCCTGAGGAGTCTGGAATCATTGAGGTGACACTAGGAGTGGAGCAGTGAAACGATGTGAAGATAGTCGGATCGACCGGTTGTCAGGCTTGAACCCCAGAGAGGCTTCATACGTACCATTACTAGGGGACATGGATCAAATACCACGTAGTTAGAATTGGGGTGTCGGTGAACCAACATGAAGGTGGACCTGGGGGGTTCGATGGTGATCGGTCTTGAACATATTTTGAACCTTCCTAAGTATCCTGTGGTGGGGAATCAATGTCCTTGTAGTTCGCATGGATTGGGGCATAAACTATGAGGAGGCGTATAAGAGGATGTCATGGTCAATGCTTTTACTCTAAGCCCACGGGAGTCATGCCCGGTGTGAGAAACAGGAGGCAGTTGGGACCAGACGATCATTTCGCTAAAGGTGCGTCCATGAGTAGTGAGGTGGGGCTTATGCATGGAGCGGCCCATAAGGTTGGGGCTTACTCCAGGATGGACACCCAGGGCGACAAAGCACAGTGGGAGAGGGAAATTGGTGCTCATGTGCCCGTCACCTCTCTTGTTCCCGGGGGAAGTACAAAAGTCCATGGGGGCTACCTTCTGATGTTTATTTTACTACCCCCCCCCCGAAGATGAGAGGAGTTCCCCGACCCCAACAAGTGGAGGTGCTGAAAGGGGAATCCCGAGCTCAGGCTCCACATTACCATGGGAATGTGAACCCAGGAATGCTTTGGATGTCTGCTCAAGGGTCAGGGAAACCCCTTCGCCCCTACTTACTGTGGGTATGTGAACTCAAAATGGAACACTGATGCGCAATACAGTCACATCACACGGGTCTAGTGGCTCTGGTGGGGGCCTCAGCTTGGGGCCGATGATTAGGCCAGTGAGGGAGTCGCGGAGGATCAGGCTGGATTGGAAGGATTTTATCGTGCTCAGGTAATTGGAACTCGGAAGGATTTAGAGGGCCACACGAGGGTATGGGTGGTGGCACCCTTCGCGTTGGGAAGTGCTACGTAGTTGGAGAGGTCGTCCGCAAACCTGGGTGGTCCACAGACTAGTTAGAATCCCACGAACCTGGGAGGTTTGTGGAATGACAGGAATCCCGCGAACCAGGGTGGTTCGTAGCTCTTGGTTCATTCCACGTACCAGGGTAGTACGCGGAGGGTTCCATACGAGCAGCGACAGCCAAGGGCGATGCTGATCGGGGATTCGTTGGTTGGGGCTTCACCCGCATTGGAGGGTGCTACATGGTGCGGCGGATTCGAAAAGAGGCATAAACTCCCTGGTCCATGGGGAGTGCATCCGCGGAGGGGCCATGGTTCATAGTCTTAGTTTCTTCATTATTTTCAGTTCGCGGTTTACCAAGTTATTATGCGTTTTCGGTTCATTATTAGTTTGCTTCCATCTTTATACTTTCTCTGGTTCGCGAACTGGAACTTCACAGTTTGCGAAATCCTAAGCTCCTTCCTTTGAAATCCTTCCACCCAAATCTGATCACTCTCCTTCGAATCCTCCTTATTATCTTCCCCTCGATCTCCTTTTATAGAGTGGGGAAAAGGATGTATATATGGTCATGTGGCACCTTTTGCGGAGGCCCATGACTGAAAACCCAATTGATGACCCGGTCAATTCGCAAGTCACGAAGGGCATCAAGCCCATCTCCCCCGTGAACAAAACGAGCTCAGGGATTGATTCGTGGCCACGGAGGGTTCCGCCTCCATTCCGCGAATGACAGCGGATGCGGTCTAGGCCGATTTATGTGGTCTTCTGCTTGGTGAAGTTTGTGATGGTAGACCGGTCCAGCGCTCATCCTGCTTCGTGCCCGTGGAGGATCTCTGTCCCCATTCCGCAAACAACAATAGTCCTCGAAGGGGGTGCTTCGTGGAACCGGCTGCGTGGCATCGTCATTTAGACCGGTCTATGGACCGGTATGGATTTGTGCATCCTTTGATTTTTCTCCATTCATCCACCCAATTATTTGGGTGACTTGGGTAGAATCTCCTTTGCATTATTTTCACAAACCTTCAAATGCCCCCCATCAGAATGGGGTCCGATCAGTATGAAGAGGAGGCCATTCTGATGTAGAGTGGTCCGAAAAATTTATGAGTGATTGTAAAATGCTCTAAATTTTGTCTAAGCCAAGGGACTTAGCGAGCATAGTTTGACTATTTCTAGGGTTATGTAGAAAAAACCCCACAAACCTTTTGTCTTTTATTTTAATGACCTAATTTTTCCTAGGCCAATTTAGTGTCGACCTAGTCGGTGTGGTCTAACTTTTTCTTAGGTCACCCTTTTTGGGTTTTTGGACTAATAGGATTTGTGCCTCTTTTTGTGAGCGGTTTAATGTCCCACCATCAAGACTATCATTACTGATGTTTTAGGTCGAACAACATTGACCAAGTATGGTGGGGCGAGGGACCCAATGAGTTTTTGTTGATTAAAAGAAGTCTCAATGTCCTTCAGATGCTTGTGGAGGGAGTGTGTTTAGATTTGAACAACATACAGGGCATGTCTCAAGGCATGGGAGTCGTATCGGCATGCAGAGGTAGGAAGCGTATCGCTTAAGGAACTCTTTACTTTGGTAGACGCTCCAGGGGCGATCAATATGCAGAGCCGATGAGGGCATGGTATGCATAGTCGTGAAAAGGTGTCCTTAAGTCAATGACTCTCCATTTATGATGTCCATAGGACTTTATGAAGGTATGGCTTATGGAAACCACCATGGGTGGCTTCAAAATGGTGTGTGACTTCTAAAAGGTTTTGAGAACATCTGCATCAATGAAGAATGTGGAAGCAAGGTTCTTGTCCTACGCATTTATCCAGCGTAAGGGACGGTTGGAGCTTGGTGATGTTTAACGTCTTGCAGCTGGGACATTATCTAGAATGGAACAACTTCTCCTGGTCCTTAGTAATCTTTTCAGAGACATTCCACCACATTATGTAATGGTGGTGAAAGAGGATGGTAAACTGTATCTCAGAGGGTTTCAGAATCCTAAGATGATCATTAGGGCTCAGGGGCCAAGAGGCGTACGGAGAGAAGCATTGCCTGAAGAAATATTGCCTTTGGTAGACAGGGCAGGGGAAATCAATATGCAGATCCACTGAGGGCATGGTATGCATAGTCAGGAAAAGGTGTCCTTGGTTAAATGATTGTATTCTCCCGATGGCCATGCATCTTTAGGGAAGTTGAGATTCAGGACCACTAGGGCTGGCTTCTATGATTTCGGATTTTTCTGAGTACAGAGTATGGTTTATGAGGAGAGGGTGCCTCGATACGGGTGAAGTGTCTAGGCTAAATATCTCAAGAATGGGTGAAGTCATTTTTTCTCATGGAGGTGTGAGACGGTGGTTTGTGAAGGTCTGACCCATGCACTGAGGGACTAGGAAAAACCTTCGTTCCTTACTGAACCCATGATGGGTTTGAACGTGCAGTTTTAACGTCATGTGGTAAAGACGGGGAGCATTATTCAAGGATGTTATGTAGTTTACCGTCATTCAGTGAGGACGGGGGGGGACTCTTAAATTTCGTGCAGTTTAATCATGTGGTGAGGATGGATTCCGTGCAGTTTAACATCGTGCGGTAGGGACGAGGAGCATTTTTAAAGGGTATTGTGTAGTTTTACGTCATGCAGCGATGACGGGGGGAATTTTTAAAACAATGATAATGCTTGTAGTTGAAGGAATTTCCATGGATGGTTAATGCTTGGACTTTTCAGCTTTATGCCAAGAAGCCAATACGTTCCATGCAGTTTAACGTCATACGGTATGGACGTAATTGTAAAGGCCGTTCTTCATCAGAATGTAACTGGGACTGAATATCTCAATGTTCCCAATATGTGGAAAGGGGATTGATTAGTGTAAATTGTGGTTCTGGGGTTTCTCAGATCAGGAGAAATGATATGGGGGATTTGAGGCCAGTAGGCGTAAGGAGCTAAGAAGAGTGTCGCCTGTGAAAATCTTCCCTTTGGAAGACGGGCCAGGGGCTATCAATATGAAGAGCCACTGAAGGAATGGTATGAATAGTCCTGGAAAGGTGTCCACGGGTCGATAATGTTTCACATCTGATGGCCGTGAATGGTTTCGAGGATCCGAAAATGTTCGGGTCACGAAGTATGTCATTTGGTAAATAAAATGCTTGGACATTTCGGGCATACATGGACCTGGTTGTTGTTAAATCCTAGAGTGCTCCATGTGCTAATTTATTTTGTGCATGGGGTGTACCTTTACCCTATGCAGTTTAACATCCTGTGGTAAGGACGAATTGCTCCTAGTTTAGCACTCATAGAGTTCGGACCACTCGGTGACTATTGTCGTAGTCACTCAAAGGATAACAGAGTTAACATGCTCCGATATACCCTGAACAGGGTGGAGGATGTAAATAGAAACTCCGAGGTTTCCCGGATCCAGAGATGGTGTATGGGGGATATGAGGCCGTTAAGCATACGGGGCTAGGATTCACCTGTGCATGTTTTTCCTTTGGTAGACGGGCCAGGGGATATCAATATGCAGAGCCACTAAGGGCATGGTATGCATAGTCATGCAAAGGTGTCCACGGGTCGATAACTTTACACTTTTGATGGCCATGAATGGTTATGTGGATCTGTAATTGCTCACAGTATAGATTTCGGCTTGTGGGGATAATGGTGTCCGAGCATACAAGAAACATCTTCACTAAAATTTTCCTTTGAGTCAATGTAGCCTAGTCCTAGCATGATGTTCGTAGATATAGGTCGTCATGTGAACCACGAGCGGATACATAGGCTAACCGGGTAGGGATACCCTGGAAACGTTTGGATGTGAAAAGGGGATGAACTTTTAAACCAATGCGCCATAAATTTCTGGATCCGGAGGTATGGTATGGGGGCTCAGAGGCCGGTAAGCGTACTGAGCTAGGAAGGGTGTCGCCTGTGGAAATATTCCCTTTGGTAGATGGGATAGGGGCTATCAATATGCAGAGCTGCTGAGGGCATGGTATGCATAGTCATGCAAAGGTGTCCACAGGTTGATAACTTTCCACTTTCGATGGCCATGAATGCTTATGAATATCCATAATTATCCGGGCCATGGAGTCTGATGTATGGGGAGGATGCACCCAAATGAGAAAGTAGTACTTCCGTCTCATTTTGCTATATATCATAGGTGGTATGCGATGAAATCTGTGTAGTTTAACGTCATGCGGTGAAGACTCGGTCCATGTAGTTTAACGTCGTGCGGTGATGATGAAAAATACAGCCCGTGCAGGCCTGGTCCATAAATGAGGGAAAGGAATCATTTTTAAATCTCATTATCTGTGCACTTTAACGTCGTGCGGTAAAGACGAAAAATACACCATGTGTAGGTCTGGTCCATACACAGGGAGAAAGAGATAATTTTTAACTTTTATTTGAGGTGGCAGGCCCAGGGTGTGGAATTCTGGCGTCACTACATATCCTACAAATGCATGAATCAAGCCTCACACAGTTCTTTGCTAAATACACCATGTGCTGGTCTGGTCCACACATAGGGGGAAAGAGAAAATTTTTAACGTTTATTTGAGGTGGTTGGGATAGGGTGTGGAATTCTTGCATCATTACGTATCCTACAGAGGCAGAAATCAAGCCTCACGTAGTTCTCAGTTAATACACCCCATGCTGTTCTGGTCCATACACCGGGGGAAAGAGAACATTTTTAACTTTAATTTGAGGTGGACGGGCCAAGGTGTGGAATTCTAGCATTGATACGTATCCATCAAAGGCAGGAATCAAGCCTCGCATATTTATCTGCTAAATACACCCCGTGCAAGTCTGGTCCATACACGGGGAGAAAGAGGACATTCTAAACTGTAATTCAGGGGAGGCTGGGCCAAGATGGGGAACCGTGGTGTCGCTACATATTCTACGAGGGCAGGAATCAATCTATATATAGTTCTTTGAAATCCGTACAGTTTAACGTCATGTGGTAAGGATGAAAAATACACGTCATGCAGGTCTGGTCTGTACACGGGGGAAAGGGGCATTTATTTATATCCTTATTAGTGCAGTTTAACGTCATACAGTAAGGACGAGGGGTACACCCCATGCAGGTCTGGTCCATACATGGGGGAAAGAGGAAATTCTTAACTGTAATTTGGGGGTGGCTGGGCCAAGATGGGGAACCTTGGTGACGTTATGTATCCTGTAAGTGCAGGAATCAAGCCATACATAGTTCTTTGAAATTTGTGCAGTTTAACGTTGTGCGGTAAGGACGAAACATACAGCCCATGCAGGTCAAGTCCATACACGGGAGGAAAGAGGCATTTTTTGTATCCTTTTTCCATGAAGTTTAACATCGTGCAGTAAGGATGAGGGGTACACCTCGTGCAGGTATGGTCTATAAATAGGGGAAAGAGGACATTCGTAACTATAATTCGGGGGTGGCTGGGCCAAGATGGGGAACCCTGGCATCACTACGTATCCTGCGAGAGAAGGAATCAAGCCGTACGTAGATATTTGAAATTCAGACAGTTTAACATTGTGTGATAAGGAAAAAAAATACACTCTGTGTAGGTCTAGTCTATACATAGGGGAATGGGGCATTTTTTTATCCTTATCTGTGCGGTTTAACGTCGTGCGATAAGGACGAGTGGTACACCCTGTGCAGGGCTGGTCCATATATGGGGGAAATAGGACATTCTTAACTGTAATTCAGGTGTGGCTGGGCCAAGATGGGGAAACCTGGTATCGCTGCATATCCTACGAGGGAAGGAATCAAGCAATACATAGTTCATTGAAATCTGTATAGTTTAACATCGTGTAGTAAGGATAAAAAATACACCTCGTACAGGTTTGATCTGTACACGGGGGATGGGGCATTTTTCTGTATCCTTATCCATGCAGTTTAGCGTCGTGTGGTAAGGACTAGGGGTACTTTTGGTTTCAATGCGAAATACTTCTTCAGGAATCTCACATTGGTAGGAGCCATGGTGAATTTCCTGTGCATGGAGGTCAGGGTATATGCTCCATTGTAGTAGACCTTGTGTATAATGTATGGTCCCTCCCACTTGGGCTCTAGCTTTGGAGGTTTCCATCCTGGTATCATTGGGGTCCGGAGGACCAACACCAATTCTCCTTCCAAGAAATACTGAAGAAAAACCTTTTTATTAAAGGCTCGTGCAATATGGTTCTGGTAGACTTCTAGATGATGCAATGTTTTCACCGCTTCTCATCTAACTGTTCTAATTTTTTTGGCCTCTTTTTTGATTTCTCATTGTTAGATAATTGACCACAGATGAAAAGACGGAGTGAGGGAAGTTGGAGTTCAATGGGCAAGACATCTTCTGTGTCGTATACCAGTGAGTACGGGGTAGCTTGAGTAGTGGTGAGGATTGTGGTTCAATAATCCCACAATGCATGGAGGAGTTTATCCGGCCATGACTTCTTGTCTTTGTCCACCATTTTTTGGAGAATGTTGGACATGGTCTTGTTGAAAGACTCTATCGGTCTGTTGTCCGCTACATGGTAGCGGGATGAGTTGTTAGCCTTGATACCATATTCATGGTATAGTTTCTCCAATTTAGCAAATCAAAGGTTGGTTCCGTTATCCATCAATATAGTATGAGGGACACCAAATCTGGTGATGATATTGGTTTTCACAAAGATGAAAATGTTTCTTGCCCCGAATTTTTTAAGGGGTACAACATCAGCCCATTTGGAAAAGAAGTCGGTTTCTATGAAGATATACTTCATCTATTTGGATGTGGAAGGGGGATATAGTCCCATGACGTCCATTCCCCAAATGGAAAATGGCCAGGAGTAGATGGCCTGATGAAGTAACTCTTGGGGTTGGTGTATGATGTTGGCATGAATTTGGCATGAGTGGCATTTTGCTGTAAAGAGCTCTCAATCTCATTCCACTGTGGGCCAGTAATAACCAAGACTCTGAACCTGATAAGAATGCTTGGTCCCTGGATAATGTGCTCCACATACTCCGGCATGCACTCCAGTCATGACAGCAACAATTTCTTCTACATCAATGCATATAAGGAGGACTCCATTGAGGCCTCGTTTGTAGAGGTCCTCTTGTTGACCTATGTTGCCACATAGGACAAAGATGATTTCCCTTCTCCGTAATTTCTCTCGTTCAGCCATGTCTGATGGAACCTCTCCCCATTGATGGTATTTTGCAATGGGGATCATCCAACTAGTGGCAGGAGCATATGGCTGAAGGACAGGACTGATTTTTTAGATCTCCTTCATCTTGGTTTGGACAAACGGCAAGACCATTCGGTGGTGAGCAATACTGATTAATGTTTCATCTCACCTTGGGTCGGCTAAGGCTGTGTCCGCATTGGCTAATGCGTCGACCTGGGCATTCTGAGACCGGGGAAGATAGGACAATGTTGGATCTATTGAAAATTCTTCCATTAACCCTCGAACATGTTCAAATAGGGGAATCAACTCCTCCTTTTTAATAGCATAGTCACCATTGACTTTCTTAATGACCATATTCGAGTCACCTTTTACATTAAAGTGTTGTACTTGTGCCTGGATTGCAAGTTCCAAGCATGCAATGAGGGCTTGATATTCCGCTTCATTGTTTGTACATCCCTCTGACATGAGGAAGGAATATGGAAAGACTGCATTTTTCAAGAACATTAGTATTTTCCCCAAGTCCACCTTGTTAAATTTGCGGTCTTCCATCCCTTTTCCGGTAGGGCTTCAGGATGTGCCATCGAAGTACATTTCCCATGTTGGGAGCTCCTCTTGCACCGTGAAGATGACTTCATCCGATAGCTAAATTTCCGGTGTGGTAGTCCCTGTTGAAGGGTGATCTGCCAGAAAATCTTCTAAGGCCTGTCCCTTGATGGCCTTTTGAGGCACAAACCGGATGTCAAACTGTTGCAGGATGACTGCCCATAGAGATAGTCACCCAGTCAGCATCAGGAGGCTATGGATGTACTTTAGTAGGTTATTACGTGAGGCCAAATGGAATTCATGATGCTGCAGATAATGTCAGAACATTTGAACTGTGAAGACCAAGGCCAAACAACTCTTCTCAATGTTTGAGTATCGATTCTCAGCATGAATGATCATTCGGATGAGGTTATAGAGACTGTTTTCACTGTGGTCATCATTCTTCTGTGTGGGGAAGGCTCCTAGTGATCGCTCTAGGGACGTCATGTATATAATGAGAGTTCTTCCTTCGACCGGTGGGCATGAAAACCAGTGGGATTAAAAGTTACCTCTTTCGGATGTCAAACTCCCCTTGGCAATCATCTATCCATTGGTACGTGGCTCCCTTCTTCATTAACATATTAAAGGGAAAAACATTCCTGCTAGGTTGGCTATGAATCGCCTGATATAGGCCAAGTTCCCTTGGAATGATCTCAACTCAGTGAGGATGTGGGGAGCCGGAAAGCCAAGGATAGCCTTTGTCTTTTCAAGGACTACATTGATGCTATGATGGCATACAATGAAACCATGGAATTTCCCTGAGGTAACCCCGGAGGCGCACTTAATTGGGTTCATCTTTAGGATATGTTGTAGAAGTTTGTTGAAGATGGTCTTAATGTCTGAGAGGTGATCTGAGTGTTGCCTTGATTTGACCACCAATTCATCTACATAACATTAGATGAATTTCCCAAGGAATGTCTTGAAAATACAATTCATGGCACACTGATATGTGGCACCAGCATTTTTGAGAATAAAGGTCATGAACCTGTAACAAAATCTTCCTTGATGGGCCCTGATGTAGTGGATGCTTCGTCTTCTCAGGCCATCCAGATTTGATTATATCCAGAATATCCATCCATGAAGGACAAATCCTCATACCCGGCCGCTGCATCGATTAATAGATCAGTGACTGGGACCGGGAAGTCATCTTTCAGGCAATGCCGATTGAGATCTCTGAAATCGATACAGACGTGGAATTTCCCATTCTTTTTCTTGATGGCGATGATTTTGGCCAACCAGTTAGGGTACTGGACCTCTCGAATGGAGATTTATTTACTAATCTTACCGACTTCAGCCTCTATTTTGGCAGCATGTGAGGGATGTGTCCTCCAGGTGGCCTATTTATAGCCCTGATGGTCTTCTGGAAGACCGAGGTGATGCGTCGCCACTTCGGGATCGAGTCTCAGCATTTCAATGTAATTCTAGGCAAAAACATCCCGATGATGCTTTAGGAATGAGGTATATACCTCATGCTCTTTCGGGTACATGGATGCACTAATGAGAGTAGGCCTCATATCTTCCTCGGTACGCAGGTTTATTTTCTTGAGCTTGTCCACCATGGTGGAGATAACCTCCTCAAATGTGGGAGGTGCATCCCGGAGATCTTCCTCCTCTTCTTTTCCCAAATCCTCGTCTTCTTGATCTGACAAGGGGACAACTCCCAACAAAGGTTCTTGGGATTCTGAAGTTAAGGGAGAGGCATTGTGGGCATCCCTGATCGAGTATTTGTCCACAAATTGTGGGTTGGCGAACGTTCCCGCATTGTCATGCTCACTGTTGTGGCTGAAGACATGAAGACAACTGAGTGCGTGTCCGAACATGAACCCCTACTCTAAATATGGTTGTTGGGAAGTACATAGTCTCTTCTAAGCTTCTTGAGGGGGTCGTCAGGAACCACATCCAGACCATTTGGAGCGGTGATCCAGTCAACACTATCAGCTAAAGGCTTCTTCCTCTTGTGCTCATAGAACTTGGCATCGATGTAGTGTGACACGGAGAGCTCTAAAGAGGCCTTGTCAGCATAAAGTGTCCCACTTTTCCTATTGACGCAATACATAATACACTGATGGTAGGATGAAGGAACAATCATGTGTCTATGGAGCCACAACCTTTCCGATAGGGCATTGAATGTTGGGTTCTGCCAGACCACCAGGATTTTCGATTAGGCCACGAGGGTGCCAAAAAGGGTCTTTATCATAATTTGTCCCATTGGCTTCTACTCGCTCTTATCATAACCCAACAGAGTGGTGGTTGAGGGTATTAAATCACCCCCACTGTATCCCAAATTATGGAGTGTCCGTAGGGGAAGGAGGTTAACTCCAGAGCTATTGTCGATAATGAATTTGTGGATTTCTACATCATCTAGCATGCTAGACACATATAGTGGTTTGATGTGTCCATGCATGATGGTATCTTAATCTAGATCAGTAAGGAAATTACTGTATTTCACTTAGCCGAGCCAGTCTCCTTTCAATAGATCTCGACGGCAACTACCTATGCTTGAAACTCTTGGGGGCTGAGCAATGCTTCTATCAGTTCCTCCTTGAGGTCGAATGACAAACCAAGGGCCTCCAGGATTGACAGCTTGGATGGTATTGACGCCAGCTGCTTAAGGATGTCGTACTTATTCTCCAATGGTCGATGCTTCTCTGCGGGCAGGAGAGTTCTAGCAGGCATCTTGGGAGTTATATTATGTGACTAAGAGGAACCCGTTGTTGGGTCAGATGCCGACGATGTTCCCACGTTCCGGGGACTCAGCACGACCGGTCTATTTGTGCGCACTAGGTTTCTAGACGCTTGTTCCTCCACTGATGGGTATCACAGAATAACGAGGCCAACGAGGTAGCTTGTGGAGGTTGGGGGTATTATTTCTCCTGTTGAGTCCGTTGAAGGGATCACCCATGGGTATCCATGATATTGATGGTTTGGGCTGAGGTCCAACCATAGGGTTGGTTACGGCCATGACTGCGCCTTCCCTGGTATCCTATGCCTCTGCGATTCCTCGTCTCGACTCCTCGTGTTGGGAACTCGGGTGCATAATCATACCCTTCGTCAGGGGATGATTCCATAATATGGATGACGTTGATGGAACCAATGATTGGCTCTTCATCCTCTGACAGGCCAACCTAGTCGGTTTTCCCTAAAAGTGCCATTTGGGGGGTCGGTACCCATGGCTCCAAGCTAGGGGCATGAAATATGACAGCTTTGGGGCTAACTTTGGCCTTTTTCTAGATTTCTCCTCTTGCGCATGTCCCCTCCCTCTTTTATTATGTCTGGATGACTGGCTCATAGAGGGTTGTGAGGCCGATATTGTCTATTGTGCGACATTAGGGGCTATTAGTGGCAACACCGGTTGTTGTAGTTGAGCTCGGGGTATGCTCTAGGCTCAGTTGATAGTCTTATGAGTCATCCAATTATCAAATTTCTACCCCTTTTGCTGGTGACTTCCTACCACCCCTCCCCTTTGTTGTAGTCAGTGGTAGAAATGTACGTCACATGTGCTGGGGGTGGTCCCAGCTCGACCTTCCTAGAGTCCACCATCCTTTGCAGGAAGTAATTGAAGATGAAGCATTCCTGAATATTATTCCCCAACATTCTATGGTAAAGACAGTAGTCTGTCCTATCATTGCGGCTAACTTCTTCAGGTTTCCTCGGCTCCAGGAGGCGGTGCAAGTTGCAATTCATGGCGGCGATGAAGTAGCTGCAGACTTGGTCTTCTTAAAACAAGTATACTTTATGTCTTCGTTCCTCAAACTGGTTCAGCTTCGATCCTCCCCAATCATTCCTCCAAGGTGGAGGTGGCCTCTGATGTTTAGGGGGCCCCTGACGATTTGGTAGAGGCCTTAGTGGTGGAGCAGGCATTGGGGTCGGCTTGAGCGTGACAAAGGACGCTTCAGCTCTGGCTGCTCTCTTTGTGGGGTCTTGTGAGGCTATTTTGGACTTCAAATTGGTCCGCCACAGGGAGTCCTCAATTCTTTGGGCAATGGTTAAGAGATGGTGGAAGCTGGTGGTGCACTCCACTGGTATGAGAAGTGTTTGTAGCTCATCTCGAAGATTATCGATACATATGGTGAGCAACTCATCTTGAGGCATTGGCCTGTTCAGAGAGTAGGTCAGCCCTTTCCATCTAGTGATGAAATATGAGACCCTCTCATTCGCCCTCTTCATGCAGTTCATGAGGTCACTAACTATTGTCTTAGGCAACGTTGAGCTGAAGTTTAACATGAACTGTTGTCGAAGGTATTCCTAGCTTTTTATTGAGTGGGTTGGTAGACTCGTATACCAGAAAAATGTGGATCCTTGCATTGTCCATATGAAGAATCTTAGTTTCAATGCTTCTTATTGTCCCGGAGTCCCCATAATAGGGTCGCAATAAGATGCGTAGTGCATCAAATTCTATTCTGAATCTCTTGGTGCATTGAAGATAGGGAATACATGGCTCCTAAAATTGGGTGGAGGAGGAGTGTTGCTCGCCCAATCGGGGTAGGGATTCTGCTCTGGCTATATCGGAGCACATCGGCCCTCCATCTCTTCCAATCGAGCTGTCAGTCCCTCGATAGTGTTGGTGAGACCCTGATTTTACATCTTGTTGTGCTCAGTTCTGATCAGGTGCAACCTGACGAACTATTTTAGGATCCAACTCAGTTGGAACCAAGGGCACATACATCATTCGGGACACCCTTGGAGGTTTCTAGTGTACTTTCTCTGGTTTCTTCCTAAGTGGATGGAAGTCTTGGTATTCATCTGGATCCACATTTTGGTAGTTGGACGAACCAGGCGCCCCATCAGGTGATGTAAACCTGGGTCCATGAGGTGCACTTACTGGGTGTGCAATATGTGGCTTCTCTTGGGACGCACTTTCAATAAGACAGTTCTTCTGGAGTTGCTTGGCGTTAACCCGCCTCAATTCCTTCATTTCCTCTTCATTTCGAGCGAACCTCTCTTCGGGCGTGAGTGGCTCGTTTTTGTCGAGAGGAGGGGATGGATTAAGGGTAACCAGTCCTTTGTTCTTATCCTTGTCTTATCCTTGTTGGAAGATCACAGGGTAAGAGGAGGATGGTTTGTTGAAGGGGATGTCATGATTAAAGCATCCCTCTGGTTCCAGGTGTGCACACCTGGTGGTTCGTTGTGGGTGGCTGCCTGATCGGAAACATTGTCTCCCGATCCATCCTCATTTGCATCATCTATGGTGTCACCCGCGGGGTTAACCCCTATGGAGTTGATAGATGCATATCGTGGGGCAGAGAAGATGTCATCTTCCAAATATGAATAGGATCTCCCGTGTCTTTTACTAGACATCCCTTTCATGTGTCGGGATTGCCTTCGGTCATCTTGGTGAAGGGTGACGCGGAGAGTTCTTTGGTGCGACCTTATAGTGCACTCTCCTCTTGGTGGGGATGATGATGCAAATGACGGGATAAGATGGGAACCTCCTCTTTTGACTATCCTCCCAAGATTAGAGAATACTGACTCTCATGGGGGAGGTTGTTGTTGAGGGTATAATAATGCCCGCAGCCCGGATGATTGGGGTTGGCTCCGTTCACTGGACGTTGGGTCTCTTCCAATTTTTATTGGTCTTACGGGGGCATTCTTTTTTAAAAATTCCCACAGACCTACAGGCTGGGGTTGACCCTGGATTGCGGAAGTGGTTGCGGCTATCGTTACCTGCCTAATTTTACGTTCCCCCATTCGAAGGTGAACTGAGTTTGGTGCCAAGTTCTTCTATGAATCAATCCCTTATGGGGAGGTAGGCATAGATCACTAATTGGCCTCTCTTAGGTGAGAGGCATGTTGTATGCTCTTGGTGGCCTGATTCCGGAGTTCCTGAATGGATTGTTCCCGTCGGGCCTGATGCTTCTGGGACTTACTCATGGCCTGACTCGGCTGGGTGTGTTTCCTTTCATGAACAGGGAGACCACTCGATTTCCATCTTGACGTGATGACGTTGCATGACACCATGCTCAACAGGTTCTTCTGGGTGGGGAGCGGAGTGAAATGCAAAGCTCCATGTTCCCCCCATCCCCTGACATGGACTCCCATTGGAGCGTCACCAATGAGGCGGCACAGATGGTGCAGCGCACAGAGGTAGTCTATTTCCATGTTTCCTTTGCGCCTCTCAGGTCATTGTTGTCGCGCCGAAGGAAGAGCTTCTAGGTCGATGTGATGCATGAGGTATCATGTTGTCTTGATGTGGTATACATACCCATCGTAGGGCAGGAATCTTGATTTCATCTAGTGGAGGGTTGTCCATATATTGTTGTGGATGTCATGCACACATTCTTTTGACAATTATCTGGGTATGTAGAATTGGGAGGTGGTTGTGGGACAAAACATAACTGGTATATCATCCCTAGCCAGTCGTTTCCTCGGGTGTTACATGTCGGCATACTCCACCGCTTGTGACTCCTCTACATGGTCGGCCCATTTGAGACGCCGACCAATAGTGTGGTCAGAGGTAGTGGGACTGGTTGGTGCTGAATCAGCATGTGGGTGATTCCGAGGTGGTTCAGAAGATGAATCTGGCCCCGGAACGTATCCCGATTGAAGAAGGATGTTGTTGGCGACTAGCTGGGAATCTGACATTCTCGATCCCATCCTTCTGAGTGCCTCAGCATAGGAGGGATTATTTCTGCTTGACTCGGTAAGGGGAGGACATTCTTATCGATGTGACATGTCATTGCGGGGAGGACCTTCGCAATGGCGGTCGTAATGGCTAGGACTACCATTACTGATTGACGCCTCACTACATAGAGGACTTTTGCAGTGCATACCCTGGGGAGGAACTCCATGGTGTGTCGCAGCAATGGGAGGACCTTCTGGCTGCGTAGTTTTGTTACGGGGAGGGCCTTCGCAACAACTTCCATCATGGAGAGGATGACCATCATGGTTTGACATTCAATGTGAATCCTGGGGAGGACCTTCAAGACACATGGCGACAAGAGGATGACCTTTTAGTTTCTTGGGGCCACTGCGGGGAGGACCTTCAAAATGGCATCTGTGGTGGCGAGGAATACAATCACAGCTTCTGCAATGGAAAGGAATACCATAACTGCTGTCGTAGGGAGAATATCTATGTGGTACACCCTGAGGAGGGACTTCAGAATGTACCAGAACGAGGGGAGGGCCTTCTCGTTTCTTGACGTCTCTACGGGGTGTACATCTGTTATCCGGGTGGCGAGGACTACCACCATGATCCAATGCCTGGAAACCTGGAGTGTCATTGCAGCGTACCCCCTTGGGAGGACCTTCAGGGAAGGCCACAATAAGGGGAGGGCCTTCTTGTCGTGATGAGACGTCACTATGGGGAGGGACTCCATAGTTACGACTATGATTGTGTGGACTACTATCATAATCTTTGGTCCCACTGCATGGAGAGTGTTTGCAGTATATACCCCAGGGAGGACCTTTAGGGTGGACTACAACAAGTGGAGGGCCTTATTTCTGCTCGATCTTATAGTCATGTGTAGGGTTTCCGTGACTCGCATCAAAAGAGGGGTTCTCGTGATCGATCATTATATGCCTGTGGGGGAGGCCCCCATGGGTGCTCTGGGGAGGACATTCAGAACCGCTGGTAGCAACATTGTGGGGAGGACCTCCACAAATACTACTGACACTCCCATAATATGGTAATTGGTGGGTAGGGTTCTGAGCCTTCGATATGCGCATAGCGGCGTTTGGAACCCCAGCTTCTAGCAGAGTAGAGTCATGAACTTCCACTTTATTTTCTGGCAGACTTCTGCGTGTTCGGGGTGCTTTCTTATGGGCAGTGGGGACCGTCCTCTGTTGACAATGGCCTTCACCTTTGGGTCCCTATCTAATTTGGTCTCGTGATGATTCTGGGGTATGTTTAAGAACTTCTTGAAATTTAGTAGGGATATATGCCTACCCTAGAGCATCCACCATGATGGACGGGTGTCCCCAAGTTGGAACGAGTGAAGCTTATCAATTCGGTTGCCCTTGCATCATCGAATATAGCTGGTGACCCTCCTGAGTGGAAGAAGGGATGCATATCTCCTCTGAGGCGGATATCTCGTCTCTTAGATGAGTCGCCTAAATTGGGGAGATGGGCTCATGGGCCCGAGTCCTTGTTGTTGACGCTGATGCAATTACACTCTGGGAAGTCTGCAACATATGATCTGGGATTGATACCTGTTCCTCCATCATTTTCAGGATATACAAAGAGACATCCTTGGCTAGAATGGGTATGAAGGCCCATTCCGGTATCGGAGTAGGAATATCCTGCTCCGGTCCTCCGGTGGTCATTTGGTACTGACACTTATCCTATGTCGGGGTAGGTGAACGAATCTTCCCCTGGGCCGGGATATGCCGCCTTATCTCACTGTTTACCACCACATCGGGATGGAGGACATTACCTGCATCTACAGAGAGCTGGCCCTGAATATGTTGGTTTCCCACCATATCGAGCCGATGGCCTTTGTTGGCAGGGATACGTGCCCTCCTATTAGTTGCCTCCACATCTGGTTGGCGAGTATTGTTGATCGCCAGCATATCGGGATGGTAGGCATCAAGAGCATCTGCAAGGAGCTGGTCCTGTAGGCGCTGGGTCACCACCACATCGGGTTGGTGGGCTTCAAGACCCCGGGCAGGGAGAGGTGGCTTCCTGGTAAATGTTGTCCTGTGTGAGCGACGGGTTTGACAGAGCTCAGTGGGGATGCGCGCCTGCTTGTACGATGCATCTATGTCTTGATGGCTAGCTTTGGAGGAGTGAAGGAGTGTATGTGCATGTTCGTGATGTGTCCCCATGACTGGGAAGTGGAGCTCCTCCTCAAGAACTAGGGTGATGAATGGTTCTTGGTTGTACGTATGTCGCCCTCATCGGGTGGTCCGAGGGGCTAGAGCTCGGGGAGCGTGGGATTGGATCTTTGGGGCTACATCCGCCTGAACATGAGGATCTTGAGTCGTGGCGTGACCGCGATGACGTCTGCCGGTGGGGGACATGGAACGGAACCCCCATTCAGCGGGGATGAGGTAATTAGCATCGACCTCATCCGCCTCCCTAAGATAAGGGAGGTACATGTTATCTCGTTCTGGGGATAGACTCCCGAAACGGTTGGAGACAGCAACAGGGGTCGTCTGGATCTGCCTCTGTGCCCGCTGCTGGGAAGGTGACTGACGAGTTCTGGTAGATTTGAGGGCATGCATGGCTGCCTCCACCGTCGGGAGTGTACCATTTACGTGGAACTCTTAGATTAATGCATCTGATTCCCAGGGTTGTAGACGCTGGGTAGGTGACATGGTCCTCCATTGGTGAGGACGTCCGGTCATTGCGTTGTTGGAAGCGCGCACTTGAGAGTTCCTTCATGACGCCATTGGATCAAAGGGAGTTCTGTGTGGTATCTGTAAAACATTTTAACAAATACAAACAACAAACTCCTCAAAGCATCATATCATGATCCCATGCGTAATTCATGACCTTTATGGGCCCTCCTATTGAGTAAAATAGGGAACGCAATGGAATTAAGTTAAATCTGTCATGATTGGTTAAAGATTCACGTCGGGTTCACCATTTTTTGTTTCAGATCAGTTTCAAAACGCCCAACTATTCCGTATTCGATGACAGGCGGACCTGCTTTCCAAAGGCAGGCGTTCACTGGGTGGTTTGGCCAGTGACACTTAATAACTCACATTGGTCGAGAGGATGGGAAGTCGGTATCATCATACCCTTTTGGGGGAAATTATTGCCTATTCTGGGACTCTCTTATAGATTTAAGACATATTCATATGTTCGTGAATCTTTGTTTTGTACCCAAATATAGTATCCATGGATTACTCCTGGTTGTAAATGGTCAACTGGATGCAGGGGTTTGGAATAATTTATGCCAGATGTTTACAATCCCTCGTTGATTAATGACTTCTAGGAGTCTGGAATCATTTAGGCGACACTAGGAGTGGCGCAGTGAACTGATGTGAAGATAGTCAGATTGACCGGTTGTCAATCTTGAACCTTAGGGAGGCTTCTTATGTACCCTTCCTAGGGGACAGGGATCAAAGACCACGTAGTTCGAATTGGGGTGTCGGAGAACCAACATGAAGGTGGACCTGGGGGGGTCCGATGGTGATCGGGCTTGAACATCTTTTGAGGCTTTCTACGTATTCCTGTGGTGGGGAATCAAAGTCCTTATAGTTCACATGGATTGGGGCTTAAACATTGAGGAGGCCCATAAGAGGATTTCATGGTCGATGCTTTTACTCTAATCCCACGTGAGTCATGCTTGGTGTGAGAAACAAGAGGCAGTTGGGACCAGACGATCATGTCGCGAAAGGTGCATCTGTGAGTAGTGAGGTGGGGCTTACGCATGGAGTGGCCCATAAGGTCGGGGCTTACTCCGGGATGGACACCCAGGGTGACAAAGCACAGTGGGAGAGGGAAATATGTTCTCTTGTGCCCATCACCTCTCTTGTTCCCGAGGGAAGTACATATGTGCATGTGGGCTTCCTTATGATGGGTATTTTACTACCCCCCGAAGACGGGAGAAGTCCCCTGACCCCAAAAAGTGGAGGGGAAGAAAGGGGACTCCCGAGCTCAGACTCCATATTACCGTGGGAATGTGAACCCATGAATGCTTGGGATGTCCGCTCAATGGTCGGGAAAAAGACTTCACCCCTGCTTACCGTGGGTATGTGAACTCAAAATGGAACTTTGATGCGAGCAAAAGTCACATCACACAGGGCTGGTGGATCTGGTGGGGGCCTCGGCTCGGGGCCGATGAGTATGCTAATGAGGGAGTCACAGTGGATCAGGCTAGATTGGAACGATTTTATCTGGATCGGTGAATGGGAACTCCGAAGGATCTAGCAGGACACATGAGGGTATGGGTGGTGGACCCTTCACGTAGGGAAGTTCTTCGTGGTTTGAGAGGCCGTCCGCGAACCAGGGTGGTCTGCAGACTGGTGATAATCCCACGAACCAGGTTAGTTCGCGGACTGATAGGCATCCTGTGAACCAGGGTGGTTCGCAACTCCAGCTTCGGTATGCGTTTCAGGGTGGTACACGGAGGGTTCTATATGAGCAGTGGCTTCCAAGGGAGGGGCCAGTCGGGGGTTCGTTGGTTGGGGGTTTTCCCATGAAGGAGGGTGCTACGCGGTGTGGTGGATTGGAAAAGAGGAATAAACTCCATGGTCTGAGGGGAGTGCATCCACGAAGGGGCCATGGTTCGCAGTCTTAGTTTCTTCATTATTTTCAGTTCGCGGTTTACCAATTTATTATGCATTTTCGGTTCCTTATTAGTTCTCTTCCAGCTTTATACCTGCTCTGGTTCACGAACTGTAACTTCGCAGTTTGCAAAATCTTAAGCTCCTTCCTTCAAAATCCTTCCACCAGAATCTGATCGATCTCTATCGAATCATGCTTCTTCTCCTCCCCTCGATCTCCTTTTATATAGTGGGGAAAAGGATGTATCTATGGTCATGCGGCACCTTTTGCAGAGGCCCATGACCGAATACCCGATTGACGACCCGGTCAATTCACAACTCACGGAGGGCATTAAACACATCTCCCCCACAAACCAAATGAGCTCAAGGAGTGCTTCGCGACCACGGAGGGTTTCGCCTCCATTCTGCGAATGACAGTATATGTGGATCGGGACGATTGAGGTGGTCTGCGGCTGGGGGTGGTTCATGATGGTAGACCGGTCTAGTGCTCGTTCGGCATTGCACCTGCGGAGGATCACCGCCCCCATTCCGCGAACAACAATATTCCACAGAGGGGGTGCTTCGCGGAACCGGCCGCGTGGCATCGTCATTTAGACCGGTCTGCGGACCGGTTCGGCTTTGTGCATCCTTTGAGTTTTCTCCATTCTTCCGCCCAATTCTTTAGGGGACTTGGGTAGAATCTCATTTTTAGATTTTTCAGGACCCTACAGATATGTCTTTAGAGTAAACAAATATTTTATAAATTTGATACTTTGGTTAACTGGCTATTATTTATTTTAATATTTTGGAATTTTCATATAATCAATTTTAGACAGATATTTTTTTATGAACTCAATTGACCCCCTCTTGAGTGCCATACTCTGACCAACATTTTCTATGAATGGTTTTTTAATATAAGGTTTTCAAAGCATTTAAATTTTCAAATATTTGTTAACTATGATTTTAGTTGTGTTTTAATGGTCTCTGAATTTATCTCAATTCTAAATTGGTAGTTCTTTAAAAACTATTTTAACTATTTTAATGTAGACAATAGTATGGAAGGTGATTCTTCCACCAGACCTCCCTACTTTAATAGCCCAAATTATAATCAATGGGAAATTAAAATGAAAAAGCATTTGTAAAGTATATGTTTTACAATCTGGTCTTAAAATGCAAATGAATATAAGATTCCTTCTACTATTAGGAACACTTGAGATGATACCACTAAGGTATCCTACAATATAATATTTAAATATATGAATGAATTGTACTAACCTTTAGTGGATAATAATTTAATAATATTTTTTCATGTATAACAACATATGAAATTTGAAATACACTAGATGTTTCAGATGAAGGAACCACTAGTGTTAAATAAATAATAATTAATATATATACTACTAAATATGATAACTTAAAGATGAATAATGATGAAACCATTTCTATCATGTATCTCAGGTTTAATGGAATTGTAAACTCGATGGCCTCTCATGGAAAGATAATCATATCCAAGGAATATGTAATGTGAATTCTCATATCACTACAAAAAAGATGGAGAGGAACACCAAAATTAATATTGGAATCTTTTGATATCAATACTCTACCTATAGAGTATTTTATAGGTATGACGATAATGTATAAAGAATAGTTGAAGGTAAGCATATAATAATTTTATGAACCAAATAGAAATTCACTGGCTTTCAAAGCCATTTCCTACAAACAAAAAGAGACAGTGCAAGTTCCTGATGAATGTTCCAGCATTGAAGAATCATCAAATGATAGTGAAGATGAGATGGCTCAGGTGTCCAGGAGACATATAAATTTCAATAGAAGGAATAATTTCTTTAGTATGAACATTTACAAATATAAATATGGAAATAAAGGAAATTGGAAAATGCTTTGGAAGTGAAAGGAAAATATAAATGGAATATTTTACTATGATTGTTATAGAATAGAACATGTAAAGGATGACTATCTTAAATTAATGTTCAAAATGAAATATGCAGAAAAGTATTGAATGTAGAAAAGGAAATGAGGGCCACCTAGAGAGATTCTGAGGATATCTCTTATAAATTTGAATCTTTTATTGATGAAAATAATGACAAAGGTAATATATGTTTCATGAAAAACACATCTAAGGTAGCCAGAGAATCTCCTGTATAAAATTATTATTATTCTAGAGGTGAATATATTTCTGAAAAATATGAGAAGTGAATAATTTTTTTAATACTATAAAATGATTGAGGATACATGTAATGAGTTGAATTATAAATATAAATCTCCCTACAAACACCATTCTAAAACTATTTATATTGAATATGAACTTACTATTGAAAAGGAAAATATGTCTATATTTCTTAATTTGAATAATTACCTAAAATAATCTAATGAGGAATTAAATAAGGACAAAGATAAAATAAAAAATAAAAAATATACATTAGTTTAAATTCTTGGAAAATAGGTTTCTCCAAAGTAATCTATTGTTTTTGGATATCGGTCTGAATTTTTTTAAACATATTTTGTGTCCAAATCTAGAAAATCATGTTTTATGCCTAATTCTTGAAAATTTACTACAAGTTTCAATGATGGACCATCTTCTACTATTTCATGTTTCTCAGGACCAAATAAATGTTATTTTTCTAAGACATTATAAACTATTTATAGGAATCCCATGAATCAAATGCGGGTTCCAAATGTTTAATTACTAATATTACTAGACCCAAAAAAGTATAGGTACAAAATATATCCTTGTTTGATTTATTTTTTGTAGGAATGATATTTGAAAATTTCATATAAAAGATTATGGTAAATTGATAGTGGGTGTTCAAGACAGATTATAGGGGAATATTCTTGCATCAAGAATTTTATCAAGAATGATAGTGGGCATGTCACCTTTGGTGATAATGAAAAAGGAAATATTTTTATTCTTGTCCAAATCGGAAACCCAAACTCAATTTTAATTTCTAAATATATTTTTGTAAATGGTCTCCTATATAATCATCTTAGAATTTCTAAATTATGTGATGATATATTTCATGTTAAATTATAAAATTATTCTTGTGATGTATTAAATTATAAAAATTAGTTAGTTTTCACTACTTTTAGTAATGAAAATGTTTTTTTTATAAATTTAGATTATTTAGTTTCTCAGAATGTTCCTTGTTTGAGTGATTTTAACAAACAATCATAGATATAGCCTAGAATATTAGGACACTACAATATTTACTCCCATATAAATATTACTATAAATGGAGTAGTCAAGGATCTACCAAAATATTATTTTCCAAATGACAAAGTCTGTAATCCTTGTCAAAATAGAGAACAAAACAAAATATCATTCAATCCAAAGAAAGAAGATTCAACTTATTAACCTCTTCAGTTGGTTCAAATGGATTTTATTGTACTATAAAATGTTTCGAGTTTAAATGTTACTAATTATTTCTATTTTCTAGTAGATGAATTTTCTAGGTATACTTGGGACTTCTTTTTAGCTCACAAGAGAGAAGCTTTTCCTACTTCACAAAGTATTATAGAAATGTAGAAAACATAACTGGTATTAGAATTAAAACCATAAGATGTGACCACGGTAATGAGTTTTAAAATATGGAGGTCAAAAACAAATTCTCACAAAATGGCTATAGCCATAACTTCTCTGCCCCTAGGAAACCTAAGAAGAATGGAGTTTTAGAAAGAAGTAATAGAACCTTACAAAAAATTGCGTGAACTATACTCAATGAGTATGACATACCTATTTAATTTTGGGCATAAACTATTAATACAACATTTAATATAATTAATTGGGTTTTAATTAGAAATATTCTTATGAAAACCCCCTTTGAGTTGTGGAATAATAGGAAACCTAAGGTTAATGACATTATTTTTTTGGTTGAAAATTCTTTATCCATAATAGAAAAAGATAAACATAACAAGTTTGCTACTAAAGGTGATAAAGGAATTTTATTAAGTCATTCAACCTCTATAAAGGCCTATAAGGTCTTCAATAATAGAACCAAGTGTATGGAATAATATGTTCATATCAAATTTGATTAAATAGATCAATATGATCTTAAAACCTCCCTAGTAACTATTAAGGATGATATCTGCAATCTAATCATAAATCTTAATCTTCTGAACTCTAATGTTAAGTAAGACATAAAATCCCCATATTGTGGAAAGTCTATATACGTTTCTCATAGTTAACCAAAATGTGTATAAGAACGCAAAGTAACTAGCCATTCTTTTTCGAGATTTGTTAGAACCCCTAAGAACCATAAATTAGATTTTGTAGTTGGAGACTTGGATAATGGGACACAGACTAGATCTTCTCTAATGAACGATGTTGAACATCAAGCCTTCATGTCCCACCTTGAACCTAATAACATCAATGATTCAATAAATGATGAATTTGGGGTAATGTAAATGAAAGAAAAGTTGAATAAGTTTGAAAGAAATATTGTCTGGAAACTTTATGATAGACCCAAAGACACAATGATTATTAAAACAAAATGGTTGTTTAGAAATAAATTAGGTGAAGTTGGTGTCATAGTGAGAAATAAGGCTTGACTGTTTGCATATGGATATAGTCAAGAAGAATTAATTGACTATAAAGAAACTTTTTCAATGATTTCTAGATCTAAATCCATTGTTACTATTCTAGCATATGCAGAACATCTTAATTTCAAACTATATCAAATGGATGTTAAATGATACTTTTTAATGGGTATATAGTTGATGTTGTTTTTTTGAAAAACTCCATGGTTTTATATATTCTCATTTTCCAAATCATTTTTTCAAATTATCAAAAGATTTATATGGTTTCAAATTGGCTCCACGATCTTGGTTTGATAGGCTCCACACATTTCTAATTTCAAAAGGATTTATAAAAGGCATAACTGATCATACTCTTCTTATAGAAATAATTTCTAAATGTGTTTTAGTTGTTTATATATATGTTGATGAAATTATTATTGGATCAACAAAAAATTATTTATGTATTGATTTCTCAAAAATGATGAAAATTGAATTTGAAATGAGTTTAATGGGTGAACTCAAATGCATTACTATATTTCAAATTTTTTAAAAGATATAAAGTATTATTTTAAATAAAAGTAATTATATTAAACATATTTTGAAATGGTTTAGCTTTGATAGTATAAAATGTTGTGATTATTCAATGAGTAGAACCTATAAATTGGATCTTCATGAAATTTTAAAATATGTTGATCAACCCATTTTCAGATGGATTTTTAAAGTATACTCTACTTGATTTATACCTATATTGATATTAAGTTTAGTTTGTGTATGTGTGATCTTTTTCAAGAAATCTCTAAATAGTCACATTTAAATATTGTTAAATGATTATTCAACAACCTCAAGTATACTACCTACGTAGTATTGTTCTATCCTAATGGAAAACCTTTGGATTTAGTTATTTATTCTGATATAATGTTCTGTGGCTGTAATTTATATAGAAAAAGAACCTCTAGAAAATGTTACATTTTTGGAATGTATCTGGTATCATGGTTTAGTAAAAAAATATTCGACTACATTATCTACTACCGAAGAAGAATATATAAATAATTGAAGACGTTGCTCCTAGATTTTGTTGATGATGCACATATTAAGGAATTATGGATATCAGTGTAAGAATGTACCTATAAAATGTGACAACAAAAGTGCTGTTAAAATTTCTAAAAATCCAATTTCTCATTCTAGAAAAAAAAACATATTGATATAAGGCATTACATTTTGGGAGATAATTTTCAAAAAAGTGATATAACTCTTGAATTTATTAGAATAGAACATCAACTGGCTAATTTTTTTATTGATCATCTAAATTATGAGAGGATGAGTAACATCAGAAATGAGTTAGGGATGATAAATTTTTGAGAACTCAGTGATGAGGTCTAACATATGTGACTCACCAGCATGACATAGTGATGATGTCTCACAAACATGAATTACCAATGATGCCTCACTGATAGGAATCACTGATGGTGACATACCAATGGCTCTCACTAATGTGTCTCACCAACCGATATAGAATTATATCTATATCGGGGATTGGAAGGTCGCTATTTTATTTGTTTTATTTTATTTCGACCTACATTTAGTATTTTATGTTTCCAAATCACTAAGTGATAATAATAATGGTCGATCCAAATCATTTTAACCACACACTCTTAGTCTCATACTGTTACCCTCAAACGTTTCACTCCCAAGATGCTACCTTTAACACTTGAATCGATCCCATGAAACCTCTCTCAAGGGATCGTCTCAAGTGAATCTATCATGGATTTGAGGAAAAGTCACATTGTCTAAGTAGAAAAGAGGTGAATCTTGTTTGCCTAAACCTACTCCAAAACATGTTCATATGGAACACCCAATCTATATCATAACCTTTGATAAGGAAGTTAAATTGGAATTGTTATTGTCTATTAAGTCACTTTTTTTTGAATGTGTGGCAATCCAATGGTTCGATTGAGTGGTTATGAAAAAATTAGAGGCATATTTTCTGAGGAGGATACTCGAGTTTTACCAGTATGTTGGGCTTCTACTAGAAGGATTTGGTGGGTTTTTGAAGAAGTCAATAGTGGATGGAAAGAGAGTATCATTTTCATCCAAGAATTGGTGAGAATGATTGAAGGTACTCCATAATAGTGTTTGTGATGACCATTAGGGAGGTTCTCCTCTAATAAGTGACCACTTCAGTTATGAGGATGCTCTGGCCTAGTTTATAATAAATAGAGAGCATTGGAGGCCTATTTCTGTACAGATCGAAGGTGGGTGTACACTTTTGTTTAAATCCAATTTGGATCAGTTTTGTCCTTGGAAAGGGGACTTTTCTACTCTTAATTTTGAGGTTGTTTACATACTATATCTCTTGAAGAAGTTTTATAAGATAATTTTGAAAATATCTAATTGTTCATATTAGTGATATGATCAAGACAAAATGCAAGACAAACTCCTTAGTTTATCCTAGAATTATCTCTACTAGGTTTAAGGAAAATGGCTTTATAAATGAAGGTGAAAAGATAGCCTCTTATTGTGATGGTTTCTGTCTCAACAAAGAAATCTATAGGAGGATGAAAATTAATAGGAATTCCTAGAAAAAGATGTGGGTTGAGGTTAATGAAAAGCTATATGTTAAATTTTATCCTGTTGAGCATCCCTCAAGGATGAGGAACATGGTCGATCTTGCTATAGGACCAGATGAATCTACTCAGTACTCAAATGGAGATATGGCTTAAGAAGGTCAAGAAAATGAGTCTCCTATGGATGACATGAGTGATCCTGATATTTTTGATAGTCCGGAAAGGGTGTTTTATAGACCTGAATGTCCACCTAGACCTCTACATTCTAAGGAACCACTTCCTCTTGATAATGATAGTGATGAGATATAAGAGCTTAAAAATTCTATGTATAATACCATAATCTGGTAGGGAAGAAGAATCGGGTGATGATGAAAGATGTGGAAATGAAGAAGATGATGAAGTTGTGGATGATGATGGGGGTGAGGAAAATGGGGGAAAATCTTGAGAGGATGATGGAGAAGATAGAAGTGATAAAGAAGATGTAGAATGTGATAATTCATAGAGTGGATCAAGCCATGGTAATTATGGACAAGGTACTGGTGGAGATGTTGTTGATCTAACCCTAGATCCAACTGAATATGAGAATCCAACATATCCACTCTTAGTATAACAAGAACCTATTGTCGAATCCCTTGGGGATTCTGAACAAATTATGATTTAGGAAAAGGCTCCTGATTGTCATATAGAACCAGTTGTGGTTGAAGAGAGATATCCTGTTATCCATTTTCAAGAGGATGTTTAGTTTGTAAGGTATGTATCTGTGAATATAGTGAAGGAGTTGGTTTTTTTCAAGAAAAAGGCCATCAGATGGGGGGAGAGATACAATAAAAGAGATAAAGTTTATTTTCCCCCTTTGATGATATCCTTGTACGTTTCTCATGGAGGAACCCAAGGTATGAGACTCTACATTTGGAAGACCAAATTTAGAGCAGAGGGCTCCTACTCCTACTACTCCCCCTATGGTTTATTCCAAATATGTTGAGTATATCAACAAAGATGATTTCAATTCCTTCAAGATGTCAGGGGATGGAAGGTAGAGAGATGGGAGACCATCTCTATCTAAAAATGCAAACAATTAGGGTTTTTCTCGAATGATTCCTCAATGTATCTCTGATAGAAGCCCTATTCCACACACCTGGATGTTTTTCTTCTCATCCCTTTAAGACTCTCCAGACGAAGCAATCTCATTGTGCGCAAGATTCGGTTGTGAATGATCAAAGAGACAAAACTTCCAAGGTAAAGTTTTCATCACGCACACTCGCTAGTAGATCGTAAGGAATTTTATTCTTGGATTCCCTTAATGGTACAGAGCTAATCATATTATACACAACAAACCCCCCTAACTTCAAAAGACTCGATGATGGTGGATTCTTGGTGTAAGCAGACCCAGATGCAATACAGCAACATGCGCAAATGTTTAAATACTTTGTGATGGGCCACATCTCATACCTTAAAGGTGATAACCCTTGGAATTTTCTTGATTTAATTATGTACATTACACATTACTAGAATATCTCTAACTGGAAATTTATTCCAATAAGAAAAGGATAATATTACAGAATTTTTAAATCATATTAAGATTTTGATAAAGTTTGGAAGACTGGAAACATTAACCTAAAGCCAGGATTTTTTAGATTATCGGATTGGGAGTATGAATTTAACCCACATTCGTATAGCAATGCCATGGAAGAAGTTTGGGTTAAACTGCATGGGTTGATTTTGTTTTTTTTAATCCTATAATACTGAATGATTTTGATTCTTTTATTAGAACACCCACCAAAATAGATCATAAATAATTAAATGCTGACATAGGTATATTTACTGGAGTGATGGTGGAAATTAATTTATATTCAAAATTTCCCAATATTATTAGTTTTTATACAAATGATTATAAAACTAAAATCAGAATAGAATATGAGAGAAAACCACCGTTTTGTGAACTTTATAAGATCATTGGACACACAATTTATAATTGTAGGGTGGTTAGAAAACAAGTAAATCAACTAAATGATAATGAATGGAATGAAATAATGAATAAAAAGAAAGACAAGGCCCTCATTGTAGATATACCTGAAACCTCTAGAGAGATAAATAAAATATGGGTGAAAAGCCACATAACATGACATACATAGAAGAAAATCGGGGTACATCCTGGGAAGATGTAGCTAATGGTGAGGATGCCTCCACTAAGTAGAAAACCCTCTTATAATAAATAGAGGCTTTGTTCTGTGATACCAATATAATTTATAACCGTGAACTGGATAAGATAGAAAAATTTACATGTCAATCTGAATAGATTTCTTACTCTAATTACATCACTGGTACTGAATCTGGCTCTATGACCACATGGTCTGTGTGCCCCCAAAATAAACCTACAAAAATTAATACTTCTTTCTCTCTAGACAGTTTCCAAAATAAAATAAACACATCTGTTACTTTGGGTATGCGGGAAACATTGTCTCAACATGAGTCAGACCAATGCAATGCTCACATCACATGCACTATACTCACTCACACAACTGATTCACCTGGGTTAACTATAGATACAGATTTGAAAGAGCACACTTTTTTAGATATGAAAAGTAAACATATCCAGGGCATGATTTATGATACTACTACAATAGAGATGAATTATGAAATAATTGACAAGGAAACCAACTTATGTACTTTTCCCTCTATTCACAAACATACTATTAACAACACTCAAAATATGGACACCACTAATTGACCTGTTAATTCTAAAAATCATCCTACTAGATAGAAGGCAGCTCATACCAAGGAAAAATCCACAAATAAGAATAATGAATTTGAATACAAACATATGAAATTTTTGAAATACACATTTCCACATATAGTGGAGACTTTTCCCTCGGTATAGGGTTCTTCATAATTTCAGGAAAAAAAGGATGATGTTGTCCTGATTTTGAAGGATACTGTTTATCCTACTTAGCTGATGCAGTGCTCTCCAGCTGCTATGGATACCGTAAAACCCCAGTATTCCTTTATTGACACTAAGGAACTGGGGGCTCAAGGGACACAAAATGAGATATCTTTTTTTGTTCCACAACAGAACAAAATTACTTACATACAGGTACACCTACACCTTTTCCTACAAGCATTTTGATTGAAGATTCTCGTTTTATTGTTAGCATTGTTAGTTGAGAGCATACTAAAAATCTATCTGCTAACCAAAATGTTATCTCTCTTGTTCTATGCAATAAAAATACCACATATTCTACTACCTCAAAGATTAATTTTACAAAGAGAAATGTTGTGGATTGAAACAACCCTCTTGACATTTCTAAAAAGGTACAAAAACATATCCTTAATTGTGGCAATTCACAAATTGTAAGAAGTTATTATAGAAATAAAAATTTAGGGAAAAGGAAAAAATGGAGTTCTGACTCCAAATAATGTTTCAAATGTAGGTTCTTTTCTAGAATTGTCAAGGTATAGCTAACTCTGACACGTTCAATGTTCTAAAAAAATGGTGAACAATCATCATCCCTTGTTATTTATTATCGCTATACCAGAAACAATTTTTTTCTGATAGACATTATCACATGTTCTGGCATAACTACTCCTTTATTGGTGCAATAAAAAATACCACCAATGCTGAAACGCTATGGATTTTTTAACACTTTTCCTTACAAAATGTTAATATCATCAATTTTTCTGACCAAGTGTTCACCTGCAACTTTAACACTGATAATTCATAATTATTATAACCCTTTTTTATTCATTGAATAGATATCAAGAATGGTGACCTTTTTGGAATGATATATCATATCTAGGAACCAATATTAATGACTCTGGGTTTCATATTGTAGATTTTAATGCCATTCTCAATTCAAGTAAAACAATTGGTTCCTTCACTGCTATTATTTCCACGAGATAATTTAAAGCTTCAATTGAAGACAAAAATATAATTGAAATTAATCTCACTAGTGAAAAATTTACTTGGTATAGAAGACATTACAACATAGTGGTTTCCTCTAAGCTGGAAATATCGTTCACAAACATTCCAGCCTTAAAAAAATCGGACATTATCTCTAGCACCACCCTTCACAAGCAAAAATATTATCATCATCCCATTTTAGTCAATGTCTCCACTAAAATCATGAAACCTTTGTTACCTTTATGATTTAACAATGCATTTTTCTCTTATGATGAATGCACTAATACCACAAAAACTATTGGTCCATAATGTCGCATAACAATGATGCATTTGTCTATTCTGTTAAATTTATGCACCTTAAATAAACTCTCAAAAGTTAGTTTAGCTCCAAATCTAAAAAAATTAAAAATGAAATCCTTCTTCTTGGGAAATATCTAAACTAATTACAAATCAATAATAGTAGCTATGATTTATATATTGAACCGAATCAAGAAACAAACCTTTCTATTAAGCTCAACTCTTAGCTCAATTTTAATGGAAACATGAGTAAACATGCGATTAAATTTAAAATGTTGTAAGATGGTGACCAAAATACTATGTTCTATAATTATATTCATAGAATTAGGAATCCTGGACAATGGGATACCTTGTTAAAAGATGGATAAAAACTTCTTGACAATGAATGTGACATTGCTCATCACATTGTCTCTTACTATGAATCCATCTTCAATGGTTTCAATAATTGTTTTTTCAAACACTATTGGGATGTGATTCTTGTCGATGCTTGAGAACTTATCAAATCCTTTTTTAATGGTGTCTTTCCTCATGCTCTAAAAACTAAATTCCTCTTCATGATCCCAAAAGTGTAAAATTCATCTGAGATTCATTTGTTTAGACCCATTTTACTAATCAATACCCTTTATAAAATAATCACTAAAATCATTGCTAGTAGACTCCCAACTATCATAGATAAAATTGTATCCTTGAACAAAAATAGTTTTATTAAGGGTAGATGCATTAATGACTGTATCGTTCTTTCCTCTGAGTGTGTCAATAACATGAATAAAACTAAAAGAGGTGGTAATATTATAGTTTAATTGGGCATTAAAAAATATTTTGACACCATAGACTAGAGATTTATCATTATTGTTCTTCATGGGTTTGGATTTTGTGTTTCATACATTACTGCCATCAAAATATTTTTCAACTCAACATCTATCACCATTTTAATCAATGGTTCTCCCAAGGGATATTTCAAATGCACCAAAGGTGTTTGGTAAGGTAACCCTCTCTCCAGAATTCTCTTATTGATAGATGAAGACTATCATAGCTGCGTGCTCAATCATCTAGTGGACCAGAATAAATTGAAACCCATCCATGTCATGAGGAACAATAATTTCCCCACTAAAAAATTTTATGCTAACGAAATCATACTTTTCCTTTGAGGTGATAAAATAAAAATTCTAATCCAAAAACAAACCCTCTATTACAATGAAGATGTTTCTAGAAAACCATTAGTTGGAATAAATCCTGCATATTCTTTGGGAAGAACTTTCTTCCCAATAGAAAATCTAACATTATTAGTGCCTTAGGTCTAAAATAAGGTACTCAACACTTTACATATCTAGGTTTTCACATTTTTTTGGTAGGAACCAAATATTTCCACTTTGTTTCACTAATTGACTAAGTCCTAACCGAGCTATATTATTAGAAATGTTATTCTCTATCTATGGCGGGCACGATATGCCTGGTCAAATCCACCATTATGTCCAAGTTCATGTTCTCTATGATGGTTAATAAATGGCTGGTTGTTCTTATAAAAAATAAAAACTACTATAAAAAAATTATTTGGAATAGAAGCACTCGGAAAATAATGAATGTGATTGTTCCCTGGTCAACTTTTTGCAAGCCTATTGATAAAGGAGGTATCAGCAAAAAAAATATTAAGTACTTTAAGGAAGCTCTTCAAGACGGACTCACTTGGAACATTCTATATAATAATTATGAATCTATTACAATATTAAAAAATATATTTTTGAAAAACTTAAGAAGATAAAAAAAATTCATTAATTCCCCTATTTGGACTTCCATAATACATTATTTCTCCAATATTATGAATAATTCCATATGGGTGGCCTTTGATGACTCTTATATGAAATTATGGTAGGATAAATGGACTGGAAAGAACTTAATTACTATTCTTTCCCCCAATTAATACCATGAGAGTACTAACTGCTCTATTAGAGATATTCTAAACTCTCAAAATGATCATGTTCTCTAAAATATACTGAATTTACATGAAAACCAGTGTTTTTAAAATACTAATGATTTTATAATTTAGTATCAAACAATAATAGCATGCTTAACTCTAATTCTTTTACATTCATAACTTTTGTAACTCAGAATGTGACTTCAATTGGATAAATCATTGTAACCAGCCTTGTATAATGCCTTAAAGATTAAATATCATCTAGCAACTTGACCACATCAGAGTTCACTTAGATATTTGTCTTAAATATCTTGGAATCCATCTTTGTTAGAAATACAAACTTTGTAATCAACATAGAGAAGATTCTAATGATCTTTTTCTTTCCTGTGCAACTACTTATCCACATTGTAACTATATACTTTATATTTTAGGTCGCATATGGTTGGTTCTGGACTCTGTTAATACTCTACTAAAAAATGAACAGAAATAGATGGATCTTAGAAAATCATGAACCTCTTCCTAGTTGTAGTTGTTGATCTCTATATTTTGATCTCGTATGATTGGAATGATATTATCCATAACAATTACTTACTCGACCAAAATGTATGTCAGATGCAGATCCTCATTGTTATACGAGAAACCACTTTGATGCAAAATGGAAACTGCTACAACACTATGCATGACTTTGAAATCTTGCGGCCTCTTTGGATTAATGGAAATTATTTTCAACCATGCCACACTCTAGAATTTTTTTTGGAAATATCATATCCCTTGATGGATTGATGTTAATATTAATGGTGCCTCCAATAGAAATCCGACCCCTATGGGTTGCATTGCTATCTTCATGAATCACCTTGGACTTATCCTTGGATTCTTCATGGGTAGCTACGACATCACCACCTCTATTGAATCTATGATGATGTGTTTAATACTTGCTATTGACTTCACCAAACTCCTTGGTTAGAAAAATCATTGGATTGAAAGTGATTCAACTACCATCATGCAGGCAATTTTGAATGGCATAATATATCTTGCATAGTTGATTACTACGCATTGGATGGACTTCACCCATTCTCTTATCGATCTAATATATATATTCACACATGTTTATCAAGAATCAAACAAGGAGGAAGATGTCCTGAAAAACATGGGTTTAAATAAAGACATTACCTGGTTCGAATACCTCCATACTGTTTTATTTCCATTTCATGAAATATATTGTAATATGATCCTGTATTTCAAAATTTTATAAACTCTTTATTTTATAATTATTGTACCTTGGTCGTTTTCATATAGGGCATCATATTTTAAAAAAAATTATTTCAATGATTTCAAGGAAGAGTTGTCAATGGTTATTCGATCAACCCCTGCATAACCACCAGATCTAATATCTAGAATTATTGAAAGAGATGCTGATTTGATTACTCAAGGAGTTGTATCTCAGGTTGAGCCAAGGTTGATCTAATAGTTGGAAACCATTGGTCATAGACAAACATAAAATAAGAAATGAATTGGTTTTTGTGTTATCATTAATTAACAAGATCACAACTGAATATAAAGAATCCTTGGATAGAGTAATGACGGTTTTTGAAGATACATCTTTATATTCTTCTGAGGATGATTATCATCCGCCTCTAACTCTTGATCTTTCCATTTTTAAGTCTATGAAAAATGAAATAGAAAATGATGATTCCACATGATCTAATAATTCATCTCAAGATCTCAATTTATCTTAGTTGATATCAAATATCCGAGATATAATTCATGAACCCTCCAACATAGCTTCAATTATTTATCACTCTCTAGATATTAAGATTGATAGATATGAAATTAGAGAGGAACATAAGACTATTATGTGTAGAACTAACCAAGAGAGTATCTAAAATGTCAAGAAGAATTGTGATCGTATTTATAATATTGTTATTCTTTATTACACTATTTATAAAAAGGCTCAAGAAGAAATTACCAAGAATGTAGATTTCTATTTCAAGTGAATTTACAACAAAACCTAGTTGACCGGTAACTTCAAATATTTGGTAGAGAATTTGAGGCTACCTCAAGTTAATCAAGCATTCAAAGAGAATCTAAGGTAGTTTAAAGAGTTCTCTCACACCATTGACAAGTTCGTGGAAAAAAGGATGATTTTGAGAGGTAAATAACCTATTTTGGAGAGATCATCTGAGACTTCATCAATCTACTCAATCCATACCTGCACCATCAAAATACAACTATTGTTTCTCCTCCCATTACTCCTATCAGACTAGTCCTGCCTTCTTCTACCTCCTCTTATTCTACTATTTTCTCACCATTATCCATAACCACAAATCAAAATCTAAACCAAATTCTAATTTTCATCCAATAAGAACTTGCATGACCTGCTTCATATTCTAGACTCATTCTTTCCCTTTCATTTTTTAAAGGAGTTCCTCTACCTTGTCTCACTGTCCACATTGATCCTCCAACTACTACCTCTGATCCTTCTACTCCTCTCTCCTCTACTTATGATAATGGACATGAATTTATGGAATCTTCTCTTCCTATGAAGATGTTGGTTCACTTTTTGAAAGGAGTTTCATGTACTCATTCTGTTTTACTATTTGTGTTATCCCTTCTCGTTCTAGATTAATGGAATACTATTTGTACTTTCCTATCGTTTTTTGGTGTTATTTCATTTTCATTTAATGTTTTCTTTTTTTGATAATCCCAAAATGGGAAAGAATAATATGGAATCTCTCTATCTTAGGGGGAGATTACGATTATGTTTGAGCGAAAAATGTGACATAAATTTGATATAATCAATTTAATAATTAATATGTAATTATATTTCTTTTAAAATGGCATGTCAAGAATCTATGTGCTATGTTAAGTAGATTTTTTATCTCATCACCATATTTCAATTAAGTTATTGTGATATATAATTTCAGGATTTGTGATTATAAAAAAGGGAGATATTTTTGGCCTCCTCAAGATTTAATTCACACAAGTCATGCTTAACTATATTGATTATAATTTATTATGTTAAATTATGTTTAATAATGTTCTTGTACAATTTTAACCTCTCGTGATTGTGTTTACATAATAAGATAGAATTTGAGATTTTGGTAAATTATGATCTACCAATAACTATTATACTGATAGACATTTCACTAATAAATTTTCTAAAAATGACATAAGCCACCGATAGGTTGAGTCACTGATAGATAGAATCACAAATTTCACTATATATGATCCACATATAACTTGACATGCTGATGAAATTTTGTCCTACTAAGAAAAATGATATACTGATATAAGGATCTATTGATAGAATGATCTTCTGATATCATGAGTCACCGACAGTCTAAGCTATCGATAGACTATGTCCACAATGATCTGTATATTAATGTTGAAGTTACCTCTAATAGTAAAATTTATAAAATTCTATATTGATTATTATATAAATGAAGATGTCTATATTTTTTAGACAATATTTAACGATTTCAGTGACCAGTATGAGGTAAAAGTTACCATAGAAGATGTTGTCTATCTGTGTAAAAGGAATATATAAATCAATAAGAATGGAAGAGAGATAGAGTTGACCTAGAAGAAACTATTCATGCACCTTATATAAACCCACAAGAGCTCCCTACTATGCTTATATAAAGATACTACAATGGACCAAAAAGAACACAGATCTCTTTAGTAACAACTTATAGGATAAGAAAACTTGGAGGATCACTAGATACATAAGATAGAGAAAACTATGACTCTCTGTTCTGAAATCTATTTCAAGGGGATAACTCCATCGTCACTTATATCATTCTAAAGGAGTATTGAAGCTTTATAGAACATCACTTAAAGCATTCTAAACTGTCTTTACAAATTTTACTATGTCGGTGCGTATGATTTACATTTCTAGTAGTGTGTGTATCACTATTTTTTAAACACACAATGACTCCAGTGCTAAACTAAAAGATACAAAGATATATTCACCAACTCATATTTTTACACTTTACATTCCCACAGATAATAGTGGAAGATGTCCCTATGTGGCCTATCAGTTTGTATATTTTTTACTCCCATTAATACTATGGAAGAGGTATTTTTTAAATAGATAGTTTATATAATAGTGTGACCCCGATCCACGGTGTGTATCGTGTTTATTTAATATAAACTACTTTGTGGTAAGAGATCACCAAGTGGAGATGATTAGGTATCATCTTGAGACTAAAACCCTTATTTAGTTTATTTTTGTGATTTCATGTTCTATTTTCCCTATTCTTAAAACTATTTCAGAAAAACATATCGCTACTTTGATAGTTAATATTAGATATTATTTATATGATAATTAAATTTACTATACAAATTTAAAAACATAAAATAATAATTTATTTAGTTTTATCTAAGAATTATCGATCATTAAGAAATATTTGGAACAAGAAAATAATTTATAAATCTAAAAATTTGTTCAATTAACCGATATTTATTTTTATATGAAGAGATTATTAAATAATCCTTATTAGATATAAATATTTATACATATGCAATTAACATTTTCTTGAGTGTCATACACTGACCAACGAGTACTGATATCTACTATGAAAACTAAAGATTTTATAACTCTCATATTTGTGTTGGTGGTAAAACTTCACCTCGTACCTAGGTGATATTGTTGTTACTGAATGTATTCTATGGTGAATTCAAGCCTCACCATCTTAATTTGGATCATTTTCACTCAATCAATATAGTGGTATTTTGCCTTACCAAAACATATGCTACATTATATAAAGAGTGGTCTTAAGTATAATATTTTGTCACTCTCATGTGAGGTGTTTTCTAGACCTATTAATAGGAAATAATCATAAGCCTTCAAATGTACATCATTCTCCATTCATGACAACTTTTTTCCTTAGAGGAATTGTGATTTATTTCCTATTGAACAAATGGAACACATATTTCTTGTGTCAGCATCATCTCCTAAGATAATGACACTGCATGATTCCATCCTTATGGTGATCTACAGACCTAGGGAATAGAAAAATTATATTGTTCCATAATTTCCACATCATCAAATGATTATAAAAGATGATACTTAAATAATTATTTTGTAGAGTTAGGAAATCTTATGGAGGCAATCATGCCATAGGCTCTCATGATGCTTTTATGAGCTCATTTATTGAGCCAGAGAGAAGTTAGAGTAGACTATCTGAATGAATATCATGCCCATTTCCTAGAGATGATATTGATATCCTTGATGAGGGTGGTACATATACTTCATTCACTGAATGGTTTTGCATAGGTTCTATCAGATTTGAGGTCTTAATTTCAAATTTACCTCATTTGAGACATCATATCTAGAAGTGGGGATGGTCTAGAATATAATTATATGGATTTTCTAAATAATAAACTTTCACATATAGATGTTGGATTCTTTCTTATAGAAGGTATATTATTCTACTTGGTTAGACTATAGGAGTTAACATTTTGTAGATAGTGACTCCTGACATTTATAAGGAAGGGACTATGGTCATTACTCTAGGTTTTTTGTAAACTACGATGAGGTGTTTATTGAGGCTAATTAGACACCATATATAGTCATCCATGGTTTCATAAGAACCTCTTTATTTGAAGGTTCCTTTAAGATATCAGGATTTCCATGAATGGGTAGGATATCACTATGGGGAGGTTGTTCATAGTGGATATCAGGGGTCAGATCCATGCTTCCATCACTATGCTATCGTAAGATGGATTTATATATAGGTGTATCCTTATACTTATTTTCAAGATTAATAGGGTCTAGAGATTCTATAAATATGTTTTACATAGCCTCAAGGATTTTGGAAGAAGAAATGTAAGTATACAATCCCTGTTTTCTGCTATGGTCAGAATATTTCAACCTATAATTTCAGGTCTATAAGGATTATGATATTTCAACATATAGTTCGGAAAATTTTTCCAAAGACTATCATTTTTTTCTATGGAGATATGTTTATATTGATGGGGGTGTTCAAGAATATACTAATGAGTTTATAAATTATTGGTAGGTATACGAATGCTCCATTGTGTGGCTACCAGAATATGTCAACCAGACCTACATAAAGAGGGATTATGCACCAATTTCATATATTTATTCCATGCGAATTATATGTGTGGACATCCTAAATAGAATAAGGTATATTGGCCCCCTCAGGTATGGAAATTCGGTTTTCTATATAGTGATTCATTAGTCGGAGTAAAAAAATTCTCTTTTCTTCTATCTGCTACTAAATTATGTAAAGATGTATATAAAATTTTGTTATTATGTGCTCATGCACTAAGGTGACTACTATGAAATTCCCAAAATACCTCAATCAGAGTGGGAACATGAGCTTCATCATAGTTTGGCTTTGGAATATGTTTCCAAAAATGCTTGGAAAAAATATTCAATTATCTTGAGGTGACTGTAAAGTCATGTATATATAATATATATAATATAGATATGGGCCTGGTCGTATTCCTCCCCCATCATTGTGATATTATAATAATCCTTCTAGATGTGACCAATAATATGATATTTCTCCATAGTAGCTTCCTAGTAATGTTGGAAATGCTAATATAATTCTATGGATATTGGAAGAATAGTATGTTCTTGTTCATGTATCATTGTTGGGATATATGAGTGAAGATCATTTGATGATTCTGGAATATACTATCTCTTCATAAGGTTGCGGCTTGAAACATAGGTTACCATGTTTTTCATCACTATAGTATGATAGAATACATATGATATTAAAATGGTGGATACATGAAAAAGTTTTTACTCTATTATCCACTAGGATATGTTGATAGGAATGATGTGCAGGTGGTAAAAATTTTCAAACCTATGCTTGTAACTGTAACATACTAGCAGATTTGGTGAGTGTAAAAAAGGTTTTGGGCATGCTAGATGGGTGTAATTGTGATATTTTGGTGGTATTAGTCAACTAGGATATCTTCCTGCTCTTTATGATCTATATATCACCACACCCATTGAGATATATAGGATTCCATGATCTGAGTGTCCAGGGAGGTGACATACTGGGAGGTTCCCTCTATGGGTGGATGAGGTGTGGTTATTTTATGAAACTATAAGAAATATTTTATTAGATACCTCAAGGGTGGAGATTTATCCATATTTAAATCAAAGTTGACCAGATGATCCTGATTCATACTATAAGGGTTGTGTTAATTACCTCATTATGGGGACAGTCTCCTGAAGTTGTGTTTGTAGAGATAGAAAACACCATATTTTTTTGCTACATTTCATTAGGATTGGGGAATGGGTTATTTTGTTCACCAATTGAACCTTTGACATATCCTCTAGGGGAATGATGGTTCTTTCATAGTTATATTACATTAGGTTAAGGTTCACTACATATTCAGGGAAATTCTATGTTGGTGATGTTTTCCTTTGGTTTGTAGGGCACTAGACCCCATGGTAGATACAATGATAAAATTCTTTCATGATGGAGATCTCATTTCTATGATGTTTAAGAGAGTTTGTGGGAATTGTATTTATGGACATAATTAAAAAAATAAGAAATTTGATATTTGAGGCATCAAAATTAAAATTGTGGATTAATTATCATGGTATAGGAAACTTATTTATCAATTATTTTTAATGAATGAATCAAGTTTATTTCACCATTTTTTAAGTAGATTGGGTTGGATTAGTGTTTGGTTTAGTGATCCTATATCATATGGTTTGAAATTTCATTTATTCATGGAATCAAAAGTACCCAACAGTTCTCACGACCATAATGAGTCACATGTCGATATTCTAAAGGATCGAGGTCCCTAGAAGTATATAATATTGATTCTTAGCAACTCATATTGGTTTATATGATGTGAATTTTGGCTCATCACACCCTATTTGGGGTGGGGATTATTTACATATCTGAAACTCTCTTATAGATTTTATTCATGTTCGCGAATAATTCCCAAACCCCAATACATGAATCATTACACTAACATTTACTAAAAAAATTATTCTCACATGATGGTGAGATTATCTTTATAAATCATAGGTATCTGATTTTTGTAAAAATCCGTATTTATTTGAGTTTTTCCATAGAGGGAACCATCAATATGTACTTGTGGTTCTCCATTGTGTTTCCCATTATTATTGTGTGATATTAGTTTTAGGGTTACTATTTTTAAATACATATATTTAGTCAATAAATATTTATTATCATCCCAAAAGGTGGTTGGCATTTGTTATGTCTGGATGAAGCATAAAAAGTGGATTCCGACATATCATTATGAATGGAACCAGAACCAATATATTTCAGTTCCATTTAATGAGACATGTGGTAATTTTTAAGGTTATTCTACAATGGACAATAAAATAAGTTTAATTTCATACAGTAATGATATCAATGTGAATGATTCCCAGTAGGTTTTAGTGTGGTCCTTAGGTATGATTATCCCTTTTTGGGTTGATTCATATGGAATGGGACCAAATAAAGATGGATTGATGTCACATGGAGTACAACCATATAAACATGAAAACCATCAGGGTTATGTCCAAATGTTTATTTTATGATGGCAATGAATTGTTATATATCTCTCCAGGAGATGGAATTATATTATTACGAATATTAATTGATAAAATAATGGTTTTTGGAAAATTGTACTGAATGGATGGGGCTTCCAAAATCACAGAGTATAGAAAGGATATGGAAAGATATAAATTATTTCAAAAGGAATATTGAATCATGAGGATGAACATGGGAGGTTAAAAATTTTGATTTTGAACCTTAGGGAAGAATCCTACACATATCATCATCACATGAAACAAATTCCATAGAGTTTGAGTTCTATATATTAATGGTCAAGTAATAGGAACATACCATATATTTTAACATAATGAGATAAGGATATTTTTGTGTGATTTAATATCATATGACTAGGATGTATATGTTTACATTTTAATATTATATATGGGGGCTTGAGAAATTTAAATACACCCTATGTATCATGTTAGTATTGGAATTAGTGTCCATGTAGTTCAAACTTTTTTCACCTTATGTATCATGTAGTTCATGAGTTATGCATTACAAGGTCATCTTGAGATGTTCTATTGGATGTATGGACCTTCTAAAGAAGTTAATATGTAATATGGAATGCCACCCACCAAGTAGAACTATGATAGAGGAATTTTAGACATGATAATAGAATTATCATTAGTAATATTTAATCACATGTTAGTCATGAGTGGTGTGAGAAATAAGTGATAAAAAGGGACCACAAGAAATATATATGACTATAAGATTTAATTTCTATAGGACTTACCAATTTAGGATTCTATAAAAAAATTATTTTATGTATTCTGTGGAGAATACAGCCCTAGGGAGAAGGGGTGATCTTTTTAAGGAGTATTATAATGTGAATGCTAAATTGGGATACCGTGGTCAACATGAAGAGTATTGATGTGTGAAATGACTAATTTAAATATATTGGATATAGTGCTTGGGCCTAAAAAACATATCCAATATATATCCTATTTATATTATAAATTAGAGTTCTCATATATCATATATTCCTCTGCCAATGATGGGTCGAGTAATATGATTAAACTAATTGGTATTATTCCCATAAAAGTCAGGAAAATATTGGAATATTAATAGTCATCATAGAGAAAGGTGGATGGTCATACAGTTGGAAGAAACAATAAGAACTATGGGTTTTTAAGTGGAACTCATGGAATATATGTGATTTATTGATAGTATGAGGGTCACATGATTACATAAATAGTTATATGTTAGACAATCAAATTTTGTGGTCCCATGTCCAATAGATCATTATATAGTCATGTGACTATTAGGTCATCACCCGATTGAGTGACCAAGGGGATGTTATGTCATTTGATCAGGTTCAAGTGGTCATGTAGCCAAGTATTATGGGTATGTTTTTTGTGATTTAGATTGATTCATATGCTCTATATATGTCCATACTTAAAATTTACTTAATGAATCTTCTAATGGTAGGATATGATATTGTGAAACTATCCTAAATGGTCATTTCATATCGATTTTCATCTATATATCCAATGTTTCTCTTGTATCATCTATCTTTGTTCTGTTGTAAAGGAGTTTATAATAGGAATCTCCCCCCTATATCTTTGATACATCACATGGCAGGTAAGAAACATACCCAAACGTATAATAGTGGAATATTATTTATTTAAATACAGGTTGTTTTCTACACATCGTGTTACTAAGTCACATGTCATTAATGTTATCAGTAAACATGTCACATGAAAAAGTGCATTTACAATACTGGTCTTTCATGAATAGCCTCAAAATATTGTTAATAATATTAGTTTTTGTGTGTTCTATTATTGGATGACTCTAGGGGAACTGTATAAATAAATGTATCCAAAAGAACATTTTATCATAGATTTCCTATCTCATGTAGTCAATTTGGGGTTCATACACTTTGGGCCTTAGAATTACGTGTCGTCTTAGAGCATGGTCTCGAAATAATCCCATTTCATTTTAAAAAAAAGTTTAAATGGAATTTCGGTGTAATACATGGTTACTTATGTTTTAATAAATGAGACCCTTTTTATCCCATGGATTTTAATGCTATGGTAAAAAGTTGGTATATTATGGGACACATATTATGGTACTTCATTCTAGTGATGGTCGACCACACATAACCCCTAAACTCATTTGGAAATCTTTTATATCTCATTAGATAATATGACACATGTTGTGATGGTCAATCAAACTAGGTAAATATTTGAGGGAATCATAATATGATAATTAAATTAGGTTAGTGAAGATGAATCCAACAAGAGGAATATGTGAGTGAATCATGATCAATGAAGCGAAATAGGTGAGTGGTGCCTAATCAAATGAGGGAAATAGGTTTTGATTCCTGATCCACTATGTTGTATTACATATTCTCATGTCATATCCATATAATTAGGTTGTGGAACTTATTTATGTTATGATTTCTAATGTATCATGAATCATTTTTAGTTGGTTATGTTTTCCTAATGTTATGTTCATGGATCTTTATAATAATATCAAACCCATATACTTATTTTTTTTCTCACTTATGAAAATTACATGTTATCTCTTAAAATTTTTCATAGTGAGTATTTAATTTCAAGCCATTCTTATGTTTACTTTCCCTAGGATACGAATTTGGGTATTAAATGTGTTATTTTTAGAATGGGTTTATGACTTCAGTTTTTATCATGAAAAATTAATGAATATGTTTAAATATTTTGTTTATATAGCCAATAAACTAAGACATCCAGCCTACAGTTCATATGTTTTTAAGACTATTTGTGATATAGAATTATATTTCATGTAATATAATGAAATAATTTAGTTTATTTGTGTTGGGTCACCATAATTTTTTTAAAAGGAATGTTTTTTTGGGATTTCTTTAATGGCTAATGGTGAAAACCATTGTTATGACACATATTATTGGATAAAATCCTGATGCACTAGTAAATTCTTGACTTTTTTGTTCTTATAGAAGAAAAATCCATATCTTATGACTAAAAGTGAATGCATGCTTTGAAATCATAATTATTAGGGGTAAAAATCCATAAAAGGGTGTATTTTTTATTAACTCATTCATCCCTTGTCACACACAAATGAAGAGTAATTACCCACATGGTATGATACTGTCAGGGGATATTATTTATTTAATTAATATTATATTTAACATATATGATAAAGAATTTATTTCAAAATTATATTAAGATATTAATTAATGAATCTTGTGGGAGCACACCTACATGTAACGTTGGTTTGACAAAGTGAGTTATAGGGAAAACAAATTTTGAAACTGGACTATATGTTGAAATAAAGGTTTATAGAAGTAGAAATCCTAGTATTGAGATTTCATATTGATTTTATAATTTGGTCTGATTATATTAGATATTAACATAATTATGTTTAATATAATATTTAGTTGGAAACCATACCTTGAAATATAATATGTGGAATGTATGCTTCTTATAAATACAAAAAAATCACTACAAAGTTATATCTTGAATAATTGATGGAGAATATTAATATATGTCTATTATAAGGGAAATGTTATGTCCACTAATCTTCTCTAAGTTAATTTTTTAAATATATTATAATCTATATCCTGATATATGATTATCCTTAGACATTGAAACCTATTTTTCATTGTAAGTGATGATTTTTATTGCAGGGATGTTATTAATTTGATATGGGGGTAATGTAAGGCCACATAAGGTTAGGATGTAAATTCTTTCCATTGACAATATGATTATAATTATTCTATTTTTTCAAATTAATTCAATCATATTTGGTAATAATTTATATAAGAAAATCATTAAACAAACTACAATTTATAAAATTATAGTAATCCAATACCACAATATTCCATGAAACAATGTTAAAAAATAATGGATTACTATTCTCAATGTTTTATTACATCTTTTAAAAGTGAATTAATTAAAAGGTGAAATTAAATAGAAATTAAAAAAATCTTAAACTTGAGGATAACATCATGAAAAGAGAAAAAATGTTGTGAGATCTAAATGTGAACTCTTAAAATTAGATGTGTGACATAAGAATTGAGATCTCAATACATGATACATCCATGATAATATCTATTAATTAATTAAAGTCATTTTAAATATGGTAATCGAGAATATGGTAAATGTATTTCTATATATCCAATAGGTATGCTAGGATTTTGTATTTTATGGATAAAATTTAGCATAAAATAAGTGACACTGAAATTAAAAATACAATATTTTTTGTGTGTATATACGTATCATTGAATTTAATAATATTATTATTGAAAATATTATAAAAATGATATTATTTGTATGTTTTATTCTAATAAAAAAATTAATATCAATTTATTATCAAAATTGAACATTAAAAAATTGCATTTAAAGGTATATTTTAAAGTGTATTTCTATAAAAGTGATATTGGTTTTCAATGAACTATTTTATTATATGTTTTTCATTTTATCCTAATAAATTAAATATACTAATTTTAAAACATTATTATATATAAGCTAAATTAATTTTTTTTGGAAATTGATATGAAATAATTTTAATTACAAAAAATATTTAGAAACACCATTTATTAATAATATAAATTTCCTTCTACATTTTCAATTTTCATTTAAAATATAAATTTATATGTTTTAGAAAAATTTTATATAATTTTTTGGACTTATAATAAAAGAATTTTCTTAGTGAAATGTTTATAAATATTTCTTATATAGTTCTTTTATAGGTGAATAGTAAAAATATCATTTTTACCAAAACTTTGACTTTATAATTTTATAAGAATGACCTATAGCTAAAAACCATTCAATTGATCCTGTTTTTTTACAAATTACAACTACATAATTTATAATAAATTTACTAATATAGAAAAACTATGTTTGTAATTTTATAATTATAATAAATAATGTCTAATGAATATAATTTTTGGTATCTTTTAAATTATTTATTATTTAAGAAAAAAATTACTTTTAAATTATCTCCAGACGCATAAATTTATTTATAATAAACCACATTATATCATAGATGTAAAATATATTAGTAATTTTATCCCAGGCAGAAAATTTATTATTAAAAATGAATTTTTTTCTAATTATATGGTTTTTACACATTACCTATTCTACTGATAAAATTAAATTTTTTATGACTAAAAGAAATATATCATGATAAAATGGATTTTATATTTTGAATCACTATCCCAAAAGCAGTAAATAATTGTCAATTTTGTTTTTTTTCATTGATAGTAAATTACAAAAGTAAAAATCAATAACCATAATAAAACCAAATATGAAAAAAGATAAAATTCTAATAGTAATGGAAAATATATGATTAAAACATGTGTAAAAATGGATTTCTAAGGACATAAATAAACTTATTTCATACCACACTCAATTATTTTTCACTATAAATCCTTCTTGATATGTGAAACTTTTTATCTACTTAAATTGAGTTGAAATATCAATAAGAATTCCATTTACACCACTAAAAAAGGAGCCTCTCACCACACCTTCATGATTATTCAAATAATATGGTTTCCACCTAAACCCTTTTCCATTTCATTACTTTATAATTTTCTTCCTTCTCCTTTCGTCTCTAGTAAAAATTTATTTTCTTCTGACATGAATTTCTAGAGACTCTCCAAAGGGAAATCCAAAGTCCCTTACATGAGTACCTTTTCTCTTAAATTCATTTTTATCCTTTTTTACTTTCTAAAATATAATTATGTCAATACTATATAATGATATTATTATTTTTTGTTCTTCATTTTTTTGTTATTATAGAATAAATACTTCCCACTATTATCATATTCGATTAGTAAAATTGACAATGTCATTTATTCCTTGTGCATACTACCACATCCATGAAGTGATAAGCTCCATTGATTTCACTAATACCTCAATTCACAGATTTTATGGTATAAAGTTTTTAACAAATAATAAAATTATAATTTTTTTATTAAAAATATAAAAATTGTAATCCAAATCAATTCCACTGTATTCTTCAAAAAATGTAAATGTTAGACGTGCATTGTGTGGACTATAACCTTCACAAAGTAACACATCTTGTTTTTTATCTAGTTTATTTATTACATTTTAAAATCTATTAAAATATGATAAAAAATTTAAATGTATATAATTGGTATCTTTATTATTTTTTAATATTTATATATTCCAAGATTAACCACATTTATAATCATAATAATCCATTAAAAGCAATTTGCTTATGTTTAGGTCACTGTAACCACCATCTTGAACAATGGTACCTAAATATATCATGGATTTATATGAAAAAATTATTAGTAAATATATAGGGAATATATATGTTAAAAATTCTAGGTTTTTATTTAATAATGGTAACATTAATACTAAATACATTAATTTATTTACTATCATCAGTATTATAATAATCACTTAAACATGTTAGTCATCAATGTTTTATAAAATTACAATGATATAAACTCTTATTGAATGAAATAATAACAATATAAAATGTCATCAAATATAAATTCTAGTACCTTATATGATATATAATATGAAAATGAAGATCAAAACCACTATTATGAATCTAATTCAAAATGATCAAGATTAACCACACAAAATATAGAAAATAAATAATAACTAACTAATATACATGTAAATAATAATTACAAATACAAATTATAAATTTATATATATGTGATTAAGGTTTTTAAATAGGTTATTATGATATTTAATTTTTTATACAATGGACTAATGCTCTTTTGTTGAATATATAAACAATAGTAAGGGGTTATTTGTATCAAATTTAGTTTCAAGAGACTTATTTATTATTAAGAACCATGACATTTTTATATTTTATGAATACTATATAATAAATTTACATTACCATTTTAATTTTATAAATTGTTTTTGAAGAACTATATCATGTTTTTTATTTAAATAAAATCATATTCAATGGAAATATTGGTTATATGGGTAATTGTTAACTCAACTTATTTAGTTGATATGTAATTACCATTCCTAAAATTATTCATTACATGATTTTTTCTTTTCATAGTAATATTTTTGGTTGAACATTATCATAATTGTTTGTAAAAATGAATCTTTTTTTTTGAATATTTGACCTGAATGAATTTATTTCTCATAAAAGTATGACATTTTTAAGGATAACTACAGGTCCCTTTTAGGATGATTTTTCATATATGGCTATATTTAACCTTATATATAATGTTATTCATTTTATTTGGAAACCTAATTATGTGTTATCTAATGAAAAATTCACATTTCCATTACTAATTTTCAAAAGTACATTCTTATACACTTTTTTACATTGTGAATTTTTAATAAAGGTATTGCAAAATTTCAAAAATGTGTTACCCATCCTTTCAAAATTTAATGTTTTATATTCTACTTTTAATTTTTTTGGTTAAAAATTATGTTATTTCAAGGATATATTATTGATGACATATTTAAAATTTTGGAGTTTTATTGTGACGTTTCTTCATTTTTTTAATACCTTATATCTTTTTCAAAGATTCTGTTTTGAATATTCTTTTTTATTCATAAATCATTACAAAATGGTTTCATATCACTTTTATAAATTCATTATGTCTTTATTTAGGGATCCACCATTGAATTATAATTTTAAAAGAGAACAATTTTAAAAATTCTTTATCTTTAAAATTTTAAAAATGTGTTTTCAACGTGATAATAAGGTCGTCTTTAGGATATTGATAATTGTGATTTCTAAAAATACATTTATAATATCATGTTTATTTTTCCTCTATCTCTATAGTTTTTCTATCCATGGAAGTAATTTATCATGGAACTACCTATAAATATTCAAATTAATACTCTTTTGGCATGATTTGGTTTTGAATATTAACCTTTAACATTTTTGAGGTTAATTTAGTTGATATCATCAAGAAATGTTGTAAATCACGTTTTTTATTCCATGAGTTTTGTATGATGTGACGAATGAAACTAATTTTATCACATTGATTTACATTATATATGTCATGATTGATAAATTATGTAACACATATGTATTATTTCCCATTATGTGATGATTATTCCCAATATATCTCTTTAGTGAATTTCAAAAATCATTATATCTCATGAGATAATGGGAAATGAGTTTTGACACTCAATCCACAATAGAAATTCATTGAGTGAAGCATGAAATAAAAATAGAAAATATTGAGTAAATACACATCCCACATAGAAAATTGGTTATAAAATCCCAATACAATGAGTGATATGGGTGAGTGAAGCATGGTAAACTGATTTAAATAGATTTTGATGTTTTATCGGCTATGTTATGATTCTTATAATCGTGTTTTTCTTGTATGTATAGTTTTTAAAATTTAATTATGTAATTAATTTAACATGTATTATTCTATATGTTATATAGGGGTATTTATTCCTATTATAATGTTCATATATATTTATTATAGAATCCTTCCCAAGATTCCAATCATCGGTGCCCTGAGAAAGTTGGCTACATGACCTCAAGAGAGCATACCCAAATGCTAGAGGCCACTTATTAATAGGGAGATACTTGTATAAGTCTGTGGGGAGAATATTCCCTCATTTATGAGAGTTCATAATATATATATATATATATATATCTGTGTGTGTGTGTGTGTTTGTGTGTGTGTTTATATATAAAAGAACAATAGAAGCAATAATAACTAGCAGACAATAGCAGAAACTAAATATCAAATTATTGAAGATAAACAATATAATAAGAGGAAGCTGAATTCTTATAATAACTGGTACATAATTTTATTCTATGTCATGTACATAAAAAAAATTATTATTCTAGAGTCAGTGGATGCAACCATATACAAAAATCTATCAAAATATAAAAATTCATAGATATCTCTAAGACTGGAATCTCATGAACTGGCTAAGTCTTGTGCCTCAATATCCATTCTAGAACTAAATGTTATGAATTGTAATCTAGCTGTTTCCCTTTATCAAAAACTAGAACCATAACATCTACACTTGTAACAAATTCAATAGAGCAATGTATGATATACAATATCAATGGGGAATCTCCCATATTGTGTGGGATATTTAATCTCATGAAATAGAAAATGTGAAGTGTTCCATGCGAAGTAAAGGTATAGCATAAATAAATAAATCAAATACATTTTTTTGGGTTTCACTAGGAGACCCCTATAATTTATATTCATCGTCCTAGGATGGTATAACTATAATGAGATATCATATAATGGTAAAATGAGTGGATTAATGCAAAAGAAAATAGATTGTCACCAAGGTTGTGATTGGCCTTGGAGGACTTCTTCCAATGTTCTCAATACTAAAGGATCAATTACTATTTAAAAATCATTAATTTTCATTATTATTTCAATTGAAAACCTCTATATAATTTAAGTGATTCACCCAAATCCCATCCAGGGAAATCCACAGAGACATTCCATTTATCACCTAAGGGGATAAATCTAAGTCCAATGCCTAAGTAGTACATCGAATGTGACTTTATAAGAATTACCAAGTGTCACTAAAATATTGGGGTGATAAAATTTTATATCTAATAGTCCTCTAAGTCTATAAATAATATTTGGAATAGGGGCCCGAGTATCTCTCATGACATGTTCAAAGAAATCGTGTCATCTAGCCTGTCTAAGGGGTGTCCCTTAAGGAATTGGTGTCACTCATCTAGAAGAAGTAATAGATAGAGAAAAATAATCTCATCTCAAGAATAGAATACGTCACCAACAACATATTTAGAAATCATTAAAAACATAAATGAGGTATGATTTTCTATCCAATGGTCTCTCAAGTTGCAACCCTTTATATTTCCTTCGACACTAAGGTGAAGTAGTCAAATAATCATCACACACACACACACACACAAATATAACAAGATTAATGGTAATGAAATTCCATTTAATTAAACAAATAGATCAAATTAGGAATATATATCAAATAAAATCATTGGGAAAATACATTTACACCATATTGAATAAGGCATAAGAGCCTGGCTAATTCAATTAGATAAATTATTTATGAGTGGGATGACTTTCCAAGTCATATCACTATGTTCACCAACATAAAATTTTCAATGTATAGATTTTGGAATTTATCATGATTCAATACCAGATAGGGGTGTTCAAAAATTTATGTAAAATGGAAGATTAAGAATAAATGGTGAAGGACACGAAGTTGGATAGAAATTTACAAGGTGAATGGCCTATGGAGTTGATTCTCCATTCACTCGGGTCGCCAATGGCATATTAGGGCATTCATTTTAATTTTGTTTAGAAATTAGAGGTGAGGTAGGAATGCTCTAGCATATGGACAAATGAATAAGATTATAGAACACAAAAAAATTGATAGAGACTAGAACAACTACCTTATACTCTTAGTGCTTCCCTCATCTAGTGTTAAACTTTGATTCTATCAAGGATGGAAGAAAACGATGAAACCATAAAATTACCAAAAAACAGTCGAAAATTTTATTACACCCAAATAATGTAAAAGATGAGAATAAGAACCTAAAAACATGTAATAGAGTCAGATACCTCACCTAAATGTTTTGGATGGATCTAATAATGGGATAAATAGACAATGGATGAAGATAGTTGCTTAATTATTAGTTTGAGAGGAAGGAGAGATCATGTGTGAGAAGAGTGAGCTCAACCACTAGAGAAAAATATAGGAGTATGATAGAAAATTATTTAAAATCATTAGTAGAGTGAAAAATTGTAATTTAACCCATATCTAAAACTATCAAGGTTTTTTATATGGTTTTCCAAACTGTGTGCCAACCATTTTCTAGTCACTTCTTGAAGGGGAACTCTACATAGTTAGGCACATTGTTTTTTAATCCTAAAAAAATATGAAAATAACTCTATGAAAAGTTTCCTATGGATCATAAATCTATGTGCATTGGATCACATGGTGGTAGACAAGCCATGAATCCCCATGGTTTCCACCAATTGTAGTCACACAGTTTAATGAAATCATGCATTCTAGGCAGCATAGTTTCTACTAACATTCCACCGAATCTTTTCTTCACATTCCAGGTCTATGTGCCCTGAACAAGCCCTGAATATGCCTGATATCTCCTTTATTTGAATAAAAATTATTAAAAAATCCATTAAAAAGAATTGAGACCAATATTAAATGGATCATATATTCAAGAAATTTAATTAAATTTTATATTTTATGCTCTCAAACCTATACACCTATCTTTTTCAATCTTATGATCATTATTGGTTTTCTCCTATTTTTCCATTTCAATGATTCTGATCTCACACCTTTCATATATATTTTTTAATTACTACACAAAGAAGGATATTTCAAATGATTTTTTAGAAGGGAGTTTAGAGTATAGTTGTTATAAATAAATATAGGAAGTGTTTTAAAATTAGTTCTTTATGTAGCTAATTTTCCATGACCCATAAACCTTAGTTCTTTAAATTTTAAAAATATTTCTTGTATGAAATTATTATTCATGTAGTATTATAAAATATGTTTTTATTTATAATGGGGATCTTTAGTTGATTTGAAGTCATGGTTTAGTTATTTTGGGACTTAGTTCAAATAATTTTAGTGAATTCCCTTGGGATATATTTAAGGTACATGTCTATTTTTAGGAAAACATCCCGATGTAATAGTAATGTATTGTTTTTTATTAAGGAAATAAAGTCCTTTTATGGATACTAAAAATTATTTTTGGCTTCCTCAAAGATGTACTCTATGAAACTATCCCTAAAATGGTATTTTCGGCCATTAACTCAATCATGACTTGGTGCCCGATAAAAATCCCTAACTATTCTCCTAGTTCAACACTCCTATGGGATATGTGGGGGTTAGCCTAAATAAACATTAGCTAAAAAAAGAGAATCATAAGATAAAAAATATCAAATTGTTCATAGTATTTAAAAAGTTGTAATTTATTGATGAAATCATAAGTTTGATCTTATTTATTCATATAATATTTTACTATGACTCTATTTGATAGTAACATAATAATTAGTTATATAATATTTTGTAGGAAAAAGGAACACAAAAATTATTTTCGTGGAATATGCATCTCCAGAAAACCCAAAGACTTAGAAGTTAAGGAATATTTATTCTAATTGATTGAGAATATTAATTTATTCCCACTATGGGGAAATGATGTGTTAGAGTGTGTTATCTAAGAAAGAATATTTTTTATCTCTTATAAGATATGTCTTGAATCATTATTATCTTTATATACTTGTATATAATGCTACTAGTAGGTTTTCGACAATATTTAGTGGAAAATATTTATTTAAGTGATAGAAAATAATCACACAGATTTTTAGGAAGAATACTCATTCCACGTAAAATATGTTTATACTTCTAAATATGGTCCTTATAAATATTTTCATTATAAATATGGTCAATTTAAGCATGACGGTTTGAAATTCAAGTATGCAATAGGAATACTAAAGTTTTGTGTTGATAAAAGTAAATATAGAATAAGATATCTCAAAAAGAAAAAACAAATATAGAACTATATATATATATTATGTATTTCTATTTATTTTAATATTATTAAAATATGATATGATGCATTTATAATATATTGTCCCAATCATGATTCAATCTATAATTTGATTTTTAAACAACAAATTAATTTTATTGAATTCCCAAACATCTAGTTAGGTCAATATTTTTATAGAATTAGGTCATAACTGTTACGCAAAATATTCATACATTACATGTTCAAAACTTTCTCTTTGTATGCATTTTTCACAAAAAAAATGGCTTTTAAGAAGGAAACATGACTTTTTTTAGGAAATATTATTAAAATTTTCAACTAAACTTTTTATTTTTTAAAAATCATCCATAATAAATTTCAAAATAATTTCATCATTTTGGGAAAAAATACAAATATCTATAAGGGACATGAAATGAATAATGAAACTAAATAGTCCATTTTAAACCCATGAGATCAAAAAAGAGAGTTTTTTAATATAATAAACTTTTCGCTCCATTAATGATTACTTATACATAAAATCGACATTAACATCATTATATTTTAATGAGATATATTATAAGAAAAAATAAAGGAAAAATCATAATCATGATGGTTTCATAGGAAACATGAGAACCCATGAAAAAAAATTCATAATCACATAACATTTTGTACTAAAAGGGCGTAATCTTTTCATTAATACAAATAATCATTATGTTGATTTTTTAAAATAAAATTATTTTCAAGGAAAATGATTAGAAAGAATTTAAAATATAGGTAAGTTCATTAGAGATTAACTCTCAGGAAACACTTATAAGAACCATTGCCAGAACCCTTAAAAGGGAATAAGCAATATTGTCAACTTCAAACATAATTATTGAAAGAACATAATCATAAACAAATGAATTAGAGAGATATAAAAGGATGAGATGATCTTAAAAAATATTTTTTGTCCATAACATAGATAACATACATGTAAACATTCATTTTCATTACAAAACTAATAGAAATATAATTTTCAAAACAAAAGTATTTTTTTAAAATTTTGATATATCCATTTTCTTTAAAACAAAAATTCCAAAACTAAAATAATCAGAACAATAGGAATAAGGGGTTTTATTTAATACACAATGGGATCATATAAAATGAGTAAAAAATGAAATATTTTTTTATTGAAGTGGTAAATTTTTTTTCATTATATATGTCAAAATAGAACATTCCTTTTCCATTTTGTAAATAAAGTCAAAATTTCTCGTATAAAATAAGTAAAAATATCCCTTTAATTTTTTTAAAAGAAAGTAAAAAAGAGATATATAATTTCCCATATAATATATTTATTTATAAATAATTACATCATTAAAATAATTTAAAGCATATGTACACAAAAGAATAAGATATTGAAAATAAATCCTTAAAACAATTAAAATGAAACATTTAATGTTACACGAACCTTACATCAAGTAAAACTCATCAATTATGTTTTTTTATGTTCCTAAATAATTTACATTTTAATTATTTTATTGATGAATAAATAATTTTCATGTATATTATTCTTCTTATTATTTTTAATCTCATATTATATACAATTACTTGGTCAATTAATTTCACTTTGGATATTTGGAGGATATTCAGCTCATATATCCAAAATGACTTTGGTATGTAGAATATGGTAAAAAAGTTAATTATTTAATTATATATATAATAATGATCATTATATAATAATAATTTTATATATCAATTATAATTTGAAAACTAAACATGAATGATGGTTTAAAATAATGAACTATGTTACAATTAGGGACATGATATGTCAGGTGTATGCATAGGTAATGTTATCATTTTTCAACAAACATAATGTAAAGAAGTTGTGAAATTAATTATCTTTATACAATGATAATTATTCATATATATAATATTATTTCTATAAATACACTTATATATTCTCTATGGGTTATGTCTTCATGAAGAATTAATGATATTTCTTTAGGGAGGTGGTAATATACAAGTACACATACAGGACATTATCATTTTCAAAAGTATGAAATATTTAGAAAATATATGATATATTATTTTAAAAAAATGAGAAATATGTCAAAAATTTAATATTTATACAATAAATTCATCACTATATATAATTATTTGGTAATGGGAAATGAATTATATTTTTTCTTGATGTAAGAGTCTACCATACAGATAAAGAGTGGTCTAATTTTCCATTTAATGGACAAAGGTCATGGATATAGGTCATCCCAATAACATAACATAATATATATATATATATATTGAAGATAATGGTGTTGAAATTTCATCATTCTTGAACATGATTTTAAGTAGGTTTAAGATGAAATAAAAACACAATTCTTGGTCAAGAACTGTACCTCTTATTTAGATGATCTCTTTAGATATATTCCTATATACTTACTAATATACTATTTTGATAAAAATAATCCACTAGGAAGTGGATAGGGTTGTAAATAATTTATTTTTTTATGGAATCTATTTTTTAAATGGATTTTCAATTTAACGGAAAATATGATAGTTTCTATCATTTTATAAGTGGTGGAGATCCCACATATTAAATTTATAAAATTATTAATATATATATTTTTTAAAAACTAAATAATACTTGATATAAAATGGGTAATTTCATAATATGAGATTATAATGGGATTTCTACAAAATATTATTTATAAAATTATCTTGGATAGTTCAATATTTTTCACTAATGGTTAACCCCCACTAAACATATTTAGACCTCAATGGTGGTAATATATTTTTAATGTTGTTTTTATTTGTTGTAAAAAACAATATGTTTACTTATTACATAAAGTTAGTTATTATGACTAAAAATATGTAATACATTTTATTGATTTCTATTCACAAAAGTGGTAGACTTTTATTTAAGATTTAACTCATAAAACATCCTCTTATGTATAAAAAAAATCTTATACCAAGATCAACAATAAATATAAATATAAATAAAATAATTTGATTATTTCTGTGATAATTTTAATAATATTTATTTTAATAATTTCAAAGAAAATAAAATTCTCAATTATTGAAAGTAAAAGATAATTTTGAATAAAAATTACTATTTTTATTTTTCCTTAATAAATCCAAAATTACAAATTTTATTAAAATGAACCCAAATATAATTAGAAATAATGAATTATTAAATTATATCCATTATTAAATTAGCATAGTAAAATATGGAATTTTTTTAAATAAAACCTTATATTACATAGAAACAAATTAAATAAGAATTAATCTCTTTTTGTTTCAATTGAAAAATAAATTAATATTTTTATAGTGAATACAAATCAATAAAATAAAATTGATAAATATTAATGAGAATTGAAAATGATTTAATATTACTACTATCTAGGATATTAAATTATATCCCCTATTAGAAATTGTGTCTTCATAATTTTATTTCAGTTATGATTACATGGTTCAAATATCTTCATATTTAATTCCATGGAGTGGAACACGAAACATACAAAAATGAAAGGAAACCCATTCGAATATTTTAAAATTCCTTTATTAAAAACCCACATTATTAAAAGAAAAAATAATAATTATTATATTATTAAATGTGAAATATGATGTTCATATGGAATGATAAATAAAGTAAGTTTTCACAAGAGTGGAAAATTACGGGGAAGTGAAAATATTGACATAGAAATAAGATTAATGTTTGATTAAATGTTACATTTTTTAGAATACGATAGGCCATCCATTCATCATAAATGAATGTAATATGATATATTTTTTAAATTAAAATAATTTTATTATAGTTATGGAATTCCTTTATAATATGGACTAAGAAAATAAATAAATATACATACTTGAATGTGGAATTTTATCAATTAATAAATGTACTACAAAATGTCACCTGTTAATTCATAATATGAGTATTCAAGATAAATTTTTTATTTTTTAAGAACTAAAATCACATTATAGTGGATCATAATATCAATAAGATGCTAAAATTTATTTATCCTATATTTATAAATCATCCAAAAAATGGTTAAAAAATGAAACATAATTTCTAAAATTAATCATCCTTAATATGATAAAATAAAATAGTAATCCCAAATTCCTTGATAATGACACAAATATTTTAACCTAAATTATTCAATATATAACTATCCTTAAAATAAATTAAAATATTGTTGTCTATGTTCAAAAACCCAAATATCACAAGGATTGTATATCATATTATACTGAGATCAATTTAACATTTATCTCCAAACCCTAGTATCACATAAACTGATAAATTGAAAATTTTAAAAATCCTAATCATATAACCTCTAAAATATTTTACTTTTTTTACATAAATAACCAAAATCACCATATATACTAAATAAAATCAAATATACTTTGAAAATATAAATAAACTATTTTATCTAAATAAAAAACCCATGTCAATCTAAATAATTTTTATTTAACATAATCGTATAATTTCCGTAAAGTGTTAAACTATATAAAAATGATTATTAATGATACAATATCAAAGTAAATTTCTAATACAATGGTTATAAATTTCATAAATCATATATCCCCATCATATAATAACCATCACATCCTAATTAATCAAAACTATATCAAAATTAAATATAATATTAACCAAAATGTTCTTAAAGACCATTCATATTATATCTATTAATTATAAAATAATTATTCCTTAAACAATATTTTCAATTAAATATATAAAAATCCATGAATTTTATAAACATAAATTCCTCCAAAGATACACATAATCATCTTAAACTACCATCATCTAAAATATTAAAGTCTCTTTCTATTTCTTTTTACTTATGACCATACATACATTTATAGACTAATGATGGTATCCATAAAATCTATGCTAACCTCACAAGATAACCTCCTAATCAATAAATTGATTCAAATGATCATCTCATACCAATGAGAAGAACTCTATCCATATTTAATCTATAATTTAATTTTGAGTCAAGAATAATTTTTCAAAAATTACAAATGATGTTTTTCGGTTTATAAATTTAGATAATTAGGTCTTCACTATTACATAAAAATCCCCTGCATTTTCTACTGGAAACTTTGTTTTAGTTTGTATTTCTACTAAAAAAATAATTTTAAATATGAACCACATTTTCTTTTCATTAAAAATATTTATGATTTTCAACATGATTATTTAGTTGTATATATGAATCTGTTAAACCAATGATTTTTTTTCAAAATGTGTGATTGTTTAAATATTCCTTGTAATAGACACAAAAATAATAAACTTAATAGCCAATTAAAACAATATGTGATCATAAAATAGAGTTTGGAATCATCATAATAAACTTTTAGCTCATGTAATCATTCAATTACATGTGAAATCAGATTTACTATCTAATGTTTTTAATAAAAAAATTATATGAAAACCAAAAGTAACTATATTAATCATGAGAGTTTATTATAAAACATGACAACCAATTAAAACTGATTTTTCCTAAAAACAAACCCTTTTACCCAAGAAATGCATAATCATTCCTCTAAAAATGAATAAAAAGATTAAATTTGGATACCAAATGATTTTGAAGGAAAATAATTAGAAAGAAAAAAATTAATATGGGTTTCTTGGGACATAATGTTCATAGAACCATTATAATAACACTAATAAGTTCAATAACCAATATTTTCTACGTCCAATATAATTCTACAGAGAAGAAAATAATTACCCAATGATGCAGGGAGCTACTCCAATATAAAGAAATATTAAACATTTTCCAAGGTTCATAAATGTTTCAAACACATAGAGGCTTTCATTTACATAATCAAATAAAAAAATTATCATTTTGAACCAAGAGTAATTTTATCCATATATTCATATATGCCTTTTCTATAAAACTGAATTTCCAAAAATAAAATACATATACAAAAGGTAAGATAGATTTTAATTAAATAAATTATATATTATTTTATAGGAATAAAAAAATTAATTATAGTTATAGTTGTGGTAAAATCCATTATCACTATATATATTAAAATAGAATATTCCCTTTTCTAATTTGTAATGAAATTCAAAACATTCTGTATAAAATACCTAACAGGATTCTGTTTGAAAAAATTTTAAACAATGTAAAAAAGAGACATAAAAAATCCTTTCTAATTCATTAAGTTAAATATAAATTCTACACAAAATAAATTTAATAATATATTCAATGAATAAAATGATTTATTAAATAAAACATTAAAATGTTTAAAAATAATTAGTTAATGTAATGTGAACCTTAGCTAAAGCCCAAATCATCCTAAACATTATTTATAATAACTGATAATACAATTTTGTTAAATATTCAATTAATTGGGTACCATTTCGATTTTTATTATTCCTTTTATTTAATTTATTTTTTTATATACATTTATTTGATCAATTATGTTCACGTTTGATGTTTTAATGATATTCAGATCATATGTCCAAAATGAAGTATATAAGTTTTTCTCTGGAAAAAGTGGAAATTATTCAATAATATAAATAATTATAAACATTAATTAATTTTAATTTTTTTAATAAATTATCATTTTAAAACAAACCATGAGACAAGGTTATAAAAAATGAATAGTGGTACAATCATGGAGATGGTTGACCATATGTATGCAAGAGTTACATTTACGTTTATCCAAAAATATAATAGATACAATTTAAGTATTATTTTAAACTAAAATTATAAATATTATATCATAAATATTATATCACCTTGTTAAATACACTTATGTATAGATTCTATGTGATGTGGACATGAAAAACAAATCACATCACTCTATGAAGGTTGTAATCCAAATGTACACATGAACGATGTTAATGGTATGAAATTCATAGAAAGGTAAAATAATAGATTATATATTAATATTATTCAATGATAAATATTTCATTGAAATCATTTTTATACATTAAATCTATATTTATATCTATCTGTGATTGTAGGTGATAGAAAACTAATTACATCAGTGCACGAGGCAGTTGTCCTCCACGTACACAAATGATGGTTTAACATCCCAATATATTAAAGGAGACGGGTAAGGGTAATTATATAAAAATTATTATATATATGTATATTTAATATACAATTTTTATTATTTTATTATTATTTTAGAATATATGAGGTAGGTTGAAGTTGGTGTGAAATGATAATTCTTTGTTAATATCTATTAATATTTTTTGGACAACCTCTTTAGGTTTATACCTAAATCATTCCTAGGTCTATTTTTTAACTATATAGGGAATATATTACAGGGGTGATTTAAGAATTTTATTTTGGTAGGTATTTTTAGATTCAAAATTCATTATATGTGTGGAAAAAAGAAAATACTGGGTGTCCTTTTTAATGTTACTCTAAATGACATACATGGAATTTTATAAACGATTAAAATATTTTAAAAAAATTCCCATGAACAATGGAAACAGTGGGCCATATCCCAATATTATATTATATAGGGAATAAATATGGAAATAAAATAGAGTTTATAAAAGTATCATTGTTATATTAACCCTTATCACTAGAGTTTGACCCCCACTAAACTTGTTTTTACTTTACAAATGTAGAAGTTTTTTAATATTTTAACATTCATTATGACATAAAAATTATTTATTTTTATTACATTATAATAAGTATACTAAATATAAATATGGAATATATTTTATAATGTTTTGTTAAATAATGTGGCGGAATTTAATATAAAATTAAAGATGCATAATACGATGAAAATTGGGTCTCCAAAAAATGTTCTCTTTAGTGTATGATTTTTTTATTTCAAATTTAGAGATAAAATATATTGAAAATATCAAAATTAGAATATTAATAGTATAATTTAACTAATTTTACATTTAAACCACAACAATAAAAAATGTATATTTTTAAATTCATGAAAAAATTACAATTTTCTATTTAAATGCGTATTTTTGATAATTCAATAAAAAATCAATTTTTTAAAACATTATTTCAAACTATCCCTAAGATAATTGTGACATGATGAATTTAAAATTTTAATAATTTATGAATTTTTAATATTATAATATTTTTACATATAAATTTTAAGTAAAACAATGAAATACATAAATAATTTTTTTTTTAAATTAATATATTTTATTTTATATTGAAAAAATTATTAATATTCTTATTGTGAAAATAAATCTAAAAAATATAATAGAGAAATTTTAAAAAAATGAAATTTATTTACTCTTAAAATTACATGGGTTGTTATATATAAAATTCATATAAATATTTTAATATCATAGAAATAACCATACAAAATCTTAGAATATAAATAATTAATTTTAGTGCTATTTTATTAAAGCGTAGTGTACAAAAGTCTTTTTTTGAATACATTTTTTATAAAATTTTTATATTTTATCCAAATAAATTAAATTATAATATTATAAAATAGAATATATATAAATATGATAATATATTAATATTTTTGGATATTGGTATCAAATAAAATTACAACCCTGAATTTGAAAAGCAGTCCATTTAAAAAAAATTCTTTAAATTTTTAATTTTCATTTCAAATAAATATTTTATAATTTTATAATTAAAAGAAGAAAATATTTTTGTTACTTATAATAAAAAAAATAAGAATAAGATGAATTTTGGTATTTTTATAAAATAATTGATTTTGAGGTAAATAGTGAAAGTTCTATTTTTACTAAAATTGTAAAATTATTATTATATAAGAAATGCAATGATATTTATAAACCATTTAATAATATATGAAATAATAGTTTAAAATATATTTTTATAAATATTATTCTTAATTTACGAATCAAGGTATTATATTTTTGGAAACTATGTAATAATTTTCTAGTGATATTTGTTTTTAGATTTTATTATAAATCAATATTATTTTTAGTAAAAAGTATCTTCGGATTCAATTATAGTAAAAATAATCTTTATTTAAAATAGTTCAACTTATATTATCAAATTGAATTACATTGATAATTTTATCCTATATAGAAATTTTACTATAAAAATATACTTTTCCTACAAACGAGGTGTTATGTGTTACATGTGCTAATGTTAGAATTTATTTCTCATACACATAGAAATTTAATCTAGTATTTCTTTTCATATTTTTAATCATTATTTAGAAATATTTACAATAATTACCATTTTATGTTTATATATTAAAATAAAAGTTCTTAGGTAATAATTAGTTACCACAATATAATAAAAATTTGTTGAAGTTAAAATTCTAAGAGTAAAGGACTTATAAACATGTTTAAATCATGTGTTAAAGTGAATTGATGATGGAATCATGAGATAATATCATCCGTAAATCCATTTTTTTTGTTTTTGAGTCTAATTTACCAGTGAAACATGTTTTCCTTATATATTATGTGTAAATATTTTTGGAATTCCCATTATCAACACTTATAAAAGGGGTTTATAACCACCCCTTTAGTGTCACAAAAAAAAGAATCCAGTTTTTACATAAGAGTATTTCAATTTTCATTCCATTTTATTTCTATTACTTTTCATTTATCCTCTGACCATAATGTATTTTCTTAAGACGCCCTTTACTATAAGTCTTTTATATGAATTCTCATGTCCACCACATGTGTACTTTTCCAGTTTACATGTTTTCTATTCTTTCTTAATTTCCCACATATAATTTTTTTATTCATAGATAATGGAAATATAAAATTTTCAACTTAATTTTTTCATTATAATAAAATAAATATTCATATCATTTTTCATTTTCTGTTACTAAAAACGAAAATGTTATTCACTTATTATGCAGATTACTGCCTCTGTGAAGAGACAACTTCCGTTTTTTCACCACATCCCCCATTATACGAATTTATGAGTTGAATAATGAATATATAATATAGGTGTAAAATTAAATAATTTATGAATAAAAAAATTATAAAAACATTCAAACCGTCTATTTTTTTAGAAATGAAAATATTATTGTTTTTTCCAGGTGGACTACCACGTCCATGAAGTAAAATAACTATTTTTACATCAAGTGTATTTTCTATTTTTTAAAATATCATAAAATGAAATTAAAAAATGTAACTATATTGAAATAATTTATTTATTCTTCTGTAATAATGATATAATAGAAAAATACACCATTTTCTTATTCCAAATCATCCACTAATAAGTATATGTTCATTCTTGGGTTTGATTAAACACTACCTAAAGAATGTTATAAAATAAGATCATGAATAAATATGAGAAGTTAACTAACAATGTAACATAGTATAAATAAGTATATAATGATTTTATTTTTTCCTATATTAGTAATAGTAATGTTTAACCCATCAATTAATAAACCATTATTTTTTGTTAATGATCACTAAAACAGTCTTGTCACCAATTTCCCTTACAAGTACTATGATCAATACTATCACTCAATGAAAATAAAATTTTGTAAAATCTCATGAATCATTAATTATAGTGTCATTTTCTATGTTGTAACGATAATTTTTTGGAGAGTAATGAAGAACAAAAATGATATTCCAAAACTATTTATAAATGTTCAACATTCCTCACACTATATATTGATAATAGATAAAAATTATAAATTTACATGTAGATAATAATTATATTCAATATTCATAAATGTTTATTTATATGAATAAGTTTATTATATATGATATTCTGATAGATTTTTTATAAAATTGATTCATGTTATTTAGTGGATGTTAGGAAATTATGCATGTAGTTATTTGTCTGAAATTTAATATTTTGAGTCATATTTTATGTTGTGCATCATGACATATTTTATATGGTGTGAACACTACATAATGGATGTATTTTACCCAATTCATTTAATTTGTATATTTTTGAGAGCCATATTATGTTCCCTCATTAAATGGTATTCAATTCGAAGGATACCATTATATTTGTATTTTTTAACTTAAATCCCTTCATAGAGAGATAATAATTATTATTGAAACTAATTAATCCATGATTGGATGATTCAACACTAAAATTATATTTCAAATTAATTTATCTTCATCTCTTGGTAAAAAAACAATTGATTCAAATATTCCACCTCAATAAATTATTTCTTTGTAGATGTATGTCATTGTTAAAGATAATTCGTATTCCCTTAAATGAAGATATTTCTTATATATTGATATATTACATTCCCAAAATTTCCTCTTTACCCTTAGTTAATTCATTTTTGTGTTATCAAATGTGACCTTAAAATTACCATGACCAATTTCCCAAATTAAAAATTGTTTCACTTTTTAAAAATTGGGTTTTAGATAAAGCTATATCAAAATACTTGAAAAGGGGTTCCCATCCATGAAAAATAGTGTTTTTAAATTACAATATATATTTCTTCCAATAAAAATTATTTACATTCAAGGAAAAAAATTGAAGTTATTATTTTAAAATATCATTTTTCTAATTATTTCAAATGATATTTTAAAACCTTTATGTTTTTTAAAATATTCTTGACTGAATGTGTTTTTCTAAAAGTAAATTCTGCTAAGATGATTTCACGTAACCTTTTCAAAATCATTATGTTTTTTTCAAGTCTATAAAAATGAAATTTTTTTATATGAGTGATTATTTTTCAAAAAACATTCACATTACCATTTACAAAAATTCTCTCAAATTGATCATAACATCATATTTTATCCTAACTATAAAAATGTTTTATAAAATAATCTTATATATTTTTCTTCCATTTTCTTATTTATAAAAAATGATTTTATATAAAAGGAATTTATTTTTCATGGACCAGTATCTAAATGTTCTTATGAAATTCTTTTTGGGGGTGATTTAGTTAGATAATGGGCTATTTAAATTATTGAGGTTAATGTTGGTGATACCATCGAGAAAATATTTAAAACGGATTATTATTTTTAAGAGTTCATTATGATATGATAAATAAAACTTAATTTCTCCCATGGGTTTTCATGACATGATGAATTATTGATATTTTATGGAACACAAATGTATTATCCTTCATTAATTAGCATTTGACCCATATATATCCCTCAAAGGCATTGGTTAAATATTTATATCTCATGTTATGATTTTAAACGAGTATAAATTAATAATACAACAATGGAATAAGTGATTAATTCTTAATACACTAAGGGAAACAGGTGATTGATGGAAAATCCCTGAAGGGGAAAAAGGTTAGTAAAGCTTGATCCAGCAATAAGAGTATGTGAGTGAAGCCTATTATACTAAGGGAAATATGATGTGGTACTTGATTAACAATTTTATGATTCATATAACCATTTTTTCATATTATTAGGTTTCGAAATGTAATTATGTTATGATTTATCATTTATTATATTCCCTTTTTAATCTAAGTATGGTTTCATATTTTTTTGTTCATGAAACATGATTATGTTTTCATACCCATATTCCTATTTTTTCTCACTTTTTTTTCATCGGTTATGTATTATGTTTTCATTACCAGGAATCTAATATCATCCCTTTTATATGAATTATTTCTCCAAGATACAAAGATGGTATTTCATGTGTGATGTTTCAAAGGTAGTTTAGATATGAGAACCTATGATGAAATGTTGTTGAGTGTTATAAAATAAGTTTCGTGTATAAATAATTTTCCATGACACGAAACAATGGGATATTTTGTTTATGAGACTATTTGTGATATGAAATGATAGTCATGTAAAATAATAAATTAAATTATTTTATTTAGCTTCGAACACTTTAGTTATTATCGATGGATGGTCTTGATATTTGGGTTATTTGTTCATATATCATTAATAAAAACCCTAGGGATAATTCTAAGTACAATATAACATATTATGGTTATGAAATGTAGAGATTGTATCACTCTATGAACAATAATATCCCAATATTGATACTAAAAGTGTATGTAGTCTCTATCATATATGTATAGAGGTGTAGTTACCATAGAAATGATGTAATGGGTAATGACTCAATTGTCACTGAGTGAACTACAAAGAGGCTTAAAAATACACTTCATTTGACACTCATAGGGGATATTATTTGGTTAATTAAAATTATCATTACTAGATATTATGAATAATTTACTTCTAAAGAATAGAAATGGATTGCATTAATATGTTTGTAAAAAACTATATATACTAGTTTGAACTTAGAGTGTTAAAGGATAAAAAATTATTCCATTGTGTTATATGTTCAAAAAATCCTTATTTGGAGAGTATATCATAGAATTTAGAATTCATACTCATATGAGAATTTACATAAATTATAATAAATATTATGAAAATCACTTATATTTTCATATTTTTACAGAAATGGGATCATGAAAATGAATTTGTGGATGGTAGTTATCCTAAATCTAAAAATACATAGCTTCAAAAGGGATATTTGAAATAATTGATTGATAATATTATAATATTATTATTATGATGGAAAATATATGTTACCTAGTATTATATTTGATGTAAATTATAATATCTCAAACAAATTATATCATTAGTCATGACTATCATTAGATAACAAAATTTATTGTTATTAGTAAGTGTTATTTAATATTTTGGGGACACAATTTGATTAAGGGGTTATGTATTGCCTTAATCTTTTTATAATGAATATTCCTTCCATATATTGCACATTAATAATTATGTATAAATTTTTTTTTTCAAATGGATTGAAATATATTTTTTAATCAGAAATATAAGATATTAATTAAACTAACAACACTTTATTCATTCGTAGTAAAAAATTATAACAAAATATAATAGAATTATGTATTCAAGAACATGGATTGTTATATCCTTAAAATGTGAATAAATTAAAAGGGTAAAATGAATAGAAATGAAAAAAATAATAGGAGATCTCCAAGGAAATATTAGCCCTTGAGGATTACCACTATAAAATGAAAAACCAAAATTAGGAAGAACATCATGAAATGCGAAAACATGTTGTGTGATATAAAAAAAACCAATGAAAATGATATGTGTGAATTTGGATGTGAGAATTAAATGTTGAATAATAAAATGAATATATATCAGAACATAATATATTTATTATAAATATGGTTGTGTGAAGTATAGTAATTGAAAATATTGTCATTTGTAATTTGGTCATTGTATATAAATGTATATAATAGATATAGTGGTATTGTGTATTGTTAATAGAAAATTTAGAAAAAGGTAACTCATAATTAGAATAAAAAAATATTATAAATTTATTTATATATATGAAAAATTCATTTATAGTAATATTGTTATTATAAAAATATTATATGATGTATTTAAACAATTTAAAAAATAAATTTAGTAGAAATGTTTTAAAAAATTAAATTTTACAATACATACCGTTAATTTCAATTTTATTTTACTAAAGAGTATTTTGTATGAATGTAAATTAAAAAACACTATTGTATTATGTGATGAATATTTTATATAAATAAAGAAATTTAAAAATGTTAAAATGTGATTATATATGACATAATATTCTAATATTATTGGAAATTCATATAAAATAACATTAAGGACATAAAAATTTTAAAAACAACATTTTTCAACAATAAAAGTGTTTATTTATATTTTTAATTATCACTTGAAAGATAAATTTATAAATTTCACAATTTCACATAAAAATAAAATTGGTGTTTATAATAAAAAAATTATCCTAGGATTTATTATTGGGTTTTTTATATAATAGAATATTTTTAGTGAAATATTTAAAATCTCTTTTTTTTCAAAAACTATAACATTATAATTATATAAGAAATACCTAGAAGTTATAATTTACTATATTGATCAATGAAAATTTTTGTAATTAAAAATATATATAACCCATTATTAATTTACAAATCCCATGTTTAACATTTTAGGAAATTTAGTAGTATTCCCCAATAATTTTTCTTGTTATAAAATCATTTTTTTACTAAATTAGTATTTGGATTTAATTGAAATAAATTTAGATTTTACTTATATGAAAATAATTTACATCCTAAATATAATATATATCAAAAAATTTAACATGCACAATAATTTTATGCTTAAAAATAAACTTTTTAAAAATCAGGGTTTTACATGATACATTCGCTAATTAAAAAATTAGTTTTTCAAACACATTAGATTTTATTTGATAAAATTGATATATTTTTTAAATAAATTAAGAGAAAATTATTATATAATGAATATTTATTCTTCAGATATTAAATATAAATTACATAGGTATAAATGAGTTACTACATTAAAAAATATTCTATACAAAAAAATATAAGAGTAAATGACTGAAAAGCATGTTTAAAACATGTATGCATATTAATGGTTAATTTTTTATCTAAATTATATTATACAAAAATATCATAATTTTCTATTTATGAGTCTTATTTACATGTAAAACATGTTATATATTTATAAAAAACATGAAATATATTAGATAATTTTATTCTCATAACTTATAAAAGGGGACTCTCAAAACCCTTTCAAGACAACTCAATGATGTACACATAAAACACTAACCATTTTCATATCCTTATACCCATCATAATTTTCCTTATTATTCTACCCACAATAGATTTGTTTAATACCTCCATTAATATAGAGTATTTTAAGGGGAATAAAAATACAAAAATATGATTACTTCAATCCTGGATTCTTAAAATGACATAAAGGTTATTCATGTGTTGTGTAGTCAAACACATCTATAAAGAGACTTATCCATTTTTTCTATATAGATCGTTATTATTTGATAATATCTCCCAAAAAATATCTCTAAAACTTAACTATCACTAAATAATATCATTATGCTACTATAATAATGATATTATGTAAAAATAAACCACTTTCATTATCATAATCATCCATTAATTAATGTACATTCATGTTTCGATCAGTCAAATAGCCAACTTGGACAATGATATAAAAAATATCGTAACTGTATCCCAGAACATTATATCTGATGATCAATGGTATAAATAAATAAATTATTTATTTATTTCGGTTATTTAATGATAACATTAATATTAATCTCCTAAGTTAATATAACATCATTCACTTTCAAATAAACCATAAAACATTATTACTGCCAATTTTATCTACCTGTACCATGAATATAAATATAATTTGATATAATTATGACTTTATAAACTATTATTGAACATTAATAATATTACCTGCTATGATTTCAGAAATATTTAATTTTATTTATTAAATAAATAACAACCCTACAACTTTGAATGTTGTTCAAACCGATCAAATATTTTCACACTAGATATTGAAAATAGATAATCAAAAACTAATATAAATCTTAGGAATAATTATAAATAATGATTGAAAAGATTAAATATATGAAGTAATTTCAACAATAAGTTATTAATATAGTTATTTTAAATATGTTTGATTCAACTACTTTAGTGGAAGTCAATATAATTAAGGAATAAGGTTCTTCATCTCTAATTGAATTTACTAAGACAAATTTCATTTTATGCACTATAAAATATTTTATATGGTGTGATTTTTACCAAATGAATATATTATAAAATTTTCATGTCATTATTTGGGTTTAAAGATCCATAAAATGTTCTCTCTTTAAATGTTTTTGGATTTATAGGATTCCATGTTTGTAAGGGTCGTTTTTAACTCAACACCCTTTATTGAGTTAAAATATATTTTCATGGACTTATTTTTTATAGGTTTTGTTAATTAAAACCAATGATGTTATTTGATGTTAAATTCTTTTCCACTTGAGCTAAAATAAACCTCTTGATTAAAATATTCCATCTCATTTAATTTTTTGTTCCCTGAAGTATGACATTGTTAAAGATAATACTAATTCTCTTTAATGATGAATTATATTCCACGACCATATTTTAACATCCCTCTAATGTTATTTCTTATACATGGGAACCTAATTATGTACAATATTTTGTGACCTTCATATTTACATTACAATATTACAAAATATTGTTTTTACTCTTTTTTAAAAATGAAATTTTAATAAAGGTATTCAAAAAAAAATGGGTTTTTTCATACATTAAATTTTTTTTTTATCTTCTACTCCATATTTTTGGGATAAATATTATGTCAGTTCATGGATCCATTACTGATATTTTAGTTGTAATGTATGTGTACAGATAATCTTTCACATTAAATTTTGAAACATTAATTTATTTTGTATGACTTCATTATTAATTTTTTCAAACATAAATGTTATTAAGTTGTTTTAAATTTAAAATATTTTAGAAAAATTATATTTTTCAAGGATCAACCTTTGAATGTTTTTTAGTATAAATATTTTTTTAAAAAAATATCCTATTTTATTTTCTAAAATGGGGGTTCAATGTGAATATAACATAATCATATATACCAATGATAAAATTTTATTCTAATTTTTTATGACTTATACTTCAGTTTACGATTTATCTCTAAATATTTTATATCCTTGATCTCATTTTAAATAAACCATTCTCTAAATTTTATTTTAAAATACACTTTTGTGGTTATTGAGTTATGAGTGTCAACTATTTACATTATGGAGGTCAATTATTTTGATAACATCTAGAAATTTTGTGAACCCATTTTTATTTACATGGGTTATTCATAATGAGATGAATGAAAACCATTATTTCTTATGGTATTTTTTATATATTGAATGATTGATATCTTATCTAAAAATGTATGGTTTTTCATTAACATAGGTTTTATTACTATATTAACCTTTAATGCATTGGGTAATGAATTATATCTCACGAGATAATAGGAAACGAGTTGTGATACTAGATTCAAAAATTGAAGCCTATGAATAATGAATAATACACCATGAGAAATAGCTGAGTGAAGCCTGGTCTGCCATAGGAAACTTGTGATTAAAGCCTGATTCACCATGGTGAAAAAGAGATTAAAGGATTACCCACTACAGTAAATTGTTTGTGATGTCTGATCTATTATGTTATTATTATTATCCTCAAGCTTATGTCATTTTCATATATTGTGAAATGTAATTCTGGTAGGATTGTTATTTTATTATTCTCCAAGTATTATCTAGGAATATTTTACTAATGTTATGTTCATGGATTTTTCAATACTATTATACCCATATAAATATCATTTGTTTACTTATAATCCTCATTTTTAATCTCCTATGTTTCCTGTACACATAATCTAAGCTCATCCCATTCAAATGTTTTTCCCCATGATATAAAGATATGTATTACTTGTATAATGTTTAGAAGGTTGTTTAATTTTGAGTGGTTATAACGTAATGTTGATGAGTGTTTGAAAATAAGTGGTTTTCGTAGCTAATATTCTAGGACAATAAGCCTTAAGTTCTCAAAATCATGCTAATATATATACAAGGGAATGATTATTAATGTAAATTAATGAATTTAAAGAAAATATTTAACTTGGGTCATATGAAAATATTTGCTTATGTCTTCCATGAATTGGAGAGTGAAACATTAAATTCTATGGAGATCATAAATTTAGTTTTTAGATAGGATATGAGAGGTGAATACGTGTTAAAATACTTAGAGTGAAGAGAAATAAGTGGATAAATAAACAATTATAATGAAATCTGGTGTGTAATTTTATTATTTATGGTTTGTAACCTCAAAGTTGTTGAAATATAAATTTTTCTATAAAATTTATAATGTTGTTTTCCAATCATATGTTTTTACTATTACACTAGAATATGTTTTCAATAAAACTAATTATAATGACTATAAAATCATTCAAAAATTAGATTTCTTCTAAATAATAATGATCACTTGAGATGGTATCCTGAATTTTTTTAATAGGAAAAAAAATATTTATTCTTAATAACATTTCGATATTATAGGGTGGATTATTATAATATTTTAAAATTAATTATTTATCTAGTAATAAAAATATTAAGTCTTATATTATAATATAATTTTATAAAATAATTTTTAAAACATTATAAACTTATATAGTATAAAACATACATATAACAAATTCTAATATTTGACCCGAAATTCCACAATCAGTATAAATATCCAATATTTAACCATTACTTAATTATTCTATTTTTTGTATGATGATCAATCATTCTATTTCATTTTTTATAAAATTCACCTCTATCTATGATCAAATCAATAATTCAAAAAATCTTAATGATAATTGGGATGAAATAATAGATATTAATCATAATTCTTGTATTACTATTCCAAAAATATCAATAATTGTCTAATATATACATATTTGGTTTCCAATCAAATTATTATTAGAAAATACCCACATAACATATTATAAATTAAACACTTTCCAAACATTTTTGGATAATATTTTCATTTTTATTGAATTGTTTTTAAATATTTATGAAATAGTTATGTCTTTTAAAAAATTTATCTGTTTAATGCTTTATTATATTAATCTATTTATTTTAGGATCAATATTAAAATATATTTAATCATGAAACTTTTATGATTGAAAGTGTAGACACATTAAAAAAATAGTTATTGTGTGACCCTTAAAAATAATTAATGAAAAAAAATCTTTTATACTGTCCTTCACAAAAAAAATATTATTATAACTTCTTATACCTATCTCTTCAATGTTAATTTTTTAAAAACACATAAAACATACAATGTATTGGAGGTGTAACGACAAGAAACAGTTCACCTTTTTTACGGTGGCCAGATGGGTGGGTCACATGACCTCAAGCACGTCTCCCCATATGCCATTTTCTTCCAACAAGAAGTGAGGGTCGTATGAGGTGATAATAAAGTGACAATACTCTCTTATCCGAGTTTCTAAGTGGCATAAAACAATATAAATATATTGAAAGTAGCAGATACTGTAAAAAAGTAAATAAAACAACATAAATAGTAATAAACAATTGAAAAAAAAGTAGAAGAAATTCTATAACAATTTTAAAAAATTATCCATACCCAGATAAAAAAATAATTCTTGCCATGGTGAAGATACATAACTGATAGTAGTAAACAATGCATAATTCATGACAACACGATATAATAATAAAGAAATGAAAACAATGGCCCATGTATAAATTTCATGATCATCCTGATCTCAGTCTTGCTCATTTTAACCCATCTCTTAGGTATAATAAATACAATGATCAACCTAGATCTTTAAAATATAAGGTATACTTGAGTACCAAGGGTACCCAAGAAGGGTGTGAGATAAATATCTCAGTAGGCCGATACTGATGGTTTCTACCCCAAACTATACCATGCAATACAAATTAAGAAGTGTGAAATATAAAATAAATTTATAGTGATAGAAAATTAATAATAGCCACTTGGTTTGAGTTCCTAATTAGACACATGTCCTATACCAACTTCTTTGGACTAAGCTAGAAATTAGAAATGAGGCACTTGTATATACATAATATTTTTACCATTTCAAAATGTTACAAGGAAACTCAAAAAGTTTCACCACAAGATTGTTCTTTAGGTTGGGGTCTAATTCCCATGTAATCACCTAAGTAAGATAGCAAGAAAGAGATAAAAGGAAAATTTTCATGATTTAATATAAATTGAAGCAACAATAATAGCACATATAATTATCCAATGAAATCAATCTACGTAATTCAATAAAATATAGTGTTGGAGTCTAAGACCATCCCTAATGTATATATATTGTGAATCCATTCAAAATATGAAATACCATTGATCCTGTACAAGGAGTTCCTTTTGAGGGTCTAAATAGTGCATAAGGAATAGTGACCATGAGTCAGTCTTAGGCATCAAATGTAAATAACTGAGTATCACCTGAGGCATTCCATAACTATCTTTCCAATGATTTTGTCCTTGTTTTCCACTTATGGAATCTGTATCACCCAATAGTAAATAAGAAATCATAGGGATCCCCTTTCCTGGAAAACCAAAAACACCACTTCCCCAGTGCATCATGGTATAACCACCCGAGCATAGGACTCTATCAATGAGTCATTAATACGAAACCCATGCTTTCACATGGATCATTTCAAAGAGTAATATAATGCAAGGAATATATAACAAATAAATCCATTGATAATATTTCATACTACTAATCAAACACCCCATCCCATCAAAATTATATAAGGCACTTGGAAATAAAATAATCATATAATATTATACAAAATTATTATAATTTTTAATATCTTAAGCTAACAATTATAAAATTTATATATATAGCCACTAAACTTGGGAACAGTCACTGCGGGATTTTATATTTTTTTTAATATAAACAGAATCACATGACATCAACATGACATGAGCCACATGTCATCAATGATATTAAAAAAATAAGCTAACAGGCTTGTTCGTGCAAAAAATTAAACAAACAGGCTGCCCATTCCACCCTCTAAAATTCATTTTTCATCAATCATTTAATTCATGGAAATGAAATTTATAATAAATATAACTTTTAATAAAAATAATTCCATTAAATTAAACTTAATATAGGAATTCATTTTTTTGAACATGGTCTTCTCAATTTAAACACTCAAGTAAATGCTTTCCAGCACAACAATCCATTCCATTGAAATCATGTTATTTAAGTTATCAAAACCAGGAGATTAATTTAATGTGGAACGAAATCACTTAGAATATGTAATGGTCAAGAGGAAAATTACCTACTTGGGTGATCCCTTATACAATAAAAATCAAACACTTAGGATTTTTGTTGTTGTAATTATACATTTTCACATAAAACATTTCAATTGTGGAGTGCAAGTTAACATGAATAAGTCACACTATTTATTTCATGCCATTTAGTTAAACATTTAAAAGGAAGCTTAACCTTTAACATAATTCAATAAATGAGGAATTACCTATCATGATCCATGTTAACCATGTGCGGTTTCATTTAACGCATCCAATTTTTTACAACATGGAAATATTGTATATATGATCCAAAGGGGGAAATCAAGTTGTGAATTTGTCATTACAATACTTTCCTAATTTGGAAACTCCATCTTAAAAGTATGATGAAACTTAAAGGGATATTTGTTTAAAAATCATTTTAATAAAAATAGGGAAACCCCCTTTAGGGATATAGAGATGAAAATGTAGGGTGTAAGCTTTACGATCAAAAATGAAATCAAGTATAAGGAAAACATTAATGCAAAAATTTAATGCAAGATAAATAAGAACAAACTACCATAATGAGTTTTCACAGATATATCACCTCTGTTGTAGGGGATTTATTACTATACCATTACTTTTTTATCAAATAAATTAATTTTCTTAACTAATCACAAATTCAAGAAATTAAATTCAATAAAACTAGCATAATTAAGAAGGGAACTGAATGAAATTTGAATCATTATGGAATTAATACATTTGTATACCCTTAACCCAATGCACTAATTCCCCCTTCCATTAAGGTATATGAAAAATTATAATATACATATTTTTATATTTTCATACCTTTATATATTCAATAATTTCTTCCAAAATTGACCACAACCCACTACAACAAAACACGGTACCCATAAACATCTTATCCATCCAAATCATATTTTTATTATTAAGGTAAAAACAATGACAAAATGACACAAAAAAAATCAAGGTGGAATAATATAGTCCAAGATGAGGGCATCCCCTCTAATCAAATTAACACCCTCTGGACATAAGCAGAAAATATTGAAAAGAAATCTCTGAATGGAGCCCTGATCAACCAATGAAACTAGGTAGTATGAAACATTATTTCCTTTCAACCACATATGGGTCACCAGGATGTTATTGTGGAAGAGGGCTCTGCATTGCAGGGAAATGATTGAAATGGACCATGGGGTGTATCCCTTACCATGAAGGGACTCATTAAGGATCAAAGAGTCAGTCTCCACTCGGGAGATGCCAATATTCTACTATGTATAGAGGTTAATCCTAGTTAGCATGGATTTGGCCTTGGAAAAAAAAGTTTCCATTGTCATAGAATGAATAGAAGGCCATGACCATATTCCCCTAATCCCCATAAACCACACCCCCACATATTATGTTTCCCAATATGAAAGAACCATCAATATTCAATTTGTAACCATTATCTAAATGGTGCTAGTAAACCCATTTCCCTATTAGTCTTGTTAGGTGAGGTTGGGTTGAAGGGTTACTAGACTACCAAGAACCTAGAGATGGAGCATCCCGCCAATCCTTGATAAGATGAACCATGTCCCTCAATAGGATCTAGGTCCTTGAGATGATAGACCTCACAGAGAGAGGAGACCCATCTAAGCATGCCTGGTTTCTTCCTTTCCACAAGCACGAACACTAGGCATTGAGAATCATCGACCAGGAAAACCACTTAATGTTGAAGTCCTAAGTCTATTGGAACCACCTCTCCATGAATTCCATTTTCTGTTGATCATGAAAAGAGAATTAAATGAATCCACCAAAGGAATTACACACCACAATAGCCCATTCTCTTTCAAAGCACATGTGACTAGTACTCTCCTCCTAACAGGTAGTACAACAATGGCACCTCGAGGCAAAACATATACCCACTTTCTTAATATTCTCATATGTAGTTATCCCTGAATAAAAAAAACCTAACCACCTCAACTTTTTATGTGGTTTCCGTAACATGCACCAATATAACCCGAAAGGCCATTTTTAAATCTCTAAAATTGAGGGAAACCGAAAATTGGTTCAATCCCTATGCTGGGGTTTTTTAGAGTTGAAATCCGAGCGACGAGGGACCTAAAACTCACTAGAATAGGAGACAAGTTAGAGTTGAATCCCTTACCACCGTTATTCATATCATGAAATAGTAAAAATTTGATCGAAATCAAAGCTGGAGAACGAGCCCAGATTGATGTGTGGCGCACGACGAAGGGGAGATAGAGAGGGAGGGATGTTACACACAAAGATGAAGAAAGAGTATGGGTGTTGCATGCTAGTGTGGCACCATGGTCTCTAAAAAACCCGAATAAAAACAATAAAAATGATAATAATAATAATAATAATAAAATAATAATAATAATATAATTAATAATGGTAATAATAATAATAAAAATTTTATTATTACTAAACCATTTTTTTATAATTTTATATTTAACTAATTTCACATTTATTTGAATTTGAAATTAATCCTTTTTTATTTATTTTAAAATAACACATCACCCTTAAGTGTTCCAATTTCCAAAATTTCATTTTGAAACCCATTATTAAAAATGACATAAGAAATAAACAAAAAAAATTAAAAATGCCATGGAATTTTTCATGTGTTTCAAAATGAAAGATGTTACAGAACGTGGAAACTTAGATCATAATATAAATTAAAACAACTAACTAAACGAAATTATTGACCAAAGGAACAACATATGATTAAATTAAAAAACTATCTAACAAATTTTATTTAATAGGAGAATAGTTTTATTAAAATTTTGAGAGACTGATTATATAGCGGAGAAGATGTATCCAATGGTTTTTTCCAAAAGGAATAAAATTTAAAAATTTTAATGTGTAATTTATATAGGGAGAATGAATATAAAAACAATTATATATATACACACTAGTATTTATTTTAGGATTAAATAAATAAACTTTCATAAAAAATATATGAAAATCTACATAAAAATTAATACCATAAAAATATAAATATAATTTCCAAATTTCTATATTTTAAATTAATTATAGAATAATGGAAAAAATATAACTATTTATTCAAGTTTTGAATAGTAGAAGTAAAATATAAATGTATATGAAATTTATTACTATGATTTGATAATCCCTTGTAATATTTTACTAAAATACCAAATAGACTATAAGATAAATTATCAATATGAAAAATATTATTAATATTAATATAATCATTTTTTTAAATAAAAAGAAATATGAAATTTTGAGACTGTAATTGATATAATTTATAGGGTGGTATGAGGGTAATGTAGTTGATACATGAAATTATGAAAAATAATAAGTTAATTATTGTCAATTGGAATTTTACATTAGTAATATGATCATGATTATAGTAATTTTATTGATATAATTGGCCATTTAAAATAGTCAATTTAATGTGTAAAAAATTCTTAATTTATATTAAATATTTGATCTATTATATATGTTTTATATGTTATGATAAATTTTCTTTTTAGGTTCAAAGAAAATATATTTTCTATAAATTCTTTTTTCAGGTGCAGTTTATTTTTATGAAATTTTATATACTTATATATTTATATATTAAAATTTTATTAAAATTTTTAATTCAGAAATTGGAAATTTGGATAGAGTGTTTTTTTAGTTTTTTGTACACATTTTTTTTGTTTTTAATAATATATTGAAATTTTATATCACTTGTATTATGATGTTATTTAAATTTAATACTAATGAAACTGTTGAAAAATATTCATAATTAAATTAAATGTTACAGTTTGAATAATATATTTTATTTCATAATTTAATATATTAAAATTTTAATGTAATATCCAACAATTAAAATAAATATATGAATTTATTTTTTATGTTTTGTAAATATATTATTATATGAACGGATTAAAGAGTATTCAAATATCATTATAGAATATTATGATATGGAAAAGAGAAATGTAAACTATCATGATCTAAAATCATATGTGATTCATTATTAATTAAAGTTTTCATATCCCTGTGTTATAAAGGATTTATTTTTTAAATATTAAATAATAATATAATATTTTTCAAAATAACCCCTTATGCACTCCATTTTTCATCACATTGAATATTTTTATCTTTTCTTTACTCTAAGTTTCCCTCAAATAAATGTTTATGAAAATTTTCAGTGTTTTAAGTGTTTTTTCTATATATAGGGTATGATACGTAATGTCCACTCATAATTTAAAACTAATTAGGGAAATTCTTTGTGTAATTCATAATCTCCTTTTGAAAAATTCTTACAGGGAAAAAATTTCCCATAATAGTTTATGTTAAAAATAGTTCCTGGAAAACATCAATAAAAAATTACAATTAATTAGTTATAGAATACACTTAAATTACGATTTATCTCATTAATGTAAATTGTTTCTAATTTATGTGATTAATATTATAAAAATAATTAACACTAATTGAGTCCCTAATTGAAATTCCCAACATTATAGGATTATAAATCCCAAACTTCATTAAAATTATTTCTCAACTGACTCATGTTTATAACCAAAAATTAAATCAAAAGAAATTCCTAAATCCCCAAAGAATTTGAATGTTAAAATTGGGTTATTTATGAGAAAAAGGACTATGGAGTTCAATTGATATTATAATCCCTTAATTATTAATAAAAGGATCAACACCAATGAGAAGATATTATCCATCATTAAATTATCTTAGAAACATAATTCCATTCTATGTATTTCATATATCGATGTAGAATCTAATCAATTGAGGATGATGGTCAAAATTTTGATTCCCAGGGGAGACAGTGATGTGATTGATTAGAATTAATTCCTGAAATGTTTTTCTGATAAATAATTTACTTTAAATCTATGAAAAAATTGGTGATTCTATTCATTATTCCCAATAAAAAGGATATTTAATCCATCTAGGTATACGAGGAAAAGAAAAAAAGTCATTCATGATACTCCTTCACCTTTTGCAAATTACATAAAAGTAATTTTGACTAATTCATTATTGGAATAAATATTAGTCTATGAAATGATTTGGAAATTTGAGTCATTAATTGAAATGATTATATTGTACAATATTTTCTCATTGGACATAAACAAATCTCAATGGTCCCAAAGGTTAAGAGATGAGATGTGGAGAATGGATTTTATTTCTAGATATGTGATCGAGGAAAATCAAGGGGTAAGAATGTCCGTCACACACTTTTAAAAATTTTGGAAAGAATCATCCTATAAATTTCACAAACAGGATTTAGAAATGGTTTTACTGAGGGTAGAAAGGAAACTAATCTAGTGATTTCATACCTGATAAATCAACCAATGAGACAGAATAAATTAATTCTTTGATCAATCTTCAACATATTATACAATTTTTCCAATATAAGGAACAATGAAACTATGTGAATTAATTCCCTAAAATAATTTTCATCTATGGTAACCAATGAAAACAACCTCAAATTCATAGAGAGAAATGGAAATCATATTCCATGATAATAGCTAAGGTGGTTTTTGATAATGAAGTGGTTATATTTATAAGAATGCATTGGAATTCCTTATATCATGCTAACATAAATTTCTACATGAAAAAAATCACCTTCTGTATCATATGTCATATTCTATTTTGATAGAAGTGCATACAGGATGATAAATCTTCTTTTCAACCATAATCTCAACCATAGATATTATTATAATGCGAGAAATCATATCCTGATCAAATTAATGAGACTAAAGAAAAGATCATCCTTGATGACATTCCCATTGTATGGGAAATCACTAATTAATTTCTTGGGGAATTGTCTATTCCTCCACATAGTCATGAAACTATGTTCTCAATCAGGACCATACCTAGAGATTTTTGAATAGCCAAGACCCAATACATAATGTCCATTACTGATCTTTTTGAGAAAAATAATCAATTATTGGAAAATATAAATAAAGAGACTATATGTTTAAGTCCATCACCATGGGGTGCATTCATCATCTTCATCAAGAAGAAATATGGTTTAATGTTCCTTAGTGTTAACTTTTATGAGCTCAACAAGATAATGATAAATAACAAGTATCCTCTTCTATAGATTAATCACTTATAGTTCAACTATGTGGATCCTAGTATTTATATAAGGTGGATCTTCATTTGGGATATTATGACCTAAAGTTTAATTAATAGGATATATCCAAGATAACATTTAATAAAAGTTACTATCACTATAATTTCATATAGATTTTATTTTTAGTCACTAAATACCCCAAATATATTAATGGAAATAATGAATATAGTTTTTAGGGATGACATCAACAAGTTAGAGGTAGCCTTTATAGATGATATTCTTATCTAAAAAAAGCATTATTATGAGTCGAATTTTATTTCAATACTGAAGAACCTATAAAATGAATAGTTATTTATGAATTGTAGTAGAATTTATTTTTTTATTCAAATAATAATAATTATTGAGACATTTTATCTCTTGTAAATGGATCTCTATGGATCCATTAAAAACAAAGGAAATTGAAGGGTGGACAATTTTAGTATCTAAGACATCAATTCAATGTTTCATGGTTTAGATGTGCACTATAATAATTTTCTAGGAAACATATCAGGATTTTCCATATATCTATCCAATATTACTTAGAAGCGAGTCATGTTTTAATAGACAATTTATTGTGAATAATTACTTAATGATCTAATGAATAGTCGAATTACCAATCCTATGCTAATATAACCTACTAGTGGGGAAGGATTGGAGGACTACATTGGGGAATCCAAAACCTATTGTTTTTTGTAACCATGAAATTTGAAAAACTACAAGTGTATGCATCTCAACAATAAATGGTCATTGAGAAAAACTACCCAAAACATGATCTAGAGCTGTCAGCATTGATCTTTATGTAGAAAATTTGGTTTCATTATTTCAATGAGGATATGTGTGACATATACAAAGATAACAAATGACTAAACTATATATTCAAACAAAAGGATATAAATATGTCCCAATGATGATGTTTATAGCTGATCAATGATTATAAATGTTTAATTTATTACCATCATGGAAAAGAAATAAAACTAATGGACTCTCTATGTGGAATGGATCACACAAATTTATCCATAATGAATAATGTAAGGTATCCATTCTTCTTGGACATGAAAATGATGCATATGGGAATAATAAGAGTATCATAATCTTACAATTTTTAAATAACAACCCAACCATCCATTATTTAGAGGACCAATAAGGCTTAAAAGTATGATGAGTTTTTACGAAAGAATGTGGTGAATATTATGGAGTTAAAATTTTTTAAATATGAAGTTATACGTTTTTGAACTCTGATATGTATTTTATAAAAGAACCAAATATGAAGAGGGTTATTCTTGATGATGTTCATAGATAATCCTTATCTTTTCATAAAACAATATCTAATATGTATAGTAATTTTTAGAAAATGTTCTGGTGGGATAACATAAAGAGGGAGACTATAGTTTTGTATCACGATTCATGGTATGAAAACAATTCAATTATAAATGAAAAAAGTGTTCAAGTATGATGAAACCATTTCCCATAGAAGTATTGAAATAAGAAAAAACAACCATTTAATTTTTCATATGAATCCTCATGACACAAAAAATAAATAACTTCATCTTAGTAGTAGTAAATTTCCTTAAAATGTTGAAAAATTTCATTGGTTTTAAGGAATATTTGACTTTTGACCAACCCACCAATATATTCAGAAGGGAAGTTATAAGACAGTATGTATTCCCAATCTATATTGAATCTAATTGAGATATGATTATTACATTGGAATTTTGGAGATTCTATTATCAATGGTTTGATATTGTACTATAAATAAACACTACTTATCAACCTCATATGGATGGTAAATATAAAAGAACCATTCATACATCAGATATTATGTCTATATCATGATTAATGGGTTTACAAAGTATTTTGGAACCTAAATCTTCCCCTAGTTTAGTTATCATATAACAACATTTTATATTATAGCGTTAAAGTGGCACCTTATGATGATCTATATTAGAAGAGGAATTGGACTCTAATATACTACGATAAATTAATAGAGAATATGTTCAAGGGACATAGTCATATTCAATAAATGATAGTGAACTTTCAAACCATTTAGTCCGATATAAATTCTACACAATATTGATAGATTATATATGTAGAAAATCATCCACCTAATTTGGATTTTGATTTCATAGAGTACATGTTCATTTATATATATCTACGGAAGAATGTAATGTGGTTTTGAAAATAAGAGTACACTTAGTACATGATACTTTATACCCTATAATGGCCTTTATAAAATTGAAGAGGTTATTTATCAACTTGAATTCCCAACTACTAGATCATAATTAAAAGTTTTATTCCATGAATTACTTATGAGGATTTTCATAACAAAACACTAAGATGTATTAAATTACGAGGTGGTACCATTGGATAATGATATTTCATATTAGTAGTAGTTGGTTTTGTTTTCAGATCAAAGAAATAATTTTCTAAAATGTATTGAAACTCAAAATGTAAAGTGATATAAAAGAACACGATGTTTGAGGAAGCGATATGGGAACCAAAAGAGCCAGTGAGATAAAAGTACTTCCATCTATTCTAATGTATGATAAAAAAATTGATGGATAATTTTCTTAATGGGAGAATAATGATGTTACAAGAACATTTTTGAATGAAATTCCATTATTTAAATAATTAAATGCATTATTAAGTAATATTATTAATGAAAATGCATGAAGTATATTAGTCATTTTGGAAAGTTATGTCGTATAAGATTCAAAACACCGTTAAGAATCATAAAAATTGATAATATTTATCTTTAATAGTGATCATACAAATAGTATATATACAATGGGTGGTGATAAATACCATTCAATATAGATAGAAAATTTGATGCCTTGAGCCATTGGATCATACCCTATGAAGCACATTTATCAGATATTCCAATGGAAATAGAATCATTTGAATTTTCCCCTGAACAAGGTGGATTAGATATTCAACAACTGAAGCACGATAAAAACCATTTATTCGATAATATCAAACTTGTCAATATCACTTCCCAAACCATATTTTCTGAAACCACTCTTTGAAAAACTCAACACCTAACACCTTACCCTTAATGAATTTACTAGTGTGATAAAAATATATATATCTCGACCAAAACCATAAGAATTTGTAAATTTTTATATTTAATAAAATATTTTTTATATTTATCTTTTATTATTATTATTAAATTATTAAATGATTATATAAACTGTCTAATAGAAATTATATATTGAATCTATGAAACACAAAGTTTATTTATGGAAAATGTATAGTTTAAATCAAGACACTCTAATATAGTTGATTCTAGAATATATGAAATAAATGATATTTTAATAAAATAAATTTATTAAATAATTTTTATTAAAAAAATTAAAATATACTTTTATAAATTCAAAACTATCTAGTGAATGACAGCGTAGAGTGCTTCAAATATTTCTAGAATGACAATATAGAGTGCATCAAAAAAATATAGCGAATATTTTGGAGTTAAAATTTCAGAAAAAAATGATTAATATGGGTTTGAATGAGGATATTTATAACATTAGATACATAAAAGGAGAAAATATTTGATTATAGATATAAATACTCATTTTCTCTATATCCATGAATTGTGATGATGTATAGAGGTCTTGAGAACTTCTTATGTGATAGTATGAAATGTGTCATTGAGGAATACTTATCTAAATAAATGATATACTAGTAGGTTAAGCCTGATTGAAAAAATTTATAATGGTATATAGAAATCATTACCCGTAAAATTATATAAATTTCAAAATAGCATTATGGAATTCATTTTTTGATACCCCAATTCATCTATAGGCAATATTTCTACATGGTTTAAAGTTAATAACCTATAAAATTCATCACATTCTAATACCATCAAATAATAATTTACCCTCAACTAACTAACCCTGGAATACATATGGGATTTTGTGAGGCTACATGGACTTCCACTATACATTGTATATAATTGGGATATGTGGATTACCATAAAAGTGTAGGGAATTATTAAAAAATATCTATAGAGAGATAAGAGAATTAGAACTATGTATTTTTGTCACATATAGGTCCAATTATATAGGAAAATTTAAAATCTAGGCGTTAGTTAGTGACACTATTCAGTGGACTTCCAATTATTTCTACATCAAAATCCCCTATATAGAGGTATCATATAATAATATATTCCATTCATGAATTCATATGTGACCATATAATGCTCTATATGGGATGATATATTGTTTTACAACAGGCTGGGTTGAAATTGGATATAGGAAGCTGATTTTCCTTAATCATTTCCAAGAAATGTTAGAGAAGGATTAATCCATTTATTTGAACATAGAAGTGATACAAATTCAGCAGTAGAGTAATAGAGATAACAATCGATGTGATTAAGACATGGAAATTTTAGAATTTGTAATACTTTGAATAACTATATTGATGTAAGTTATGAGAATGCAGAAGAAAGGGATCATGTTCCCATGTATCATTAGGCCCTTCTAAATTCAAGATTGTGTTACGGTCAAATCCTATAACTTAGTTCTCTTCCCACACCACCCATAAGTACTTGATGTCATACATGTTTTTTGTTTTAGAAATTACATTCCATACCTTTCATATGTGATATTATTGATGGTTATGCAAGTGGGACATGATCTCTCATATGAGGAAAAACTGGGGGAAATTTTGGACTAAAGAGACAATGTTCTAAGGAACAAGACCAATCAACTTATCAAGGATAAATGTTGAAATCAGATGCTCGAGGAGGATACATGGGAACCTTATGATTCGATGAGAGAAAATTACCCCATATTTTTTCCCCAATGTATTGAAATTTCAAGGATGAAATCATTTTTGGGTGTTAGAATGTAATGTATTCATTTTTTATATTTAATTAAATAATATCATTGAGGACTTACTCAACACGCAACACCAAAACTAAAAAAAATTGACCTCCGTAAGGTTTCTATAGAATTGTAATGTATAAATAATAGAAATAGAAATATGAATATATATATATATATATACCATAAATGTTACATTAATTATCAAGTCAAAATTATAAAAATAATAAAATAAATAAATAACTTTTTTAAAGTTTACTTTTTTGAAATAATAACATATATTCATATGAATAAAATACTTACCCAAGTTTAATTGGTCACATTTAAATAAAAAGAAGTTTTTTCACTATATTTTATATTTTAAATATAATTTTGAAATTATAAAAATGGTAATTATAAATTCAAAATTTTAACATCATTTCTTAATTTATGAATGTTATGTTATCCTGTGTTAAAATTTTAGGATATCTCAAAAATAACTAATTTTCTTATGAATAGTAAAAACAAAAAAAATAACACAATAAAATTTATATAACTAATTTGTTATATGAATATATTATATATTCATTAGTATTATTCATATGAAATTTTTTAAGAAATATTAAAGTAATCATTTGAAAATATATAAACTAAAAGTAAAATATTTTTAAAAATAATGTAGTTTTTTAATGAAAATTATTTTTTACTTTTTTTTAGTTATTTATAGCATGTTGAAATATTTTTTTCACTTTATTTTAGTTTCAAATATATAATCTAAAAATGATAATAGTTATTATATAATCATTAGAGTTAATTTAATTTATTAATCTATGTTATTCAAAAAACATTTTTCTTAAAAACAATCATTTTCAAAAAAACATATTCTTTGCATTTTACATTATATATTTTTAAAATTAACATTCATATTAATATGATTTATATTTTATAAATTATCATTAATATTTATAATTAATGGTAATATATTTTCTAATGACACAAATTTTAATTTTTACTTATGGTGATTTAATTACCTATTTTGAAATTCACTAGAGTGAAAAAACAAAAAAATATAATAGTATAAAAATTAAGAGTAAATGATTTAAAAAATGTATTATATATGTTTAAAACTATTTGTAGATAATTTATAGACAAAAATATTTCATAAAAATATCTTTTCCATTGATTATAAATTTAATCTTCAATATCACCATGGAATTTTTGAAAAATGATGAGCTTTTACCAAAGAACCATTTTATCCACATTAAATGTATAGAACATCCACCCATCAATGAAACATATAGATTAAAATTAAACCTTAAAATATGAAACATTACTGTTATTATAACTCTATCCCATGGAGATAAATCCCTTTGTCACTCATCAAATGATTATCCCCATCAATATTACATGGACTTATAAAGAAAGATAAAGTCACCCATAGATGTATTAAATCCTTAATTTTTTTATTTTAATATTAATATTAAAAATATCATTCAACCATTATAATATAAGAATTTAACATTATTTATAATATATATAATTTAAAATATTAATGTTAAAACCATTATTTCTTATTTTCCATCAACTTATATAAACAATGGAATGCCAAACATGTGTGTGTGTGGACTATCGCCTCCATGAAGAACTGTTTTTTAGTTTTTCTTCAGGTTATTCATTATTAAAAAAATAATAATAATATATAGTTCACTATCATAGAAAATTAAAAAACACTATGATTCCATTATAATTATATTATTTCAAAATAAATAACTTCTTGACCATACTCCTCGACCGAGTTAAATTGTGTTCTTGTTTGTATAGATTTAAAACACCAATGTGAATGATTCAACAAAAATATATAATATATTAATATTGAATTGTGAAAATTAATATTTTTTATAATATAATAACCATATCATTAATATTTTTCATTGAATTATTATATTAGTTATTTTATTTATTAATACACAATCTTTTTTGTTCGCAAAAAAACATAGAAAAAAGGAAACACTAATTCCATTTTGACACAGATATACTAAAACTCTAATAGAAATGTATCAAAGAGATAATAAAAAATGTAAATTATATTTTAAAATTTCATTAAATATATTTTGATTATGACCATTTTATCAGTGATTGGGTAACAATATAAATATTATAAATCATCATTAAATGGGATAAGATATTAAAAACTCATGTTAATAAAATGATTACAAGAATATTTGACATGAAAAGAATTATTATTAATGATGGGTATTAGTTGATATATAAGAATGAGGTTTGGAAAAATGTAATTAATATGATTATCTGTATGATAAAGGAGGTAAAATTACATTTTTATAAATCATGGTTAATATTAACTAACATGGTAACTCAAACTCGTTTCCTTGAGTTATACTATTTAATATCAATTTTTATTTTTAAAATAATAACATTTTAATTTATTCTTTCTTTTTATATTTTGAGTATGTTATTTTCATTTATTCAAATCATATTTTTTTGAATTATATTTTTTTCACTTATTTTTTAAAAACACTGTTTTTTTAAAATATTCTAATAAATATAACTTTTACATAATTGTTTTCAAAATGTTTTCAATAAATATCTTTTGTTATATGGATTCCATTTTAATCGTCATATTTCAAATAATATATCTTGTATGGAGTTTCGTTTCAAGTTTCACCATATATTTTATGTTATTAATTTATTATTTTGGTTGATTAGGTTTTTAAAATACTTCAATTGAATTCATGATGTTTATTTATTCGAATTGGTTGTTTTATGAAACCCATTTTATTTCATTAGGTTCTTTATGAAAAGTGATTGGTCAAAATTTGGATGTTTAAGAAATCCATTATTTTAATTTGATTCTTTAAGATATTATGATAATTTATTTTAATGGGATCATGTATTTATTAATGATGATGAGTGTATTAATATATCACCCTATATTACAGTAGTTAAAGAACATATATATTCATATATTTAGGAATCCACATTATAATTTTATATTAAAAATGCATTGGAATGTTTGGTTTGATCAAATTTTGAGGCATGTATATAATGATTTTCTTAAAATGAGTGTGTGAATGATGTGTTTTCACCCATCAATTTTTTTATTCTTATGGTTGTGCTATATTTCCAAAAATTTTATAAAGTAATGAAACAATTCCAATTTTTTGATCTAGTAAATCTAAAATTAAATGATGAAATTCAATTTCGTAAAATACCATTTCTTCATGATTTCGCCTTGTTTTTTAATGTTTTGCACAATTTTATGTCACGATCGCATGTTATATGACTATTGATATGTGTTTGATCCAGGTCATGTCTTTTATGATTTCTTAATGATATTTTAAAGATATCATGTTACTCTAAATTTTTTACTATTATCATATAAGTTATTTATATCATTTATTTTGATATTTATGTATTACACATACATTCCTTCATATTAAGATGTGTTTTCATTTTATTAGTGTTTAAGGTTACCCAATTATAATGTTTCCAAATCACTAGGTAATGAGGAATATTATATCATGTAAAATATTTAAAAAATGGTATGGAGGAGCATGAATATCGATAAAATATCAAATGTGTTGTAAAATAATTTATCTCTATGGATAGTCTCTATGAAAATGTAGCTTTAAATCATTGGGAGATTTCCCTCTTTGTGAGATATAATATGAAAATTATGATATTAATGTATAATTTATGTCATGCGTTGCATGGTTCACTGTAAACACTATAATCATATCGGTGATCAACTGCCTTTTTAATGGGTGATATCATCTCTAAATAGGCCTCAAAACATTTATAAAATAAAAACCCACACTGCATGTGTAATGATCTGAATATTTATTAAGGATAATTCCTCTTGATTTAATTTCATTTCTTATAATGAAAAATATTTATAGAAAACTTATTCACTTCTTTGTTTTTAGGTTTTTTGAATTTGAAATACCGTTAATAATTGTTATCTTCTCTAATACTTCCATTGAACAATAAACACATTATAATTATTATAATAGGGCTTTAAAAATCCAATTTTCTTATAGAAATGAATACATGGGCACATCCAGTAGAATTTATTCATACAAATACCATTTTTTAGTGCTCGAAATGGAGGTAGCATCACTAGGATTCACTCATGACCAATAATATGTAGAGCTTCAAGCCGTTAAGCTTGAATGGAATCATCTATGAGATAAGTGGAAGTTAATAGAGATTACAACCCAAGCTATGTTATCTGAGTTTCCCCTAGATTTTATCACCATTTCACACATTACCCATAGGTATTATCTGGGTTTTATAAGGGGTTATGTAACTAGACCATATCACTATGATTATGTTCATTTATTTTTTATAATGAATATAAATCCATTCCATTATTATTACTTTTTAAATGGGGTTTAAAGATAAAATAGTATTTATGGATAATATTCAATTAAGAAATATATTCTGATGAATTAATGTATTCTATAATAAAATATTATTTTAATAAAATATTATAACTAAATTAAAAATTATCATTTAAATTTTTTATGAATACAATTTTAATTTTTATTAAGGTTTAAAGGCTATTTTTATCAAAACCCATGAATTGATAATAAATTATGGCTTTTTAATAGTTAAATTCACAAATTTATAAAATTATTTAGATTAAATGAATATTATTTTTATATTCTTGATTTCTAAATTATCTATCGTTGAATTTGCATAATTTTCCGAGATAGTCAAATTTTTGGTTAAAAATTATATATCGTTTAAATATATATTGTGTTTTATGACATCATAATGACCCAATAGTGATGTAATACGTTACTATAAATTTTTATTAATCCTATATGTTTTACCTTAAAAATAATGTGATTTTATAATTTTTTGATTAATTTTACATAGCCATAGTGGACCCTCCAAGAATTATAAAATATTTTTACATTTCAAAAAGATTTCCTTGACAATGTGACTCCCCTCCACACTAGAAAGCATAATATTTTAATATTATCTACCATTTACCTTATAAAATAAATTCTTCCACTCCCCTTTTGAAAAAAAACTTGAGAAAAAAAAAGTGATGGTTTGTCTTTTTGATTAGTTTAATGTGTAGTGTCCAAAACCTAAATAATAAAGAATTCACTTTCCTTCCCTATATAAACCCACTAAACCTCATATTACTCATCACTCAATCCATTTAGAGCTAAAAAACCTCTGACCTACCCTATATATAATACTTCAAATTTGACTAAAGCTCCCATGATTCCTCTCTCTAGCCCCTTCTAAGCCGTTGGTATCACACTTCCATGTCAGGGATCCTCACATTCCTCTCCACCATTCAAATTCCTTTATCGTATTTATAAGTAGTTCATGTAATTTATAATAGTTATAATGTTATTCTTTTATAATAATTCTCTTACTGTACATTTTATATTATTTTACTTAGGGATTATTTTTCCTCCCTCATTTGACCCATACCTAAGCAATTACTACACCACAATTTCGTATGAGATTTATTTCTTTCGCATTTTTCAATATTACATTATGTTTTCATAACCTTTTATTTTCAATTAAAAATATTGGCATATAGTTTCACACCTTCCCCATACATTACTCATCATTTTTGAATGATGAGATACCAATTTCTCTCTCATTAATGCCTCATATGTACCCTTGTTACCATGACAAAATTTCATAAAGAATTCATATCTTCTCATTCACATTAAATCAATTATTCTATGTTATGTTGTTATATTTTGTTCCAAGACCCCTTACTATCTATTTCATGTATAAATGATGAGAACCCCCATTCTCTCTCTATCAACCCATTTTATGTTTTCTATTTGACATTGTTATACTGGAAAAAATTCCCATGCAAAAATCTTTATGCAAGTGAATACCATACCAATTTCTCTATCAAGGGTATTCACCTTCATGTAAATATAATTATTGATTATAAAAATTCATGTATTAATTCCACATTACTTTATCATTGAATAAATTTTTATGTTGAATGATTCAATGTTTTATGATCCATGTGGCACACATATACATGAAATGGAATGTTTATAAGGGGTGGACCTAGATATCTGTCCAACACATTGGGTAAATATTAGGATCATGATACATCAAGTGCAATGATGGTTTAACCATTATAATTCATGTGAGATGATGGGTTACCCTTGCTAATTCAAGGTCAATAAGGGTTTACTCATGCTCAATGTGCAATGAGCCTTGGCTCATGCTAATATCATGTTAAATGTTGTTTCCACATTTCCAAATAATGATAATAATGTTATATCATGCATTTATGTTCATGTTTGTCTTGTGATATATTTATATTACCATTGCCTAATATGTACTATAGTCTTCATGTTATTCCTTGTTTACTCTCTTACTGTGCTTTATAGATCACCCTTTTCATACATATGTCCTCCGGGTATCCCATATAATGCTAAGTACGAAGGAATATTATGGTCATGAAAAAAAAGTTTTCAAAAAAGATGATGTATTCTACATCATAAGTTTTCATGTAATGCTTTTAATTTCCTAAGACACTAGACCCATCAATCCTCAGAGACTTATTAAGTGACTATTTTTGTAATAAATAATGTTACTTTTTATAATAAAGATATGGGTTGTTTTAGTTTGTATCACTGTATAGGTTTAGTTATTTTTGGGAATAGGATTAGAAATCCCGAGTGAAAACATTAAGCATAAGAATAATTAGTATAAAAACATACTTATATTTTAGTGAGTATTTAGTAAGTGATTTATCAAGAAAATACATCCCTTTCTAGAAATGTATAAATAGTGGCAGCTGATGGGGCATTATTTTACATAGTTTTGCCACGTCATTTTTGTTAATTTTTAATGATTTAATTAACTTTTTTACACTTTTTATTAAATAATAATACTTTTGTATTTTTATAACTAAAATTGTTACTTAATCATTTTTTATAATTAATTGTGTGTATATAGTTTTTAAAATAAGTAATTAAGGACTTTATTTAATTTTAAAAAGGTTTATAAATTATTATTTAGTTTAGAAGTATAAATTCTTAATTAAATTTTGACATTATTATTATTTAATCAATAAACCTATGTATCTTCTTTTAATTAATTAATTCAGTAAATCAATTTTTAATATTTTAACTTTTTCATTTAAACATTTAATAATTATTTTAATTAATTTCAGTAAATTTTCATAAATTTAATACTTCTTATTAAATTTATCAATGATTAATTAATTTTGATTTATAATTTTTTAATTTAAAATTAACTTTCTAATTTTATTAACATTAATGATTCTTAATTGAGTTGTCTTGTTAGATTTAATTTATGTTTTATATATTGAATTTAATAATTATTTAAAATAAGTTGAAATGGTTTTATAAGATAATTAATTTTTATGATGTATATAAATTTTCAATTGTTTTAAAGAATTTATACTTTTACGTAATTATTTTTCTCATACATTATTGTTGTTTTATTTTTTTTTACTATTCTGTTTATTTGGAAGTATTACAGTGGCACTGGTGTAATCCTATTTCATTACTATCACAGAAAGTCTACTACCGCTTCCTTAGTCATGGGGCCACAACAGTGTTGTCTCACCGACTCCGCTTCCTACGAAGACAGTGTGCCACAATGACTCTCTTTGCGGTTTAACTTTTTGCGGTGACACCATCAACCCATTTCTCAACCCTGTGGTACCGCAGCTTAGTGACCTCTTTCACAAACCAATGCCACTGAAATCAACCATGGTCTCACCATCAATAGTTTGAAACCCATCTCATGGTGCCACCATATTTTCCCTTGCGACTGTTTCTATTCCTGCTACCATAGTTCTGAAATTGTCCCACAACAAATATCCTTCACTGTCTCACAGTTTCCTATTCTCACGGTGACACCGATGTGATCATCCTCAACACTGCTTACCCTTCCAAAATCATATTTAAAAATTAAAAAAAATTGAAAACGTCTGTTCTGATTTGCATCCACCACTATGAATGGATCCGAGTCAAACCATTCAGTCTGAGCCATGTTTTCCACCAAGGAGGAGGGTTCTACCGCTGCTTGGTGACTGTGTTTCACTGTTTTAGATTGGGATTCCCCCATCTGAGACTTTTCATCACCTCAAAGAATATTGTTTTGTCCTAATTATTGGATTCCGCCTCTCTTATACGTGTTATAAAAAAACCCCATGTGCCATCGTGCCCTCACAAGATCTAAGTCACACCGTCATGGAAGCTAGAGTTGTTCCATCTGAGATCTATTCACCGCTGCTGGGGGGAGGGGCGGCATAGATCCAGTTTAAGATAACTGCATCTAAGATCTGGAGGAGTCATTCCACCTGAGAGAAGACTCTGTGTCGACGACACAGGCCGAAGACGGAGTTGCGTCACTGGGTAGAGCAGGGGCCGCTTTTTTTTCTTCTAACAAAAGCAACCCAAAACCCTCTCCCTGTATGTGCATAATTTGAGGGGGGGGGGTGGAGAATAGAATTATAAAAAACCAAAGCCAGTATTAATATAAAAAAATTAATAATTAATATATTAAATTAAACTTATGATTAAATAATAAAGAACTATTATAATATATAACTATTATAATATTAATAAATAGATATGTTATAAAATAAAATATATGACAATATAATAAGAATTTATAGAATTAAAATATAAATAATAAAAATTTATAAATAAATTTATTTATAAATTAAATTAAATATATTAACACTTTAATTATAATTTAATTTTAATAGAATAAAAATAATTATTAAATTAATAAATAATTGATATTAATATAATTTAAGAATTAAATAAATTTATACTAGTTATGTATTAATAATACTTAAAATAATTAAATTAATTAATTAATAATAATAAATTAAAAACCTAATAATTATATTTAGTTAAGGATTTAATAAAAAATTAATAACTATAATATTAATATTTAATCAATTAAATAATAATTATCAAGTTAAGTATTTAATCAATTAAATAATAATTATCAACTTAAGTATTTAATAATTAAATTTAATTAAATATTACATTTATTTTTAATTTTTAAAATAACTATAATATATTAATTATTTTATAAGTTTTTGTATTAATACTTTTTCTCTATTTTAAAGGTTCATACAAGAATTGAAATTTCATCAGGGTTCACACAATGGAATTATCAGAAGATAGTTGCGTGAGAGTAGATAGAGAGACGTGTGGTTGAATGAAAAAATTCATGTATTTTGTGCAACAGTAAAAGAAAAGATTAAGTGGAAGAAAAAAGAGGTGACATGTAGTTTATGAGAGCAGGATTTAAAAACAGAGTAGCTGTAGAATTGTGGGAGGCTCATTCTGATTTTCCATGATCACATCCTTTCGAGAGAGGATCGAGACTCTCATTGGACTTTTATGGGGATGATCATTTATTTCGCAAACACAACTTTCGATATCAGGTCCAGAAGTGTATCATTCTCATTCTATGCTATAATTTTTGAGAGTGGAGACTCCCGAGAGATTGATGACCATACATGGAGGTGAAGGAGGTTGAGAGCAGAGCAGCATTTGGGTAGTTATTTCTCCATTGCCATTAATTTTTGTACTTTGTTCTTGTATTTTTTTCAAAGATTTAATCAAGATGATCATAGGTTAGTATTGTCTTAGTTCAAAGATTTGATTCTACTGGATTTTATTCTAAAATCTATTTACATCGTTTTTTCAAAATCAAAATCAATCAGTTATATTAAATAATGATTTTTTTTTGAAATGTTCACTCCTCAACTATTCTTTCAAATTTATAATTTCATTATCGATTGTCGAGGTCGAACTTGAATACATTTATCATATCTTTAATTTCATTAACATTGCAAATTTTATGGCAAGTTTATTTTCAATTGTTATCTTTTTCAAAATCTCAAACAGTTAGATTATGTTTGGTGTGGTGAACTCCAGGACTTAATCCTATGCCTGGTAAATTTATTAGTGAGAGAGATTCTTCATCATTTTTTTTGAGGTGTGATCTAATTAAAAATTGTGAGGAAGTCAACCTTTTAAATAGTAGTTAGAATTCATCGGTTTTACAATTGGTCATTTTTCTTTATCCTTTTCTCTATTAATTTTATTTCACTATTTTTCTTTAGTTTTTCAGAATTCTAGTATAATATTTAGATACATTGTAAAAAAAAATTTCCTCATCTTTTTTGCACTACATCATTAGAAAATAAAAAAAATATAAAAAGTAAGAAGATGATCACTTACATCACCGCTGGAAATAGTGAGGTTTTTAATTTAAAGTCCTTATAAAATCTCACCTACCATCCCTTGGGTTTGACACTTCACTACTATACTAGTGTAGGTTTATAAATAATATTTTTAGGGTCGTGACGACCTACAGCTTCATCAAAATGTTTTTCCTTTGCCGAGTAAGGGATGTGTGAGTAATATAAAGGTTTTAGAAAAACTAATAAAAAAGCTATAAAAACAAAATTAAATTATATAAAAAATCAAAAAACAAATTGGGAACATGTGCTTCTTGTGTTGTATGTTTAATTTCTATTTGAATTTTTGTGTGTGATTAATCTGAAAAATAAAAAAATGAACTATTTTTATGGCTCAAATATTTATACTAGGCTATACTATGTTTGTTGTAGCTGTTATGGGAACACTGCTTGGTAGTGTATCAATAATCAACCACTACATATTTGATTACATTGTAGAAAATGAACTATAAAAGTCTAGTCCTGACACCTTATCTAAAATTGACCAAATTGATTCTAAATTGGATGCTAGGTTAGATATATTGAACAACTAGTTTACTAAAACCCATGAAATTCAACTAATAGATTCTCAATAGAAATATAAAAAATGAAAATATTAGAAAAAATGATCTAGGAATTGCAATAAAGGGTTCAAGAACAAGTATAATTTGATGAAAATGAAAAATAAAATTTTAATAAAAGATTCTAAGTTCATATTTACGAGAAAAGTGATAGTAAAATTGGGAAACCAACTTTTAACATTGAAAAATATGATTATGTTGAACTAAAATTTGAAACAACCAACTCACTGAATCTTAAAAATAACATTTAAGACCCTAAAAATAACTTTAATGATGCTGAGTGGGACAATTTTGACAATAAATTAAAACGAATTGTAAAATATTTCCATGTTCCTTTCATCTTCCATTCACTCAAGAAAAAATTTTGTTTTAGAAATTTTGAGAATGAAATCACATGGGTCAAAGTCAGACTAGAAACTAAAAACATAAAAAATAAAAATTCTTCACTCAAAACCTCTGATTTTGTGAATAATGAATTTGAATATGAATAAGGTAATTTTTTGAAAGAGAACATTAAATTGGATAATAAAGAATCTAAAATTTTTGAAGCTCAACTGAAATCCTCTATTCCATGTTTTGAACCAGTATACCCAGTAATTTCATAAATATTTTTGGATAATGAGGATAAATGGATGATATTTGAAGAAAGACTAACTGGTGAGTTTTCATTTCCCTATTCTCACTGTAATCAATTTTCTAAATCATTGTGTACTGAAATGAAAAGTAGTGTTTTCATTTCTGGGTAAAACTATTTTAATTTGAATAATCTGGAATTTCAATATATTGATGCTGGATTAAACATTATTCCCCCTGATTAGAACATTTTAGAACACACTACAAATGTTGTTTTTGGAAATAAGATTTTTTAATTTGAACATGAAAAATAGGTTGAGAAAACACATAAATTAGGTTGAATTGGTTTGTTAGAAGTAGTGAGTGTTGAGTGTGAGTTAACTTATGAGGATCTATTGTAAAGGATTTACAATATTTTTAAACTTGAATCTGTTGTTGGTGAAATAAATTATATTCCCTTCTACTACATTCATAATCAACTAATTAGGTTAAGAAATATCATCATGATGTTGATAGTTGTTTAGAAGTGCATTTATTCATAAGTTCTTTTGTACATGATTACATTTATCATGTTATTGAATTTCATTTTGAACCTACTAATTAGACCTCACCCATTGAAACCCTTGAATTTTAATATAAATATGTTAATGTAGATAAGGATTTCATAGAGGAAAATGCCACACCCTTTGAAGCATCTATATTGTCGGCCCTTCATAAAAAAGTTAAATGTGTGAATTCCCAAACAAATCTGGAAGTGGAAATCATTATGCTCACAACTGATAAACATTGGTTCCTATGGTTTTTTATAAGGTAATAGAGTTTGGTTGTGTTTATCTTAGGAGACCACTATTTTCATTGTTCTGTTAAAAATATTTGGGCCAAACACATGTGGTGGTTTCTATTAATGAAACCACATCCACCTAGTGACTACAGTTATTTACATGTAGAGTCTAGCTATGAAATTTAAATCTAGTGATGCATGAGTGGCAACCCATGGTTATTTTTGTGTTAATAAAAAAATTTAATCAAATAAAGTATATCTAAAGACATTAAATTATGTGATTCATGGGACTCATCCCATAGTTCTTATTTTGACATTACTTTTGTTTCTCTATTTATTTTTCGTTGAATAAAGTCCTTATTTGTTGTCTTCTATATGCTCTATATCTGCTGGATTTTTGTTGTTTGTTTACATGCTCAGTGTTTTTTGGATGCTTCTGTTGTGTTAATAAAGGATTGAAATTCCCATATTGAAGTATTAATGAAAAAATCATAAGTCAAGGAAGTACATTACTATTAATTTATATTTAATTATTCTTATCCATACTACTTTAAAAAATTGTAGTGTGTTTTTCTATAAAAAGTCCTCTTCTTTTCAATTTGTTGTAAAAATCTGATTCTTGTCACTTTGTTGTACAAAAAAATCTTCCTGTTTTTCTTACATATAATTGAATTTAACTGTTGTTAAAACCATTCACTTATTGAATTTAGTGTGGGGAAGTACATGTTGGTGGTCTTTTTAAATCTGCTTTGGCTTGGGGTGTTTATTATGAACTTTTTATGTTGTATTGATAATCTAACTGAATTATAGTTTTTGAACACACTTACCCTCTACCCACTGTGCACCCACAAGTTTTATGCTAATGAACATGCTATAAAATTATGCGTTGTGGAAAACAACATTATGTTGAACATCAAAGAGACCCTTTTAACATGTCATCAATCTACTCTACTAAATATTTGTTTGTAATTTGTTTGTTTAATGGATCTTCTCTACTTTGGAAGTCAACTTTAGGGAAAAATTTGGGTTTTATGTGTGGGGTAGGGGTCAATTTTTGACACTGGTGAACTATGATTAATTTTATGCCCGTCAATTCCAACTACAACATCAAACTTTTTATTAAAAAAAATTTGGCAATTTTCTCAAAATTCTTTCACAATTTTAGGTTGTACACTATAACCCATTTGAGTCTTTCCATTTGATGATGCGAGATTGGTTGTTTAGATATGTTTTGAATATAATATTAATGAGGTTGGATGATTTCTATGTGATCATTGATTAGTGGTTTGATAGAAATTTGATTTGAGAACTATTTATATGAATGGTAAGGGTAACCGGTTAGTGGTGTTATGATCATAACCCTTGGAATTGGAATTCATATTTTGATCCTATGTCTTTTTTATTATTTAATTATATATTTTTCTTAAAGAAATATTGTAAATTATTTTCATATAAATCATCTGAAACTTAAGTAATTTGGGCATCTTGGATGCCATGAAGATTCTCTGAGACCCTAGATGTTCGGTGTGTTCTTGTTTACTATAAGCCCTCTCCACACATTGAATAAGTGCATATTTACAATGATTAACACCTGATACATGGCTTGGGAATAATTAAATAACGTGTTTAGTGTCAAAAATGATTTCATTAAGGTGAGGGGACAATTGAACTCCATGTTGAAGAAGGGTTCAATTGGTTTATATGGAAGTAATTTAGGTTATATCAATAAGATGTTGTAAAAAACATTATTTAGTTATTAAACTTATGAGAAAAGTCAATGTATAATGTTCTTTTGGTTTTGTTTTTAATTCAACTGATAATTTACCTCTTGTCACCCTCAGACTTTGGACATATGCCTGGATTCAAATTAGTTATTATGTAGTACCACATACGAGGCATAACATCTTCTTTGATATATGGTTGAATAATTTCTTGATTTCTAATGAGATATTGTTTAACTCAAGAATTGATTTGAAAAATTCATTCTCAAAAGCCTATGAAAATGTTTCAATCCTCTACTTCTTAATTGTTGTGCATGTTACATATTAAACTGCTTTATAAGGATGTTTTTTTCTCATTGATAATAATGCATGGGATTTTTTTAAGGAATAACAATGCTTAAGTGTGGTGGAATTTTACGTAGAATTATTTTACATAGTTCTGCCACATCGTTCAAGTTAGTTTTTAATGACTTAATTTACTATTTTTACGATTATTATAAAATAACCATATTTTTTTATTTTATAACTAAATTCCTTACTTAATTAATTTTTTATAGTTAATTGTGTGTTTATAGTGTTTAAAGTAACTAATTGATGACATTATTTAATTTTAATAAGTCTTATAATTTATTATTTAGTTTAGAAGTTTAACTTCTTAATTAAAATTTGACATTATTATTATTTAATCAATTAACCTAAGTATCTACATGTAATTAATTAATTCATTACTTCAAATTTTAATATTCTAAATTTATATTTTAAATATTTAATAATTATTTTATTTAATTTCAATCACATATCTTAAATTTAATACTTCTAATTTAATTTAGTAATTATTAATTAATTTTGATTTATAATTTTTTAATTTAAATTCACTTTCTAAGTATATTAACTTTAATTATTTTAATTTAAGTGTGTGTTTAGTTTCAATTAAAGTAATATAATTTTAATTTAATGATAAATCAACATTAGTTTAAATGGTTTTATAAGTTTATTAAAATTTATGATGTACATAATTCTAAATTTTTTTAATAAATTTTTAGTTTTAATTATTTATTTTGTTCAGACTTAATTTAAGTTGAAATTATTTTACTATTCTATTTATTTTGTAGAGTTACGGTGGTACTAGTCTAAAACTCTTCCATTACTATCTCAACAAGTCCACTACCACTTCATTAGTCATGCTGCCACAATAATGTTGTCTCACTGACTCCTCTTATCACGGAGACACCATTCCACCACAACTCTCTTTAGAGTTTCAATTTTTTTGGTGACACCGCCAACCCATTTCTCATCCATGTGGTACCACCCCTCAGTCACTTAATTCACAAAATGGTGCCGATGAAATATTTCATGGTCTCACTATCAGTAGTTTGAAAACCATCTCAGAGTGCCACCATATTTTCCCTTGTAACTGTTACTATTATTACTATCATAATTATGAAACATTACCACAACAAAAATAATTTACGGTCTCACTATTTCCTCTTCTCATCGTGACACTACTGTGATCATCCTCAACACCGCTTCCACTTCCACATTCACATAGAAAAATCACAATGAACAAAAACTTTTGTTCTGATTTGCATCCACCACTGTGAAGTGGGAAGATCCAGACCATTCACTCTGATCCATGTTTTGGCACCAAGGATGAGGGTTTTGCCACTGCTAGGAAACCACGTTTTACAATTTTTGACAGAGATTCCACTGTCCGAGACTTTTCATCACCACACACCAAGAAAATATGCCTACATCTTTATTAGAGCTCACCTCTCTTCTGTAAGTTAACTGAAACAACCCCCAAGTTCCATCGTTCCCGCACATGATCTGATACGCACCATCATTGAAGCCAAAGTTGTACTATCCTAGATATGTTCACCACTACTAGAGGGGAGTAGCACCACCAATCTAGTTGAAGACCACTGCATCTAAGATCTTGAGGATTCATTCCACCAGAGGGAAGTCATCACACTGCCACTATAGGACGAAGACGGAGTTGCGTCACTAGGAGGAGCAGGGCCGCCACTTCTTCTTCCTGGAGAAACAACCTGAGTCTCCCTCCCCCTGTTCATGGAATATTGTGGGGGGGGGGGGAAGAAAAAAGAATTACAAAAAAACAAAATAAATATTAATATAAAAATAAATTAATAAATTAATTTTAACTTGTGATTATATAATAAATAACTATTATAATATATAATTATTATAATATCAATAAATAGATAAGTTATAAAAAAAATATAATACAAACAAATATTAATTTATAAAATTTAAATGTAAAAATAATAATTTATAAATAAAATTATTTATTTACCAAAATAAATATATTAATATTTTAATTATAATTTAATTTCAATTGAATAAATATAATAATTAAATTAATAATTTAATTGATATTAATCTAGTTTAAGAATTTTATAAAGTTATACTAACAATTTATTAAAAATACTAAAACTAATTATATTACATATTTAATAATAAAAAATTAAAAAATTGTTATTTTTACATAATTAAAGATTGAATAACAAATTAATAACAATAATATTAATATTTAATCTAGTAAATAATAATTATCAATATAAGTGTTTTTTATTTAACTTTAAATAACCTTTTAATTTAATATTAATACAAAAAATAACTATAATATATTATTTATTTTCTTAGTGCTTTTTACTTCATGTTTTGTTATATATTTTTCACGATTATAGAGGACTTGAAATATCATCCGGGTTCACACAATGAAATTATCTAAAGTCAGTTACGTGGGAGAAGATAGAGCGACATGTGGTTGACTGAAAAAATGCACATGATTCACGCAATGGTAAAAGACATGTTTAAGTTGGTCAAAATAGGGGAGACATGAATCTTATGATAGAATGATTTAAAAATTGTGTAGCTATAGAATTTGGGGGGGGGGTGGCTCATTCTATTTTTTTATGATCACATCCTTCTAAGATAGGATTAGGACTGCCATTGGAATTTTATGGGGACACTCATTCATTCCACGAACACAACTTCAGAGAGCAGGTCCATGAGACTGTCATTCTCCTTCCACGCCATACTTTTTGAGTGCATAGACTCCAAGGAGATTGATGAGACGACATGGTGGTCATGGGGCTTGAGAGAATATCAGTATTTGGGGATTTAATTCACTCTTTCCTTTAATTTTTATACTCTGTTATTGGATGTTTTTCACAACTTTAATCAAGATGATCGTAAGTTAATTATTTCTTAGTCCAGGAATTTGATCAAACTGGGTTTCATTGTAAAATTGCTTCACATCTTTTTAATTTTTGAATCAATATCAATAAGATAGATTGAATTATGATTCTATATTCAATTATTCACTCCTCAATTTTTTTTTCTAATTCATAATTTCATTATTAGTTGTAGAGGTCAATCTTGAATATATTAATCAAAGCGTTAATATCATTAACATTGGAAATTTTGTAGTGAGTTTGTTTTTAATTATTATCTTTTTTAAAATCTCAAACAGTTATAATAAGTTTGGTGTTGTGAACACTAGGACTTAATCCTATTCCTGTTGAATTTACTGGTGAGGTAGATTCATTAAAAATTTGTATAGGAGTGATAAAAATGAAAGTTATGAAGAAGACAACCTTTTAACTCGTAGTTAGAATTCTTGAGTAATACAATTGATCATTGTTCCTTATCCTTTTCTATGGAAGTTTTAATTCACTATTTTTTTTTAGTTTTTTATCATTGTAGTATAATATTTAGTTACTTTTTAAAAAATCTGGTTTCCTCATCTTGTTTGCACTACATCATTATAAAATAAATAAAATATAAAAAGTAAGAATATGTTCACTTACTTCACTGCTCACAACAAGGAGGTTTTCAGTTTAATGATCTTAGAATAACTCCCCTACCTTCCATTAAGTTCAAAACTTCATAGCTATACTAGTGTAGGTTTATAAAGAATATTTTGAGGGCTTTAACGATCTCTAGCCTCATCAGTAGCTCCAGCATAGACGAATCTTGGTGTAAAACACGAAAACACCACTTTGACCTAGACTCAAATGAGAACTAGTGCACGACAACATGATTTACTATTCTCTGGGTTATGACACACCTGGGGGATATGATTTTTTAAATTCATAATCTTATTTTGAACCATTATTAAAGGAATAAAAAAAAATTTCATGGATAATATAGATTGAAGCCAATATAATCATAAGTTAAGGAAGTAAATATAATTTCTATGTTATCCATTTTATTCTTATGATTCCTCTATATGTGTTACCCCTATTTATAATTTTATTCCATCCAATGGATAGCAATAGAAGGACTCCGGATAACAACCAATGAGAAGTTCAGTGTGATGTCTATTTTAATGACATGCCCAATTTTATGGGATCAAGAATCAAAATATTTGACACGATAATCTCCCAGTTAACTCATGTTTCAAATAGTAACATGGGTCAAGAAGAACGTACAACCCCCCAGAATGAACAAGCCAAAATAGAGAGATTTATGAGATAGATGCATCCTAGTTTTAATGGATCATCCAATCCCTCAATCATCTAACAATGGATCAAATTCATAAAAAATATATTCTCCATCATTTAATGTTATAAACAAGACAATGATCTTCTCTGTTCTTATCGTATGGAGGGTATAGTTGATAAATGGTGGATATTGATCAAAAAATTCAATGACTGAGGATGATATCACGACATTGGAATGGAAGTATTTCTTGAAAATTATTTTTGATAAACATTTTTCGTGAACCTACCAAATTAAGATTAAAAGGGACTTATTTTCCCTCAAAGAAAAAGATGATGAATCCATCCAAAAGTATGCAGAAAACATAACAAGGATTTCATGGTATGCCTATATCATCTCTATTACCCCCAAATGAAAGGATGAATATTTATTTTGTGGGCTAAGACGTAGACTACGGAAATCCATAACGATCTATGACTTCAATAGCTATGAGTAAATTGTCTGAAGTTCCATCAAAGTTGAATTGGATATTGTAGAATAACAAGGGTATCATGGGGATAAGAAGTGGAAGGTGTACATTAATTTTGGTGGTCTGATGGATAAATCCAATGGTGCTATGAAACTCCTTCACCTCACTTACCAATGGTGCAAAAAGAAGAACCCAAGAAATTGCTTAACGAGGATGAGAAAATGCTTTAGGTGTGGAAAAGAATGGAACCTAACCATTAATTTACAACAAGAAAACCTCAATAATGCGACAGAGAAGTGGAAAGATCCATTAAACCTTCATTAGATTGTAAATTTCTTCAACTACAATGAAATAGGTCACTTTACAAACCAGTTCTCTAATTTAAAGGATTTTCTGAGGAAACCAACAACCTCTATGGCATCAAGGGTGATCTTTTTCCATCACTACCACCGTAGAGAACCCCTTACAACAAAGTGGTGATAGGTACATAATTTATTCATTCAAGAATAGTAAACATACTTTTTGATTTTAGTTCTATGCATTCTTTTATATCCTTAATGTTTAGTAGAACAATCCCAACCCCACCTAAAATTATGGATGTAGAGATGTCAGTGAGAATGGAAAATGGAGAAATTATTGAATCCAATGAATATAACACCTATTCTATAACAATTTGTGTATTGAATGTCATGGATAACCTCTTTATACTCTCTATGATGGATTTTAATGAAATACTTGGCACGAATAGGTTTTCCCTATATGGAGCCAACATAAATTTCTATGAGAGGGAAATCACTCTCCACATAGTGAATCGACCCTCGATTCTGCACAAGTGCAAGGAGAAAGATGAATCTTATTTAGAACCATCATCTCCAGCATGGATATTACTTCGCTATGAGCATCTGTATCTTTCCAAGATGATTGAGTATAAGGAAGCAATCATCCTTGAATACATGCCTATTGTGTGGAAATTTGTTGAAGTGTTTCCCAAGGAATTTCCCGGTCTTCCTCTTAGAAGATATGTTTAATTCATGGTTGATACTTTATAATGGGATTTTACAATATCCAAGACTCCACATTGAATGGCTGTTGTGGTGATTAATCATCTAAAGAAACAACTGTAGACGAATCTGTATAGAAATTTTATCTGACAATGTTCTTCAGCATGGGGTGCACTTATCCTCTCTATCCTAAAGATGGATTGTTCAATGCACCTTTGCATTGATTATTGTGAGATCAACAAAATAATTATAAAGAAAAAGTATCCTTTTAATTAATTTATGATTTTTTTGATCACCTATGTGGAGAAAAATATTTCTCTAATGTATATTTGTGATTGGGATTTTACCAAGGGTGAAGAAGGAGGATATCCTCAAGACTGTTTTTCATAAAAGGTATGGGAAATATGAATTCATAGTGATAACTTTCAGAATAACTAATTCTAAAGAAATCTACATGGACATGAGGAATATAGTTTTTAGAGATTACCTTGAAAAAAATTTCATAGACTTTATCGATTGTATTATAATATACTCTATAACCAAGAGAATAATTAAGAGCCTCTTAAAACTATATTAGAGACCTTTTGAAAGGATAAGCTCTATGAAAAGTAAAACAAGTTTTAGTTATGGGGGAATTAGGCCTCATTATTTGGTCATATCATCATAAGCATTTGGATATCTATGGATACATCAAAGAAAAATGCATTTGAGGGATGAATGAGGTCAACATCTGTGATGAATAACCATAGATACCTTGTATTAGCGGGGTATTGTCACCTATTTGTGAGAAATTTGTTATTACTTTCAAACCCTCATACCAAGATATATGGTAAGGGAGTCAAGTTTGCATAGAGTGATGAATGAGAAGAAAGATTCAAGGAGTTGAAAATGAGGCTTATTAATGTGCCCGTACTCACACTACCCATAAGTGGAGAACTATTTGTGGTTTTTAGTGATGCTTCAAAGAAGGTATTGGGATGTCTTTCAATGAAAAATTAAAAATTCACTGCCTATGATTCAAGGAAATTGAAATTTCATGAGAAAAACAATACAACACATGATCTGGAGTTGGCTGTAGAAATCATCACATTAAAATTTTGGAGACAATACCACTTTGGGGAGAAGTGTGAAATATATATAGATCAAAAAATCCTTGAGTATACATTCACACAGAAAGAGTTGAAAATGAATCAACAAAGATGGTTATATTTGATCAAATAATATGACTGCTTAATAAATTATAACCCTCGGAAAGTGAACAACATGGAGGATGATCAAAGAAGAAATAACCTATCGATCTATCATTGATGAGAATTAAAAAGGAACCAATATTCTTAGATTTGATGAATAATGACAAGGGAATCATAAAAAAGGTAACATAATCAATATTTTCAAAAAACTTTTGCTGCATAACCTCTTTTTTAAAGGTTAAGTGATGCTCAAAAGAATGATGTGGGAATTCAGAAGAATGTGAAAACAATCAAAAAATGAGAAATCCTCAGATTTCAATGACAACAAAGAAGCAATTGTGATATTTGGGACAATACTATCTGTTCCATAAAATCCGTAGTTAAAGAGTAAATATTTGGATGATTCACATAGTTTGAATTTCTCTTTTCACCCTAGAAACAAAAATATGCATCGGGATATCTGGGATCATTATTCACGGGATAACATGAAGAAGGAGATCATTGAGTATACATCAATGTGATAGTGCATCAGTAAGTGAAGGTTGAGAGGTACAATTCTAAGGGGGTGATGAAACCATTACCCATCCCAAAATGAAAATGTTAGAAAAACACTATGGGCTTTCTCACCAGACTTCAGAAGACATCCAAATGAAACACCACTGTACAGGTTTTTATGGTTTGTCTTACAAAAATTTCACACAACATTACAATTCGAGAGGATTTCTCATTGAATCAACTATAATAGATATACATTAGATAAGTGGTAAGTATTCCTAGATTACCGATATTTATTGTATCTGATCAGGATCCAAGGATCACCTCTATGTTCTGGAAGAGTCTCCAACACACATTGAGTACTGAGCTAAACATCAGTATGTCTTATCATCCTCAAAATGATGTCGAATATAAGAATAATATCCAAACGCTTGAGGACATGTTGAGAGAATTCTAAATAGAATTCAAAGGAGGATTAGATCGACATATTTCCCTAGTTGTGTTCTCTTTAAATAATAATTTCCACTAATGCATCCAAATGGATCCTTTAGAAGATTTTGATTGGAAGAGGTGCAGAACACCAGCATTTTAGAATGAATTAGGGGAGCGAAAACTCCTAGGTCCTTAAATTGTTAAAGTAATTGTAGAGAAGGTTAAGACTATCCAGTAGCACATTAATGATAATCAGAGTCAACAAAAGAGTTATGCTGATAATCATTGACGTGACCTAGAGTTTGATGTTGGAGACATGGTATTCCTAATCATATCACCGTGGAAGAGAGTTATGAGAATGGGAAAGAAGTTAATGCTTTTTCCAAGGTATATCGACACTTTTAAGATGCTTGGCCGCATTGGAGTGGTTTCGTGTTAGCTAGAACTACCACTGAACCTGTCTCAAGTACATGATGTATTCCATGTATCACTCTTGAAGAATTACATACCTAACGAATCAAATTTACTCAATATTAAGGTTGTACCATTGGAAAATGACCACTTCTATGAAGAAAAGTAGGTGACAATCTTATATCGTACGGAAAAAGTTCTATAAAATTAGACACATCCCCTTGGCAAGGTGTTGTGGAAAAACCACAAGTTTCAAGATTCAATGTGTAAATCATAGGATATGATGAAGTGGAGTTAACCTCATCTATTTTAGTATGGGAAAAGTAAATTTCGTGGGGAAAATTTCGTAATGGGTGAAGATTGTAATGACCCAAAATTTTATTAATAAAAATTCCTTATGAACTAATTAAATGTCTTATCATCTAAAAAGGTTATATAAAACATATAACTTCTTCATTTTTATCTTTTTTGATTTTAAAATTCCATTATGAATTTTTACCTTTGCTAATATAGCCATTGAATAGTGACCACCTAATTAGTATAAATATATGGCTTTAAAAACCCAATTTAATCCGAGAAATGATGTGATGGCATCATCCAGTAGAATTACTCTATATAAAGCCCCCTTGTCGGAGCTCCGAAAGGAGGATTCATCACTATTATTTGATCTTGACCAATCCCAATTTGATATTTATCATGTTAATATTAAACAGAATCACATACAGAAGAAGTGGAAGTTAATAGAGATTAACACCCGATAGATGTTATCTGAGCCACCACAATATTTGGTCACAATTGCACACCATACCCTTAGGTCCTATGAGGGTATTTTAAGGTGTTATGTAAAAATACCCTGTCACTAGGATTATGTGCTTTATATTTTGTAGAAAAAAATACATTCATTTCATTATTGTTGCTCTGTAAATGGATTATAATGAAAAAATAGTATTTTTATTCATTATTAAATTAAGAAATCTATTTTTATGAATTAATGGATTTTTAATTAAAAAATATTTTAATAAAATATTATTACTAAATTAATTTTTTTAAATTCAAATGATCATGTAATTTTTTTATTAATAAAATAATAATTTTTATAAAAGTTTGAAATCTTTTTTTGTCAACACTCAGGAATTTTATATAAATTTCATTTTTTTCTTTTAAAATTGAAAATTCATATATTTAGAAAATTATTTAGATAAACTGAATATTATATTTAGATTCATGATTTTGAAATTATCTAACAATGAATTTCTTGTAATTTTTTGGGAGTGCTGATTTTTTTTGTAAAAATTAAATACTGTTTAAATATCTAATTTGATTTGTAACATCATAAATTACCAATTTTGATTTAATAAAATACTATAAAAGTTTTATTCAGATGTTATTTTTTTACCTTTAAAATAATGTGATTATATATTTTTTTTATTAATTTTACAATGCCTTAGTGGACCCTCCAAGATTTATAAAATATTATAGCATTTTAAAATTATTTCTTTGAGAGTGAGACTCACCTCCACTTAATGAAGCCTAATATTTAAATATTTTTGAGCCAAAGGCCTTAAAAAATAATGTTTTGTACTCCCATTTTTCCAAAATAATGGGAAAAAGAATGGGATGGTTTATTTTTTTGATTAGTTTAATGTGTAGTGTCCAGAAGCTAAATAATAACAAATTCCATCCCATTTCTTATATAAACCCACTCAACCTCCAATTATTCCAAACTAAAACCATTTCTTGCTCGACCAATCTCTTCCCTCCTCTCTCTATAATCCTCACAAGGTTCCCGACATTCCCAAGAAGCATCTCTCAAGCCTCTCCCATGCCTTTGAGATCACGCTTCCATATAACGAATCCTCATTGTCCTCTACTCCTTTCAAATTTAACCATCTTATTTGAAAGAAGTTCATGTAATTTAGGATGTTCATTATGTGATTATTTTATAATTATTATATTATCATTAATTTTATGTTATTTTAATGAGGGATTATTTATCCTCCCTCATTTGACCCTTACATATGACGTTGCAATGCCAATATTTCATAAGGGATTTTTTGCTCTCTCATTTTTGCCCATTCTTTTTGTTTATATACCCTTTTGTATTCAATTTTAATTGTTTTCGTATGATTTCTAACCATTAATATACAACTTTACATATGATTAAATTATAAGATACCTCTTTCTCCATTATTAATGTTTCTCATGTACACCTATTAGCATGCCGAAATTTCGTAAGGAATCTATCTCTTCTCATTTACTTTCAAGTAATTATTTTATAGTATGCATATAAATTCCATTACATATGTTAGAATATTATATTCCTTGACCCCCTTAGTATATAATTCATGTATAAATGAAGACATGCCCTTTTCTCTCCTATCAACCCATTTTACATTTTCTATTTGATGTCATTATGCTACGAAAATTTATCATTCCAAATCATCATGTAAGTCAATACTATACCCATTTATCTATCAAGAGTATTCAAATTTCTACACATATACATTTTGATTATAGATTTTCATGTATGTATTCTTTATTCCATTGTTGTATAATAAATTAGTATGTCGAATGATTCCATGTTATATGATCAATATGGCGCACTTATGCATGAAATGAAATATTTATAATGGTGTGCCCTAATAGCACTCCAATGCCTTGGGTAAAGATTATTATCTTGATAGATCAAGTGAAATAGTGGTTAACTCATGATAAGTCTAGTGAAATTTGAATTTAATCAAGCTAAATTAAGTGAAATGAGTGTTTACTCAAGAACCATGTGAAATTAGCCATGGCTCATGCTAATATCGTGTTAAAGGACCTGTCCGCATTTCCATGTTATGATAATCGTGCAATATCAGACCTTTATGTTCATGTTTCTCTTGTGCTCCATTGATATTCCTATTTCCTAACATATACAATATTCTTCAGGTTATGCCTTGTTTACTCCCTTACTGGTCATTATAACTCACCCTTTTTATAGGTATGTCCTCAGGTTATCCCATACAATGATAATTACATTGGAATGTTGTGGTCGTGTAAATGATTTTTTCAACAAAGATGTTGTATTTTATGTCTTACATTTTCTTGTAATGTTCTTAATTTTCTAAGATAGTAGACCTCCCAATCTTCAATGTTTTATTACCTAAATGCTTATGTAATAAATCATTTCAATGTTTGTAATAATGATCAGAGTTGTTATAGCATGAGATGGGGATTGGAGAGATGATATCCTATCATGGACAACACATTCCTTACTCTAAAGAGGTATGTCAACTCTACCATCCAAATAGAACTAATCAGTCTATAACATAGAGGAACATAATCATGATATTTTTTGGCTACCACTATATATGAATTGACTCATACAACCAAGTTAAAGGTGAACATTGAGGACACCCTATGAATTATTATACATCTCATTATTTTGTAACATTATATGAAACATGGAATAGAAAAGATATATATTATTCAAATTAATTCAAACCACATAGACTATGAATTTTTATTGAAAATAAAAAACCTATATCCTCTACATATAATCCATTTTATACAAAGAAAACATTAGCGTGCATATGGAAAAGTATGTATTCATCTATATGACACTCAACTATCTAACTAATGTTAACAAAATCCACTTCTAAGTGGGTACTGCTCACACCTGGATAAAAAATAACATATGATAACTTCTATCCTATTAGATATTAAAACCCACCAATAACTATTGGTGGTAACTGGACTATAGAGGCATGAAATGGTCCTAATACCAATATCTAATTGCAATTCATGAATTCTATAGAACAAACACTTGATCAGATCCAACATTTCAAACATTCCAACATTAGCAATGGAGTATAATCCACATAAAAACATAAATAAACTTTCAAATGGCCTCTAATTATATAGAGGACCCCGACCAACACCCTACATCTGGAATTATACTCATAATAGAATCATTTTATATTCAAATATATCTCAATAATAAAAAAGGTGAAATCACCTCAAATAATCATATACATGACATGTAAACTTAAATAATCATCCCCAGGCATGTACGCCTATTTGAGATAGTATGTGCTTTACTAGTATAATATATGTCCCTAAAAAACATAGGTCATGGCCTCCATGGTTACTTTTCCATGTATTCTTAACATTGGTTGCGTCATGTAACTTGAAATGGCATGAACTTATAAAGACCTAGTCCATAAAATGGGTGTTTTGGACTTATACCCGGCTTTACTAGAGTCATGAACAATGCCTTTTCATGCCATGTCTATTATGGCCACCCCATTATGTGTTTCCATAAGTATTCATAGATTCTAATCTAAATATTCAAACCTATAATTCCTTCAATATACAAAAATCTGCTCAAAACTATTGTAATCAATCTAATCTAATATGAAAACAAAAATTATGAAATATTGATTCAAAAAGAAAATTATGAAACAAAAATTGAATCAAAATATGAAAGAATTGAAAATAATGTGCCCTACCCCATGTAGAATCACTATACCATTAAGAACACATCCCATTGATTCCCAATCCGTAATAGTCAAATCCTGATACACAATCAGATCATCCAATAAAGTAGTCTTCTTCCAAAATTACCTCCACTCATCTCTACATCATCTATATGGGAGGTTAGTGGATCCTCTATGTGTTGAATAGATATAGTGGGGAATGGTTCAGATATTTTAATAACCCAATTTATGTAAACTTAATATGTTTTACATTTTCCCAACTCAAGATCAAAACCATAATGGGAATTATACCTTAAAAAGGTAAACTCCTATATTTTGGATACAACCATTGAATTAGAATATTCATATAAACCTTTATATAAGAGATTTTAATATTCAATCATCTTCCAAGTAATTAATATATTTTAACAAATAATAAATACTCTAAATAAATTTCATGACATGGAATGTCACCATAATCTCTCCCTAAGAATAGAACATATTTTTGAATTAATGGATCCATTAGAAAATATGAGCTAATTTTATTGGTTTATATTACTATTTTACACTTCCAAATTGCATGGTGATCTAAAACACTAAATATAACTTTTTCTCCCATGAATTAAAACTGAAATCATTACTTTCTTCCCAAAATAACACTTTTAGTCCCCAAAAACGATACAACCAATATTACATATAATGAATACCTCAAGATGACCTTAGGATAAAAATAAGTTCCCCATAGTATGATCTAATTTAGATGATCAAAGTCAAAAAACACATAGGGAACCAAAATACTTATCACTCAAAAATACATCCCTCCTCAAAACCCTAATCAAGATTATTTCATACAAGATAATATTTCCTCCAAATTTCCATCCATCATCATTTCATTATAGACAAATATTCCAACTCCCTCATGACTCACATTTCTCAATATCCCAAAGGCTATAGTCTACAATCCTTTATATTACTCTGATGAAACCCTAATAGATTTTATTTCCATGATATATTTGTTTCTACCAAATATGATGCTTTCAACATATCACTTTCCTAGGGTGTCACAATACCCATAAGAAAAAGGGTAACCCCATGTCTGTCTTTCAAATATAATTAATGCACATTGATATCTTCAATAAAATTTCTAAATAGATGTTCCACAAAACAAAATTGGAGCCTACCAATACATTTACTAAAAAAAGTCCATATAGAAAACCCAATACTGACAAGCCTGTGTTTTAATGGTAGATTTACCATAATATATTTCCTCATGAGTGGCTATAGGGAAACAAATTCACAACACCGACCATAGTTTGGTCCTCATCCACCAAATTTGGACTAATCCCCCCAATATAGTACCCAAACCCAAGACCTAATAAACTTTAATCTCCCAAAATCACACTAAAAACCTCTCTAGCATACCGAAATATCTTATGAGGATATAATAAATATTCACAAATACAATATTCTGCACTATATATGAATTCAAAAAATAATGGTAACACATGGTAGGTCACATGACGCCCATGACTATAAAAATCATGCATCCCAAATTATCACCATCCAAGTTCATAGTACATCACAATGATAATAGAATCACATCTAACAATATGTGAATATTCTTTCTCGAAAAACATAAAAATGGGGACTATCTCTAAAGCTACTTCATCTCCTCATTAATCCTAGAATCATGATACAACCATAATTTCCATCCATTGATTGAATATGTTACACACTCTATGGGTTGTTCATGACCACCATAATTCTCCCACTCACAATGTTGTAGAACATAATCCATCTTTTCAATCACCAGAGTTCTTCTAAAATCCAATCGCGTGACCAAAACTTGTCCATGGGTGACTTACTGTCACCATGACACCACCACATGGTCTATAAATCTCTACCGAAGTGGGATAAATTAAGAACTCATCACCAAAATAATTTATCCCCATTATTGTAAATGATGATAAACTATCAACTTAAAAAGTTACCACCAATCACAGTATATAGTTTCCCTAATCCAATGGGAATTTATGAAACTCTGATAGGTAACATAATATTGATGGAATAGAACATGTGAGTTAATGAAATACATTAGAAAATGCATCACGTCACACATAAACCAACTTCAGAATTTTCATTCTCATCCATTCTCTTCTCACACTACAAATCAGTCATTATAGTGATCATCAGCCAACAATATCTCATATTCATGGTCCAAGGATATATCCTATAGAATTCCATGATAATAGAAGAGGATCCCTTATATATCATACTAGGATCTTAAACCTGGGTTACAGTAAACCATACTCATTTCTCTCAAAATAAATGATCTTCTCATATAGCACCATCCAAAACTAAGGATTATCTTTGGAAATACACCTGTTTAGGATATCACAACTAAATATCATGTTGCAAAAAATATACATTTATTATTGATATATGGTTAAGTACTCTCACCTCTTAGAGAATTAATAAACTATTTAAGGGGATATAAACTCAACTGTGGTGGATATCATGTCTTAAATCATTGGGTATGTATCACATAAATGGGGTATAAACATCATATACTAAATTGAATTGATCATAAACCACTATAATTTGGGATCCCACACCCAGTTTTAGTTGTTTTTTCCGAATATTCTATAACTTAAGGAAGCCATAAGAATTGTAACCAAGGGGGTACCAACCTTATAAAAATCATGAAAACCCCAATAATGGAGTATACACATGTATCCTATAAGGGATGACCATAGTAAAATATGAAGTACTCAAACATTTTCAATATCTAAGGGGTACCAAATTTAGGACCAAATGCATGAACCAACCCCAATGAATTGAATTCAATGCACTTTTATTTATATGGGGTGTCAAAATACACAATTCTATATTGGGGACCAATTAATTCATTGATAAAACATGAAATAAAATTGTTTACTGAATCTAATTAAGGTTCCATGCCTCATAACAATCATTTCAGTAGTAGAATACTATCTCGTAGATAGAGAATCATGTTACCACATATAAGAATTATGTGGGTTAGATAACATAATTATTTGAAGATTAAATCAACCATAAAAATATTGGGGGTGTTCCTCCTATAAATACCATGAATTTTTGTGTACTGTCCAGGAACTAATATTCTTGAAAAGATCCATTTTACAATTCTAGAGAAATAATTTAAATGTGGAAATAATCATACCCAATGAATAGCGTGAACAACATTTATATATTTAATTTCATGAAACAAATTAATACATGGTTTTTTACATGATACAATAGCATACAATTTCTTACCCTATTACTACGTCTACCACATCTTTAGTTAGTCACCCAAATTACCAATGTTCAAATATAATAGTCATTTTGCCTCTACACACTATCTAGATTCACTAGTTTAAAAATAATCATAAAATACTAATTATTATTCATCAAATATTCCTCAAAATAAACACATAATAAACATTGATTGAAACATATATCCTAGTAATAACATTCTTTGATACAACTCTAATGTGACCCAACCCACTTAGACCCCTCTGAGGTAGTTATTGGTAGAGTTTTCCACCATAAAATATGCCTTAACATAGTTAGGGATCAAGAATAGAACCAAGAAGAAATAAAAACACACATAAGTCCTAACACATAATATTTGAGAATAAATGGTACCAATGATCAAACGAGTAATAGTCATAACCACAAATGATATGCATATATTGAATAAAGATAGAACATGCATAGAGGAACCTAATAATAATAAAATGAAAAACTATGAAAAATATGAAACAATAGTGAAGGATATGGGGAATAAATAACCGAGATACACACTTTCAATATTTCTTGGGGGAAGGGTAGATTAATATGTTGTTCCATTCTCTACTCCAAACACTATATGCCACAAACCCTTCCTGACCCTCTCCCTCTATTTGACTCCATATGCCTCACTCTGTATCCTAGATCAAATACAGAAGAAGATACTACTGACATATAAATAGTATACATAGACACTCTAAGTGTATGGAATAATTCTTATATAGGGGTGAATAAAAAATAAGATGTAGGATTCCTAAAACGAAAATCGTAAATATAGTTTATGTTCAACATAGAATCTAGGACAATCTAATTAGCATCTAAATAGAAACGAAGGGAATACTAACTCTAAAAGAATCCATCAATTGACTCTCAAATATAATCTCACTGCTATCAGATATGTGGTAGCAAGGTTCAACCCAATAGCTCACCTATGTGCACATGTTTGGAAAGAATGAAGATACCCCTATCTATAGGTTAAGACACATCCCTACACAAAATTCACTAGAAAATATAGATTTGATTGATCTAGAAATAAAAAAAATCACATAATTTCATCAACACACCACTGATATAATCTGATGATATCCCAAACCAATAATTGAATTCCAATCCATTAACTATATTTTATTCTCTGGAAAACCCATTGAAAGGTATGGTGAGTATCTAAAACTACTATCAAACAACCATTCTCAAAATGATGCCCCGCATCACACCAATCTCCTCAATTCACATATCTCATAGCACCCATAGATATTTGAAAATTTCAAAGAAAAAATTGTGAAAAATTATGTGGGAAAAAATAATGGTGACAGACACACAAGATATGATACCAATGTCCCAAGCTCACTCAATTGGGGATTTAAATAAGTCATGCATTATTCACATAAGTAATAATGTGTGGTTCCATACTCGTTAAAATGAGTTCCTGGAAATATTTATTCATATAGATGAGTGGTTTTCGGAACTAATACACACTAATGAGACCATGTTACCTTTCTTTTGTGGAGCCAAGTCACTCATGGTTTCCCTATTTTTTATAATTGAAAATGTTGGGCAAAAATCCCTCAAGGTAACATTGAAGTATTTTTGGGTTGATTGTGTTTGTTGACAAAGTAGGTTTTCATGGATATTTGTCGAGTTCCCGAGATGTTTTTGATAATACATGTTGACAAAGAACGATTACAATGGAAAGGACTAACTGGAGGCGGTACAAAAGATCAGTACAAGGTGGTGTCGTTTCCCAGTGTTGGCCAAATTTTTGGGGTCCAAAATTTGGAATTTGGTGAGCATTGCAAAAATAGGATTTCCATGAAGAGCATAATTTAATATGGCAAAGGCATGAGTTTCGTGAAGATAGGATTCATGGTTTGGAAATCGTGAAGACCAGAAGAATGTAGGCGGTGAGTTTTCGCGATTACGTCAAGCTTCGCGAATGGCAGAGGCTAAAGCGCATCGCGGCGGTGAAGTGCCTTGCAAGGGAGCTTCGCGGAAAAGGCGTGAAGGTATGTTGAAGGTAATGATTTTCGACTACGTCAAGCTCCGTGAACGAAAAATTTCTGTGGTGCTTCGCGATTTGGATAGAATTCCGGAAGAAACTTTGGAGCTTCGCGATTTGAGATGACGTGGCGTTGACATCGCACGGAAAGTTTGAGGGTTGGTGGAATCGCCTATAAAGAGAGGCTGACCCCCTCGAGATAAGTAGAGAGAATTTTCAGAGAAGACCATTCGCTCTCGATTTGCGAAGGTGGTTTGCGGAGCCAGTGTGCTTCGAAAAAGAGGTGCTTTGCGACGGCTATTGTAGCTCTGTGAAACCTACGAGCTCCATGTTGTCTTACTAAGCTTCGAGAGGGTCATTGCTTTGTGATGGCTTGAGCATCGCGAGAGTGCTTCGCGATAGAGATTCGCGAAAAGGCAGGAGCTTCGCGAAGGCTTGTTTGAACTTCGCGAAATTGGGAGCTTCATGAAGTAGGGTGCTTTGTGAAGGTACTTTCCAAAGGTAGTTGCCCAGTGGTCAGAGGCAAAGTGCTATTCATCAGTGGATGAAAGTTGGACTTCAACATAGCATCTATCAACAGTTGAAGATGCATTATTTCATACAAATAAAGAGACCTACATGTCTGTAAACTGTTTGTGGATTCCCTTCACTGAGCAGTGAGCTTAGGAAGAGGAAGTAGGTGATCCTCTCCACCGGCAGTGAGCCAGAGAGAGAAACAGGGAGTGACCCTTGGTAAAGCAGTGAGATGATCCTAAAATTTGTAAAGGCAGTGAGCCTGGGAATAGAAGTGATCTAGCCCGAACATTGTAATCCATAGCTAGTGATGTTTAGTGGAATTTGGTACGACCGACAACCTGTCGGCGTATGCTCCTTGGACATATCCCTTAGCGGTGAACCAAGTAAAATTGTTGTGTCCTTTGCTTGCTTTACCTTCTATTTATATTGTGCAACAGGAAAAGAGAGAATTGTGTTTTTCTTAACTGCGAAACAAGATCAGAATGGGCTTTAATTTTAAATTATTCATACCCTGATTCACCCCCCCTCTCAGGGTATTCAGCCTTGTGGACCTAACAATTGGTATCAGAGGGAAAGGTTGACAATTGATCTTCTCTCAAATGGAGGTTACTAATCATAGAGGGATTCCGATCTTCGACGGGTGTAATTTTCAGATATAGAAGAATCGAATGTAACACTATTTCCGATCTTTGGGAATGGATGTGTTTTCAGCAGCTATGCGTGGAATCACATTTGATATTACTAGTGGTGCATTATCAGAAGCAGATCATAAAGAGTTGGATGTTGATTCCAAAGCAATCAATGCCTTAGGGGGATCCCTTTCCAATCCCATATATACAATGGTGATGTCATGCAAAATGTCCCATGCCATATGGGAAAAGCTTTTGAATATTTATGAAGGGTATACAAAAGTCAGAGAGGCAAAGCTGCAAGTGTTGTGGAACAAGTATGAAGATCTGAGAATGAACCCAAATGAGTCTGTTGATGCATTCTTTGACAGGGTAAATGCTGTGGTAGAAGACATGCGGGGCCTTGGAGAAATTATCGAAGATATAAAAATTGTGAAGCGCATATTGAGAAAACTTCCACCTCAGTTCAATATGAAAGTTTATATTTTGGAAGATAAAGACCCAAAAGATCTGACATTGGATAACCTGCACAACACTCGTGTTGCATATGAAATGAGAAACGATGATAACGAGACTGTGGAAAAGGGGAAATCCAAAGAGGTGGCATTCAAGGCCATGAAGAAACTCACCATTGAAGATTATAATTAATAAGAAGAGACAAATGAGGTGATGTCATTCCTTTCTTCAAATCTGCAAAAGAGGAAGAGGAATGTTTAAAGGTAAACTTCCACTATCATGCTTTCAATGTGGAAATGATGTTCATCTTGCTGCAAGATGCCCCAAGAAATTTCAAGATAACGACGACGATGATGATGAAGTTGAAATTACCAAGAAGAAATCCTCTTCCTATGTGAAAGGGAAGAAGCAGTTCAAGAGAAATTTCTTCAAGAGGAAGAATCTTCTTTCACAAGAAATAGACAGTTCAGATGAGTCTGAGGATGAAGAGGTTGAAGAGTTTGAAAATTTTAAAGATCATAGACAAAATTCTATGATAGAGGTCGTCGGTAGTTCTCAGGAAAAGGAAGGAACTGACGTTAGAGAAGAGGAAGTTGAAGTTGAAGGAAGAGTTGATATGGAAGCTGAATTGGAAGCAGCTCTTTAAGAGATAGATGTTTGGAGAGCCAAAACGAAGAAATCCAATAAAGTGGTTTGTGATGCCAAACTCTATATGCAACAACAAGATAAAGAAAAGTCAGAACTGTTAGAAGAAATTGAAAGACTAAAATCCTCAACACCAGAGAGCTCAGAAAATATTGTTGAGCATAAGATTAGAATTGAGTAACAAAAGAAGGAAATTGATTTTTTGACGAACACAGGAAAAGAGCAGGTCAGACGTATCAAAGAGCTTGAAGAAGAAGTGGTCAGTTTGTGACGAAAAATGAAGGATCAAGAAAAACTCTTGACCCCCAATGTGATATCAGAAAAGCAGGCCATTCAGAAGACATAGAAGATGAAAGTGGAGGCTCGTAGTTCAGCAGGAGTGAAGCAGCAAGAAAGCTCAAATGATAAGGTTGATTTAGGGCTTGATAAGAAACAAAAATCGATGGCAATTAATGTCAGACCGCAAGCACCCGTCCCGAATTTGAAGGTTGATTTGGGCACAAAATAGAATCAGAATATTCATAGACCCAAAGGGAAAATCGTACTGTTGAGTTATCATGAAGGAATGTATCCTATATCAGGTGTTATTGCTGTGGGATAATGGGACATTCATAGTATGTGTGTTCCATAGCCAAGAGATATAGAAGGGAACAAGAACAGAGATGGAAGCTAAACAGAGAATGGTTTTCCAGAACATATTTTTAAGGATACTATTTTTGGTGTGGAGGATTTGGGCACATGGATAGGTACTATACTTGAATCACTCAGAGAAATGTTCCAAAGTAGAATCAAAACGTTCGCAAGCAGCAGGTCAATAAACTGACAGGTGAGTTAAAAACGCAGAATAGATTTGCCACTTTGCAAGATGAGGCTGGTCCATCATACTCTGAGAAAGAACAGAAGTCTCAATCCATGCCGAGTGTGAAAGAAAAAATATGGACCAAAAAGAAGAAAAATGAGAAGGCCATGGTGGCGAAGATTTCCCTTAAGGCATCAGATCGATTTGGTGTTTGGATCCTTGACAGTGGTTTCACATCCCACATGACGGGTAATAAGGATCTTGTTACAGGCATCAAATATGACAAAGAAGGAGTTGTCAAATTTGGAAATGATGAAGGCCTGAAGATTGTTGGCTCAGGGAAAGCCATGTTTGGGGAAAAGAGATGAGACGTGCTGATGTCTTGGTAGTAGAGGGTCTTAGTCATAACTTACTCTGTGTCAGTCAACTATGTGACTCTGGGCACTCTATCCAATTTACTGAGAAGATGTGTGTTGTGAAAGAATAAGATGGAGTAACTGTTCTGTGGGGAAAAAGGTCAAAGGGAAATCTCTACCTTGTAGGTGGGGAAGAAGATACATGTCTTTTATCCAGAGAAGAAGAAAACCAGCTGTGGCATAAGCGACTTGGTCATCTATGCCAACCATCTATGGAGGATCTCATAAAGTGTGATGCTGCTAGAGACCTTCCCAAGCTATAACGTGATCGCACTTATATGTGTGATGCTTGCCAACAAGGGAAGATCATCAGAAAGACATATAGGCCAAAGGAACAAAAATCTACTAGAGTTCTCGAACTGGTTCATGCTGATGTATGTGGACCTATCTCACCACGAGCTATAAATGGGCAATGGTACAATGTCCTTTTCATTGATGACTATAGCATAATGGCCTGGGTATTCATCATTACCCATAAGACAGAGGTGTTCCGTTGCATAAAGCAGTATAGGAGGGAATCAGAAAAGATGCTTGGGCAGAAAATTCTGAAGTTTCGTACTGATAACAGTACAGAATTCACAAACTGTCAAGTTGAAAACTATCTCAAGAAACATGGGATAAGGCATCAAGTTTCATCGGTAAGAACTCCCCAACAGAATGGAGTGGTTGAAAGGAGAAATAGGATCATAAACAACATGTCTAGAATAATGCTTATTGACAAAGACCTACCAGATTAATTTTGGAAGGAAGCAGTGTTGACATCGGTCTATGTTTCAAACAGGTCTATGCTGTGTCCGAAGCAAGGGAAGACTCTGTATGAACTGTGGTACGGAAAGAAGCCAACGTTGAAATACTTTCGAATCATTGGATGTAAGTGTTTCATTCTCAACAAAGAAAATCATAGGATGTTTGAGGCACAAGGAGATGAGGGGATATTCCTTGGCTACTCAGGGAAAATCAAAGCGTATAAATGCTTCAACAAGAGGCTGGGAAAAATTGTTGAGAGCAATGATGTCACTATATTTGAAAATGAACAGAATACTCAACGATCCAGTGAACAGTTCATGGATGAAAGTGATGATGTGGTAAGCAACCCAGGGGGAGCAGAAGTGGAAAAAGCTGATTCAGAAGAAGATACTAATGATGATGAAGAAAGTGTCAAGTCTGTGTCTGCGAGGAAGCCAAAGAGTCGAGCTAAAATTGATAGGCAGAATGTCATTGGTGATAAAACATCTACAGTTCAGACTCGAAGAATGAAATCATCACAGAAAACATCATTTTTATCTCAAGTGGAGCCGAAATGTTTTTCCGATGCAGCTGAAGATGAAAACTGGGTTCAGGCTATGAACGAAGAGCTTGATCAGATTGAGATGAACCAGACATGGGAGATTGTTTTGAGTCCAGAAGACAAGAATGTCATCGGGACTAAATGGGTCTATCGCAACAAGATGAATGAATATGGCACAATGATTCAGAACAAAGCACGACTAGTGTGCAAGGGGTACTCCCAGATCGAGGGAATAGATGTCGATGAGACATTTGCACCGGTTGCAAGGCTGGAGACAATCAGATTATTTTTTTCCAAAGCAGTGCAATGAAAGTTCAAAGTGTTCCAGATTGATGTCAAATCCACATTATTGAATGGGGTTCTGGAAGAGGAGGTGTATATTGAGCATCCAGATGGTTTTCTCATTCATGAGGATGAGAACAAAGTTTGCAGGCTGAAGAAGGCATTGTATGGGCTGAAACAAGCACCAAGGGCATGGTACTCAAGGCTTGATCAGTACTTGAAGAAGCTTGGTTTTCAGCATGGAGGAGTTTATTACAATCTCTATTTTAGTAATGATAGTAATCAAAGGATGATGGTGTTGGTTTATTTCGATGACATAATATTTGGCAGATCAGATGAAGCTCAGTGCAGACAGTTTTCCAAATTCATGAAAAATGAGTTTGAAATGTCAATGATTGGAGAGCTAACGTTTTTACTTGGTCTATAGGTGACACATGGAAGGAATGGAAAATTTATTTCTCAATCTAAATATGCAAAGGAGGTCCTGAGAAGGTTTGGAATTGAAAATTCCAAGGAGATGAAGACTCTAGTTGCCACCCGGATGAAACTATCGAAAGATGAAGATGGAAAGGCAGTTAATATCACTGAATATAGGCAAATTATTGGATGTTTGTTGTACTTGACTGCAACAAGGCCTGATATTGTTTTTGCCACATGCCAAGAAGCGAGATAACAGAGCAATCCCAAGGAAATCCACATGCTTGTAGTGAAAAGAATACTTCGGTATATCCAGGGCACAATGGATTTCGGCTTGACATATACTGACAAATATCAGACTGAGTTATTGGGATATTCTGATGCGGACTGGTTCGGTTAAACAGATGATAGAAAATCAATGTTAGGTGGTGCATTCTATCTTGGTGGATTGTGTATTTCATGGCTAAGCAAGAAGCAATACTGCATTTCATTGAGCACCACAGAAGCTGAGTATATTGCGGCCACTCAAACATGCACACAGTTATTGTGGATGAAGTAGCAGCTTGAAGATATGGGAGATGAAGTGAAGTCTCCGATCGGAATCCAGTGCGACAACTCAAGTGCTATAAATTTTAGCAAAAATCTCGTCCATCATTCAAGGACAAAGCACATTGAGATTAAGTATCATTTTATCAAGGAGAAGGTTGAGCAGGGAATCATGAAGTTGGAGTACGTGCCTACAGAGCTACAGGTTGCAGACATTCTGACAAAGGCCTTACCCAAGGTAGCTTTTGAGAGGCATCGACTAGCTCTGGGAGTTCAGTCGATTCCCCGCACTTGAAATAGTGTGGATGTGGGACCTCCACCCCCTCTCCCTGAGGTATGATGTGTTTTCCCTAATGTGCTGATATGTGTTCTCTACTCTGTTAAAGACTGCAAAGGAGTGACCTTTGGGTTCGTTGACAAAGGGGGAGAAAATAGTCATTATTCAAGGGGGAGACAGTGTGGAGATTTGATAAATCATGAATGATACGGGGAGAAGCTGACCAGTGGAGCAGCCATATAGGGGGAGAAATGAGAAAGGGGGAGAGTATTAAATCTGACGATGCTAGAAGTGATCGATCAAATCATAGATATCACGATAGCTGAGGATTGTGATAAAAGCAGAAGAGTGATGTTGGAATGGTGAGAGAAGGTATCCAGCTATCATTAATTGGGATTAGTGTGGTTCAACAATTGGTATCAATTTAATAATTGGTATCAAGTTGGAATCGACAATTGGTGTTTGACATGAAGTGATTAATTGATGACCTTTTCATACTACTCTTGTTTCTCATGCCGAGCATTGCTCATGTGGGCTTAGAGTACATGTTAAGTGAATCCTTGAACACTATCAGAATAGAAAGAGGCGAATGGTGGTAGTAACTGGGAGAAGACTTAGTGCAGTATCAACGTGCAGAAAATCATTCTGAGAAGAGTAATGAAGAATTGTCAACAAACCCAAAGGGGGAAATTGTTGGGCAAAAATCCCTGAAGGTAACATTGAAGTATTTATGTGTTGATTGTGTTTGTTGTCAAAGAAGGTTTTCATGGATATTTGTCGAGTTCCCAAGAAGTTGTTGACAATCCATGTTGACAAAGAATGATGACAAAGGAAAGAACGAACTGGAGGCGGTACAAAAGAGCAGTACCAGGTGGCGATGTTTCCCAGTGTTGGCCAAATTTTTGGGGTCCAAAATTTGGAATTTGGTGAGCATCGTGAAAATAGGATTTCCATGAAGAGCATAATTTAATATGGCAAAGGCATGAGTTTCATGAAGATAGGATTCATGGTTTGAAAATCACGAAGACCAGAAGAATGGAGGCGGTGAGTTTTCGCGATTACGTCAAGCTTCACGAACGGCAGAGGCTGAAGCGCATCGCGACGGAGAAGGGACTTGCGAGGGAGCTTCGTGGAAAATGCGCCAAGGTATGTTGACGGTAATGCTTTGTGACTACGTCAAGCTCCGTGAATAGAAAATTTCCATGGTGCTTCGCGATTTGGACAGAATTCCGACAGAAACTTTGGAGCTTCGTGATTTGAGATGACGTGGCGTTGACTTCACGCGGAAAGTTTGAGGGTCGGTGGAATCGCCTATAAATAGAGGCCGACCACCTCGAGAGAAGTAGAGGGAATTTTCAGAGAAGATCATTCGCTCTTGATTTGCGAAGGTGGTTCACGGAGCCAGTGTGCTTCACAAAAGAGGTGCTTCGCGGCGGCTATTGTAGCTCCGCGAAACCTGCGAGCTCTACGTTGGCTTACTAAGCTTCGCGAGGGCCGTTGCTTTTCAACGGCTTGAGCATCGCGAGAGTGCTTCGCGAGAGTGCTTCGCGAGAGAGCTTCGTGAAAAGGCACGACCTTCGCAAAGGCTTGTTTGAGCTTCGCGAAATTGGGAGCTTCGCGAAGTAAGGTGCTTTGTGAAGGTACTTTCCAAAGGTAGTTGCCCAGTGGTCAGAGGCAAAGTGCTATTCATCAGTGGATGAAAGTTGGACTTCAACATAGCATCTATCAACAGTTGAAGATGCATTATTTCTTGCAAATAAAGAGACCTACAGGTCTATAAACTGTGAGTGGATTCCCTTCACTGAGCAGTGAGCTTAGGAAGAGGAAGTAGGTGATCCTCTCCACTGGTAGTGAGCCAGAGAGAGAGAAACAGGGAGTGACCCTTGGGAAAACAGTGAGCTGACCATAAACTTTGTAAAGGCAGTGAGCCTAGGCATAGAAGTGATCTAGCCTGAACATTGTAATCCACAGATGGTGAAGTTTAGTGGAATTTGGTACGACCGGAAACCTGTCGGCGTATGCTCCTTGGACGTAGCCCTTAGCGGTGAACCAAGTAAAATTGTTGTGTCCTGTTCTTTCTTTACCTTCTGTTTATATTGTGCAACAGGAAAAGAGAGAAGAGTGTTTTTCTTAACTTCGAAACAAGATCATAACGGGCTTTATTTTTAAATTAGTCATACCCTGATTCACCCCCCCCCCTCAGGGTATTCAGTCTTGTGGACCTAACATAAAACAAGACCTATCATTAAATTAGAAATAACTCTTAGACTAATGTGGATTAATTATATAAAGTATGTTCACCGCATCTTCCCTAGTTATCCACCTACTTAAATAAAAATTTTCATTCCATGTCTAATATTCGTGGGAAATAATTGACTATTGTAATATCACCAAAAAATTTGATATTTAAATTCATGTCTCCTTCATGTGTAATCAAAAATCATGGCATCATAACAAAGTAGTTTCCTTCTTCCTTTTCTTTTTCATCCTCATTTTCATGTGATGATAATTACATGAAACATCGTATTAATGAAATTCAATCACATTCATGATTTGGATACTCAAATATTTCACAATAAAATATTTTTTTAACTCATTAGTTTCAAATTATTCAACAATATGAATTCAGGCATGGTCGAAATTGCATGCATGGATTCAAATGATCAATCTTGTCTTCTTCCTTATGGTTTGATCACTCTAGAATTTTATCAGCATTCATGATATGGTGTAATGGTTGAAACATGATTCTTAAGGGTAGAAATATACCCTCATAAAAGTTTATTCTCTTTTACTTATGGGTACTAGTGCGGTTTAAATTAACTGCATATGGGAACACTAGGTAAAACACACACTGCATTTTGGTATGTCTAGTGTAAGAGTATTCATGAGGTTTGAGATGATCAAATTATGTGTTCAGATGATGGATATAAAATAGATTGAAAACTCCCTATTATTTATGCATCATTTACAATTTTGGAACAGATACCATTTCTACTACAATTCATATTAAATTTCACTTCCATTGTTATTATATTAATAATTAACTCTATTCCTTCACCATTTCGAGAAGGCATTAAGGTCTCCAACCAGAAATACATACAAAAACTCACCCATTTTAAAACAGAACCACACTATTGCATGGTTCCCTCAGGTACTTAAATGTGTTCCCTATATTTACCATCTTCAAACCTCTGTACACCCATGTGGGTTTTATACACCCACTACCTCCTTCTATCATGGATAGACATCTGGAATGGATCTCCCACATCGATGATCTTGTTTAGATATTGTTTAGATCAATATGGATTTTACATTTTGTTTTATGGATGGTTAATTTCTTTATTCAAGACCCACATACTTTGTATAATTAACTAGTTCAAAATTTCATATCCAAACTACATAATTCAATAAATTATCATGAAATAAATATTATTTTTTTCATGGCCATCATGTGAATTACTTAATGAAAATTATTATTTTCATAGTCTTACTCCCAATTTGGTTTGTAAAAATGTGAAACATGGAACATTAACAAGAATCAATGAATATGTATTCATCTTTAATCAGACAGAAAATACAATTCATCTAAAATATAATCATGTTACCTAGGATCATCCATTAATGGAACATAAAAAATAATATTGGAATATCCATTATACCTACACATAGTTATTCTTTTCTAGTATATATTTATAAAAATTGATTCATCACATACTAACTCATTGATGACAAATAAAACACAAACATAAATTTTGAACATCAATATTACCATTTGTATTTTTTCAATGAAAATGTTGAATATTGAATGTTAAAACGTTTCCTTCTGCCCTTTTAATTTTATAACTTCTAGTTCAATGATAAAAAAGTAATAATTATTAATAGAGGATGGATAATTTATTTCAAATTAAATGTTCCAATAACTATACCACTCAAATTCAAATTGGTATAACCTAGTCTAGTAAACAAGAGGGACTAATTAAAAAATAAATCCCAACCATTTACAATTTAAAATTTGATAACAACTCATGTAGAAAAACATGATTCTTTCCTCAATATGTATTAATCTTGGAATTATTACACTCATATCAACACATAGATTGAAAAAATTATATTATAATAGGTATTTATTGTTAATAAAATATTTGTTTGATTTACTTAAATATTATTTTATTCAATCCATAGATTCATTTATGTTCTCTACCTTAAGATCATATATAAATTAATTATTGTAAATGAGGATAGTAGACTATTCCAATAAATAATATCAATTAGATTTTGACCATTTGAAATCAATAGATGTATGTTTTGAAGAAATACTCCCTTTGGATATAATTAGGACACATCTCCTCAATGTATGGTCTCTAGTTTCACTTCACTAAGATGGATCATTTTATTTTTTTCTTCTAAATTACAAATAATGATAATAACTTTTTTTTATCACATCCATGATGGAGACTTATTTTTTTTATAACTAACTTAAACATGATCATATTAAACAATTTTAATATTTTTTCTCTATAAAAAATAATATTAAAAATATTATCAGTTAGATTAATATATGATATTGAATTTGAGATATCTTAGAAGGATTTTTTAATCATTTCGACATAGAAAAATAATCTTCCACTCAGTTCTCCCAATGATTATGTGAATCACCTTCAATTCCTTACAAGTAATGCGAAAAAACAATATAGATGGGAATAAGCTGTATCTCTTACTGTTTTTAGTGAGAGAAACAAGGGTATGAATTATTTCTCATCTATGGGACTCCTTTGTTTCCTCCTCTATTTAATGATGCAATAATTATTATTACTCTATTTACATTCATAGTAGGCATATGATGTATGGAATTTTTTTCTCTCAAAAACATCATGGTGTATCATTTTAGTTTCTACACATTCCATAAAGGAACATTCCTCAATTTTTTTCATGATTGTTAGTAAATAAATAAAAAATTTATTAACCGTGATTTAGGTATAAAAAGGGTTTTTCATGTTACATGTGATTTTTTAAAAATTAATTTTCCACACATGTAGATTTTTTGGTAAATTTTATTTCATATTTATAATAAGTTGGTAAAAATTAACAATTATGTATCCTTTTATTCGGTGTTAAATGTATAAATAACCAAGGAAAATAAGAAGATTCTAGTTACCCGGGTTAAAACTAAAATCTTAAATGTAAAGATATGTAAAATTTATAGAAAATAATGTTAAAAACAAGAGTTTATTTTTGTTGTTGGAGTTCTGTATTTAATATATCATCAATAAATTACATTAATTATTAATTTTTAGTAACTTTTTGTGATATTGACTTTCCATTATTCTTTTGTTTTGGGTATTTATTGAAATCTCACTCCCCTCAATTATAAAAGTGAACTAGGTCCCCTCAATTATATCATTTTCCAGTTTTTATTAGTCTTTTTTTTAAAAAACTGATTCCTTGGGTCCATAGTAATTGATCTGAATGAGGTTTCTCTAAAAGAAGGTAATCGTCTTAGCAGATCCCTTTCTTTAGTCTTTCTTATTTTACAACCATAAATAATGTATAAAAGAAATATTATAAAAAAATTCATATAAAATACACATAGATATTACTATGTCTATGGAGTAATATATATCTCTCTCCTCCTCTATACAATGGGTAACTAATCTATCGCTCGTCTGTGTGGTGGACTTTAACCTCCTGAGCCAATGTAATTTTTTTCCAACATCAACTCAAAAGGTTAGTCATAATGATAAATTTTATTTATTTATATAATATTTATTATATAATTATTCTTATTAAATTATTATCTCAAATATATGTTCTTACCATCCAATTTGTTTAAAATTCGTAAATTTCAAACTTTTGTACGGGGGAATACAGCCACACGAAGAGATGTGATTCATTTTTCACATACACATTAAATTGATGGTAGAAGGATAAATTTATTGAAATTATGTCATATATATGACATGATTTAGATAATTGAAAAAGAATATATCATCTACATACTTACCCGTTCACATATAAAAAATGATATTGTCCCCCATGCATGTGTCGACCTACGATCTCCATAATGTGATGAAATTAATTATACATGTAATACAATCGAAAATTATTCTAAAATTTTATTTAATGAGTAAATATGATATAGAAAAATATTAAATCTATATATGATTTATTGATATCATTTTCATAATAGTTGGAACTGCCCTGATAAAACATGAATGATAAAATAAGGAAATTAACACCTAAAAGAAGAGTAA